>OU830596.1:25173163-27573163 GCA_917563855.2 Limnephilus lunatus
ACCATGGACAACTTGTTCCATACCGTGTTTTAAGAAGAAAGGTGTGTAACCAGTGGCCAGATTAACAGTGTTGTTCATAGCAGCCTGAATTTTATCTAGGTTTTTACACCAAGTGCGTTGATCTTTATCAACTAGAATAGCTAGAGCTGTGTTGATTGTTTGGTTGTAACGTTCGACAGTGTTATTTTGGGGAGTGTACAAGGTGTTATAATAAATGTCCTTGATTCCGTATTTGGCAAGAAATTCTTTGAATTCCTGGGCAATAAACTGTTTTCCGTTATCCACAATTACGGTTCTGGGTGTTCCGTAAGGTATAAAAATGTGTTTTTCCAGAAGTTTGATGATGGCGGACGCGTTGGCTCTTTTTAAAGGGAAGATCCAACAGAATTTGGTGAAAACATCCACTACACTAAGTATGTGCATGTGTCCGGCATAACTTCGAGGAAAAGGTCCGACGAGGTCCATTGACAATGACTGTAGGGGTCTGTCGGCACGTTTGGGATTACCCATTAGGCCGGCAGGTGCTGCCGTGCTATGTTTATAAGCTTTACAAGTTTCACATTTAGAGATGTAATTGCGAATTTGCTTAAAGAGACCAGGCCAGTAATACTTCAAGGAAATCTTTTTATACGTCTTGAAAGTTCCTGGGTGTATAGAGTCGGGAGCACTATGATTGTCAATAATTATTTGTTCTCTACCTTCGAGGGGAACGACAAGTTTCCAAGAGTAATCTTCGAGGATGGATAGTGGTACCTTGCAATAACGGTATAGTTGTCCTTCTTTTATGATAAAATTAGGAAACTTTTGTTGATTATTGTTACAACCTTCGAAGATTTTCAAGTACCATTCATCTTTTGTAGATGGAGGGGGGGCAATTGTGTCAACATTTAATGAAGCCAGTTCAATTCTTGAAAGAGCGTCGGGCACAATATTGTCCGCGCCTTTACGGTGTACAACATCAAAATTGTATTGAGACAAACGGGAGGCCCAACGAGCGAGTCTACCGGAGGGATTGCTTAAAGAGATCAACCATTTCAAACTACTATGGTCTGTGACTACAGTAAATTTGCTACCGTCTATGTAACCGCGGAAATGGTGAACAGAATCCAATACAGCCAATAACTCCTTTTCGGTAATTCCGTAGTTTTTTTCGTGTTTATTTAATGTACGGGAGAAATACGCTACAGGGTGTTCGCCATCTGGGAACTCTTGAGTTAGGACTCCACCGATTCCTACGTTGGAGGCATCCGTGTGGAGGGTAAAAGAGAGTGCAAAATCCGGGCAATTCAGAACGGGGGCTTTTTGAAGGGCATTTTTTAAAGTTGTAAACGCTTCTTCAGTTTCAGTAGACCATCGGAAATTGCTGACACCTTTACGGGTGCCGGTAATTTTATTTAAGGGGGCTGCAATTGTGGAAAAGTCTTTGATGAATCTCCTGTAGTAACCTGCAAGTCCAAGGAAACCTTTGACTTCCTTCGCGTTTTTGGGTCGGGGAAAATTTGCCATGGCTTCCACCTTAGCGGGGTCTGTTCTTAGACCTTTTTCGTCGACAATGAATCCCAAATAACGTAGACGGGACTTACAGAATTCAGACTTCTTCAAGTTGATGGTTAAACCAGCGAACTTGAGTTGTTGAAAAACCTTTTCCAGCATTAATAGGTGTTTTTCAAAGGTGTCGCTGACGATGATGAGGTCGTCAAGGTAACAAAACAGGCTGTTTTTGACTTCAGGACCGAAGAGTTTGTCCATCAGTCTTTGTAATTCGGCGGGGCTGTTCTTTAGACCAAAGGGTAATCTTTTAAAATGGAACATTCCCCTACCAGGTACAACGAAAGCAGTTTTTTCACACGATTCTGCGTCCAAAGGTATTTGCCAAAAAGCTTTGCTTAGGTCAACAGAGGAGATGAACTTGGCGTTGCGCAGTTTGTCTAAGGTTGCGTGGACGTAAGGTAAGGGGTACGCGTCAGCTTCCGTGCAAGAGTTTAAACGTCTACTGTCGAGACAGAAACGTGCAGAGCCGTCTTTTTTAGAAACCAAAAGAGTTGGGTTGGTTCATGCATTTCTGCTGGGAACCACCACACCCATTTTTAACATTTCATCAAGTTCTTTTTCTAAAAGTTTAAGCTTTTGGGGGGCTAAATTGTAATAACGTTGCTTTATGGGTGGGCCATTGGTTTTAATGTGGTGTTCTACCAAATTTGTCAAACCCAATCCACATTTTTCGAAAGATATTGATTCGAATTTATTGACCATTTCCTTTAGTTGGAGAGCTTGGTCCGTGCTTAAATTTTCGTGAGGTATTATTGTGCGGATCTCACTAATTTGAGCAGCAGTGGAGGTTTCGCCAAGAGTATTAAATACTTGGGGAGCAACGTTGAATGCCTTCCAGAAGTCAACGCCAAGGATGAAATTCTGGGATATAGAGGGCACTATTAGAAAATTGATTGTAACTATTTTATTGTTACAATTAATTGGCAGGGCAAGGGTACCGATGACCGGCTGGGAAACATTATCCGCAGTCGTCAGGTGTGTCGATTGTGGCGAAATTCTAAAATCACTGTTAACAAAAGGCAGGTGAGCATTGTTGCCAAGACAGCTGACAGATGCACCGCTATCAAGTAATCCGGAAAAGGGCACATTGTTAACAGAGAAAAGGGCATAGGGTCTCCCATCTTTAGCTTGTTTGCAACAAACCGAGGAAACATTTAAGGCCTGGTTAAAATACTTAATGTGTGATAAACAATCAGTCCATTCTTTAGACCTTGGTTCAGAATGGGTGCCTGAGAGGTTATTATTTAGTTTTTTGACCTCTTCATGTAGAAATTTGGTGGGGGTTTGGAGAAATCCACCTGAGGTCTGACATCGCTTGGGTTTTGTAACCTTTCTGCATTGTGCCTTGATTTCTTGAAAATGTTGCGCAGTTCGTCGCGTGGAGGAGAGCGGTCCCTAGAGTGGTGCCTCTTGAAGGTTCGGGGTTCCTTGGATTCCAAAAGCCTCGCTTGCTTGAAACAAGTAGCGGCCAGGTGGCCTACTTTTTTGCAAAAGGAGCACACTTTTTTGTTGTCGAATTCTGGTTTTAAACCAGACGAACGGCTTGGCACAACTACATTATTTGACACATTCTTTATGTTCTTCCTATCCTGATACGATTCCAGGAGGAGACAGACTTCGTTTAGCTGGGCCAGGGATGCAATTTTCTGTGAGGTGATGATGTTCTCGTATTTGCTTAATAGGCCATCAGTTATGACTGGTAATAGTTCAGCTTCCGGAACAGGATGTGAAAGCTTGATGTTGATGGACTCAGCCCTTTCTATGAATGTTGCCACAGGTTCATCTACTAGTTATTTAATAGATAGTAAAGATAGTTTGATCCGGTGCTGGGCCTCCTTTTTTCCAAAGCTAGAGATTAGGGCAGATCTGAGTTTATTCCAATCTTTGCATTTAGTCTTTTGGATGCGGTGCCACGGTATTAATTCTGGGGAGATGAGTTCTATAAAGTTTCTTCGTAGAATCTCGAATGGGATATTTTTGATTGTAGCCGTTTCTTCAATACGGTCAATGAAATCCAGCACATCGGCGACGCCATTATATTTGACTTTCCAAGAGGATAAATCGTAAGTTTTATCTTGTGTCAAGATGGGTGCGACGTCCTGTTTTATCATTACTTGCGGCATAGGTCCTTTTTCAAGATTATCCAAAACTTGCGTAGCCGAACGTGAATTATTTTCGTTGGAGGGAGCGAGGTTTATTCTCCTAATGTACTTTTTGTTGAATAAAAGTGCATATGCCTTTAATGTAGATTTAGATTTGCTTGATGGCGAGAGTCCTCTATCCCTTAAAGCAGCTTGTAAGTGGGCTTTGTAATAGCTTGATTGTCCTCCATTGTGAGTTTCCTGGGTGGTGAGAAAAAAAATTGGCCAGGGGTTTCCTTTAGTGAGCGCAAAATTAATTTTTGTGAGGCACTTTTCACTTGGTAATCACTTGTTGGCACTTTCAAAATATGGTTACAGAAATTCCATATTACAATTTGGTATACATGACACCAGAATTTTGTCAAAGGAAGGAAGAAGAGAAAAAAAAATTGCGTGGAAAGACCTTAGTACTAAAGGTTTTTGTGTTTCACTGACCAACTTTTGAGAAAACTGTGAAATTCACAAGTATTTATTTATTTTTGAAAAATTTGGCCAGGACTGACCTTTAGAAAAAGGGTTTTTTATTTTTCACAAATCACTTTTGCACTGAGAAAGGCACTAAAATTCACAAAAGGCACTTTTCTGGCAAATAAAGGACAAACTTCCGGATGAAAATAACTGAATATGGGATTCATTAAGTCAACCACATTAAAATTATTTTGTTTATTCATGGAACCAATCATTGGCTTTATTATTATTTCACTTTTCACTTATGTAAGGGAAAAAACACAATTCACTTTCACTTATGCTGAAAAAAAGCGGTACTTATAATGTAGAATGGGGAAAGAAAGTCATTATTTTGTCCATTTGGTGAAATATAAGTTGTACTAATTTGACAGACACAAGTGGGCCAATTGGTATATTGTGCAGAAACAACAAAAATACGTAAGTCCGAAATTTTTTGATTAAGGAATTCGCAAAATAACTGGGGTTCCAGAATCAAATTTATAATAATAATTTCCGTTGCTATCCGGTTCAGTCATAAAAAGGCGGTTTGATTATAAACGCTGCATAGCAACAGTTAATTATTTCGTTCCGACGGGTTTTTCCGTTGGAATTTTGGCGCGAGACAAAAGCACTTGCGCGCGCAATCCAGAGAATAGGTGGCTATTTACCGCGTGAAACATCGGACCGTTGAGATTGGCGCGAATGACCGTTGCTTGGTTTTGGGCACGCCTGCGCAGTTAAATTCCCGGTCAAAGGTTGGCGTTTCGGGTATCCAAAATGGCTGTCGTTTCGACTGCGATGCAATTCATACTTTCAATCAGATCTGTGTTATGGATCTAATTTACATATAGGTTTCTGTGGTTTTTTCACAGGATTCACTGTACACTGGGTGTAGAATATCAAGGCATAATTAATGTTTACAAAACAGTTGCTATGCGGGGAGGGTTTCGACAAGTAATGTCCCGCAAAGCGACCGGGATAGAAAAAAAATTCCAAGCCTCACGTTATAGCGCCAGTTGTTAGGGTCGCCGATGTCGGCTACTCAAACCAACACCAGCTCCGGGGCCAAGGGGGCCCTAACATGTCCCAGGCTAGCTCTCAGCGGGAACAATGATACTCTCTATTCAGGGAGCGAGTCGCTCAAAGCTATGGAATTTCTCCCTACCTTCCGGCGTCCAACGGGATACACTCTGGTCAATAATCCTCCTGCCGTAGCAGAATAATAACAAAATTAAATCATTAGGACATGTATTGTAAATTCAAACACAGTACATAGGTTTCTACAGTACAATTCAATACAAGAAATGCATATTACACAAACCTAGCTAAAGTGTTTAACTCTCATTTTCTCTCTCTGAAACGAAACTCTCCGAGTGGTGATTTTCGCGGGGCCCTACATTTCACTGATTACGGACACATTCAAAAGAGGAAATCAAAGATACAGCTTACATGTGGATTCGCAGGATCCTCGCCTTATGTGGAAGTTCAACCAGGGCACTTTCTTAGTTCGAACAAACCGAAATTATTACAGCGCGGCGAAGCCGGCTCCAACCCGTAGTTATTTCAATAAACATCGCGGGCTACATTGAATTTGGTTCGCTCGGCCACAGGCCGCGTACGTGTGTTCGCAAAGGCGCTCAAATCTCGTCTGGCTGGCGGCGGAATCCGCGAGTGGCAGGTCAAGTGGAGGGAAGCAGGGGGGACAGGAAACAGGGGGAGGAGGGGAGACCGAGTTGTGTATGCTAGTCCCGTGCTCTAGGGCTTGAATCTAATCGCTACAGGGTGTATCGTAACAACCTAGATCGATATCTTCGGGCTTTTTGTATGGAACGGGCTTCAACACTATTTGACCATAAATAATGCTCATTTCGCGATTATGACGTCACAGACCATCGACAAGGATAGAGGAAAGTAAAAAAAAAAAAAAAAAAGATACCACCTCACACAATATTAGTACCTACCCAAATCATTAGCCTAAAAATTATTTTAAAAATAAAATGAAAAACTCATAATTGCATGTAGTATTTTATTGCTTTATACATAATAACACAAAAATGGAAATACAATCATGTGCAAACTCATTTAGAAGGAACTGATTACAATATCTCAGTAATTTCACCTGGAAAGGGCAGGTTTTTTTTAATCATAACATAACAAATGAAAATATGAGTAATAATAATAAAAAAGGAAGTGTTTGGATAGATTTTTAGCCCACATGGGAGGCCTTGAGGAAAAAATTCTCTCAGGGCCTATTGTCATCTTTAGGGATGCGGTGTGGAGTCTTTTTAGGGAAAGGAAAGGGAGGAAGTTTTGAGAAGGAAAAATGTACAGAGGGGTAGTTAGGAATCGGTGATGGATGTATGAATCTATCCGTCTTACTGCGGCTAAGGCGATGGTTGACCGAGTATGGCTGCAGAGGTCTGAAGACAATGTAATAACAGACTGCAATTCACACACCGTATGCTGCTCAGCCCAGGGAACATGTTTGGTTCTGAAATAAACATATTCATCACATTAACCAAAGTTCGCAAGCAAAACATAAAATATTATCTCCTTTAATGAAATATAAATACAGATGTATACCTGTATAATCTTCCACTACTTTTTTGGCAGCAAAACGCACGGTACTCGGCCCAGGTAGAACACATTTGGTTCTGAAACAAGAAAAAATCATTACATTACCCAGCCTCATCCTATGAACTAAATGAAGAACAACGACCAGGCGTCTCGGATATGCGCCTGTCATATTAAATATCTTAATATTAATGGAATTGCTGTGTTTGAAGAAATAATAAATGTATTGAATATCTTTATAATAAGACTCAGTGAATCAACATCTATCTCTATGAATAAAATAGGTTGATGCCATATAGAGTATAGAGAAGACATTATTTATACCTTTTAAACTGTAATTGTGGTCTTGGACGGCACCATTCGTGCTGGACACTCCAGGTAGAATATGGATAAAGTCTAAAAACGAAAATAGATACAATGTTTAGGTGAAGTTAGGGAAAAGTTACAAAGTATATTAGGAACACTGAACAAACAAAAGATTCGCACCTGTATTTTGGTATCCTACGATCGTTTACGTTTTCTTTAGGTAAACCCCGATGTGTTCCGATTCCATGAAGATTAAGGGTCGGCAAAGCGTCTTTTTTTAACGTGCCATTGGAATTTTTGCAGTTATTAGTGAAATGGGAACCAAACATAACCACAACTTCCCAAAATCGAATAAGCAATAGTCAGATCTGCCGATTCTCAACGTCCATTCCCATAACGACTCTCATTATTTTAGCATCCCGAAAAATTACATAGGCTCTGAGGGAAATTGTTTTCCTCAGGGCCTCCTGTGTGAAGCTAATGTAAAAAAATCAGAGTGTGCAATTCACACGCGATAGAAATGAAACCATCAGAAAATTACACCTGAGTGGGGTGGCTACGAAGCACCGCACAAAGAGGAGACCGATTATACTTCTTATCATCTCGTAGGCTAAATCCTATAGATATATGTGTGTGTCTCTTTTTAGTGTCGCCATTTTGGTGCTAAAGATATTTTCACTTAAAAAATCAGAATGTTCAATTCACAAGTGGTAGAAGTAAAACCTTCAGAAAACTAAAGTAGACAAGAGTGAAGAGACTACGAAACATCGTATAAAGAGAAAACCGGCATGATACGAAGCACCGCACAATGAGGACACCGATTAGTTTATCTTATTCTCTCGCAAGCTAAATCCTATGGATGCATGTGTTGGAAGTGTTTGTTAGTTAATGTAGGAGTGGATGGAGAGTGTTTGGAGTGGAGATCCTCTCCATGTCAGGCAGGATTGCCTTCATACCTTACCAATATTGAGGTTAAAATGCTCCTTGAGATCACGGCACTTCCAAGCCGTGATACTGTGTTCAGGCTTATAATAATGATGATGTTTAATTGAAAACACTTAGTTGTCCGCGATATTAAGTTTTATTTAAAATATTATTTACAACAAATATACATTCGCGTACGAACAGGTAGAGAGGTAAAATTGCCGTGCAACCGGATGGATCGAGTACTAGAAGCGGAATAATAATATAATCGCATCTCGGGGCAATCGGTGAGATTTAGTGCGGGTCATCTGGGATACCATACGCGTGAAAAGTGTTGTGAATAAGTACTGCCATATACCTCCCTACCAGCGTTGCACGCGAATAACAAAATATGGCATACGAAAAGAAAATAATTATATACACCTAAATAGGGTTTAGTATGTGTCTGAGATATACATATATACAAAATATAAACAATGTTTTACATACTTGAAAATATAATTTTTAACATAAGTAGTTTTGTGAACAATGCTTAATTTACATCATTAAGAGTTAATAACCAGACAAAGCTGAAAAATGACATTTTTGAATGAGCTCATAGACGTGTTGAAGCTTTTTACAGAAAAACGATAAATTGATTTCGAAAGATTGTTATTTTATGTGGTAAACTTATATTTTAAATTTTGAAAAAGTTAACATTTTTTTAATAAAAAAATAGTTTTACTGTTGGTCGATGGCAATATTTGTTAATTTTCAAACGAGTAAAGTTATTATACAATACATATATCATACCAAATAGTAATACAGTATTATAAAACTGTTCATTATCTAGGCAAAATATAATTTAGAATTTTAATTTAATTTCAAATAAAATCATTAAAATAAAAATCCAAGCACCCGTTTTGTGCCGAAAATACTACAACTTGACTTATTTATTACACACTTACAAATTGATTTCTCTCGGAATTTTTAACACAGAAATTTAACTTAAGACGTTATTGAAATATTAGAAATAATTTTTAACCAAAAATATTTTCTCGAGTATATAATTCTGTTGAATTTGCGACACGCTTTTGTGAATATTTTATTCTGTATTTTGACGCGCACGGCGCTAAACAAAACTCTTAGTATCTGTCGATTCACGGCAGCGAGCGGTCGTGTTGTCCGCGCCGGTCCAGTTCATAACATTTTAAATTTATTCGTCCGCTTAAAATGGGGAGAAAAATCAATAAAAAGAGAACTTTCTTAAAAAAATCAAAATTACCACACCAAAAACATAACTGGGAGAAATATAACGAGAAAAAACAAAGATTAGTAATATTTAATTATCAATTTACATTGTACATACCTTATATGCTACAGGGTCGTTGGAACGAATCTGTCAGATTTATTGTGTATTTTTTATAACATGTTGTTTAATTTTTAGAGAAAAGAATCAACATTCTAAAGTAAATAATGACTGTAAAGTATGTGCAATTAAAATTTTTATTATATATATATTATTATGTACGCGTAAATGGGCTTCGACAAAGTATATTTGATCAATGAAAATGGGTAATAACTTCAATACATTGTGATTCATGGATATTACGGTGACCGATTTATCCGTTTATACCGCGGAAATTATAAACTAGCAATACTACCCAGCCTTACCGTGTATAGGTACACGGTGTCGGGAAATACGTGGTACATTACGGTGACCGATTCAATTGTAATTACCGCGGTAATTTTTTTTTTTTTTTTAAACTTTCTTTATTCATTATATGTATAATGTGTGTACAGTTTTACAGGTGATTCGACTACCACGCTAGGCACATGCCCGTATTATGGTAGTTATAAACGATAATTTACTAGCATTAATACACGCAAGCAACATTGCCTTATATACACGGTGGCGGGAAACCCGTGGTACATTCCGGTGACGTAATTATAAACAATAATTCACTAACACTAATACCCGGCGTTGTGCGAATTATACGCTCGCAACATTACCTTGCATATGTATGTCGTAGGCCGATCGTAAAATCAGGCAGATCATGTTGCGCCTAGCCACATCATGATCTGATGCATCGTGAAATGGCGGCAGATCGTGATGTGCCTGAGGCGCATCGTGATCTGCCTGTTTTTACGATTGGCCTGCGACATATACAAGGTGTCGAAAAATACGTGGTACATTACGGTGACAGGTTCATTGTTATTACCGTGGTAATTATAAACAATAATTTACTTGCATAGCCGGCGTTGCGCGAGTTACACGCATACTTCATTGCCTTGTATATGTCGGCGGTCTCGAGTCTATGAGTCTCGCGGTATATGAGTCTCTAATATATTTGTATATTCAGTATATTTTATATTATTTTCAGTTTTATTCTATTAATAATGCCATAGAGACATAGTCCCTGTTAAGATCAATGCACTAGGTGAGCCGTGGAACCAGGTCTTCATTCCCTTATCGTTCAACTCCGCCGTCAAAAATGCAATCAACTCTCCCTCCGCATCCTGGTCGGTCTCCAAAGATTTTTCGTCCATGTGTTGCTTCAGGTGAAGAAAGAGGTGTAATTCATGTCATTCATTGCCTTTTTGGTAGGGTTAGGTGGTGAACCCATTTTTTAATCCAAAAAAGTTTCGCGTTGGTTGGAAAAACAGTTCGAAGAGATCCGAGCGCATTTGCGCAACGAGCATTAATTTGCATACTCCATTTTTCCCTCAAAATCATTTGTGTGGTAGACTTACTGACATCTGGGATTAAAATTGCAAGCTTATGAACTTCAACAGGGCTAACTCCCTCTAAATTGAAAAAGCGAATAATTGAGCGCACCTCGCAGGGGGCGGGATTCGACAACGGAGCGTCTTTCTCAAACGAACGCAAAGATCGCACTGAAGCAGCTACCAAGCCGGATCACCGCTCGGTTTTTTGGGAAAGTCTGAGCTAACGCTAGTGCCACCATATTTTGAGAAACAACGAGCAAAGGTAGTTAATTCTTGGACAACCTTCACATTATTGTATTGCGGTCTGTTTTCACTGTACAACTACTAACAGTCCTACTGTTTTTATATTTTCAAGTTCTGTATATATATTATGTAGACTATACTAAAATATATGCTTGTTGCTATATATTACATATTTTTTTTATTATAATGCTGCTGTTTTTTTGGTTGTATTTATAGTTGAATTACATAATTTTGGTAAAAATATAAACGTTAAAAATACATTTTACTTTTTTTGACATTAGCTCCATACAGGAAAATATTTCATAATAAGATTAAATATGTCATCTTTGGGGATGTTGTGTCGAAGGTCTTTTTAGAAAAAGGAAGGAGAGGAAGTTCTTGGAAGGAAAAAAGGTATGAGGGGTGGGTAGGAATCTGGGATCGGTGTATCCAAGAGGATGTATGAGTCTATCCTCACCACTGCAGTGCAAGGCTTCCGAGAATCCTGCAGGAGAGGTCAAAAGATCTCCCTAACCAGTCTCTTCCGATCCGGCCTGCCACACAGTTGGTGGGCAGACGCATCCGCCGCCAAGATTCAAACAAACCTTATCCCTTGAACCCGGGCAAGTAAGACACCAAACGAAACGAACCCCTTGGGGTGACCTATGGCAGAGGTGTTGGTTATCCAATAAATGGTTTCCTGGGCGGCGGTACCCATACCCGCCTCCCAAATTGGGTTCTGGATTCTGGGAAGGAAAAAGGTACCAGGAGTGGTAGGAATCTAGGGGTCCAAATTGAGTTCCGTTTCCCAAATTGGGTTCGGGATTCTGGGAAGAAAAAAGGTATCAGGGGCATGTAGGAATCTGGGGGTCAGTCCAAGAGTGACGGACATGAAAAAATCTATCCCTCCCACTGTAAGGAGATGTTTCGGAGAGTGCTGCTGGGTAGGTAAAAGATCTCCCAGGTCCAACCAGTCTCTCCTGATCCGGCCTGCCATGCAGTTGGTGGGCAGGTGCATCCGCCGCCAAGATCCGGACAAATAAATGAACCCAGGTACATGGGGTGAGGTTTTTGAAATTCAATTTAATTTAGATTACCAACAATAATCTCCCTGGTTCCCGGGCGGTAGTACCCATACCCGCCTCCCAAATTACTGATAATACCTATTGTGAGAAGAATAAATATGTAAAAATGAGATATTTCTTACAATCAAACTGAATATCACTCAGTAGAAATACAATTAAAAAACAACAACAGAATACTCATAAAAACATTTCAAAAATCAAGAAATTTGTATATTACGTAAGTACCTATTTTATACCCACTATTTTTACGCATTTCACTTGTATGTATTTATGTTTATGCACTTCGGTAAACAAATTACAAATTACTACTTATTCGGAAAAAGCTGGAACCGAGAATTCAATATCGTTGTCGTCTGAACCATCCTATAGATACCGCCAGTTGAGTGGGATATGCTGCTTGCGGCGGAGCGAATGTGGTATTTCTATCTCGTTCTAAAAAACTTCCGATCGCGAGGCCGTCTTTTGATGAAATTTGAATTTTCGGCCGCTGGTAATGCCCTCTTAACTTAGAACATAAAATGCCTATATAAAAAATAAAAAAATAAAAGTTACAAAATGTTTGAACGTATTAAAATTATAATGTTATTTGTTTACAAGTCCTAATTTTCGTTAGTAATAGGAGTAAGTACCTATTTCTCAGTCGGTATTGACCGATTAAAATTATTATTACTTGTTCCATCTTACGACTAGACATATAGTGTTGAGGTAGGTAGGTACTGCTAGAATGCATAACGGTGATTATTTACAAGTTGAGTAGCTGCTGGCTGACTCGGTACATACTTATTATGCGTTTATACAATTTAAACGAAAGTAAACATAACTATGCGTAATTGAATACAAGTGTTATTTTAACGTGTATTAAAATATAAATAAAATACATGAACCTTATTATTCAAAATTAACTTTATAAATCCTAGACTAAGGAGTGAATTCATTTTTAATCGAGGGAAAATAATAATTCGAATTCCAAGTGCTGTCCTTGTTTATTACCTGACTTTAGGTACGTACTTCCGCAGTGGTATTGGAATGTCGAATTATTATTTATTATATTGTTATTGTTAAACAGATACAGTTTGGTTAGCATTTATGACGGTCCGATCTAATATGTGGTTTCTTTTTAATAAGATAACACTAGGTAAAATTAATAGAGATCGGAAATTAACAGAAATTATATACAGGTTGGATAACATATTTGCTAAATTTGATATACCTTACTAATCTTATTAATTAGTTATTTACAAATAAAATGTGGGCTGTATACTGTTCAGTATTCGGGATACGAAAATGAATTGATATAATATTATTATTTGTTAGAAATACTGACTCCGTAATAATACAATAATTTATATGGCGGTGTTTTGCTAGCTAAATACCTAAATAAACTTAGTTTTATTTCACAGTAGTTAGTTAGAATTTTAATCAATTATGAGGTACCGTGATACAAATCGTATAATAAATTTTGGATACATCAATATAAGTTTTCTAATTAATTTGTTTAAACGATAACTTTCTTCATTGAAGTATTGCCAAGTATTACTAAAACGACTGGTACCTTTCAGGAAAATGTACGTGTCTTCCACAGCGTATTTTTCTTGTTGTTATTGTGGGCGGTGTGCTTGCCGTTTTTTGCCGTATTTCCTCAGAATTTTGGAAAAATGCAGGTTTGAGTCGGTCGACCGAAACTCTTTTAGTGTATTATCCAATGTGAGCTCAGCTGAGAACATTTTGTTGTTCATATTGAATTATTGGAAACATTAATTTAACATAGGACGAGGGCGGAGTCATCTTTTGCCTTAATATAATCGTCAGGTTGACTCTGCGCTTTCCCTTCAATCCTTAGTTGCTTGTAGTAGAACAGTTAGTCTCTTCAGATTGAGATATTGTGTCAGCTACTGTATATATAAATTATTGGAGATGTTGAAGTTGAGAAGATGGTGGTAAAACGATTTGTCTCTTTAAAAAAATTCGAGATCGTAGCTATTCAGTAGATATTCATAGATATTCATGAGTCCTTTAGTATTTCTGTTGTTCCCAGTTGCCTGTTGCCCGTTTACTGGATCTCGTCCAGTCGCATGTTGCCTGTTAGCTGGTGATATCTGTTGACAGTTTCCTGTTTACTGACTCTGATGTTCAGTTTCCTGTTGTCTGTGCTTGTTGAATGGCCAGTTTCCTGTTTTCTGACTCTAATGTTCAGTTTCCTGTTGTCTGTGCCTGTTAAATAGCTACAAGTGTTTATGTTACTTGTGCGTAAGTAAGGAAAGTTACGATGGACTGCTATTGTTAGCGAAATCACACTTATTGTGTGGCGTCGCCGTTGTTTTTTGAATTATCTCTGTGAAATGTGCATGGTTGAATGCAGTTGAATGATCTCTCCCCGATTTTTTTATGGTATCTGCAGTAGTCGTTTGTTTTGTGAAGTTCATTGTTATTGTCCGTTCGATCGTTCGACCGGGATCGATGTTGGCGGTCGGCATTTGAGTACGATGTCGATGGATGACGCCATTCTCGGCGGGGGCTAGGATTACGCCGATTATAAAAATGATGTGCGGGATCTTCTCTGTGATTGTTATCTCTACGTTGATTTTTGTTTATCGCTCCGCACTCGGTCGTCTGGTAGACTTCCAGGATTTTATCGGCTGCTGACGCAAGTTGTAGTAGATTGTCGTCTGGCAGTGCGGTCAATATAGCTTGTACATGTTGGGGAAGTCTTTGTAGCCATAACATGCGTATGATTGCGCTTTCAGCTAACTCGGGACCGGTGAGTTCGTGCATCAATCGAAGTAGTCCGGATGGTTTCCTGTCGTCCAACTGTAATCCGGTTAGTAGTCGGGTGAGACGCTTTTCTTCAGAATCTTGCAACCTCGTGATGAGTGCAGTTTTTAAGGTAGAGTACTTGTCCGTTGCTGGTGGCTTGATGACGACATCGCTGACGGTCCTGAGGGTTTCGATGTCCAGGGAGGCGACAATAATGTTGTACTTCGTGGTGTCATCTTTGATTCTTGAGTTGGAGAACTGGCTTTCTGCCTGGGCAATCCAGAGCTGTATGTTATAATAGAACAACATATGAAGTGGAAGAGCCATATCTGTGAATTGGTTAAGCGTATCAGAAAGTGTATATATATATTCATAAGATTAAGAAATATTTTAAAACTCAACAATCTAAAAAGAGTATACTATGCACTAATCCAGTCATTAATTCAATATGGAATTATTGGATGGGGGGGGGTCTTACAACAATATTCTAAACCCGATCAAAGTGATCCAGAAGCTAATCATTAAAGTAATCCTAAAGAAACCCTCCACATATCCAACAGAAACGCTTTTCGCAGATTTTACGGTGCCTCGAGTAGAGAATATCTTAAAAAAAATGCAATTATCCAAATTTACAAAGATAATATCATCAAAAAATTTGAAACCTACCAATCAATAAGATATCAAGACAACATCAAAATACCAAAATTTAATATCAAACTAATGCACAACAATTATATCTACTTAGGAATAAAGTATTTCAACAACCTTCCAATTGAAATAAAAAAAACCAAAGACATCAATAAACTGAAACTCAAACTGAAGCTACACTTCATCAGGAATAATTAAAACTAAATAATTACCTGTTTTTCTCTTTCTTTCCATTTATTATAAATTATATTCATCTCTATTTTATTTAGATTTTTCGAATTTCGTACCGTATCCTATGTATGTACACCTACACATATTGATGATCCAGAAGGCTCAATTGTTCGTATTATATACTTACCTTTTGCATTATGTTATTCTATTTCTGTTATAATTAGTGTAACTCGCTCATCAAGCACAAGAACTAGCTTCTTCTTTGATGAGATTGCAATTTTAAATAATTTCTGTACCGATATGTAATTTATGTAACACCTTTGTACACTTATATATCTATATTAAATAAATAAATAAAAAAATAAAATAAAATGTTGTCACACCAGACGGGGGGTAGTTTAACTGATACGGAGTTTATGACTGGGTCCATTATTGTGTAATTGGCGCTGGTTCCTGATGCTGTTTCTTCTAGCGGCATATTGTCGTTGTAATATGGCAAGTGATAGGCAATGGCGAAAGCAGTAGTAGTACTGATAGACCGTGTAGGTATGCAGATAAAATTATCAAAATTGTGCATAAAACAAAATAACAATAAATCTAATCCAGGTCTGAAAAGTTAAATTGATGATATCCAAAATCTTTACAAATCCCTTATCTTTGCGTTGAAATGTTAGTACAAATGTATTGTAATTGTAATTGTATTAATGCTTTGTTGCAATGCAGGTTAAAAATTTATACCGTGTAACAATATTTGCATATTCTCGCTGGGTTGCTAAATTTCGTTGAAGTGTTCGGATTAGCAATTATTAAAAAACGATCACTGTGAGAAGTTGAATTTGCGTTACTTGCTTTACTCCGATCTGCGGCGGATGCTGTGGGGTCGGGTGTAGGATATCCAGGTATATGGCAAACGGGTATATGGCATCCGGGTACCTGGGTCTGTCTGCAAAATCGCGTCTGTTGGTTAGGATACTCTGCCTTAGCTGCTGGGCTTCTTGTTTATCTGAAATTGATATTTACCGGCAATATACTATCCACATAAACAAGTAATGAGTTGCGGGGGAAGCATTATTAAGAAAGTAGTAGCGGGAGGTAGGTATTTTCGTACGCTACTGAATTTGGTGGACAATAACCAACGAACAGTGTTGGACAATAATATTCTTTACTGATTTATCTTCATATGATTCTAATGTACATACTGGACCTACTGAATTTAAGTTAAAAAAATTGAAATGTTACTCACAAGATTGGGGTGTCCAGGATTCCGCATTCCAGTACTCAATCCTCCGTATTGGCAGTGTTCATCATCATCATTAGAAATTCTCGGGGTCACCAATGTTGGAAGTGTTTGTTAGTTAATGTAGGAGTGGATGGAGAGTGTTTGGTGTGGAGATCCTCTCCATGTCAGGCAGGATTGCCTTCATACCTTACCAATATTGAGGTTAAAATGCTCCTTGAGATCACGGCACTTCCAAGCCGTGATACTGTGTTCAGGCTTATAATAATGATGATGTTTAATTGAAAACACTTAGTTGTCCGCGATATTAAGTTTTATTTAAAATATTATTTACAACAAATATACATTCGCGTACGAACAGGTAGAGAGGTAAAATTGCCGTGCAACCGGATGGACCGAGTACTAGAAGCGGAATAATAATATAATCGCATCTCGGGGCAATCGGTGAGATTTAGTGCGGGTCATCTGGGATACCATACGCGTGAAAAGTGTTGTGAATAAGTACTGCCATACATGATTAGTGTCGCTATTTTTCGTTTCATTGAGTTTCAAGTCACAGTGGTGCCAAAGAAGTTTTCACAGCTCCGCAACCGGGCTCGAAAAGAAGAAGATGGAGAGATACGAAATAACGAATGTTAGAAGAGCCCGCTAACATTTACAGCGACAAAATCGATGCGAAAATTACGAAAATGTTTAATAAAACACGACTCGTTTAAAATAGAGCAAAAATCTCGTGGGGAGCATCTTAAGTATCGTTGAAAAAAATATTGTGAATTTTTTCACAAATATAATTTATAAGATAATAGAAACGGACTTGTTTTTAATAATTTTTGGAGCATACTTTGCGATTTTTTTCTATCTAGGGAATTTCATACAATTTGCGTTTCGGCTTGGGCAGCATCTAGACATTGTCTTCAAAAATAACATATATTTTTTTAAGAGCTTAAAAACTTCAAATGTTTAAGGGAGATATGTAAGAAATCGATAGAAATTCGGGTTTCTGAGGAGATATGTAAGAATCGATTATTGAATTTTCTCCGCGACCGTGTTTCCTATTATTGACCTCCATTGGATTATTATTAAATAAAATCTACCGGTAAAAATACAAAAAAAACCTCTTTGAACTCGAAGCTCATCCAAAAAAAACTTGCTTTCATGTTGTGTATGGGAAGTAATTGTACCCCTTAGGGGAACAAACCGGTTTTTAATGAAAAAATCATAACTTACAAATTTATGAAAAAAATGTAGGCGTTCCCATTGTATTGTATCGTGACTGCTTGATGATTTATTACTCAGATAGTATCGTGTTTTATGAAATTATCTCAACTAGCATGACATGATATTTTTTTTAAATAGCCATTTTAGTAACAGTAACTTTATAATCGATTAACAGTAACTTTATTAATATTAGTATTTTTAAACATCTTCTTCGATGGCGCTACAGCCCATATCGAACTTTGGCCTCCTGCAACAGTCGCCTCCAACTCCTCCTGTCCTCAGCGGCTGACTTCCAGTTTGCTACCTGAGAAGCTGTGCTGCATCCCTTCTAATCTCGTCTTCCCACTTCATTCTAGGTCTTCCCACTTTTCTCTTTCCACCTGGGTGTCCAGTCAAAATTCTTTTTGGGACGCGTTTATCCGACATTCTCTGTTCATGCCCAGCCCATCTCAGCCTGAGGAGTCTCATATGGGCTGAGATGCTAGGGGCCTGATATATATCATACAGTTCTTTGTTGTATCTAGCATCTAGCATTTCAGCTATCTTTATCGTCATTGTCAGCGCCTCGCATCCATATGCCAATTCAGTTCTAACAATGGCCTTATATATGGGTAAGGTTATTTTGGTGTTTTTTACACATAGCGCCATTTATTATCAAATGTTTCCTTAAATGCGCTTATTGGAACGGCTGCGCAGACTTTTTCATACCAAATTTAAAGGTTCCATGTCAACTCAGAATTAAGTCAACTCAACGCCTCTTTGAAAAGTCTTTAAAATCTATCCTAATGTAACCTAAGTTAACGTAACCTATTTATGCAATTTTTTATAATTTTATAAAAGATTTAATGTCATTCTTTCTGACTTTTCAAAGGAGATGTTGAGTTGATTTCATTCTGAGTTGTCCGGTCACCAATTTAATATTGGATTTGAAACCAAAATACGCACCCATAATGAACATTTTTTAATCACTGAAGACAATATTAGCGACTCTCAAACGAAAATTTGTACTGAAAAAGATAGGTCACATCTCGGAATTGAACTCTGATTGCCGGAGCGATGCTATACCACAGAGCTAATGGGACCTTATTTAACTGAATCATACTTAGATTAAGAACTACCACCATTACCACAATTTTCTTAATGGATATATTTTCAAATTCAATTCAATTCAATTTATTCATTTTAAAAACATTACAAAATTAAAAATTCAAAGCGTTTTTGAAATAGAGAAAATAGTAAGATTCAAGCATATTTAAGCAATTTAAACATCAATGAAGCACAATCAGACTCACAGCAACAAAGCTTGTCGTCTAAATTGTGCTTCATTGATGTTAAACATATCGATATTCGAAGTGATTCTCTTTAACAACAAGACTGCCCTCCCGACTAACCATAGCATAACCATAGTTATTAGTTATGCAAGCCGGGAGATAAAACAGTCTAAGCTGTCGGTGACGGAGATAACCATCGAGAACATAGAAACTAATGATCTCCGTCAAGGGCGTCGGCAAGGAGGGGCAGCTGCCCCCCCCCCCCCCCCCCCCCTAGAGATTCAAAAGTTGCCAAATGCAACGCTAAAAGAGGCATAAATCTTCTTTCCCGACACGGAAAAGGGATTGAATATTTAGATCGCTCTTCCGTACACAACTCAGGAGACTTAAAACTTGGCTAAGAAGCACTATGGGACAAAATTCGCCTTAATCATCTGGCCATGATGAGTGTACACAGAAAACTTATTCATGGAAACTTGGAAGAATTTCATAATAAAGTGGTCGAGAAATTTACAAAAAAACCCCAAAAATTATGTTTTAATTAACCTAATCTTTGTTGAGCCCTATATTAAAATCTTGTAATTACAAAAAAAATACACTG
The DNA here is from genome assembly GCA_917563855.2 of Limnephilus lunatus. Lineage (NCBI taxonomy): Eukaryota > Metazoa > Arthropoda > Insecta > Trichoptera > Limnephilidae > Limnephilus > Limnephilus lunatus. Next base: position 25,193,023 of record OU830596.1, read on the forward strand.
TACACTTACTCAAAATCAAACTGCCAAAATATTTTTATAGAATTTTTCTAATCAATGTAATACCTAACTTATTTATAAATATTATTTATTGTAAAGTCAAGAACTCGTGTAGCTTTACATGATGGACTTGGTATCGTTTATTACAATCGCCGTTGATGTAAGGCTCGTATTACAAATGAAAAGCTTCATGTGCTCTCGACTTTACCTACAATTCATACTTTTCTCATTCTCCATATCAACTTGTCCCCCCTGGTTTATCGGCTGGCGACGCCCTTTATCTCCGTGCTAGCCGAGTTTTCGAAGCATATAATTTTTTATTGGCTTATTGCCAAGACATACATTGCCAAGATAATTTTTTTATCGACTGATTGCGAGATCTATCTCGAACTAAATGCTACCTAGAGTGTAGGTATTAGAGATAGATATATATCCATTGTTAATTTAATATGCGACATCTATTGACTTTTCTGCAAGTCTATGACGATTTTATTTTTTATTTTAACTTAATGAGTAAAACCTCAAATTGTAATAACTCAATCGAAAATTTGAAACAGAAAAATCAGAACCCCAAACGGTTCGCTACGTTTGGTGACTTATGACCTTGGGTTCATGGGGTGAGGCTTGTCCAGGTCTTGGCGGTGGATGCGTCTACCCACCAGTTGCATGGCAGGCAGGATGAGGAGAGAATCCGAATTGAGGAAATTCCTTTGACTTCTCCAGCCGCACTCTCTCGGAACATCGCCTTGCACCGCAGTGGGAGGGATGTATTCATACGTCCGTCACTCCTGGACACACTGACCCCCTGATTCCTACCCAACCCTAAAACCCTTTTTCTTTCCAGAACTTCATCTCCTTCATTTCCTAAAAAATACTCTCCACACAGCATCCCCAAGGATGACATTTAGCCGGCTATCATATCTGTTGCCAAATAAATGAAAAACAGGTTTATTTTATAGTCTCGTACACTCACATTTAAATTATTTTATTGAAATCTGGGGAAACGCAAGCGAAACATACATACATAAATGAATTACAGGTAATACAAAACAAGGTAATCAAAAAACTATTTAAATATAAGCCCAGAACATCCACATAAAAATTACATATGGAAACAAAACTATTAACATTAAGAAAACTATATGAATACAATACACGTCTCCTTATATACAAAATACTATAAAAAAAATAAAAAAATTATCAGCGAAAACATGTTTTTAGGCTTACTGTTTTATTTTAGCACTCTTTCTTTTTTATGTATCTTTGTAAAGCTGTTTGTTTTCCAAATAAAGATTTTATATTATTATTATTATATTTGACGACCTCCGTAGTCCAGTGGGTAAGACTCTTGACTCACAATCCGGGGGTCGCGGGTTCGAACCCGGCGTGCGCAAATAAATTTTATTTGATTAATTTGTGTTATTTCACAATTAATTCATTAAAAATAATATATAGTATATTTGCGGCACGTTCCAGAGTGAAAGATACTATCAATATCGCCCTGGTGTAAGACCACCATTCAGAATTGAAACGTTGCTTGAAATGGCATTAGCCGTGTTTGGTGACCAGATCTGAATAGCCAGGTACTTCCCACCTTCCTTTTCCCTATCTCCTCCCCCTCCCTACTATCTTAAGCCTCACAACATTCCCCAATTGGGGATGCCATAGTCTCACTGGCTTTTGACGGGAGCAGTTGGGACTCTTTATTTAAAAAAAAACAATTCATTTTAATAATATTTTAGGGCATTCTTTCTTCTTTATTGTTTCCCATTATATTTTGTTACATTTCAAAAGTAATATTTTACATATTTTCTAAATATACTATAACATAACATAAGATACAAGTAATGTAAAAGTTAGAAAAAAGTAAATAAATATATACAGGACAACTTAGATAATAGGAACCCACTAAGGCACGGCCTGTGCGTGGGTAATTACAGTCGGGTTTAACTCAAATCATTTAATACTAACATGCAAACATTGATCTGAAACTGTGTAAACATTTATATGTATATAATATGTCATTTTTACGAGAGTGTGTAAGGGAATAACTTGCAAAAAGTGTTTTTTCTTCAAATAATTAAATTATTTAAAAATATCTATGAAAGATCAGATTATGAATAATTTTAAGCATACCCTTAAACCACCCTGATTTTTCCATTTAAAACAACTTTAAACTATAAAGGATTGCGACAATTGCCCTCCATTTTTTCAACATTTTCTTCTCAAAGGCTGCCACCCAAATAAACTTTGAACTGAACGTTTGTTTCAGGTCTGTTTTCTGATGATTCGGGTCTGGTGTGCGTGGGTCTGGACCAGTCCACCAGGGGGGTGTGCATGACGCGCAGGAACTGCGGCAATCAGGGAGGTAAAGTGGTGGGCTACTGCGGGGTCTCCTCCACCTGCTGCTCGCGTGAGTACTAACCTAACTTAACCATCTACCATACTCCCTATGCCAGTTATGCCAACTATGTGAAGGCACACACTACTTGCTTCATTAAAAATCCATGCATCCTCTTAATAACCTCGGCCCAATCTTATTTATTTTGTTTATAAACGATCTAACAAAAATATTTCATGATTTATTTTTCTTGCTTTTTGCCGATGACCTCTAAATGTTTAGAATTATTCAAAATATTTACCATTGCAACATTCTTCAAGATAATATCAACAAATTGTTAATTTGTAAATATTATCTCAAAATGCCAATTAGTTAGATTTTCTCGAATAAAAAAATCCAGTGATCTTTAATTACAACATTGATAACAATACTCTCGAGACATTAACACAAATTAAAGATTTAGGCATCACTTTTCAATCAAATCTTTCATTTGTTAACCAAATAACAGAAATCTCTAATAAGGGCTTAAAAATGTTAGGATTTATAACTAGGCTAACTAGAAATTTTAACAATATAAAGTGTATTAAACTGTAATATTTTGCGTATGTTAGAAGTCAACTTTAGTACAATGCTCCCGCCTGGAACCCGTATTATAAATTATAATATACATGTACAAACTGTTGAAAGAATACAAAACATATTATTAAACGTATTTTATACGTTTTATAAATTTTAAAATGGGTATTCCAGCAATTATGTTGAACTACAACACTATTTTTAATGTTATAAATAAGCTCAAATTGTCAGACAGAAGAATTTTCACTGACTTGGTATTTCTGTATAAAATTTTAAATGATTTAGTTAATAGTCCGGTATTGCTTGAACTGATAAGCTTCCGTATTCCACTACGTAATACTAGAAGTCAGGATTTATTTCAGTGCAGAAAATCTGGAACTAACTACCGTATGTATTCCTCTTTACCCAGAATACTAATGGTGGGAAATAATTATACCAAGTCAGTCGACATCTTCAATTTATCTTTTAACAATTTCATAATGCTGTTACTGAGGCAGTTCTGTTATGTACAATAAATACTTTATTTTATTTAATCACAATGTAATTTAATGTCATATGTAAAAGCCCTGAAAAAGGTCGTAAATAAATAAATAAATAAAAAAATACTTCCTTATTATCCATTACACTGACTCAATTATTTTATTTTATTTGTCGTGCGTCTACCTCGGGCGTCCCCATCTTTGTCTACCATACCTTGAAGCAGTGGCGTAGCGTGCCTTGGAGGGAGGGGCCCTGTATCAAAATTAGTTATTATAGCCCTTATTATTATTACATCAAAATACCTGATCACGTAAAATACGTGATCAGGTATTTTGATGTTTTGAAGGCCATTGTTCTTTCAAAAAATTCACAAAATTCACCCTTCGCTACTGGTAGATGAATAGGTAGTGCTTACCTTTGCAATCTCAATCACTCACTCAGCTGATTGCTGAAAAAAATTTAGAAATTTGGGCGTTTTTTGTTATAACCTCCTCCCTTTTCTGCTTACTTTTTCTTTTTAACCAATAAATAATCAGAAGAACAAGATTGTGTTGTTTTACAATGTAATAAATAACGTTTGAACCGGAATTGTCATTGTACATTCGTTATTACGGGATTCCAACCTTTGTGGCGCACGCTTAACCCGGGAAAAAGGAGATTGCTTTTTTTGACTTTTGTCATTTCTGAAGTGAAAACTCTATAGGCACTTATGACAGTTTTTTAATATGTTTTTTTCCCGGGAAGGACGAGATTAAATGACATTGTGGATAATATTTTACTAATTTTTGCTTACATACGGCTGATACGGCGGTAGTTCCGCCCCTACCTTGAAATATTCCGCTCCTAATGTTGTTCGTCTCTTGTATTTATTTCAAACATACAAATACTAACGACTATCTATTATCTATACCGTATTTGTAGTGACGACTTGCGGGTACTCCATATCCAGCAAGGAAGCCATTCTCAACATGCCAAACGTCGGCAGGAACTTCCCTGGACTAGAGTGTTCCTACAACATCGTTCCCCACAATCACCACGTCACACAGATCAGGGTAGATTTGGAGATCTTGACCCTGTCCCAACCCACAACGGTAAGATATTTATTACAAAAGCTCGTTATCAAAAACTTTACTTTACTTCTTAAAGGTCTATTGCGAAAATTGGTTAACCGGACACCAGAATGTAACAGATAATCCTAAGCAGTGCGATCTGCAGGTGATGTCAGTTTAAATAAGACCTTTCCTATCTCTGGCCTCCTTACAATAATGTTTAATTTATTCACCAGATTAAACTATTTCAGCTTTTTCAGGACACGGACACGCCTTCGGTGGGGGATACCAGGATAAAAATATTTTTATTTTTTTAATAAAACTTATTTCAACCGTTATTATTATTTGTTTTTTGTGCATTACAGATTAATATAGTCCTATTAAAATACACATTATAGATACAAAAATTTAAACGAAAATTTTTACAAAAATATATATTTTAGAGTTCTTGCCTAAAATGACTCTTGAAACCTTCAAGGCTAATGTTGAAAATGTCAAGAGACCTACAGATATCATTTAGCAGCACCATACCTCTTGTCATGCTGTGCTGGGCCAGAATGTCTGTTCTGCCGTGTGGAATACAGAGCAAGTGATGGTGACGTCCCTGGTGGTAGTTGTTCGGTACGAACAATTTATAGCATTCCAAGAGGAATGGGCTATGGGTTTCAGAGTGAAAATCCAGGTGATGCATAAATCGCGGGTATTCACCATGCATTCTCATATAATGATACCTTAGAAACTTTTTTGAATTTGTTCCATACAGGGGCCCAAACAGCAGAAGCGTATTCTAATTTTCATCGTATAATGCATTTCGGGCTTGGAAAATTGTTTACTAATTCTTATCACAAAACGAAGAAGTTTGTAATACGATGATGTCAACTCCACTATATGATCTGAAAAAGTAAGTTTGGGATCAAATGTAACCCCGAGGTTCCTTATGGATTTCACTGATGACAATATTTCATCATTTAGTGTATAATCAAATTTAATCGGGTTTTTAGAAAGCGTATACGTCACAGTGACAAATTTTTTTACATTTAAGAAAAGTTTATTCTACAGTTTGAGATCTTCAGCAAAAAGAAAGCTAGGATGCATTCTTGAATATCATCTATTAACATCAAGAATAGTAGAGGTCCCAAGTTTGACCCCCGAGGTATTCCTGAAAATGCAGGAAATTCAATGGACTCATGGCCACCGATGCATACATAATACATACTGTGTTCTGTTTTTTTAAATACGTCACAAGGCACTGTTTTAGAGGTTGGTCAAAGCCTATTCTATGGATCTTTAGTAAGAGTACTTTGTGATCTACTCGGTCTAATAATGCCTTCGCAAAGTCAGTATAAATAACTTAAATCAATAATATTTCGATTTTCAGGATAACGACTGGAATGGACACGGTGATGGGAACGGAGATTGGAATGGTAATGGAGGATGGAATGGAAACAATGGCAACAATGGCAACAATGGCAACAATGGCAACAATGGCAACAATGGCAACAATGGCAACAATGGCAACAATGGCAACAATGGCAACAATGGCAACAATGGCAACAATGGCAACAATGGCAACAATGGCAACAGTGGCAACAGTGGCAACAATGGCAATAATGGCAATAATAATGGCAACAATGGCAACAATAATGGCAACAATGGCAACAATGGCAACAATGGCAACAATGGCAACAGTGGCAATAATGGCAATAATAGTGGCAACAATGGCAACAATAATGGCAATAACAATGGCAACAATAATGGCAACAATGGCAACAATGGCAACAATGGCAACAATGGCAACAGTGGCAACAATGGCAATAATGGCAATAATGGCAATAATAATGGCAACAATGGCAACAATAATGACAACAATGGCAACAATGGCAACAATGGCAACAATAATGGCAACAATGGCAACAATAATGGCAATAACAATGGCAACAATAATGGCAACAATGGCAACAATGGCAACAATGGCAACAGTGGCAACAATGGCAATAATGGCGATAATGGCAATAATAATGGTAACAATGGCAACAATAATGACAACAATGGCAACAATGGCAACAATAATGGCAATAACAATGGCAACAATAATGGCAACAATGGCAACAATGGCAACAATGGCAACAATGGCAACAGTGGCAACAATGGCAATAATGGCAATAATAATGGCAACAATGGCAACAATAATGACAACAATGGCAACAATGGCAACAATGGCAACAATGGCAACAATGGCAACAATAATGGCAACAATGGCAACAATAATGGCAATAACAATGGCAACAATAATGGCAACAATGGCAACAATGGCAATAATGGCAATAATGGCAATAGTAATGGTAACAATGGCAACAATAATGACAACAATGGCAACAATGGCAACAATAATGGCAATAACAATGGCAACAATAATGGCAACAATGGCAACAATGGCAACAATGGCAACAGTGGCAACAATGGCAATAATGGCAATAATGGCAATAATAATGGCAACAATGGCAACAATAATGACAACAATGGCAACAATGGCAACAATGGCAACAATAATGGCAACAATGGCAACAATAATCGCAATAACAATGGCAACAATAATGGCAATAACAATGGCCCCAATTCTCCAACTACTAGTATCACTTCCTCCCCCGGCACTGGCAATGCTTTCCGCTCCAGCTTTGGCAACCACCAAAGGTACCGCAGAGCCGTTGCAGATGGTGAAATCGAATCCGATTATGACGAGGCAGCCTTCTTTCGAAACGGAGGACTCGAAGATGTAGTGCAGACCAGAGGCGGCTTTGGTGGGGAGTATGATGAAGGATGGAACGCCGAAGTAGTACACTCCGAAGATTACAATACATGGAACATAGATCGTTTTGGGGCTGATGACTTGAACCCCAAACCAAGACAAGGTGGACCAGGTGGACCATCCACACCAACCACAACAACTACAACAACCACAACAACAACGACAACCACCACACCAGCCCCCACAACAACCACAACAGCCACAACAAAGGCCCCCACACCAAGCACAACCGCCACTACACCAGCCCCTACAACAACCCAACGAACAACCCACAGACCAAACCCCGACGATAACGGAAACCACAGAAACAACGGAGGCGGGTGGAGGAATGGAAATGATAACGACTATCATCAAGTGAGTTTACCCATTAAATTGAGAGTTTTTTTCATGATTTTTCGAATAATTTAAGTAAAAAATTAAATTTTTCCTCCTGCAAGCTTTTGAACAGCGTTTCGTCATTTTAAACGCATTTTAATTTTGACTTCACTGACTGGGGAATGTTGCTTATCTAAGAGATGAGGGGTCCTAGCATGGTCGATCGATAAGGATTGACAGGATAACTTACGGTAACTTCTCATCATTCCCTAGGACAACTGCAGATCGCAAACGTAAAAATATTGTTTGTATTTATTTATTCTTAATATTTTTAAATTACAAAGGTATAGTATCTATATTGTCCTCCACGCTAGAAGTTCACCTGTGTTATGGAGGACATTTTTCAATAGTAAATTAAAAATTGTATACCTATAGTAATATAAACAGAGCACTTAGTTACTGTATATAAAAATAGAGAAACAATAAAAATAAAATTAAAATTAAAAATATACAATCGACTTCTACACGGTTTCAACAAAATAGATATGTCTTATAAGTTATGAGTGAGGTAACACAATTATAAATTAAAAGTTATAAGGATTGTAACCAGTTCATATGTGTTTTTTGTGTTCTGTAAGATAAGATTAGAATAAGGAACCTAGTCCAATTTTTATCAATATTATCGAAAACGAAGCATCACCTGCACAATTGTAGGCAAATAAGATACGGCGCCGATCAGCTGTTCGATGTCGGCCATTTTGGATTTCGAAGTTCGCAGAGTTGGCCGTGGAGTAGGCAGCATTATGATATATCATATTATATGATTTTTTTCTACAGTTTAACATTTTAAATATCTTAAATAATATAGATAAACTTATAGAGATACCTCTATTTTTGATACTGAATTATTTGTTTCAAACAACACTACAAACAAATCTCTATAAACAGTATGAAATAACGAATAACATGAAATGTTGTTAATACCGATGGCTTGTGTCATACCTCCATTTCAATACAATGACTGGTGAGGAGTGACGTCAGCACTAAACATTTAATAATACCAACTTAACAGTGTGTTTTAACGACACGTATAAAAATGCACTTTTTAATAATTTTTTTAAAACTCTACGTTTAATATTATTAAATAAAACTTATATATTCAGAATCAGCATTTATTGGTCTATATAAACATATTTTTTTAAAGCCATAATATTTTTCACTGGAGTTCCTTATTACATAGTTTTATAGCCTGGTATCTCTAGTGTTTTTTTTAAAGCCATAATATTTTTCACTGGAGTTCCTTATTACATAGTTTTATAGCCTGGTATCTGTAGTGTTTTTGTCCAAAGGATGTGTTTGTTTTATGATTTTTGTAGTTGGTAAGAACACTTAGTCATTATGATCTGTTACTTATTCGTTGGCGATCTGCTATCATGCTAGGGAACAATAAGAAATTATCGAAAGTTATCCTTTCAATCCGTATTGATCGACTGTGGTAGAGGGCCTGATCTGCTTTATTACTGATATTAATTCTTCCCAATATTAAAAAATAGATAATACTTCCTCTTTTCTGGGCACCTATTTTGGACGACTGAAAGAAGATAATTATCAACCTTACCGGTGATTAGTCTACCTTTACTAAGCAAGTAACACACACACAAAAAGCAATTGACATCCATATTAATTTATTGATGTCAAGTCTTGCCGTTTAAGAAGAAAAACTGAAATTAATCATTAAGGCGACAAAACAATATCTGTATTTTTAACATTAATGCAATATTACAAAACCAGTTGGCCATCTAGTAAAAATAAAGTTGAGTCTGCGACAGTTTTGGAATTTTTAAGCAGAAATTTATGTTGTCAATGATTTAGTATTTAAAGGACCTAGTTTAATTTTATAAATATAAACTTTGTTCTGTGATATAAAATGTTATATTTTCCAGGAGTACAAGTGTCAGCACGATGTGTTCGAGGTCACCAACTATGTCAATTCCCGTACTATCATCCCTCATCTTTGCGGAGAGAACTCCGGACAACACTGTGAGTACCAAACTACCTAATAAATACTAAATAATAACTAACTTATATATACTACCTAATAATTATTGTTATTCATTGTAGACAATACCAGAAGCTCTCAAACGAAAAATTTGAAACAGAAATAGTTTCGGTGACATCTAGAAAATTTACCCAGGACTCATTGAATTCAGGTATAATATTGCTATCACGTAAATTGCAGAAAATAAAAATAACAAAATGAAGATAATGTTGGTAGTTCTTAGACGAAGTACGATGCAGTTGTGACCGAGATTGATTTGGTCGATAACTCAGTGGAACAGAGTTCCGGCAAGTTAGGTTCTGGGTTCAATTCCTAGATGCGTCCGAATCTTATTATGATTTTTCAATTTCATTTGAGAGTTAGTTGTTCTTCATTTTTAAATATTGCAATATTAGAGGTCTTACTCAATAAGTTAACGCACTATAAAAAATATAACGAAACCGAAATCTGCTTTCTCTAGTTTTTTTCTATTTCTATTCAATCTTTTTTCAATTCAGTGCAGCGGTTATCAAAAATCCCCCGGTGAGTATTACGAATTTCTACGGATTTTTGACGACTTTGCTATGGAGATTTTTGTTGATCTGGGAACAATAGAATAATTCATTGAAGAAGAAGATAACACTAATAAACTTAATGAAAATATAAAATAGAACAAGACACAGACAAATAAAAAGATAACGGTCGCAACTGGGACTCGAAACCAGAACCGCTCGTCTTGCAGGGACAAACGCCTTACAACTTCTGCAACTGCCACCTCTAAAATTAAAAAAAAAGTAATAGAATTTTTATTTAAATTAAATGATTTATATTGTCATTTTGTGGAATTAAATAATAACAACGCAGACGTTAAAATAATACAATACTATTATTAGACCATTTGGGCAGACGTTAGGCTGCAAGTTAACGAGTGACAGGAACAGATAGGGGTAAATATTCACAGCCAAAAAATGGAGAAGTAAAGCATTATAAAATTAGAGAAATCAACTCTTGGACACTCATTCAACAATAATATTATTTGGTTATCATGTTTATTAATTTTCCAGTCTACATTTCCCTGGACTCGTTCAAGAGCAGTGGAATTAGGATCACGCTGAAGATTGCGGACAGGGTGCACGACGATCACCTTGCCACCCCCAATTGGAGGATACGAATCCGGCAGATCGAAGACAGGGGAAGAAGGTTTGCGCCTTTACATTATATATCATTTATGACTGACATGATCTGATCATCTTTATAAATTTATCTTCAGAGATAAATATAATCTACTCATAAATAAAACCATCCAATTTTATAGCGGATTTGAAATCGAGGTGCACAATTTATACAGTGCAAAGTTACAAATAAGAAAACGTAACGAGGACCTCCAACAAACTACTAATTGCCTTCTCAAAGATCGTGAACAAATCTCCACCTTGAGTAACATCAATAAAACATGTATTTGAGTGAAGTGGGTTAATGTTCTATTGATTGACATCAACTGAATGTATTTAAGTGACCTACCAATACATTAAAATTCATTGATTGCGCATATGAGTGACGTGGGCTAATCATACTGGTCTGGTTTTTCAGGAACGAAAGGAACCTGGATAACTTCAACCGTAGGGATAAAACCATCAACACTGGAATTGGCGGTCTGTTTACGGCTATCTTGGGAAGCAGTCGCTCAGATGATATTGATGAACAACTCTTAGGTAAATAGCACCACTCTGCCGAGGTTCCGCAAAATCTTGCTGAATAACAAAATACTTAGGAAGTTATTTGAAGCCAAGCTTTACGCATACTAGATTCTTCCTTTCCTTCGTGTGCCTTTTGCCTTCATCAGCTATGATGTACTAAATTGGAACTATTCTTGTTAAATCCGAAACTGCCAGTATTGTCCTACTTGAGGTTGAAGAGTTGGTAATTTTGGCGTCCTTTTTGTCATTGACTGCATCTTAACACGGCAGTTACTTGATGTATCATTCTCGACTTCAGAATTTATGAATGCATATCGGTTTAAAATGCCTTTCCAATAACAAGCATTTGGTTCTGATCCTATTCCATTTCAAAGAGAAAAGACATCAAATCGCTCAGTCAAAATATTTTATTATTTTGAGCTCTTTCCAAAGACTCGTGATAAGTACTTGTTCATTTCTCTAATGACCAATGACTGCTACCTGTAACCTGGCAATGGGGAAACAAGCAATACGCCTCAGGATCGCCACCTTCCCCTTTGGCAAAAACCCTTTGCTGAAAACATAATACTTTGTATGATTTATCGACTTTTCTAAGTTGTCTGCAATCGTGAAGCTATGTATAACATTACCATGCTATTGTTTGTTGCAGCTCCCACCGGGTGTCTGCAGTACCACCCCGAGAGGACTGGCACTATCGAGTCCTTCAACTTTAACTCCGGTAATGGGCCCTATCTGCCCAATCTGCGTTATGCTATCTGCTTCAAGAGGACCTCTTCGGTATGCGGAGTCAAGTAAGTGACTTTGTAGGGCTTTTGTTTTTTGTTGTTGTTAGGTAAGACTTTTTGTTAAAAAGGAGAGGAAGAGATGCCGTTCGAACCGACTGAAGATCGGGACGACAATAAATTTGGAAATAGGAGCCAGGGACAGCCATGTTGATTGTAGAGGTATCCCGTGCAAACTGTGGGCTATTGCGCGCACTTGTTTGCAGTCTAATATGGCCATACATATAAACTGTTTTCCTACAATGCGCCTTAAGGTTTTTGGACATTATACTTACCAAACTGAGAATTCGAAGCAGACTGGAAGGCAAGAGAAGATCACTGATTAAGTATTACGATCCTCGACAATAAGGACTCAATTACCACATTCCCCACTTGTGCACTGAATTAGCCACCTATATCCAAATACAGTGATCTAACCAATATTGTAAATTTGTTCCAGACTGATGGCTAGAAAGTTCCAGCTGTCGAGCTTAAGAAACAACAACAACCAGGTAGACTCGGACTGCGAAGCGCCCGGCCGCGATAACCGTAGGGGCGACTACCTGCTGATCCCCGATGGAGTATCGAAACGTGGCCTCCGCGGGACCAAGTGGTGCGGCGACAGCGCGCAGCGCTCCGTCATAGCATGTAAGTATATCTTGTTTGGTTACTTTACATCCGTAACCATTGGCCAGATTATGTCCATTACCATCTTTTTTGTTTCCTCCCTCTCATACAAAGAGTTTCTTGAGGAACAAGGGTCAATAAATCCAACATTCATTAAAAAAAACCTTCATGCAGCGTTCCCAAAGTTCAGTTGTTGTTTTAAATATTTCTTAGTGTAAATTTACAAGTAGAAACACAGTATCTATTTTCTTTCGGCAATTAGCTCGTTTTCCTCCAAATGGTTTAAAACAAGGAGCAATGATGACCAGAGAAGGTGGGCAAATGCATCCATCGCCAACACCTTGAAAACCCTCACCCCTTGAAAGATGTAAAGGTTTATTCTCCTTTATCTTTAAAAACTTTGGTCCATGATGTCTTCGTAAAAGTGATGTAATTTTCTTTGTTGCAGTTGCACCACCAGGACCTCTGTACGCGTTCTTCAACAGTGACAAGTACATCTCTCGGAACGGTAGAGAGATTGGCTTCAAGATGTCATTCGCTGTCCTTAACAACTGTTAGAACTGTTTAATTTCTAACTATATTTGCCATTAATTTTGGTTGATTACAAGACCCTACTTATAAAATTGTTTGCAGTAGAGTAAGAACATTAAATTACGAGGACCTCAAAAGCGAGCCTTCAGGAAAGCCATTTATTGACGCTCTCAATTAGAGTTTCTTCTTGCTTTCATTTTAAAAAGTTAATTTATTTATTAAATGTGTCATGTAATGAATGTAATTTCACAAATCTTTGGTTCTTTAAAGATATTACAAAAAATGAAGGTATGTAGTGTTTTTGAATGCGAAATGATAAATTGTATTAGTTGTAAGACAATAATTTATTTAAAATAAAATAAATGAATAATATTTTATCTATATTTTTTGCTTATCCCCAGCAGTTGGAAAACACTTTTTGTACGTTTTTTTTAATTTCACTCTAGATCCCTCGGTGAAAGACAACCGTTCAGATTTGAAGCATTACTTGACAAGGCTTTAGCCATTTTTTATGGTGACCAAATCTGTTTCCTTTCTCTTCCTCATTTCCTCCCATTTCCCACTCACTTCACCTCCATTGGGAATTGGGAATCACGTTTCAATTGGCAATCCAATACTTTTATAGGCTCCGTACATTTGGGACTCCTACGAGGTATTCACATAAAAATCTACTAATCCATAAACAGGAAAAATGCTTGTCCCCTTAAATTCGCATGCCACTTCCATTCATATTATGCGTCTTGCGGTGTGATGGTTCACTGAGAACGAGGAATCGTATAAAAATCTTTGATCATTACATTCAGAAACAAAATAGGTGTTTTATTACCACTGAAGTTTGAAAGTTTGGTATGATATGAAAATAATTGTAGTTTATACTTTAGTTTTTAGAAAAAACGTAATTTTTTAAAATTAAGGGACGTAAAGTTACCAAACAATACTATTATATCAAACTGCCGCACAGTACATTGAGGTGTGTGGAGGAGAGGACTAAAATCATAACTCCAGTTACATGCAGAATTAAATGTTTATTTGTACTTTCATAAATCTAAGCCATTAGATTCGTGTTTGGTTCGTGTTTATTCTAAGTATAAAATTAAACCACATTTCACAAATAATATTATTTTGTAATCTTTTAAATAATACTATAATAATTATGGTCCACTAAATAAATACTTTATAATAATTATAGTACCTATTTCGGTACTAACTAAGAGGAATGAGCGAGCACTGGACGTTTTTGAAAGGAAAAATTTGAGATGTATCTTCGGACCGGTTCTAAAAAATGGATTTTGGCGCAGTTACAACAATGAGCTCTATACTCTGTTTAAGGAGCATAACGTCACAACACTTATAAAACTGGGAAGACTTCGGTGGCTGGAGAGAATGACCGAGCATTAAGCACCAAAGTCCCTGCTGAACTCAAGACCGATAGGGCGAAGGAGCCTGGGAAGGCCAAGATTAAGATGGAGCGACAACGTTCTCAAAGACATATCTACCTTGGAGCTTCTAAACTGGTGAGAGCTAGCACAAAACCGAGATGAGTGAAGGAAGACTCTTGAGGAGGCCAAGACCCACCAGGGGTTGTGGAGCCAAGAGTGATGATGAAGATGACCCATTAGGTGCTCCTATCAGGAGTTTATACAACATATAATTTGTATATTGTATAACAAAATCATTAGTCAGCATCTTACTAATATTATAAATGCAAATGTTTGTATGGATATTTGTTATTCTTTCACGCAATAAATACCGAATGGAATTTAAAAATTCTTTCAATAATGGAAAGCTACATTATTCGCGAGAAATATAGGCTATATATATTGGTAAGTTCTGGCGTTATGAATAAGCTGTGGCATTATGAAATTATTTATTATAAGTTTATTGGCAAAGCTTGTTGCTAAGTAAATGTTTGACGTGGGCTGTCATTTTGTTATTTGTTTAGGTTACTATGGAGATTTCTTTAGCAAAAATTCAAATATAAGTATTCTAATATGAATATTTATTGTACAAATATAAAATAGGTACTAATCTACATTTTGACCTAAGCCGACTGCTATACTAATATTATGAATGTGAAAAGGCGCGTATTTGATTGTTGATTGATTGGGGGAATGTGAGCTGGGAGGGGGGGGGGGGGGGGTGGCGAATATGCGAGCGAAGCCGGGGGGCAAAAGCTAGTTATTAATAAAGTCCTTACATAATCTGTTTATTAATGATGTTTCGGAAGATTTTTTATTATATTTAATTTTTTTATTTAACGACAATATAAAAATACAAAGTAAAGCAGTTTGTTCACAGTCCTCCTCACTAGGTATTCCTGTTCCGAGGCGGACTGTATGTTATTGTAAGGGTGCTTATCATGATTGCCTCATCTTTTCTTGATTTTCACAAAATAAACAATAAATAATAAATAAAAAGTATTTATGTTTGTTGTCTGCAGGTTGCGTTGGCGTTACTGCATATTTCCTCATCTTCATGTTTACTTAGCCCTAATTTGATGTCAAAAACTTTTGTGTCTCCGTGGTGCTCTTAATTTCAATTGGAAGGCAATTATATAGTTTTGTAGCACGGAAATTATGGTTTCTCTGGCCAAGAGATTTAATTTCGGGATGTTCAGTAGGTTTGAAGCTTTCGTCCTTGTAGGTGTGTTGGTAAGCAAGGTACTTATATTTTTCTTTAAATTTGAGAAGTGCATTTTTTAGTATAGTTTAGTAATGCTGAATACATTAGGGTTTTTAAAAATTTCTTTTGATGGAGTTCTTATGGGTACTTTCAGAATTTTTTTTATTATTGCCTTTTATGTTTTAACTAGCTGCTTTATTTGGACGTTAGAGCTTACTCTCGATCATTTGCGGGTATATTTACGCTTGAAAAAAAAGTCTGCCATTTTTTTTTTACAATTTTAACCTCCTATTTTCTCGCTTCTTTAGATAGATGTGCGATTGGCAAGGAAAATGTATGGATTATTTCACACCTTTGAACGCACCTTGCGTAAACACTGCCAGGCAAATAAAAATTGGGGTTCCGAAATGAACTGTACTTGGCCCGATTCTGTTTTTGATGTATATAAATGATTTATGTAATTTTGTAATCCCTGGACAAATTATTTCTTACGCCGACGACACGGCAATAATAGTAAACAGCGATTCGTGGATCGATTATTTATTTTTCTAAGGAAAAATAATGTATTGCACTTGTTTCAACATGGCTAAAATGAAACAAACTTATTTTAAACTACAGCAAAACATTTTGTTTAACTTTTTATAAAAACAAACATAATGATAACCTTAAAACTAGAATCCATAATACAACAACAAAGAAACATGTTCAATGTGCAATGAACTCACACTAAATAGCAAATCACAAATTTGATAAAACCATCTCGAAATTAACATGTCTTACATACGCATTTTATAGACTTAAGGAAGTACTCAATCTTGAAAAATTGAAAATGATCTATTACTCCCTGATACCATCTTCAATAATCAACGCCAATCTACGGCATTACAGGATGGGGTGGTGCGCTTGATGAATATATAAAGCCTTTACAAAACACTCAAAAGCGCATCATTAAAGTTATGTATAATAGTAATAAAACATTCTCTACAGAGTTATTATTCAAAGAGACTAAAATATTAAATATTTGTAAATTATTTATATTGTAGACTATAAAATATGTATTTAAAAACTAAAATTGTTTCGTATAAAATGAAAATAGAATTAGCAATGGATACGTTTTACACCCCCAAACCATATACCAAATTAATTGCAAACACAAAACAGTTTTATTGATTCTTGTACATTTATAACTAAATAAAATACACTTTAAAAACTTAAATGAATAAATAAGCTGCGGTTTAAATAAAAATATTTTTAATACATCAAACACAATCTTGAAAGAGTAGATATTTTATCATAATCGTTGAATCTAATTATAATATAAATAATCAACAAAAGTTTTTTTGTATCTAATTATAATATAAATAATCAACAAAAGTTTTTTTGTTCTAATATAGGTATCTAGGTATCTAAGTACCTATCTACAAAGTAATTAAATAATTCTAATATCAAATTAATAACTGTATTATGTATGTAGATGTTCTTAGTGCTCCACTATTTGCAGTTGTTGAGGAAATTATAGTGGAACCTGTAGCCCACCTCAGGTTTAGTGTGATCTATCTGGTCGTCACTGTTAAAGAACACCGCCAGCTGACCGAAGGGGTAGGCTGAAACATTCACATCAGAATACTATTTTATAAATAATAAAGCTGGGCATATGCTGAGATGCAGACCATGCAGCATAGTTCAAAGCAGGGCAACGCAGATTTTTTAATGTACGAATGAACGCAAACGCATGCGGTGCAGGCACGATTGGGGTATGTTGTAAGGCTGCAGGTAACGGCGAGGGGAGGGAGACGAGGAAAAGGAAGGTGGGGAAGTAGCTGGCTATTCAGATCTGTTGAGCAATTCTCTACGTTTTCTGAGATCGATATAGACCTCGGGCGAGGTCTCCTGTCAGATTTCTGTGATATTCTTTGGCTGTCAATTGCTTTTTCTATGGGCCGATGTCAGAATTTCAGCTGTGAGCTGTCACTTATTTTAGTATAGGTCGTTTTCACGAATTCACACAAAGTATGCATGATGAAGACTGCAATCGACTCCAGTCAGATATTGATAGAATTATTGACTGGAGTAAAAGAAATCGGATTGAGTTCAATATTTCTAAATGTTTAGTTTTGTCTTACACTAGGGCGTGTCATACCTGGTATTGTGGTATTACCGGTATACGATGGATGCCGAAATCTAAAACGTGTCTCCACTATGAAGGATCTTGGAATCATGTTTGATAGTAGGCTGACATTTCATACTCATATTCAGATGGCTTGTAGCACATCATTGAGAATGCTGGGCTTTGTTCTGCGTACTGCAAGGAATTTTAGAGACACCCGGGTTCTCATAATCTTATTCAATTCTTTAGTAAGGAGTAGACTTGAAAGTGGGTCGGTAATTTGGAGTCCACACCAAGTAAAATATTCACTCATGTTGGAGAGAGTTCAGAAGAAATTTCTGAGATTTCTGTACATGAGGGAGTACGGATATTACCCGTGGCTCTATCCTACCGACTTTCTTTTGGGTATGCTTGGAATGAACAATCTACGGGTCAGAAGAGATGTGCACATTGCTAAGCATTTCTTCAGATTGATTCGCGGATGGCTTGAAAACTCAGCTATCATGGAGAGCATTCATTTCTATAATACCCAGCATGCCGGACAAAAAGGCTGATGGATATAACCAGGGATAATATCCGAAGTCTCTAAGAAATAAATATCTCAGAAACTTCTTTTGCACTTTCTCTATCATTTGAGAGTAAGTTAAATCCACTGGTCCCCATATTACTGAACCACTTTCCAAAATGCTACGTACTAGACAATAGTATAGCCGAAGATATTCAAATATAAAAGAGATATGCTATGATGTCCGCGCGACTGTCGTCCGACTACTACCTAATCGGAGTAGTTTGCATACAAAAATAATTGGTTAATAATGTAGTTTGAATACGGAAAGTATTCGTTCATTTAGTATTTAGCTTAACGTTCGTTTAGTTTATTCGTTAATTAGTCTTTCATTTAGTTCATTCGTTAATTGGTAAACAATATCGGCGACACCAGAAGCGCAGTCCCACCTTGTAAAAACTGCGGATAGCACATCTCTTATATTTCAATATATTTGAGTATAGCACACGAATCGCGGCCAAGCTGCGAAAATGTCTGGAGTTGCTTAGCACAAATCCAAGCATTCTCAAAGCTTTGCTGCATATCGTTTCCACGTGGACGTGAAATGTTAGGTGCGTATCAAATGTGATTCCCAAATCTCTCGAAATAACAATGTGCTGAAGAGATAAATAAGACATTTTGTACTTATAGTAAATCGTTTTGTTTGCCTTGGTTTAGCACATAATAGAGCATTTCTTAATATTAAATCCTAATTTATTGGTGTGACTCCATTCGACGATAGAATTAATATCACTTTGTAGCTGCAAGCAATTTTCTAAAGATTTTACTAAAAGGAATAGTTGAGTGTCATTTCTTGAAGTCCCGCTCTGATAAATGCTGTCCCGTGTGAGCTGTAAGACTTGTAGACTTTCCAGGTTTCTTCACCCGTCTAGGTCTCCCACCTTTTCACAATCAAATAGCAAAATAATTTCCTTGGTTTTACACATTTCAAACATCTTAAATTAGGTGTCATGTTGTATACAGTGAATACTGATTTTCACACATACAAATTAGAGGCAAAACATTTTAAAGGCGACACTTTTGAATGTGTTTGTGCACACCGATATAATCGAAAGTTCCAAAATAGTTTATTTAACACGAAGACAAAACAATCAAAAATCTGAAAACAGAAAGATCAGAAAAAGACACGGTCACGTCTGGGACTCGAACCCAGGACCTTCGCCTTGCCGGGGCACAACTCTACCAACTGAGCTAATATGTCAATCCGATTCGGTTATATTTAACTGTACCATACTTCGAATAAGAACTACCAACACTATCTTCATTTTCTTACATTGTATCTACTAGTATTATGTATTTTTTTTCTCATTGTATGATATTTTCTTTATTGTTTTAATTTTGAAGTATTTAAAATAACTGTGATACTCAACTTATAAGCTGGAATGAAAAAGCCCATTAGGGCGTGTGATAAATAAATACATAAATAATTATTATTTAATTGATAAACTAATTTTTAAGACAAGATTTTTATGCATAGCACAAAGGGTAACAATATTATTATAAGTAATAATTATTAGCCTGAACACTCATCAACATTGAAAGAATATTTCGAGAAAAGAGTCTTAAAACATTAGTTTATCAATTAAAAAAATAATAATTAAATATGATGAGTTAAAGTATTTCACCAATAAATGTAGGCATAATTTGTCTCGACGCCACCCAGTGAGAGAGTTAGCACTTACAATGCCTTTCTCATATAAATATAGTTGGTTGTTTGCAGGTGGAAAAATGTAATAAGCAGTAATTGTTGAATGAAACACTAGTATATATTGAATTATTTGGCGGGTAGGAGGTGAGCCGACGTAGCTCAGTGGTTAAGAGCAGTTGGCCGGATATCAGATATCAGAAGGACGCGGGTTCAAGTCCCGTCGGCGGCATGTATCTTTTCTCGTAAGATTATTAGAATGTAGATGAGTGTTTCAGGCTAATAATAATAAATAAATATATGATTGCAAGATTCAAACCCGAAATAAATGCTATCTATTCTCGATCCAAAATAAGATCAACCCGTGTACGCGCATATTTCCGCCCATTACTCCCACTGCTACAGCCGAAGACATACTAATTTTTTAGCGGAATGACTCGGGCGAGTAGAGCGCGGGTGTAGGGACCGTAGCGGGGGGAGTGGTATGCGCAATACGAACCAAGTTTGGTACCATCACGGGTTGATCTTATCGCGGACAGAGAATAGATAGTGTCTTGGATAATTTTTTATCGAGATGTTTTTCTGATTTTACTGTTTTCAGATTTTTGATAGAGTTTCGCTAACATTGTCTTCATTTAATTAAATATTAAAATTTATATTATTATACTAACACGTGATGATCTTGCCGTCAGCGCTGGTACCGCACCACTTGCTTCCCGCTAGTCCCCCTATGGCCTCCCCGTCGGGGACCAGCAGATAGTCCTGGAAGCCCCCGGCCAGGCCTGCCACCGCGGGGGCCTCGCAATCCTGGTCTAACTGGTCACTCGTGGCAGTCGCAAAGGATAACTTAAAGCTGGTTGAGGTAAGCCTAGAACAGACAGTTTGTTGAAACTCTGAAGGCAACTATTTATTTTTATTTGATACAAGAGTGCTCCTATCTGTACAGTGTAAAGATAGAGTAAAGCGGGTGAAGAAAGGGGCTGAAACGAGTCGAAAAAACTATCCGTTCTCATGAAGTCAACATCAATTGTGAACGGTATAAAATTATTTGATATATCTTTTTTTTTAGCAAGTAAAAAGGAAATTATTTTTTATTTTTATTTATTTTTTTATTTAATGAAAATATAAGATTAAGTAAGATTACAAAATATAAAAATACAAAGTAAAGTGGTTTGTTCACAGTCCTCCTCACTAAGTATTCCTGTTCCGAGGTGGAATGTATGTTATTGTAAGGGTGCTAATCATGATTGCCTCATCTTTTCTTGATTTTCACGAAATAAACAATAAAAAAAAAGTATTTATGTTTGTTGTATGTAGGTTGCGTTGGGGTTACTGCATAATTTTAATTATTTCCTCATCTTCATGTTTACTTAGCCATAATTTGATGTATTTTTCAAACTTTTGTGTCTCCATGGTGTTCTTAATTTCAATTGGAATGGCATTTTATAGTTTTGTAGCATGGAAATTATGGTTTCTCTGGCCAAAAGATTTAATTTCGGGATGTTCAGTATTTTTGAGGATTTCGTCCTTGTAGTGGAGGTGTATTGGTCAGCAAGGTACTCATATTTTTCTTTAAATTTGAGAAGTGCATTTTTTGAATATATTTTGTATTTTAAGTATCGGGTTGCCCTCTTTAATTTTTCTATTCAAGATAAAGTTTCAATTCTTAATAATAATAATACACGTAAGATGATAATATTACACATGCAAAACTAAAAAAAATTATCCAATTTAATGTAGATCTGAATATAATGACGTCTTTCAGTTTAATTTTCATCCACTTTCCGAACTACCGAAATATGTGAATGTTTGCACACGTGATAAAAATTATTACAATACATACAATAACAAAAACTAACCATTATTAATGCTTACTTTGATTTAATAGTACGTGATTAGCGTGTTTGTTTACTGGACCATAATTTTTTTACGTGGATTCTGTGCCATCTCAACACCCTTTTATTTTGTCTAGGTCTTCTACTGCCCCCTGAAAGTCTCAAACGTCCACAAACGCCCACGTTGAGAACTTATGAACCTAGAGAAAACATTGTCGGTTTTCGTTTTCCAATTTGCTCTTATAATTTATTGGCTTTCCAAGATATTTTTCAAATTGTATTTTAATTACTACTTCAGGCGGTAGCCATTTTTACATTTTGAAAGATGATTTTCGTCTCGAAATTTTTTTTGTGATGTCAGTTCGAAGGTATTTTTTAAGTAAAACTTCTTTACACACGCTCGACTTTTATTGTAATCTGGTGAATGCGTTGCGAAAAAGTGTTAGGCGAACGGTAATCTATGCTAACAGATCGGGCGAGACGAACGGTCGGGCCTTTACACACGCTTGACTTGGGGAGTAAGCTGGTGAATGCGTTACGAAAAGTGTTATGGAGAGGTGCGAGCACAAGGAATCATTTGTTGAATAACCATGCCATAGATCACCCGAAGGTCGTAGGTCACCCTAAGGTCGTAGGTCACCCCAAGGTAGTAGGTCACCCCAAGGTCATAGGTCACCCCAAGGTCGTAGGTCACCCCAAGGTCATAGGTCACCCCGTGGTCATATGTTACCCCATGGTCATATGTTCTTTTATAAGTTAAATTTTATTTCAGTCGTGTGGCCTAAAGCACACTCGTTTTTTTCAATATTTAAATTTTATTTGAAAAACGCCCTCTGACACCTAATGTTCTTTCAAATATAAATAGTATTAACTTCTAAACTATGAATAAAAAACCACCAACGTTTTTAAAAAATAAACAATTATCATAAGCATCAAATATTAGACTTACTTTAGTCCACATATGTCGTCTCCCTTCCCGAAGCAAGAAGGATTCGAAGTTCCCAGCTCTCTCGGGATAGTACTGCAGACATCCGAGTGGTGCTGGAAACACTCTTATTACAAAAATACAATTTTTTTAAATATTGTCGTCCTTATTCTTCTTTCTTATGGTGGGGGGTCAGAGGGGGACATCTAGGTCTGCAAGCCAGTCTAGGACCTCAGGTATTGCCGTCTTTATTTAAATATAGTTTTTATTTTATTTTAGTAACTAAATACTTATTATTTTTTACATTTTTATATGAAACATGTTAGGTATATATATAAAATAGAAATTATATTCGTAGTCCTCCTCACTAGGAGATTCTGTGCCAAGTGAAACTATGTTTTGGATAAGTTTTCAGAAACTTTTATGGTTTAACTTCATGGTTTGTATAAGGTTTTCCAGAAACTTCTACGACTATGTTTTAAATATACTAGTAAGTTCATTTTCTGATAGTTCCTTTAGCCAACATTTAATGTCTTTAATGTAGCTATTTTTGCTGTTAATTTGTTTAATACTAAGTAGGAGTTTGTTATATAACTTTACTGCCAAAAATTCAGAACTTCTTTGTCCAAAGAACTGTTTATTTGGCTCTGGTTTTATGAGCATGTGAGGTGTCTGCCTCTGAATCATTTTTTAGGTGATGTGCCTACTAGAATGTTTTTGGCATAGATTTTCTGTATTCTTGGAACATGAAACTGTTTAAAAATTTCTGTTGTTGACGTCCTTATAACGTTTTATGTGTTTGGACGCTGCTGAGCCACATCCTCTTACTCCATATTCCAATCGAGAGTGGCATAAAGCATAATATACTCTCTTTAAATCCCTCGTTGACAAGAAAGTACTACAAAATATTATTTTAGAGCAAAACTAGTAAGCTTTTCTTGAAATTTTACGCAAATCTAGTCTTCTTCAACCGAAGCAATCTTCCGAACAGGCCACCATTGAAATGCTTGGTGTAACTCTAAGTGACCAGCTCAGCTATGAGGGCTCTATAGAAGCCGGAGTTATATTAGCCTCTCAGAAACTGGTCGTACTGTTCAGGGCCCGTAGGTGCTTTAATAGTACACAACTGCTGACCCTGTACAAATCGCAAGTGCGCCCCATGGTTGAATTTGGCAGCCACTTCTGGTCTGGAGCCCCAAAGTACCTAAAAAGAACCATAGACTGATTGACTCTGTGCAGAAACGGGCGGTTCGTTTGATAGATTCTCCTAGCTTAACAAACGGGTTGCAAACTTAGAGCATAAGCGTCAGGTGGGAATGCTGTCCTTCTTCTATCGGTATTACAATGGACGATGCTCCAAGGAACTAGCGTCATTAATCCCCTCAGTACCGGTGCACAGTCGGGAAACACGTCAAACACACGCCCAACATATGAGCACGGTTGACATGTTCACATGAGAATAGGTCGTTTCTACGACTCGTTCTTGAGTTCTCCTACAACATGTCAGGTCAGGTCTTGAAGAGACCCATGTTTGCTCCTTCCTCAATCAAAAAGACAATCAACACATCATATTCAAAGGTGACATAGGCCCTGAGGGAAATCATTTTCCGCAGGGATTTCTGTGAAGAGTAAATGTAAAAAAAAATTGAAGTGCCATTTGGACTCGTCCATGTGCTCGGATGGTATAACTGTTCTTGTTTAACGAAACTGTAAAATTAGTACTAAAATAAGTTCATACCAATATAGAAGGCATCCTTAGCTGCAGTTCCATCGACGTTTCTTTTCTGAATCTCATGAGCCGGTGAAATGTCACTCTTCCCAGAGAAGAATGGGTAATACACGGGATAGTTTGAGGCCAATACGTCCAGCAGAGAATGCTTATTCTGTACCCTAGAAATCAAAAGATTTACTTCATCCACAAATTCATTCTTCAAATTTTCGGCTGTCCTGTGACCTGATTTTGTCATAAGCGGGAATCTAACTCTATTTATATTATTTCTAGTTTAATAATTATGTTAATCATTACTAAAAATAATTGCATCCTTAAAGCATTTTGGCATTTGGTTTTTCATTTAATTTTTGGTAAGTATATGCACAAAAATTAACACATTAAACAGCAGTCTCTCTTTTTTGGATTCCTATTAAGATCCTTCATCATTTGATTAATCCTTGTGACTTGTATTTCTCCATCTTCAGTATACATCTCATAGCTCTGTTCTGTATAACTTCAGGGTGTTCAAGTTTCCTTCGTTGGCCAAATATAATATCAAATCTAAATGTGGAGCAACAATAGTTTTATAAATGAGGTCTATAGTGTTTCCATCTTTATTATTTCTTAGGGATATAGATATAAATATTGCACTACCTCTGCATACATTCTGGACTAAACTATTATTATTATTACTAGTCTTCTAAGAGAATTAACTTTTTTGATACTTTCTTTAATACATATTAAAATTTACTTGTGAAAGTTAGTTGGGAATTCAGTTTTTATTTAATTATTTCAATTATTTCATCATTAGTTGTCAAATTTAACTCTGCGGTATGCGTTTCATTGCATA
This sequence comes from Limnephilus lunatus, assembly GCA_917563855.2. Classification (NCBI taxonomy): domain Eukaryota; kingdom Metazoa; phylum Arthropoda; class Insecta; order Trichoptera; family Limnephilidae; genus Limnephilus; species Limnephilus lunatus. Next base: position 25,218,501 of record OU830596.1, read on the forward strand.
TTTTCGTATGTATTGTTTTGTTTATGTTCAGTTTCAAATTTGTTTAATTTCAGCCATTTTGCTATTTAGTGTAGAGTATTTTAGAAGGATGGTAACTGTGATAGTTTGAGTTACAAGACATAGGTGGCTCTAGTACTGATAAATAATGGAGGTCCTAGAGTTTTCCGAGAGATGTCGGTAGAATCTGGTCGCCCCTCTATGATTTTATGTGTCAAAAATACCAACGTACGGGGGCATTTAATATTTTTCGAACACTTGAATTTAAAAAAAAAAAAAATATTTTTTATATTTTATTATTTATTGGGTTAGTTTATACTACATGAATATAAACTAATAAGCATAATGTACATTTCATTTGATAATTTTAAACATTTTTACAGTAAGCATAACATTTCTTTTTAAATACATTCATTCTTTCTTCATTTTTCATTCTTCATACTTTCAGGCATTTCATCATACATCTTTAGTCCTCTATACATTAGGCAGTTCTGTGATTTTAATTTCTTTATTTGTGGCAATCGAAATCTGTTTATATGTCTTGTTTCGTAATTATGTACGTCTCTATTAAAAACAATTTCATCCTTAAAGTATTTTGGAATTTGGTTTTTCATAATTTTATGCACAAAAATTAACACATAAAATAGTAGTCTTTTTTATTGGAATCCAATTTATCTCCTCTCTCATTTGATTAATCCTTGCGTATTTGCCTTTCCCCAGTATACATCTCATAGCTCTGTTCTGTATAACTTCTTGTTTGTTTAAATTTCCTTCATTGCCCAAATATAACATCGTAGAGCAGTAATCCAAATGTGGAGCAACAATAGTTTTATAAATGAGCTCCGTAGTGTTTCTATTTGAGGATCCCTTTCTAAATCAATATTTAAATTTAATTTTCATTTAGGTTTCATTAAAACGATATTAGATAGTAAAATATTGTAAAATATATACTTGGGCGTAACCGACTTCTTCTACAATTCACATTTGCGTCATATATTCTACTTACACACCTTTCCTCGTTCATTCGCTCTACATGCCCAAACCATCGGAGTGATCCTTGTGTTTTCTTATAAAAAAGGCTTTATTATTTCAAGAACCATTCAGGGGCAGTAACCTCCACTTATGAATGACTACTAACCTTACGTGGAAAACAAAATGGACAACAATCTAAAGACTAGAAATCGAACATTGAGAACCAGGAGAAAAACAAGAGGTCTTTGGTTCTTCGATCACAGTTCTAAACTATTTCTTAGTCTTCTTACCCAAGAGTGTTGTAGCATTCCAGTTGGGTTATCCTGATCCTCCACGTGGGTTGTGCTAAGTCTCTTCTGTTAGTCCTGTCGGCTATCTTGAAATTGATTCTGGCAGCACGGCTGTTGACGGAGGCGTTCACCCGCAAATACACTGCAAAAGATATCCAATAGATACTATTAAAGCCGTGAAGGTATAAAAAGTAAAAATTATTGGATGTACCTATAAGTTATACATTTTGTACTTTCTGTATTTTTGTATAATTATTGTTTTTAAAAATTTGAATTTCAATTTTATTGCACAACCACGATTATCAATCAGTTTAATGGTACTCAATATAACAAATGTTAAAAAATGTAAATACATACATAATAAAAGAATTTATGAATAAAAAAATTATATTCCCGACTAACAAGATATGGGTTTTCAAATGTAAAACTTACAAATATACTAACAGAAAACAGTATATCGAAGATACAGTAATTGAAATATACTAAGGGGAGACAGATAATCAAATAGACCTGATTCAGTAATTTTAAACTGGAGAGACATTAAATCAAAAGGAAATGTACTAGACTTTTTCTACACAAATTGCAAAAATAGGGAGCTGGACACAACTTGGCACGCCAATGTCCTTAACTTCTGGATTTAATGATTCTAAGTTAAATTAGCAAAAACTGACTCTATAACTGTTGTAAAAACACTTAAAAGACTTGCAGACTTTTGGAGACTTTTGGAGACTGTTGGGGTCAGGATAATGGGATACTGGGAGAAAGGTAGAACAGAATTTAAACTGATTAAAAAACACTTTTAAAGTAGGTTAGAACTTGGAGGCTTCAGTTTCTTGGAGACTTGTGACTTCTTGGCTGGTGCTCGTGTTCCTATATCAGCTGGATTGAGTTTTGTGGGTACCCATTTCCAGTCGGGTATGTTGGTTAGTTCGTCTATTTCGCCCAATCGGTTTGCCACAAAGGTTGAGTAGGCGCGTGGGTCGGTGCGTAACCAGCATAGTACAGTTGTGGAGTCTGTCCAGAAGCAGGTGCGGGATATCAGGGCTTTGCTTTCCTTTTGGATCGTCTGGGCTAGTCTCGCTGCTATGAGGGCGGCTTGAAGCTCGAGGCGTGGAATGGAGAGAGGCTTCAGTGGTGCTACCTTGCATTTACTTGCAAGGAATGTTACTCGTAAGGATCCATTTATTTCTTCGGTGAAGTAGGCCACGGCACAGCAAGCTTGCTCCGATGCGTCGCAGAAGAGGTGTAGAGTTACGTTGTTCTGTTTGTTTGAGAGGCAACGTCTCGGGATTGAGATGCTGTTTGTGTGCAGCAGGCTCAGCCAGTCTGTCCATCTCTGGGCGTGTTCGGGGGTAATGGGTTCGTCCCAGCCGACGCTTGAGCGCCACACTGCTTGCAGTAGCATCTTAGATCTGATGGTAAGGCAGGCAACGAAGCCGACTGGGTCAAAGATCTTCATTACTATGGATAATAGTTGCCGCTTGGTAGGTTGTGTGGCTGTGTCGGGGGAGATCGCCTCGCGAAATGAGTACAGGAAGCGGTCTGTGGTGGGGTCCCAGATCAAACCAAGCACTCGTTCTGTCTCTGGACCTCCACTGCTGATCTGTATCGCGGAGCTGGCACGGTCTTCTATGGGTACGCCAGCTAGGGCCACCGGGCTATTAGACGCCCAATTTGTCAAGTGGAACCCTCCTTTCGCGAGGAGGGCACTTACGCTTTGGGCGAGTGTAGCAGCTTCATTGGGTGTGTCTGTTGCATCTAGGTAGTCGTCCATGTAGAACTTGGTGCGTACGGCTTTTGCGGCGGCCGGGTACTCGTGCTCGTATGTTTCGGCCACTTTATTTCGGACGAATTGGGCACTGCTTGGGGAGCAGGTGGCTCCGAACATCATTGATGACATTTGATAGGTGTCTGGTTCATGATGGGGTGATGTCCTCCACAGGAAAAGCTGGGACGGCTGGTCTTCTCGCCTTATTTTTATTTGCAGGAACATTTCTTTGATGTCTGCAGCAATGACGACCTCCGTAGTCCAGTGGCTAAGACTCTTGACTCACAATCCGGAGGTCGCGGGTTCGAACCCGGCGTGCGCAAATAAATTTTATTTGATTAATTTGTGTTATTTCACAATTAATTCATTTAAAATAATATATAGTATATTTGCGGCACGTTCCAGAGTGGAAGATACTATTAGTATCGCCCTGGTGTAAGACCACCATTCAGAATTGAAACGTTGCTTGAAAATGGCTTTAGCCGTGTTTGGTGACCAGATCTGAATAGCCAGGTACTTCCCAACCTTCCTCTTCCCCACCTCCTTGCCCTCCCTACTACCTTCAGCCTCACAACATACCCCAATTGGGGATGCCATAGTCTCACTGACTCCAGACGGGAGCAGTTGAGATTCTTGTGCGGTATTCATTGTAAAAAAAAAAAATGGCGATGTTTCCTTCCCGGAAGCGTATTATATTCCCCAGGAGGGAGGACAGCAGGTCAGGACCAGTAAGCAGCTGATCATTGAGGGAGGTTCCTCGGCATCGGCTTGCAGCATCGAATACCACTCTGATTTTTCCTGGCTTATTTGGGTTGATTACTGCGAAGTGAGGCAGGTACCACTTGCGAGGTGTGGTGGTGGAAGCTTCATGGCCTGATAGCTTCTTGGCATAGCCTTTGTTGAGAAGTTGACTTATTTTGTCATTGTAGGCCACTGCTAGATTTTTGTCTTTTGCTAGCTTTTTCTCCAGAGACAGAAGTCGCTTCAGCGCACACTGCCGATTGTCAGGTAGCGAGGCTTCTGGATTGCGCCATAGTAGACCAGTTTCCCACTTCCCTGTAGGAAGAGGACGGGTAGTTGCATTCATAAGTGCAATGGCCTGTTGTTCGCTTGCATTGACTCTGGTGGCTGATGTTACTCCGAGCGAGTCGATGGCGAAGTTGGTTTTTACTAGCTCCCTCAATTGTATGTCTGCGGCCGTTTCTGATTGTAGTGCCAAAGTGGTAGTCGTGTTATTATCTCTGGGGTTGACTCCCCCATGAGCGATCCATCCTAGTGCGGTGCGTGATGCTATTCGCGTAGTATCATTGCATTCACGAACTTCCCTTGACACAATTAGGTGAGCGTTGTCTTGGCCTATTAGCAGCTTCGGGACGACAGACCTTCCTTGGATCTGTTGCTCCGGCAGGTTGAGGTTGCTTATTGTGCTGGCAGAGATGTGGTATGTATTACTGTTGCCCGCACATCCGAAAGCTGTCTGTCCCGCCTCCAGCGACCCGACGCTTCTCTCCCTAGGGTCTTCTTTTTGATTTCCACACACTCTTCGTCTAGGCACCACCGGGTAGCTGGCTTACGGACGACGCTGCCGGTTATCGGGAGGCCTGACAACCAGCCTTTTTCACTGTCTCTGGGACTGCCGGTGGCTGGATTTCGGTATCACCAGTTCTACATTGTATATATGTTTATTTTTTCTTCCTTTTTTTATGTACAGTGCACGGTGCTGCCTGCTAGATCATTGTGTGGTCCTTCGCCGCCATGAGCTTCCCACTCATGACGGTTGTCGTTCATTTTGTTTTTTCCTTATATTTTCTCTATTACCTAGTTTTGTTACTAACACCTTGTTTGACTGTCCATGGGGCTCACTGCTTTAGCAGTGATTACCTTCATGGGCTTTAGAATGTAGAATTGACCAACACAGTACATTCCTGTAGGTGCGCCTGCAAACCGCCCTCTAACAACGTATGCGGGGACATTGAAGTTCTAGAATTGTTACATATTTTAAATGTAGAGTCGTTCATTCAAAAAAATTAGATTCTTGCGAGAACTCCGAAGGGGCGACCATAAGTCGCCTATACCGGGGTGGGAATAGGTGGGTGAAAGCTTCAATGTTGCCCGCACCTCGTATTCTTAGTCTCACTCGTTGGGAGAGATTGTCAGAGGTGCACATTCCTTTGGCACCGTGGATTCGCAGTCCGTGAACTGGGCCGTTTGCTCCGACTTGTATTGCGGTGTCAGTGTCAACAAGTGTTACTGTGGATCCTTCGTCCAGGAGAGCAAACACTGACACTTCTTCTTTGTTGGGAGCGCTTAATATTACTGGCGCAATTTTTAACAGTACTCTCTGTCCGGAGTCCTGGCGTCACAAGTTGACATTTTCCACGGTGCTTTTTCGTACGAACTCGGGATTATGTAGCAGAGGGTGGTGTGGGGATCGGCAATCCCCTACTTTGCACCATTGGTTTATTTTGCAGCTTCGTGAGTGGTGTTTTTCTAAGCACTTGCAGCATAACCTTCCCATGCGTACAGTTTCCCATCGAAGTTCAACATCTTTGGCTGTGAATTCTTTGCATTCGCGGGTTTTATGATCGCCGCCACATTGGGCGCAGCTTTCGTCGGCTGTTTTTCTTTTTCGGCTTGGTCCAGGGTAAGTATGTGCCTCATTCATTTTGCGTTTCATCGGGGCGATCTTTTCTTTTGGGCCGTCCCCGATTTCTTCTTGATGTCCGGCATGTATTTGCTCATGGCTCGGTAGAAGTCGCATGCGATCACTATCTTCTTCCTCCTGGTACCCGGCATGTATTTGTTCACGGCGTGGTCGGGATCGTATGTGGTCCACCATCCCGCTGTTTGGAATTGCGTTTGATACCTCTTTCAGAAAGGCAGCGAGCTGGGTTATGGTGGCCGGGGCATGTTGTTTGCGGATCTCGATTAGCCATGCCAGCCGCAGGGAACTCGGCATTTTGTCAGTGACGTCGTTCAGTAATGCAGGATTGGTGAGATAACCTTCGGTTTTCAAGATCCGGAGGGATGCCACCAGGTTTTGCACCGTCCCGGAGAAATCTGCCAGGTCCTCGAGTGATACCTCGGTCGTGAGGTAAGGTAGCTTTTTAACCTTGTCTAGCATAAATTTTGCTATGGAGTTAGCGCTGCCGTATCGCTGCTCGAGGACGCTGATGATCTCTGGAACTTGCGCAGGATACATTAGTAGGGGACCCACGGTATCTCGCGCCTTGCCTTTGAGGGCACGCTGCAGCCGGATGAGATTTTCGCTCGGAGTCAATTGGCAGGTGGCGGTGGATTGAGCGTACTGTGCCTTCCAGGTAGGCCACTCGAGGGGGTCTCCGGAGAAGGAAGGCAAATCTTTTGCTGTGGATTGCCTGGCGATTAGGGCTGCCATTCTTGAGTCATCTTCTAATGTGCGAGGGCTATCTTGCGTTCTGGAGGAGCGGAGCGCCTCTGCCATCACAGAGGCGATCTGGGCCAGTGGGTCGTTGCCGTGCTGCAACCATTCTCGGGTGTGCCGTGCTGTCTCGTTGGCTGTATGCGGTGGTGTAAACAATGGGGAATCCTGGCCGGAGGAGGCTGGCTGTTGCTGGTACCCCGTTGTATTGTAAAGTGGGCGCTCGGGTCCGAGATGGCTGTATTCGGCCGTAGGGATGTTCTTTGCAGGGCCCGTCAGTAGTGTGTAGCCTTGGGTGGCGGCATATCCAGTTGGATCGGTTACTGTAAATTCATTGGTAGGCTGACCGACTGGTGTGTGCATTTGAGTAGTTGCATATCTCGTTGCAAACTCTCCGGCTGGCCTTTTTACTTGAGTGGCATATCTCGTTGCGAACTCATTAGTAGAAGGGCCGGTTGATGCGTGCACTTGAGTTGTTGCATATCTCGTTGCAAACCCTCCGGCTGGCTTGTTTACTTGAGTGGCATATCTCGTTGCGAACTCATTAGCAGAAGGGCCGGTTGGTGCGGGCACTTGAGTTGTTGCATATCTTGTTGCAAACTCTCCGGTTGACGGGCCGTCTGACGTGTGTACTTGAGTGGCATATCTCGTTGCGAACTCATTAGCAGAAGGGCCGGTTGGTGCGGGCACTTGAGTTGTTGCATATCTAGTTGCAAACTCTCCGGTTGACGGGCCGTCTGATGTGTGTACTTGAGTGGCATATCTCGTTGCGAACTCATTAGCAGAAGGGCCGGTTGGTGCGGGCACTTGAGTTGTTGCATACCTAGTTGCAAACTCTCCGGTTGACGGGCCGTCTGACGTGTGTACTTGAGTGGCATATCTCGTTGCGAACTCGTTAGTAAACGGGCCGGTTGGTGCCTGGACTTGAATTACTGCCTGACCGAGGTTGGCTCGCAGGGTCGGGCTGGTTGGTGCTGGCTCCTGGGCAGGTTGGCTGACTGCTTGGCGTGTCGCAGCATTCAGGGCTGCGAGCAGATTGGCTGTCTGCTTGGCGTGACGTCTGTCCCGAATGCGCATCTCTCGGCACAGTAATCGCAGGGAGTCTTCAGTTGATTCAGAAGTTGTTTCGCTGCTTTTACTGTTGGATTCGTGGAGGCTCTCGGAGACAGATTCTGGAGCAGGTCGGTCAAGCGTGATGAGATCAGAGTTCCTGGCTGGGCTCGCACTAGATAGATCGTGGACCTGGCAGGGTCCTCTAGATGGCGTCTCATCGGTGTCTACGGTGTGTGGGCCCGGGGTCCGTCGGGGCGCCACTGGCATATTTTGGCTTGTCCCCGGGGCGTCAGGTTTAGATTTAGACAGCGATGTATCAGAAGATGTCGGGGTCTTACGGCCACTGCGAAGAGACGGCATTTCCACTGGGTAAGACTGAAGGCGTGTTATGTGTAGATCCGGCTCGAAGGACAAAATGTACTAGACGTTTTGTACACAAATTGCAAAAATAGGGAGCTGGACACAACTTGGCACGCCAATGTCCTTAACTTCTGGATTTAATGATTCTAAGTTAAATTAGCAAAAACTGACTCTATAACTGTTGTAAAAACACTTAAAAGACTTGCAGACTTTTGGAGACTTTTGGAGACTGTTGGGGTCAGGATAATGGGATACTGGGAGAAAGGTAGAACAGAATTTAAACTGATTAAAAAACACTTTTAAAGTAGGTTAGAACTTGGAGACTTCAGTTTCATGGAGACTTGTGACTTCTTGGCTGGTAGTTTTTGAACTGATTTCCTACCGGTTTGCCGTTTGTTTTATAGGGCAAATCCGGGTTGGACTTTTGGAACACAGAACCTCCCTGTTTCTGAAGGGTGCTTGCGTTTACGTATTTTTCCCAATCGCTATGATTTTCGAGCAGATGTGTTAAAAATCTGTGTGATAACCTTTGCCAAGACAGTCCTGTTCCAATAAACCGAAGTCTCACATAATTTTTATTGTTTCAACAAGAAAAGGTACAAGTTTACAAATGTGATACAAGATACAATATCTAGAAGTAAATATTTTCTTAAAGTGCAATAATCACTGGTAGACGACAGTTTTTGAGGTGTTATTGTAGTATATACCTATTTTTAGGTGATGATATATATTTCTTGATTCAAATTATTCCCGATTTCCCGAAATTTAGCTCCGAGTTTTTCGGAATGTAAATTGGCTGTCGTAAATATTTACGATTCAAACATTTCCTTTGTTCAGCATTGACCAATGGCGCCGCGTCTGGTAGCAGGGTGGGGATAACGTAAATACTCAATCATTTCCTTGAATTTGATCATTGCTGTCTGGGGTTCCTGGTGGAAGTATTACGTGGTTATTCAGATGTGTTTTCGAGTCCAATGATGCTGCAGCATGTATTTATTATCAATTGCGTTTATGTTTTCAATTGATAAGTTAATTGTAGAATGTAATAGCATTGTAGACATCATTCCAAATGCACAGTGTTTCGTTGGCCAATGAGAGCACTCCCTTTGTTTCGTAGGTTATTGGAAGGGGTAACGCGCAGCGGCACGGTATTATGTGGAAGCGTAAATTCCATTCTTGAATTCTCAGGGTTGTCATACGCTTTCGTCGACACGTTCGATACATCCATCAGGATATGTTTAGGTAGTCTGTGTTTGTATCTGAAGGGAAGGTCACTAGGTGCATCGTATTGACCGATTTCCTTGATGAGTATATTTTTACTGTGTTTTAATGACTTGTAAAATCGGTCTGTCAGTCTGTGCGTGTATTCAAATAGGGTCGGAATGTTTTCTCTGGCATGTAGTTTTTTCAAATTTGTTCTGATTCTAGTGTTGTAAGTGATTTTAATGCAGAGATTTTGTAAGGTCTGTAGTTTAGTATGGTCAGAGTATGAGATGCTACCCCACACGGGGATAGCATAAGTCAGTACCGGTCGAATGAGCGAGTAGTAGATCAGGAGTTTGGTTCTGGGAAGTAGCGGACTTCTTCTGTTGAAGATTGGCTTCATCGCGCCGACTGCCTTTCTGGCTTTCGCATTCATCTTGGCTACGTGAGATTTCCAGTTGAGTCGTGAGTCCATCGTCAGGCCCAGGTAGACGACCTCATCCTTCCATTCTAAGACATGTCCTCCCATTTCGATGTTGACGTCTGGTGTTCTGGTTTGTTTCCTCGTGTACATTATGACTTCGGTCTTGGCCTCATTTAGTTTGAGGCGCCATTTTTTGTAGAACTCTACGAGGGTGTCGAGCGCCCTTTGTAGGTACATGGCCGCCATATCCGCTTTCATTGAGGAAACATAGAGTTTGACGTCGTCTGCATAAATTGATAGGTTGCATCTCTCGTCTCGGGGGATGTCGTGCGTGAAGATGTTAAAGAGATGAGGTCCCAGTAGACTTCCTTGCGGCACGCCTTTTGGAATCTCACGTAGTGTTGAAAGCGCGTTCCTGATGAAGACTCTGAAGGATCTGTTCTTGAGGTACTCTTGTATCACTCTCGTTAGGTATATGGGCGTGTTAAGCATGTGAAGCTTGTGCAGCAGCCCTCTGATCCAGACGGTGTCAAATGCCTTCTCCAAGTCTAGCAGTGCAGCGGCGGTGAAGCGATTTTCGTTGAATCTTCTAGCGATGAATTCCGCTACTCTGGAGAGCTGGTGGGTAGTGGAATGCCTTTTCCTGAAACCGAACTGCTCGTCTGGCAATGTGTCTTCGTGGTGTGGTAGAAGTCTGTTGAGGATCACCTGTTCAAATACCTTGCTCAGTGTGGATAGTAAGCTTATCGGCCGGTAGTTCGTCGGCTGCCTCTTATCTTTGTTAGGCTTCGAGAAGGGCAGCACGGTTGCCGTTTTCCAGATCTGAGGGAAATGTCCGGTGATGAGGCAGGCATTGAACAGCTTTGTAATGAAGATGATGGCTTTCTGTGGTAGATGTTTCAGTAGTATGTTATGTATTTGGTCGCTTCCCGGCGCCTTGTTTGTCTTTAATCGCCTGATAATGACGGCTACTTCGCTCGGCGTGCAGAAATGTATATCGGCGGTGTCCGTCTGCTCTGCTTGATCAAGATTTTGTAGAGACTCATCTACTAGTCGATCCGTTTCCGGGTCGGATAGGCCGTCCGTGGCTGCGTAGGCTCTCTCGAATCCGTCAGCGAGCGCGTTTGCCTTTTCTTCAAGTGAGAGTACCAGCCCTGAGCCGTCTAACTTCTCAAGCGGGGGGATCGTGTGATCTTCGTGTCTCAGTGCTTTTGCCATTTTCCATAGGCTGTTATCTTTGGGCGTGAGTGACGTAACTTTCTTCGTCCAAAGTTCGCGTCTGAGATCGGTGATTTCTTGTTTGATCTCCCGCTGCAGGGTGTTGTAGGCGGTTTTGAAGTAGCCGTCGCGCGTTTGATGGTAGATGCGCCGCAGGCGATTTTTCTCCTTGATGAGCGATAGGACATACTCGGGAAGCTTGATCGTAAAAGTCTGTTCGTCTTTGTATGGTATGTAGTTGTCTTGTGCAAGTTGGATGATTTCGGTCAGAGTGCTTGCGGCTTCGTCGATTTCTTCCTTCGAGCGCAGGGTTGCCGACGATAGGTATATTCGTTCGTTTATCTCTTTCTTGAATCCTTCCCAGTCGGCCTCCTTGTAATTTCGCCGTTTTCTGGGGCTCCTTGAAGTCGTCCCTCCAATACTGAAGCTCACGGGCAGGTGATCTGATGATAACTCATCCAGCGTACGCAGTGGCGAGATGGTCTTAGCGTTTTTCTCAAGTACGATATCTAGTGTACTTGGATATATTGCGCGTGCTGAGTGGTGAGTCGGTTTGTCCGGTGCCATTATCGAGTAATTGTGTGTTTGCATATGTGAAAAGAGCGTTTTCCCATTCGCGTTGCCTCGGTGGTTGTTCCAAAAGTTGTGTTTAGCATTCAGATCTCCTCCTAAAACAACAATGGGGCGCAAATTAAGTAATTTATCTAAATCTTCTCTTACCAGAAGGTTGGGATTATTGCAGTAGGCGGCGATAATGGTATGCGCACTATCCCCTATGATGACTTCGATAACTGTGGCTTCAGTATGTTTCAGCTTCGGAGTAGGGATTCTCGTAGATGTGATGGTTTGACGAACGAATATGGCGGTACCTCCGCCTTTACCCTCAGGTCGGTCGTCTCGGTGTACTTCGAAGCCGGGCACTCTCAGGGGTGTGTCAGGTCTCAGGTAGGTCTCTGTAATTAGAATAATGTCAATGTCAGTATTGTTTGCCAGGGCGAGCAGTTCGTCGATCTTGGGGCGGATGCTGTGGGCATTCCACAGGAGGACGTTCACCATCTTGGGATCAGACATTGATGGTGGACGTGATTAGATCCATCAGGATCATTGCTCTTTGTAGTTCGTCTGAGCCGGCTGCGGCCAGCTGCGGTCGCAAGCGTCTCAATCCATGGAGCAGGGCCATCATCAGTGCGGCGTCGTCTCCTCCGGTGTAAGCCTCTCCTGTGGGCTGTTGCGGGCGGGGCTGCGGGCGGGGCTGCGAGCGGGGCTGCTCCTCGTGTCGCTCCTCGCTCCTTCCGCCGGCTACGTTGGCCCAGCTGCGTCCATCTGTCCTCGGCGCCTGCTGCGCCTGAGGATGTGGCCTGCTGGCTCCTGGGGCCTGACGTTGGGGCTGTCACTGGTGCTGCTGGAGCGAGGCGACATAGGCTATCCTCTTCGGGCAGCCTCTGAAGTTGGCGGGATGGGGGCCTCCGCAGTTGCAGCACGCGGCAGGCTCGTCCCTGGTGGTCTTGGGGCATTCGGCGGAGGCGTGCTCGACTAGGCACTTCACACACCTTGCTGTGTGGGCGCAGTTTTGTGATCCATGCCCGAAGTTCTGGCAGCGGTAGCACTGCGTCCCGTGCTGCAGGTGGTTGCTGCGGTATTTCTGCAGGCGGATCCTGCAGTGGCAGAGGTATTTGACGACCGCTCTCAGCTGGCCCATGTTCACTTCCTTGTTGAAGTGAGCCAAGTACATGGGGTACTCGGCCGAGGTGGTCGTCATCCTTATGACCTTTACTGGGGGGTAGCCCTGCTCAGTGAGGTCCGCAGTGATTTCGTCTGTGTCGACGTTGGGCAGGCCCTTGATCACCGCCTTTTTCATCTTTTCCGCCTCCGCCGTGAAGGTGTGGAAGCCGCGTGCTTCCGCTCGCAGCCCGTTGGTGAGGGTGCGGTGGTCTGCCATGCTTCGTACAAATATATTTGCTGTCCCGCCCCGGTTGTACCGGAAGGTGAAATTAGCGTGGCCGATGTGGCCCTGCACCGCAGAGGTAATCTGCGCATGCGTGGGGTTCCCCAGGGTCATCACTACCGGGGGAACTCGATCTTGCCTCGCTGCATGGCCGCTGGTACCTGCGGAAGAAGAGGCATGATTAGTATTTTTTTTGGGAGAGCCTGTATATGAATTATTAAAATGATTGGCGCGTTTTGCTTACGGCGCGCCGCCGCCCTCGATGACCTCTTTGAGGTCGCCAAAGCGGTTGCCGATAACAATCGCCTTGGGGCCCTGTGGGGACAGGGGCCGTTTTACGGGGTTGGACGGCCTCATCCAACCCTCCTCCTGTCGGGACATCTCCATATCCTGGGGGGGCTGCTGGGGTCTTGGGGGCGGCACGTAGCCCGAAGCTGGTCCTACTGGGGTGCGGCTGGGTCCGGGTTGCGGGGGTGGTCATGGGCATCTCGGGAATCAGCAGGGCTGCGGTTGCCGGCTTGGTTCTCGGGTCAGCGGGGTGGCTTGGGATCGTCTGTTCTGTTTTGGGGGGGGGGGGGGGGTCTTGATGGTCCCGGTTGTAGATCTAAACTGGAGGGCGGGAAAATCCTCCGTGCTCGTGTGAATACGCCGCGCGGGAAACATCCGCACGGCAGGTGTTCTGTATTTTCGCTTTAAAATGGTTGCGCTGGTGTTATGGTCGTCGGGTCTCGGTGGGGGGGCCAGGTCGTCCTTCTTCTTCGTGCCTTGAAAAAGGCAGTTGGTGGCGCGGGCGCCTGTGCAAAAAGCAGGTGTCTGGCCGTGCGAGCACAAGCCAAACAGAGCGATTCGGGGGAGAAAAACGGTGGCGTCTCCAGAAGCGACTGTCGCGGACGGCAGTCACTCAGCCTATCAACTCGTTTTCGTCTTCGTTCGTTTTCGTTGTTTTCAGACATTAAAACAAATAGACCAAGAGGAGACAGTATAGCGGATACTCACCATGTTGCCCACTGTTCTCCCCGCACAGGGGAGGGATGATCTCGCTATAGGCCTGCAGGTTGGTCACTTGGAACACGTCGTCTCTACAAGAATATGCCTGAAAGAAAAAAAAGTTGACTGGGAACATTTTTTGTGCTAAACGCTTTTTACGCGTATAAGAAGTTTTATGTAATCAGCACTTTGATGACAAATAGCAACGTACCCCGCCAATCAATCCAAACATTCTCCATAGATACGCGTGTACTATATACTACGTGAACCTGTTTAAAGACAAATTAATTAATAACTCGGTAGTTTGGTCTCCATCTTACAAAATTCACGTTAATAGCATTGATCGAATACAAAAAAAATCTGCGTTTTATAAATTTTAAATTAAATATCACACTAGAAGACTTAAAATATAACCTATTACTAAAGATTCTAAAAATACACACACTAGAAGATATAATAAATATTTATTATTTATAATATTTCGTGTGGTTACTATAGGAATTCTTAAGTTTATGAGTTGCGGGAGTTGGCAACAGTCGAATTTAGAGTTAAGTATTTTTAATAAAAATAAACGACCTAACATTTTTATTAAAAATACTTAACTCTAAATTCGACTGTTGCGAACTCCCGCAACTCATAAACTTAAGAATTCCTATAGTAACCACACGAAAAAATACACTATTCTACTGCAGCATTCATAAGCGGAACTACATTGCACACTCTCCGATACAATTAATTCACACTATGGGAAGTCAGTACTTAGGTGATGTCGACATATTTAACATCAACTTGGCGAAATTTGTGGATCTTGTAAAAAACTTATTCCAAAACTATTCCTAAACATATCTGTAGTTTTGTAAACCTATCAAATCGCTGTATTTTTGTTTTTTTTTTCATCATTCTTTATCTAATTATATTTTTATTAATTCTTTATCCGTTTAAAAATCATCTGTCATGAATTAATTGTACTACCAAACATGTAAAAGCCCTCTGGGCGTTAAATAAATTAATAAACCTGTTGGCCGTAGTTTCGGGATCTGAGGCATGGAAAACACGACAGAAAAAAACGTACTACTAACTCTATAATGTTTTTTTTAATATCTTAAGTGATAAGCCTCACTTGCCAAGTAAAATGCCTTTGTTTTAGACTGATTTCCTAATATGATAGACTAATTAAATACTCTTGAATGGCAGCATATTTTGGTGGTGAAATCCAATAGAAGGGGTGATTATTCCCAGTGGCTTATTCCTAAAACAAGACCCGTAATTAGAAAAATTAAAATAAAACTAAAAAATACCCTTAACTAGTTTCGCGACAAACCTGTGAAGTGAAGTCCCTCTTCACCCTTTCTTGTTTCAAAAAGAGCGACCCCCGCCACCGGTGGGGATAGAGGTATCGGAACTTCCTGAAGGATCCTGAAAAAAAAATTCAGTCACAGATTTGAAAACTTCATTCCTTTTATCTAACTTCTTATTAAATAATAAATAAATGTGCCAGCCAGAAACACAAGGTCAGTACTACCGTTTTATTGTGGCAATACTACGACCATGTCCCATTTTAATATACCACTACACAGAATTCAAAACTTAGGCAATATGTTTTCACACACAGATGTATGGAATGTGTCGCTTATAAAATATAAGCATGAAATAATAAATCATTTATCCTCTTTAAGTTTAGTTTTTTGCATATAAATATATTTTTTTCTTTGTTACAATATTTTACTACTTAAATATCTTAGCATTTATATTCGTTTTGTTATCTGAATATCTATTATGTCTTTCTCAACTATTTTCTTTCTGTTTTACAAACTCACTAGAGCTGTATTTTTCATGTTGTTGCTATATACCTACTATGTTATATTATGTAAAAGCCGAAAGGCGTTAATACTATATATAAATAGGATTGTTTTGTAATAATTTTAAAATATTTTTTTTCAATAAACGATGAGGTATATAGTAATACTAGCTGACCCGACGAACTTCGTACCGCCTCAGAATCAATAAATGTTTAATTAAATTCAGTTTTTTTATTAAGTTAAAAATTACACAATGAAACAATCATCAATGCGCAACTGTCTGAGTTTTTTTTTGTCAGTATCAGAGATGGCATTGTGTACGGATTTACAGGCGGAATTTGGGAGGAGGGTATGGGTGCCGCCGCCCACGTAAACATTTATCGGATAACCAACACCACTGTCATACGTCACCCCAAGTGGTTCACTAAATTTGGTGATTTAGCAGGGGTGTCCGGGTTTATGGAATGATGTTTGTCCGGGTCTTGGCGGCGGATGCGTCTGCCCACCCGCTTCGTAGCGGGCCGGATCGAGAGAGAGAGACTGGTTGAGGGAGGCCTTTTGACCTTTCCAGCTGGACTCTCTCGACCCATCGCCTTTCACCGCAGTTGGAGGGATGGATTCATTTTTTAGACCACCTCTCTTCCATACGTATGCATTTGTTCTTGCAGTGTTATTATGTACAATTGTACAGGTCCCTATTTTTGGGAACCTGTACATCTTCCTACTCTATAATTTTTAATTACTATTAATATCCACTCTGAATATTTGTATAACTTGTATAATCGCACGAATATTTGTCATGGCCCATTGTCTATATTTGCTAATATTTTAACTAATACATGTAAAAAACTGATCTGAAAATGTAACTTATTTAAAAAAAATTATATTGTAATTAATTTTTAAAAAAAACTGAAAAAGTAAATACTTTAAGAAATGGCTAAGATTACCCTTAATGTTTGAAAGCCAAATAAATAATTTAAAAAATAATAATAATAACAAAAGCAAAACAACCAGCGCGTTGACATTTGACGTTTTTGAATTTTTGGAATTCACTCACTACTCAATATTATACAATATCACAATGTCCCCCTTAATGTCCCTCTTAATGTCCCAATGTAGCTCTTTTAAAATATGAGAATTCGTTCCATAAAAAATGTATGGGGAAAAGAATTTTCTTAATAATTATATTTTTCGTTAATTTTTGCGATGTTTTAATAGTTATTACCCTTTCCGGGGCGGAGACAAATCCAACAAATCAAAGATCATCAAAATCGGCCCGGCCGTTCTCGAGTTATAAATAGTGTAACTAACCCGACTTTGTTTTATATATTAAGATTAAGAAAGAATTTGAAGAATTCAACAAATTTCAAAGTTAATTTTAAATTTTGTCAGATTCTAATCAAGCTCTGTCATTATATCATTATTGGCCAGGTTTTCACGTTGCTGAAATAATAACAGAATTTGGATAGAACTTGAAAATTAACCTTTGAAATATGACGAATTGTTAAAATTCTGTGAAACAACTGACCCTTAGAATCAGTTGACGGCTGCCTTGGTCGAGGGATAAGGCTCTAAAGACTCACAATCCGTAGGTCGCGGGATTGAATCCTGGCGTGCGCAAATAAATTTTATTTGATTAATTTGTGTTATTTCCCAATTAATTAATTTAAAAATAATATAAAATATATTTGCGGCACATTCCAGAGTGGAAGATACTCTCAGTATCGCCCTGGCATTAGACCATCATTCAGAATTGAAACATTGCTTCAAATGGCATTAGCCGTGTTTGGTGTCCAGATCTGAATAGCCAAGTACTTCACCACTTTCCTCTTTCCATCTACTTCCCCTATTCAGCCTCACAACATACCTTATTGGAGATGCCATAGTCTCACTGGCTCCATGGGACAATCAGTTTGGACTATTGAGAGGTATTCAAATACAAAAAAAAGTTAACTCTCATTCAGTAAAATAATCGGCTTCAGGCAGGCTGATGGAACGTAAGCACAAGCCAAATACTATGTTGGAGATCGTGCTTTCGGAGTATCGGGGCCTAAGGCTTAAAATAAACTCCCTTCGGAAATGAAGATAATGTAGTTTTAGCAATTAGTCTTATATAATTGTTTTTGTTTCTATTTTATTATATGTTACTATTAACATTTCCATATTTTACAAATATTGTTTTATCTTTTAAGTAATTACAATAACAGAGGAACAAAGAGCTTACAAAACGGAATGTGAAAGCAATTAGGGCAATAAATATTTCTCCCCGTCCAATATAAAATAATGTATAATCTGTGCATTTCAAGAAGAAGAAGAAAAATATTGTGGGAATCTTAACGACCGACGTAAGTTCGAATTCACTCTAGCTGGCCTGGAGAATCGACCTTTCCGCCGTGTTCATTTTTTGAAGAACATGTTACTAATATTTAAGATGTTTCTAAATGAATACCTACCGAAGTAATGAATTAATTGCCTAGAATCTAGAAAAATAAAATCTGATGCTCACCGCTAACTTCAGTTGTACAACATATTACAATTTTTTAAAAGCGTTGTACGTTAAAAAAAATGATGGCAACGTACTGTTTTTATTAATCTAAAACATAAATAACTCGCATCTTTTGTGAGGCATGGAAATAAAAATGATAATACAATTACGAATTCGCCGAAATAAATTAAAATGTGGACCTCGGGCAAACCCCAGATAAACGTGGTGTGATGGGTCAAGCCCTTACTTGGGTTTTAATACCTCTCCTCTCTCGCGTTTCGATCTCCGGACGGTAGACCCTTCTCTCGTACTGTTGATTCACCAATAATGTCTTGAATCATGACTCGCTTTTCCCACCCCTGTGACTGAACACAGCAAAAGGCTTTCTCCTTCCGGGAAAACTTTACAATAAACCCTTTCCTTTACGTTGTGTAAATTTTTTGTTTCAAAGGTTCTAGAAAATCTAGAATAGGTATTTAATGTCTATATGTGGTAACTTTTGGTTCTTTTAGGTAAGGTGTGGAAGAATTTCTCTGCATCTTTTGAACGTATGAAGGATACTTATTGTCTAAATCTATCCTAAATATATCCCCATTACGTCTCTAATGTTGTACGTTGTTTTAATACTCTCGCAGTACCCCCTGTAATTCTTGAAGGTCTATAAAGTTGATCTATGATCCTATATGTCTTAATAGATTTTAAAATACATACCTAGAATGTTTCATTTAGTTATTTGGCGGGTCCTTCGCATCACTCTCCATGACTGTACCCTATGCATAATTATGATAATATTCTATTGTTAGTAAACGCAAAATTCGTACCTAAGATGGAAGGGATAGGGGAGGGATGGAATGGATCATGCAGTTTTGCAATCTAGTACTGGCTCCTCCACTTGACCAAATTGACCAGGTGGTCGGCTCTCCGGACACAACCTCCCGACCAAAGCATGTCAAGGCTATACCCATGGCACCCAGAAGATCTCTTGACGACCAACCAGATACCCGGACTCTTCCATAACCAAGGAAGGACGGCATGCCTTCAAACCTTTCCCAATCAACCCCAGTATCGAACACCTCCGGGACTACTTTACTGGCTCTAGAAGGGGTAATCCAATCCGTCCCTTGTCACGGCTCTACTCGCGAACATGTGGCTACCGCTTGTGATAGACAGATCCTTCCTCCTGCGTGACCGGTCCAACGAATAAACCACCTCTAGTAGCGAACATACCACCTAAGTATTGTCTAGGCGTTATGATTGCCTCTAGGTCGGTAGAATTAAAAAATGTGCAGGCGCTGCAGGGTTTGTTTCCACAAAATGTACTGCTTATGCTCCTCCCACACTACCTTGCCGGCAACCCGAGATGCTTTTGGCCAAGACGCCTCCGTCAGCGAACCGCGTCCTTACATACCGTTTGGCAACTCATTTCATATCCGTCTCGTCACGCCCATTCTCTCGACACGGTTCCGCGAAAGGGAATTGCTTCCAGCATCTCGCGTGACCCGATCAGTCTATGGTGAGCATCCCCCCTAACAGGACAATGTGGGAAGTCCCTTACCGATGGACCAGACATTGACACATATGTATAGCCTCGGTGTCATCGTCACATTGTTCAACCATAAAGTTTAAAAGGCGCAATTCAACAAATAGGAATTCAAAGGAGTACCTGTTAGTTTTAAATTTACGTTCCTTTAGGTTGCAGACAGTCGCTTTCTATTTGATATGTCGTATACCCCGATGAACTCTCCATTTGGTTGAGGGTACAACACTCGTCCTTTTTTCTCCCTCGCCCGTGCCATCAGCTGTCTGAAAGAAAAGGTCACTGCCCTTGGTGATAACACCGTTGAACATATCCTGAAGTAATATTATGAAATTTAGTCATTTATTTAAATCTTCAGTTTCACGAGGCAGCTTCGGTTCTGGCATCTCTGCGTCGCGTTCCGGAATGGCCTGGGAATTTAAATTAGGGATAACAACTTACCAAGTACGTAATTGCTAAAATCCCGGTCGGAGATATACACGACCAATTGTCTTAATTACGTATGCCGTAGACCTGTGGAGAAAACAAAACTTCCTACGAACTTCTAAACTTTTATTTGTAAACTAAGTATGGTAAATACCGCTCGACGCCGTTTATGTGAGCTTTCGCAAATTGAACGTTTTCGTAGATTACTATGTTCTAACTATTGGAATTAAAATATACCAAATTCGACATCATTCCTGACTCCCGAACCCTTGCTGAGATTATTTAAATCTAGTTAAGTTTATTTTTAATTTCTTTCTTTCGCGGACTATCTTGACATTTTATAAAAGGAATGAAATTTATTATCGCAAAACTGGGGCCATTATTGTAAACCTAGAACGACTGTTCATTCGTTGATCCGTTATTACTTTGAATTAAGTTAGTTAAGTCCCCCTCCCCATCCGAATTTGCACCATTTATTATTATTATTAAAATTCAAGTCCGATATTTTTCTTTTAGGGTAAATTTTTATAGATATCTTTTATCTCTCTACATAATAAACGATAACAATCACGAACTTTTACCGACGATTATTTTTGTGAATAATTAACACAACACCAGATAAGATATAAGACCGTCATTCTCATAATACGTATTTTCCGATTTTTATTTCGTTCGATCGATAGGTTAAATATTATTATTAGAATTTATTGATTTAAGTATTATCTTCTTCAATCAATTAACACTTTTCACCACTGACACGTGAATCAAGTCATGTATTTTCCACTGAATTTAATTCACTAACACAATCATGCTTATCAAAAAGGTTAATCCCACAATACAACAGTCTCGATTTTTCTAAGTCCAGCAATCAATTTCCGATACACGCACGATTTTCAGCCTTCCTTTCCTGAAATCTAGCACCGAACTTCTCTCTCCCCGCCCAAACTACCCCTTTTAATCCCACGTTTCTCCCATCAATCAACTTTAAATTATGCAATTTACAACCTTACCAACGCGTAATATCGTCTTTGTTCAATACCATTCTCCTATCCCACCGGTTACTCCCTTCTCCTTCTAACGTCCCGATCCGATCGACCCGCCTTTTTACGATGATACTCTTCTGTTGCAATCGATCAGGGGCGTATTTGGGTCTAAACATCTAATTCCCACTCGAGTCTCCGCATGATTAGTGGATATAATCCACCTTTTATCGTGTGAATAATTAATTCAACTTTTCTCGAAAATCTATAGTGTCCGTTCTACTCCTTTTTAATTTGCTTCCAAATACGGTGTATCCTGAATATTCGATATAACTGCCCTACTTTCTTGGCTTAACTCAAATCCAATTTCAACTCTTTAACCTACAACATATCCCGACAGTTATCTATTAAGCATTCATTATTTTAAACTTCTCCCAACACGTCACTGCCTAGATATTCCGACGTTCTAACTTTTGGCTATGGATTTTCTAATAAATTTGTGACTGAATATCCTGTATCGAACGTACCGCTAGTGTGCACACTCAGCTGTGTTCGTTCCTGGCTATATGTCGCGTTTCTTGTGTTCGTATACAATTTTAATATTTCTCGCGTTTGCAAATGCTCATGTGCAAACTCCAATTACTTGGTCATCTCCCAGCAAAGTCGTGATGCTCGTAAGACCTTATTTTATAATAATCTAAACTTTTATAACCTCGATTCTCCTTCCTATGGGCTATAACCACTGCCAAGATCCCATTCCAATCCTGCCTTCGAACGTTTTTTTTTCCTTTTTCCTAGTTCCTCCTACATCTTACATCCTTCTCTGGCACCAAAACCGATAATTCTCCCGTAATTTCTCGCCTAGTGATCAAGAAAATACTTGAGTTTTCGAATAATTTAAAATCCTGACAGGTCGTTAAATTTTATGCTTTTTCACTAATTTCTTTCTCCTATCATCTGTATGTAAAATCAAGTGGTGATTTCAGCTTAATGCGTACCTTAGAGACCCAAAATCATGTCCGATGTCTCACACTCGAGACCCACTTAAGTAACAAGAGATCGTAAACCTTCCCTCCCCTCTAAACTAAAGGACAAAAATCCAATACAAAATCTTAGATTTCATATGGTCACTAACATGAATTGTTTTCCCTCGACTACCTCGACAAAATCGGCTCATGTGGGTTTCCCACGTCTAACACTTTCCCCATCGTCTACCTGCAGAATCTGCTAGATATTTGTCTGGAAAAAGCGGTTAAGACCGTCAATGTCCACTCCCGTTTCACGATTACTAAGTAATCGAGATCGCTTGCTACTTTAATTAATCAGTGCATGACCTTTGTCCTTTTGAATTTTTCCGCCACCGAGATCCCCGCAAAACTTCCCGATTCCAGACGTGAAATCAACTGTTGTCGATCCCCTCCTGCTCCCATAAAATTGCGATTTATGACCAAGTTAGAAGTGGTCCTATCCCCTTAAAATATCTGCCCGACCAAACCGTGAGATAATCTTTGAATCTTAATTTTGCAAATCCCTCATCCCACGCCCCCAGCCTGTGATTGGTTTAAGACGCACCTACTGTCCTCATCTCTATTCTGATTGGATAGTCGATTTTTTTTCCTAACTGCTTACACCCCTTCGTGGCAAGGAAACCCCAAAAGTTTAAAAAGATTCCTTTAATATTGATTTTAAAACCACCCGAAAGATGTCGATAGTGTGATCATATTCTATATTTTAAAAAAAAAATTTACCCACCTATACCGGAGTGAAACAGGTTCATCACAGTGGTTATGTCTCGCCTTAAAGTTTTATGTTTTCAACCGATGTTCTGGTGGAAGTAATGTCTTAACCTTAAGTAATTAATAAGCTAAAAAAGTCATTATGCAAATCATCAAATAAGCAGCCGCTTTGATTATGAGCTCAGTTTTCAAGGCTCCTATTGATTGAGATTGTGATTTTAATGTTTCAATTTTACTGCGGGTGAACTAACTTCACTCGATTTTTTAAAAATTATTATTATTAAGAAAAAGAAGAAGTTGAACTCACCGTAGGCAAGGACAGTGAAAAGTTCTCCAGGTCGACCCTGATCTGACAGACAGCAGGACTGTTTATCTCCACGTTGTAAGAGCACTCCAGCCCAGTGAATGTGACGTTAAGTGGAGGGTTGGAGAAAACTGCGTCTTTGGCGTTTGTCACATAGTCGCAAGCTGATACTGAAATGGTAAATGGAATCGAAAGTAGAACCTAGTCAGAAAGATGAACTACATGAAGATAACGGCGATAAATAACGGCACGAAACCTGGTAAAATATTAAGAAAGTTAAGTTTGGCTTTTTTATTTTTATTTAATTGTTTATTATTATTTTTTTATTGAAAGAATAGTTAATACATATCAACAAACAAGTCCTGCTAAACCAATTGAATTGGCTTGTCAACAGGTGGCTTATAGTATAGTTACATATACATTTTAAAAGTTACAATTTACATCTTATATCTACAGATTCAACATTTTTTCATACAAATCAATATAAATATTTTTTTTCCGATAGCCAATTTTTTACCATATATTTAACCTTATTAACAGAACTACATTGCTTTATAGTGTCTTTTTAGTGAAAAGAAGGAGAGGAAGTTCTGGGAAGGACAAATATTTGTGGGGTGTGTAGGAATCTGCGGTCAATGTGTCCAGAGTTACAGATGTATGAAGCCATCCCTCCCACTGCGGTACAAGGCGATGGATCGAGAGAGATGGCCGCAGAGATAAAAAGGTCTCCCTCAACCTCTCAAAGGTCTCTCTCGATCCTGCCTGCCATTGGGTGGGCAACCCCAAATGCCACCAAGACCTGAACAAACCTCAGCCCGTGAACCCGGGCAAACCCTTCTAAATCACCAAAACGTAGCGAACCACTTGGGGTGACCTATGGCAGGGGTTTTGGTTATCAAATAAATAGTTCCCGGGGCGGCGGTACCCATACCCGCCTCCTAAATTGTTTGTTCTTTTTCTTCAATGTATCGTATATCACGGCTCTTTTTTGTTACTGTTCTGTATTGTAATGAAAGCAGTCAAGAAAAGAAAACAGGTATTGAAAGGTGAAAGCTTAGAATCAGAACCGATAGAAAACAACCTTGGGTTTCCGCAAGGATCGGTATTAGGTCCATTCTATTCACAATATATATAAATTATATAATTGAAACCATTAAACATTGTAAAATTAGACTATTTGCAGAGGATTCTATATTTCGTGTGAAAATTACATGGATACAATTAACAAAATGAAAAGAGTAAATATTTACAATAAATAATAATAATATATTACATTTCATATAAGACTTTTTTTGGTTACCCAATTAGTGGAGAAATATTCTCGGGTCTAACTGGGGAACTAGTCTATGTAATTACATATATAGATAATCAATAATATGCATAGTTACAAAAATGGAAAAATAATATTTTCAAAAATACTGTGAAATATTACAAAAATTTTGTACAGTAAGAAAATAACATATAATTAAAGAAACAGAATATCAACAAAAATCAACAAAAAATCAACAAAAATAATAGCAACATATCTGAATATATCTGAAAATCATCGATAAAAGCGAGTCAATCTTCTCTGTAAAAATACAACGAAAGTTTTTTTTAAAATTTAAAATAGTTTTTCTCACTTTTTATTGTATCCGGTAAATCGTTAAATAACTTTGGGCCTACATATTCATAATGGTGTTGTGCAGCTGTCGTGTTGCATCTAGGTACATATATGTTCCCAGAAGTTCTAGGTCTTATACTTCGCGTTGAGGACATTTCAGATTCTTTAAATACTTTTAAAATAGCATTTCTTTGAAATAGTTTTGAAACCGGTAGGACCTTAAATTTTTCAAAAAGTTCTTTGGTTGGAAAAATTCTTTATTTTTTAATAATAACTTTGACGATCATTTTTTGTGTTGTTACTATCGGATACAGATTATTCTTGTAGATGCCCCCCCATGCGATTATTCCGTACTGCAAAACTGACTGCAAAAGAGCAAAGTAAACCATTTTAATATTTGAAAGATTTAGGATATTTCTTAATCGTAAAAAAATGTAAGTAAGTTTTCTAATTCTTTTTACACAGTTTTCGATATGTTTCTTAAATTTCATGTTACTTTCTATAGTGATCCCTAGATATTTGACATCTGGGGTTTTTTTCAGGATTTTACAACTATTATCGTTACATTCTCCTCCTTTACACGAACGACTATGCACTATCACGCTAATATTGGAATCTGAGACAGGATCATTAAGGTAAAAAGGTATATATGATGTTTTTTCTACATTAAGACTAAGTAAGTTATCATCAAACCATTCCTTCAATATGTCAATGTCAGCATTCGCAGCTATATTCAGTTCTGTCCATGTTATTCCTTCGATTATGATGACTGTGTCATCCGCATATGAGATGACACTGCCATTAAGAGGGAGAGTGAACATGTCATTGACATATATAAGGAAAAGTATAGGACCGATTACTGTGCCTTGTGGAATTCCATATTCAGAAGACAAGGGTTCACTTAATGAATTATTTAGTTTAACGTATTGTTCTCTATTTTTTAAGTAACTCTGGAACCAAGATAAAGCTTTGTCTTCCAGTCCAATTTTCTTAGCTTAGCAATCAGCCTAGAATGCGACACACTATCAAAAGCCTTTTTCAGATCGATAAATATTCCCAGACACTTCCGACGTCTATCGAAATTCCCCATTACTAGAGAAGTCAATTTTGCAAGAATGGAGAATTTTTTTTTCTTCTAGAAATAGGAATAGTCTCTTTTTCACAATTTTTTCAATTATTTTAGAAATGTTAGATGTCAAAGATATAGGCCGGTAGTTAGTCATTTCCTCTGGGTTGCCAGATTTAAAAATCGGACTAACAACAGTTTTTTTTGTAATTATCTGGAAATCTTCCAACTGAAAAGCTTAAATTAATGATATGCACGATAGGTATTTTTAGAAAATCTTTAAGATTTTTTATGGTTTCTACTGTTATTCCATCGTAACTCGGCGCTGAGCCACCTCTCAGTGAACTAATTATATTTACAACTTCCGATTCCGATGTGGGCCCAAGAAAATGCATTTTATTTGAATTTATTGAATTTCTCTCAAAAGCCTCAGTGGTTTTGCTAGCAGCTAAAGGGTTAATTTGTTGTGCTAAATTTTTTCCAACATTTGCAAAAAAATGATTAAATAAGTTTGCACATTGAGTCGGCTCATCTTTTACGTCTATAGAATTACCGTTGTTCGTCAGTCTGTGTATTTCCGACGCTTTCCGTTTCTTATCAATAATTTCATTAATTGTTGACCACATTTTTTTTAATCATATTCTACTTGTGACATTTTTATTTTATAATATTTTTATTTCGTATTCCTTATTAAATATATATGGGATTATTTATATGGGACGATTTTATACCATACACTCGCAAAACCTGATGGATAGTCAGTCGATAGTTCAGATCTGGGCTATTGGACAGTATGATAAGCCCAGATTGGAAAACGGAAAATAGGACTCACCGTGGCAGATAGGGCCTCTCTGATCTCCAGGTTTGGTGTACACTTCACTAGATGTAATATTCTTATTCCGAAATTTTAATATTCTTATAGCAAGATGTTATGATACATGCGCCCTGTCTGAAATATTATTTTACACGGAACTTAAAATAAGCACACTGTAACCTCTTCTTCTTGCAACAATTGCCTTTTTTCATGGTGACATTTAGGATGGGAATATTAGGTCAGTGGGATAATTTCAGGATTTTGACACATGCTACCAATTAAGTCTGCGAAAGCAATACCCAACCATTCCCATATAATAATACGCGAACAGATGATTTTTTTGTTTAAAAACAGATGTACATAATTACGAAACAAGAAATATAAATAAAGTTAGATTGCTACATATGAAAAAATCAAAATCACAGAACTACCAAATGTATAGAGAACTGAAGACGTATGATGAAATGCCTGACAGTATGAAGAATGAAGAAAAAATGAATGTATTTAAAGAAATGTTAAGCTCACTGTAAAGATAAATAATAAAAATTAATAACTCACGCGAGCAACACGAAGAGAACAGCCCGCATTGTCCCACAGCCTTGCCGCCCTGTCTGGAGCACTGCAGGCGGCCTAGGCACACGCCCACTGAGGAGTCACTGCCCACGCAGTGCGAGCCTTCATCTGGCCCCAAGATGCCTGCAAGAACGTATTTATTTAATAGTGGACCTAACTGGGAGCCTTGTGGGACACCTACTTATATCGCTTCGAGTAAAAATAAACATGAAGTAATCAATTGTTTTTGTGTTTAATTCGTATAACTTACTTTAATTTAAATAAAATAATTATATTAAATTTCATAATGTTATCATCAAGCTCTGCAGGTATTTTAGTATATCTTTGGTTTGGTTACACGGTCAGTTTCAAACAGTTTGAAAATGACTTTGTTAAGTTGAAAGAGCTTTAATAAAAATACATCCTAAAATTCTTGCAGAACTTTTACGAACTCCTAAACTCAATAACTGTGGCGTATATTAATTAAAATGTGACCACGCCGACTGTAACGCTATTTACATCGGACAAACAGGAAGGGCATTCTCAACTAGATTCAAAGAACATATACTATGTTATAATAATAAAAATACTTCAAAATTCGCAAAACATCTCTTATTGAATAATCACGTTCCACTTAAAAACAACCAGCCTAAACAATTACATATGGAAAAAGAGGCCTTAGATTAAATTTGCTTGAACAATTAGAAACCAATAAACGAACGAATGACCCTAATGTGACGCTAATTTATAAAGTAAGGTAAATTATTTATTTCCCACTACTAGTATATTTACAAAACCTAAAAAAATTTACGCACTTAAATAAGTCAAAGCAGTAACGTCATTATACCCCAACTTTTAGTGCGTGGGAAAACAAATCCCGAACCGCACATAATCACCCTCTCAATTAGTGTCTCTGCAAATTGGTTAAACTGGTAATAAATCAATTTAAACACCTTCAAATATTGACATTTAAAATGTTATAAATAAGCCGTCTGAATGCAGCTTAACCACACTTTAAAAATGACATTGCATGTCAAAACAGCTGAAACAAAAATACATACTAAAATACTTGCAGAACTCTTAATTTTAATTAAATTTTAAATAATTAAAATGGAGTTCTCCGAATTAAACACAAAAACAATTAATAAATTAAATAAACTAACTCTTAACGTAAAAAAAACTCATTATATACTTTTTGGTAACAAGAAAAATTTCAGCCTCAATATCAAAGTTGGTGATAACTGCCTCGAAAAGAAAATGAGCACAAAATATTTGGGCCTGATCGTAGATTCCCAACTCTCGTGGGATCTCCACATAAATCATGTAAAGGAGAAAATTACCCCCATAACTGGTGTACTATATAGACTCCAAGGATTATTACCCATTCCTTTACTAACATCAGTGTACTACGCCATGGTACATTCACACCTTTCTTATCTCTGCTGTATCTGGGGATTTGCCTCAAAGAAATTGATAGCTGATCTGCAGGTGGTTCAAAACCGAGCTCTCAGAAATGTGTTTGGACTTCCATGGGACACCCATGTCAAAGACATCTATTCAGTTTCCGGTATTCTTCCAATTACAGTCCTTCCTAAACATGAAATCACAAGCACCATCCTACAAATTACTCAACAATCAACTCACACTAACATCAAGCCACTTTACAATCAAGACATTCACACTCACAATACTCGAAATAGCAATAAAATCCGCATACCTCAAACACACACTACAAAATATGGGATAAAATCTCTGAACTATGTTGCCTATACACTATATAATTCGCTTCCAGATATGTACAAGGGAAACCAGCAAAATAAAAAAGTTCAGAATAATGCTTTAAAAGAATATTTTTTAAATACGTTTAAGGATGAAACTATGTAAATTTTCTTATCATGTCTCATTTGTCTTGTTTCCTTTTCTCTTCTTTTCTTTTCCATTTATTTGTAATCATAATCATCCACTTTTTTATAACCTTGTTCTTTGTTTCTTTAATTATTTTCTATTGTTGTTTGCTCACTCAACCTGTTTTTATTTTTAAATTTATTTTTTGTCTATGTTGTATGTGAAACTTATATTTTTAATATCCATTTTCCAAGTAAAACTGTAACTATTTCCTCACACCCATGAATTTTCCTCCTGTCCTAAAATGAGTTCTGTAACTCATAGGGATTGCTCCAGCAAGTAATAAATACAATAAAAAAAAAAAAAAAAAAGATGGCTGATATTGCTACCATTGTGATTATATATAAACGACTTAAACTCAACCATCGGAAAGTAGTTCAAAATTTGTGGTTTAACCAAAAGTGCTTGAAGTGTAATGTGATTCCAAAGTGCAGATCCCCACCAAAAGTACATCTACGGCGGCCATAGCCACTGTGCTGAGAGAACAGAGGATATGGCTGAAGGAAGATGAAGACATTTTTGAGGGTTTTTTCCTAGAAAAACATTAAAAAAATAGTATGTGTCGGACAGTTGAGGGCGGGGTAAGAGGTTGGGCGGTTACTCGGCTGAGTGACCAGTGATGACATGCAGAAGAAAACAAAAATTGGTTGAAAAAAAATTGAAATAAAAAAAAAATCATTGAAAAAGTCACCAGAGAACAAAAGTTCATTTACATTTTTCACTACAAATAATGTCAGGAATCACTGGTTAAAGTAAGTCAAGTACCTACCCACGTCCCTTAACACCCTGTATATACCAGTAGTTTTATCCTTGATGCCTTCGAATTAAATTTATTTTAATACTTTTTCATTCGAATGTAACAAGGTTATAAATTTCTGACCGGTCAGTGGCTGAGTTGGCATCGCGTTTGGGCCTCACCCGGGCTTCGCGTATTCGATTCCTCGGCTGAATAAGTCCTCCATCACGACAGAAACATCATGTCAAAGGTTACGTGGTAAATACTTTAAAGGGTATAACAATGAAAATACCTTAAAGGGTTGAATATAAATAATGAAAATACCTTAAAGGTTTTTTATTTATTCATTAAATACTAAAATAGGTTTACATCATTAGTGGATTTTTCGACCACCATGCTAGGCTGATTGCCCGTGTTATGGTGGTCGATATTATATAAACAATGAAAATATCTTAATGGGTTTAATATAAACAATGAAAATACCTTAAAGAGTTCAATATGAACAATGAAAATATCTTAAAGGGTTCAATATAAGCAATGAAAATACCTTAAAGGGTTCAATATAAACAACGAAAATGCCTAAAAGGGTTCAATATAAACATAAACGGTGAAAATAATTTAAAGGGTTCAATATAAACAATGAAAATTCCTTAAAGGGTTCAATGAAAATAGCTTAGGGTGAAGATGTTAATACTACATTATACTTGTGTTAATATTGTATTTGCTTACCTTTTCCGCCAACTTCGCTTGCCAAACCAACTGATGACCAAAATAGCAAAATTGCAAAAACTTCTATGGGAAAGGCAGTCATGTCTGCAGTCTTCAATTTTTTGTTCCGCTGAAATCATGTATTATTTATTACTACTTAAATTTGAGGCCAAAATACTAAAACAGATTGAATTATTTTTTTAATTGAAAGTTATAGCAAATATGTGGTACCGGCATAAAATAATATTTGGATGATTTGTACAGCGCCGTTTTTGTGAATAATCCCCTCAAGGGCGCTTTACAAACTTATAATACATTTCTACAATCTTACTTCTAACTACAAACTAGACTAACCACTACAACAACCTACCTGGTAGTTCACTAGAGATTAACACTGTTATTGTTTATTTAGGTACAGGTCGCAGCCAGATGAGATAATTGGGAACTATTATATATAATATGTTCTTTTAATGAGCGTATTTTGAAAACAAAAGCAAATTTTATGATGGACCGTACAAGGATTTGATCAGAATATTTATCTTCCTAAATGTGATTCATTCCTTGGTAAGAGAAAGATTGACCTGTTGATTAATTTTCTTTTATTTTTAACGATACCTATATCAGCCATTACAAATACGTCAAATCTATTAAAATCGGTCATTTGTAATTTAAATTTATGCCCATCAAAACGCTTTTTTTGAATTAAAAAAAAATATTTGTGTTATAAATATGGCAAAATTATTTTTTAGAAATATTTATCTTTAACTCACAAATAATTGCCAAGTTTTCTCAAAAATCGTGAAAATTTAAATTCTGGCCTAAATTTTATAATAAAATTAAACACCAAATAAATAAAGTAGTATACAAGTATGTATACCTTTACTAGATATTTGCAATACCTACCTTTTGAATAAAAAATATAATTACTCCTTCAAAAATATATTTTGTGGCGTCTTTATTTTTATTATTTTTACATTAGCTCTATACAGGAGGCCCTGATGAAAATAATTTCCCTCGGAACCTATGTCATCTTAGTGTGGAGGGTTTTTTTAAGGAAGGGAAGGGTAGTAGTCCAGTGGATAAGACTCTTGACTCACAATCCGGAGGTCGCGGGTTCGAACCCGGCGTGCGCAAATAAATTTTATTTTATTAATTTGTGTTATTTCACAATTAATTCATTTAAAATAATAAATAGTATATTTTCGGCACGTTCCAGAGTGGAAGATACTATCAGTGTCGCCCTGGTGTAAGACCACCATTCAGAATTGAAACGTTGCTTTAAAATGGCTTTAGCCGTGTTTTGTGACCAGATCTGAATAGCCAGGTACTTCCCAACCTTCCTCTTCCCCACCTCCTTCCCCTCCCCACTACCTTCAGCCTCACAACATACCCCAATTGGGAATGCCATAGTCTCACTGGCTCCAGACGGGAGCAGTTGAGATTCTTGTGCGGTATTCAATGTAAAAAAAAAGGAAAGTTCTGGGAAGGGAAAGGGTATGAGAGGTGGGTAGGAATCTGGGGGATCAGTGTATCCAGGAGTGACGGACGTATCAATCCATCCCTCCAACTGCTGTGCAAGGCGATGGGTCAAGAGTCCGGCTGGGAAGGTCAAAAGGCCTCCCTCAACCAGTCTCTCTTGTTCCGGTCCGCCATACAGCAGGAGGGCAGACGCATCCGCCACTACGACCTGGACAAACCTCACCCCATGAACCCGGGAACCCTTGCTAAGTCACCAAACGTAGCGAACCACTTGGGGTGACCTATGGCAGAGGTGTTCGTACCCATACCCGCCTCCCAAATTTAAATGAAATCAAATAACTTTGTAAGCAACACCATATTATTAACATTATCGACATGTTTCAAAATCAATGTTTTTTCGTCAGGATAAGAGATTAATTATTCGCATTAATTAATACGAATTTCAATTGGTTTATAATATTAAGTATCATGAATGTTGGATTAAAGATTAAAGGCTGGGCGGCCTTTACAAATCTTAAATTTGAAACTGAATAATTATTTTATTTTTATTTATTTAATGAAAACAAATAACTTTGTAAGCACCACTAGGATATTCGATTAGTGGTGCTTACAAAGTTATTTGTTTTCATTAAATAAATAAAAATAAAATAATTATTCAGTTTCAAATTTAAGATTTGTAAAGGCGGCCCAGCCTTTAATCTAACATTCATGATACTTATAATAGAGAAGTCCAGTCCATTTTTTAAATTTTTTTTTATGAAAAATGACCTTCTAACTTAAATTACTGCATATTTTTTTTTTTTTTTTAGAGTTAGTTTTAATAGTTAAAATAATTTTCAAAGTTTTAATTTTTGGAGATCCCTCGAAAACACCCATATCTATGGTGAATTTTGTGACGACATCTACTAAAATAACGATTCACTATTTTTTGATTTTTATGTTGGTTTTCTTGAATCTCACATAGATTTGCGCAGGCGCGCGGCCATCTTTTTTTATTATAACGCGTTGATTGGCTAATGGCTTATTTATTGCAAATGGCGAAATCAAATTCTTTGCAAAACAATGAATGACGTTGATGAATTTAAATTGCAGTTTTATGTTTTTGATGATAATTTTCGTTTAAATGATTAATTCACTGTGATATTAGTGTAATTCAGCATAAGTACCAATGCTGCCTGTACTTTTTTTCAGTTTTAGTCCTTAAATAATGTTTTTTTGGTGATTTAGTTTCGTTCGGTTTTTAGGTTACTGACATTACATAATCAAAGGTTACTTCTCTATAATTTTTATGACTTTTCCGCGTGAATTTAATAAAACTTCCATAAAAGTAATATTATTTGATAATATAAAAGCCTTATGCATGTGTAAATAAATACAAATTCAAGAAATCAACGCATTAATTGCGTAAAACCGAGTCCAAGATGTCGGATTTTTTCAGTTATTTTTTCGGAATTATTATAATATTTTTTTATCCTTTTTAATTGTATGAACGAGATAAAAAGTGAAGTGACAGTTTTATTCCAAATTCATAAAGTAACAGGACTGTATTTTTTAAATTTTGAATTTTCCTAATTTTTTCGACCATTTAATAGAATATGTTTACAGTCGGCTGTTTTTTTTAAATTTTTTCATTTTGAAACTTAAAATACTGCATTTTTCAAACACAATCGTACATGTCAGATACAAAAATCTAAAAGGCATTTCTATTAACTTTCTATAAAGGTATATGCTTTTACGACATCTTCAAAAATAAGAAATATATAGAACATTCGCTTGTGTCATACCTAAATTCCCATATAAATGACGTATAGCATAAATAAACCAGTCATTACCGTGATTACTATCGTGACGTCACCATAACAGCATTACACAGCATACCAACCTGACGCTGTGTTTTAACGAGAATATTAAAAATGCACTTTTTAATATTTTTTTAAAAACTGTACGTTTAATATTATTAAATAAAAGTTATATATTCAGAATCAGCGTTTATTGGTCTATATGAACATATTTTTTTAAAGCCATAATATTTTTCACTGGAGTTCCTTATTATAAACCAATTGAAATTCGCAAAAGAATTGCTTAGCTAAATAGGATCGCTAAAAGCCTGTAGAAAGCGATAGAAAAAACATATTAACAAAATATATTTATTTAAAAAATATATTTGTTAGTGTTATTAATATTATTAGTAAGAATAGATCAACATGGATTACCAAACTAAAACACGGATGATACCCGGAGCACGGCGGTACTTGCGCACTATACACGTGTGACCACGTGGGTTATCTTAAATTAACTGGTTCCCCGTGGATTACGTATGTATGCATTATTAATGCAACTCAGTCAGCGGTAAGGAAGCTGGCACTATGTGAAGAACTGGTCTTAACGGTATAATATAGTCTCTATAATCGGAAGAATTAAAAACTGAGCCCACGAATATTCGGATTATTGGAATCTTTAAAAAAACTGCTGCATTCTCGGAACTTTTGATAGTTTGACGTACCTTTTCCTTTGAATTTCATGTTCCCACGAGAACTACTCGTTCTAAAATCCATTTTAAATGCAACAATAACCGGACTGAGTATACGAAACACTCGCTTGTACCTAGGTTACATGATGTTAGTAAAAGATATGCAGATGTGGCAGATTTATTTAACTGCACGGAAGGTAGGTACAAGAGGGCTATGCTATCAAATCTTTTCAATCAATATTAATTCTATTTGTACTATAAATTTATGTATGCAATAAATTGTCTCTCTGGTGTCATCTCTCATTCAAATGCCACAATTATCTGTTATACTATTTTTTATTTTATTTCTAATATTTTTCCTATTATTTTGTAACATTTAATCACTGCTTATGGTATATGTATACCGTTGATATTAAAAAAAAGTATTATTTTATATGTATACCTTGCAGAGTCCCATCTGTTCCCGTTTGGAGCCAGTGAGACTATGGCATCTCCAATTGCGGTATGTTGTGAGACTGAAGGCAAAGGGGAGGGGAAGGAAATGAGAAAGAAGAAGGTGGTAAAGTACCTGTTATTCAGATCTGGTCACCAAACACGGCTAAAACCATTTCAAGCAACGTATCAATTCTGAATGGTGGTCTTACACCAGGGCTGTACTGGGAGTTTCTTTCATTTCCATTGTCCATTGCGACGAATAATCTTGTATACATAAAAAATAAAGTTCACATATCGAAAATTAATTAATTTTCCACTCAGAAACGTGCCACAAATATACCACGTATTATTATTTGAAATTAATTAATTGTTAAATAACACAAATTAATCAAACAACATTTTTTTTTTAATTGGTACCTAATCTAATGTTTAAGGAAAACATGCACAGGAATTCGTCTACAAAAATATGGAAAAAATCGTCCATTCATTGATAGAAAAAAGTGCTTCGTAGTCTCCTCACTCTTGGTCTATTTTGGTTTTCTGAAGGTTTCACTTCTTGAATTTGAATTAACTGCAATACAAGTGGCAGTATTTTAATTTACTTCTAAAATTTCAAAAGCGGCCCGACGTGTTCTATTCGAAAAAGGCCCGTACAAGCTAACCTTGTTAAATGCATTTTCTACGAACATTGAGTTGAATGCACAGATGTCACCAATATTATACGTTTTATCTATGGTTTTAAAAGCGTGTATGTTTTTTCTTTGTGAAACATTTGTTATTGCAATTTTTTTCCAAAATGTCAACTAAAATAGTTTATTTTTGATTATCAGCCCGATTCTACACGCGAGGAAACTGATTGTAAATTTAATTACTATAAAATTATTCTTAGGAACATATTAAATTTATTTGATAAAAAGAGCGTATGTAGGTATACAATTATTTAACACAGACTTAAGAGGGAATAACCAGACATAACCGGAAATATGTCATTTTTAAATAAAATTCTAGACGTATTGACTTTTTTCCACTAAAAAGTATAAATCGATTTCGAGAGATTGTTCTTTTATCTAGTAAAGGTATGTTTTAAACATTTGAGAAAAAAGTATAATAATGTAATACCGTAGGTCGTTGGCAGATTTGTAAATTTTTGTATTATATACTCGTACAACACACATTTCAAATCATCTAATCATGCAGCAAAATAAATCAATAAATTTTCTAGGAAAGCTACTTTTCAGAATATTAATTTTAATTCAAATAAAATCTTTAAAAAAAAGATCCGAGCTCTTGTTTTGTAACGAAAATACTTTAGT
This sequence comes from Limnephilus lunatus, assembly GCA_917563855.2. Lineage (NCBI taxonomy): Eukaryota > Metazoa > Arthropoda > Insecta > Trichoptera > Limnephilidae > Limnephilus > Limnephilus lunatus. The sequence goes on from OU830596.1 coordinate 25,254,466, forward strand.
TTATCTATTTATTTACAGTCTTACAAATTAATATATTCAAGATTTTCTTACATTCTTATTTTGCTTAGACATTATTAAAAAAATTATAAATACTTATGATCAAAAAAAAATTACAAAAGTATATAATATTATTAGTTTTATTATCACGCCTTTCACCCTTTTTCAATATACATAGGTATCTATAAATTAAAGCAAATTTTGATTAAAATGAAATCGATATTGAGTTATTATTTTGAAAAGCTGGTACAGAAAATAATTGATCTTTCTCATTGGAACCACCCTGTACGATTGTAAGAATATATTTGGACGAAATGTGGATTTTCGGCCGCTGGCTGGTTGAACGCTCTTAAAGCAAATTCTTATTGAATTAAAACCAATATTGAGTTATTATTTAAAAATGCTGGTACGGAGAATAATTAATCTTTCTCGTCGGGACCACCCTGTACAGTTGCATGGGTATAATCGCAAGACAGTCTTTCGCCGAAATTTGAATTCTCGGTCGCTGGTTAGTCGCCCTTAAGTTTATCTTCTCATCATAAGTCGGTCCTAATATATTAATTTCTCAAGTTGTTTTATCGGAAAACAGGTATTTCTAGATTGAGGAGTTTATTGCACTAAACATATTACTGTAATTCAAAGGCATGTGCAGGAGAAAGCAGCCTGGGATATTTCTTCTGACCTTGAAAATGAATAGCAAGAGTGTGTGCATTTTTTCAGAGATTGCGAGTTAATTTTATTTATTAGTTATCTGTTCACAGACCAAAAAAAGAGAAAGATTTGATTGAAAAGTGATGTATAAACCTTTCATTTGTGTTATATAATTATTTATTAATTTTCGGGAAATCGACAGTTTACATTTTTTCAGTGTGTACATGTAAGTATAATATAGACAAAATAAAACCATTATGGATTTCCTCCTTGCGACTTTATCTCAACCGAGACGGATAATAAGTAAATTAAATGTATAAGAAAGGAATATGAAGCGAAAAATTATATAAAACAAAAAAATTATATAAAATCAAAAATTACATGACAAAAAAATTATCAATACATTGGTAGTCGTTGGGAGGTATTGTACATATCAATCAAATCATAACAGAAATATAAATAATAGAAACATAATATTATTCACGAAACATCAGAGAAATACTCTTTTATGAACCTCTTATATTTGGTAAGTTCGCAATTGAATATGTCCACATTGGATAATGTGTTATTATACCTATTGCATAGTATGTTCAGGCAAGAATTCTGCTTAGAGTTCGTCTTGCATTGATCCACCCTGGACAGGACAGAAGAGCGTGTTGAACGTGCAGGTACATTGAATTGAATTTTATTTAGCAACTCTGGGAATTGAATATTATTGTTGACTAATTTATACAGGAATAGTGATTATGATGAAGCCATGCGAAATAATTCAAAATCATGTGTTTTTGTTTTGAATATTTGATCGCTTAGAAGTATTATAGATGCTTCAATTAAATACTGCGTGTACAACACATCTTGGCCCTTCAAAATATCGATAATTTTTTTATATGCCTTTTAATAAGCCTAGAAAAATATAAAGTATTATGTCTATAAAAAAACACTTTCAAGTGCAAATTCTCCTACCTACAAACCCCTTTTCGGATATTATTTTATTGTATAATGTTGCAAATTCAATTTTTTTTATAATAATCGTAAAAAAAATTATATTAATGCCTGAACTTTACAAAAAAAACATGAATTTTGGCGATTTCCAATGGATTAAAAGAGGCGTTACCGAACTGCGAATTTCATCCTTATGCCTTATGATATCGCATCGTTTAGAAATTTTCTGTGTGTGTACTTAAATATATGTCCATTACGGAAATGAAAAAAAAATCGATTTTTTGAAAATAAGGAGTATTAAACATTTCATCTTGGATTATTTTATAAAGTTCTGGTAAATTTTCGTTACTGGTGTCCACGCGTATTATTAATAATTTTTAGAAAAAAACTTTAGATTTGCCTTAATTACTATAAAAGGAAACTTTTTGCATTTCGGGCGGCGGAAAATTGTGCATTTCAATTTTCAATTGCGTAAATTAAAATTCACTTCGCGAATCTACACGATGTCAAATCGAGGCCATTAGGTACGTCACTGTTATGTTGGTATCCCTGATGCATTAACAAGAGCTAAATACGACCGTAGCCATCTTCGTGGGATACAAGAAGACGCGCGTTATTATGAAAAACACAATTAATAATATAATAGTGTTTCCAAATAGCGAAATCAGCATATCCTTGTCATACATGTTTTAATCATTCCCTTGTAGACGAGTATTAACAACATTTAGGAGGCTAAATATCGACCAGCAATGTAAAGTCGCTAACCCACTGAATGATTGTATTTCTTGCTTCAAATCAAACACTCTTTTCAACATTTTGGCACGGGTCTACACAGCATCCCCAAAGATGACATAGGCTCTGGGGGGAAATTATTTTCCTAAGGCCTCCTGTGTGGAGCTCATGTAAAAAAAGTCATTATACTGTGAATCCAAAGACTCGAGAAACTCTTGGAACTGACGGTGGTTCAACCCCTTCGACTTAATTTGTTCACTGTTTTGATGACCACCTTCATGACATGATCCATTTTAAGGTACCTACTTACTTAAATTCATTCAATTCAATACAATGAAAATTTAGCAGCAAAGTATTACCAACTTTGCAGGCCTCATTTTAAATCAATTTTACTAAATCTTCGTGACTCCTAACCATTGCTGGAGCACCATCTGTTGTTAAGCCCGATAGGTTGTTGAGTTGTAACGAAAAGCGATTCAACCTTGATATAACAGCTCCTAACAAATTTCGTGAACAAGTAGTGTCCTTATGTGGATACAGTGCCGCGTAATTCTTCTATTTTGTTAAAATGGACATCAACACCCCTGATAAAAATCGCCATTTAGGCGGTATCTGTTAGGTCTGTGCTTTCATCCAATGCTGGAGCATAAAATATGAACTTATATGCTCGAAATCTATTTCAAATTATCTTCAATATGTTTTCCAATGTCGTCGACACGTATTAGTTTGTCGAGACAGGCTTAGTTTTGAGAAATCTGGCTTTATGTACACTAAAAGAAAAAAAATGTGTGTATATGCCCCGCGGGCCGCGGGTTGGCCACCCTTGCTTTAAACCATATTTTTTGTAATCTTCCATGGCAAATGTAGTATATATTTACGAAATCATTTATAAAAAGTTCAAAGATTGAGTCTCGCAAAATAATGCCAAAATTTGATAATAAAAGGATTTTGCTGGTATTTTGAGATAATTTCAATTATGTTCATATATTTTTTAAATAAATAAATCATAATATTCTATCTATTTCGTGTTTTATTGAAAAATAGTTCATTTTTAATGGTTTATCTAAAAAAATAAAGATTTACAATTGTAGGTTTTTCTCTATTATGTGAGTTTTCAAAGTCAATCCAGAGGAAAAAGATGATATCCAAATATTATTAAAGAAATTAAATGATTTTATATCTTCATTAAACACCCTTTTATCACTATTAGACAAATAAAAGAAGAATTTTTTCCCATACAGTCGCGAACCACCTTAATAAGCACCCTCCACTTGTATTTTCTCTTCGAAATTTTTGAGGTAGATTTAAAATAATAAATATTTACTTCTTCAAACTTTGCAAATCCACTTTGAAAAATCTAAATAGAATATAATTACAAATTCACTTCTTAAAACCTTACAAATAAATTCTTGAAATTAGAAAAAGTGTTAATAGTCAATTAATTAAATATTATTAAAAACCTTTTTTTTTTAAATTAGCCATCTCTCAAATTTACTTTTATAATAAAACTTACATTTACAAAAATTTTGACTTCCTATACCTCCTATTATTATTTGCTCTAAAAGTTATTATTTTATAATTGTTTTTTAATGATGTTTCTAAGTAATTAATATTTTGTATATAGTTCTTATTTGTCTAAACCTACTTATTTGTTTTTTTTTTTTTTTAATTTTTTTAAATATTAATCTTATCCTGACGAAGAAACCTTGTTTTAAAAAACATGTCGATAATATTGATTACTTAGTGGCATTTTTATAAAGTTATTTATTTTCATTTAATTTAATAATGAAATTATTTTTAAATTAATGACTTTTGAACCCGCGACCTCCAGATTCTTGTTCGTGAACCATACCCCTCGGTCACTGAGGCCGTCAAAAACACAAAGGCAGTATTGAATAAATCCTGCAAAGTACTTAGAAACAGCTAAATGAGAAAGAAAATTAGTTTGTCAGATTTTTTTCATCTTCGTTTTTACTACCTTGTTCGTTAGTTAGATAGTTTTGGAGAATTTCTTATTAAATTTATTTAAGAACACATTCAATATTATACTTCTTTTCACAAAGTTAAACCCAAAATCTTACGAACATATCTACAAAACATGAATGTGCATTTCACGTAAGTGCATAACCGGTACAAAACTTGATTAATGCTGCTTTAATAGGTTCATCAAAAACTAACGCATCGGTGATGCAATATATCCAAGTCGTTTAAAACCGGCCTCTACCTATTAGAAATCTATAACATCCAAAATTCCTCACGATTTGCCGGTTTCCATCAGATTACATCGTTGTGTCCATATTGCGCAATATCCCTCAGGTGTACCTCAGGGCTCTGGTCAAAGACCTCTATAAAAACCTTTTCCGTGCCCTTTTTTGGACATTTGATGTTACAAGTTCAATGGCAACACACCAACACAGTTAAAAATAGACATTGATGATTATAAACAGTGAAGTTTTCAGTAATACATTTTGTGGTTTAGTGGGGTAAATATTAAAAATACACGGTTTGGTTCATAATTTTTATAAATATGGGTGTCTTCCGATTGTTTGGGGTGCTTTTGCTAATGTTGTTTTTGGCGCATTGTAATGCATACGCAGAAAGGCAAGAAAGGGGTGAGTTAAACTTTTTTTTCAATCTCTAAAATATTATTAACATGTTTTATAATTTTTTTATGTAATCAAATTTATTTGAGATCTTCCGACCACAATACTAAGCCTATGCCCGTATATCATGCAACGAAGATCATGGATTAATATTAATTAATGCAATAACTATATTAATATGTAAAAAAATTATCACATTGAAAATAAACGTGAGACTGAATGATTAAATATATTATATTTTATGGAAAATGAAGAATAGAAATATTTTAAATTTTTAAAAATTAAAAACATGTGAAAGAACCCGCCCATATTTAGATGTTATAATAAGAATATAAGAATAAATAAGATTTTTTAAATAATATTTTACATAATATTATAACATCTATATATATATATGGGCGGGTAGGTACTATTTCTAATCTTTATTTTCCATAAAATATGTAATCATTCTACGATCTTGTTTGCATGATACGGGTATGAGCTTAGAACGTGGTCGGGAGACCTCAAATAAATTTTATTACATAAAAAATAAAAATATAATGAATATGCATAATAATAATAAAATATTATAATAATAAGAATAGGTATATGAAGGAAAATAAAAGCATAATTCATTGTAATATTATAAAGTGGGGTAATAATTGTACCTACCTAAAAGAGTACCTACATGTTCATGGTTGACTGTGAATTTAGTGACATGAAATAAAATGTAAAAAAAATATAGAGGTAATTATTTTGTATAAGTATTTTTTAAACAGTGTTGAGAATTAACGTAATATTTTAATCTTTTATTTTGTGAGAGGGTCAAAGTATTTCTGGTTTGCAATAAAATCCAAATAAATAGAATATTTCTGAATATATTCGAAAACTAAAAACTATTTTTGAAATGTGATAAAATAAGCTTACAATTTTTGTAAATCCAAATAATTTTGTAATTTTTTATTACATGTAAAATTTGTACATGCAAACATAAATAAGTTTTTAAAAAGTCTCAACTTAAGTTATTTTTAACAAAAATTACTGATAATGAAAAAAAAACGCATACGTATTAGATATATTAGACAATAAATGTATTAAAAACGCTTCTATCACTTCAAGGCCAATAAGCAGCCAGCGCCTGAGAATTCATATTTTGTCGAAAGATGTTCTTACGATCGTACAGGGCGGTTCCAATGAGAAAGATTAATTATTCTCCGTACCAACTTTAAAAAAAAAAACTCAATATCGATTTTATTTCATTCAAAATTTGCTTTAATTTATACAAAATATATTCAAAAATGGCGAAAGGCGTGATGAACTATTAACATTATGTAGCTTTTGTTATTTTTTTTTGATTATAAGTATTTATAATTTTCAATAATGTCTAAGCAATATAAAAACGTTAAATAATCTTAATCTTAAATAAATTAGTTTGTAAGACCGTAAATAAATAGACAAACTGATGTATTTTCGTCACAAAACACGTGTCATTTTTCGTCACGCGGATCATTTTTTAAATGATTTTATTTAAACTAAAATTAAAATTCTGAAACATAGCTTTCCCATATAATTTATTTATATAGTTTATTGATTTATTTTACTTCATGATTATATGATTTGAAAATTTAACAAATCTGCCAATGATCTACGGTAAAACCTTATTGTACTAAAAATAAACATATTTTCTTAAAATTTAAAACTTAGCTTTATTATATAAAATAAAAATTTTTAGAAATCAATTTATAATTTTTTGTGGAAAAGAGTCAAATACGTCCAAAATGTCATATTTCCGGTTTGGTCTGGTTATTCCCTCTTCACTCTATGATGTTCCATGCAAAAAAATAATAAAAAATTCCCAAAGTTTCATACATTTTTTCTAAATTGCGATCTGAAACATTACTTATTTTAAGGTCAACTTTTATATTGTGCTTTTCTTTCTAACACAGTTTTCATATTTTTCACCATAATGGAGAAAAAATAACGATCTCTATGAGACCTAAATGAATGTTCGCCCATTTCAAATATCCCATGTTGAACATGGATAGTAATAAAATATTTAGTACCCAGGTTTTATTTGACTTTATATCAGTGCTCAAGCTCAATGCGTTGCTTATTTTTTTAAATTGTTGTTGAGCGAATGTGGTTCTAGTTTTAGGGACCACGCAACCCAGGTTTGATGCAGGTGTGCTTTATGTTGTGGTTGTATGTAGAGCGAAAGCAAAACGAAATAAGTGCCAGAGTGAGTATATGACGTGAAAGTGAAAGGTAGAAGAAGTCGGGGATACCCGAGGAAGACATGGCATGATCACGTGAACCAAAAGCTTGAGTCGGGCCATGTCAATATTCAGAATAACCCCATATACGGCGTTGTATGACTGTGATTGAGGCGAGCAGTGTGCTCGAAGACCGAGTTGTTTGGCGGTCCATTCCATCTGCCTACCTGCGGGGAAACAGCGCGATGTTTAATTAGTTGGTTTTTAAATTTAAAAAAAAAAACATCGAAATTCTTTAAAAATCTCTAGTAGTAACGAGCTTTTTATTTTAATGATTTATTCACATAAAGGCAAAAATAATGTGGTGAAATGATTGTAAAATAGAGAAATCCATTTATTTTAGGATTCATCGTGTTTTTTTACAGTAAGTAATACGGGTACATTTGAGATTTTCACAGCAAAAGTATTTTCGTGTTTTATTTGTTGCGCTAACTAATTCTTTAGCCAAAGTAACCTTCATCAGAGCAGATGTGTAATCCTGATGATAGACACTAGATAAATTAGACACGCTTTAGCGGATTTGCGTTTAGCAAGAATAATAATACAATTATTAGTATTTTTACCTGCCCATGCCCTTACTGTGCCATCTCAGCGCCCCCATTTTCTCTGGGTCTTCTACTGTCCCCCTGAAGTCTCAAACGCCCACTAGGGGACGTTTTCACCCACATTGAGAACCTGTTTTAGAGGCAATTTGACATTTTTTTTGTTAGTTCGTGATTATTTAAAATAATAACTTTTCGCTACCTACTACGTAAATGTGTACGAAACATAAAATTAAAAAATATTAAATATTACAAAAGCAGTTTGAAAGGCATAAATTTAAATTACAAACGACCGATTTACGTCGGAGAACAAATTAGTCTTATATAAATTTTAAATTTCGATCAAAAAACACCTTTATAACGCTGTTTGTTTATTTTATTTTTAATTATATTCGGGCAGCAGGCTGGGATATTTTTTTTTCTAGTATTTAGCAACCCACAAAAAATGGTCAAGGTTCAATCTAAAATCATGAAAATTCTGTAACACCCTATATTTTATACCTTAAAACACAAATAATAAAGAAAGACGTTCTCATCCGCACGAGATATTTCAAATTTTTATTTAAAAAATAAATATTCCGTTTGGTCAAGTATTTTGTCGTCACGTCTAAAAATTAAGTTTTTTTTGTTAGCTCCAGGCAGGAAGCCACAAGGAAAATAATTTCCATCGGGGCTTTTGTCACATTAGGGGATGTTAAAGCAAATGTTCGATGATACTGGTATACTTGGAGTCACAAGTTTCAAGACGAATCGATATCACAATTCTTCATAAGGAAATGTGTCTTGTCTGCAGTAGATGTAGCTTGCTTGATGTGAACGTATGGAGACTGATCTATTGTTAGGACTAACTTGGCTTTCGTTTTTGCATCATCTGCCACTGAAATGTCCTCAGTTTTCTCTCGTGCACTTCTCCATACCTTCGAGTACAAGTAAATTTTCTACGGCGAACGTCTATTCGTCGTAATTTTCTTGCCCTTTCAACTTAGGGACACTTGTGAGGTACGAATTCGACGCCATTTCTCTTTAAAAAATATCCAACACAAACACTAATATACGAGTCCGTAATAACTCCTTATTCTCAACACGAAAAATATATCCGTGACACTAAGAAATTAGTTATTTCCACAAATATTATTTGATTATTATCACGACTGATTATTAAAATGCCTGGAAATTATCTAGGCCCATTAGCTGACCTATTATTTAAACACGAGGTTTTTACGAGAAGACAGTATGTACTGACATTTATTTCATAAGCTTTAAACTTTAAATCATACACACAGATGGCGTTAATAGTATTTTGATATGACAAAATAACAGATGTTGTGTGAAGGGTCGTTTAAAGGAAAGGAAGGCAAGGAATATCTGGGAAGGAAAAATGTATGAGGGGTGTGTAGGAATCAAAGGGTTAGAATTTCAGGAGTGACGGACATATATGTACATCACTCCAACTGCGGTGCAAGGTGATGGGTGGAGAGAGTTCAGAAGTAAAAATGCCTCCCTCAACCAATCTCTCTCGGTTCGGCCTGCCATGCAGTAGGAGGGCAGACTCCTCCGCCGCCAAGACATAGACAAACTTCACCCAATGAACCCACCATTAACATAATTAAATTTGATCTAAATACTTTAAATTTAAAAAAAAAAGTTGTTGTGACCAGCGACGCGGTGCTTGGTACCTCCCGGTGGAGAAATGAATAATGAAACATGGTGAATGATTATTAAAAATGAAACGGATAGTTGTTTGGCCGGATACCGGATATTCGACGAACTGCGAGGCCGGATGGCCGGATATCCGGCGGCCGGATTTTTTGAGTATTGATTGAAAATATTCTCTTTGATAAGAAAAACAAGAGGTATATTATAGTGCTTCAATGTCAGTATTTAATCATTTCAATAATCTCTGTGTTTTTTATGATTTTTAGTTCACTATAATGGTGATTGTGATTAGTTTATCATGTTAATTTAAGTTTTCGCTACTCTGCGAGGTTTTGTAAGTTTTTACTAAAAGTTTTTAGTTTAGATATTTATGTATTTATCATTAGAGTGAATATCTCAGAAGAAAATTTTAGTTTTTTTGTAAGGCCTTATGGCTTTTTTTAAACTTTTTCGACTTTAAATAAAAGCTGTCATAATTATAAGCCATTTTATTGATATTTAATTCACAAAGATTAATCGTAGTCGTAGTTTTTGAATATCCGGTATCCGGCCGGATAGTAAATTTAGGCCGGATAGGCCGGATACCGGATGGTTACCGGATATCCGTTTCATCTCTAATGATTATATGATGCAGGAATCTTCAGCCTGGACTCGGGAGACAGCTGCCTGGGCTCGGACCGTCTGACGCGAGGCGTGTGTCTGACCAGGACCGAGTGCGGTCGACAGGGCGGCAAGGTAGTCGGCTACTGTGGCGTCTTCAGCACCTGCTGCGCGTGTGAGTAACACCGACCTCATCCTCACATCTCACTCATTGCTTCAACTGCCCTGAAGAACCGTCAGCAGGTTTCTCCACTCCTAATAGTCCTGCCCTTCAAAGAGAGCCAAGGGCCCTGACGTTGTTCAAGCCTTTGATACAGTGGCGTAATTAGGGCAGGCAGTATGAAAAATACCAGATTAATGGATATTAAAAAAAACGAGTGTGCTTTAGACCACACGACTGAAGTAAAACTTCACTTATTTTAAAAGAACACATGACATTGGGGTGACATTGACATTGAAATTGACAATGACATTCCAGACAATATGGTTTGTTGCATTTCGCACAGTACTGCACACTCATGCGTCTTTTTATCACTGGGCAAAAGTTGCACATGCTTCGTTTCCTTATTTAATGACATTGGTCACCGTTCGCATCGATTACCGTTCGCATTACACTTTTCGTAATAATCACCCCTTTTTGTAACGCGTTCACCAGGTTACCCCGAAGTGCCGAGCGTGCGTAAAGAAGTTTTACTTTAAAAAAACTTCTCACAGATGTGGTTAGTTAGATACTATCTCTCTCTCTATCGATCTCTCTCTCTGGAACTACGTACACAGAGTTTAGTTTAGTACACAGAGGTCCATCCCATCAAAACCGTAAATTCAACAACACCCCAATTATTCCAAAAAATAAATTTCTCCACTCATTCGAGTGAGAATTGGGCATTGCTCGTATGAAATTAGCCCATTTAAATAAAATGAATATGTAACAAAACTCTTCCCTCTTTCTATAATTTGAAATAATGGCCTAAAACACATTGAAGATTGAAAGCCAGAAACATTGGATAAAAGGCAATACTATAAAAAATTCTCCATTCCTAAATGTTATTTTTATATTTTTTATATATCAACTCTACTTTTGCCATTGATCTTCAAATTAATGTAATAATAAGACAGTACCTACCATATTATAGACAGTATTTACAATATTATAGACAGTATTTACCATATTATTGTAGCAATTCCACATAAATATCCCAATATTACACTCCTATGCTACGGATTCAACAGCTACGAAACAAATACTCCGATGTCGTTGATATATTTAGTACATCAATTTTAGTATATAAGTATAACTTATTGAAGTTTTTTTCATCAAGTAGGGGAATATATTGATAAAGCTATTTAAATTGACTAACATATTAACAGTATTTTGTCGGCTGAAAGAAAAAAACTATTTTGGATTTTTTTATATTTTATACCTATACATATACTGTGTGGATCAAATTCAATAATATTTTTACGTTATCATTATTTTTTGCAAGTGCTTTAAACAGTCGTTTCCTGCACTATTTGTGAGTATAATTTCGTAAATATTGTTATATATATGTTAAAGCCTAGATAGGCGTAACTAAAAAATTAAATAAATCATAAGCAAAGGAGGATAAAACAGCAACTGTAAAATCGTGCAATTTCCAGTGTTTTTAATATAGTGTCCTCTGCGTGCAAAATCGTATCTTTTCCAAGCATTTTATAAAACTGTGTACATCCGAAGTCAGAAGTAATCTGCTAGATTACGTATATTTTCTGTATCTGTTTGACATAATTAGATAGATCCTAGGAAGCAATATTTATATAGTGACCTTTGGATGATTTTTCACAAAAAACAGCGCTTTGCAAATTATTATTACTAGATATATGTATAATTATTGTTTTTTTTCTTCCAGTGGCGACGTGCGACATCGTGACCAGGGCAAAGGACGCAACCTTCTCCAATCCGCCCCTGACGAGCACGTCCACTGGGCTGGAGTGCTCCTACAACGTGGAGATCAACAACCCTCGTGTCTGTCAGATCAGGATCGACTATGATATCCTCAGTCTGTCGCGGCCTACCCTCGTAAGCAGAACAAATCCCATTACCTTTCAGAATCGAAACTATAATCGAACTAGCTTAAACAGTCTTTATTGACGCGTCAATAGCTAGTAACTTTTCAAGCCACATCCTACCTTGTGTGCGACCTCCTTAGACTAAGAATCTAAAGGTCACAGGTTTAAATCCTGGCGTTCTCCAGTAAAGTTTTTTTGTGATGTGAATACCGTGCTTATAAGATTCCCGAAGGATCCCAACCGTCCGAGGCCATTTATTCCATTCCAACCCGAATTAAGTTATGTTGTGAGGCTGAGCATAGTGTGATGGGGAAGCAGATGTGAAGAAAAAAGTAGGGCAAGATCATGACTAGATCTGGTAACCAAACACGGCTAAATCCACAAGCAACGTTTCAATTATGAATATTGGTCTTTGATCGGGGCGATACTAAGAGTAACATCCAACTTGGAACGTGCGCCACATATTAAAATTTAATTATATTAATAATATATAAGGTAATTATAAGTAGGTATATTTATAAGTAGTAATTATAAGTATAATTTCTTTAGCAGCGATGTGATTTGAAACTCTATGAAACGAAAAATAACGACACTAAAAAGAGGTCAACACACTTATTTACAGAATGTAGTCAGCGATACAATGAGATAGTATAATCGGTCTCCTATTTGTGCGGTGCTTCGTAGCCTCTCCACTCTTGTCTACTTTAGTTTTCTGAAGGCTTCACTTCTACCACGTGTAAATTGCACACTCTCATTTTTTTATAAGTGCTGGAACTAGTATTCTCCAGTATGCTTATTAAAATACTATGTTCTTTGAATCACAGTGACTTTTTATTGATGTATCGTAATTTGTAAATATAATTCGGAGAACTAACGTCACTTCTATCTAGAAGCTAAGTTTTGTCTGCGGAGTTCTATGATTATAATGACTTGGCACACCTACCTTCGGTTACCTTCGGCACATCTCGTAAACGAGACCATGAGACCCGAGGACCCCATAGACAATTAAAGCATTGGGATAACCAATCATAGACTAATTATGATACACTGCAACTATGTGATGTTTTTTTTTTTTCAATTTTCAAATTAATAAATTAGTTTTTATAAGAAAAACTTTCTTTTTATACTTTATCGAAGGTTATTCCTATCAGTGAAATATCCCAGTTGCGACCATTGTCTTTTTTCTGTCTTTCTATGTCTTGTTCTCTTTCATATTTTCGTTTAGTTATTATTGTTAACTTATTCTAATATAATAAATTAGATTGGGTTTTTTTAGTGCAGTTGAGAAGTTTCGGTTCACTCTGTTTTTGGGGTCAGTATATTTCCTATTTCTGATCTATCTGAATTGTGTCCAGTTTTTTTTATTTGAGATATACATTTTATAATTTTGTTTTGGTTTTTGAGTGAGAGTGAGATTTTATTGTAGAGTTTACCTACTACCACAGTATTAGAATCATTGCCCAATTTTTGTTTTTATTATTTACTAGCAGACCCGGCCACACGTTTCTATGGCTAACGAAACACAACGCCATTACGCCAACGCCATTGACGGCCTCCGTAGTCCAGTGGCTAAGACTCTTGACTCACAATCCGGAGGTCGTGGGTTCGAACCCGGCGTGCGCAAATAAATTTTATTTGATTAATTTGTGTTTTTTCACAATTAATTCATTTAAAATAATATATAGTATATTTGCGGCACGTTCCAGAGTGGAAGATACTATCAGTATCGCCCTGGTGTAAGACCACCATTCAGAATTGAAACGTTGCTTGAAAATGGCTTTAGCCGTGTTTGGTGACCAGATCTGAATAGCCAGGTACTTCCCAACCTTCCTCTTCCCCACCTCCTTCCCCTCCCCACTACCTTCAGCCTCACAACATACCCCAATTGGGGATGCCAAAGTCTCACTGGCTCCAGATGGGAGCAGTTGAGATTCTTGTGCGGTATTACTGTAAAAAAAATAAAAAATTACCCAACCCTTATAAAATCCACACCACCCGCTTGCCAGCTGCCCGCTGCACACTGCCTGAATTGACTATTTGAATTTCTCGGCTTTTCTCTACTATAATAAGCATGTATTATTTAAATAAAAAATTTCCTCTTAAATCACTCTATCTATTTGTGAAAACCGCATGAAAATCCGTTCCGTAGTTTAAAAGATCTAAACGCACAAACATTTTGAGCGACTTCATTTTATACTATGTAATGATAATGATTTATTCTATGGTTTCTAATATACGTGTTAGTTGTTATTTCTTGTATTTTGTACTTACAAATAAAAAGGAGGTTAATTTTAGAATAAAGTTGTTTAATTAACACGATGTTGAGATTGTTGTAGATTGTAGATTTCGTCAGTGCTAGTTCTTACAGGGAATTTTCTTTACGGCTTTTAATTAGTGGATTAAATAAGCTCTATATTATTTTAAGTGAATTAATTATCATGAAACAATCCAAATCATTTGAATGAAATTTACTTGTGCATGCCATGATTTGAACCCTCGACTAAGGAGCCCATCGAGTTATTCTGTATGCACCTAAATTAAATCGTAGTTTCTTTTTAGTAGAATTATAAAAATAATATGTAGTGCCTGTTTCTCTTGCTGCAGTATAAAAGTTATGTAAATACCTACTTATTGTTTTATTATCACAGGATCCAGGTACCACCCCTTCAACCCTCAGGAAATTAAAGAAGAACCAACAGAACAAGGACCAAGTCAACCAAGGGCAGGAGGAGGTGGTGGAAGTGGAAGATGATGGGTACGGAGGGGATGAGGAGGAAGAGGATCAACAGGAGGAGGTGAGTTGGCTAACCTTTCTATTAGATTTGTTTTTTTGACAAATTTCTTGTTTTTCTATGTTCAACGACCATCAACTTAAGTGACTTATATATGCAACGACCATCTACCTTAGTAAATTCTATATGTAACGACTATCTACCTTGGTAACTTATACATGCAACGACCATTTACCTTAGTAACTTCTATATGCAACGACTATTATCTACCTTAGTAGTAACTTCTATATACAACGACCGAGTAACTAACGGAGAAGAAAGAAAGTAGTCAAAGATTATCAAATGTTTTTATCTGTCTATTACCTGTCACTTGAGATATTAAATTGCGTTAATTACAGTTTGTTGACTATTATCCCGTTATACCAAATAACAGTATAAATAATAATAGAAAATGTTATAAAGATGATGGAGAGGCATAACTTCTACACATTTTTTTAAGGGACGAAGGAAAACCGTATACAACAAGCATTTTTATGATGTATATAGAAATGTAGGGTTTTTTTTTGTAGCTAAACGTTTTTTAAAAACATTATTTTTGCTTCTTCAAACTTCGCTAAATTACTTTGTGGCATCATTAATTATATAATGAATAACAGATCACTTTGTATAAACCACTATATTATAAACAATATCTACATGTTTCGATAACAATGTTATCTTCATCAGGATATATACATAGTTTATAATATAGTGGTTTATACAAAGTGATCTGTTATTCATTATACATTATTTTTGATAAGTGGTGATAGTTTAATATCAGAACTTAATACAAGTTTGACATAAAGCAAGGTTCTGGTACAATTCTGGTTTAAACCGTGGTATACATTTATATATAGCTAATCATTTCCTGAAACCCACTCCCCAAAATTGTGTACCTGTAAGTATCACAGTTGTAGCAATGTGACGGTCTAAACTAAAAAGTTTAAATATTTGTAGTCGATTCCACCACCAATTTTCAGATTAAAAATAGAAATTTTAGAAATTAAGTTTAACAGTAATTTCAATAACTGAATAAATTCTAATAAATTATAAATTATTTTTTCAGAGCGGTTCCCGAAAATCGCGTGCTGCCGTCTCCAACCTCTTCGTAAGTTATTGGATTGATATAATATACTAATGTAAACTAGCTGTTAAAAACCCGCTCCGCAGGTTTAACTGCTAGGCCCTGCGGGCGGATTTTGGTTCGGCTTCGCCCAGTTAGTGTTGGTGACCATTTTCTAGATGCAATACGAACTGATTCCAAAAACAGCCCGTCTCTCAGATCCACTGTAGCTAGTCACCAGGACAAAGTAACCGAGATAGAGCAATGACAATGATGTAATATTAGCCACTTAAGACAACCTGTATTACCGTCAATCTTTTCATATCCGGAGAGATACAACATATTTACAAATTCGTAGCAGTTATACCTAGGGGGAGACGTCCCCGTCCGACCTGCTGACGGATGTAGCGACATCTTGTGTCGAATTCTTGAATTCGAAACCGAATTATAACAGTAGCTTTGTGTGAAATTCCACGTACACATATGTTATTTGTGGCGCGGCGCGTATTGCGTGGCGTCTGAGATGCACTTGTAACTGGATTCTATAATTAACCGCACAGACGCTACGGTATTAATTCTGTTCAGTTGTCACAAGTTTCAAGATTCGGGTGTCCAACGATAGGAGGCAAACCTTCTCCAAAAACATCTGCCAGAGTCATAATATAATTATATCACGATATTTCAAAGATTTCATAGATCATAGATTTTCAGATATTATATCAGGCAATTTGGGAGATGGATATGGGCACCATTTATTGGATAACCAGTACCCCTGTCATAGGTCACCCCAAATGGTGGGGTTTTTCCAGGCCTTGGCGGCGGATGCGTTTGCCAACCTCCTGCGTGAAGCGCCGGATCGGGTGAGATTGATCGTGGGGACCTTTTGATTTCTCCAGCCGACTCTCTCGCCCCATATCATTGCACCACAGTGGGAGAAATGGATTCATACGTCCGTCACTCGTGGATACACTGACCCCCCGATTCCTACCCACCCATAATACCTTTTCCTTCCCAGAACTTCCTTTCCTTCCTTTCCCTACAAACACCCTCCACACTGCATCCCCAAAGATGACATAGGTTCCGAGGTAAAATGTTTTCCTAAGGGTCTCCTGCGTTGAGCTGCTGTAAAAAATTACTGGGAGAAATAGCTCCCAACAAGACCTTACACGTGTTTTACGTTCGGAACAAATGTCTTCCAAAAACATTCTCTAGGGGTTAAAAAAACACTAACTCTTCGCCAAATACACACCTTGAGGTGGCAACAGGTCTGCTGCCGCTGACTCAGTACACTCCACAATAATTGGTTGTAAAAATAGAAGTTTAAAACCCTGTCCGCAGGGTTTTGCTGCTAGGCCCTGCGGGTGGCTTCTGGGTCGACTGGGTCCCCTTCGCACAGTTAAGGTTCCTGAAAATTCAAATCCAAGAGTACTAACGCGTGCCAGCCGACGTTCCTCATGCTAGCTGGTATCGTAAGTAGCGCCATCTTTTGGCACTATTAACCACTTCTTTAATTCGGTTATATTACGATAGTATCTTGTTATGGTGGTATTAGGAGATTTTCAATTTTTGGGTTATTCGTAACCCGGGAATGTTTGTCTTTATTTTTTTTTAAAATTATTAAAGTAAAGCTTAGTCATAAACTTCACGTTCACAGATGGTTTCCATACGTCGCGGCATCAGAGTTGTACTCGGGGTCGGATCCTTTAATAACAACCGTACAGTCGCTAGGGTATTAATACTGTCAGATGTTTATTTTCAGGGATTTTCCTGTCGAAATGATGTCCTAGAAGTGACTAACCTACAGGCCTTTAGTGAAATTGTTCCTCCTATTTGCGGAGAAAACAGTGGACAACATGGTAAATATTTGTAATTTAATTTCAACTCTCTGCTTTTATAGGGAACGTATGCGCGGCCCATTTCGGCGCGTTTCATACAAATTTTAGATTTGGATTTGAGATCAAAATACCCAACCAAACTGAAAAAATATGTTTGTAATCAAAAGGTATATCAAATATCTAGTACGGATATGAGCTACTTTATTTAATTATAAGATGTAAGCCATTAAAGATTATAGTGTTTCATGATTTTGGAGGCAACTTAGGCAATTATTTGTGAGTAAATGAAAAATATAAAAAAAAATTTACTATATTTATTTTAAAAATACAATGAAAAATAAAATAAAAAACGCATAAAAATGCATTTTTTGGGTAGTTATTTTAATATATATATATATAAACGACTATTTTTTATTTCACCGTAAATAGGTAATTTGTATTTTTAATTTACACCCAAAAAAAAGATTTTTCTGTAAATTTTTATTTAATTAATAACTGATAACTTTGTATAAACCACTTTTTAATAAACAATATCGACATGTGATTCGAATTTTGAACATTTGGCTGTCACCAGTTGTTTTGTTTTCTCTCTTAAAAAAATAATATTTTTTATTATTTTAACTAATATTTTTATGTTTTCTGGTCAATAAAGTGTAGTGTGTTGTTCCTTGAGGATTCTTCTCCCCTCTGATCTTCCAGGAGTCACTTTTCGTCACTGATTTCCAGATATTTATAACCTTTTTTTCACTACCGTCACTTTCCATACATATTTTTTTTTGTAATTTTGTGAACAATGGAGGAGGATTTCCCTCCTGGACATCCTAAAAAGCCCCCAGATCCTCCCCCTGACCCCCCAGATGGTGAAAATATTGTAATTTCTGACAGTGAATCTGTCATTCTAACTTCTACAAAAAAAAGGAAGTTTAGTCCCTCTTCCCCAGTAAAGCATGACTCTCCTTCTACTTCTCAGTCTCTACCAGATCTTCCTCAACCCCCTCCAACCAATTTTTACTCTACTCATTCCTGTGGCCCCTACATTGTTTATGCGCAAAAAACTGAACAAGGTAAAACCATTCATCCTCTTGAATTTGGTAAATTCCTTTCAACCAACAAGAACCATTCGATTAAGCCCGGAGGTGTAAAAGCCGAGGGTCGCTTCCGAATCTCTGTTGAATTCCTCTCAGGTTCAGCCGCCAACAACTTTATTAAAAACATTTTTATTACATCTAATTCTAAATTCAAGGCGTACATCCCAACTTTCAATGTCACTCGTATGGGCCTGGTCAGGGGTATCTCGACCGATCTGTCCATTCCAGAAATTCTTTCTTCTCTTTCAACCCCTCAACATATCGGCAATCCCATAAAAGCCAGGAGGCTAAATTATAAGGACACCTCTGAGGGCAACGTTTCCTGGAAGCCCTCCCAATCTGTTGTGATCACATTCGAAGGACAATCTCTTCCCTCCCATATCTATTTATTTTTCAACTCCTTACCAGTTGAAATTTACACTTACCCCACCACCCAATGCTACAATTGCTGCCGTTTTGGTCATAACAAAGCTGCATGCAGATCCCCTCCCAGATGCTTCAAATGTGGAGAAAACCACACGGCTGACCAATGTTCTTCTCTCTCTTCACCTAAATGTTTTAACTGCTCAGGCGCTCATTCCGCCATTCACTCTTCTTGTCCTGAACAAACTCGCCAAAAAAATATAAAAATTTCCATGGCCTCTGAAAACTTGTCTTTTCTGCAGGCTTCTAAACTATTCCCGCCTGTCAAAAAATCTTTTGCCGAGGTTTTATCCAGTAACTCTCCATCCAATCCTCTCCCCTTCTCTTCAACATCTTCTCGTTCAACTAAATTAATGTACAAAAACCCTGTCTCTAAACCGGCTCCTGGATACGATCGGCAACAACACAACTCACTTCTCTTAAATCCCAATGGTTCTCCTCTTTCAAATGCCACAAATGGGTGCGCAAACAACTATAATTCGTCCTCAACAAACCATCAAAAGCTTTCTGAACAACTCTCGCAAGATAATTCTTCATTTATTCAAACTCTTATTATGCTTCTAATTGACCTAATTTCTTCTCAAACTAATCTACCGTCCAACGCTGCTTCTATTATTTCCACGTTAAAATCATTTGTTCAAAATGGCACTTCAAGATGTCAGAATACTTCAGTGGAATAGCCGCAGTGCTATTTCTAACAAATCGAACCTTCTTAACCTATTAAATTCAAACCTTGTTTCTGTGGCTGCTGTCTCGGAGACATGGTTTACTCCATCCACCCACTTTAATGTGGGAGGGTACTCCTGTCTCCGTGATGATCGCCTGGAAGGTACGGGCGGCGGTGCTGCCCTTTTTATTAAAAAATCCCTTCCGTTTTCCCCAATAAATAATATCAAACCCCCCAATGCTGACTTTCAAATGGTTGCAGCTAAAATAAAGGACACATCCTTTGTTTCTATCTATATTCCCCCATCATCTCACTTCAATAAGCAAGCTTGGTTACAAATTGTCCGTCAACTAAGCCCTCCATTCTTTTTATTGGGCGATTTTAATGCCCATTCCCCCGTCTGGGGTTCTGCTTTCTCTGATCGAGATGGTCGAAATGTTATGGATTTTTTAGATGAATCCAACCTTTTCCTTTTGAACGACGGATCTCCTACGAGAATCTCTCGCCCCAACACAAACCCCAGTGCAGTGGATCTCTCCATATGCTCTACAAATCTGGCACCTCTCTCCTCGTGGGTGGTGTCCCCCGATCCTTGCTCCAGTGATCATTTCCCGATCACCATCACTTATCAAACTTCTTTCCATTCAGACAAGTCCCATATTTCGACGAAGATTAAAACAAAACACACCAAATGGGACGAATTTAACTCGCATATGGATAAGTTTATACAAAATTTACCCTCTTCCGATGTATTATCTGTCAAAGATGACTACGATAACTTCAAATCGATGCTCATAACTGCAATACATAAATCAAATCCTCCCCCTAAAACCAAATCTCTTAAAAAACTCCCTCCGACTCCCTGGTGGGATGAGGAATGTTCTAAGGTAGTGAGAATTTGGAAAGCTAAATCTCTTTCGTATCGTCACAATATGACTATGGAGAACTATCTTATATACAAAAATGCCGAAGCTAATGCCAAAAGGGTATTGAGGTCAAAAAAAAGATCTGGGTGGTACAACTTCTGCAGTTCAGTATCTCCGAATACTCCAATTTCGGAAGTTTGGTCTATGATTCGAAGATTTCGATCCTCCTTCAGTTCTACATCTCCTCGAGCGTCTCATTCTAAATGGATAGATGAGTTCTTGGACAAAATTGCCCCCCCTTCTGTACCTAATTTAGATGAAATAACTCCCATCCACAACACTCCTATGTCTGATCATTGGCTAGACTCTCCATTCACTTTAATTGAATTAAAAAATTGTTTATCAACAGTCAAAGACTCATCTCCAGGCAGAGATGGTATTCCTTATAGCATTATCAAGAATAGTAATGATAATGTTCTAAATCACTTCCTAAGCATCTTAAATAAAATCTTCCAGTCTGGCATAATGCCTGATGACTGGAGTTCTCAAATAATCATCCCAATCCTAAAATCAAACAAATCACCCAATTCTGGATCCAACTACAGGCCAATTGCTCTTTCATCCACCCTCAGTAAAATTTATGAAAAATTAATTAAAAACCGGTTAGAATTTTTTGTCGAAAGTAATCAGCTTCTCTCTCCATCTCAATTTGGATTTAGGAAAAAAAAGTCTACGCAAGATAACCTTGCCATCATCAGCACTGATATTAATTTATCCATGTCTAACCATGAAGTATGTCTTGCAGTCTTTATAGACATAGAAGGTGCCTTTGACAATGTTTCCATCCCAATCCTTAAAAAAAAACTTTTAGGCCTTGGCCTTCCCCCCATGTTTGTCCAATCTATTATTAATCTATTTCTTGATAGAAAAATTTTCATTGATCTACCAGATGTTACTCCTCAGAGTAGATCAATTTGGAAAGGTTTACCCCAAGGCGATGTATTATCCCCTATACTGTATAATATATACACGTACGATATGCATGTCTCTATTCCCCCTCAAGTAAAAGTTATTGAGTTCGCAGATGATTTAGCTTTCTTCTTATCATCCAAAATCATCCCACTTGCCGTCAAATATCTTAATGAAGCCATGGATGCCCTTTGCACATGGCTCACTTTAAATGGTCTGGAACTTTCAGTCCAAAAGAGTCAGTGTGTCACCTTCTCAAACCGTCATAAAAATCCCCCTGTTCAAATTTTATTTAAAAACTCTCCAATCCCCAACGCCTCTGAAGTTAAATTTTTAGGAGTAACATTTGATAGGAAACTTAAATGGTCTTCCCATATTCACAATATAGTTACAAAATGTGAAAAAAATTTAAATATCATCAGATCATTGACTGGCGTTTGGTGGGGTGCTCACCCTACCTGCATTAAGTTGCTTTACAATGCACTTATTCGAAGTCATCTCGACTATGCCTGCCCACTTTTTAGTACGGCCTCCAAAAATGCACTCAGTAAATTAGACAAAATTCAATCGAAGTCATTGCGAATAATAACTGGAGCGATGCAGTCATCGCCCATCAATTCCCTTCAAGTGGAATGTTCTGATCCCCCACTTTATTTAAGGCGACAACTGTTTGCTGACAAATTTGTTCTTAAATGTTTAAATTCTAAATGTCATCAGGTTATTCCCAGAGTTTCGTTGTTCAAAGACTCAACACATTCATCTACAATCAGAGCTCGAACTAAACCTCTTCCTGCCATCTGTAAAAATTTTCGCTCTCTCTCAGAGCTTCAAATTATCCAAAATGATCTTCTTCCACTATACAAATTAAAATATAGTCACGTCACCCTATCCCCAACAATTTTGGAAGGGATCGGCATCCTTAAAAGTCATTCCAATCTCCCAGCCCGTACTGTTAATAATATGTTCAATG
The DNA here is from genome assembly GCA_917563855.2 of Limnephilus lunatus. NCBI lineage: Eukaryota > Metazoa > Arthropoda > Insecta > Trichoptera > Limnephilidae > Limnephilus > Limnephilus lunatus. The sequence continues at coordinate 25,277,139 of OU830596.1, forward strand.
ACATTATTTCTTCTAAATGGCCCAACTCTTCTCTTTTATTTACTGATGGCTCCAAATCTCCTGACTCTCCTAACTGTGGTATAGGTATTAACGTTTACCGCAATAATTCTAATGATAGATTATTTTATTCAATTTCAAACCAATTTTCAATATTTTCTGCTGAGCGCATTGCAATAATTGAAGCACTCAAATATATAATCAAAAATAATTGTGAACATTCCCTTGTTCTCTCTGACTCTCTCAGTTCCCTCCAAAAACTTAAATCCTGTCCTCTTCTTCATCCTGATGATCACTTTGTATGCCTCACTAGAGTGCTGATAGCCTCCATTCAAAGCTCTGGAAAAACCGTAATTCTTGTTTGGATCCCTGGACACATTGGCATAGTGGGTAACGATATTGCAGATTCTTTGGCAAAACAAGGAGCGTCCAACCCTATTGTTACCCTCGTAAACCATATTCCCCTATCTGATATTTTTTCCATCATCAAAGATAGATCCCGCAATGTTTGGACAGAGTATTGGAACATTGCCAGTCAATCCAAGGGAGCTCGCTACGCCTCAATACAAAGGACTATCCCATCAAAACCGTGGTTTCAAAAATTTCCCCATTTTTCCAAAAAAGAAATTTCCTCACTTATTCGAATGAGAATCGGTCATTGTTCCGTTCCTTCTCACCTTTTTAAAATTCACATCCTTGACTCCCCAGATTGTACATTCTGTGGTCTAGATGTGGGCACTTTAGATCACATATTTTTTGGTTGTCCCTCTCTAAATAAATATCCTCTCTTCTATCAAGCGTTATCTAAAATTGCCTCCCCTCCATTCAACATTTCATCTCTTCTAAGTCTGAACTCGACTCCAATCTTCCATATAATTCTGAAATTTGTACCTTTAAATAAAATTAATATATAAATTCATCTATCCCTTTCTCTGTAATTTTAAATGATGGCCTAGAACACCCTTGAAGGGTGAAAGCCAGAAATAATTGAAAAAAAAAAAAAAAAAAATATCGACATGTTTCAATAACAATGTTATCTTCTTCAGGATATGTTATTATTTTATTTTTTATTTTATTATTCATCATATCAATATGATAAAAATTGTAAAATTTTTATTTTATTGTTTTTCATTTACTCACAAATAAGCCGACGATTGCTATGTACCCTGCGAGGTAATATTTATATTTGCCGCCTTTTGTGACTATAAACTTTGAGATTACTTAAATCATTACTCGATATTTATAGCCCGAAATAATCACAGTTCATAACGAAGTAGTCGATGCAATAAAAAAACGTACCTGATACAAATTTATCGGCAGAAACACTTTCACAACAAAAATATTTTTAAGTCACGAAATGACAAAGTTTCACACCACATCCAAACAACGCGATCAGGCGGTCACTAAAGTTTTGAGTGGTGAGGCCATCTATAAGCCGGCATGTAAACGACATCTTGGGACTTGTGGCGCGATGTAAACACTGTTACCTATGTATGTTATCTTAAGCACAATTCCCCTACACGGATACTCATAACTGTTTAAAAAAATTGCATGACATGATTTTTCATAAGTTCTTTCGTTGCTATTAAAATTTCTGCTATTTCTGCATATTCGTCACCTATGCATGGTATAAGAAGTTTGTGGACAAATTGGTAGTGACATTGACTTCATTAGGAATATGAATTGAAATCAGTTGCAACAATCTTCTGCCGGAAAGCTTTATTAATAAATTTATGATTTTTCATTAGAAAGTTACAGTGTATGTTTTCAATAGAAATATTAAGTTCATGAAAAATCTTAAAATGTTGTGCTTTATTGAATGAGTAGGTAATGTGCTTTAGTGTACCTGCGAGTGAATGCCTCCCTCAACAGCCGCGCACTCCGCATCAACCTGAAGATCGCCGACAGGACCTCAAGGCCCGGCCTCGACATCCCCGCCTGGAGGATCAGGATTACCCAGCTGGAGTGCTACAATACCAGAGGGTAGGTTCTATTGCCTTACTTATATCACTGACATATTCGGATAGTGAAGAGATACCGGACTCTTTATTGACTGAGCTTAGCGTTTGTTTTAACTCGACCGTTTCGTATATATCATATAGACGTACTCGTTACTTAAATCAATTAACTTGAATCAACTCAAAACAGTTTACTGTGCACTATGTCAACCTTTAATCGACTACGGTATTATAGCCTGGGGAGGAGCTAACGTTGCCGCCATTTATCTGAATTTTAAAGCTCAGAAACTAATTGTAAAGATTATATTAAAACTACCGATGACAAGCACTTCAGAATCCGTGTTTTGGACATAAGGCAACTTTATGTCAAAAACATCCTAGCATACCTTTTGAAACACAGATCTTTGAAAATGTCCAAACTGCTCAGTCACTAGAACCAAAGGGCATAATCTCTTACTTATCCCTAGTAGTAGTTAAAACAACTTTTAAACAATGAAATTTTAGACACTACACTTTGCAAAAAAACAATACAATGCAATTCCACTGGCCATTTGTGAAAAAAAGTATCTTAAATATAAATCAGACACCTAGTCTTGTATTATCAGCTGAGACACATCTAACATCAAAGATATTATCACAACCAACTTATATAGTATATATTTATAAACCGCTCGTGTTTTAAGGCGCCTGCTCTGCCTAAGACAGGAATAGGATTGTCACAATTTGTTCGTCTAGAACAGTGGTTTCCAAACTATTTTGGCCCACGGGCCCCGGGGCGGCAGCACAGCGGATGGGGCGGAATGAGATAGGGTGGGACGGCGCCACAACGAAGGGGGTGAAATGGGATAGGGTGGGACGGCAAAGTTACCAGGGGTAGGGCGAAACATCACACTCCTCCCCTGATGAAACTTCTAAATGAATCAAAATGTGTCAAAACCTTTCCGCGGACCCCCTGACGTCATTCAGGGACCCCCAAATCAAATTTTATTTTCCATGGACCCCCTGAATGATCCTAGGAAACCACTGGTCTAGAATTAATAAAGACGAATAATATAATAACTCGTCTTAGGCTTCCTAAAGAAGAAGTAGAAGAAAATCGTCGATGCATTGAACTTATCTCGTGTGTCACAGGCGTCCGGAACGTCGGTCGGTGTCCATAAAGGACCGCGAGGTCAATACGGCAATAACTGAAGAATATGTTGTGCTACATACTTACAATCTGTTGGGATCAATTATGAAATTCTCAACCATCTTTCATTTTCCAGGTTGCTAAATCGGCAGTCATACCTGCAGTTACTCGCCGCCAACGTCCCCGTGCATCCCTTCTTGGGGTACGTGTCTCAGATCGATGGCAGGACCGCGCAGCCCATCGATGAGAAGGGCGAACTAATCCCAGAGATCTTAAACGACCGGCAGAAGAGGGACATTGGCACTGCAGCGAATGATGAATATCTTATTGGTAATAAATAATAAGGAGTTAGTAATAATTGGGTTTTCTTTACATAATTTGGTTTCATCGAATATACGTATCTGTGTCCAAATAACCGGATGATGGCATCTATCGGAAAGATTATTTCCATTTGGAGTATGGAATTAATCTAATTCTTGATTGTCTTCTAGCTCCTCCTGGCTGTCTGCAGTATTACCCTGACAGGGCTGGCACTTTCGAGTCCTTTAACTACAACTCTGGCAGAGGACGCTATCTGGCCAACCTACGCTATGCAACCTGTTTCAGAAGATCTATCGACGTGTGTGGCATCAAGTAAGTGTACACTGTACATCTGCTATTCACCAATTCAAATCAATCCTCAATTTTCTTGTCGATTAAAACAGACAACCTACGGTTGATGCACCATCGTCATTAATATTTTGCGGTCCTCTGTCAATAAATCAGCGAATCACTCCTCTAAATAAACTGTTGGTTTAGATCCGTGATTCGGAAATTTCAAATGAGTGATATCCCTCCTATGGAGACATTGAACGATAGTAACGAGGGCGATTAATGCATTATGAGAGCACTGCAAAAATGGTTACAAATGTAATGTTCGTTCTTAAAGCTTCCAAATTTTATTTCCATGGTAATAAAGGCTAAGAAGTTTTCCTGAAAATGTTACCTTGATAATAGACTAAGACTGCTGTTAGGCTTCAGCTGGGCTTCTTCAAGTCACTTTGAAATCAAAAGATTCCAGTAAAATACCCTCCTCGCAGTATTTCAAAAGATGGCATTGGTCGTAAGGGAATCTTTGGTACCTATTGTGTGGAGTATAAAAAAAACGAGAGTGCCTTAGCCTTAGACCACACGACTGAAGTAAAACTTGACTAACTTATAAAATAACATATGACATTGGGGTGACATTAATATTGACATTCTAGACAATATGGTTTGTTGCATTTCGCACAGTAGTACACACTCATGCGTCTTTTTTTCGCTGGGCAAAAGTTGCTCCGTTTCCTTTTGCACGCTCCGTTTCTTTTTTAATGACATTGATCACCGTTCGCATCGATCGCCGTTCGCATCGATCACCGTTCGCAAAAATCACACTTTTCGTAACAATCACACTTTTCGTAACGCATTCACCAGTTTACCCCCAAGTGTTGAGCGTGCGTAAAGAAGTTTTACTTCGAAAATGAAATTCGTGAGCTCACATGATAATTTTTTTTAATTGCACTAGGTACCTACTCATTGGAGTGATCAAATATAACAGGTCTCCGGAACATCGCCAGTTTCCACGGCTCTCCATGCAGCGCAGGATTGCCAGGAGTGGAAAAGACTTATTCAATATGGAAGTAAGAGTTGGGGCCACGAGTTCCAGAAACGAGTCAACCACTAAAGAAGAACCATTTGACCAGGTGTTTGTTCATTCCAGATATACGTCGTCCTTCTTCCGGCTGAACTACGCGGCGTCCACTAACAACTTCCTTGACACGGACTGCGAGATAAATCCCTACGTGATCAACAACCAGGACAGCCAGGACTTCTTGTTCATCGCCGACGGGCAGACTGCGGATGGGCGGCGCGGCTCCAAGTGGTGCGGTATCAGCGCGGCCAATAGCATTGTTGCCTGTGAGTATTTTTCGGTTGTTGCCTCATTGCTGAGCATTGTGAACACAGCTCCACATCTCGCTGTTCTCTGAAGAGCCGTAGACGCGGACGCTTGTGACACTTCATCTGTTTAACGCACTGGTGATCTTCGTCTGCTTCTTCTACCGTTCACTTTGATCATTACGAGTGAATCCAGTTTTCTGTTTGGAAATCAATTTGGGAGGCGGGTATGGTCTTCGTCAACCCAGGAATCAATCATTGGATAACCAACACATCTGCCGTAATCCCTCAAGTGGTTTTGTGCGCCTCGTGACTTTGCACGGAAGTTCCTCTCCTTCCTTTACTCAAAAATAGCCCCCACGCAGCAGCCCCAAATATGACGTAAGTTCCGAGGGAAAATTAATGAATAAAAATAGTACAAAGTGTCTTAGAATACACTGTATGCATACATATATTTGATTGGCACTCCTGGCTGTCCGTAGTATCCCGAGCATTTTTCTCCTGCACTATTTACTTAATGCATAAACTCGCATCGTATAGATACTGGGCACGTGTTCGAAGACCTAACTCAAACATTTATTTTTTAAACGCAGCTTTTTGGAATTGTGTTATCATTTGAGGCATCAAATTGAATTATGGTTGCCGTGCAAATTTCATGACGTCACAGTTAGAGTTGTTGGTGTCTAAACAAACAAATGTTATGATTCAAATATATATACATATACTAACAATCTAACTTGTTCTTTCAGCTTCTCCTCCCGGGCCTCTGTACGTGTTCTTCAACAGTGACAACTTTGCAGCTAACCCGGGGAGAGAACGCGGCTACAGAATCAACTACAATGTCCTCAACAATTGCTGACGAAATTCTCACAGATTTTTCCGAAAGATTATCATAAGTCTGGTTTATATTATCTTGTTGATTTTTTTCCTGTAAGTTTCCCGAAGTTGATACAAATAAAAATAAAGAGGATACCCAATGAGATCCCTGTGGTATTCCAGTTTTAAAACATTACAGAAAACATTTTTTTGAAGTCTTGCTGAAACATATAAACTTCATTAATAAATGTTATAATGGGAATAACGTTTCTCTGAAAAAGTATGCCGGACAGCGTTCAAAAGGTGGTTTGCACATAAACAATGGTGACATTTATTCGATTTACGAAATTAGGGATGAAAATAAAATTAATTATATCCCGAATCACAATATGTAATCTGTATTGTGTATTTATTTGCATAAGTGTGTGTGTGTAACTAGCGTTAGTATATTTCTAAAAATAATGCAAATTAATATTATACTATTAAGACAAATAAAATGTGACAAAAGATAAAAAAATAAAATATTCTGAAAAAAAAAAATCTTTTTTATTTTATTCTTTCATTAATAAACCATTTAAACCTAATAAACATAAATATATCGGGACCCATATTGACGATCCCGAAGAACAATGTCGGGTGTGCGATTTTGCAGTATGTTGTTTAATGTTTTGTTTCTGCATTTTACTATTTTTGAGATCAAGAAATAGTGTTTATTTAATATTTAATATTTTGCATTTTCTTTGATTTCAATGAAAATTCCGAAATTACAGATTTTAAGTCAACAAAATAAGCCAATAAATAAGCAAACGAAACGATTTTAAAATTTTAGCAGATCCGACATTGTTCTTCAGGGCCGTCAATACATAAAATTTTTGTTTCACCCTCTTTAGACGATAATTATTTTCCTTCCTGTGATTCCATACAGATATTTAGCCATTAGAGAAGAAAAAACATTTAGGGACATTGGAGGTTGCCCAACCACTTTCCCACGGTGTTCTAAGGAAACAGATGGTTTCCTCTTTCACCGTACATCTCAGGACTCTAATTTTTGTTTATAAAGAAGCTACTTTTTATTTAAAATTATTCTAGACCTCCAATGTCCGGGCATACATTGTTAGCAGGCAGTATGCGAGTGCGTACATGTTGTTAGGTATTTATTTCACAGTATCACGTCTCATCTCCGCCACTTGATGTAGCTGAAATAAAAGTTTATTATTATGTAAGAAGAAAAGTTAATAGTATAAAGAAAAAAAAATCATATTAGATGAGATTGTTTGACTTAACCAAAGCAGCTGAGCTGCAGTCGTCCGGCAGTTCCGCCGAGAATAAATATTTAGGGACAGTACCAAATCGTCAAAAGTGGCAAAAACTTGATCACACTATAGATCACATGAATGCATCTGTCATTTGCCTTAGCTGTGTACCGCCGCCCCAGCAATTATTTGTATAACGAACACCTCTGCCATAGTTCATACCAAGTGTTTCGATACCTTTGGTGAGTAAACAGGGGTGCCCGGGTTGACGGGGTGAGGCTTTTCCGGGTCTTGGCGGTTGATGCGCCTGCCCACTGACTGCGTGGCAGGCCTGATGGGGAGATACTGGTTAAGGAAGACCTTTTGATCTCTCGGAACATTGCCTTGCACCGCAGTGGGAGGGTTGTATTCATAAGTCCGTTACTCCTGGGCACACTGATTCCCAGATTTTTACCCATCTTTTTCCATCCCAGAACTTACTCTCCTTCCTTTTCCAAAAACACCCTTCACACAGCATCCCCAAAAACGACATAGTCCTTGAGGGGAAATATTTTCCTTAAAGCCTTATAGTACCATATGCTCACCATATAATACTTACTCTTATGTTATATATTTTATAATTACATACCTTTGTATTCTTTCATTATATGATTTCTATGTTTTATACTTTTCATATTATTTTATATTCTACAATACTCTTCCTAACTTTTTTATATTACTCTATAGTGATTTAAATTCTTTTTTATTCTTTTGTATTCTTTAATATTCTCTAATATTATATTATTTTATGTTTATATTTTCTAAATATACTCTCACATTCTTTATATTGCATATGTTAATGTACTGTATGGAAAATCGAACACCACAACACGGGCATGTGCCTAGCATGGTGGTCGAAAAATCCACAATTTATGTCATAAAAAATTCAATGAATAAAGAAACTTAAACAAATAAAAAAGCATTCTGTACGGAGCTTATTAAAAAAAAAGAACGCGGATAATACAAGACCGAATAGTGCAGTTAGTAGTCTGACACGAAATAGTAGTAACACGAAATAAACATGGAGCATATGAACATTGGTAGTCTGCGTAGTCGCATGGTAAGGCTCTCGACTACCAATCTGGATTTCGCGGTTTGGAATCCAAATTTTATTTGATTTAATTGACGTTATTTTACAATTTATTCACTTTTTTATTTATTTGATGTTCTTTCCTACTATCCCTTTAAACTGTAATTAAGCATTTTTTTATAAGAAAAACATTATTTTTATAACTATTGAAGGTTATTCCAGTCAATGTAATATATCATTGAAGAAGAAGATAAAAATAATAATCTAAACGAAAATATGAAAGAGAACAAGACACAGAACAAAAAAAAGATGATTGTCGCAACTGGGACAATGACCGAGACTTGCGCGCCAATTTCGCCATTGCCACCTTCTGTAAAACCGTAATATTTGTAAATCTCATATTTAAAATTTTAGAATTAACAATATTAAATCCTACTATTTTTTTCCATATTACCATTATCTTTTTCTATTTTCTGTGTCTTGTTCTTTTTCATATTTTCGCTTAGATTATTATTGTAATCTTCTTCTTCAATGCAATTAATTACAATTTAAACAGATAAACAAAATATTATTACTAATTATAAACATACCTACATATCACTATGTTTGTTACAAATAATCTTCAATAATACTAAATCTACATGGTAATGAATGACAACTATTGATTTAAATCGAATAATTTTAATCAGTATAATTTTATTTCTTTATCTTTTTGCTGTTCGGAACAATCAGTGAGAATTTTTTCAACATTTGTTAAGAACATTGTAGTTGATTCTGTAGCCGTGTTCTTCTGTCGGGTAATTCGCGAAATTGTCTCTGTTGAATATAACGTACAGAGACCCTGGAGGAGACGCTGAAAGAAAAAGTTAGATTATTAGTAGATATATGAAACTTAAAAAATGGTACCTACGTTTAAATTTGATTTGCATGGGAGTCATAATTTCTTCGATAATTAATTTTACGTCTCAAATAATAATAAAGTTATATTTGTAAAGCGCACTTTTGTGTCAATTCACTTCAAGTGCGCTTTAACCTTTAACTGGTGACAAGCGGTCTCACAGGCCGAGCAGCATCAGTGAAACATCATTTCACCCCCTTCCCCGCGCTTGCTTTGTTCTAACGCCTGAGTAGCCGGGGTAGCTTCGATTTTAGTTGCGTCCACGCCGTGGATAAGGATAGTTGCATCGCACAGTCCCGAATCGGTAAGTTACATCGACATAAAGATCGGCAACAGTCTCTCAGACCCCATGTCACCACTTACGTAACTTTTTAAAGTAATTTTGATATAGGCCAAAAACACGAAAAACCTGTGCTAGTGGTCCTCCGAAGTTAAATCGCAAATCTAATTACCAATTTTATTTGTATAAAAAACATGTGTGCAGCAATGTGCCAAACAATCATGCCCTGATTGCCAATAAAAATAGCCAAAGATTGACCATTGTCAGTTTTGAAAAATGATACCAGTGATTAGAGCATTATTTTTTTTATTTATTGATTAGTATCTTAACTATAAGGAAAATTAGTATTTTTGTTATAATATGTTGATTTAATTTTTTTTGTTTGTTATTACTGATCTCATCTCTAGTTTTTTGATTTTAGTTACTACATACATTGTAATAACAAGTTCTTCATTAAAAATACATTAAGAGTTTACTGACTAGTTTAATTTTATCGTTTTATATGTAATTAAACTGTTTTTAAAAACTGCTGTAAATTACATTACCTAATTTCTATGCTATAGACCGGATACAGTAGCGGCCTCTCAGGCCGCTCGTCACCAGTTAAGTTACAAAAAAACCATGTCACCAGTCAAAGGTTAATAATAAATTTAAAAAATAATCCTACAGGAATAGGAGGTAAGGAGCACTTACATCCAATACCTCCAATTTCGGCATTTCCCTTAGAAGACATTCAGCATTGAACCATTTGCCGCAATTCCTAATACGGCAGACTTTCTCTGAGCAAGGAGCATTTTTATCGAGTAATGCCCGTAGCGTAGAATTATTTAGAGTTACTAACTCTTCTACTTGTATTTGCCTCTCGCTATACTTTTTCTCATCACAGAGAGGCGACGCTTTCAATTTGTTGCACAATGCCTCAAAATCGAATTCTCTCCAATTTATTGAGATAACGGATTTGAACTCTAATGATAATACTCATTCTACCAAGTTCCAAAATAGCTGAATTTATCGGTTTACATGCGTTTTTTCCGCCATTTTAACTCGAGCTTTCCTCTAAAAAAAGGTGTAAAACGAATTTAATCAATGTATCTTTTAAATGAAAAACTTTACTTGATGTTATAACATGTAATGTAATTAATTGTATAATTATATTAATAAAATAATTTTTAAAAAATATAAAAAAAAGCATAAGTTAGGTCTTCAAACACGTAACCAGCATACTAGAATGATCCGTCAAGACTTTAAGTAAATACTGATGGTGAAGAATGCTCGGGATACCAGAAACTACTGACAACCAGATATACCAATCGATATTTTCACTCAGGGCCTATCTTTGGGATCGCTGGGAAAGTGGTCTTTTAAGCAAAGGAAGGTAAGGAAATGGTGTCAGGGCTATCTTGGGATCCGTGTTTCCAGGAGTGATGAATGAATCCTTCTCTCCCACTGCGGTGCAAGACGTAATGTCAAGAGAGTCTGGCTAGAGAGGTCAAAAGGTATTCCTCAACTGGAGTCTTCTGATCCAGCCCACCACGTAGCTGATGGGCAGACGCATTCGCCACCAAGATCTTGACAACGCTCATCCCAAGAATTCGAGCTAAATCACTAGGCGCGGCAAACAACTTGGTGTGGCTTATGACAGATGCTTTGGAAAAGATTGGTTTTCAGGATGGCGGTACCCATACCCGCCTCCAAAAGTGGTTTCCAAACAGAAATCTAACCTGAAGACACACATGGTAACTAGCAAAGTGAAGGATAAAATAATATAATATTTATAACGGAGAAGCAGACAGCTGGCCAAGTGATCAAGCGTCACTGGCGTCCGCGTCCATGGCTCTCCATGTGGCGCAGAACCGTGAGGTATGTAGGTGTAGTCACGATGCTAAGCCATAAGGCAACAACCCAAAAAGTAAAGTTTGGGTTTTAATACTCACAGGCAACGATGCTTTTGGCCGTGCTGAAGCCGCACCACTTGGAGCCGCGCCGCCCGTCTGCAGTCTGCCCGTCTGCAATGAACAAGAAATCCTGGCTATCCTGGTTGTTGGTCAGGTAAGGGTTTCTATCGCAATCAGTGTCAAGGAACCAGTTAGCTGCCGCCGCATTGGTCATCAAGAAGTAGGATGGCGTATACCTGGAATGAAAAAAGACGTACTAGTAAAATGGTTCTTCCATCTGAGTCTGATTATAAGAAGAAAGTGGAATATGAGCATAATACAAGGTTCACAAAGAATGAAGGAATGCTTGTTCCAAAATATAATAATAAGTACGGACGGCGAACCCTGGAATTTAACGTGCCAAAAATATTTAACATGTTACCAATTAATATAAAAAATTGCGACTCTACAAATAGATTAAGATATATGCCGAAACAATGGTTACTAAATAGAGATTGTTTTTATTAATTAATGTGTGTTAATTGTGGCAATTTGTATAGTTAAAGTAATAATATATTTATTTATTTATTTATTTATTATTTAAACGCCCGTACATAGGGCTATTACATACATAATAGAGGTGTATCGAACATTTACAAACATTACATATATATATAGAATAACATACAGTACATACATACGATGTATATTAGTACAACAAATATTTATCATTTTACAAACATATCAGTTACATAAATAACTAGTTATTTTTGCTTTGATGCAAGATGATGAGGTTTTGAAAATATCGAAAAGGTCTGTATACGTATTGGCAGTTCGGTGAAAACGCACTAACGGTGAATGATAGGAATAGTTAGTGCTATGATTGTCACTGTGGAAAAGGTGGTGGAGTCGAGTTGATTTAACAGGGATACGAATATTTATAACACTTAACATTTGAGGGCAGTCTATGAGATTGTTCAGTAATTTAAAAAGTATAAGAATGTCATTAATAGTACGCCGGGTAGAAAGTAGTGGTAGGTTCAGATCAGACATTAATGCATTGTAGCGTATTTCAATTACAGGCTGTCTCAATTTGAATTGAACGTATCGAAGAAATTTTCTTTGTGCTCTCTCCAAACGGTGTAAGTTACAGGTATAAATCGGTGACCATACAGGAGATGCATATTCCAGCTGCGATCTTACAAGAGAGCAGTAAAGTAGCTTAATTGACTCAATGTTTTGAAAAGTCCTTGTGTTACGTATTACAAAACCTAGAATTTGCATGGCCTTATTGGAAATTGTTTCACAGTGACGATCAAATGTAAGTTTCCGGTCAAAAATAACACCAAGGTCTTTGATAAATGGTACTAATGCAATTTCATTATTGTTAATTAAATACGATGTGGATATTGGAATCCGTGAGCGGTAAAAACACATGTGGAAACATTTTTTTACGTTTAGGAATAATTAATTTATTTCACACCAGCTAGCAAGTCTGTCTAAATTTTGCTGTAGGATAAGTGCATCATTTAAAGATTTTATAATCTTAAAAAGCTTTAGGTCATCTGCGAATAGAATGAATTTGACATCATCGAAACATAAAGATAGATCATTTATAAATAAAATGAAGAGAAGTGGGCCCAGATGAGAGCCTTGAGGAACTCCCGAAGTTACTTTAAATTTATACGAAAATTTATTATTTAATTTTACCATGAGTTCACGGTTACAGAGGTAACAATTCAACCATTTTAGGAATGATCCATGTATACCAAGGGCTTGCAGTTTCCCGAGAAGGATATCAATATTTACTTTATCAAAGGCTTTTGAAAAGTCAGTATATATTGAATCTACTTGTGCACGAGACGTGAAAGCTTCATAGATATAGTGTTCATATAATAGAAGATTGGTTGTGGTTGACCGACCGGTTACAAAACCATGCTGTTCTGGAGTAATAATATGCCTAAACTTAACAGCAATCTTATCTAAGACAATACTTTCAAACATTTTCGGGATGGTAGACAGTATGCAAATTGGTCTATAATTTAGAACACAATTTTTTTCACCTGATTTAAATACAGGTGTCAAGTGATTAAGTTTCCAAGGACCAGGAAATATTCCAGTTCGGAGTGACAGATTAAATATGTGTTGAAGAGGAGCTGCTATAAACTGAGAGCATTCCTTTATGAATACCGGTAGAATTTTGTCAGAACCTGACCCCTTATTACAATCTAGAGATCTGATCTTTTTATTAACATCATCCAGGGAAATGTGGCATGTTGATATATCAGTTACATTGGTGTATTTAAATTCAGGTAAAGTCACATTATCATTATTGTGTTCATAAACACTTGAGAAATAATCAGCAAAGAGATCAACTATTTCTTGATCATTGTCAGCATGTTTGCGCCCTGAATACATTGATCTAGGACAGCCGTTATTGTCTTTAAGAGACTTCACATAATTCCAGAAATGTTTTGGATTTGACTTGATAGTCTGCTCTACATCCGTAATATAATCTGAATAGCATTTTTTAGATAGACTTTTACATTTATTTCGTAAATCAGAAAAAATTTTATCGCAGTCAATAGAGTTATTGGATTTATAGTTAATGTGAGCTATTTTTTTACATTGAATGAGTTTTTTTAGTTCAGTACTAACTCATTTTGGGTAACAATCGTTTCGTTTTACAATAGATGTTGGTATGCAATTTTCAATGGTATTATAAAGGATTGAATTTAACACATTTGTTGCTTCTTCTACATTTGTTGACATAAAAATGGGGGACCAATTGAGTGAAGACAGATATAATCGCACTTGTTTATAATCAGCTTTCTTGTAGTTTGGTGCGTGAATCGGAGATTGGGGGGTAAGGAGTTCAATGGGGGCCAAATAAATGATCGCTTGTAATGGGGGATGATGAGAGTCAATGGATACTATTGATTCTTGCGATTCGCTGACATTACTATTATTAATGTTTGATATGACAAGATCAAGAATTCTATCATTTATATTTTTAACATGATTTAATTGTTTAAGATTGATAAAGTTAATGGTATCAATGATTAATTGGGCTTTGGCAGAAATGGGATTTGAAGATTCAGTGGGTTGTGCCCAGTTTACATTTGGAAGATTAAAATCCCCAAAAATTATCAATTTTGCATCAGGATATTTCAATTTCAATGATTCAATTTCATCACAATGTTTACAATACACATCAACACTAGCTTGGGGGGGGATGTATGCACACACAATAATTATTTTTGTCGTTTTTAGTTTCGCTAATATAGCTATTTGTTCAATGTTTTTATTTTTTAGTTTTAATAGTTTTGAATGGAACAACTTTCTGATCGATATTAAAACCCCTCCATGTATGTATGTTTAAATTGTAATTGAACATTAACATCCTGTTAACAAATTGCTTTATTGCGGTTTGACAGGATTGTATCTTGAAAACAATAAAAAAAAAACCGTATAAGGTTATTTTTATGCATAAAGATCACCATGTCTCTCTCTCTCTCAGGTTGATGTGGGACCTAGCGATCTGCAATGTGGGAAAATGTAAGGTTCTGCTTTTTTGTTCCAAATAATAAAAAAACAAGAATGTTTGGGAAGGTTCCATAAATGTGTATTTTACAACAAATCAAGTTAAAAAAAATTAATAACAGAAACCCTCATACCTGTTTACCAACGCAAACGGTTCTATTCTCTAAATCTATTACGGAAAACGGCGAACAGAAGGTGACGGCACGCAATCCTGCGATCGCCAACGGAGGACGGATGAAGGGGGCAAACATCTCGTGAAGAATCTCCAGACGGCCAGGAGTCCGGGCCAGATGGATCCGACGAGCACGTACCGGGATGAGGGCGCTAAAGGCCAAATGCGAGGTTATTTCCTACAGGCGCGAGGGACGCCATCTTGGTGCCAGAGCGTGGTGATTTTAGCGAGGCTGTTTCCTCCGACGGTGGGCCACAAATAAATCGTTAGCGTCACGGTTTTATAACCGGAGCATATCCACGTAGTGGTTTTGCGCAGAATTTATCATCTCCAAAGCAGATGATTTGCGATTTATCCGGAATCTCAGCAAGATTCCGCGAGCCACACGGCCACACACGGCGTACTTCAAATTTAAGAAAAACCCAAAAAGGTTACGCATGCGGAGAATGCAAATTCACCATTTCACAAGCGGCACACACATTATTAACCGAAAATCCAGCCCGAAAAAGTTAAATAATAAACTCAAAACATCTTTTTGAGTGACCTCGTCAAAAATTCACCGGTTCCCTGACGGTAAACTTTTAAGAAAGTCCATGGAAAAAGACCCGGTTCAAAAATCAGAGAAAAAAGTGTTGCCAGTCTAATACAGGCTGTTCAAATTACCAGGTTAGTGGTCAGGTAAATAATAATATCACAAATTGATAATTATTTACGTGACAATTCCCCCCTTCTCACGAAAATGTTTGGCCCCAAACATGAAATCCACGATTCCGATGTAAAAAAGTAAAAAAAAAAAACAAAAAATGAAGGTACACAACTAACTAACTAACTAACTAACTAGCAGATAGGTCCATCAGGTATCTAGAAATTTTACAAAAAGTAACCATTAGCAATCATAAACAATAAATCATATAAATCTAGATAGATTGAAAGAACAATGAGAATAGGATGGTACGAGAATAAGGAGTCCACAACACCTTCAGAACCGATGGAGCTGGGTGCTGGCAGTACTGGCTGAAGCCCAGACCTGTTATTCTCATGTCATCCTAACATCGGGAACATCTTAAAAGTAAAGAACACAAACAGTGAAAAGAAAAAAAATTATGCACAAAGCATCACTTTTCCTTCAGCAGGAAATTTTGCCATTAAAAAGGCTTCACTTTAGGGTGGTCAACCAGCCCTCACTTTCACTGAATTTAGGCCATTTATCAATAGCGAAAAGGTAACTATTCTATCTACCTAGGTCCAACAGGTCTCATAGGTTAACATAAAAGCTTATTCAACAAAAAAAACAGAACAGACAATAAAACTAGAATGATGATTATCTTTCAGAGATTTTCAACTATTAGTTTAAAAAAAGATTTATTACAATATAGAACCATAAGTATATGAGTAGTACTTGTGTATTATTAATGAATTAGTTAGACCAAGTTTGCGAAACTTTCCTACTAAAAGTGGTTAGATTAGGGTTTACATATTTAGAAATACCTATTCATACAGGTGGTTACAATAGGGTTTACATAATTAGAAAAACCTATGTTTCAAAAATAAAATTAGATCAGGTTTTACAATACCAAAGATATACCTGTCTATAAAAGTGGTAACAATGAGTATCAGTAGGAACACAAAGACAAGCAAAACAGAATCTAGAATGTTTAGCTGAATGCATAGGGATTACAATTTAACAAAAAAAACCTAGCTAATATTAGTGAACCAGTATGATTAAATATATAGAGTCCAAGCCATTTTAATAACTAACACTGTGTATATAGTTTGCATAAGAAAATAGACAGATCACACCGTAGACGGAGATCCTTCAAAATATTACTTCAAAAGTAAGCAAAAGGCAAAATTTCTTGAACAGACAATATGTATTGGTGATCGATCATATCCAAGTGATAATCGACACTATTTAAACTGGAGATCAATCAAAACATTAAATTGAATGACACTAGGTACATAATCGTGTAGAGAAACACTGGTGTTTCAGCAGTGGGACTAATACAAATATTTTACTTATATCTATAAGCTATACAAAAATACGCTCTCCTGTGCTAGAGGTAAAGTATTATATATTCCATGCTGGAATTACTTAATAGGAAAGTACGCCGAAGCAGTACTACCTTTGTTAGAAAGACATAACAATGTTCTTAATAAACTATGACTTAATATTATTCACTTTAAGGAAAGCTATACCAAACTTAAATGTAGCAAATACCAGCTAAATATACATTTTGTATACCAGAAAGTTGCTCAAATCTCTGCTATACAAAGAATTTACACTTAAGAATACATTTTGTTCTCTAGCTCCTTGAAGGATCTTTGGTAATAAGGCATGTCGGAGGGACGGCAAAATGGAAAGACAGCTGCACTGAACTAGAGAAAAAAAATGGATTTAGATTTAAAAGTAGGGAACATTACAAAATTTCCGTTTACTGACGGAGTAGAGATGCGATACCAATGTGTGTGTGGGTGCATTGCAGTGATAATACTGACAGAATAATATATAGACAGGGTGTCTACTAAAAAAAACGAGAAATACGCATATCCAATCTAATTATATATATATATATTTATATATATATATATATATTTATATATATATCACTCGAAAAAGAATAAGTCACATGAAGGAGAGAAGAAAAAAAAATAATGACTTAAGGTTTGGGCGCCACTGATCATTAGGATCAGAGAAACATTTCTTGTGAAGATGTTCCTATTCTAGTCCAACGAGGATAAATAATGTAAGTCTATCATCAGTACACTAGAATGTTGCGTTTATTCCGAGCACAAGTTCTGAAGGTACCAAACTCCAGAACACGTGGCCGGAACAAACACATAAAGAAGGGAACGAAATAACATGGAAGGTTGGTAGTCCTCCATACTACTTCATTAGCTTCCTATTATAAACTAAATTAAACTAAACTTAATCTAAACGAATTATATCTTTAACATGAAAATTACCAACTATTTTGCCTTGCATGTCTGCAAGAGTATAAACTAAATTAGATAACTTATTTTTTATAATGTTTCGCACAAACCTCGGGGCTAATTTGTGTGAAAAGAAATTGGGTCCACTCGATTGGACAAAGTTCTTTCTCCAAACCACGTCTCCAATTTCATAATTTACCGACTTCCTGCGTAAATTGTAATGTTGAGCATTCTTTCTATATGCCTGTAACAAGGCATCTGTGACTTTATTATAAATAGGAACCAAGTCCTCTAATTTTCCCGCAAAACTTACTCTCGATGCTTGTAAGCTAGAATCAGCAACATCAGGGGATATATGATTTTTATGAAAGTTACCATCTATTATCTGTTCACGACCGTGCATAAGAAAGAAAGGAGTATAACCCGTCGCGAAGTTAACTGTATTGTTAAGCGCTGACTGTATTTGTGGCAGAAACCTAGACCAATTACGTTGGTCGGACTCGGTCAAAATAGACAGTGCAGTACCTATTGTTTGGTTATACCGCTCAACGACATTATTTTGTGGCGTATAATATGCATTATAGAAAGGAGCCGGTACATTATAATCAGACAGTAATTTTTTAAACTCATTGGACACAAATTGTTTGCCATTATCGCAAACAAACGTTTGTGGAACCCCATGGATGAGAAAAATGGACTGCTCTACGTTTTTAACGATACTTTTTGTGGTAGCATTCCTAAGTGGAAAAATCCATGTGTATTTCGAGAAAACATCAACGACAGACAAAATATACGTAAATCCGGAATAGCTTCGCGGTAGTGGACCGACAAGATCAATTGATAACATCTGCATTGGTCTTGTTACTATTTTTGGATTGACAGAAATCCCCGCCGGCGCAGCAGTATTTATTTTATGGGCTTTACACGTTTTGCACCTATTTACGAATTTTTTCACATCCTTATACATTCCAGGCCAATAATAGTGTAAGTGAACCTTCTTGTACGTTCTGAATATTCCTGGATGACATGATAGATCTGATTCGTGTTCCTTAGATAAAATAGCGTTACGGTCCTCAAAAGGAACAACCAGCTTCCAAGCTGTATCCTCCTGTAGAGCGAAACGGGACTTTGAGTGACGAAATAAACAATTATCCTTAATTTGAAAATTATTAAAACGTTGTGGATTATTTTTACAATTAGTAAATAAGTTAATGTACCAATTATCCGTGCTTGTAGGAAGGTTGTCAATGGCTCCAATAGTTAAATCGTCTTTACGCGAAAGAGCGTCGGGTACAGTGTTAAATTTACCCTTCCTGTGGACTACATCAAAAGAAAATTGAGAAAGACGGGTAGACCAACGTGCAAGTCTGCCTGTCGGATTTGATAAAGACACTAGCCATTGCAAACTGGAGTGGTCCGTTACTACTGTGAAGTGAACTCCCTCTATGTAGGGCCTGAAGTGATTCACCGAATCTAACACAGCTAAGAGTTCGCGCTCCGTCACGCCGTAGTTTCCCTCGTGAACATTCAGAAACCTAGAAAAAAAAGAAACCGGGTGTTCTTCTCCTTCAAAGACCTGTGTGAGCACGCCGCCTATCCCAACGTTGCTCGCGTCACAGTGAATGGTAAATGGAAGTGAAAAATAAGGACAATTGATAACCGGCGCGGAAGTTAATGCCTTTTTTAATTTTTTAAAAGAGTCTTCAGCCTCTAAAGACCACGAAAAATTACTCACCCCCTTTCTTGAGCCAGTGAGTCTTGTTAAAGGGGCCGCTATTGTGGAAAAATTCTTGATGAAACGTCTATAATATCCACAAAGTCCAATAAAAGCTTTTAACTGTTTTGAATTCTTAGGAGTGGGGTAAGTTCGAATAGACTCAAGCTTGACTGGATCTGTGCGGAGACCCTTTGCATCAACAATGTAACCCAGATACTTCAACTCGTCCTTACAAAACTCACATTTTTTTAGATTAATTGTTAAATCTGCTTCTTTAATACGTGTGAAAACTTTATTTAACAATTCTAAATGTGACTCAAAATCTTCTGAAATTATAATTAAATCATCCAGGTAGCAAAAAACGTTTACATCAAACTCTTGACCAAAAAGAGCATCAACAAGACGCTGTAATTCACTAGGTGCATTTTTCAGACCAAATGGCATCCTAACGAATTCAAAAAGTCCATGACCTGGTACAACAAAAGCCGTTTTAGAACAAGAGTCCTTATGTAAAGGTATCTGCCAAAAACTTTTCGATAAATCAATAGAGGTTATAAAGCGTGCACCACGTA
Source organism: Limnephilus lunatus (assembly GCA_917563855.2). Taxonomy (NCBI): domain Eukaryota; kingdom Metazoa; phylum Arthropoda; class Insecta; order Trichoptera; family Limnephilidae; genus Limnephilus; species Limnephilus lunatus. The sequence continues at coordinate 25,297,262 of OU830596.1, forward strand.
GGTTGTCTAAAATACTCGAAATAAATGGCAGCGGGTACGAATCCCTTGTCATGACGCTGTTAAGTTTTCTGGAGTCCAAGCAGAACCTCGCAGAACCATCCTTCTTAGGCACGATCAAAACCGGATTCGACCAAGCTGAACGCGAACGGCGAACAACACCTAAATCTAACATTTCCTTAAGTTGAGATTCAAGTTGTTGCTGACGTGTTTGAGACAAAGGGTAATAGCGTTGCTTAATGGGATCTCCCGTTGTATTGATTTTGTGCTGCACTAAATGAGTACGACCCAGTCCATATTTTTCGAACGAAATTGACTTAAATTTTTCTATAACATTATTTAGCCTACGATTGTCTTGAGGGGACAGTAGGGAAGCTGACGTGATCTTGCGAATTTCACCTATAGTATTCTCAACATCACAACCATTGTTGGCTCTTGAAAACAATTGAGGAGCAATGTCAAACTGTTTCCAAAAGTCGACTCCCAAAACAATCACTGGAGAAAGAGACGGAATAACAAAAAAATGAACATATTTCTTAATATTATTATAAGTAACTAGTACTTGCATAGTACCAATTACATCTTGATGTTTACCATCCGCAGTGGTAACGTAAGAATCCAGCTTATCTAACTTAAAACCTAAACTTAAGAAAAACCTATACAGTGAACCTCCAAAACAACTCACACTAGCTCCGCTATCTAAAAGAGCTGAAAAAACTAAATTGTTAATTGCAATATTAACATGAGGTCTAATATCTTGACCGCTGGTCATCATCGGCATGAATGCGTCCATGTCATGGTCGATGGGACTGGTACTAGAGTTTGAAACTATCGGTGGTCTCCTAGCATCCTCGCTAGCAGAATGAGGGGGACCCCCGTCTAGTTTTTTGAATTGTGTCGTTCAGAATTTGCTTGTCGCTTGGTATGATTCTTCTGAGAATCAAACTTCCATTTCCTACAAAAAGGCTTGGAATGACCTTTTATATTACAATAAGCGCAAAGTAATTTATTTCTATAAAATTGTGCAGAAGATGAAGCAGAAGAAGAAGAAGGTGCAGCATTACTATTCGACGGAACAGATGACGGTTTATTCTTGTCTTTGACCGAATTTGCTTCATCGTCGGAAATAGCTAAACTTTTTTCAAATCGCTTACAAACACTAATTAAGGAATTTAAATTTTTATCCTCAAAATAAGCAATAACAAGAGCATATTTCGGCAATAGGCTATTGCACACTAAGTCCACAATTTGTTCTTCCGGAAGTTGAACGTTTAATCTTAAATTAGCTAATTGCACGTCTTCAACATAATCAACTACGCTTTGATTATGCTTCTGTTTCATAGAGAAGAGAGCTTTCAAAAGCTTCGGTTTGGTTAGCGATTGGATCAAATCTAGTTAAAATTAGTTTTTTCAGTTCTAGCCAAGTTAAATTATCTTTATAAACAGTACGATACCATAGCAATGCTCTTCCCTCCAAAAGGTTAGCAAATGAAGTGACAACAAACAACAACTCAATATGACGACACCTAGATAACTCCTCCACACGTTGTATAAAGTCACGGATGTCTGAAGATCCGTTAAACTTAACACCCCAGCTATGTACGGAAGGATTTGTAATTGTATTCTGATAATAATTATTAGTTATGTTGGTAATTGTATTAGAACTTTCATCAACGCTTGCTTCTTGTTGAGAAGAAGCACCACCAGATTGTTTTAGGTTCCTGTTATAGATTCGCGCTTGCTCTCTCATGGCGGACAAAGTGGGTTCTGGAGTAATATTAACGTCAGAAAGCATCTGAATCATCTCCTCTTTTGAGGCCCCGTTAATGTTAGACAACGTCATTTTGTCAAATGGTATTTATTTATTAAACAAAACGAAGAAAATATTCCAAATAATTCCATATGAAATAGTTAATGTTTATTAAAAAAACTAATAACACTATATTAAGTCTGGTGAACTGTTTATAAAGTTGATATAGTAACATTATCGAAGTATAGTAACTGTTTGACATCTGACATGTGTCAACAAAAAATCACTATCAGCTGATCTGTAATAACAGCTGACATAACTATAGATAAACTTGCCAGTATACAAAATTATCCCAAATATTTTATCCGAAAAAAAAAAGAACGGAGCTGTTGTTTACGTTACACAAAATTTGAGAGCGAACGAAGCTCAACCGGAAACCAATACATTATATAGCAACGCAATATAGTGATACAATAATATGCACAAAATTTCATACTACCGCGAAATATTTCATATCATCTATTATGATGCTTCTACACACACACACTGGTACCATTATAACAGCATGAAGATATTAATGAATAATACATATCCAACCTTGAAAATTCGGAAAAAAGAAGCAGAAACTTAAAACATAACAGACCGCTAGAATATACGGGCACCGAAAGCAGCATATTCATCTTAAAACGTTGGGAGCCAAATATAAGGTTATTTTTATGCATGAAGGTCACCATGTCTCTCTCTCTCAGGTTGATGTGGGACCTAGCGATCTGTAATGTGGGAAAATGTAAGGTTCTGCTTTTTTGTTCCAAATAATAAAAAACAAGAATGTTTGGGAAGGTTCCATAAATGTGTATTTTACAACAAATCAAGTTAAACAAAATTAATAACAGAAACCCTCATACCTGTGGACCAACGCAAACGGTTCTATTCTCTAAATCTATTACGGAAAACGGCGAACAGAAGGTGACGGCACGCAATCCTGCGATCACCAACGGAGGACTCCGGATGAAGGGGGCAAACATCTCGTGAAGAATCTCCAGACGGCCAGGAGTCCGGGCCAGATGGATCCGACGAGCACGTACCGGGATGAGGGCGCTAAAGGCCAAATGCGAGGTTATTTCCTACAGGCGCGAGGGACGCCATCTTGGTGCCAGAGCGTGGTGATTTTAGCGAGGCTGTTTCCTCCGACGGTGGGCCACAAATAAATCGTTAGCGTCACGGTTTTATAACCGGAGCATATCCACGTAGTGGTTTTGCGCAGAATTTATCATCTCCAAAGCAGATGATTTGCGATTTATCCGGAATCTCAGCAAGATTTCGCGAGCCACACGGCCACACACGGCGTACTTCAAATTTAAGAAAAACCCAAAAAGGTTACGCATGCGGAGAATGCAAATTCACCATTTCACAAGCGGCACACACATTATTAACCGAAAATCCAGCCCGAAAAAGTTAAATAATAAACTCAAAACATCTTTTTGAGTGACCTCGTCAAAAATTCACCGGTTCCCTGACGGTAAACTTTTAAGAAAGTCCATGGAAAAAGACCCGGTTCAAAAATCAGAGAAAAAAGTGTTGCCAGTCCAATACAGGCTGTTCAAATTACCAGGTTAGTGGTCAGGTAAATAATTATATCACAAATTGATAATTATTTACGTGAAAACCGTCAATCAATATACTACAGTCAACCGTTAATCCACGTTAATCAACAAACAATCAGTCATGCAACAAATAATCAATCGTCACACCTTACTTCAACCTTAATTCATCCGCCCTCCCTATTAGGCATTAAACACCATGCACATGGTCGCCGGTCTCAGAACTCAGAGTTATACATATACTTTAATTTAAAGAAATCTATGAAAATATTTTACTCACACGGCTCCTCAAGCACATTACCGAGGTATCGACCTTACCTGAAGAGCAACATGGTTTTAGAGAAAAAAACCCCACCCTCCTCCGACTCCTGAGAGTCTCCAAAATTATCATCGAAGGCTTCCACTCCAAACGTTCAACTGGAACTATTTTCCTAGACATCGCTAAGGGTTTCGACAAGGTGTGGACGAACGTTCTACTTCTTCGCGAAACAGGCATCGATCCCAACTAATAGTTGTCTTCAAATCGTTAACAGCGACATAGCATCAGTCAAAAAAATACTCTCTGATATTGATAAGTCAACAACCAACCTAGAAATAAAAATCTATAGACTAGGCACAAGGAAAGACGACAAACCGAGAGGAATTAAAGTTGAGTTTCCTGAAGCAAAATGGCCAAGAATACTACTAACCAAAAAACATGCACTTAAAAATAACATTAGATTTTACCAAGATCAATCGCTTCTCCAGCGGAAACAACTAACTGACTTAAGAAACGAACTTGAAAAAGAAAGGCTTCAGGCAAAATTGACATCACAATCAAATATATTAACAATAGACCTACAATAACAAAAATACATCCAAAAAACTAAAAGATAAATTGAAAATATTTTATCAAAATGTTCGTGGTCTTAGAACTAAACTTCAGAACCTAAAAACAACCCTACCCACTTTAAATCACGATTCTTACGCCTTTACCGAGACATGGCTTAATAGTAATATCAAAACTTCAGAACAGGGTTTCTATAATCATACAGTGTACAGAAAAGACAGAAATGAAAAAAATAAATCCAGGGGTGGTGGAGTGTTAGTATCCATAAACAACAAACTTCATTCAAGAAAACTTAAATGCATCTATACACATCTGGAGCAACTGTTCATCATGGTATCCACCAAAAAGGAAAAAAATTATAATCGGCTGCGTCTACATTCCCCCATCCTCTGACGCTCAACTATACAAGGACCACTACCATGAAGTTGAAACCATCCGGAGAAGATTTCCTGGCGCCACGTTAATTTTGACAGGAGACTATAATCTGCCTAATATTGTATGGGACGTAGAAAACAAAAAAACTTCATGCACGGACAACATCCACCACGGTTCTCACGATATAATCGAAATGTCAAATTTTCTTAGTCTCCGACAGTTTAACTATGTATTCAATATTAATTCTCGTCTTCTTGATCTAGTGTTTTCCAATTCTTTATCAGTAAAAGTATCCGCATCTGTTGAATCCATTCTCCCGATTGACAAATACCACCCCCCTCTAATAATTAAATGTAACATTTCAATAACAACAAAAAAAACCACCTACATCAACTGAGTTGAACTTCTTCAAAGCAGACTATAGTCAAATTATTAATCTTTTATCTTCAACTGACTGGAAATTTTTGGACACTGACGAGAACATCAATGAAATGGTTGACAAATTTTACTTAATTCTAAACAATGCTATTGATTTATTTGTACCCGTTTCAAAAATTAATGTGCATAACTACCCAAAATGGTTTAGTAACGATCTTATCAAATTAATTAGAGACAAAAAAATCGCTCATAAAGTTTACAAATCATCACGCGATCCTATTGACTACGCAAAATTTTGTGAACTAAGAACGACCACCAAAAAAATGTCCAAATTGTGTTACAAAAAGTGCATCGATAACTGCGAAGAATTGGCTATTGCTAACCCTCAAAACATTTATAAATTTTCAAACCTACTTAACAATAATGACTCCGGTGTACCCACTAATATGTATTTAGATAACAAAATGGCCGATAATCCCCAAGAAATAGTTAATCTATTTGCTGAATTCTTCAGCAAAGTCTAAGATTCCGCAAACAACTCTCCATTATTCAAAGCCACAACATCTAATAATAACCAGATCGATTTCAATCAATGCATATTTGAAGAAAGTGATATTAGAAATAAATTAAAATCTCTAGACCTGAAAAAATCCGCTGGTCCTGACAACATTCCTACAATCTTCTTATCTAAATGCTTATCAGTCTTAACTTATCCTCTTACTAAACTTTTTAACTTGTCAATAAAAACCGGCACATTTCCGAATAAATGGAAAACAAGCTTTCTGTCTCCAATTTTCAAGAAGGGTGATAAATCCGATATATCCAACTATAGACCTATATGTATCCAGTCGTCAATCCCAAAAATATTCGAATCTGCTCTGCTCTCTAAACTCACTCCTGAGATTAATAAAGTAATTTCACATCGATAACACGGTTTCATGGCAAAAAGGTCTACTCTAACAAATTTAATGATCTATCAGGAATACTTATAATAATAATAATAATAATAACTTTATTTCACATAAAATTGAACAATAAAACATATGTGGAAACTTTGACTAGCCAACTAGGAATGGATCCTGTTTTAGGCCAGTCAAATTGACAAATTTAAATTCATATTACATTGTTTACTAATATGTATTTTTTTTAATGTTGCGTGGTTCGCAGGAAAATGAACAAATTCTTTTATAATATGCACAATCATCTTCAAACAGACGTAGTATACACTGACTTTAGTAAGGCTTTCGACAAAGTCTCACACAAAATACTTATACGCAAATTAAAATCCCTTGGAATAACGGGGCATATTTTGAGATGGTTTGAAAGTTATCTATACAACAGAAAAATGTCAGTCAAACTCAACTCGCACTTTTCACATCAATTCGAAATCCTCAACGGAGTTCCCCAAGGGTCACATCTAGGACCAGTGCTGTTTTCTTTGTTCATCAACGACATAACCACAATCTTTGATGGAGTTATGATACTTTTATTTGCAGATGATCTTAAAATTTACAAAACAATTACTAATCTCAATGACTGTTGCGTATTACAAACAAATCACAAGCGTCTAAAAATAACTATTTCGAAAACCTACCAATCGAAAGGCTTCATAGACTCGGAAATAAATATAACTCAATCGATGTTTATCGCCATCAGTCAGTGTCAAAATTTAAATGTAGCATATTAGAATATTTACAATAGAATAATAAGTACAATAGTTCACATAACCCAACATAGTTATATTCCGAAAAACACCTACCGTATAGTGCTTAATAAAGGTTAGTAATTTATAAACAAATTTTACATTAACTATTCGTGTTTATCGTTGTAATATTAATAACAAAATTACCTTAACTACTTAAACTTTAATTAATATTTTAATTTGATTAAAATAAGATACTCTGTTATATTATATTATCGAATTCATTTCTACTTTCCGTGATTGTATACCCAACAATCTGACATTATTTGTTTATACCTTAAGTATTCTGTGGTAGCATTATAAATATAAAGTTTTTGGTCTTCTGAAATTGAATTTTTTAAGCAGAAACTCTGTCGTAAATGTAATTGGTTAAAATGGAATCGCTTTGAATAATAATTCTAGTGCGGTGCAAGTCGGTAGTGTGTAGTTTTGTTTAGTAAATCAACTTCGCCATGTATTCAACACGTAAAAATTATACATATATTAAGTACCCACACATTATTATTATTTGTTATATACTTATTATGCTATCTGTATCTCTTAAACTGATTTTTTTTTTCTGTCTCTTTATTGTATAATGTGTTATGGTACGCCCTATAGCGGGTAGATTCAGATCCCATAACGGCAACTAGAACGCTAGGACAAGTCCGGACACAACACGGTCTCCCCTCTCTCCCCCCTGTTTCCTGCTTCCTGCTTCCTTTCCGCTTGCCCTGCCACTTGCCCATTCCGCCGCCGGGCAGTCGAGAAATGGGCGCCCTTACGTGCACACGTACCGCCGGATTGATTCCCACTGTACGCGGGCTGCTTTCGGGCGACCGAACCGAACTCAAATGTAACCCGCGATGTTAATTGAATAGCCTACGGGTTGGAGCTGGCTTACGCCGTGCCTGTGTTAACTTCGGTTTGTTCTAACTCGGGAGGTGCCCTGGTTGAAATCCAAAAGAAGACGAGGACCCTGCGATCTCACATGTAAGCTGCATAATTATTTCCTCTTTTAAATGTGTCCGCAACGGTGAATTGTAGGGCCTCGCGAAAATCACCACTCGGAGAGTTTCGTTTCAGAGAGATAATGAGAATTAAACACTTTAGCTAGGTTTGTGTAATTTGCATTTCTTGTATTGAATTGTACTGTAAAGACCTATGTTCTGTGTTTTGAATTTACAATACATGACCTATTAATTCAATCTTGTTATTATTCTGCCACGGCAGGAGGGTTTTTGCCTAGAGTGTATCCCGCCAGACGCCGGAGGGGTAAGGAGAAATTCTGTAGCCTCGTGCGACCTGCTCCTTGAATAGAGGGTATCATTGTCTCCGCTGAGAGCTGGCCTGGGACATGTTAGGGCCCCCCTTGGCCCCTGAGCTGGTGTTGGTTTTTGAAGCTAACAACGAGGGCCATAACAATGGCGCCATAACGTGCGGCTCAGAATTTTTTTTCTATCCCGGTCGCTTTGCGGAGTATCACTTGTCGAAATCCTCCCTGCATAGGAATTGTTTTGTAAACATTAATTATATGAATTACATCGCAGTTGGAATGACGGCCATTTTGGATGCCCAAAAACGCCAACCTTTTGACCGGGAACTTAACTGCGCAGGCGTGACCCCTTTGTTCACCAAGCAACGGTCAATTCCGAGCCAATTTCAACGGCAAATGTCTCACGCGGTAAAGATACCTATTCTCTGGGTTACGCGCGCAAGTGCATTGTCTCGCGCCAAAATCCAACAAAAAAAAACCCGTTGAAGTGAAGCGAATTAATTACCTGTTACTATGCAGCATTTGTAATCGAAATCGCCTTTTATGACTAAATCGGATAGCAATGGAGATTACTATTATAAATTTGGTTCTAGAACCCCAATTATTTTGTGGATTCCTTAATTAAAAAAAATCTCACACTTACGTTTTTTCTTGCACAATACACCAATAGGCCCACTTGTTGTGTCTGTCAAATTAGTACAACTTATATTCCACCAAATGGACAAAATAATGATTTTCTTTCCCCATTCTATGTTGTAGGTACCGTATTTTTTTCAGCATAAGCGAAAAGTGAATGGTGTTTTTTCCTTACATAAGTGAAAAGTGAAATAATAATAAAGCCCATGATTGGTTCCATGAATAAATAAAATAATTTTAATATGGTTGACTTAATGAATCCCATATTCAGTTATTTTCATCCGGAAGTTTGTCCTTTATTTGCCAGAAAAGTGCCTTTTGTGAATTTTAGTGCCTTTCTCATTGCAAAGTGATTTGTGAAAAATAAAAATCCATTTTCTAAAGGTCAGTCCTGGCCAAATTTTTCAAAAATAAATAAATACTTGTGAATTTCACAGTTTTTCTCAAAAGTGGTCAGTGAAACACAAAAACCTTTACTACTAAGGTCTTTCCACGCAAATTTTTTTTTCTTCTTCCTTCCTTTGACAAAATTCTGGTGTCATATATACCAAATTGTAATATGGAATTTCTATAACCATATTTTGGAAGTGCCAACCAGTGACTACCAAGTGAAAAGTGCCTCACAAAATTAATTTTGCGCTTACTAAAGGAAACCCTTGGCCAAAATTTTTTTTCTTACCACCCAGGAAACTCACAATGGAGGACAATCAAGCTATTGCACCATCCAACTTGGGTACTATTCCCAACGTGCACAGCTTATCCAAAGCTCACTTACAAGCTGCTTTAAGGGATAGAGGACTCTCGCCATCAAGCAAATCTAAAGCTACATTAAAGGCATATGCACTTTTATTCAACAAAAAGTACATTAGGAGAATAAACCTCGCTCCCTCAAGCGAAAATAATTCACGTTCGGCTACGCAAGTTTTGGATAATCTTGTTCCTAACAAAGGACCTATGCCGCAAGTAATGATAAAACAGGACATCGTACCCACCTTGACACAAGATAAAACTTACGATTTATCCTCTTGGAAAGTCAAATATAATGGCGTCTCCAATGTGCTGCATTTCATTGACCGTATTGAAGAAACGGCTACAATCAAAAATATCCCATTCGAGATTCTACGAAAAAACTTTATAGAACTCATCTCCCCAGAATTAATACCGTGGCACCGCATTCAAAAAACTAAATGCAAAGATTGGAATAAACTCAGATCTGCCCTAATCTCTAGCTTCGGAAAAACGGAGGCCCAGCACCAGATCAAATTATCTTTACTATCTATTAAACAGCTAGTAAATGAACCTGTGGCAACATTCATAGAAAGGGCTGAGTCCATTAACATCAAGCTTTCACATCCTGTTTCGGAAGCTGAACTATTACCAGTCATAACTGATAGCCTTTTAAGCAAATACGAGAACATCATCACCTCACAGAAAATTGCATCCCTGGCCCAGTTAAACGAAGTCTGTCTCCTCCTGGAATCGTACCAGGATAGGAAGAACATAAAGAATGTGTCAAATAATGTGGTTGTGCCAAGCCGTTCGTCTGATTTAAAACCAGAATTCGACAACAAAAAAGTGTACTCCTTGTCTGACTCCTCTGGAAAACACATTGGTAATTACCACATTAAGGATATTGTAAAGTCTGGAAGTGAGGAGTCAAGTAAAACTGCCCCCACTATCTCAGCAAACTTAAAATGATCCAGTGTGTATCACCACAACCCTTTTGTAAGCACATCAAGTCTTACAATGGCTGGCGTGTAAAGTGTCAATTACATGTCCATCCTTTCGTTGATAAAACGAATATTGTTAAAAAAAATCATTTTTGTAAATTTATGTACATTCTTACGGTGCAATTTGCCTCCGTTTGCTGTTTTTGAATTGGTGCCCACGTCGTTCGCGACAGTTTTGTTTCATCTTTCTTTTTCTTTTCTTTTCTTTTCTCACCTGTTCTAAAATTGATCACTTTGGAGCAGAGACACCCCTCGAGTCACAATGTTTGGGAAGTCATGAACCCAATCATTGCCTCTCATCCCCTCACACTACGCAACGTTCATGCCATGGCACGCTTTGCTATGTCATGCAATATTGTAATTTTCACCATTTTTGTTTGTTTTTCATCAAGTTGGAAGGAATCTCTTCAATTTTTTCCTTTGTTCATGAAAATTATGTTCTGCAAGTACTGGAGCGTCGTTCTAAAATCGGATTTTGTAAACTACAAAGCGTTAAATCACGACCCAGGACTAGTTAACCATCTTAACATGCCCCATATTTTACCTATCATGGTAAAGCTAAGTGGTTACTTACATAATCACATTCCTTGTGTATAGTAGTTTTCAATTTTTCTCAAATGTTAAAAAATTGATGGCGTCCTACCCGAGCTCTTTGCTAACAAATTGGATTTTGACACGTCCATTTTGAAATCATATGTATATAAATAAAGGAAAAGCCTTTAAATTGGTCTTTCCATCCTTAGACAAATCCTCATGGGCTCGTTTCAACTAAAGTACGTAAAACCAAATACTCGGTCTTTTGTTGTTATAAGAAGTCCTCGATTTGTCCCTTTTCTTTACTATTATAACATGTATGTCTTGTATTACATGCTTCAACCCTTACGGAAAAGGTTAATAAAACCTAACGGCAACCCTGATTTCCGTACATAAATAACTGCAGTTTAACGTAAATCATCAATGTTTTGTTTGATCATCGTTTTACAAACATAGGCATTCAACTCCTGTTTCGCCATTTAACCAAGTATTTGCAACCCAAATTGCACATAACCTGGTATGTTTGTAACTGCACAAAGGGTATGTAAAACCGTAATTGGTCCCCTTTCTTTGGTCTTCCTCACTGTAGGTTGCCACAACAGACAGTATGTAAAACCATAAGTCTGTTCTTGTTTGTTTGTCACATGGTGTAAACAGAAATGTACCCTGTCATCACCCCGCCTTTACAACATACGAAGTAACATTAAATTGCTTACCTCCTTGTTATTCTATCGTACGCTCTTGGGCTACGGAGTTAGTTAATCTAACAAATCTTCATATTCTGTGTTAAAACAAGCATCGTTAACGTTTATTGTGTTGTATTTAAACGTAACCCTGTTACATTATAGGAGAGATACTTAGAACATCCACCATTATAGGAGGGATCCTTAAAATACCTGCCACGATACGAGAAGTTCGTCATAATCACTTTTGCTCATAGCTAAATGTTATTGAGTTGGTCGTGTGTCATTTATTTGTCATGAGTACCACCCTTTTTGTACAATCTATTTTGGTCGTGTGTCATTTATTTGTCATGAGTACCGCTTTTATGTATAATTGTGTACAACCCTTGTACACGAGACGTGGAGACGTAATAACAATACTTACCGTGATTCGTGCGAACGACATAATATCGGCTTTGCCATCTTCTTTAAGAGGCATTGTATAAACTCTTTGACTTCTGTCTATAATTGAGTTATATCTTGTATGTACTTACATATTTTGTACACTATACGTGGAGACGTTAAAACACTTACCATGAGTCGTGCGAACGAAATAATATCAAACCTTTTGTGTGCGATCTACGAAATGTAGTCCACAACCCTTTGTTGTCATTCAACGCCAATGCCCGTGGACTTCCTGTTTTTTTACTTCTTTGCAAAAAGGAAAGAAGCCCAGGAATATCTACTATCCCAAAAGGACTAGTTTGTAGCTTCACTGCTAACTATGGGGCATAGTGCTGTGGGAGTTAATCGATTGAGCTCAAAACCACCTAACTCGTGTCTGGGGAACGAATAAGAAAACCCCCAGGTTTGTGAAATTGGAGCAAGGGTCTGTCTTTTCTCACAATCATGTAGAAGTTTTTAAAATGACCCCTAATCTTTTGCCCAATACACGCGAAAGATAAGCCTCTTTGATATAATGTGTATCCAAATTTCTCCTCATCCTTTTTGATAAATGTAAAGAGTCAGGAAATCTGCTGGTTGATTATGTTTCATTCTCACATAGAGTTTGAATTGGAAATTAGTCCAGTCTCTAGCAAATTTCGTAACTCGTCTCCTTTCTCCCCTCCTTCCTCCCACCCCCCCTTGTTCTCAGACTTATGTTATGAAGTGAAAAATCTGTCGTTGACCATATTTCGCCCTCACTTGGAGTTCGAATAGGTAACTGTCCGGTTATCTACAGGTTTTCCCCCTCAATCTCTGCATATGTCTCACCATTTTTTTTTTCTTTTCTCAATTTTACGAAACACATTCATGAATGTTGGATATGTACGATATGCACTTGGCGTACCGTCTGTCTCCTTTTGACAACCTTTATTCATGAATTGGTTTCCCTTTGCCGTGACTTGTTCACGATTCTTGGTCTTGTTCTTTGAAATTCTACGAAAATGTTACCATCTCATGTTAGCATAGGCCATAGAGGGCCAGTTGTTTTTTAACCAAGACATATTGTCACTCGGCAAACGCCAAGTCATCCTGGTAAAGGAAAATGTTCATGTAATCACAATTTAGTTAGAAATCTCTCTCTTCGTCACTCTCTGGGTCGGTGGTTAAAATTTCGTTTATTTCATTATCTGGACACATTTTGTTTCTCTCCAAACCTTTTCTTCATTGGTCCCTAGGCAGGTAAACTTCAAGAATTTTGCTCTAATAATAACTTCTCCCGGATTAAAAAGAAGCCCAGGCGGATGTCATCACCAACAGCCAAGCTGAGCTTCACTTCCTGACAGCACGCGCTGTGGTTACAAGGTCCCTCCTACTGCCATTTTTCTACGCATTTGTTCCTGAAAGCACAGACCATACCGCTCATATGTATGTTGTTTTGTCGTGCCACAGCAAGCTGAGTTGTCCCACTATACATTATGACACTCTGAACCACTTTTTGGGCACGCTAGCTCCTAGGTTTGTTCTTACTCTTGCTATCAATGCCAACCATGTCGTCTCTTGCGCTGTCATGCAGTGACACATATATCGTCATGTGTAAACCATCATTACCTTGACCCTCCAGTATTCGCTGAATGCGTACCAATACAAGTTATTTTGAGCTACATTATGCTTCAATAACCATTATATACGATCCGTGTTTACCATAATAACACTTAGGATTCGTACTGGCATGTCTGCAGATACTGGATTCTCCTCTTCAATGACCTCTGTAACCATAGTCGCGGCACAGCAACCACAGTCTCCACTTCGTGAACTTCGACGTCTTCGACAAAACCAAGTGTTTTCTAAGGCCTAAGTGTACTCCTGAGTGTTATCTCAAATGGGTCTGATTACAGTGATAATGTAATCCTTAGAATCTGTGAAACCACGTCCTTTTCTTCGAAATTCTCCGAAACCAAACAAATCCACGCTTCGCAAACTTAGCTCCCAGACCAATGAAACCTTAGAATCACACAGGCATTTTTTTGTTTTTGCTTTTTGTTCTTCTCTTGTACAAATATGAATCGTCTTTCTTTCAATTGCATAACCATGTATTGTTATTTTTCAATTGCATAACCTTGTATGTTGTTTTACACCATGTACTTTTCCCAAAATTATCTTTTCCAAACATTGTATGTACCCCCTACCCATTCCCTACAAACATTGTGACCTAAACTATAACATAAACTGTATGTTCTAGCTAGGCATCTCTCAAGCAACGAATCTCTCAAAAACCCCGATGGAAGCATAAGAGGATTTTTTTTCCCTACAGCTCCATTGCCACGTCGCTTTTTTTCCAAGCGCGGGGGGAAATGTTATGGTACGCCCTATAGCGGGTAGATTCAGATCCCATAACGGCAACTAGAACGCTAGGACAAGTCCGGACACAACACGGTCTCCCCTCTCTCCCCCCTGTTTCCTGCTTCCTGCTTCCTTTCCGCTTGCCCTGCCACTTGCCCATTCCGCCGCCGGGCAGTCGAGAAATGGGCGCCCTTACGTGCACACGTACCGCCGGATTGATTTCCACTGTACGCGGGCTGCTTTCGGGCGACCGAACCGAACTCAAATGTAACCCGCGATGTTAATTGAATAGCCTACGGGTTGGAGCTGGCTTACGCCGTGCCTGTGTTAACTTCGGTTTGTTCTAACTCGGGAGGTGCCCTGGTTGAAATCCAAAAGAAGACGAGGACCCTGCGATCTCACATGTAAGCTGCATAATTATTTCCTCTTTTAAATGTGTCCGCAACGGTGAATTGTAGGGCCTCGCGAAAATCACCACTCGGAGAGTTTCGTTTCAGAGAGATAATGAGAATTAAACACTTTAGCTAGGTTTGTGTAATTTGCATTTCTTGTATTGAATTGTACTGTAAAGACCTATGTACTGTGTTTTGAACTTACAATACATGACCTATTAATTCAATCTTGTTATTATTCTGCCACGGCAGGAGGGTTTTTGCCTAGAGTGTATCCCGCCAGACGCCGAAGGGGTAAGGAGAAATTCTGTAGCCTCGTGCGACCTGCTCCTTGAATAGAGGGTATCATTGTCTCCGCTGAGAGCTGGCCTGGGACATGTTAGGGCCCCCTTGGCCCCTGAGCTGGTGTTGGTTTTTGAAGCTAACAACGAGGGCCATAACAAATGCTATACTCTTTACCTACCATTTTTACTTCTGTGTACCATGTCTAAAACCTATTATGTTTTCTTTGTCATCTGAACACACCTGTATGCACTAAAATATAAAAAAAATGTAAATGTATGTAAAAGCCCATAAGGGCGTTAATGATTAATAAAAATGATAAAAATTATTTCTACGTACTTTTCAAATGAAATACAAAGGCGGTCTCTCAAAAAAACGTTTCATGGGGTAGAAAAAAACTATCCCTCAGTACAACCCTCAGTTAGCAAGAAATAGAGATTAAGTTCTCTACACCACGAATTTTACAAAATAATACTTATTAATACTAAATCAAATTTAAATAAAGACTATGAGTCTTTTTAATACAAAACCTTCATAATCACTGAAGGCCGCCAAGTTTCATGTTGACTTTCGGCCGACTCTTCCTGGATGAGGTTTTTCATGGTTTCCTCATTCCCGAAGGCAAAATGCGGAAGAGTTCCAAATAAAAGGACATGACCGACTCCTTCCCACTCCCAACATAACACAAACACACACGTATGTATATACTCTTCCCGACATGGTTGCAATCTTGCTTGTTGATGCATTGAAGCTTTCACCCACCTATTCCCACCCCGGTATAGGCGACTTATGGTCGCCCCTTCGGAGTTCTCGCAAGAATCTAATTTTTTGAATGAACGACTCTACATTTAAAATATGTAACGATTCTAGAACTTCAATGTCCCCGCATACGTTGTTAGAGGGCGGTATGCAGGCGCGCCTACAGGAATGTACTGTGATGGTCAATTCTACAATTCTAAAGCCCATAAAGGTAATCACTGCTAAAGCAGTGAGCCCCATGGACAGTCAAACAAGGTGTTAGTAACAAAACTAGGTAATAGAGAAAATATAAGGAAAAAACAAAATGAACGACAACCGTCATGAGTGGGAAGCTCATGGCGGCGAAGGACCACACAAAGATCCAGCAGGCAGCACCGTGCACTGTACATAAAAAAGGAAGAAAAAATAAACATATATACAATGTAGAACTGGTGTTACCGAAATCGCCGGCAGTCCCAGAGACAGTGAAGAAGGCTGGTTGTCAGGCCTCCCGATAACCGGCAGCGTCGTCCGTAAGCCAGCTACCCGGTGGTGCCTAGACGAGGAGTGTATGGAAATCAAAAAGAAGACCCTAGGGAGAGAAGCGTCGGGTCGCTGGAGGCGGGACGGACAGCTTTCGGATGACGTTTAGCCCTCTCCCCAACCTCTTCATGTCACGAGGGTTAGCGCGGTGGCCGGGTGCAGCCCCACCAGTTCCAAGAGATCGGCCATGGCACGTACACGGGGACACGTTCTAGGGTCCGACCCCTTAAATGGGGATAAGGACGATACAAAACGGGCAACGGAGTTCAGTTCTCTCTTGCTAAACAAAACTAAAAGAAATGAAAAAAAAAAAAAAATAATAAAAAACAGTAAGGCAACCAAGAAAACCAAAATAATATGAAATAGGCATGTGCGTTTAATTACGCTGTATGTATCAGGAACCAAAGAGCCTAAAGTATAAATAAAAATGTTTAAAAAAATATGTGTAAAAAAAAGAAGACATGAGCGTAAAATGCAAAAAAAAGCAAACTGTAAAAAAAACATAAAAAATATACATACTGTACAGTATTCAATTATAAAAGTCGAGGGTATAAACAATAAACATAAAAGTGTAAAATAAAAAAACAAAGAACAAAAAAACCATAAAAACTGTACATCCTTGGCAAATTAAGATGATAGAGTCATATGGGATAGTCCGTAGTAAAACAGGAACAAGTACACCTGGTGTCAAAGTCAACTAGTCAGCGACTCTAAGCTCAGGCCATCTCTCAACCCAGATCCTTGCAAATTTCTTCAGACACTCGAAGTTCGTCTTATTCGAAACCAGATCAGTATTCCATACTGGTCTGATAGGTACGTCCAAACCATCGAGCATTTCCTCTCTCGCATCCGTCAAGATCTCACAGTGCCACAGAATGTGCTCGGCTGACTGGTTCGTCGATCCGCATGCGCAGTTGGGATGGGGAGACAGGGCGAGGGTGTAAAGTCTCCCCCTGAATTCCCCATGCCCAGACAGAAGCTGGGTGATGTGGTGGTCCAGTTGTATATATGCCCCTTCCATTCTGATTTTAACTGATGGGAAGAAGGAGAAAGTCCATCTTCCCATATTCGACCTATCCCAACGGACCTGCCACTCTTGGAGCGACAGATCCCTCATTTGACGGAGCAGTCCAGGGAGAGTCCCCGGCCCACCCGGTGTCAGAACAACACCTAGGTGAGTGGCCGGGGTTCCTCTAGTTAATTTCTGCTTAGTGAGCACTTCCCTAATTTCCAGATCGATTGGCAATATGCCAGCCAAAACGGGTAAAGCGTCCGAAGCAACGGTTCTATACGCACCAGAGAGTGCCAGCAAGGGGGTTCGTTGGCCACGCCTGAGAGCTAAGAGAATCAGCGAGTTGTCCAGGCGGTGCTCCCACACAGAGGCGGCATACGAGACTTGCGCCACGTACACACACCTATATAGCGTTCGCAAAGCCGGATTTCGCAATCCCCACTCAGCTGTGGAGAGTCTCCTCAGCTTCAAGAAGAGAGCCTGGGCCTTGCTGGATACTTCTTTAACGTGAGCCAGAAAAGAGGACGATCGATCTAGTGTAACGCCTAAATATTTAACAGTTTCGCAAAATCGGACAGTAGAATCCCCCATTTTGATGACAGGATTTCTTTTTCTGCTGAAAAAGCCCTTCATCAGGAGGCCCTGGGTCTTGTAGGGAGCGAAGGTCATCTTGTTTCTTTTCCCCCAATCGAGGAACATGTTCAAACCTTCACTGCCTTTGCTCTCAACTTCCTTTCTGCTGTCCCCAGCGACCAGATACGTTTTATCATCAGCGTAGTCGACAGCGATACATCCTCCAGGCAAGGGTAACCTGGAGGAGTCGTCAAAGTTGATGTTCCACAGGTCAGGTCCAAGAATGGAGCCCTGCGGGCATCCCATGTCAGCTTCCCTCTGGATCAAAAAGTCTCCGAAGCAAATCGTGATAGTACGATTGGAAAGGTAATCGTCGATTGCTTGGAACAAAAGTTTGGAACACTGCCTGTTTTTCACCTTTGTCCGTATCATGTCCCACCACGCATAATCGAAGGCACCAGTGATATCGAGGAAGATTGCAACTACATACCTCTTTGGACAAGCCTTCATCCAGTCAAGCACATACGACAGGGCGTGCACCGTGGATCTACCGGGGACGAAGCCGAATTGCAGGTCACTTGCCGGAGACAGGGTTTGCCGAAGTCGCTCTCGTATCAGTTTCTCCAGAATTTTGCCGAGTACCGGGAGGAGGGTAATTGGCCGGTACGCCTTGATGTCGGTCAGTGGTTTTCCGTTCCCCTTTGGTATGATCCGGAGCACGCCGCGCTTCCACTCGGAGGGGAAAACTCCTCTCCTCAGGCACGTGTCCATCACCTGGAAGAGCTCTTCCTTGGCGTGGACCCAGACTTGCTTCGCAATCACGCCATTGAGCCTATCATGCCCTGGTGCCTTCTTAGGACCCAAACCCTTAATTATCACATCAATTTCAGCTTTAGTGACTCTAGTGAAGTTAGCCTCTTGGGCGAGGCCTCTAGGTGGTAGCCGTGCTAGATTTCTAATCTGTTTATAGTGGTCACTTTCCCCAACTACTGACTCTAAAGGAACTAACTCGCCCAATAGTGTCTTGAGAGTGGAGGCCACGTCCACAGTCTCAGCGTTCCTCCCATCTGTGAACCCAATTACTGTTGACAAATACCGATCAGAACCTTTCCCGGATTTTCCAATCGCGCTGTGGATTTCCCACGGGTTGGCGTTACCCACGTCTTTAACCCAGTTATGCCAAGCAGCTCATTTCGCTCGAAGGACGGCCCGTTTGAAGGCCGACCTGGCAGACCTGAGGCTCGCCTGAAGAGCAACCGTCTCCTCCTCCATACAGTTGCTACTCCTGGACAGCCCCAGCGCCCTGCAGGCCCTCTTGAAGGCCCCCTTCAGCGAAGTCAGCTCAGGTGACCACCACGGCGTTTTAATACTCGTCTTCGGGTTTAATCTTCCTAAAGACGAGTTGGCGGCAGATACAACCGCCCTATTGAAAAAATTTCCCAAATTGTCCGGATCAGTAGCTGCTACGTGTTGAAAATCCCTTAACGTATCTCGTAGCGCTTCCCCAAAGTTATCCCAATTCGCCCTAGTGGTGTTGAAGTTCCAGGAGGATCTTGGAGCTTCTGCTTTCCTAACACCAACCGTAAAAGTAATCAATCTATGATCCGAATTTATTGCGCACTCATGATGTCGATGTGGTGGTCAGACATGACCTTCAGCACCTCCAGCGTGGCCATTCGGGATCTCTGAAGGTTAATCTGGCCAAGGGAAAGGGGACTACGAGGATCCATAGTCCGTCATGCGGAAGGCTGCTTCAACCGCTGCTTTCTGGGCCGGACAGTCCCTATCACCTGTTGGGTGATCTGCCGGTTTTTTAAAGCGCGTACAGGTGGCGCAGACAGCGGGTAGTGCCTTCTTGGAGCAATCTTCGAAGCCATAACCCACTGCGGCGCAGTGTCGGCAAGATTCCTTCTCTTGAGAGCAACTTTTGGAGATGTGACCATATTGGTAACATTTGTAACACCTAGTGGCTCCAGTGTAATCGCGGGTCCGACAAGCATTCCACCCAAGGAAGCACATCCCGCTGTCTATAAGTACCTTCCTGGCAGCCGGGTGGCACGTCAGGACCATGTTCATGGTGCCGGTATCTCTCTTTCCAAAGAGGGACACCCTCCTCATCGTACGGAGGTGGTCCTCCAAAGTCAGGGTGGTACGTCCCTCCAGGTTGTTATCGAAGATCTCGGTGAAGAGAACTGGATCAGCAGTGGATTCTCCCTTTGGTACATTGTACAGGACAATCTTTGGTAATCGTCCTAGAGGGTTAACTATTTTCAAGCCGCTAGCTGCCAACTTGGATCCAGCCTTCAATATGTTCTCCAGATCCTTTTTTCCTTTGGCTTGAAGAGCCATGCCCGCACCTTTTATCTTCCTGACTCTGACGACTTGGAAGTCATCAACCCTAGGGTTAATTACTTTCTCCAGGTGCTTTTGCGTTCCCTCGGAGGTTTTCCCTTCTGGAACATCCGGATACACCAAAACTGTAAGAGGTTTGGGCGGCAAAGGGCGTTCATACCCGTTAATCAGAACCTTTTTGGACGAAGGTAGGCCGGCCGCGGCTGAAGCGTATGATCTAGTAGGGGGTGCGTTAGCAGTGAGTGGACGCGTCGTGATGGCTTTATCCAGTTTGACGTTCATGAGCTCCTGCGCATGAAGTAGATCTTCAATTGTGGTGTTCTTGGTGTTGGAGGTGTTCAGATCTAGCATGAGGTGTGTTATGTCTGACATCAATTCATCAAGAATGTCATTCAGAGCACTCTTGTCCGCTTTGTTAAGCCTATTGGATCCGTCCATAATTATAGTACGGATCCTGTGGCATTTAGCCATAGCCGGAATCACCTTCTGTTGGTTGACATTAGGGGAGTCAGACAGACGCTGACGCTTCTTATTAGCTACGTTGGAAGAGATGTGCTGCACTATGGTGATGGATTCACTACTGCGACCAGGGTTGGCGGCTTCCGGCTCCATTTCCGACTCTTCTTGGTCACTCCCAATGTCCTCGAAGTGAGCAATTCTGTTTTTTTTTTTTATCTTTTTGGATGTCCTCTGACTGATACTAGGAGCACATTCACTAATCTTCTTGCTAAGATCATCCATTTTCAGTGAAAGTCTTTGTCGTTGCGCTTCTAGCGATCGGACACGGTCGGGACCAGGTCCATTGGAATTGCCGGACGATTCTGAGTCCGAACCCATCTTTACTTTTTTTTCCCTAGAATTTCCCTCGAAATTCTAAATTTCCCTTGAAATTAAAAAATGGGGAAAAATATATAAAAAATGTTGTGGGGGGGTGGTTAGGGGGGGAAGAGTTCAAAACGGGGGGGGGGGGGGTAGCACAGTTACGGACAGACGTCCGAAATCGGTGTCCAAATGGGCGACAAATGGCAAAAAACTTTAGCTGCTAATAAGTCGCGCAGGAATAACACTACAAAAATGTATAAAGTATCACTAGACGCGGAATTGTGTACCGCGTCGATTGGGATATATCGATGGAGCACGTTTTAAAAGTATTTGCGCACTAAAACGTTTTTACGACACTGAAACACCGAAATGGGCACCAAACAAAGTCTTTTTTCGAAATTGTTTTTTGAGGACGGGGACGGAACACTAAAATGCACACACTTAAGATAGTGCGACAGGGGGATGTGGCAACATCCGCCCGTGCCGACGAAAGTCACAAATTTTAACTTAAAAACTAGCAAAAAAGTACTAAAAGTTAAAAAAAAAAACAAAAAAAACATGGGCAAATAGCCCTTGTTGCGGCGCACAGGGTAGTAAAAAAAATTATATGATAGCTTAACGTTTTCTATTTTTAAATAATTAAAAACGCGGAGCGATATAATTACGTGTTTCCACCTTGGAGGTGAGAACTGAACTCTTGAGAACTGAAGCTTGTTGATGCAGTGCAAAACATGCAATTTTTAGTAGGGTTTTTTACATAACATTTTTTTCCCTACCGACAAAACACAAGAACTCTAAGCCTATAAAAGCCAGGTAATATTTTAAATACCCACAAGCGGTAAAAATTGCAAGGCGCAAATGACGCCGTTCTATTTGTATAAGGAACATTAACTTTAAATTCAGTAAATTTAAATGGTTCATCTCAACATAAGAATCTAGTGAATCAAAAAAAAAATCAAAACCTTCAATTGGATTTCAGGACAAAATACTTCACCAAACTGAATAATTAGTTTTTAAACCGAATTTTTAAATATCTGGAACGGATAAGTAACTCTTTATTTTTTTGTGTTTTAATTTATAAAATACTAGCAAGTTCCCGGAAAGCGTTGCAATGCGATTAATAAAGAAATTGTTTCTTCCTGCGTGTCTTTTTCAATTCATCCCGTTCCCCTTCCGCCTCCCCTTCCCCTCTCATGTCACCTTCCCCTCACGCGTTCCCCCTCCACCTTCCCCGCCTTCCCTCTCCCCTCTCCCGCGAACACCTCTCCTGTGATCCCTCCCCCCCTCTCCCGCGTTCCATATATTCATTAGCGGTACATTTCTACAAATTTTCTTTTTTCATATATTTATTTGTGTATGTTATAAGAACAATAAATCAAATTTGGTAACTGACATAGGTATCTATTGAAAATAAATATAATTTTTGATTAGATTCAAAGTATTCGAATTTGGTTAGCACCATAGGCGACTACTTCAATTGAATTCATTAATTTAAAGAGTTTATTCGAAAATTCAATTATGATTGAACAAACGATGGTTTGCATAATGTCATTCTCAAATTGTGACATTTTTGGCAGTTTTGTAAGAGTTTAGGTTGCAGTAGGTGTGAGTGCATTAACTTCGTGAGGTGATTCTACATTATGGTAGGAGTAAACTCTTTTTTCCCATACAAAAGACATACAGAAGACCTGCAAAAATCTTTAGTGTAATGTAAAAATTAGTCGATAAAGTTGCTGTTATTGTTGCAACGTTGCTTGGTAATAAAAATGCTGCCCGAACACGCCGGTATAATTTTATCTTTTTACCACGAAACTACCCCTAAAAGTTGGTATTTCGAAAAAAGTTATTCATCTTTTTTACTTATACTATCATGTAGAATCACCTCCCGAAGTTAATGCACTTACCCCCGGACAACCTGTATAACACACTAAATTCTAAATCTTGGCATGGCCCGACTCAAATATTTGGTTAATTTAATAGTTAATAGATAGTGCAATGTTATCCTCGGATATCCCGGACTTCTTTTACCGTTCACTTTCACGTCATATATTAGCTTTTCTCTCCTTTCTTCATTCTTCATTCTTCCGCTCTACGCACTACCACAACATCAAGCACACACCAGCTTTTCATCAAACCTTGGTTACGTTTTTTTATGAGTATACCTCACAAGAGGCCCAGCTGCTCCCGTCTGGAGGCAGTGAGACTTTGGCATCCCCAATTGGGGTATGTTGTGAGGCTGAAGGTAGTGCGAAGGAAGAGGAAGGTAAAAAGTACCTGGCTACTCAGATCTGGTCACCAAACACGGCTAAAGCCATTTCAAGCAATGTATAAATTCTGAATAGTGGTCTTACGCGATTTATTTGTCACGCCGGGATTCGATCCCGCGACCTTCGGTGTGCTAGTTAAGCGCCTTTACAGCTGCACTACGCCGGCCATGCTCTACCAACTGAGCTACGGAACCCATATCGAATTCGGTCACTTTTAACTGTATCAAACTTCGACTTAGAACTGCCAGCATTATCTTCATTTTCTTAACGCATATATTGTGACCGAATTTGATATGGGTCCCGTAGCTCAGTTGGTAGAGCATTTGCCATGTAAGCAAGGCAATGTCTTTTTCTGATTTTTCTCTTTCCAGATTTTTGATTGAGTTTCGCTTATATTGTCTTCATTTAATTAAAATTTATAATTTGAGATTTTACTTAAAAAAATATATACTTTTCATCTTTATTTCTTGAAAATATCTATTTTAATCATTCTGTTCAGTGTTCATTTTCATTGGGATTGATTGAGATTATGTGTGTAGAGTGGATTTGATATGTGTGAAGATTGACTGACGAAGGACCTTGATTTTTGTGTTACTGTTACTGCTTGAAATGAGAAAAAAACATATGCTGCATAGAAAGGAAAGGACTCACCGAACAGGATAAAGAACTTGTATGCTGGCTATTTTGTCTGCTTTCTCCCCTTCCAATAGGCACAGAAACAGCAATAGGCGTGCGTTTCGTTTATTTATAGATATAACACGGCGGAATTATGTTAATGTCGATTCACAGGTAGCGGGAGCACAGTGGCTATAGGGTATGTTGCGGCGTGGCGGTTAATTGCAGACTGGTGCACGTGGTGAAGGTAGTAATAGGTGCGGAATTTGGGAGCAAGGTAGGATAGGATTTGCAACATTATTAATATCAATCCAAGCAGCAACAATATGTATGCGTGCTATGTAGGTATGTGTATGTGTAGGTATGTGTATTGGCGTAACCATGCCCCCCGCCTGGAAGGGGATGAAAGAATCCACTTCCATAAACCAAAAAAGTGCCAATACGTTTCAATGCGCAAACAAAAATTATAATGACACGCCGTAGAATGTAATAAATTATGTAAAAGTTAAGAAAATATTATGTGAGTTATATAAATGCTCTTACCATGGTAAAAATGATGGTCAAAAATGACTGATATGGCAAGGAAATAAAAAAAATATATATATATTGAAACGTAAAATATGATTTGAAAGGATTCAATAAATAATACTGAACCTGCGGTAGATAAAACTAGAAATAGGGTTTGGTACCTATTTAAAAATGAAATTAATCTAATTGATTTTAAGAAAATAAAAGTATTATGAACTAACTTCTAAGATGTCGTTAAAATCTACTGTGATGGTAAGGGACAGAGTTTAACGACTGCCCTGCGGTATGTTCTGGAGTTAGTTTTAACTTCCGCAACCCGGATCACCCCATCTGCCCCGGGGTAGACATTGACTATTACCCCAATAGGCCATTGAAGGGGCGCGATGTTGTCACTCTTAATCATTACTACCGTGCCTGTCTTTACCGAATTAGCATTTGTATTCCATTTCTGGCGAGCTTGCAAAGTATTTAAATACTCAATTCGCCATCGGTTCCAGAACGTCTGAACAAGACGATCCACGAGATGTTTGCGTTGTACCAAGTTGACTGGCTCGTCTGACAAATCAGCAGCGGGTAAAGATTTTAAGGGAGTGAGCGCTAAAAAATGCGCGGGGGTTAGCGGCAATGGAGCCGAAACATCGTTAACGCTAAGTACAGATAGCGGGCGTGAATTTAGAATTGCTTCAATCTGAGAAAGCACTATTTGCATCTCTTCATAAGTCAGTAGAGAGGTGCCTACTATTTTATTTAAATAACCTTTCAGGCAATTAATGTTACTTTCCCAGATCCCACCAAAGTGAGGAGCTTGCGGTGGATTCATCTTCCATTCGATTCGATTCTCCAACAGATTGTCTGAGAATTCCTTTTTGTAATTGGGTGACTCTATAAGTGCAAATAAAGACCTTAAATGGGGTTTGGCTCCCACAAAGTTCGTCCCATTATCGGAGTACATTATACTCACAGGACCTCGACGAGAAAGGAAACGCTTGAAAGCGTTGAGGAAGACTTCGGTGGAAAGATCCGAAGCGAGTTCAATATGAACTGCTCGAGTCACCAAGCAAATAAATAAGCAAATGTATGCCTTTTGACTTCGCACCCCCCGACGTCTATAAGGGATTATTTGAAGTGGGCCAGCGTAGTCAACCCCCGTGTGAAGAAAAGCCTTAGCTTCGCGGACGCGGCATGCGGGTAAATCTCCCATTAATGGGAATTGTGGTTTAGGATTGACTTTGAAGCACGTATTGCACTGATGCACACATTTCCGAACCAAATTGCGCGAAGAAAGTATCCAAAATCTTTGTCTTAGCAGCGACATCAGTAACGTAGGACCCGTATGTAGGTTCTTAATATGATAGTAGTCTATTATTAAATTGACTACATTATCACGAGCGGGTAATAGAATGGGATGACGACTGTCAAATTCTGTTTCAGCATTACTCAATCTGCCCCCCCCTACCCTTAGAATTCCGTCATGAAGAAACGGATTTAATTTTGCAATCGCTCGCCGAACCTTCTTCCCATCTTTGACTGCCTTTATATCTTCGGAGAATGTTCTTGCTGTATAGAATTTATAACAGCGATTTCTACAACTAAGATATGGCTTAATTCGAATGCTCGTGGTAATTTCTTAATGAAACGAAAATCATACATTACTATTCGAATTAATTTCGGCCATGAACTAACACGAGAAGCTAGTGCACACAATAACGGTGGAGCAATTGTTTTGGGGCTGTTATTGTCTTGAACGGACATCAAAATTTTTGTTTTTAATTCGGGTGGATCAGATATCGATTTCGTATCAAAACGTTGTAAAGGCCAATCACTTTTAGGTAATTGGGCAAATACGGGACCGTTAAACCATAACGGATGGTCTATTAGCTGAGCGGGAGTAAGACCCCGCGATAAGCAGTCGGCGGGATTGTCTTGACCTCGTAATGTATTGGCGTAACCAGGGATATTAAAAAAAAAACTTATTATTACAGTGATAGATAAAAAAATTTCATATTTAAATAATAAAAAAATTGCATAACTCACCCCTTTCTCGCCTTTCGGCATTGCATTGCGCCAAAAACAACATCAGCAAAAGCACCCCAAATAATCGCAAGAAACCCATGTTTTCCAAAATTATGAACCAAATCGAGTATTATATACCCCACTAAACTAAAAATTATATAACTGAAAACTTCACTGTTTGTAATGGTCGAAATCTTTTAAACTATATTGATGTTTTACCATTAAACTCGAAACACCAAATGGCCTGGAAAAGGACGCGGAAAGGTTTTTATAAAGGTTTTTAACCAGAGCCCTGAGGTACACCGAAGTGATATTGCGCAATATGCAAGTTACGGTGTAATCAAGTGTACTCGGGCAAAAGCATGAGGAACTTTAGATGTTTGAGATTTCTAACAGGTAGAGGCCGGTTTTAAACGTCTTTTATATATTATATTTCTTCACCGATGCATTTATTTATTGAGGTACGTATCAAAGTTGGGTTCCTCATTTTACAATATTCATGAAAAATCTATCGAGCGAATCCAACATAAATTTTTACGAAATAAATTATATATTAGAAATTCCTATTGAAAACATTAGCTACATGGCACTCTTGAAAATTATGGGCCTTGCCGCATTAAAAGAAAGAAGAATATGTACTGATCTATTTTTTTTTTCTATAAAATTGTTTGACTGGCCTGAACTCCTTAGGTTGATTTACTTTCATGTGCCTTGTAGAACGGTTCGTCAGAAGGTTCCTTACCATTGTAGCAATTCAGGTACCAATGCAGAAATAAACTCAGCAATGAAACGACTGCACAGAGCAGGGAATAAATATTACATCAACGGTACTGAATGTCTATCAGCCTATAAAAACATTTTTATTAAATCTGTATGTCTATCTTGATAGATTTGAAATGTTTATACATTTTCAATATGTATCGAAATTTATATGAATATGCATCCTTTATTTTACTCTGTTTGTTGTTGTTAAATTAATTTTTTTATACTTGGTACTTATTTTAATTCTTTGATTATATCAAATATATTTTTAATTTTAACATAATATGGATAAGCCCTAATTGGGCGTGTACAAATAAATAAATATATTGAAAAGTAAACTTTAGGTACCGCTATGCACCTATGTGAAATGTAAGTTCACGTTTTGTTTAGTGCCTAAATTTAGGTACTTTGTCAGGTAAAGGTAATCTGAAATTCAAAACTGCCCCGACTATTTGCAATGATTTTTTCTAAATTGGCTGGAATAATTCACTTTCTATCTCTTTTGTTATTTTTTAAATTAAGATTTTTAGCATTTACGCACTTTCCAATGCAAATTTTATAAACATAATCATGTTAATACTCTCAAATATAGAAAAATAAGAAAATTCTTCTCCAGTACTATTTACTATTATTTTTTCCTGATCTGAGTACAATTATTAAAGTATTTCCTTTGTCGGCCTTTGTTGACATTAAGTTTTCAGTATTTAACTGAAGTTTTCAGAATATGAATACTTATAGACAAATATCTTTTCTACAAGTATCTTTTCTCAGAAGATTTTTTCAATGTAGATGAGTGTTTCAGACTGATAATTATTGCTTATAATAATTGCTACCCTTTGTGCCATACATAAAATCACAACTATCCTACGAGAAGACGCGGAAGGCTTCCCAAAACTAAACTTTCGTGCACACAAAATAGCGCGTTTTATAAAGGACAAAAACTTTAGCCTGCCGATTGCCGTAAAGTAAGCCTCAAGTCTTAGCACTTTTCGTAGGATGTGTGCATTATATGTGAAGAATGTTTTTTGATTTATAACAATCTTACCAATATTATTGTCACATAGTTATCTGTTTCCTCAAAATGTATTTTTATTTTTGTAATATTTTTTTTCCTCTTAAAATGTATTTGTAAAAATGTAACTGTATCTTTAAATTGTATTTGTATATATTTTCTTACTATATGTATGAAATTTTTTTTGCTAAATAAATATTCAAAACAAAACAAACAAAAACAAATATACACTTATGCAAATAAATACACAATCAATATTTATATTAAAATTATTTTATTTTCATCTCTAATTTCGCAAATTGAATTAATGTCACCATTTTTTCTGTGCAACCCACTCTCAGAAAAATTCTTGCGATATTCAAGCAAACTTTTTAGAGAAACTTTATGCTTATCATAATATTTATAAATAAGCACTATACTTCAAGATTTTATGCCTATCATAATATTTAAACATAAGCACTATACTTCAAGATTACACCATACACAAGACTTCAAATACATATTTTGTCTAAAGTGTTAAAACTGGTGTACCATAGGGATCTCATTTCAGATCCACTTTATTTTTTATTTCTATCAACTAATATTTTTTAATAAATCAGACTATAATCTTTTGGCTATTCGAAACAATCTGTGAGTATTTTTTCAGCAGTTGTTGAGGACATTGTAGTTGATTCTGTAGCCTATTTCATTCGCAGGGTTAGGCGAGATGTTGTCACTGTTGAAGAAGACGTACAGAGGTCCGGGAGGAGACGCTGAAAGAACAAGTTAGATTTTTAGTATATATGTATATGAATCTAAAAAATTATGGGTTTAAACACCAACAATTCGAACTGTGACGTCATGAATTTTGTACAATAATCATAATTTCTTCGTACGAAGAAATTATGCCTCAAATGATAATAAAGTTCGTATATACAAATGATAATAAAGTTCCAAAATAACATCATTCATAAAAAATATATATATATACTAAAGTTAGGTCTTCATACACGTGTGCAGCATACATACGAAACAGGCTTAAAGATTAAAGACTTTAGTAAATAGTGCCGAATAACAATGCTTGCGATACTACAGACAGCCAGGTGTGCCAATCATACAACAAAATACTTTTTTCTATTTTTATACATTAATTTCCCTCGGGGGGGGGGTTACGTCATCTTTGGGGTTGCTGTGTGGAGGGTTCTGGGAAGGAAAAGGGGTGTGGAATGGGTAGAAATCTAAAGAACAGTATGTCCAGGAGTGAATTATGAATCCATTCCTCCCAGTGCAGTGAAAGACGTAATAATGTAAAGAGAGTCTGGCTAGAGAGGTCAAAGTGTCAAAAGTGTGGGTTTTAATACTCACAGGCAACAATGCTATTGGCCGCGCTGGGTCCGCACCACTTGGAGCCACGCCGCCCGTCCGAAGTCTGCCCGTCCGCGATGAACAAGAAGTCCTGGTTGTCCTGGTTGTTAATCACGTAGGGGTTTATCTCGCAGTCCGTGTCAAGGAAGTTATTAGCGGCCGCCGCGTTGGTAATCAAGAAGAAGGACGGTGTATATCTGGAATGAACAAAACGTGTTGGTCAAATGGTTCTTCTTTAGTGGTTGTCTCATTTCTAAGGCTCGTGGCCCCAACTCCTCTTTCAACGGTGAACAAGGCTGCTTCCCTCCTGTCGGTCCTGCGATGTTTCAGACGACTGATATATTTATCACCTCAATGAGTATACCTAATGCCTTTTATATAAATGCATTTTTTCGCGTATTTTTTTTATTCCATTCAAAGGGTCCTGAGAATTCCCTTACTACAAATGCCATCTTTTTAAATACTGCGTGGAGGGTATTTTGCTGGAATTGTTTGATTTAAATTTGCCTTAAAGAAACCCAGCTGAGGCCTTACCATAAAATATTATTAATATCTTCTGTTTCTTAAGACATTTTCAGCGTAACCTTTTCAGGAAAACTTCGAAAGATTGAAAAACGAAAATAAAATGACAAATTTTTCAGTTCTTTCTTAATGCATTCGTCTGTACTGTCCCTCAAGATTTTGCGAACCTCAGATCTAAACCAACGCTGATTTAATGACAAGGCTGCACAACATTAATGATTAATTGAGTATCAACCTTAGGTTGTCTATTTAATTCGACATCGAATTGAAGAATGATTTGAATTGTGCACTTACTTGATGCCACACACGTCCACAGATCTTCTGAAGCAGGTCGCGTAGCGCAGGTTGGCCAGGTAGGGTCCTCTGCCAGAGTTGTAATTAAAAGACTCGAAGGCGCCGGCCCTGTCGGGGTAGTACTGCAGGCAGCCAGGAGGAGCTAGAAAACAAATAGGGGTTAGATTTATTGAAGACACGAATTAGTCTGATGTTTAACATAGTTAGGTATGCAGGGTGTTGATATTCTGCAGATATTTCAATTTTTACAAAACGGTTTACTTGATTAATAATATTATTGAAATAGTATGACTATGTACAAGACACACTAGATATACACTAGAGATGGGTGAGTTCTGCAATCTAAGGTCTCCGAGGCGTACTTCCTACTAAATATCAGTTAAACTCGATTCAAATTATTTACACCAGTTTGAACTATTCACCGGCCTTCCACAGGGATCGCATTTAGGACCAGTATTTTTTTCCTTGTTTATCAACGATATAATTTCCATTTTGATGGAGTTATGATACTGTAATTTGCTGACGATGTAAAAAAGGCCCAATTATTACTCTCTCACTGTTATTGGATATACCACCACAGTTCAAATATTAATAAAATACCGTTCCTCAGTGTTCAAAGCCGGGTAAGGGAAGGTAGTGAAGGGTGGCAAGCCATCAACGAACGCTAGCGCTTTACAATAAATCACGCACTTTTTGAGCATGGATAGAGATGTATGTCTGTGCACTTTATCTTTCATGTCGTTTAGTCTAAGTATAGTTCCATGAGTTTAGCTAAGCGTAGGTTTGCGTTTTATTGGATCTCACCAATAAGATATGCGTCATTTGCTGCAGTGCCAACGTCCTTCTTCTGCCGGAGGTTCGTTATCTCTGGGACCAGCTCGTCGTCGTCCCCGATGGGCTGCGCGGTCCTGCCATCGATCTGCGACACGTACCCCAGGAAGGGATGTATAGGGGCGTTGGCAGCGATTAACTGCAGGTATGACTGCCGGTTTAGCAACCTGGAAAAATGAAAGATGGTTGAGAATTTCATAAATGATATCAAAAGATTGTAAATATTTTGCACAGCATCTTCTTTAGTCATTGTTTTTATTGGCTTTCATTGGTATTGACCTCGCAGTACTGCGCTGCACCGCGGATCCCGAAGTTAGATAGTTTGATCAAAAATATCAGTTAAACGCAATGCATGGGCGATTTACCTCTGTTGCCCCTTTAGTGAAGACGAGGAAAAACATTTTCTAATTCAACCCATCAGCCGTTTTTCCGTTCGCAATAAAATCCAAAAATTGGAATATTTCTGAACTTATCCGAAATTTAAAATCATTTTTTGAAAGGTGATGAAAGGGTTTTAATCAAACATTTTGTAAACTATTTTGTTTTACAGTCCATTTTCAAGATCAGCTGAAGCTGCACAATTGAATGTCATTTTGGTTGAATTTATAGTTCTGTGAAGAGTAGACCGCCCAAAAACTGTGTTTCATATTTCTCGTATTTAATAAATAAAATCCACAATTTCTTCCGAAGACGTAAGATTTGTTACTAGGTAGATAAATACCTGCCTATACCTACTAAATTATGAAAAATATTTTTTTGAAGTAAAACTTTTTTTACGCACGCTTGACTTGGGGAGTAAGCTGGTGAATGCGTGGCTAGAGCGTTACGAAAAGTGTGATCGGGCGAGGCGAACGGAAGTTGAGAAAGAGATGTAAGTTAGTGAAGATAGAAAGAGCGAGAGTTATACGTTTCGAACATTACTGTAGGGGCAATAGAGAGAGGTGCGAGCACAAGGAATCATTTATTGAATTACCATGCCATAGGCCACCCCAAGTTCATAGGTCACCCCAAAGTCCTAGGTCACCCCAAGGTCATAGGTCATCCCAAGGTCATAAGTCACCCCAATGTCATAGGTCACCCCAAGGTTATTTTTACGCACATTTTCTTTCTCTCTTCAGTGTAGTTTTACTTCAGTTGTGTGTTCTAAAGCACAGTCGTTTTTTTTTGGATGCAGCAGATTTTAGCAAGCGGAAATGGAACGTACAGACTAATGAAATGCCAAACGATCGAATTAAAAAAGAATTTAGGTACGCTTAGTCAATAAAAAGTTTGTTTGGAAATAGAACTTACCCTCTGGTATTGTAGCACTCCAGCTGCGTAACCCTGATCCTCCAGGTGGGGATGTTGAGGTCGGTCCTTAAGGTTCTGTCGGCGATTTTCAGGTTGATGCGGAGGGCGCGGCTGTTGAGGGAGGCGTTCACTCGCAGGTACACTAAAGCAAGTTACCTACTCATTCAATATAGCACAAAATTTTAAAGTTTATCATGAACTTAATATTCCTCTTGAAAATATGCACAACCATTTTCTAATCAAAAATGAAAATTAATGAAGTTGTCGGACAGAAGATCGTTGCAACTGATTTCAATTCATGTTCCTAATCTATGTATAATACGAGAATGCTTCAAAATAAATCTAAAATTCAGAATAATCGAATCGATTTCGGATAATCGATGATTTTCGATAACGGTTTACGAACAACCAAGTCGTCGCTTTTTCATCACTTTTCAAAAATATCCTACAATACTTTATCAAACTTTTGACATTTAGAAAAAAATTTGCGACAAAGTAGAGTACAAAAGTTCAATGTTGAAGTCAAATCACGGTAGATACTAAATAAATGCAAAGTCACGCAAACAAAAAATATTTTTATGTCAAGATTGACTCAATACCAATTTGTTTATGAACTCTCTTATCTCTCTTATAGGTAGGAACGGTAGGTCAACAGTTAGGTAATGAATTTTCAGAAGTAGCAGATATTTTTGATCGCACCGAAAGAACTTAAACATGCCATGCCATGCATTTTTTGAGAACAGTTATCAGTTTCCAATTTATATTTTGTTTTTTGAACCCTCATTGTAAATTTAAGTTAATTTTAATCGTGTTAGTATGTTTTAATTGTATAATAGTTTTGAAAACGTTTTTTACGGATAAACTTTATTCTGGTATTTTAAATATTTTTATTTATTTATTAACTTTATGAGAAAAAATCTCAAATTGTAATATTTAATTACTTAAATGAAGACAATATTAGAGAAACTCAATCGAAAATCTGGAAACATGACAATCAGAAAAAGATATATAGGCTAGCAGAAAAGTCATGGGATGTCGCATATTCAATAAAATGGATAAAGATTTATCCAGACACTATCTATGTAGATAGCATTTATTTTGGGTTTGAATCTTGCAATCAAACATAAAGATAGCAGCCAATAAAATATGCGTTGAGAAAATGAAGGTTCTTAGTCGAAGTTTGACACAGTTAAAAATGACCTAATCTGCCTGGAAAGCAAAAGGTCCTGGGTCGGTGTCCCGGAGGTGCAAATATCTTTTTCGGATTTTTCTGTTTCCAGATTTTCGATTGAGTTTCGCTAGATAATTCTATTCCATAATCTGTGAGGCAGTTTTGCAGACATTCCTTGTTTGCTGAATACCTTTGCTTGTTTGGTGACTAGATCCGAACAGTCCGACACTTCCTTGTACTTTCATTACTTTATTGAATAGATGCATAAATAAATAAAAATAAAATAAATTATTACTCTTGACATGGCCCAATTCAAGCATCTGATTCATTTGATCGTGCTATGTCTTCCTCGGGCGCCCCCGAATTTTTCTTCCATTCACATTTGCCTCGTATATTCTCCTTAAACTCCTTTCTTCGTTCATTCGCTCTATATGCTTAAACCATTTGAGGATACCTTTTTGTTTTTTTTTACATTAGTTCCTCACAGGACGCCCTGTGAAAATAATTATGTCATTTTTATGTTTTTTTTTTTTTGGTTTGATAATGCCCTCAGAAGGCGAAACAGCTGTCACGCGTAATAATAATTACCAGCAGAACTTGTTTATAAATAAACTGTTTTTATTAATTTAATAATAAAATTATTGAATATATAAAAAATAAAAATTAAAATGGAGTTCTACAAATTAAACTTGATAACAATTAATAAAATTAATTATGTCATCTTTGGGATGATGTGTGGAGGATCTTGTTAGAAAAGGAAGGAGAGGAAGTTCTGGGAAGGAAAGGGGTATTAAGGGTGGGAAGAAAAAGGAAGGACTGTCGTATGAATCCATCCCTCCCACTGCGGTGCAAGGCGATGTTCCGAGAGAGTACGACTGGAGAAGTCAAAGGGACTCCTCAACCATTCTCTCCCGATCCGGCCTGCCATGCAGCTGGTGGGCAGACGCATCCGCCGCTAGGACTCGAACAAACCTCACCGCATGAATCCGGGCACACGCTAAGTCACCAAATGTAGCGAAAACCTTGGGGTGACCTATGGCAGAGGTGTTGGTTATCCACTAAATGGTTCCCGGGGCGGCGGTACCCATTCCCGCCTCCCAAATTACTTACTCATTACGCTTACATCAATCAGCCTTGCATTCTTTGCGGATTTCAACATTTCTCACACGATCAAACATGGTTTTAACACAAATATGCCTCAGGGATCTCATTTCTACAGCTTTCCGTCTACTTTCATCCTTCCTCTGCCAGTATGCCTGACTACTATACAACAGGTTAGGTACCAGCACTCCATCGAGGACTGCTAGCTTTTCTACAAACATTAAAGAGCTCATTATTTATTTTTTTCTCCTTGCCTTGTCTCTCGGTGTCATTTGTATTTATGATACGTATCACACTTAAACAATATATATATATAGAAAAAAATAGGTCGTAGTTTGTTATGGCTTGAAGCAGAGTGGAGTATTTAAAGTGTAAATATTTACCATGTTGTCCACTGTTTTCTCCGCAAATAGGAGGAACAATTTCACTGAAGGCCTGTAGGTTAGTCACTTCTAGGACATCATCTCGACAGGAAAATCCCTGAAAACACACATTTTACAATTAATTCTCGTGGAGTGAGTCAAGTCATCGGCAGCAGCAGTGTCTGTTTGGCGAAGAGTTAGTTCGTTAACTATTTTTTTCACTTTATTATTTTTAATTGATAAACTAATGCTTAAGAAAAGATTTTTATGCATAGCATAAAGGGTAACAATTGTTATAAGCAATAATTATTAGCCTGAAACACTCAGCTACATTGAAAAAATCTTCCGCGAAAAGATACATGCCGCCGACAGCACTCGAACCCGCGTCCTTCTGATATCCGGTCAAATGCTCTACCATTGAGCTACGTCGGCTTAGCTCAATGGTAGAGCATTTGACCGGATATCAGACGGACGAGGGTTCGAGTCCCTTCGGCGCATGTATCTTTTCTTGGGAGATTTTTTCAATGTAGATGAGTGTTTCAGGCTAATAATTATTATTGCTTATAATATTTTTCTCACCCCTTGAGCAATTTTTGGAAGATATTTCTCACAAACACTCTACAAAAAATACATAAAATACCTCTTGAATCTTTTTGGTAGATTTTTCTCAATGCCTGATACGATCCCGTAAAATGCCTGCTATCTCATTTTGTATTATGGTGAGATATATAATATAACCTATTTATAACTCGCTAACATACCTATTTGCAAGAAATGAAAGGCTTTTTTATGTTTATTTTATTTATTTATATGATATAACCACTGGAGCGACAACGCATTTTAAAACTTTTTTCTCCGTTTGTTCGAGATTTTCAGAAGATTTTTTTTTAAATTTTCGCCAACATTCAAAAAAATCATACCTTCGAATTTTAACACAGAGACATAAAAACTTATTATAATGCTAGATAGCCTATACATTAACCTGTATTTTACCGTTTGTCACATATTTGTAGGATTAATAAAAAAAATATTAAAAAATCGTTAAGTTTATAACCGAGTGAAAAGTTTATAATTCGCGGGTTTGTTACTTTCAAACTGCCATGAGAGGTACTTATTCGAGTCAACACAGAATATTTTCAATTTCTTTATATTGTCTGTGGTATACTTGATAATGAAAAATCTATGGAAAAAGGACTTAATTTTAACCGTAAACAGCTGATCTAAAAGCTTCGTTTTAAGTCCAAAAGAACAAACGTGGGAGCTACAAATATATTTTATTTTTTTTGCTGAATCAAGAGATATATGCTTTTTTATCCGAAAAGCAATCGGATACATTTAAAATGGCGCCAATATATGGCAAAAATAGCTTAGTGGTTAAAAGGTGTAAGAATGAAAGAGCACGACGCTTTGTATCTATCTACATTTTAAAGTTTACAATGGACGATCCCGAAAGTTTTGAAATAATTCTATGAAACAAATTTTATTTTCTTATAAAATATGTTTGCAAACTACAAGATATGTTAGGTTTGCAATTTTGTTTGCAATGTGAAAATTACTTTTTAATGGTGCCTTTGACTAATTTAATATTCATTTTGGTCTTTTGTAAAGTGAACATGATAAAAATCACCTATAAGTGACTTTAAATTTTTTTTAAAGTTATGCAGCGTGTAACAACATGTCTCCGAAGAATTTTAACTGGAGATTCCAGAGCATTTTTTGGGTTAAATTGAAGAAGTCATTTTACTGTCCGAAGATATATTCTTTTTCTATTAAAAATATATATATTTTTCAACCACACGTCGCCATTGATACTCATATTCGTCACGACGGGATTGTATGATCCGCGCGCTGTTTCGTGTGTTACCGCGCTGTTGGAACGGGACGCAATGCTTATCAAGTGACCCACAAGGTTAAAAATGCGCTACTCTCCTGATTACTAGTTGCGTCGTGTTATGTAAAAATATATTTAATGATTTTAATTGAAAAAAAAAATAACATCGGACATCAAAATGACAGCTACCTACATCTTTTACTCCAAATATGTTCAGAAATCGCTGGTTAAAAAAACCAAACAAATCAGTAACCGTTGAATATTTTTATCTCAATTTTTTAAAATATTTTTTTTAGCCAAGTGTGCAGTGCGTAATGGCTCGCGGGCCACATGATTTCTCATCACCGCTCTAGGGGTTAAATTTTAAGTGTGTGTTAATATTAAATAGTATAAATAGGTGTATTGAAGTGAAAGAGCGCAATGTAAAAAAGCAAAAACATTTATTCTCGGCTCAGTTTAGCAGTTGATGCACTCAAGATTTGCGGAATAGAGTGTTGTAATTGATTAATGACTCTGGCAGATGTTTTTGGAGAAGGTTTGCCTCCTTACGTTGGACACCCATATCTAGAAACTTGTGATGAATTTACATTTTTATAATATTACTAGCTGACTTGGAAAACTTTGTTCTGCCATATAAATTATTTCTAGTGAATATTTTGGTTGTTAAATAAAAAAATAACGAAATATTGTAAGTGTGTGGGGATGGGATCTATGACAGAAAGAGGAATGGAGCGCTGTAGACTGTAGACGATGACTGCAGATAAAAATAACCAAAACAACCATTCATTTTCTTAATTCAATGTGTTTCATTGAAGTAGCGGACATATTCATTGTTTGATCTCTTAAAAGTTAAATGTAAAGAGAAAAAAAAATTATATATTTTTTATCCTGTAGTAGTAAAATGAAATAAATAAAATCAATATTAATTTCGAAGAGCAATAATTGAGTGATATTTTTTGTCAGTCCGTCCTTAGCCAATACAAATAAGCTCAATGGTTCTTCAATTTTTATAAGAAAAATGTCTTTTTATACTTTTTTGAAGGTTTTTCCCATCAGTGAAATATATCATATTAGAATAAGTTAACAATAATGAAAGAGAACAAGACACAGAAAAACAGAAAAAGACAATGGTCGCAACTGGGACTCGAACCCAGACCTCTCCGTCTAACCGGTACGAGTGCGTTAACCAATTTCGCTATTGCCACCTTCTGTCAAAACGTCATAATTGTCAATCTCATATTTTCAAATTTTAAAATTAAATTATTATCAACTAATTATTTTTCTCTACATTACGGGCAACTACCCTTTTCATTGGAAACAATCATTCTGAGAATTGGTTTGTGACCTGGATAGCGTCTCGGATAGATATATCCGAATTTATTTATATGGTTCTGTTTGAAATACTAACGCCTCAAATTTGTTCATTCAAAAATACTAAAATCGCGATTAAAAAATGGGAGGGTGGGAGTAGGAGGGTGAAAAATTGGGTTATAGGTATTTTTTGATGTCAAATAAAAAAAAATAAAAATGAAATGTTTGTCAAAAAAAAAAATCTGGATAGGGACACCCTAATCATCTAGCGGTATGAAATATACTTAACGACCTATTCTCATACCTACCAAATATACATAAAATATTTCATAAAAATCGGTTCAGCCGTTTCGGAGGAGAGCGACCACAAACACCGTGACGCGAGATTTTTGTATAATATTATGTTAATCCAATAACTTACTAAGAGGCTGACAGCACGGGATTTCCTGGAACCGCTCTGAAAAAATAATTATAAATTAATTAAAATTTAGTCAGGTGTTATTTAAATAATTTGAAGCTTCATTTCTAACAATTATATTTTTAATACTGACAATTTAAAGTTTTATCAACTTTTTACTTTTGACCGTCACCGGTTTCAGCCTAACACGGCCATCTAGAATCCTTAAACTGTGCTATTTATAGGTACACAATTTTGGGGAGTGGGTATCATAAATTGATTAGCCATAATATGACTACCACGATTTTTATTATTATGGTAGTTAAAAAATGTCAAAAAACTGAAACTTATAGATTTTTTTAAATAATAAAAATATATGTCTATACCACGGTCTTAACAAAAACTGGACCAGTAGTTTTTAATTTTCTTTTATTCAAAACTTGTATTGAGTTCTTGTACAAAACTATCAAATAAATCATTCCCACTATTTTATAGAACTTTTGACAGAAGAAATTCTCATTTTGAATTCATTTTTTGACAGAAGCGGTCGTGTATTCAAATAAACGGAACGGCCTTTTGTGGTTATGTGCTATGAGCGAGCATAATCACGAGTTTAAAATATTATTATACCTAAATATAATATAATTATCAACATATTTAATAATAAAATTGTAATATAATATCAAATTTTTATAATTATTCTGTTTTTTACATAAATATTTACACACTCTAAAATCTTAATAGTAACTTTAGGTGGTGCAATACAATGACGTTATTATATATAATGTCATTGATGCAATAATCGATACTAGTCGGAAATTCGAAAATCTTTCCTGAGAAATAAATATCTGTGTTTTCTTCCTGGTGTAGCATCTTTTCCTCATCGAACGCATTTTAAAATTTATGTAAACGATAAACGTCAAACATCAAGTTTTTTGGTATTATGTCAACTGCGCGGACCTAATACATATATTTTAAATTGTAAATAAACACACTGTCGTAATGGATGATTATTTCTTTCGTGAACTCACTTGTAAATAAGGTCCTTTATTTATAAATCGGTTTCAGAGACACGGGAGAAATTGACTAAATTAAATCGGTATTCTATTTTTGGTGCTACGTAATAGAAGTCCAGTCCATTTTTTTTTTTTTATAAAAAATGACCTTCTAACTTAGATTACTGCATATATATATTTTTTTTTTAGAGTTAGTTTTAATAGTTAAAATAATTTTCAAAATTTTAATTTTTGGAGATCCCTCGAAAACACCCATATCTATAATGAATTTTGTGACGTCATCTACTAAAATAACGATTCACGTTTTTTATGATTTTTATGTTGGTTTTCTTGAATCTCACATAGATTTGCGCAGGCGCGCGGCCATCTTGTTTATTATAACGCGTTGATTGGCTTATTTATTGCAAAAGGCGAAATCAAATTCTTTGCAAAACAATGAATGAATCAATCAACGTTGATGAATTTTACTTGCAGTTTTATGTTTTTGATGATAATTTTCGTTTAAATGATTAATTCACTGTGATATTAGTGTAATTCAGCATAAGTACCAATGCTGCCTTTACTTTTTTTCAGTTTTAGTCCTTAAAAATAATGTTTTGTTGGTGATTTAGTTTCGTTCGGTTTTTAGGTTACTGACATTACATAATTGAAAGAAGGGTGAATGCTGGTAACTCCATTAATGGAGGACTGAATGCCGTTGGCGCTAATAAAAAACTGTCAAAAGAAGCGAAGCTAGCAGTCCACAATGGAGTCCTGGTACCTACCCTGATGTATGGCAGTGAGGCATGGAACTGACAGAGGAAGGATGAAAGTAAACTGAATGCTGTTGAAATGAGATCGCTGAGGCGTATGTGTGGTAAAACAATGTATGATCGTGTGAGAAATGTGGATATCCGCAAAGAATGTAAGGCTGATGTATGCATAATGAGTAAGATTAAGAAATGGACCCTCAGATGGTTTGGGCATGTAGAGCGAATGAACGAAGAAAGCAGTGTAAGAAGAATATACGACGCAAATGTGAATGGTAGAAGAAGTCGTGGACGTCCGAGGAAGACATGGCACGATCAAGTGAATAAGATACTTGAGTCGGGCCATGTCAAAAGTCAGAATAATAGAAGAGAATGTATGAGACGATGTATGAATGTGAGTGAGGCAAAGAGTGTGTGCCAAGACCGAGTTGTTTGGCGGTCCGTCCTCTCTGCCTACCCCTGCGGGGAAACGGCGTGATGGTTAGTTAGTTAGTTAGTTAGTTAGACATTACATAATCAAAGGTTACTTCTCTATAATTTTTATGACTTTTCCGCGTGAATTTAATAAAACTTCCATAAAAGTTATATTATTTAATAATGTAAAAGCCTTATGCATGTGTAAATAAATACTAATTCGAGAAATCAACGCATTAATTGCGTAAAACCGAGTCCAAGATGTCGGATTTTTTCAGTTATTTTTTCGGAATTATTATAATATTTTTTTATCCTTTTTAATTGTATGAACGAGATAAAAATTGAAGTGACAGTTTTATTCCTAATTCATAAAGTAAGAGGACTGTATTTTTTAAATTTTGATTTTTCCTAATTTTTTCGACCATTTAATAGAATATGTTTACAGTCGGCTGTTTTTTTTAAATTTTTTCATTTTGAAACTTAAAATACTGCATTTTTCAAACACAATCGTATATGTCAGATACAAAAATCTAAAAGGCAATTCTATAAAGGTATATGCTTTTACGACATCTTCAAAAATAAGAAATATATAGAACATTCGCTTGTGTCATACCTAAATTCCCATATAAATGACCTGAATGAATTACAGTGAATCATCAGTGAATCTTCCATCGTGACGTCACCATGACAGCATTACACAGCATACCAACTTAACGCTGTGTTTTAACGAGAATATTAAAAATGCACTTTTTAATATTTTTTTAAAAACTGTACGTTTAATATTATTAAATAAAAATTATATTTTCGGAATCAGCGTTTATTGGTCTAAATGAAAATATTTTTTTAAAGCCATAATATTTTTCACTGGAGTTCCTTATTATTTACGCACTCTAAATTCTTAATAGGTAGTAATTTTATCTATTAAAATATCTGTGTTTTCTTCCTGATGCATCTCTTTTGTCATCAGAACGCATTTTAACATTGATATAAACGCCAAAAACTTCAAACGTCAAATGTTCATTGCGTACGCGTGCCGTGGACAGGTCCGTACCTCAGACCACTTGTCAAATTGTGTGGTCCGTGCGAACTTCACCCCAATCTTTGAACCGTGTTTCAACAAACGGAGGAGACGGAAAACAAAAAATATTGGTTTAATGTTTGAAGGTCATTGTAGGAATGTCACGGCAAATATTTGAGTTTTGGACCTGCCTTAAAAGAGAGGTTAGCCAACTCACCTGTTCCTGTTGTTTCTCTTCCTTTCCGACCCTCTCCGCTCCCACCTCTGCAACCTCCTCCTGCCCTTGGTTGACTGGGTCCTTATTCAATTTCCTGGGGACTGGGAAAGCTCCTGGATCCTGTGATACATCATAATAAAAAGATATTTGCAAAACTTCGATACTGCAGCAAGAGAAGTAGGTACGACGAATATATTTTTTTAATTCTTAAAGAAACTAAGATTTAATTTAGGTACATGCAGAATAATTGGACGGCCTCGGTAGTCAAGGGGTATGAATCTTGTCTACGAATCCGGAGATTACGGGTTAAAATCCTAGCATGCATAACTTAATTTAATTACAAATAATTAATGTTGTTTCACAGTAATTAATTCAGTCAAAATAAAATAATATTTGCGGCACATTCAAAAGTGGAAGATACGCTATATAAAAATAATAGCTACGATATAGTCGTGATCAAAGACCACTTTCAAAGTTGGAACATTACTTGAAATTGCTTTAGCCGTGTTTGCTGACCAGATCTTAATAGCCTTGTACTTGTCCCACCTTGTTCTACACATCTTCTTCCCCACCCCACTACCATTAGCCTCACAATATATCTGAATTTGATATGGCGCAGTATAAATGGCTTTAGACGGTTGGGAATCGTTTAGGTGCGGTATTCATGTTACAGACAATTTTTACCGTAGAACGCCGGGATTTGAAAGTTTGACCTTTGGATTCGTAGTCTAAGGAGGTCGTCCACAAGGTAAAATATGGGTTGAAAAATTCCTGGCCATTCGTTAGCGTCACTAAAAACTGTTTAAATTAGTTCATACAACAAAGTCCCGATTCTGAATGGTTAATGGAATATATTTTGCTTACGAGGGTAGGCTGCGACAGAGTGAGGATATCATAGTCAATCCTGATCTGACAGACACGAGGGTTGTTGATCTCCACGTTGTAGGAGCATTCCAGCCCAGTGGACGCGCTCGTCAGGGGCGGGTTGGAGAAGGTGGCATCCTTTGCCCTGGTTATGATGTCGCAGGTCTCCACTAGAAGTAAGGAAGGAATAATTTACATAATATAGCAATAATAATTTAATTTTAATAGCACCGTTTTTTATAAAAATCACCCAAACAAAACATAAGTTCTTAGGCTCTATCTAATTATGTACAAACATATACAAAAAACGTATTTATACATGGCAGGTCACTTTAGACTTCAGATAAACACAGTATCATGCATGGAAAATCGTAACTTCAAACTTCAAGTTTGAGAGGAAAGAGGTACACTATACTCGTATTAAAAACACTGCATATTGCTTGATTTTACAGTTCTGTTTGTTGTTTCTATTGATATTACAATTATTAAAAGATTTGTGGCAAAAGTAGAGTTGATATTATAAGTTTATTTTAATCTTAGGATTGGAGATTTTATTTATTTATTACCCTTTTTCCAATGTTTCTGGCTTTCACCATTCATAGGCCATCATTACAAATTATGAAAAGAGGGAAGGCGAATTTATACATTAATTTTATTAAATGGGATAATTTCATAATTGTACAGAAAATTGGAGTCAAGTTCAGATTTACAATTGTTTAACCAAGACCAATTTAAGATTATGCTTGATAGCACAGACGATATGTTTTTGGAGAGGGACAGCGAAAGTATATGCGATCTAAAGTTCCCACATCTAAAACACAAAAAGTACAATCTGGG
The DNA here is from genome assembly GCA_917563855.2 of Limnephilus lunatus. NCBI lineage: Eukaryota > Metazoa > Arthropoda > Insecta > Trichoptera > Limnephilidae > Limnephilus > Limnephilus lunatus. The sequence continues at coordinate 25,340,978 of OU830596.1, forward strand.
AAATCAAGCACTTCATTTTGAAAACGCATGCAATATCGAATTCTTATTCGAATAAGTGAAGAATTTTTTTTTTTTTGGAAAAATGGGGTTATTGTTGAACCCACAGTTTTGATGGGATGGTCCTTTGTGTACTAGTTTTAGAAAGAGGTCGTACTAACCACGTTGTGGTAAGTTTTTTTTAAATATCGATGAATCTGGTATTTTTCATACTGCCTGCCCTAATTACAAACTCCGTCAAATAACGTCAAGATCCTTGGCTCTCTACGAAGCGCAGGACTACGAGGAGTGGAGAAGCCTGGTGACGGTTCTTCAGGGCAGTTGGAGCAATGAGTGAGATGTGGGGATCAGATCGGTGTTACTCACACGCGCAGCAGGTGCTGAAGACACCGCAGTAGCCGACTACCTTGCCGCCCTGTCGCCCGCACTCGGGTCTGGTTAGACATACGCCTCGCGTCAGCCGGTCCGAGCCCAGGCAGCTGTCTCCCGAGTCCAGGCTGAAGATCCCTGCAACATACAATCAACCGTTAATCAACATACAATAGACCATAATTCAACATACAATCAACCGTTAATCAATATACAATCAACCGTTTATCAACATACAATCAACCGTTAATAGACAAAAAAACAACCGTCAATCAACATACAATCAAACGTTGATCAACATAAAATCAACCGTTAATCAACATATAATCAATCGTTAATCAACCTTTAATTAACATACAATCAACTGTTAATCAACATATAATCAACCGTTAATCAACAAACAATCAACAGTTAATCAACATACAATAAACAATTAATCAACATAAAATCAATCGTTAATCAACATAAAATCAACCGTTAATCAACATACAATCAACCGTTAATCAAAATACAATCAACCGTTAATAAACATACAATCAACATCACACGTTTCATCAACATTCATTCCACGTATCACTGGTCTCCAGGAGTTTTTAGTAAATTAAAGTACGTGGTGTTAAGGGACGTACTTGACTTACTTAAACCAGTGATTCCTGACATTATTTAGAGAAAAAGACGTAATTAAATGAAATTTTGGCCACCGTTGATTTTTTCGATGTCTTTTTAATTCATTTTTTTTTCTTCAAAATTAAACAAAAAAATCTTCTACAACCAACTAATCACTAAACCCCAATCCTAACTGTCGAATACTTAGTGATTTTTTTTTAAATGTAAAAACTGAATTGACAAAAAAAAAACAAAATATCACCAGAGACCAAAATTTGTATTTTCAATACAATTTTTTTACTCCAAATAATATCCGGAATCAATGGGTAAACTAGGTCAAGTACGTCCCTTAACAAACCTGTTTTTATATTAATGTTGTGGAACAGTATTAAAGAAGTAAATTTTGTAAAAGAAATTATAAAATATACAAAGGAATAATAAAAGCTAACATAAGTTTTTATTTATGAGATTTGTTATTACAGCCTTCTTGTAACTGTATTCTAAGCAGTTGAACAAATCTACAATTTCTGAGAAAGTGTTGTATTGTATAACTGTATTTCCAACTGAATTAAAAATAATTTTTGATCACGTACGAGTATTTATAGTTAAAATATATGGAAGGTAATTAAGCTTAGTAAAATAAGAAAAAGGCTGTCTATAATACCATAAACAATATTTTAAATAAAAGTATAGCCGGAAACATCACCCATCTACAAGTTTTAATGATTTTAATTCTTTCATCAAGTGGCTGTGGTTTGTGGATTCTATAGGTGGACTAAGTTCATAATCAGAGACATGAATATTTTCAATGGAATCAGAGTGAAATTTAAACCGAGGGGACCAGATAGAAAAATTATATTCGACTAGACTTCGAACTAAAGAAGAGTATAAGATTTTGAATGTAGAAATATTAAATAATAATAATAACATGTTTAAATAAAGACGGCAATCTCCACCATTGGTCTAAAATGAGTTATATAAGGCGATGGATAGAGAAATAAAAATACTATTGACAACTACAAAGGGTTCGAAGCATAAATGATAGAAACCTGTACATTTTTTTATAAATGTATTAGCGTATAAATTATTTCTAGTGAATATTTTAGTTGTTAAATAAAAAATTACGAATGTATCGTAAGTATGTGGGGATGGGATCTAAGGCAGAAAGAGGAATGGAGCGCTGTAAACGATGACCGCCGATAAAATGTCAAAATGACACGAAACTTCTCGTGAATGACTTGCGCATGTGAGAATGAAAGTTCGATGAGGCGGACGTAGCGCCATCTGTCATTCAACAACATAAATAATTTCGTTCTGTTTAAAATACGAACGAAGGTTAAATTAAAAAAATACTAAAATCGCGATTAAAAATCGGGAGGGGCTCGATTAAAAATGTGAGGGTGGGGTGTAGGAGGATGAAAATTTTGGGGTTATAGGTAGTTTTTGATGCCAAAAACAAATACAAAAAATTGTTATAAAATAAAAATTAAATTATGGATAGGGACACCCTAATTACCTAGCGGTGTGAAATATACTTTACGACCAAATCGACTCAAACCTACCAAATATACATTAATAAAATCATAAAAATTGGTCGAGCCGTTTCGGAGGAGTGCGACCACAAATACTGTGAAAAACTAAGATTTTATATATATATATAGATTTACTTCTGCAACAAAAATGGCAATCTCCACTACAGTATTGCAGGGTATGGAACAAAGGCAGTATTCATTTGGGCCAATTAGAGAGACAAAAAGCGGCAATCTCCATCAATTAATTGAAGATGACTAAATAATTTGCCATTTAATCGTAATAAAATAAACATAGATTCGAAACAATTAATCAGAAATATTATGCTTTATCGTTGACAGTATGGCAAATAAGCTAAAAAGACATTTTTTGGGTATAACTCAATATTAAAATGATTGGAAATTGCCAAGGGCGGATTTAGGGCACGGGGGCACGTGCCCCCCCCCCCCCCCCCAGGATGGTATTTTTGTGTACTGTGGAGATTCCATCACAGTACATACTTAGAAGCAAATCAAATTATCAGAGTTGTTAAAATAACAGAAAGAACATGAGTCAAACTTTTGTCTATTTCTGGCTGGAATTGCGAATTTTGTTCATTGCATCCCATTCATACACTTGCAAATAAAAGATGATAATCAGCGTTTGCGAGAGCGGTACGGTCGGGGGAAAGCGCGGTCGGAAATGCCCCCCCCCCCCCATTAAAGTTGACAAACTCAAATTTCGACTTCACCCCTTGTGCCCCCCCCAGAAAAAAATCCTGGATCCGCCCTTGGAAATTGCCGTCTTTGTTTCCTATATCCTTCCTAACCACTGGAGCGATCACGCAAAATAAATAAAGTTGCCTCGATTGCTCGCGATTTCCCAGAAGATCGTTTTTAAATTTTAAGATTAAAAAAATCATACCTTCGAATTTTAACATGGAAACATAAAAAAATATTATAGTTCTTTATATCCAATGAATTAACCTGTATTTTACGGTTTATCTCATATTTGTTGGATTTATAAAAACAATATAAAAAAAATTGTAAAGTTTATAACAGCCCGAATTCTGTGTGTTCTTACTTTGAAACTGCCGTGAGGGGTACTTATTCGAGTCAAAATAGAATATTTTCGATTTCTGTACATATGTTGTCTGTGGTATACTTGATAATAAAAGGTGCTTATTTATGGAAAAACGACTTAATTTTAACCGTAAACAGCTGATCAAAAATTCGACGTGAAAAAAATATTTTTAACTTCGCTCTAAAATAGTCTACGAAGTTCGGATTTGCGACGTCTATGGTCATAATAGATTAAGCATTTCAATAGCTTCGTTTTAAAATGAATGGCTGGCCAAGGAAATTTTTTAAATAATAAAAAAAAATGTTTCACGAATGGTAGGAAAATGTGGTCCAATTTTGGACCGCTATCAATCGTAGAAAAATTAAAGTGGTCCATTTTTTGAACTTATCAACGAGCCCTGGCAAGAAATAAAAATGTATTAATTATAATTGTTTTACGGTGTGTTCACCCAATAACACTGGATATTTAAAAAGGGGCGAGCTTTTTTAAAAGATTGAATTCGTGCCTAACGATGTTTAATAAAATATATAACGGCGTTATAGGACCTACTTGACTAACTTTAACCAATGATCCCTGATTGATTGAATGATTACTTAAAATTAAAAATGAAAGAAGTTTTGTTATTTGGTGCCTTTTTTGTTTGTTTTTTTTTTTCTTCTTTAAAACCAAACAAAAAAAACCCTGGTCACTCAGCCGCCTATTAGCCCAATCCGTCACCCTGACCATATCTGTCTACTCCAAATGTTTTTAAGTTGAAAAAAAATGTATCAAAAATGTTTTCAGAAACCGAAATTTCATTTTCTTTTTTTACTTCAAATCAATATTAATATATCAATCAATCACGGGTTAAAGTAAGAAAATACGTTCTGTAATACCCAATATACAATAATATCTATAATTCGTTTCATTTTATTTCATATCACTGAATTCAAATGTAATCAACATGTACTATTCTAGGTGGGTACCATTATTCAAATGCATTATACTTTTTCAATGTATCTCGTCTTCTTTTTCTCCTTATTTAATACTAACTTTTGCCCCCGGCTTCGCACGTGCCACCCCCCACCCCTCAACGTAACAATCAAACACGCGCTGTAAATCTTAACTATCAAAGGGATCTCCATAGCAACCTAAACAAATAACAAAATGACAGCGCATGTCAAACAATTACGTAGCAACGCTTTGCTTTTCATCTGGACAATAAACGTATAATTGATGCAAATTTCATAATGCCATAGCTCTACGTTATAGCATATAGCCTATTCTGATGTATGAGCTACATTACTGTAAAGTTTCATTAAAATCCATTCAGTATTTATTGCGTGAAAGATTAATAAACATCCATACATCCATACAAACTTTCGCCTTTATAATATTATACGTCTTTATAATAAGAGTCTTAGCCACTGGACCTCCGTAGTCCAGTGGCTAAGACTCTTGACTCACAATCTGGAGGTCGCGGGTTCGAACGTAAAAAATAAAACATGTTCAAGCTATCTTTGGGATAGGTGGACACCTTTGTTTTTTAAATGTACTCACCCCTTGCTTGCCTTTCTGCATATGCATTACAATGCGCCAAAAACAACAACAACAAAATCACTCCAAATAATCGAAAGAAACCCATGTTATAAAAATTATAAACTGAACCGTGAAATACTATTATTTTCCCCACCAAACTACAAAATATACAACTGAAAACTTCACTGTTTATAATGCTAGATATCTTTTTTTAACTGTGTTGGTGTGTTAGCATTGAACTTGTAACACTAAATGGCCAAAAAATGCACGGAAACGTTTTTATAGAGGTCTTTGACCAGAGCCCTGAGGTACACCGAAGGGATATTGCGCAATTTGGACGCTGCGTTGTATCTAATGGAAACTGGCAAAAGTATGAGAAATTTTAGATGATAGAGATTCCAAGGTAGAGGCTGGTTTTAATTGACTGTTAAATATGTTACATCACCGATGCGTTGCTTAATAATGTAGTATTAATCAAACTGAACAATAAAACTAAGGTACCGCTATGCGTTTATGTAAAATGCACATTCATGTTTTGTAGATGATTTATTTTTACATTAACTCCACACAGGAGGCTGTTAGGAAAATAATTTGCCTCAGGGCCTATGTCATCTTTGGAGATGATGTCTGGGGGGACTTTTTGAGGAGAGGTAGGAGTGAACATGGGTCTTAAAGAGACCTGCGTTGTAGCAGGAAGGAAATACAGAGGCCGGCAAATCATTCCACAGTCAAGCTGTTGACCTCAAGAACGAATCGATGACCTCCGTAGTCGAGGGGTAAGACTCTCGACTCATAATCCGAAGGTCACGGGTTCAACACAAATATAATGTTATTTAATTAATTTGGGTTATTTCACAAATAATTAATTGAAAATAACGTCATTTACTGCACATTCCAGAGTGGAAGATACCTACTTCTGGTATCGTTTTGATGTAAGACCACAATTCAGAATTGCAATGTTGTTTTTTTTTACATTAACCCCACACAAGGGGCCCTGAGGAAAATAATTTCCCTCAAAGCCTATGTCATCTTTGGGGATGCTGTGTGGAGGTGGCTAAGGAAAGGAAGGCGAGGAAGTTCTGGGAAGGAAAAAGGTATGGGGTGAGTAGGAATCTAGGGATCAGTGTGTTCGGGAGTGACGGTATGTACGAATACATTCCTCCCGCTGCGGTGTAAGAGCTACAGAGGTCACAAGGTTTGCGCAAACCGGCCTCTTTCGTTTCAGCCCACCACGCAGCTGGTGGGCAAGCACGTCCGCCGCCAAAACCTGAACCCACTTTACCCGATGGACCCGGGCACCCCTAATAAGTCACCAAACGTAGCGAAACACTTGGGGTTACCTATGGTAGAAGTGTTGGTTATACAATAAATGGTTCCCGGGGCGGCGGTACCCATACCCGCCTTGAAATGGCTTTAGACGTATTTTGCGACAAGATCTGAATAGCCAGGTACCTCACCATCTTCCGCTTCCCCATCTCCTTCCCCTCCCCCCAACATTCAGCCTCACAACATACCCCAACTGGGGCTACCATAGTCTCACTGGCTCCAGACAGGAGCAGTTGGGACTCTTTTGTGGTATTCACATACAAAACAAATGACGTGGAGCAAACCATTCTAATGTTACAAATTTCAACCATGTACGTATGTCGGGCGCGCTTTTGGCGTGTTTCTCGACTAAGCACCGTTGACGAAGTGATCGATGACGCTAGTTCCTCGGAGCATCTTCCATTGTAATACCGGCAGGACCATGACAGCATTATATACCTAACGGTGACCAGACAACTCAGAATGAAACATACTGAGAAGCACCTCAGAAAGGTCATTAAAAGTGATAATAAAAAAATATAAAAATTAGGTTAGATAAATAGGTAAAGTTAGGTTACTGGCTATTTAAAAAATATATTTTCATAGCTTTTAATGATCTTTCTGAGGTGTTTCTGAGTTATTATGAGTGGGCTTCTTTCTGAGTTGACATGGAACCATACCTAACGACTGTGTTCTAAATATTGCATTCCGCTTGTTAAGACAGGGGTTTCTGCACAGTCAAGGATTTTTTTCGGGATTTTGGGACTCCAGATCAAAGATTTGTACAGGGTTAACAGTTTTGTAGGTACTATCTGCAGAATCTGCGGGCCATGTACAGATTGTACAGTACGTCCTGAGCTACTGAGAGGCTAACTTGACTTTGCTTCGATGGAGATTGGTTTATATGATTTCGTATTTAACTTTGCATAAACAAGTGTAATAATGAATGTGTTCTTAAATAGAGAAATTCTCCAAAAACGAACAAAGTAGTAAAAAGAAGAGGGAACACAATTTGACAAACTAATTTTCTTGGTTCTTAGTAGCTTTACAGGCTCTTGACGGCCTCCGTGGTCGAAGAGTAAGGCTGTCGAATAAGAATCTGGAGGACGCGTGTTTGAATCCCGGCGTGCGCAAGTAAATTGAATCGAATTATTTAATATTTTTTCATTTATTTAAAAACTAGCAGACCCGGCTACATGTTGATGTGGCTAACGAAACACAACGCCATTGCCCAACCTTTATAAAATCCACACCACCCGCTTGCCAGCTGCCCGCTGCCTGAATTGAACATTTAAATTTTTCGGCTTTTCTCTACTATAATAAGCATGTATTATACATATAAGCCTTCCTCTTGAATGACCCTATCTATTGGTGAAAACAGCATGAAAATCCGTTGGGTAGTTTAAAAGATCTAAGCGCACAAACATTTTGAGCGACTTCATTTTATACTACCTATGTAATCAAGGGCGGATTTAGGGGGGGGGGGGGGCACGGGGGCACGTGCCCCCCCCAGGACGGTATTTTTGTGTACTGTGGAGATTCCATCACAGTACATACTTGGAATAAAATCAAATTATCAGAGTTGTTAAAAAATATGAATAAAATAACAGAAAAAACATGAGTCAAACTCTTGTCTATTTCTGGCCGGAATTGCGAATTTCGTTCGTTGCATCCCTTTCATGCACTTGCAAATGAAATATGATAATCAGCGTTTGCGAGAGCGGTACGGTCGGGGGAAAGCGCGGTCGGAAAAGTCCCCCCCCCCCCCCCGATTAAAGTTGACAAAAGGGCCGTTCAAGTATTATGTAACGCACTTGAGGGGGGGGGGGGGGGGGGGTCGAACAACGCGTTACGCAACATGTTTTTTCTATTTAAATAAAAAATAGGAATTAGAAACTAAATGCACATTCTTAAGGCTACGTTAATGTTTGGGTAAATTGTTTTAAGTTATTTATGTCTTAGAACCTAAAATGTTTGGTTTTTCTAAATCGCTTTGGTTTTTTGGGGCAGTTCTCCATATCAAGCTATCGCTGTTAAATTTTTATTTTATTTTTTTTTTTTTTTATTTATTTCTATAAATTACAGTTTTTACCTTATATTTAATATTTTTACATAATATATTTTGAAAACATTTTTACATATTAATATTGCATTTTATTATGTTAAGTGTGTGAGGTAGGTTTGAGAAGGTGAAACTGTTAGTTGATAATGTTGTATGTTTCGTGAACACCTCACTAGGAAAACCTGTGCTGAGGTGTTTACGTGGTTATGATTCAGTGTGACAAGTATAGGTATTTATGTGTTGTAGTAGAAAGTTAGTTTTTTTTTTATTTACATTTAATGGTTATTGTACATGGATTATTTGGAAGAAAAAAATATATAAAGTATATATAAATATATATGTATACATGAATAGTTGGTAAATTCTTGAAAGACATGTTTATTTATTTTACTAGATGATATTAGATGATATAAGTGCCAATATTATAAAAAGAGTTATGCACTATTAATTAATTTTGTAGATCTAGTGGTTTAATTTAAATACCAAGTGAATTTTTATGTTTGGTTTGGAGTAAAGAGGTTTTGGAAAAATAGTGTTCCTTTAGTTTTTATCCAGTCTGTGATTTGTTTTTTTAGTTTATTTTTTGGTGAATAATCAGCAAGATGTTTCAGAGAAGGTGGCATGCAGTTATATAGTTTAATGGAATAGTAGTTTAAGGATCTTTGTCCGTGGGTCGTGTGCTTTAGCGGGATGTTGAGTGTTAGGTTTGTTGAAGACCGGCTGTTAATTGAGGACTGAGAAAGTAAAGAGATATGTAGTTTGAATTTGAAGAGGTGAAGAATAGACGATTTAGCGTAGAGTTGTCTGATTGACAAAACGTCGAGCATCTTGTAAATTTTTACAGAGTCTGTGTCATATGGTACTTGAAGAATTAGTTTGATTGTTGCCTTTTGTGCCTTTTCTAATGGATCTAGAGAAATATTACTTGCACTTCCCCAAGATAGAAGACCATACATGATTAAGGATTGGGAAAGAGCAAAGTAAATAGATCGTAGTATTGAGCGTGGGAAGATGTTTTTTATGTTATTTAGGAGATACATGATTTTTTTAAGCTTGGATGTAATTAAGTTAATGTGGTCATTCCAGCGTAGGTTTTCGTCAAATATGACGCCTAGATATTTTATTTGTTTGACATTTTCTATGATTTCGCAATTGCATGTTGAGGAGAGTTGGGAGCAGTCATGTAATTTCAGAGCGAAGGTTGGAGGAGGTTGACCTCTTTGAGTTATACTATGTGTAATGAATTTAGTTTTTTTTGTATTTAGAGTAAGTTTGTTTTCATTGAGCCATTGTTTGATGACAGCAAGACTTTTCTCAGCTTTAAGGAATGCCTTGATCCATGAGTCAGCTTGACAAAGTATTACAGTGTCATCAGCGAATGTCACAATATTGCCTTCTGTAATTAATTCACAGATATCATTGATATAGATAAGAAACATTATGGGACCTAGAACACTACCCTGGGGCACTCCGTAACTGATCGGAAGGGGTTCACTTTTCACTTTGTTGATAATGACTTGTTGAGTTCTCTCTGACATAAAACTTTTCAGTAAGTTAAGTTCATTTCCAGTTATGCCGAGTTTAATAAGTTTCTTAAAAAGTATATTGTGCGATATTGTATCGAAGGCTTTACATAAGTCTAGGTATATTGAAATTACTTTTTTCTTTGAGTCAAGGTTAGAGTTAATAAAGTCAGTTACTGAGGTTATAGCGTGTTGTGTATTTCTGTTCTTTCTAAAGCCATGCTGGTTCTTCGAGAGTAGATGGTTTGTTTCTAGGTAGTGGTAGAGCTGTTCTTTAATAGCTTTTTCCAGAATTTTGGACATAGTATTTAGAAGAGTGATAGGTCTATAGTTGTTGATGTCATTTTTGGGTCCTGACTTATAGATAGGAATTACTAGTCCATTTTTTAAGCAACTAGGGAAAATACCTTCATTTAGGCTACGGTTTATCAGGTATGTAAGCGGATTGAGGAGTTGGTCACTTAGAGTTTTAATGGTTTTAGCGTCTATGTTGTCAGTACCTGCAGCTGAGCTATTCTTTAATGATTGTATTATTTTAATTGTCCTATCACATGAGATGGTTTGGAGTTTAAATTGTATAGCATTATTGGAGTTAGGAGGAGTATCTTGTTGGATAGATGAATGTGGATTCTCTGCCACTGTACTTGTAATGTTTTCTGCCAGAATGCCTCCAATATTTGTGTAATGATTGTTAATGAAATTTAGAACTAGTGTAGGGTTGTCGTGGAAGAGGATTTCTTCATTGTTAATGACAATATTTTTGATATTATCATCATCGAATTTATGAGTGCAAGTACTTTCCTTTAGTATTGACCATACACTTTTGGGATCGTAATTGGATTCTATAAGTTTATTTTTGAAGTGTAACTCTTTAGCTTTTCGTATAATTTGGGTGCATAGATTTCTATATCTTTTGTAGAATGAATAGAGAGTAATATCAGAAGGGTTGAGTTTGATTTGTTTATGTAATTTATCTCTTTTTTTAATACAATTTAAGATGCTTTGGGTTATCCAAGTTTTTAGTTTTTTTTTGCGGTGGGGTATAATTTTTGTTGATGTCTTAGTATTTTGTGTGATGATGGTTTGTAAGTATGTAATGAAGTAGTGCCAAGCCTTATCTGTTGACTTTATACTCCTTAAATGCTCCCATGATTGTTCATCTAAACATGATTTTATGTTGTCATAGGCAATACTCTTAATTGTGAAGTAGCGTTGAGTAGGCAAATTTGGAGTTGGTGTAGTCAGGCCTAATAAAGTTGTGTAGTGGTCCGTAATGGAGGATTCGTAGACTATGCTTTTAATATAATATTTTGATTTTACCATAATGTGGTCTATACAAGACTCAGTGTTATTGGTTACCCTAGTGGGGGTATTAATAGTACTGAAGATACCATGTTGCATCAGCATCAAAAGGTAATCGTGCTTTTGTGGGTGACCATTAGGCAGTAAATTAATATTAAGGTCACCGGCTATTATGATATTTTTAAAGGAATTTAATTTATTAAGATGACTATTAAGGGAAGATATGAATGGTGCGATATCAGGGGTGGATGGTGATCTGTATAGTGCAAGTATACATGTTTCTTGGTTGACGATTATTTGTAAACAGTTTGAGTTATCAATGAAAATTTCAGAAACTAAACTACTAAGGGTGTTATGAAGATAGACCACAACACCGTCGTTTTGTTTTTTATTATTTGATGTGTGGTACGGGGTGTAATTTTGTTTGTGTTTCTGGGTGAAGGCGTTTGTAACCCAACATTCTGTGAGAATAATGATATTAAAATCTGTAGTAAAAGTGTTGATTAGGATGTCAAGTTCATCGTAATTTTTGTTGAGAGAGCGTATGTTTTGATTTAGTATAGTTAGTGAAGGTGGGCTAGTGAGGATTGAATCACATAATTTCTGATCCGCAGTAGTATAATGGTGATGCAAGTTATTGAGATTCATTTTCAGTAGGTCAGCCATGTTGATATTATGTAAATTAGAAAATGTAAATTTGAGGGGTTAGTTATTTATGAATGTGGCCCCATTTTTTTAAGATCATTTTCATGTTTTATTTGAATGGTTTTTTCCCCAGGTCCTTTGCGTACAAGCAGTCTGCTCGCTTTGAACCACACGAATTGGAAAAGAGTTTCTTTGGCAATTTGTTTGGTTTTCCACAATAGTTCCTTATAGTAAGGAGAAAGAACTTCACTGATGTAAATCGACGAACTCAAGTTAAGTGATTTGGCTGCACTTTTTACTGAGAGAATCGAATCCCTAGTTTTAGGGCTGTGAAAAGAGATCTGCAGTTTGTCCGGGGTGTTACGTCTGCGGTCTTGGGTCCTGGTCACCAGACGAATGTCCTGTTGGAGCAGCGGCAAGCCCAGCAAGCTGGCTACCCGAAGTACAGCTTCCGTAGGTTGTTCGCCCAGCTGCAGCTCCACTCCCGCCATCTCCACGCTGTCAGATAACTTCTCTTGCTCAAGTTCTGCAAGTCTACACTCAAGGCTAGAGATTCTAATGTTATTCTTGTCGTTCACCTCACGTAAAAACTTGGTTTCTTTATGCAGATCCTGCATTTGTTTGAAGCTCGACACAAGGTCTTCATACTGGTTACAGATGAATTCGCTGCTTTTCTTTAAGTCGTATTGATAATGATAATTAATAATATTGTAGATGGATACATTTATCAAAAAAGCACTTTTCTAAACCTCCAAATTTATGTCGTTACTAACATTCTTTCTCGCACTATTTTGAACTTCTTCAGTGTTCAAATTTTGATGGAATAAAATTTTCTGATAAAGGGTTTTCTCCTCTGTTGGTAAATATAAGATTTTTTAGATATCCCTTTGTAGTACATGAACAGTTGCAGTCAGAACACGAAAAAGGTTACTCTCCACCGTGAATCAGCTAGTGCGTTCTTGTACGTTCCTTTTAAGAACATGATTAGTTGCAGTCCGGACACGAAAAAGGTCTTTGTCCACTGTGGGTTAACACGTGATTAGATGTCCCTTGCGATAAAATGAATAGTGGCAATTGGGACATGAAAAAGATTTTTCTCCTCTGTGGGTAAATATGTGACGTTTCATTTGTTATTTTGTAGAACATGTATATTTGCAGCGAAAAAGGTTTTTTATCCACAATGGGAAAATGCGATTTTTTAAATTTATCTTCGTATAAGCATAGTTACAAAGGTTTTTTTTCACTATGAATCGCGCATCTGGATTTTTAAATCTCCCTGTCGAGAACTTGAATAACTGCATTCGGGACATGAAAATGGTTTTGTCCACTATGTATAAACATGTGATTTTCTTGGTACCCCTTTGAAGAACGTGAATACTTGCAGTAGAAACATTTAAAAGGTTTTATGTCAATGTGAGTCAGAAAATGAATTGAAAGAAGTTCCTTTGTACAACATGAATACTTGCAGTTGGGAGATGAAAAAGGTTTTTGTCCATTGTGGATATGTGAATTTTTAGATACCGTTTTGTAGCGCATGAATAGTCGCCGTCGAGACATGAAAAAGGTTTTTCATCGCTGTGAGTCAGCAATTGCCGTTTTAGTTTTTTTTCGAGAAAAAGAATAGTTACAGTCAGGACATGAAATAGGTTTTTCTCCACTGTGGTTAAACATGTGAATTTTAGATTTTCGTTTACTTTTCGTCTACTTTCGTACATGAATAGTTGTAATTACTTCGTAGTACATAAATAGTTGCAGTCGGAGAATTTTCTCCACAAGAGTCAGCAAGTGACTTCTTAGGTATCTCTTTTGAGAACACGAGTAGTCGCAGTCAGGACATGAAAAAGGTTTTTCTCTTCTGTGAATCATACTGTAGATTTTTAAATCTTCCTTTTGAGAACTTGTAAAACTGCATTTGGGACATGAGGAAAGACTGTTAAATTGTAGAGATCCGGAAGAAATACAAGGCGGATAAAAATAATAATAATTCCCAATTTTTTTTATAAATAGCAACTTGCATAAATAAAATAAACAATATACGCATGTATTGCGAGTTAAAAATCTCTTCATTTATTTATTACCGCAAACGCGATTTTATTTATTTATTTATTTATTGAAAAAAATAAGAAATACATGTAAACATAAGCTGCACATCTCACTAGGGCATTCCTGTACCGAGATATGCAGTTTTACAATAATGTAATTTAAAAAAAAGAAACATACATATACCTAAAATTTAAAAAAAATGTAATTGATGAATAAATGATTAAAACAAGAAAAATGATATTTAAGCGACTTTACACTACTTTGCACAACTTAATTGTGACTTTCAGGTAAAAATTGTCACTGACTTTTGACTTTTGAAATAATGGCGTTCAGAGCACCGGGCCAATTTAGGCCCCTTTCTCTTTCATCGTGAGTTATTAAATGGTTGTAGAAGTGTGATTTTAGGTGTTTTGTTTAATTACTGGGGAGTTTGGGATGGGGGAGGGAGGGGGAAGGTGAAGTTTTTGGGGTGGGGTAAGAGGTGATGGGGGGTAAGAGAGAGAAGGGGGGGTAAGAGTGAGAAGGGGGGGGGGGCTTTGGGGAGGGATGGAGGAACAAGGGGGAGGGGGTGGTAGATCGGTGGGTTGGAGAAGTGGTAAACTGAGGGGTGAGGGTTGCGTTGGGCTTGCCGGAGGTGTGGGGGAGGGGACGTTTGTTGTTAGGGGGGGATTTTTTGCATTTTTTGAGGATGAACGGGGGGGGAGGTTTCTTTAGACGGACTCGTTTGCGGGATGGTTCGAGGGGTTCCCAGGCCTTTTTGGGGCCTGAGTTGTCAGAAGTTGGTTGGATTGACTGGGTGTCGCTGGGGTGTGAGGAGACGGAGTGGAACCTTTGCCCCCTGGTTGGGGGGTTGGGGGGGAAGGTTAGTCCGGAGGTGTTGAGCGAGAGTGAGCCGTGAGGAGAGGTTTGGGGGACGGTGGAGGGTCGGTTTGTTTGGGGGGTGGTGGGGTGTTGATCGGTTGGGGGGGCAGTCAGGGGGTGAGCGGTTGGAGGGGTGGTATGGGGTCCATCGGTTTGGGGGGTAGATGGTGGGCAGACGGTTTGGTTGTCGGTAGGGGGGCGGGTGGTAGGGGGGAAGGTAGGGGGGGCATTGATTTGGGCAATGGGGGGGCAATCGGTAAGGGGTGCGGTGAGGGGGCGGTCGGTTGGGGGGGCGGTAGGGGGACGGTTGTTTTGAGGGGCAATGGTTTGGGGGGTGAAAGGGGGGTGGTCGGTTTGTAGGGCAGTGGTGGTGATATCGGTTTGGGGGGGGTAGGGGGGTGGTTTGGGGAGGTTGGCTGGGGCGAGCTTGGGGGGGGATTCAATGAGGAGGTGAGTTCAGCGTCGGGCTGGGGTGAACTGCAGGGGGAGAGGGTACGGGAACTCTTGTGGTGTTTGAGCATGAGTAAGAACACATGGTCTTGGTCTTCTAGGGACATGTTGTCGGGGTCGGGGTGGTTGTCGAAGAAGGAGAGTACCTCGGGGGGAGGGAGGGAAAGCATGATGGATTTGTTGAGAGAAAGACGGTGGGGATTTTTAGGATTATTAGTGAAATTGCAAAAGAATTTACGACTTGGAGGGTCTTGCTGGAGTGGCACAGGGTCTGGACAGAACAGTGGTGATGGTGATGATGGTCTGAGTGGAGATTCGGTGGTGGTCTCATGCGGGATAGTCCTATGGCGAGCGATGAGCCTTACTCTTCTTTCAGGCGGTATCAACTCGAGCCTCAGACACGGGGAAAAAACTGAATTGCATGAAAGTTCAAACCACTGAATTAACTGAAGTTATTTGCGGGAGAAGGCACTGAATGTAGGGAGACGTGAACCCGGTAGGCGGGTGATCTTTGGAGACGAGACAAGACGACGGTTGGAAAAGGCGGGAAAATGACGGCGTCGTCGTTTGTCGGTTGGATTTGGCGGGAAAACTGTAGTAGCGGCGAATGCGGGCGGCCGTGGGCGCGACAATAGGCGGGATATTTCCTAGGCGGCACTGAGGTGGATTGGGAGACTGGGGAGGGTTCCTTTAATGGGAAAGGCACTTTGGAATCACTGTGGTGTGGTTTTCACGAGCGCGGCAAAACTGGCGTGGGACGAACTTCATTGTCACTTGGGCGTTACGTAACGTTTAGGGGGGGGGGGGGGTGTATAAGAAAACGTTACTGCGCGTTACATGGGGGGGGGGGGGGGGTCAAAAATCTTCAAAAATTGCATTACGCAATACTTGAACGCCCCCAAACACAAATTTCGACTTCATAAAAATTGGTCCGTCCCAGGGGGGGGGATGTGCTCTTGAGTGCCCCCCCCCCCCCCCCATCAGGTGGCACCCGGGGCGAGCCCCCCCCTCCGCCCCTTGTGCCCCCCCCAGAAAAAAATCCTGGATCCGCCCTTGTATGTAATGATGATAACATTTGTATTTATTAGAGAGTACTTTCCTTCCTACGTTGCTATGGTCAAAGACTATAATTCAGAATCGAAATGTTGCTTGAAATGGCTTCCGCCTTGTTTGTTGACCTATCTGAACAGCCAGGTACTTCCCCGCCCCTGTACATTCAGCCCCGTAGGGGATGCCATAGTCTCACTGGCTCCGGTTCTCTATGGTATTGCCGCAGAAGCAAACTCTTGTGCGGTATTCACTTTTTTATGTTTACTTACTTATACTTTTTTATTTACAATTTGGGAGGCGGGAATGTGTGAGTGGTTCGCTACATTTGGTGACTTAGCAGAGGTGCCCGCGTTCATGGGGTGAGATTTGTCTGGATCTGTCGGCGGATGACCTGGACACACTAAACCCTAGATTCCTCTTACATTTTTCCTTCTCAGAACTTCCTCTCCTTAAAAATACCCTCCACACAGCATCCCCAAAGATGACATAGGCCCTAAGGGAAATTATTATTCCCGGGGCCTCCTATATGAAGCTAATGTAAAAATATATGCATATATATAAATCGAGTGCAATTCACACGTGGTAGAAGTGATACCTTTACCCACACAATCTCAACCAATATGAGTCTTGAAAAGTGAGCTCATAATCAAAGCGGCCAATGCGGTAAGGTTTCATTTTATCACATTCTCTCGCAGGCTAAATCCTATAGATGTATGTGTTTGTCTCTTTTTAGTGTCGTTTCGGTTTCATCGAGTTTCGCTACTTAAGCCTCGGCAACCCCTTTTTTCCACCGATTTCTTACATATCTCCCTGAAACATTTGAAGTTTTTCAGCTCTTAAAAAAATATATATGTTTTTTTGAAGATAATGTCTAGATGCTGCCCACGCCGAAACGCAAATTATATGAAACTCCCTCGATAGAAAAAAATCGTAAAGAATGCTCCAAAAATTATTAAAAACGAGTCTGTTTCTATTATATTACATTATTATAGTTGTGAAAAAATTCACAATGTTTCTTTATTTTAAACGAGTCGTGTCTTATTAAACATTTTCGCAATTTTCGCATCGATTTTGTCGCTGTAAATGTTAGCGCGCTCCTCTAACATTCGTATTTTCGTATCTCTCCAACTTCTTCTTTTCGAGCCCGCTTGCGGAGCCTTAAGAAGTTTTACTTCAATATGAGTGTTGCACAAATGTCCTAACGGTGCCCAACCTTTACGTTTATGTTTGGATGGGTTTAATATGACTACAGTACCTACTGTGACAAAACAGTAAATTTATGGCGTTCGGCATTTATATTTCCGGGGGTTATTTTTTTATGCTTTTTTAATCCCACAGTAGTTGTCATAGTAATAAAGCTTATTTCAATACAATCTCTATATTTATGTGAGTTCTATGACAATATAAAAATACATTATTCTTCCTTACCCATATCCACTATGACGCTAATTTGTACTCTGTCCGTTGTATCTTATATCCCTGTAACTTTCACCTCAGCAGGAATGCAGCACGTCCAGGTTATGTACCCAGCATCAAATACTACGTAAAAAGTAACACCCGCAGCACATGTTACTTCATCTAACTATCATTATCTCATGGGAGATCAATCCCAAATCGTCGGAAGGCCGATGCAGTTAACACTTGAGGCCCCGTAGTAAGCGCTAAAAAAGAAGAAGATATGGTTTGAAAGGGAGATGTGTAAATTCGAATGTTCGACAGAGCACGATAATATTTAAAGAAACGATTATAATTAAGCGAAAATTGTGAAAATGTTTAATAAAACACGACTAGTTTAAAATATAGCAAAAATCTCTCGGCAAATATCTAAAGTGCCATTTAAAGATAAAGTGTGAATTTTTTCACACACATTGCTAAATTACAGAATAAAATATTTTTTTTAAATATTTTTCGGGGCATCCTCTGCATTTTTTTTTCTTTTATTTCATATAATTGTCGTTTCGTCTCAGCAAATGTATAGATTTTAAGAACTAAAAAAAGTGTTTAAAACTCTAGCTCACTAAACATATTTCGATGTAACTTGGTCACTAATATTCGACTTACAGACGAACAAATAAAAATGCGTATGTTTTATTTATTTATTATAATTAAATGGAATAATTAACGACATAGCCAAGTATAATCTTTTATTAATCTAAATATTACTACAACGTTGTTTTTTTTTTCAATCTTTGCAGTCATTACAAGTAGGAACTGTGTGCTCACCGTAAGTTGCTTTTCTGCATGAGTGGCATGAGTATTTAGTCATTCTGCTTTTTTTATATGGACAAAATCCCCATATCTTGCGTTTAGTCCTTGAGACGTACCTACTAAGAGAAACATCGTTGATTTTTAGAATTTATTTTATGTATGTTTTACCATACGTTAATATACCTTCGTTCACTTTTCGCGAGTAGTCACTACACATTCGTCTGTGAGTCGACTATTTTGCTATAACTCCAGAATTAGTAAACTTGCGTCCGCGACCCGCGTCGCCTGCTCACGAGTCACTAAAAATTAGGAACTGAGAGGGGCAGGGCGGCAAAGTGTCGGGAACATTCCCAAACATCGAACGCGACAGGTGCTGGTCGACTGAGAGACGAAGATTAGTGACCTAGGGTTAAGGAAAATATGTGATAAATCGGAAGAAATTCAGAATGCCAGATCTTTCCTTTTTATAATTTTTTTTTCATCCGTTTCCTGAGAAACTTTATTTGAATACGGCACAAGAGTCCCAACTGCTCCCATCTGGAGCCAGTGAGATTACGGCATCCCCGATTGGGGTATTTTGTGTGGCTGAAGGTAGTGGGGAGGGGAAGGAGATGGGGAAGGAGATGGGGAAGGAGATGGGGAAGGAGATGGGGAAGGAGATGGGGAAGGAGATGGGGAAGAGGAAGGTGGGAAAGTACCTGGCTATTCAGATCTGGTCACCAAACACGGCTAAAGCCATTTCAAGCAACCTTTCAATTCTGAATGGTTGTCTTACACCAAGGCGATACTGAGAGTATCTTCCACTCTGGAACGTGCCGCATATTACAAAAAGTGCTATATATTATTTTAAATGGATTAATTGTGAAATAACAAGAATTAATCAATCAAAAATCATTTGCGCATGTCGGGATTCAATCCCGCGACCTTCGGATTGCGAGTCATGAGCCTTACCGCTAGACCACGCCGGCAGTCAAAAAATGGTTTGTCTGATACTAATTGTTTGTTTTTACTAATAAAAAATAACGCTCTGAGGGCTTAAAACTATAAAAATCATAATATGCGGAAAAAAGTCTAAATGGGTGAACCAAAAAAAATGCATATACGAAAAATGTTAAAATAAAATAATAGTAGAAAGAAAGTGCGGTGCTGAAGGGGTTGAAATTGAATAGTCGTTTTGTTCGGCGGCGAGTTGCAGCCGTGTTGATTTATTTCTAACTATCAATAGCTAATTACACACACAACTTGATGAAGGTTGCGCCCGCAGCGGGGTACCTTCGTGGAAAATATATTGCGTAAAAATTTTAACAAAACAAAAAACGACTTCAAAAAATGCACTAAAAAGTAAAAAAATAATTTCTTACGATTGTTATTTTTGGAGTCGGTGTCAGCCAAGGTAACATACATAGGTAGTTATAGGTAAGATGTGGAGATCTTGGCTGACACCGACTCTAAAAATAACAATCGTACGAAATCATTTTTTAACTTTTTAGTGCATTTTTTGAAATTAAAATTTTTGTTTATTTTTTTGATTTTTAGTGACGAGCGTGCGTAAAGAAGTTTTACTTCAAAAAAAGATTAATCGAAATCTGTTGGCGTAATATTGAGTTATTCGTCCATTCGTCGCGCACATACTTATTGCAAACTTAAGACATATATGGTTTTCTCATGGATCCCATTGTCAGAACTGGACCAAATTAAAATGAGACCACACGGGAAGCACCAGCTTTCTAATAAAAAAAGAATCATCAATATCGGTTCACCCAATCGAAAGTTCTGAGGTAACAAACATAAATAAAAAAAAATAAAAAATTTAAATAAAATAAAAAAATACCGTCGAATTGATAACCTCCTCCTTTTCGAAGTCATATTTTTATAGTGCAATAACTTATCGAGTTACTTAAAAAAATCTTATATTGTTTGTACGCTAGCACGATTACAAAAGTGCAAATGTTTATGGCTCACCCTACGATACAAGATACAAACGAATATTGATAATATAATGCACGCATATTATTAATTCCCAGTACTATAAGATTCATAAATATTATTCGACATAATACATTAAGCAGATGAAACAGAACCATTTATATCGCGTGCATCGATCTAATTTGTTTTATGGAAAATTTTCACTGTTAATATAAATTGCTGAAATAAACACAGTGTGGGTAACATCTATCAATTATCATAGAGGTAATACAGATTTATATCTTATATTTTTTGTTACATAAATAATAATTTAATTGTAATTCCAATACATACAAAAGGTAGTAAAAGCTTCAATTTATCTGTAGCATATTTTTTGATGTTCATAATGTAAACCGATTCGTAGTAAAGATTAATCTAAATATATAGCATCTAAATGGAATTCACGTACAACTTAACGTGAAATTGATAAACTACATCATTTCCGAATTTAGGATTCCTTCCCGCGACCCTTGCAAAAAAATCGTATCTCCCTTGGGGTGACCTGTGCCATAGGTCACCCCAAGAGATTTGCTACGTTTGGTGACTTAGCAGGGGTGCCTTTTTTTACATTTAATCCACACAGGAGGCCCTGAGGAAATTAATTTCCCTCAAGGTGGAGGGTCTTTTTGAGGAAAGACCCATGTTGAAGGAAGGAGGAAACACAGATGCCGGAAAATCGTTCCACAGCCGAGCTGCTGAACACTAGAACGAGTCGAAGAAGCGACCCGTTCTCATGTGACGAATGTCATCCGTTTACAAATGATGGGATCAATGACGCTAGTTCCTTGGAGCATCGTCCATTGAAATACCTTGAAAACAAGGATAGCATTCCCACCCGACGCCTGTGCTGTAAAGATTGCAATCCGTCTGTCAAGATGGGAGAATCAAACGGACCGCCCGTTTCAGCCCGTGGTTCATGGTGTAAGATTTGTCAAGGTCTTGACGGCCGATGTGGCTGTCATCCTACTGCATTTCGGGCCGGATCCAGGACTAGTCGGCGTCGCCTTGCACCGCAGTGTAAGGGATGGATTCATATGTCCGTCATTCCTGGACACACTAAGCCCCAGATTCCAATCCATCCCTCATACCTATTTCCTTCCTAGAACTTCCTCTTACCTAAAAAAAACCCTCCACACAGGATCCCCTAAGATGACACAGGTTCTGAGGAAAATTATTTTCCTCAGGGCCCCCTGTGTGACTCAAAAAACCATGAAAACATTGTTAAAACCATGCATCTGGCAACACTAACTGAGAGTATCTAACACTCTGGTTTCAAAACCAGTTGTTTATGGGTAATAAATGAACAGGTGAACTTTAAAAACACCATTGATACCCAGATCCCCCATTGAGACCCAGAAATACGCTATTACCTTACTACCTAAAATAATTAAATATTTTGTCATAAATATTATAGTACCATTTATTATTCAAGAAAACAAGATGGTTGTTGACAAGTGAAAGTATTTTATTCGTGAGAATTTCCATCAAAATCTAAAACGTATCTTAAGATGAAGTAATACGTGAAATCCTATTTAGATTAATCTTTTCGACGAATCGGCTTACAGTATGAACATCAAAAAATATGCTACGGATAAATTGATACTTAACTGTGAAGTAATACGAGAAACAATTTTAAAAAAATAACCCTTTATGGCTAAGACTATTTTTGGGGTTTTCTAAGTTCTAACTTTTTTTCATTCTTATAAAATTATGTACAAAATAGATTAAAACTGCTTTTACGCTTAATTGCCGCGCGCAAATAGGACGCTCGATTTCAAATTTTGCAGACGGGAGATTCGAAATATTTCTAGCGTTTATATTTCTCTTAATATAGTTAATAGCCTAGCTCTTCCAGAATGGACACATTTATGCGTCTGGCTGTCCAAAGATTTTAACATGTCTTCCCGCACCATATTTCGAGGGCATCTATCCGATTTCTTTCCATCAATAATACTAACAACCAACCAACCAACCATGTCGTAATTTATCAAACTAATTGGGTATTAACATCAAACCAATGTCAGGTGTTAATAGTAAAGATCAAACTCTATGAAAATTTTTATGGTTATGTCGTCTTCATTTAATGATATTTTTTGAAGGTTTTTTAGTGGGCTTTTCATGTACGCACGTAGGCGGTTTGATTTTCGTGGATGCCATAAACATTGATACATTATTTTAAGTGTTTTTCGATAATGGAACATAATGTTTGAAGTCTTTATATCAAGTTGTTTTCTAGAAGGGACCCCTTCTTCACAAAGGAATATTAATCTTACTAATATTATAAATGCGAAAGTTTGTATGGATGGTCCTTACTCTTTCACGCAATAAATATCGAATGGAATTTAAAAATTCTTTCACTAATCGAAAGCTACATTATTTGCGAGTAACAACGGCTTTATATATTGGTAAGCTCTGGCGTTATGAATGAGCTGTGGCGTTATGAAATTATGTATCATACGTTTTCTGTCCCTAACAAAATCGAGTTATTACAAACTTCAAACAAATTGTTACCTTGGAAACGATGTTTTTTTTAAATTTTAGGCTTAAAAAGAGTGCTTTGTTGTGATTAAAAAGAGTACCTACTTTTTTGGCGTCATAGTTAATATCTACATATCTCTAAAAATGTTTATTCTCCGAACAAAAAGCATAACGTTGCTATAACTAGAAAAGCATAGCTTTTGAAGTGGACTGTCATTTTCTTATTTGTTTAGGTTACTCTGGATTCAAATATGAATAAAATACTAATAAAGGGAGTAGGTAGGTACTTAAAATAAATTTCTATTTCTATAATTCAAATTTATTCTAAAACAGAATTTTTATTTGCGAAATATCATTCTCAAATTTTGAAATTTTCTATGCAACAATAATTATTTTCTATTAGACAAAATAGCAAGAAGAATAACAATTATGCCAATAATTATGCCAATAATTTCCCACTAATACTATGCGAGCGAAGCCGTGGGTAAAAGCTAGTATAGTATATTTTCACTTTTTCTATTAACTCGCAAAGAAATTGCCAAAATTGCCTCTAAAATTATGAAAAATCGAATTCTTCCGCGGATTGTTTCCAAGTATTGGTAGTTTATTGTTTCTATAGGTAGACCGAGTTTATCATCTTAGTAATTTGTGCTCATGTATCAGATATACCTAATTTGTGCTGATAGGTATATCTAATTCATCATCATCATCACTCTTGGCTCTACAACCCCTAGTGGGTCTTAGCCTCCTCAAGAGTCTTTCTCCACTAATCACGGTTTTATGCCAGCTCTCTCCAGTTTACAATCTCCAAGATGTATAAATCTTTGAGGACGTTGTTGCTCCATTTTAAATATGGTCTTCCCAGCTCCTTCGCGCTGTCGGTCTTGAGTTCAGCAGGGACTTTGGTGCTTGACGCTCAGTCATTCTCTCTAAATGACCCAGCCACCGAAGTATATATAATATATGTCTAATTAAGTGCTGATATATCTAATTTGTGCTGATACATCTTAGGAATTTGTGCCGATATATCTAATTTGTGCTGATATATCTTAGGAATTTCTGCTGATATATCTTAGGAATTTGTGCAGTTATATATCTAATTTGTGCTGATATATCTTAGGAATTTGTGCTGATATATCTTATTTGTGCTGATATATCGAATTTGTGCCGATATATCTAATTTGTGCTGATATATCTTAGGAATTTGTGCTGATATATCTCAGGAATTTGAGCTGATTTTTTGAGTGGATTTTTTAATAATAATTTTTATTAATAAATAATGCTAATTGACAGCCTCCATAGTTGGGTTGTTACACAACTAGACTACGATTCCTGAGATTGAGGATTAAAATCCCGTCGTGGTCAAGTAAATTTTATTTGATTAATAGTGTTTTGCAACGAAAATAAAATATAGATAAAAAAAAAATTGGTTTTATTTGTGTCATATCACAATACATTAATTTAAATTTAAATAAACCATAATATGTTTACGGCACATTCTTTACAGCAGAAGTCACAGGAGGGTAAAAATGCAGTTATAATGTGCCTATCTTTAACACCTACTCAAAGATTGTAGGCATATTATAATAAGTTACAGTCTACAAAGCAGAAAAGTTTTAAATAATTGTTACGTAACATTCCCTGCGATAGTCATAAAAAAAATTGGATACAAATTGGAATGCGCTCATCGCTAGTATGGGTAAGGTGTTTCGGGTACAATAACGTAATGGACCCTACAGACTACTCAATTTAGTTAAGAGCTTGTATCAATTTGGTTGAGTTGAACGTAAAGTTGAACAGTGTGGGAATGTGTCATATGGTTCCATGTCAACTCAGAATCAAGTCAACTTAACATCTCTATGAAAAGTCATTAAAAGCTAAGAAAAAAATAATTTTAAAATAGCACATAACCCTAACCTAATGTAACCTATTTAAGCAACTTTTAACGATTTCTCAAAGAAGGTTCTTTTCAAATAAGTTGATTTCATTCTGAGTTGTCCGGTCATCATGTTGTTACGCTACATGCTATGTACCTACGTATATGCTATCGAATAAAAATATGTCGAAAAGAAAGAAGTGGAAGTTTCAAATGTATAATTTGATGAATTGCCTAATTATGTTTGTCGGACCGCGGTGGTCCCATGACTCTCGTACATTCAGTACACGCCAAAGAGACCATTTACTCGTTCTCCCCAGAGATAAAACTGCTGTTTTTGAGTGTAGTTGAAGGTAGACATCAATAAAATTTTGGAATTAAATACCGAAGCTCTGTAGCGAATGGTTGCTGACTACACAACATCATAATTGGTAGAATTTACAATTAATGGGATGCGTAGTCGTGTTTGCGATTAATTTATGTATTTGAATTTTAATACTATATGCTTTTGAATTTGAATTTTAATATTATATGCTTAAATTTGAATTTTAATATTACATGCTGAAATTTGAATTTTGATTTCATTTAATTTCACTATAATTATATATATACAGGTTGAGGAACGTACTTGACTTACATACTTTAACCAGGATTCTTGACATTTATTTGACTAAAAAAAAAAATTATGTCTCCGGTAACTTTATTGAGGACTTAATTTTTTACGTTTTTTCCTTCAAAATCGAACAAAAAAAATTCTTCCGCATGCCGTCACTGGTCACTCAGCCGAGTAACTGCCCAACATCTAAAACTGACTCCAACTGTCCCACACCTACTATTTTTTATGTTTTTGTTATTAATTATAAAATGCTCATATTTTAAAGCGCCTTCTCTCAACACAGGTTTTAAATTGTAAGTCTAGAATTAATTGACTTAGGGGCCGTTCAAGTATTACGTAACGCACTTGGGGGGGTAGGGGTAGGGGGGGTCTTGTAAAACGTTACTGTGCGTTACGGAAGGGGGTTCGAACAACGCGTTACGTAACATGTTTTTTTTATTTAAATAAAAAATAAGGAATTAGATACTTAAAGCACATTTTTAAAGCGACGTCAATGTTTGGGTAAATTTAAGTTCTTTATTTCTTAGAGCCTAAAATGTAAAATGGTTGGTTTTTCATGGCATTGCTCCATCTCAAGCTATCGTTGTTAAATAAGATTGTAGATACATTCATAAAAAAGCGCTTTTCTAAACCTCCAAAATTATGTCGTTACTAACATACTTACTAGCACTGTTTTGAAGTTCTTCAGTGTTCAAATTTTGATGGAATAAAAATTTTCTGATAAAGATTTTTCTCCACTGTGGGTAAATATATGATTTTTTAGATATATCTTTGTATTACATGAATAGTTGCAGTCAGTACACGAAACTGGTTACTCTCTACTGTGAATCAGTGAGTGCGTTCTTGGACGTCCCTTTTGAGAACATGATTAGTTGCAGTCGGGACACGAAAAAGGTTTTTGTCCACTGTGGGTTAACACGTGATTTTTTAGATGTCCCTTGAGATAACATGAATAGTGGCAATCGGGACATGGAAAAGATTATTCTCCTCTGTCGGTAAATATGTGACGTTTGATTTGTCATTTTGTAGAACATTTATATTTGCAGCCGGGACACGAAAAAGGCTTATATCCAATATGAGAAATTTTTATAGATTTCTCTTCTTATATGCATAGTTCATGCACTCAGAACATGAATTCTAGCATGCACTCAGAACATGAAAAAGTTTATTTCTCCACTATGAATCGCGCTGGGGATTTTTAAATCTTAATTTTGAGAACTTGTATAGCTGCATTCGGGACGGGAAAATGGTTTTCCTCTGCCTCTTTGAAGAACGGAAATACTCGCAGTAGAAACATGCAAAAGGTTTTATGTCACTGTGAGTCAGCAAATGATTTCTAAGAAGTTCCTTTGTACAACATGAATAATTGCAGTAGGGACATGAAAAAGGTTTTTGTCCAGTGTGGGTAAACATGCGAATTTTTAGATTCCGTTTTGTAGCGCGTGAATAGTCGCAATCGGGACTTGGAAAAGGTTTATCATCACTGTGAGTTAGCAAGTGCCATTTTAGTTATTTTTTTTAGAAAAAGAAATGTTGCAGTCAAGGAATGAAATAGGTTTTTCTCCAATGTGGGTAAACATGTGATTTTTAGATTTCTCGTTGTAGTACAGAAATAGTTGCAGATGGAACATGAATAAGGTTTTTCTCCACTGTGAGTGACAGAAAGTGACTTCTTAGGTATCGCTTTTGAGAACACGAATAGTTGCAGTAAGGACATGAAAAAGGTTTTTCTCATGTGTGAATCATACTGTTGATTTTTAAATCTTCCCTTGAGAACTGAAACGACTTACCAGTACATTGCGCAACTTAATTGTGACTTTCAGGTAAAAATTGTCACTTGGGTGTTACGTAACGTTTATAGGGGGGGGGGGGGGGGGGGCGTACATTGAAACGTTACGGCGCGTTACATGGGGGGTAGGGGGGGTCAAAAATCTTCAAAAATTGCGTTACGTAATACTTGAACGCCCCCTTAGCAGGCGTGCCCGGGTTCATGGAGTGGGGTTTGTTCGGGTCTTGGCGGGGGTCGTGTCTGCCCACCAGCTGCCTGGCAGGCCACATCGGGAGAGATTGGTTGGGGGAATCCCTTTGACTTTTCCAGGCGTACTCTCTCGGAACTCGCCTTGCACCGCAGTGGGAGAGATGGATTCATACGTCCGTCACTCCTGGACACTTTGACCCTCAGATTCCTACCCACCCCTCATACCCTTTTCATTTCCAGATTTTCCGCTCCTTCCTTCCCCAAAAAGACCCCCCACACAGCATCCCCAAAGATGATATAGGCCCAGAGAAGAATTATTTTCGTCAGGGCCTCCTGTGTGGAGCTAATCTAAAAAAAATTAAGATGATTTAAAAAAAAGCGGTAACACATTGAATCGTCTGTATTAGGTTTAACCAACTGCGTTTACTGGAATGTAGCAGATGTTCCGGTGATGCAACTTTAATCTATGGCAAAGAATTGCCATGTTTATGGACCTATGCTTGACAACCACTCCTTCTATCAGATGCAAGGTGTTTCGGATAAACTTATAAAGCTTCGATTAAAAATAAGAGTAATAATCATACCTACTGGCGACCGGCGGCGGCTTGCTCTAAGGGTAAGGCTCTTGACTCGTAATCCGAAGGTCGCGGGATTAATGTGCGTTATTTCACAAGTAATTAGTTTAAAACAAAACAGAGTATATTTGTGGTACGTCATCGCCCTAGTGTAAGACCACCATTCAGAATTGAAACGTTGCTTGAAATGGCTTTAGCCGTGTTTGGTGAGCAGATCTGAATAGCCAGGTACTTTTCCACCTTCCTCTACCCGATCACCTCCCCCCTACTACTTTCAACCTCACAACATACCCCAATTTGGGATGCTAAAGTCTCACTGGCTCCAGACGGGAGCAGCTGAGACTCTTGTGAGGTATTCACATAAAAATAATTTTAAAAAACCTACCAATTTTGGTTACAGGTCTGTCTGTGATTAAACTCTGGTTGAATTGTATGCGTATTTCTTTTGTTTAAATTTCTTCGGGGTTAATCTTGACAAGTAAAGTATCGTGATTTGTGGGTCTGCGATAGAGCATTACTGATTCCTGGTATTAGTGGCCGAATTGACAAAGACGTCCGATTGCAAATCTAGGCGTCGTGGATTCAATTCCTCTGATAGTCATTTCTCCTCATTGTATAATTAACATCTGACGCTTCTAATGATGGTTTTAGGAGTGATTCAAGTAATGACAGGTTATTTGAAACCTGAGTATGTTTGTCTTTCTTTAAAAAAATAATAATAAAAATACTCATTTAATCATTTTTTAACATTAGCTTCACGCAAGAGGCCTCGGGGAAAAAAATCCCTAAGTGAGCCTATGTTATCTTTGAGGATGGAAGAAAGGAAGGAGAGGAAGCTCTGGGAAGGAAAGCGCGTAAGTATTGGATGGGAATCTGGGGGTCAATGTGTCCAGGAGTGATGGAGGTACGAATCCATCTCTCCCACTGCTGTGCAAGGCGATTGGTCGAGAGAGTCCGGCTGGAAAGGCAAAATGTCTCCCTCAACCAGTCACTTCCGATTCGGCACGCCACGCACCCCAGTAGGTCACCCCAAGTGGTTCGCTACGTTTGGTCACTTAGCAGGGGTGCCCGGGTTCGTGAAGTAAAATACGGCGTTGGTCCAGCAACTGTGTGGCAGGGAGAGATTGGTTGATGGAGATGTTTTGACCCATTCATACGTCCCTCACTTCTGGACATGTTGACCCCCCCAATCCACCCCTTATACCTTTTTCGTTCCCAGAACTTCCTTTCCTAAAAATATCCTCCACACAACATCCAAAAATATGACCTAAGCCCTGGGTGGAATTATTTTCCTAAAGGCCTCCTGTGTGAAGCTAATGAAGAAAAAATAGTATTTTAATATAAAATAGCATTATTTCAGTGCGTTTTCCGAAACAGCCTGTTAATTTTGGGATAAATACAATTTAGGAATGACTCGGGTACATTGACCTACGGTTCAAGAGGTTATTAGTTTTAGGTACTCTAAACCTGAACTTGAAGTCATGGCGGGGAAATATATAATATTACGTAAAAGCGGCTTTATCTACTCGTAATAAGTGAGTAGGTACTTCCTGATATACATTTGCCACTTCTGACACTTGCAACGTGTAGACAAACAAGAAAATGAGGATATGTGCTCTAGTCACTCGAAGCTACGAGTATTTCAAGCCAGGATAGCAAGCTACTGCTGTCCTGGCAAGATCCTGGATTACTCTCTTGACTTGGCGTAAATAGAGCGGTGTACATGATGCTTGGAAATTTTAAGCCGAGCTTAATTCCAAATCATTATTTTAGATCAATTGTTGGGGGCAATTGTCGGACGGTCAACTGTCGGCGGACCAACTGTAGGGGGGACAACTGTCGAGGGATCAACTGTCGGGGGGGCAATTGTCGGGGGCAACTGTCGGACGGTCAACTGTCGGCGGACCAACTGTAGGGGGGACAACTGTCGAGGGATCAACTGTCGGGGGGGCAATTGTCGGGGCAATTGTCGGGGGCAACTGTCGGACGGTCAACTGTCGGCAGACGAACTGTCGGCGGACCAACTCTCGGGGGATCGACTGTCGGTGAATCAACTGTCGGGGGGGCAATTGTCGCCGGATCGATTGTCGTGTCACCCTATCTTCCAGTCTTCAGTGCTAAGAAAACTCTTATGATTTCTGAATGTCAGATATTTTTTTTACATTCCTTCTTTCTCGGTGAACCATCACATTGCATTACACTTAATATTTACCTAATGGAATTGGAGTAAGGACTTCATAGACTATGAGTTTCTCATTTCCCAGAGGTGACGTAAGTGGGAAAAGGAAGGAAATATTGTTTATTATTTATTGCAGTATTTTAAATAGGTACATTGTTTATCTATGTCCTAATACAATCCTTATATATACATACACTTAAAATAACACATCTATACCAAATCAGTCACATATCTTTGCAATTTAATTTTAAATGCCTTTATACTCTCTTCCAATTTTATTTCTTCTGGCAATTCTCCAAATATCTTCAATGCTCCGTACATTAATGACTTCTGACTCTGTGTTTTTTTCCTGAAGGGGAGTCCTTCTTTTCCTCGTCTCATGTGTATGTTTGCTTTGTAGTTTATCATTTTTTCTTAGGAATTCAATAGACGTATGGTCATTGATTATTTTGTAGATTAATATTGTAAAATGTAAATAATTTATTTAAATAACAAGACATTTAACTCCTTTATCATTTTCTTGACTAAAATGTACCTGTTTTTCTTCAATATAGTTCTCATAGCTCTGTTTTATAGAATTGTCATTTGTTTCATCAATTCGTCGTTGGCTAAGAATAGCATGCTGCTGAAATAGGGAAAAGGAAGGAATAGGAACCATGCAAAATGACTAAAGCTTTGTCACGCAACGCTTCGAATCTAAATGGTGATCTTTGTTAGGGTGCCTCGATGTCGGCTTCTAAACCAACACCAGGGCCCAAAACACGTCCCTGACTAGCTCTCAGCGGGACTATGGTACTCTCTATTCAGGGGGGTGGGCAGCTCAAGGCTAGGGAACTTCTCTCCATCCTCCGGTGACCCACGGGATCCTCACTGGTCAACAATCCTCCCGCCGTAGCAGAATAATAACAATGTTAAATCATTTAGACATGTATTGTAAACTCCAACACATACATAGGTTTCTACAGTACAATTCAATTACAAGAAATGCAAATTACACAAACCTAGCTAAAGTGTTTAACTCTCTCTGACTCTCTCTCAAAACGAAACTCTCCGAGTCGTGATTTCCGCGGGGGCCCTACATTTCACTGAATTACGGACAACATTTAAGGAGGAAATCAAGATACAGCTTACATGTAGGTTGGCAGGAACCTCGTCTCATGTGGCAGCTTCATCAGGCACTTTCGTAGTCTAAATAGACCGAACTATAGTGGCAAAAGACTGATTCTACTCAAAAGTATTTCAATAATACATCGCGGCCCCATTGAATTGGGTCCGCCGGCTACAAGTGAGCCGCGAGCGTGCGTTCTCAAAGGCGCTCAGATCTCTTCTGTGGCGAGCGCAGCGGGAATGCCGAGTGGCAGGGCACGGGGGAGAGGCAAGGAGAAACAGGATACGGGGCGGGGAGAGGCGGCGGCCGAGCCGTGTGGACTTGTGCTGCGTTCTGTGCTCTCGTATTTACTCGCTTCAGGGGCGTATCGTAACACTTCCCCCCGCGCTTGGAAAAAAAGCGACGTGGCAATGGAGCTGTAGGAAAAAAAATCCTCTTAAACTTTCATTGGGGTTTTTGAGAGATTCGTTGCTTGAGAGATGCCTAGCTAGAACATGCAATTTATGTTATAGTTTAGGTCACAATGTTTGTAGGGAATGGGTGAGGGGTACATACAATGTTTGGAAAAGAACAGTTTTGGTGAAAGTACATGGTGTGAAACAACATACAAGATTATGCAATTGAAAGATGACAATACATGGTTATGCAATTGAACAAAATAACAATACATGGTTATGCAATTGAAAAATAACAATACATGGTTATGCAATTGAAAAATAACAATACATGGTTATGCAATTGAAAAATAACAATTCATATTTGTACAATCGAAGAACAAAAAAACAAGAACAAAAATGCCTGTGTGATTCTAAAGTTTCATTGGTCTGGGAGCTAAGTTTGCGAAGCGTGGATTTGTTTGGTTTCGGAGAATTTCGAAGAGGAGGACGTGGTTTCACAGATTCTAAGGATTACATTATCACTGTAATCAGACCCCTTTGAGATAACACTCAAAAGTACACTTGGGCCTTAGAAAACACTTGGTTTTGTCGAAGACGTCGAAGTTCATGAAGTGGAGACTGTGGTTGCTGTGCCGCGACTATGGTTACAGAGGTCATTGAAGAGGAGAATCCAGTGTCTGCAGACATGCCAGTACGAATCCTAAAGTGTTATTAAGGTAAACACGGATCGTATATAATGGTTATTGAAGCATAATGTAGCTCAACATAACTTGTATTGGTACGCATTCAGCGAATACTGGAAGTCAAGGTAATGATGGTTTACACATGACGATATATGCGTCACTGCATGACAGCGCAAGAGACGACATGGTTGGCATCGATAGCAAGAGTAAGAACAAACCTAGGAGCTAGCGTGCCCAAAAGGTGGTTCAGAGTGTCATAATGTATAGTGGGACAACTCAACTTGCTGTGGCACGACAAAACAACATACATATGGGCGGTATGGTCTGTGCTTTCAGGAACAAATGCGTAGAAAAATGGCAGCAGGAGGGACCTAGTAACCACAGCGCGTGCTGTCAGGAAGTGGAGCTCAGCTTGGCTGTTGGTGATGACATCCGCCTGGGCTTCTTTTTAATCCGGGAGAAATTATTATTAGAGCAAAATTCTTGAAGTTTACCTGCCTAGGGACCAATGAAGAAAAGGTTTGGAGAGAAACAAAATGTGTCCAGATAATGAAATAAACGAAGTTTTAACCACCGACCCAGAGAGTGACGAAGAGAGAGTTTTCTAACTAAATTGTGGTTACATGAACATTTTCCTTTACCAGGATGACTTGGCGTTTGCCGAGTGACAATATGTCTTGGTTAAAAAACAACCGGCCTTCCATGGCCTATGTTAACATAAAGGTGGTAACATTTTTGTAGAATTTCAACGAACAAGACAAAGAAGTCGTGAATGAGTCACGGTAAAAGTAGAGAAACCAATTCATGAATAAAGGTTGTCAAAAGGAGACAGACGGTACGCCAAGTGCATATCGTACATATCCAACATTCATGAATGTGTTTCGTAAAATTGAGAACGAGAACAAAAGGTGAGACATATGCAGAGAGTGAGGGAGAAAGCCTGCTGATAATTGGTTAGTTTACCGATTCGCACTCCCAGTGAGGGCGAATTATGGTTAACAACAGATTTTCCTCTTCATAACATATACCTGAGAACATGATGGTGAGGAGAAAGGAAAGGAAAAGGAAAGGAGTTGAGTGACGAAACTTGCTAGAGACTGGACTAATTTCCACTTCAAACTCCATGTGAGAATGAAACATGATCAACCAGCAGATTTCCTGACTCTTTACAATTGTTAAAAGGATGAGGAGAAATTTGAATACACATTAACAAAGAGACTAATCTTTTGCGTGTATTGGGCAAAAGATTAGGGGTCATTTTAAAAACTCCTGCGTGATTGTGAGAAAAGACAGACCCTTGCTCCAATTTCACAAACCTGGGGGTTTTCTTATCCGTTCCCCAGACAACGAGTTGGGTGGTTTTGTGCTCAATCGATTAACTCCCACAGCACTATGCCCCATAGTTAGCAGTGAAGCTACAAACTAGTCCTTTTGGGATAGTAGATACTCCTGGGCTTCTTTCCTTTTTGCAAAGAAGTAAAAAAAACAGGAGGTCCACGGGCATTGGCGTTGAATGACAACAAAGGGTTGTGGACTACATTTCGTAGATCGCACACAAAAGGTTTGATATTATTTCGTTCGCACGACTCATGGTAAGTGTTTTAACGTCTCCACGTATAGTGTATAAGAACATGTAAGTACATACAAGATAAAACTCAATTATAGACAGAAGTCAAGAGTTTATACAATGCCTCTTAAAGAAGATGGCAAGGCCGATATTATGTCGTTCGCACGAATCACGGTAAGTGTTTTAACGTCTCCACGTCTCGTGTACAAGGGTTGTACACAATTATACATACAAGCGGTACTCATGACAAATGAATGACACACGACCAACATACAAAAGCGGTACTCATGACAAATGAATGACACACGACCAAAATACAAAAGCGGTACTCATGACAAATGAATGACACACGACCAAAATACAAAAGCGGTACTCATGACAAATGAATGACACACGACCAAAATACAAAAGCGGTACTCATGACAAATTAATGACACACGACCAAAATACAAAAGCGGTACTCATGACAAATGAATGACACACGACCAACTCAATAACATTTAGCTATGAGCAAAAGTGATTATGACGAACTTCTCGTATCGTGGCAGGTATTTTAAGGATCCCTCCTATAACGGTGGATGTTTTAAGGATCTCTCCTATGACGGTGGATGTTCTAAGGATCTCTCCTATGACGGTGGGTTACGTTTAAATACAACACAATAAACGTTAACGATACTTGATTTTAACATAGTTTATAAAGATTCGTTAGATTAACTAACTCCGTAGCCCAAGAGCGTACGACAGAGAAGATAGACAATTTGATGTCACTTCATGTGTTACAAAGTACAAGAGTGATGGCAGAGTATAATTCTACTTACACCAAGTATTTAAAACAAAGACAGACCTATAATGGTTTTACATACTGTCTGTTGTGGCAACCTACAGTGAGGAAGACCAAAGAAAAGGGACCAATTACGGTTTTACATACCCTTTGTGTAGTTACAAACATACCAGGTTATGTGCAATTTGGGTTGCAAATACTTGGTTAAATGGACACCTAAAAGTTGTGAATTCCAAAATCAGGATGACCATAAGGTTTTATTAACCTGTCTC
The DNA here is from genome assembly GCA_917563855.2 of Limnephilus lunatus. Taxonomy (NCBI): domain Eukaryota; kingdom Metazoa; phylum Arthropoda; class Insecta; order Trichoptera; family Limnephilidae; genus Limnephilus; species Limnephilus lunatus. The sequence goes on from OU830596.1 coordinate 25,375,985, forward strand.
GTAGGGTTGAAACGTGTCATATAAGACATACGCAACGTACAAGCAAAAAACAAAATAACAAAAAAAACAGTGGCTTTGTTATAACAACCAAAGACCGGATGATTCGGTTTTACGTACTTTAGTTGAAACGAGCCAAATTGATTTATATACAGGGTTATAAAGACCAATCATTGGTTTTATAAATACGAGTTCCAAAATGGACGTGTCGATATCCAATTTGGGTACATGAGCATGAATTTGGGTAGGACGCCATCAATTTTTAATTTAAGAGGAAAAAATTGAAAAAAACTTATATACACGAGGGGCGACTATGTAAGTAACCACTGTTTGATTTTCATGCTAGAGATACCTCGGAAGGTTTTACAACTCATGATGAACAAAATGAAAGGAAAAAATTGTAAAAATAGTTAACTGGTTCTGAGTCGGAATTTAACACTTTGGAATTTACAAAACCCGACTTCTAGAACGACACGCCGATGGGCAATTGTCAACTACTTTACATGAACAAAATAAACAGGTGAGAAAGTTCCTTTCCACACGACAAAAATGCAACAAAAAATAGGAGAAAAATTACAAAATTACATGACAAGGCAGGGTATGACATGGCATGAACATTGCGTAGTGTATGTGTTGAGACAATAAATGGGCTCGCGACTTCCCAAACATTGCAACTCGAAAAGTGTCTCCGTTCCAAAGTGATCAGTTTTAGAACAGGTGAAAAAAATAAAAGAAAAAATTGCCGTGAGGGAAAGAAAAAACAGTGCAAAAACAACATTTGAAAGTAACTTCAAGGAGAGTACGCATTAATTTACAAAATAATTTACAACTTGTTTCATTTACGAAACGATGGGCATGTGATTGACACAATACACGCCTGACGTAGTAAGACTCTGTAAGCTTACAAAAAAAAATGTGATACATACTGGATCATTTTACGTTTGCTGAGATAGTGGGGGCAGTTTTACTTGACTCCTCACTTCCAGACTTTACAATGTCCTTAATGTGGTAATTACCAATGTGCTTTCCAGATGAGTCAGACAAGGAGTACACTAGGTCTGATATTTTCCTTAGAACTTTGGCCTTCACGAAACGTGGTGCCAGCTTAGCAGAGAAATACATGGCTCCTTGGGAAAGTGTGTTGTTCTTTCTCCAAACTATGTCTCCTGTATTGAAGGTGACATGTTTTCTACGTAAGTTATATCTGTCCGCACTCTTTTGGTGAGCCAGGAGCAAAGCATCAGTGACTTCACTGTAAATGGCCGACAGTTCTTCCAAGCGATGGGCATAGTCTGCGGTAGGGTTGCTTGTGGTGGCGGATGACGTAGGAAAGTTTGTGTCCCTATGTAGAGAACCATGGACGACTTGTTCCATACCGTGTTTTAAGAAGAAAGGTGTGTAACCAGTGGCCAGGTTAACAATGTTGTTCATAGCGGCCTGAATTTTATCTAGGTTTTTACACCAAGTGCGTTGGTCTTTATCAACTAGAATAGCTAGAGCAGTGTTGATTGTTTGGTTGTAACGTTCGACAGTGTTGTTTTGGGGAGTGTACAAGGTGTTATAATAAATGTCCTTGATTCCGTATTTGGCAAGAAATTCTTTGAATTCCTGGGCAATAAACTGTTTTCCGTTATCAACAATTACGGTTCTGGGTGTTCCGTAAGGTATAAAAATGTGTTTTTCCAGAAGTTTGATGATGGCGGACGCGTTGGCTCTTTTTAAAGGGAAGATCCAACAGAATTTGGTGAAAACATCCACTACACTAAGTATGTGCATGTGTCCGGCATAACTTCGAGGAAAAGGTCCGACGAGGTCCATTGACAATGACTGTAGGGGTCTGTCGGCGCGTTTGGGGTTACCCATTAGGCCGGCCGGTGCTGCCGTGCTATGTTTATAAGCTTTACAAGTTTCACATTTAGAGATGTAATTGCGAATTTGTTTGAAAAGACCAGGCCAGTAATACTTCAAGGAAATCTTTTTATACGTCTTGAAAGTTCCTGGGTGTATAGAGTCGGGAGCACTATGATTGTCGATTATTATTTGTTCTCTTCCTTCGAGGGGAACGACAAGTTTCCAAGAGTAATCTTCGAGGATGGATAGTGGTGCCTTGCAATTACGGTATAGTTGTCCTTCTTTTATGATAAAATTAGGAAACTTTTGTTGATTATTTTTACAACCTTCGAAGATTTTCAAGTACCATTCATCTTTTGTGGATGGAGGGGGGGCAATTGTGTCAACATTTAATGAAGCCAATTCAATTCTTGAAAGAGCGTCAGGAACAATATTGTCCGCGCCTTTACGGTGTACAACATCAAAATTGAATTGAGACAAACGGGAGGCCCAACGAGCGAGTCTACCGGAGGGATTACTTAAAGAGATCAACCATTTCAAACTACTATGGTCTGTGACTACAGTAAATTTGCTACCGTCTATGTAACCGCGGAAATGGTGAACAGAATCCAATACAGCCAATAACTCCTTTTCGGTAATTCCGTAGTTTTTCTCGTGTTTATTTAGTGTACGGGAAAAATACGCTACAGGGTGTTCGCCATCTGGGAATTCTTGAGTTAGGACTCCACCGATTCCTACGTTGGAGGCATCCGTGTGGAGGGTAAAAGAGAGTGCAAAATCCGGGCAATTCAGAACGGGGGCTTTTTGAAGGGCATTTTTTAAAGTTGTAAACGCTTCTTCAGTTTCAGCAGACCATCGGAAGTTGCTGACACCTTTACGGGTGCCGGTAATTTTATTTAAGGGGGCTGCAATTGTGGAAAAGTCTTTGATGAATCTTCTGTAGTAACCTGCAAGTCCAAGGAAACCTTTGACTTCCTTCGCGTTTTTGGGTCGGGGAAAATTTGCCATGGCTTCCACCTTAGCGGGGTCTGTTCTTAGACCTTTTTCGTCGACAATGAATCCCAAATAACGTAAACGGGACTTACAGAATTCAGACTTCTTCAAGTTGATGGTTAAACCAGCGAACTTGAGTTGTTGAAAAACCTTTTCCAACATTAATAGGTGTTTTTCAAAGGTGTCGCTGACGATGATGAGGTCGTCAAGGTAACAAAACAGGCTGTTATCGACTTCAGGACCGAAGAGTTTGTCCATCAGTCTTTGTAATTCGGCGGGGCTGTTCTTTAGACCAAAGGGTAATCTTTTAAAGTAGTTTTTTTTTTTTTTTAATAGCAGTTTTTTCACACGATTCTGCGTCCAAAGGTATTTGCCAAAAAGCTTTGCTTAGGTCAACAGAGGAGATGAACTTGGCGTTGCGCAGTTTGTCTAAGGTCGCGTGGACGTAAGGTAAGGGGTATGCGTCAGCTTCCGTACAAGAATTTAAACGTCTACTGTCGAGACAGAAACGTGCGGAGCCATCTTTTTTAGAAACCAAAAGAGTTGGGTTGGTCCATGCACTTCTGCTGGGAACCACCACACCCATTTTTAACATTTCATCAAGTTCTTTTTCCAAAAGTTTAAGCTTTTGGGGGGCTAAGTTGTAATAACGTTGCTTTATGGGTGGGCCATTGGTTTTAATGTGGTGTTCTACCAAATTTGTCAAACCCAATCCACATTTTTCGAAAGATATTGATTCGAATTTATTGACCATTTCCTTTAGTTGGAGAGCTTGGTCCGTGCTTAAATTTTCGTGAGGTATTATTGTGCGGATCTCACTAATTTGAGCAGCAGTGGAGGTTTCGCCAAGAGTATTAAATACTTGGGGAGCAACGTTAAAAGCCTTCCAGAAGTCAACGCCAAGGATGAAATTCTGGGATATAGAGGGCACTATTAGAAAATTGATTGTAATTATTTTATTGTTACAATTAATTGGCAGTGCAAGGGTACCGATGACCGGCTGGGAAACATTATCCGCAGTCGTCAGGTGTGTTGTTTGTGGCGAAATTTTAAAATCACTGTTAACAAAAGGCAGGTGAGCATTGTTGCCAAGACAGCTGACAGATGCACCGCTATCAAGTAATCCGGAAAAGGGCACATTGTTAACAGAGAAAAGAGCATAGGGTCTCCCATCTTTAGCTTGTTTGCAACAAACCGAGGAAACATTTAAGGTCTGGTTAAAATACTTAATGTGTGATAACCAATCAGTCCATTCTTTAGACCTTGGTTCAGAATGGGTACCTGAGAGGTTATTATTTAGTTTTTTGGCCTCTTCATGTAGAAATTTGGTGGGGGCTTGGAGAAATCCACCTGAGGTCTGACATCGCTTGGGTTTTGTAACCTTTCTGCATTGTGCCTTGATCTCTTGAAAATGTTGCGCAGTTCGTCGCGTGGAGGAGAGCGGTCCCTAGAGTAGTGTCTCTTGGAGGTTCGGGGTTCCTTGGATTCCAGAAGTCTTGCTTGCTTGAAACAAGTAGCGGCCAGGTGGCCTACTTTTTTGCAAAAGGAGCACACTTTTTTGTTGTCGAATTCTGGCTTTAAACCAGACGAACGGCTTGGCACAACCACATTATTCGACACATTCTTTATGTTTTTCCTATCCTGGTACGATTCCAGGAGGAGGCAGACTTCGTTTAGCTGGGCCAGGGATGCAATTTTCTGTGAGGTGATGATGTTCTCGTATTTGCTTAAAAGGCCATCAGTTATGACTGGTAATAGTTCAGCTTCCGGAACAGGATGTGAAAGCTTGATGTTGATGGACTCAGCCCTTTCTATGAATGTAGCCACAGGATCATCTACTAGTTGTTTAATAGATAGTAGAGATAGTTTGATCCGGTGCTGGGCCTCCTTTTTTCCAAAGCTAGAGATTAGGGCAGCTCTGAGTTTATTCCAATCTTTGCATTTAGTCTTTTGGATGCGGTGCCACGGAATTAATTCTGGGGAGATGAGTTCTATAAAGTTTCTCCGTAGAATCTCGAATGGGATGTTTTTGATTGTAGCCGTTTCTTCAATACGGTCAATGAAATCCAGCACATCGGAGACGCCATTATATTTGACTTTCCAAGAGGATAAATCGTAAGTTTTATCTTGTGTCAAGATGGGTGCGACGTCCTGTTTTATCATTACATGCGGCGTAGGTTCTTTGTCAAGATTATCCAAAACTTGCGTAGCCGAACATGAATTATTTTCGTTGGAGGGGGCGAGATTTATTCTCCTAATGTACTTTTTGTTGAATAAAAGTGCATATGCCTTCAATGTAGATTTAGATTTGCTTGATGGCGAGAGTCCTCTATCCCTTAAAGCAGCTTGTAAGTGGGCTTTGGATAAACTATGCACATTGGGAATGGTACCCAAGTTGGATGGTGTAATAGCTTGCTTGTCCTCCATTGCGAGTTTCCTGGGTGGTGAGGAGAAGAAAAAAAAAATTGGCCAGGGGTTTCCTTTAGAAAGCGCAAAAATTAATTTTTGTGAGGCACTTTTCACTTGGTGATCACTGTTGGCACTTCCAAATGTGTTTTGTATACATGACACCAGAATTCTTGTCAAGGAGAGGCAGACGAGAAAAAATTTTGCGTGGAAAGACCTTAGTGGTAAAGGTTTTTGTATTTCACTGACCACTTTTGAGAAAACTGTGAAATTCACAAGTATTTATTTATTTTAGAAAAATTTTGCCAGGACTGACCTTTAGAAAACAGGTTTTTTATTTTCACAAAACACTTTGCACTGAGAAAGGCACTAAAGTTCACAAAAGGCACATTTCTGGCAAATAAAGGACAAACTTCCGGATGAAAATGACTGAATATGGGGTTTATTGCATCCAACCATATTAAAATTATTTTATTTATTCATGGAATCAGTCATTGGCTTTATTATTATTCCACTTTTCACTTATGTAAGGGAAAAAACACAATTCACTTTCACTTATGCTGAAAAAAACAGTACCTATAATGTACAATGGGGAAAGAAAGTCATTATTTTGTCCATTTGGAGAAACATTAAATTGTACTAATTTGACAGACACAAGTGGGCCAATTGGTATATTGTGCAGAAATAATAAAAATACGTAAGTCCGAAATTTTCATTAAGGAATTCGCAAAATAACTGGGGTTCCAGAATCAATGATTTCCGTTGGTATCCCGGTTCAGTCATAAAAAACGGTTTGGATTTAAAACGCAGCCTAGCAACAGTCGGTTAGGATATCGGCGGGAACAAGGCATTTGCGCGCACAATCCGGAATATCGCGTGAAACAAAGGCCGTTGGATTTGGCGCGGATTGCTGTTGCTACGCGCTCGCTGTTTGGTGACGCGTGCGCAATCAGATTCGCGGCGTTTCGGGTACTCAAAATGGCCGTTGTTTCAACTTGCGATGCAATTTATAATTCCAGTCAGATCCGTTATGGATCTAATTTACATATTGGTTTCTGTGGTTTTTTCACAGGATTCACTGTAGAATAACAAGGCATAATTAATGTTTACAAAATAGTTGTTATGCGGGAAGGATTTCGACAAAGGAAGGTCCCGCAAAGCGACCGGGATAGAGAAAAAAAAATTCCAGGCTCCACGTTGATGCGCCAATTGTTAGGGTGCCTCGATGTCGGCTTCTAAACCAACACCAGGCCCAAAACACGTCCCTGACTAGCTCTCAGCGGGACTATGGTACTCTCTATTCAGGGGGGTGGGCAGCTCAAGGCTAGGGAACTTCTCTCCATCCTCCGGTGACCCACGGGATCCTCACTGGTCAACAATCCTCCCGCCGTAGCAGAATAATAACAATGTTAAATCATTTAGACATGTATTGTAAACTCCAACACATACATAGGTTTCTACAGTACAATTCAATTACAAGAAATGCAAATTACACAAACCTAGCTAAAGTGTTTAACTCTCTCTGACTCTCTCTCAAAACGAAACTCTCCGAGTCGTGATTTCCGCGGGGGCCCTACATTTCACTGAATTACGGACAACATTTAAGGAGGAAATCAAGATACAGCTTACATGTAGGTTGGCAGGAACCTCGTCTCATGTGGCAGCTTCATCAGGCACTTTCGTAGTCTAAATAGACCGAACTATAGTGGCAAAAGACTGATTCTACTCAAAAGTATTTCAATAATACATCGCGGCCCCATTGAATTGGGTCCGCCGGCTACAAGTGAGCCGCGAGCGTGCGTTCTCAAAGGCGCTCAGATCTCTTCTGTGGCGAGCGCAGCGGGAATGCCGAGTGGCAGGGCACGGGGGAGAGGCAAGGAGAAACAGGATACGGGGCGGGGAGAGGCGGCGGCCGAGCCGTGTGGACTTGTGCTGCGTTCTGTGCTCTCGTATTTACTCGCTTCAGGGGCGTATCGTAACATCTTTCACAATGGGATCTAAATACAATGTACGGAAAATGTTCTACACATTATTATATATTAAAAGTGAAATAAATCTTCCAAAGAATTATTGAGAAATGGTCCAGCAATGGTTGGAAAAGAAAACAGGTAAAAATATAATTTTAATATTTTATTAGCTTATAATTAATACAATTTACCCATTGCGCATTTGCAAATATTTCAAACCTTCATTTACATACAGGATAAAATTTATTAATTATATTTGTCCTATATATCCTACTTTCACTATTCATTCCACATTTAATAAATAAATAAATATATTTAATGAATAAATAAACTTTTATCATGTAACCAAGAAGACACTCTGATTAAAAGTGTCAACAAATGGCTTTCCCCAAGGCTCTCTTTTGGGGCCTTCGTAATTTCTCTACTGCAAACAATTTTATAAATAGGGTCTTGTAATCAACCAAAATTAATGGCAAATGTAGTTAAGCAATTTATGAACAGTTCTAACAGTTATTGAGGACAGCGAATGACATTTTGAAGCCAATCTCTTTGCCCTTCTGAGAGATGTAGTTGTCACTGTTGAAGAACACGTACAGAGGTCCTGGTGATGCAACTACAATAAAGAAAATAACATCATTATTATGAATATTCTATGGAACTAAGTTTCTAAAGATAAAGGGAATACATCTAAGATGGGGAAAGGTTTTTCTAGGTCGAGGCGGCGGATGCGTTTTCCCACCTGTTGGGTGATGGGTCGGATGCGGAGAGACTGGTTGAAGGAGAATTTTTGACCCCTCTTGGACTCTCTCGACCCATCGCCTTGCATAGCAGTCGGAATGGATTCATAATTCCGTCACTCCTGAACACACTGACCCCCAGACTCCACCCATTATTTTCCTTCGCCGAACTTCCTCACCTTCCTAAAATATATCATACACACACCGTCTCCAAGATGACATAGGCCACGAAGGATTTTTTTTCCTCATGGTCCTCTGTGTGGAGCTAATGTAAAAAAAATCTTTTTTTGTGTTCTTTACACTCTGGTCTTGGTGCTCCTTTTTTCAAAACAATTTCGTGGAAAACGAGTCAATTGGCGATAAAAATTTATTTCCACATGTAAGTTTCCACCAAGAAACATTTAGAATAACTGAAGATTGTTATGGTAAAGAATTTTAGGAATTCTGTATCAAGAGTTTATTTTTAATTATATTTAAAGTAAGAACTGCGGAATCTCTGTGTGGGCCATAATGTAGTCTGCATTACATAATCTGGCCAATGGTCAGTACTATCAATGTAAAGTAACCAAGCAAGATGTACTTACATGCCACGACAGAGCGCTGCACGCTGTTTCCGCACCATTTGGTCCCGCAGAGGCCGAGCTTCGATACTCCGTCGGGGATCAGCAGGTAGTCGCCCCTGCGGTTATCGCGGTCGGGCCCTTCGCAGTCCGAGTCCACCTGGTTGTTTTTGTTTCTCAAACTCGACAGCTGGAATTTTCTAGCCATCAGTCTGCAACAAAGTTACAAGAATTGTTTGGCCACTGTACTTGGACATATGCGGCTTACTTCATCCACTGTTTCAGTGAACGAACTGGGTGGTATTGTTACCTTCTAAGTGATCCTCTCTTGCCTTCCACATCACCAGATACTATGAGCTTCTCCAGGATTGAGCTCTCACTTTGGCGAGCATAGTCTCTAAATTACCTTAGGCAGTAGGCAGACAGTTGACAGTTTATATATGTGGCCATACTTAGCTGCAAAAAAAAAATCCGCAAAAGCTCATAGCACTCACGGGTGACCTGTACAATCACCAGATACGGTCCCTGGTTCCTATTTCCAAATTCATTGTTGTCGCGATATTTTGTTGGTTCGAACGACTTCTCTTCCTCTCCAATTTAAGTAAAAACCTTGCACGGCCACTTACTTGACTCCGCACACGGAGGAGGTCCTCTTGAAACAGATGGCATAGCGCAGTTTGGGCGGATAAGGCCCTTTACCAGAGTTGTAGTTGAATGACTCGATAGTACCAGTCCTCTCGGGGTAGTACTGCAGACACCCGGCGGGAGCTGCAACAAACGATAGTATGGTACTGTTATAGCTTCGCTAGTTGATTGCAGAAAACTTAGAAAAGTCGATAAATCGTAAAGTACAAAGTATTATTGTTTGAGCAAAGTGGTTATTGCCAAAAGGGTAGATTGTGATCCTGAGGCATATTTACGTATAAACCCATTAACAGGTTACAAGTGGCAGTCATTGATCATCAGACAAATGCACAATTAAAAGTTGCTGACGAAGGTGCTTATCACGGGTCTTTAGAAAGAGCTTCGAACCTCCTCAAAGTAAGAAAATAATTTAAATAAGATAGTTGAACGTGTTTGAAACTAGATCCACTTGTTTCAATCTGAAATTAAATAAGGCCAGAATCAAATGCATGTTATTGGACAGGCGATTTAAACCGAAATGCATTTATAAATTATGAGCCAAGAATATAATATTTTGAAATATAAATGATCAATTTGAATCCATTGTACATCAAAGCATTGGCCAAGCTAAGAATGTAGCAAAGGACGCCGAAATTATCATAACAATCATGAACCTTAAGTGGGAAAAAACTGAAGGTTTTAGACTTAACAAGAATAGTTCGTTCTAATTTGGAACATCATAGCTCGTAACGGCAAAAGGTTCTTGAAGAAATGAAAGAATATAGTATGCATAACGCTTCCATGCAAATAATTTCCCCTGTATTTTGTTATTCAGCAAGAATTTACGGAACCTCGGCAAAGTGTAAGTTATTTACCTAAGAGTTGTTCACCAATATCAGGTGTGTGAGTTCTTCCCGAGACAGCTGCGAATAGACCACCGACTCCAGTGTTGATGGTTTCATCTCGACGGTTGACGTCATCCAGGTCCCTTGCATTCCTGAAAAACCAGATATGTGTGATTAGCCTACCTCACTCAAATGTATAATCAATGAATGTTACTGAAATGGTAGACCAGTTTATGTCACTCAAATACATGATCGGTTGATGTCAATCGATAGAAAATTAACCCACGTCACTCGAATACACATTTAGTTGATGTTACTCAAATGGAGACTGGTTCACGTCATGTAAAAATATAAATCATAAAATGCAGTGTTACAGATTTAGTGTCTGAGTAAAATTCAGAAAGTGTGTGATTATTTATTTACTTATGGTTATGTTGTTTTCATTGAGAAGGAAATTAGCACCTAAGTAGGTGTACTCGTTACATTTTCTTAGTTGTATTTATGCACCGGACAAATTGTGAACCTCATTTTCGAATCCACTATGAAATTAAGTGATTGTGTTTATGACTAGCGAGTTCCCGGCATGCGCTAAAATGTAAAATAACTGACGTGTCCCCTTCCCCACACATTTTCATTTTTCATATACATATTACTAACCTTGATTTTTGTATATTTATTTATTAACATTAACGGTATAAATATACCATAAATACAGATTACATGACATTTCACAATATCATAGTTGTACATAAGATATAATAAAAGAGAGAGAATAAGTTGTTGTGGCATTTGGTTGAGAAGTGACACAAGGAGCTACAATTACATATAATACTAGTGTAAAATAAAATTTATACTTATTGATTGAAAATATATGATATAATAGCCTTCTTGTACCTAGCTTCCGTGCAGTTAAATAGATCCGCCACATCTGCGTATCTATTACTAACTTCATGTAACCTAGGTACAAGCGAGTTTTTCATGTACTCAGTCCTGGTGTTGTTACATTTAAATAGCATTTTGGAGCGAGTTGCTCTAGTGGGTACATGAAAGTCGACGAGCTTAGTTAAATCAGGACTGTCTATTCTACCATTTACAATTTTGAACATAAATATTAAGTCAGATATAATTCTTCGATCTGAGAGTTTTATTAAATTTAATTCTTTCATCAAGTAATTATAGTTTATGTTTTCAATGGGAATACCGAGTTTAAAATTTATGTGTCTTAGGAATTTGTGTTGAATTTTTACAATCATTCAAATTTGGTACCTAATATAGGTACCTATATAAAATATCTATTAATCTCGATGAGATTCAAAGTATTCGATTTTGGTTAGTTTCGTAGGTGAGTACTTCAAGTAAATTCATTAATTTAAAGAGTTTATTCGAAAATTTCACTCTCAAATTATGACATCTTGATAATTTTGTAAGAGTTTTTGCGATGATTAAAAAACTTTTCAGAAGTATTGTCATGTGGTTGTAATAATCCAGAAACCTTCGCTAGGGTGGAAAGAAGGTATTTTGAAAGATTCAAACATTTACAGTAATAAAGCAATGCATTGACAACATACATACATATATGCAAGCAAGCAAGCAAACATAAATTCAGTATTCTCTGTAGGTAAATTTATATAGATGATCGGATCATGTCACTCATAAATCATACATTAAATAGAATGGGAGCAAACCTCCTTCCCCTGTCTTCAATCTGCCGGATTCGTATCCTCCAATTGGGGATGGCAAGGTTGTCTTCGTTCTGCCTGTCCGCTATCTTCAGCGAGATCCTGATCCCACTGCCCTTGAACGAGTCCAGAGAAATGTAGACTGGAAAATTAATAAACAAGATAACCGAACAATATAATTGTTGAATGAATGTCAACGAGTTGATTTCTCTAATTTTATAATGCTTTACTTGTCTATTTTATTGTTTTTGAATGTTTCTATCCGTTTCTGTCACTTGTTAACTTGCAGTCTACCGTCTACCTAACTTTCTAATAATAATATTGTACTATTACAATCATCTGCATTGTTATTATTCAGACCACTTTATAAAAAAGTAAAATGTAAGTTTTTCATTTAATATTCTATTGTTGTCAAATCAATGAAAATCGCCATAGCAAAATCGACAAAAATCCCTATAAATTCATAAAACTCTCCAGGGTTTGAATAGAATACAAAAAAAAGACAAAGAATAGAAATTACGAGAGAAAACAGGTTTAGATGCCACGGATGTTTTTGAGGAAAATTATAAGTTAAATTATGTACAAATAACAAAAAATCTAGGAGTAGAAAACAGGACCTTGCTGAGGCATTTCTGTACCATTGAGCTATTTCGACCATATCAACTTCGGTCGTATCTGTATCATACTTTAACTACGGTCAACATTTATCGCGTACTTTGTTGGCTGCTATCTTTTTACGTGATTGCACGATTTTACCCAAATTTAATGGAAAATTGATTCAATTCCTAGGTGCGACCGAATTTTTTTCTATTTCACATTTTTCGTTTGATAGATGTCAATATTATCATCAATGATTAAAAATTGATGGTATTTATTAGGTAGGTGGGTACTCACAGTGTTGTCCGGAGTTCTCTCCGCAGAGATTAGGGATGATAGTGGTGGAATCGACGTAGTTGGTGACCTTGAACACGTCGTGCTGGCATTTGTACTCCTGGAAAACATAACATCTTATAACATAGGACGAAAGTTATATTTATTCATTTTAACCAGGTTCAACGGCAGGCCATTTCGAGCACTAAGTAGAATAGGTAGATAAACTGTAGATAGACCAAAAATAAAAGCTCTAGAATTGTTCAGAACGTAGCGCGATGCGGACGGCGAATGTCTTGTGACAGTGTGACAAGCTGTGAGCCAAAATACTTTGTTGAATTTTTTTTTGTCAAAATGGTAAAAGATCGATCTTTGACCGAAATTTGGGCCTTAAATTGTATATAGAAAAATACATGTTTATCGGTGAGAAAAAACCTTCAATTAGGTAATCACTAAAAATATACTTAAGAAGCTTGTGCTAAAATTTGAAACTGATCGGTTCAGCCGTTTCCGAGAAATCTGTGTCACCGACTTAGGAAACAAACTTTTTTAGAAAAACGCTTAATGATTCAAAAGCACTTAAAAATGAGTGTGCTTTGGACTTTAAACCACAAGACTGAAGTAACTTGGGATGGAACCATAACAGTTTAGTTGACCCGATGTTAAAGTGGCCTTTAACGCATGCCCCGACACTCCCCGAGACTCCCCCACACTCCCCATTCCCCATTCCCCATTCCCCATTCCCCATTCCCCATTCCCCATTCCCCATTCCCCATTCCCCATTCCCCATTCCCCATTCCCCATTCCCCATTCCCCATTCCCCATTCCCCATTCCCCATTCCCCATTCCCCATTCCCCATTCCCCATTCCCCATTCCCTACCCCTACCCCCACCCCTACCCCTACCCATAAGTAAATCGTGCGTAAAAGCCCGATTGTTCGCTTTACTCGATCACCGTTCGCAGCGATCACCGTTCGCATCGTTTAGCGTTCGCTTCTAAATATATATATATATATATATATATTCTTTTTCGTAACGCATCCACCAGCTTACCCCCAAGTGTCGAGCGTGCGCAAAGAAGTTTTACTTCAAAAATGTGCATCAAAAATTCCTGAAGATTTGATTTGCAACATGATTTCCTTGAAGGTTTCCGAACATATCAAAAAGATATAATGTGAAGTTTAGTTGTTAATTGTTTTTTCCAATTTTTCAGAAAGAATGTATTCCGAAAATAAATTTTTTACGTCACGGAAAAATCCCAAACATCACCTTAAATATCAATAAATGTTTTAAAATTCCCTACTAATTTTACGATTTTCCTAAAAGATCTTTTCAGAAAAATATCTAAATTTACCTATATTAATAGTTTCAAACTTCAAATAACAAGATGAAAAAGTTGAATGTCTAACCAAACATAATGTTTTCCAAATTCAAATACTGGATCGCACGATATTATTTTTCATTATCGGAATCGGTGTCTTTCGCCTTTCACAAAATTTGAAAATTTGAGCTATGCCTATGTAGGTACAATAAAATGAATATATTGTTCATAAATTTTATAATCTTGAAATATTAAAGCTCTCTAACCGATTTCATTAATAATTTCTATTGGGGAGGTTCGCGTGGAAAAATTATAATTATCAATTAACCAAATTCAAAATTTCGGCGGCGGTCTTTAAGTTTTTTTTGAGTTCTGATCATAAAAAAATATCTTTTCAGCCATCCAATGTTGGTGCACAGAAAAGTGGAGGTAGATTTTTTATATTGTGAAGAATTAATGTCGGTAATAAAGCACATCAGTTCTGTTTAATAAACAACACCCCCCTAGTCAGTGAAGTCTAAACTGAAAGGTTTTTAAAACGATAAAATACTGTTATAAAATAATGCACAGAAGAAAAATTACATTTTTTTACTGAAATTATTAGAAAAATCATTAAAAAAACACTCAATTTAATGGGTAAACTCACTTGAGGTTGATCGTCTTCTTTGCCGTTAAGGTTTTCATTAGCCCGCCCGCCTTGATTATTTCTATGGTTTCTGATAATGTCTGAGTTTGGTCTGGGGTTTGTTCTTCGGGTTATTGTAGGGGCTGGTGTAGTGGTGGTGGTACTTGATGTGGTTGATGAGGTGGGGCCAAATTGACTTGGTTTGGTGTTTAGGTCATCAGCCCTAATACGATCTCTGTTCCACGTATTGTAATCTTCGGAGTTTACTACTTCGTCGTTCCATCCATCATCATACTCCCCACCAAAGCCGTCACTGGTCTGCACTAAATCTTCAGGTCCTCCGTTTCCGAAGAAGGCTTCTTCGTCATAATCGGATTTGATTTCACCATCTTCAACGGCTTTGCGGTACCTTTGGTGGTCGCCAGAGCTGGAACGCAAGTCATCGACAGTGCCGGACAGAGTGCTGGAGGAAGTGGTATTTGTAGTACCGCCATTAATGTTATCGTTTCTGCCTTCCTGCCAGTCATTGCCATTTGTACCGTTGTTCCATCGACCGTTGCCATTACCTCCGTTATTTGAGCGTCTATTGTTTCTATCCCTCCCATTAGAGTAGCCATTATTGTTCCCGGCTTCTTTACTTCCATTGTTATTCCATTTGTCGTAGTTATTATTGACATTACCGTTGTTTCCTCCGTCATTCCAGCCACTGTTACCATTGGTTCCATTGTTAGAACTGTTGTTTCCATTATTCCATCCTCCATTGCCATTCCAATGTCCATTTCCCCCACTTCTTCCATTATCATTCCAGCCTCCATTTCTCCCTAGACTTTCAACGACCTCGACGTTTCCATTCAGGTCGTCGTTATTCTGAAAATTAAAATAACATAACGGTTTAATTACGTTTTAAAAAATTACCCACTGAAGGGATATCCATAGTTGCAATGGACTTATAAAAGTTTAAATTAAAGTTTTTAATGACCATCTTCTGTAATAAATATCTTACCGCTGTGGGTTGCGACAGGGTCAAGATCTCCAAATCAATTCTGATCTGTGAGACGTAGCGATTATGTGGAACGATATTGTAGGAACACTCAAGTCCCGGAAAGTTCCTGCCAACGTTTGGCATGTTCAGAATGGCTTCCTTGCTGGATATGGAGTAGCCGCATGTTGTCACTATAAATACAGTCAATTGGTCGTTAGTGTTCTAGATTAAAAAGAGGTATGTTTGAAATAAATACACGAGACGAACAATATCTGGAGGCCATGAACGGAGAAAATAGTGTGATGAGAATTTATGAAGCTTCAGGGAATTGTTGAAGAAGTTGGGGACGATAAGTCAGAATAACAGAACAATATGAATGAGAGGACGCATGGATTTGAATGAAACGAGAAGTTCATGCAAGACAGCGATGGTATAAGTGGTATAGGATACGGAGTAGATGATTAGGTTAGGTTAGTACTCACGCGAGCAGCAGGTGGAGGAGACCCCACAGTAGCCCACCACTTTACCTCCCTGATTGCCGCAGTTCCTGCGCGTCATGCACACCCCCCTCGTGGCCTGGTCTAGCCCCACGCATACTTGGCCTGAGTCATCCGAGAACAGACCTGGGACAAACGTTCACTTCAAAGTAAATTTGGTGGCAGTCTTTTAGACGACAGCGAGAAAACGATCGGTACAGATTCAGCGAAAAAATGGAAGGCGTTGGGATCGTTTATAGTTAAAAATGGTTTTAATAATAATAATGTCTTTATTTGGAAAACAAACAGCTTTACAAAGATACATAAAAATAAACAGTGGTAAATAAATAATGGTATACGTAAAAGAATTCGCCGTCTGCTCTCTAATAGATTGTGCTAATTAAATTTTTTTGGAAAAAATCCTTTTTGCAAGTTATAATTTCAAATATTATGTTGTTGTTTATGACTATGGGTACCTACCCAATGTAAATAAACAGTTTTGTCTCCCTAAATACCTACTCTACTTTTTCAAGAAAGGCATATTACAAAAACCCAATATTGTGTAACACCCATTTATATATATTTAAAATAGCCGGTAACCCTAACCGAACTTAACCTATTTAACCAATTTTTTTACCATAACTCTTAATGACCTTTCTGAGGTGCTTATGAGTTGGTTTCATTCTGAGTTGTCTGGTCACCGTGACCAGCAATGTGGCGGAATCAGCAGCCTAGCAGAAATAGAAGAAGAGGAAGAGATTCCGGTCACGATGGGAACGGGAGTTCCATTTCTGGAGGAAAGAGGAAAACAGAACTGAACTGCTAGTTACATGAAATAGTGTTTGAATCACCAATAAACAGTTATATACAAATTACAGACTATTATCTGACATTTTCCTGCATAACAAGTTATTTAGTGTCACAATAGACCACTTGCATCACATTTAAAAAAAAATTACGGTTTAGGCAAATATTCTAAGATATTCTGTATTTTTTTATTTATTTTTTAATCGTATTTTTGAAACCCTGGCGATTTTTTGAAAATTTCAATCCGAAAAATTAGACCATTTTTGATAAACCGGAAAGACGGGACATAATTTTATGGGTGCGAAAAACCCATAATTACATAACCGAAAATCATTTTAAAAAAATAACGTTTTCCACGAGAACAGAAATAAATTGTACGGGGTTCTCTTCGTAACATCTGTAAAAACACCGCCATCTTTATCAAAAAATCAAACCAAAGGATAAGTTCGCATAGAACAAACAACAAATCTAGAGAACGTTAAACGCAAATTCAAAAATTCGCCGGAAATCAAAATGATGCCATATAAAAAAAAATTATCTACGTGGAATTTTACAAAATTAAGGGAACATAATCGGAGACGGGACATTTTCATGTAGTGACGTCACGAGCTCAAATAATGGATTTATTTATTTAAAAATAAAAAAACTATACATTTCTAAAAAAATTTACTAACATTTTCGTAATATTAGTAAAAAAATCTATCCACACGATTTTTTCCAAGTCGTTGTGAAATCCATGCAATTGGCCTATTGTTTACTTATTTAATTTACACGGTATAAATGTACCATAAACAATGATTTTGTGACACAGTTAAAAGCATAAGAAAGTATTAGAAACAATAAAAAAAAGAGTAACAATTAATTGTGGCATTTAACCGTAAACTGACATCAGAGAGTTCCTAAAAATCTCTGATGGCTATAAAAGTAAGAGATACTAGTATATACGAATTATAACGTATACCTAAGTAAAGTAGACTTGATTAAATTAATTTTGAATGAAAATATTTGATAGCAGAGCTTTCTTGTACCAACATTCCGTGCAGTAAAACAGATATATTTCCAGAGTGGAGGAAACTCTCAGTATCGCCCTGGTGTAAGACTAAAGTGTAAGACTTTACTCTAAAGTCCTCATCAATTGAAAAGTTCAAGATGTATTGTAGGAGCTACATAAAACAAGAAAAAATATAGTGAATTCGAAATATTATAATTAATTAGCTGAAATATAAAATATTATAATTAATTAGAAATTTGTAACCTTAAATGTACAAATTACTAAAATAAAATTCAAGTAAAAAAAAACTACCATTCAGAATTGAAAGGTTGCTTGAAATGGCTTTAGCCGTGTTTGGTGACCAGATCTGAATAGCCAGATACTTCCTAACCTTCCTCCTCCTCATCTCCTTCCCCTCCACACTACCTTCAGCCTCACAACTTACCCCAATTGGGGATGCCATAGTCTTACTGGCTCCAGACGGGAGCAGCTGGGACTCTTGTGAGGTATTCACATTAAAAAAAGATCCATTTGCTCATCTTTTATGAACTTTATGCAACCTAGGTACAAGCGTTTGAAATACTCAGTCCTGGTATTGTTACATTTAAACAGGAATGGAAAACCAACACCCTTTCCATAGGTCACCCCAAGTGTTTCGCCACGTTTGGTGAGTAATGAGAGGTGTCCAGATTCATGGGGTGAGGTTTGTGTAGGCTTTGGCGGTGAATGCGTTTGCTCACCTACTGCGTGGCGAGCCGGATCAGGTGAGACTGGTTGAGGAAGACCTCTTGTTTTCTCCAGCCGGACTCTCGACCCATCGCCTTGCAACGCAGTGGGAGGAATGGATTCATGCGTCCGTCACTCCTGGATACACTGATCCTCAGATTCCTACCCACCCCTCATACCTTTTTCGTTCACAGAACTTCCTTTCTTTCCTTTCCCTACTAAACACCCTCCACACAGCACGGTACGATCAAGTGAACTAGATACTTAAGTCGGGCGACGCCAAAGGTCAGAATAAAATAAGGAAAATTCAGGTTTAGGTAATTCGTGGCTATTCAGATCCGACCATCAAACACGACTAATGCCATTTCAACCAATGTTTCAATTCTGAATGGTGGTATTACACCAGGGCAACATTAAAAGCATCTTCCACCCTGAAAACTTTCGCAAATATAACACAAATTAATCAAATAAAATTTACTTGCTACGCCAGGCTTTGAACCCGCGACCTCCGGATTGCTAGACGAGAGCCTCACCCCTCGACCACAGAGGCCGTCTTTTGGTTCGATTACCTTCAATGGTTTTCAAAGTGAACCAATCTTTAAGCATTTCAGTATGTATGTCTTAGAATTTAAAAGATTACTGTTTAAGAACGTTATGCATTAAAAACCTGTAACATTTTAGAAGTCAGTAAAGTTGCATTTAGCGCCATTTTTGACATTTTTATATCCAAAAATAATGTTGAACAAGAACTTATACAAAAATTACAAAACCTGTGGAAAAGAGCACTCAATCCCAGGAGGGCAGCACAAATGATAATAAATTATTTTTTTTACCTTTTCCTCTTCTGAAGGAGTCCCAGATACTAGTTTCTGCATGAGCCAAATCCAAAACCAAACTAAACAAGAAAAAGTAACTTAAAACCCTCGACAGCCTTCCGAAATTATTCAGCGGCATCTTAAAGCCTATCTGAATTCTGAACAGATGAAAAGTTTGTTTTCACTGGAAAAGATTCCAATTTAAAAAGGTTAAATAAATAAAATATTAAATCTGGATATTAGGCTGTGTCCAGAAATGGCTAAGTCCATAGACTGGGTAAGTTCGGGGAAGCTACTTCTATTTTATAGGCTCCTGTGAAGAGATTTTTCGTGACCGCAAAGAAATGGCTAACTGTAATACACATTTTTCGCACATAAAACCTGCTTACCAGACAGGCATAAACTGAGCTCGTTTTTATTACTAATCGTGAACTACTTTGCTGATTTGAATTTGGCAGGGAAATTGGTAGGGTCTCGCTAAGAATGAATTTTTTAAAGTGTATGTGAATTTCATCCCAAAAGAACACATACGAAGTTTTAGAAATAAAAACAATAGTCAAATCGTTTAATAAAGTTAACTATTAAGTAATCCATGATGCTCTCAGAAATAGTGATTGGTTTTCTGCATGCACAAGACGTTGACACTGCGTTACACTATTTTTATGAAATCGTTGATGCCATAATGGATGGTCTGGTTCCAACGAAAGTAATTAAATGAACTAACCTTCCAACATGGTATTCAGCGGCTTTAATTAATATAACGAAAAAAATAATTAAAGTTTTTTTCGTGACTGAAAACACTACAATAATCCATTGGATTATCAAACTTTCGCATTACTCCGCAAAAGACAAAAGAAGGTTTCTAGTCTTACTCGTCCTGTGTTTTTCAATTGGAATCCGAAATACAAAATAAAAAACGAGTGTGCTTTAGACCACACGACTGAAGTAAAACTTTACTAACTTATAAAAGAAAATAATATGACATTGGGTTGATATTAACATTGACATTGACATTCCAGACAATATGGTTTGTTGCATTTCGCACAGTAGTACACACCCATGCGTATTTTTTTCGCTGTTTCCTTTTTTAATGACATTGATCACCGTTCGCATCGATTACCGTTCGCATTGTCATTTTTCGTAACAATCATCACTTTTCGTAACGCATTCACCAGTTTACCTCCAAGTGTCGCGCGTGCGTAAAGAAGTTTTACTTCAATAATGTAAAAAAAATATGGTGTTATGTTTAGACGCGAAGAATATCTACCACCATACCGGAAAACATGGCCTATCATTGAACGACAGCAAAAAGGTTACAGACCTGATTACTTCTCAACGGTCCTTACAAATGAATTTCCAACTCATAATGCCAACAGTAAGGCGGATTTTCTTAACAACATATTAATATCTTCAATCAAATCACCTTTAAATATCTCCAAAGAACCAGGAATTGTGAACAGTCCATCCGGAATTTTTATATGCAACTGCAGTGAATATTTAATATAGTCTTCCAGTTTGCGCAATCTATAAAAAAATCACCAATAGAGGGATCGTTCCTTCTCAAATGGATATCAGCGATTATCACACCATTTTTAAGACATGACGTTAAAAACTATCTACTCTCCAATTTCCCAACTTCCTATTCCAAGCAATCTTGAAAAAATCGTCTTTGATCAACCATATTCGAGTATTGTTCAACAGAAACAACAGAACTTTTTTACAAATAAATAAATTTAATGATAATATTATTGTAGATACATATATAAATATATAAAAGAAAAAAATAATATCAATTTCAGCCTTCCAAGGATGTAAGAACAATTCTGTGCACTTTATCAATTCCTTGTGGAATGAATGGAGCCGGCATTCGTCGACAGTGTTGTCAACAAGATTGTTTCTGTTTTTCTGTGTCTTGTTCTCTTTTATATTTTCGTTTAGATTATTATTGTTAACTTATTCTAATATGATATATTTCACTGATGGGAATAACCTTCAAAAAAGTATAAAAAGAAAGTTTTTCTTATAAAAATTGTATTTTTTCGCTAATGAGTTTTGTAGGTATAAAAATAGGATCTAGATTATCTGAAAAACGAGCTAAGAAGCTAAACCGTTTTTTTGAGCTGGCGGCCTCGTTTAGGAGCTAAATCTAGCTCCATAGGAGCTGAGTTGGCAACACTGTTCGACGACCATACGATTGTGATCTGCACCGCAACTTATTTACAAAGATATCATAATTCCTGTGGGAGCACTTAATATTTTTGATGTCAAACCAGATTTTAAGAGACAGTAAAGATAAACCAGGCTGTCCTATCAGTAGAATCCTGTAACTAGATGGGCAATTTGGGCATATCTTTGATCCATCTGTCTTTTAGAGTGAGAGCTAACTGAAGGAGTAGGTGTGTCTCATTCCATCCAAAAAGGTTTTCTAGACTTCATGCGGCAAGAAGCTCTAAAATGATTAAAACCTCAAATTGTAATATTTAATTCAATGAAGACAATATTAGCGAAACTCAATCGAAATTCTGGAAACATAAAAATCAGAAAAAGATATTTGCACCTCTGGGACTCTAACCCATGACCTTTCGCCTTCCAGGCAAATGACCACTGCGCCAAGGTGTCGATATCCGATTCGGTCATTTTTAACTTTATCATACTTCGACTAAGCACCACCTACATTATCTTCATTTTCTTAAGGTGTCGATATCCGATTCGGTTATTTTTAACTTTATCATACTTCGACTAAGCACCACCTACATTATCTTTATTTTCTTAAGGTGTCGATATCCGATTCGGTCATTTTTAACTGTATCATACTTCGACTAATCACCACCTACATTATCTTCATTTTCTTAAGGTGTCGATATCCGATTCGGTTATTTTTAACTGTATCATACTTCGACTAAGAACATGAAGATAATGTAGGGGGTGCTTATTCGAAGTATGATACAGTTAAAAATGACCGAATCGGATATCGACACCTTGGTGCAGTGATCAGCGCATTTGCCCGGAAAGCGAAAAGTCCTGGGTTCGAGTCCCAGAGGTGCAAATATCTTTTTCTGTTTCCAGAATTTCGATTGAATTTCGCAAATATTGTCTTCATTTAATTAAATATCTACAAAAATATTTTTAAAAAAAAAAGTATTTTCTGAAATGAAATGTTATGTCAGCCCTAAAATTGAACGAGCAGATTCATCTCGGCGTATATCATTAGGAATCACACTTCGATGGTTGAAACAATTGAAATTCCTGCCTAACACCAATCGCCTGTTTTGATTTATGCAGAAATCATCGTTAAAATAGATTTTTTATACTATTTTATGTTCGGGCACAAATATTTATTGCAAGGAACTTAATTGTACAATAAAACCATGTCCGGAAACGGGTTTGAAAGTAGGAGATTTTACGATTCAAAACAATTTTTATTGGCCTGATAAAATATTTTTTTCTGAGCTATATAGAAAGACATTAAAAAAATACTCGATTGTGAGGCCCGGATGTGTTCAAAGTTATGCATTACATTACAGCGTTATATATAATACTTAATTTTTTTGCCATAGCCTTAACTATCAAATCGAGTGGTTAGTAGCTAAGTGTACAAATGCGTCGGGCTCCCAGGTGTTGCGGCCGTGGGTTCAAATCCTCCATCATTTCGCAATAATTCACAAGCAAAATTATCCGTTTACTGACGGTCTCCGTGGTCGAGAGGTAAGGCTCTCGACTAACAATTCGAAGATCACGGGTTCAAAATCACATCGTGCGCAAATAAATTTTATGTGATTAAGCAGTGTAATTTTACATTTAATTAATTAAAAATAATATGTAGTATATTTACGGCATGTTTCAGAGTGGAAGATACTCTCAGTATCGCCCTGGTGTAAGACCACCATTCAGAATTGAAATGTTGCTTGAAATGGCTTTAGCTGTGTTTGGTGATCAGATTTGAATAGCCAGGTACTTTCCAACCTTCCTCCTGCCCTTCTCGGCATAGTCTAAGTCTAAGTCACCAAATGCAACCAAACACTTGGGGTGACCTATAGCAAGGGTGTTAGTCATCCAATAAATGTTTACCCGTCTCCCAAATTAAAACAATTTGGAAGTAACTAACTATTCAGAGGTTACTAAACATAACTTAAGCCTACATTTTAAGCAATGTTTCAATTGTCAATGTCCATAATACACATATTAAATCTGCCTGAGTGTATATATATGTATATGTATATATATATACGTCTCAAATGTTCAACATGTCATTTAAAAGTGAAAAAACACACTAAGTATAGTAAAAAGATTTATAATATCATTTAATTATTTACTACACAATAAAATTATTTCCTTTAAACTAATACATTATTTATCTTTGCAGGATGTTGCAGGACGTCCTTGACTTCCTTTAACCAGCGATTCCTGACATTTTTTAAATTAAAATGAATGTAAATGAAATTTTGACTCCGGTTACTTTTTAATGATTTTTATTTTCATTTTAGATAATCCTGTCCAGAGATATCATGGTCACCGCAAGATGCCTTTTTTAAGAGGAGCTCCCGGAGATCAGCTATGGCAACCTTCGAAATTATTATGTTTACAACCATAAACATGTTTAAATAGAGAATAGAGTATAAAGTTACCATAATATAAGTACAAATTATTAGATTAATAAATTTAAAAGTTTTCTCAGGAAAAATTCTTGAAAAATTGCTTTTTTGGACCTCCTGACTGTATATAAACACACATTGGGTTAAAATAATTTTTAAAAATCGTCTATCCCAAACAGTTTCAAAATCGAAACTATGAAATTTTATTTAAAAAAATACCAACAATTGAAGAAAAATAAATACATTATTAGTTCAGCAACTATAGATTACATATTTTTCTACTAAACTAATATTTTCGTAACAGGTCCACGGAAAAATTATAAAAGTAGTGTGTAATTTTACCACTGTTAACGTAAATATTGCAGTCCGAAAGTTTTGTATTTGATAAATATTTAGCATCTAAGTAACTGATAAATTATATCATAAACAATAATGTTTTCATGACATTTTGAAGCCAATCTCTCTGCCATTTTAAGTGATGTACTTGTCACTGTTGAAGAAAGTGTACAAAGGTCCTGGTGGTGCAGCTGAAACAAAGAAAATAACAATATTATTACGAAGATATATACAGTATGCAGTATATAGTCTAATGCCCAATTAGAGACCAAAGTCGACATTTGTCGCTTTACGCGATCGCTATTTTCATCACTATTTTCATATCTACGATTTCAATTGTCATCACTGCAAACAACACATGAACCATGCTATTTGCTGTGATGCCAACTGAAATCGTAGATATGAAAATAGAGATGAATATGGTCTCTGCTGAAAAAATATGTGGTTACTGCTCTCTTCCTCTTAAGATTTTTTCACCAGTGAACCGGCTTGGTGTTGGGACTGCTCCAGTAGCAGGCCACTTCCCTGATGGTACTGCAACCCAGTTTCTTTCT
Source organism: Limnephilus lunatus (assembly GCA_917563855.2). NCBI lineage: Eukaryota > Metazoa > Arthropoda > Insecta > Trichoptera > Limnephilidae > Limnephilus > Limnephilus lunatus. Next base: position 25,400,739 of record OU830596.1, read on the forward strand.
TTTGTTGCATTTTATTATTTTTTTTTAATTACACACTTGTGTAGTATAATTATACGTGTTTCTTCATTTTCTTCACAGTTAACACCAGGAATCCAGTTTGTTGTCGAGACTGCTCCTCAAGCGGGCCATTGTGCTATTGTAGCTGCAACGTTTTCGAGTCTGTCCTTTAGGTGCACTTGATCCAGTAGGGGAGTCAGTTCTTCAAGCGAGCGCTCAACCAAAACAATATTATTGACACAGCTACTCATAGTTTCCTGGCTAAGATTTGTCTCTTTTTATTTTGAAACTAAACTATTCCCTTTTTATTTTTCTCGTTTTTAATTGAATGATGTGTTTTATTTCGTTTTTGAAATGCGTTTTCTTTTTTTTATTTGCAGACTCTTTTCAAACTGTGCGAGCGTCCCCGAGACAACACTGAACTCTGTCCTGTATCCCCATTAAGGGGGGGGGGGTTGGACCTCGTCTCCGACGAGTTTAATTGGGTGTTGGCTACGTGACCCCAAATGGGTGCGGCGAATGTAAAGCCCGGCCTTATGGTCGTCTTGTACATGAGAATTTTATTGTCTGATAACAATCGACTATTTCTACCTAGAATGGGTAGAGTGCGGCTACTGACTTATTTGCTGATTTTATGTTTTGTTAATAATCAATTTAAAAAATGGGGAAAACGCGGCTCGGCTAAGAAGTGTTTTTAATAAAGTAGGTACATGACGTCGTTGAAATTGACATTTTGAACTCTAAACAAAAAATACAAGTACAAGACGCTCTCACCATTGGTGTGATAGCTGGATCGTGTGTACTAGTATATATACTTACATGGCACCACCGGCGCACGGCGCTCGCGGTGGCCGAGATCCGATACTCCGTCGGGGGTTGGCAAGTAGTCACCCCTGCGGTTATCGCATGCGGACCCGTCGCAATCCAAGTCCACCTGGTTATTCTTGTCACTCAAGCTCGACAGCTCCAAATTTCTAGCCATTAGTCTGGAATAAAGTTACAAGAATTTTACAAATTTACAAAGAACGAATCCGGCTCGAAGGACCATGGCTAAACGCAGTAACTTATGAATTCTGGACGTGTAAATAGCCCAGAACTCTTTGAGTTTAATACTCAAGAAAGAAAAAAACTAATGTGAATTTATCTTGCGTCAACCTAAAATTACAAAGATGATGAATCCGACAGGAACTCAATTGCAACAAAAGAACACTGACCTTATTTATCTGTCTCTGCTGCAGATGGAACGCCTTTTCATCTAGTACTTTCACATGGATCAATCGTATATAATTTAGTAAATCACGTAAGTCTGATGTCAAAAATAGACATCGGGTTCAAAATTCACACTGAACTTAACTTCAAATTCACAGAAAAAAATGCCCGAAAGAGCCCGTCATCATCAACACCTTGCAAGGAACGCAATAATTAAAACAATCAATCCCAAGGATACAGATTAAAATGCTCAACCAGGTGGCTTACTTCATCGACTGGTTCAGTGCACGAACGAGCCTTTCCAGATCTGAGTTCTCATTTTGGCGAGCATATGTAGTCTCTAAATAACCTTAGGCGCATTGTAGGCAGACAGTTGACAGTTTATATATTATGTGGCCATACTAGGCTGCAAAAAATGTGCGCAACAGCTCATAGCACTCACGGATGACCTGTACAATCACCAGATACGTTCCCTGGCTCCTATTTCCAAATTCATTTTTGTCATGATATTCGGTTGGTTTGAATGACTTCTCTTCCTCTACAATTTAAGTAAAACCCTTGCACCACCACTTACTTGACTCCGCACACGGAGGAGGTCCTCTTGAAGCAGATGGCATAACGCAGATTGGTGGTGCCAGTCCTCTCGGGGTAGCACTGCAGACACCCGGGGGGAACTGCAACAAATGATGGTGCGGTAGAGTTACAACTTCGGTAATTGATTGCAAATAAATTATAAAAGTCGATAAATCATAAATTACAAAGTATTATTGTTTGAGCACGCAGGGGTTATTGCCAAATGTGTTGATTGTTCTAGGCCTATTGCTCGTTGCCCTATTGAAAGGTTACATATGGCAGTCATTAGTCATCAGAGAAGTGCACAATTGAAAGCTGCTGACGAGGATGCTTTTCACGGGTCTTTAGAAAGAGATCTGAACCTCCTCAAAGTAAGAAAATATTTTAAATAAGATATTTGAATGTGTTTGAAACTAGATTCACTTTTATTACCATGAAATTAAATAAGGCCAGAACCAAATGCACGTTATTGGACAGGCGATTTAAACCGATATGCATTAATAAATACTGAAACCAAGAATTTTTTTTTTTTGAAGAAGCAGCGTATCCAATGATGCAAATGACGCCGAAATGATCGTAACAATCTTCAACCTCAAAATAGAACAAAACTGACGGTTTTGGATTTAACAAGAATAGTTCCAATTTGGAACATCATTGCTGGTGATGGCAAAAGGCTCACGAAGAAAAGGAAGAATCCAATATGCATGACGCTTGGCTGCAAATAATTGCTTCTGCATTTTGTTATTCAGCAATAGTTTACGGAACCTCGGCAAAGTGTGTGTTATTTACCTAATAGTTGTTCATCAATATCAGGTGTGTGAGTTTTTCCTGAGTCAACTGTGGATAGACCGCCGACTCCAGTGTTGATGGAGTCATCCAGGTATTTTACGTTCCTGAAAAACCAGAAGTGTGTGATTACAGTGTGATTAGCCCGCATCACTCATATGCAGAATCAATTAATGTTACTGAAATGGTAGACCAGTTCACTCAAACACACAATCAGTTGATGTCAATCAATAGAACATTAACCCACGTCACTCAAACACACATTTAGTTGATGTTACTAATGGGAGATTAGTTCACGTAATGTAAAAATGTAAATAGTCTTACAGAGTTAGTGAATGAGTAAAATAAAGAAAGTGTATAATTATGTTGTTTTGTTTGAGAAGGAAATTAGTAAAACTTAACAAACGGGTCGCTTCTTCGACTCGTTCTTGTGTTCAACAGCTCGGCTGTGGAATTATTTGCCGGCCTTTGTGTTTCCTCCTTGTTACAACATAGGTATCTTTAAGTCCAATGTTCATTCCTTCATCTCCACAAAAAGACCCTTCACACAGCATCTCAGATGACATAGGCCCTGAAGAAAATTATTTTCCTCGGGGCCTCCTGTGTGGAGATAATGTAAAAAAAAAATGCACCGGACGAATTGGATTATTGTATTATTTATGAGTATGTAGGAGTACCTAAGTAGTATTGTAAAAGTAGTAGGTACTCGGTTTCCGTCAATTCAACAACCAGCTTAATGTAAACGAGCGTGTTCTGGACCTGGTGATACCGAATTGCAGGTGCACTGTAATCGGGTGCAACATGCCGCTTGTGCCGGAAGACGTACACCACCGCTCGCTGGAGGTGTACACCACGCTCGCGCATGGTTCGCTCCTATCACAACGCTGACTATGTGCAGATTAATAGCGCCTTAGCAGCCGTTGACTGGACAATCACTCTAAATAGCAGCAATGTAGACTCAATTACAGCACGTTTCTATTCCGAAATAAATAAGGTAATTGTCACGCATGCACCATCTACATTCTAGATCAATTAACATAGACTCCGGGTATTCTCCATGGTACAGTCCCGCATTAAAAAAGTAATTAAAGATAAACTTAAATTTAATAAAAAATACAAAATTTATAACTGTAACTCTGACTATCAAACTTTCTCTCTTCCTCAAAAGTGCATGGGAAAAGTGTGCTACAATAATTTTATTAATATTAAATTGAAATTAATATTTATACCCATCCCAAAAACTTTTCAACCTTTGTTAAATCCAAGCAAAAAAACTCTGAAATTCCTCACAATATGTTTCTTAGCTCTCAGCATGTATCGGGTGGGGAAGATATAAGTAACTTATTTAACATGAAACTTTTTATGTAAACTTTTTGAAAAAATAGTTTTTGATATAATTTTTCCTTGTATACGACCATATATAATTTCGAATTAACAAGGTTTTGTCACCAAAAAATCAACAGAAACTAATCTACGAGTGTGTTAATTTGTTCACACAGTCCTTGTTGCTATGGATAACGGCTATCAAGTCGATGTAGTCTACACATACTACTCCAAAGCCTTTAATAAAATCCCACACAGCATCTTAATTGAGAAAGTCGAAGCAATGGGTATACATGGTGTCCTCCTTCGTTGGTTAGCCTCTTATCTCGACAATCATACGCAAGCTGTAACTATACAAGAATTCTGCTCTAGTTTCGTCCCCGTAACCTTAGGAGTTCCCCAAGGATCTCACCTTGGCCCCCTCTAATTCAATATTTTTAATGACGTTAAAAAAACTATCCGTAACTCTCAACTGTATCTATATGCGGATGACGAAAAGATTGTCAAAATCATTAAGTCTGAAATGGATTGTCTGGAGCTCCAGAATGACCTTGACTCTCTGGTTAATGTATATTGTCTAGAAAATCGCCTTCTTTTGATGCAGGTAAATGTAGTGTCATATCTTAATCTCGAAAGAAATACACAATATTATATCCCTACATTATTAAGAACAATATTTTAAACAGAGTAAATGTAATAAGAGATCTTGGAGTTCTATTAGATAGTAAGCTTCTTTTTCGAGCATATCACGACGGCTTTAAAAATGTTGGGATTTATTCTTAGAGTAAGTTCAGTTTTCAAAAATCCACAAACATTTAAGACTCTCTACATATCCTATGTAAGAAGCCACCTAAAGTATGCTTCTACAGTGTGGAGCCCTCATTGTTCTACATATAAAGCAAATAGGTATAGAAAGAGTTCAGAAAAAGTTTATGAAATATGTCTCTTATCGCGTGCGAAATAATGAAAACTATGTCCCCGTAAACCTTAAATCTCTTGATCGTCGCCGAGATATCAGAGACATATTAATGCTCTATAAGATTATTCATAACTTCATTGATAGCCCATACGTACTACAAAATATTCATTTCAGATGTCCATTAAGAGTCACTCGATCTCCGGATACATTTTATATCCCTAAGAGCAACACAAATTATCTTGAAAATGTATTTATAAGAAGAGCTGTAGCACATTTAACAGATTATGCCCAAATATCGATGTGTTTAACACGAACCTTGATAAATTCAAAGCATGCATAAAAAAATAACATTTTATTGAATGCCACATGTTTAGCTACTAACTTAATATTGCATTGATTTCTGTATTTCTCTTTTTTTATTTTTAGTTCACCAAATTTTCTCTCCTACTTTTAGCAGTTCGAATTTAAATAAAATCACTCCCTGAAAGATATTGATATTCATAAAAATTTTAATGTAAACCCATGAAAATTTTAATTCAACACTTTTTGTAGATTTAAGTAAGAAGATGCACTTTATCTGAATTGTTTATATTGGTATTGTTGTGTATTTTTGTATTATGGTTCTAAATTTCAGTTTGTCGTTATTTTATTGGTCAATGACATATATAACATATTATTATCACTGTATTTATGAATTTATACAGACTGTTTATAACGTTAATAAATAAAATAAAATACAAAAATAAAATACAAAAATAAAATCAAAAATAAATTAAAAAATAAATAAAAAATAAAATAAACAATAAAAATAAATAAATAACTTTAATAAATAAAATAAAATACAAAAATTAAATACAAAAATAAAATCAAAAATAAATTAAAAAACAAATAAAAAATTAAATTAAATTATATAAACTAGCAATTAAAAACCCGCTCCGCAGGTTTTTACTACTAGGCCCTGCGGGTGGCTTTTGGTGCGGCTTCGCCCAGTTAATTTTGGTGACAATGGTGACCATTTTATAAATCCAATAGGAACTGGGTCAAAAAGTATCCCGTCCCTCGGATCCACTGTTATCCAGTGATAGCTAGTCTCCGGGACAAAGTAACTGGGATAGGAAATGACGTCATATGTAACATATAGCCGCTTGAAACTATTATTCCCAAATAAGTAACATAACTAAGTATTACCGTCAATCTTTCGTAGAACTTATCCTAGCCGATCCCATATCATCCAGGGTCCCAGTGTTGACCGCTGTGGTGGCCATTACCACAAACCAAGATGACCACGCAAATGCTTCCACATGAGTCAATCCACTAGCAAACCCTTTCTATGTGCCTTATGATTGTTGATTTATGACGCGTTCTTAAGACAGCCGCCAACCCAGAGAGAACAGAGATTTTCCCAAATAATTGATGTTAGGAATTATGCATTGCCTACTGTTTATTTGCCTCATATGTGTGTTCCTGCCCTGTATGCGCAAACAGCGCTATGTGTTGAGTATAAATTAATAATCTGTGTGATCTTTAGCAACCTCTTCTTACTCTCTTGCTTTGTTTCACCGACCGGTTTTTACAGGAAAGGATGTCATTAGAGGACTCCTCACCTTGAAAGAGAGTTTTGCTGGCGGAGAGCTAGCCGCGGAAGAACGTGAGATAGTTTAACCTACTATGTCATTGGCTTGAACCTGAGGCCCTGTCTTTAATTAACAATTACACTGATCCTCAAAGTGGTGCCACCCAATTAACAATAACAATATACAGAAAGACATGGAATATTGATTTAGAAACAGATAGTACAAATTATAGAAAAAAATTACTCACTTCCAAATTATTTTTTACCCAGCTTTAAATATTTTTTATATAAGTTCAGATTTTGACACGTGTTGATGGAATTGGGTAGGGAATTGAACAATTTTGGGGCAAAACAGTTAATGTGCCTTTGGCCAGCCTGGTTTTACACTGGGGCACTGTGTACACGCACGTGATATTATGTCTCTGGCTAGAGCGATTTGTGTTTTTGATGAAATTGTTAGGACGAGAAAATATAAATTTAAGACATTGGATACAGTAGATCCGCCTTGGTTCCATTATTTCAGGAAACTGAAAGTTTTTATTGGTTCCATTATTTCAGTTTCCTGAAATAATGGAACCAATTAAATTGGTGGGATACCTAATAATATGATTTTTATTTACTCCGTATGTAATAGACATGGGCAGATTCATTCCCAGGAGTGAATCGATTCAGTCTGATTCCCCCGGCCTTTTGAATTGATTCCTTTTATTCGTTCCTTTAATTCAATTAATTCCAAAAAAAAAAAAATGTATACATAGATATATTTTATAATACGCGGTTTTCACTTAAGAAAACTAAAGTATACATGAGAGGCTACGAAGCACCGCACAAAGAGGAGGCCGAAAGGCTACGAAAAACCGCACAAAGAGGAGACCGTTAATACTATCTCATTCTCCCGCTACATCCTTTAGATGCATGTGTTTGCTTCTTTTTATTGTCGTTATTTTTCGTTTCATCGAGTTTCAAATCACAACGGTGCTAAAGAAGTTTTCACTGCGCAAAGCACTCTTCTTAGGGTGAAATATATCGTTCTGAAAAATTGAAGGTACTAAAAACGAAGTTAATGAAATATTTCAATGTGTACTTATTTTGCAAAAAAAAACAAATTTTGACAAGAAAAATGTATTTATATTAGGCTATCAATTAAATCTTAAAATGGAACAGTTTTTGTGGTTCACCCTAAAGTTTCACTAATTTTATTTTATTTATTAAACTTAAAATTGGTCTACTTCACGTGATCTAAACTTCCCACTACCTTCAGCCTCACAAAATATCCCAATTGGGGATGCCATAGTCTCATTAGCTCCAGACGGGAGCAGTTGGGAGTTGCGGTATTCACATAAAAAACATAGTATTATCGCGCTTTTATATTCCGACCCGGTCACCTGGAATAAGTTTCACTCAAATATATATTTTTAAATGCACTTACCTCAATGGTGAAGTTAAACCGATGCGCCGAATAAAAACTAATTAAAAGTCTGAGCGACATGCGTCATACAATTAATAAACCACTCGATCATCATGACGTATCACGGTCCGACAGCGACTGGTGTTTTGTTTACGGCTAGGTAGACAGATACCATATAAAGAATAATATAAATAAACATCGTTGTTTCTAAACGCATTGCATAATTTACGCACGTGTGAGGGAGAAAAATATAGGATTAACTTTCGCTTTTAGCAAAAGTTCAGGGTCCCGTGCAAGCTTCGCCCAAAGATGACGGCTTGGCCGCGCGGGAACTAACGACGAACCGATTCTCTGCGGGCATCAAGGAATGAATTAGGAACTTCTGACTAATAAGTGTCTTTTGTCTTGCTGTGACTTGAATAACTTGCATTCCGCGGACCTAATAATGACTCGATATCTTCAACAGATTAGAATTGAACTCGATCCGATGATCGAATCGATCCATGGGACTTGTGATTTGGTACGACGACGTCACAAATGTTTTGATTCATTCAATAAGTGAAACAGAGATTGGGGTTGAGAATTGAACAGACTTGTAGGACTATGACGGTATTAGTTCATTTATGACTATGACGAACAGTGGGACTGGCGGGACGACTGTGAAATAGACGCGACACTCGGAATTCAGAATTACTTGACTTTTGGATGACTCGATCGCTTGTCGGTTCAGTTGGTTGGCGGTTTTGTCGCTTGGGCTGGGGACGGGAAGTCTCGGGCTTACGGGTTTTTTTGAATAGATTTACTACGCGGGATACTACACGTGATGGGCAATTTCGCGTCGCGCGCCGCCTGTAGTAGGTGTACCTATATAAATATAAACGAATATCCAATATTTACAGAGTACATTATTATTTTCTTACCTCAAAATAACATGAATTATTTAACTGTAAAATAAATTAAAAGAAATATGGTGCTGTTAAAAAATCGTAGGATGCAAGGCCAAGGGTAAAAAATAAAGATTTAATTCCTTTTGAAAATGAGAATAAGATTGAGTGTGTCACAAGATTGAATTTATTCATTTAATTCAATCATTCAATTTTGCCCACGTCTAGTATGTAATATGGCAGACTGGGATTGCACTACCCTCCCAGTCTTGCTGGAATAAAAACTTAAATAAAAAAATAAAAAATACGTCTTGGATTTCTGGTACATTACCTTAATGAAGGATTTCTGTGCAATTTCTAATGGTTTTACATAGTTATTGTATGTTCCTCCCCATACGATTATTCCATAGGAAATGGATGAAAGCAAAAGCACCAATGCGCTATAAACAAGTTTCATGGTCCTTATGTTGACAATATTGCTCATGCGTTTGAATATGTAATTTAAGTATCTTAGTTTATTAACAGTTTTTTTCTATATGGTAAGGCCATTTCAGTTGGCAGTCTATAGTCACACCTAGTGTATTTGATATATTTTCCTAGTTTCACATCTTCGCAGTTTGAGCATATCGCAAAGTTACAGTTAACGTTGTGGAACTTCAAATTGAGATTATTTTTAGGGAATGACTTTTGGGAATTATGGAAGGGAATAAAAATGGTTTATCATGATTTAGACTGAGAAAATTTCTTTCTAGCCAATCTTTGACTATTGCAATGCATTTGTTGGCTTTACTGGTTATATTATCTTCCCACGTTTTACCTTATACTTGTTGCAGTATCATCGGCAAAAAAGATAATTTCACCTGAATATTGCATAGGTCATTGATGTTAATTAGAAAGAGTAGTGGTCCTAAGACTGTTCCTTGAGGAATAACATGTTTTACTAGATCACAGGTGCTTAAGCTTGATTCTATTTGTGTGCGTTGTCGGTGATTTAAAATATAATTATATAGCTTTTTAAAAACAAGAGACTTTTGTTTTTAATACCAACGTTAATGATTTTCTTTAATAAAATGGTTAAAGTTTTAATGTTAGAGTCCAGGTTAGAGTATATGTTTTAAGTTAAACTAAAAACAGCTTCGTCGGTGAATAGGTTAGTTCTAAAGCCATATTAATTATCAGAGAGGTTTGTATTCGATTCTAGAAAGTTCATAATTTGATTCTTACTTGAAGCTGATATCATTGGCAATGTCCGGCAGATAGGGCTCGATATCAGAGTTCTCGATGTTTCCAGACCTGTCTGGGTGGTACTGCGGGAACCCGGTGGGAACTGCAAATATAGTGGTATGGTTCTATTAAAACCTCGATAATTGGTTGCAAATTATAAAAAGTACAGTTTCACGGTCTCTGAACAGAGCTCTGGAACTCTGAACAGAGCTGTTATCGGTTGACTGATGACTTCGTTTCTTGGTGCATTATCTGTTTGATCCTTCACAGATATCTGTTGCGTAACCACTCACACTATTTTATAGACCTTTCTACACTAACATAATCATAATGTGAAGTAAGGATTAATTTTTACCTTCGCCTTCAGACGCAAAGGCCAGCGATTTGGCCATAGTGGACTGCATCAAACACAAAGCCACGAAGATGGAAACTAACTGCAATTTTAAACCTGAAATAAAGCAAAAACAAACAAAAATAATCAAAATGCTTAGGATTCCGAGGACAGCCACTAATATATACATTATGGAAGAGCTAAGCATCTAAAAACGCTCTCAGCTATGATACCGCATACAATACATTAAGATATTTACTACATGATACTTGCAAAATTGAGAGCTCGAACCTGGAAAATCTAATTTATTTACGGACAAATAGTCCATTAACAATATAACTATGACACGAATAAAAAAGAGAGATGACAAGGAGAGAACATGTAGATGAAGAGCATTAAGAAAATACATCTTATAGATATAATACATCTTAAAGGCGAAAGTTTGTACGGATGTGTGTTCGTTACTCTTTCACGCAATAAATACCGAATAAATTTAAAAATTATTTCACTAATCGAAAGCTACATTATTTGCTATAGCTAATAGGCTATATTTATTGGTAATCTCTTTCGTTATGAATAAGCTTTGGCGTTATGAAATTATTTATTATACTTTTATTGGCAAAGCGTGTTGCTAAGTAAATGTTTGTGGGTGGGGGGGAAGGAGGGTGGGGGGCGAATATGCGAGCGAAGCTGGGGGCAAAAGCTAGTATAATATAAAAGTAAATTTAAAAGGTAACTACAAGTAGTTTGAAGATGGATTTAAAAAGACTTTAAAAAATCAAATTGCGAAATAACACTGCCGAAAGTCATTTAGGCTTACACCAAAAAATTCAATGCTTTGATTTGCGTTGACAATTTTCGACATTCTGGAAAAGGGAGAATGATATCCATAATTAGTAGAATGTTGATTGAGGAACAGCAATTCATTATTTCGGAGTCTACGGGAAGGGATGTTGAACTGGATGAGTTCTAACAAAGCAGGTGTGTCAGTAATACTGTTGATAATTTTGAAAATGCATATTAGATCCGAGTCCTTTCTACGATTTTCTAAAGAAGAAATGTTTAAAGTTTGTTCAATTTCATCATACGAGTATTCGCCTCTTTTAAGTCCTAATCTCCTACCAATTCCTCGTAGGAAGCTATATTGTACAGATTTGATGTGACAAATGTGGACAGCATAAAAAGGACAACAAATGACACTAGCATATTCAAGGTGAGGGTGTTGTTTTTGAGGAAACTTCGCTGGTTCATGCAATCATGTCGTATGTAATTACCTAAATAAAATATGTTTAACTGTTTGTTTCCCTAATACCTAAACTAAAATAAAAAGTAAAAGGTGGATTATTGTAAACTTACCCATCTTTGAAGCAAACAAATTTTGCTCTAATCCAATCAAATATTGACGAGTTTTAAATGAAATTCAGAAAGTGTCAGCCTTTTTATAATGTATTTTTCTACTTATATAATCAGTAATAACCTACATGTGTGTCATATAAAGGCTGGACCACTTGTGTTAACTGATAAATAACTGAAATTTATATTTAACATCACGCCAGTGGCGTTGCGTGGTGGGGGGGGGGGCACTTTTAAGGGGCAGCAAAATTTCACAATAAATAATAATAATATTTCTTGCAAAAATTTAAAACTTGTCATTTCATGTTTTTGTCACACCTACAGTTCGGACCGGTTGAAATGGGCACGGAGTTTTTCATTATTTATTCTGTGACGAAACCGGGGAATCCCCTTTTTTTAAACGAATTTATAATAATAATAATGATATCTTGATCATTCCAGTGACTGGCAACACCATCTGTACTGAATTGCAGGAATTCCCCTATTTTATTTTGTGCTCGGGTTGTTTATGACAAATATTTGGCGAAAATGACTTTAGGGAAGTCAGTGAGTGATGCTTTGATAATTCTAAGAAAGTTTGTGATTGTGTCTGTGATTTGAGTGCTCATAAGTATGTGTCGTGATTTTTAAATTATTAAGGGGGTGGCAAAATTTTCCTCCGCCCCAGACGGCTGATACCCTACGCTACGCCACTGCATCACACCTATAATCGTAGACAACCGAAATTAATATGTTTGATCAGGGCCGGATCTACGAAATCTGGCGCCCTGTGCAGTAGGTACCGATGGCGCCCCCCCCCCCCCTTCATTTTTATTTTGATTAAAAATTCGTTCACCCCAATTTTTTTATTTTTTTTATTTAATTTTTTTTTTACACTAATTTATCAAATACTTTAAATCAAGACATATAAAGGGTGTAACTTTTCCAAGTGCCCTGGCGGTAGATCTCACACTCGTTTTTTTTAAAGAGAGAATCGCCAGGAGCCCTATACTCTCTGAATTTATTGGGTAAACATAAAATTATGGTGCTATTTTAATTATTTTAGGAAAAACTCTTTTTGCAAGTTATGCTTTAAAATAATACAACGAATTGTTTGTTTGTGCCCGTACCATGATTTAAAATATAGGTTACGAGACAATGCGGGTGGTTTCGCTAAACTAGGTCCATTAGACATTCTTGAGATTTACTGCGTTTATGTATATACCCAAAGCGAATATTAATAGAAAAAGCAAATACAAATACGTTTCCATGGCAACGTACAACACAAGAATAGCATCCACAGCTTCTGACTAGCTCTAAAATCTAATAAGAATATAACCTCATATTTGTACCTTGTATTTCCCCTGTGTTGAGCGAACAAACACCATACAAACACTAAACACTGACGTATGGTATCAACGGCTTACGAAAGACGCTTACACTGACACCGTAAAATAACAAATCTAATAGATATTAATTATACATTTAACCTTTCTTGTGCCAGGATTTGTTGCCCATACTTCGTATAAAATCTCGGAAAGAGCACTTTTGAAGTAATATTTTGTGCATTTATTTTGAACTATCGTATATTTTATTGACTGAAACACATTCTTTGAACAATAAACTATCGATAAAAACACTATTACTTGTGTTTATTTGATGAATGTGTAATTTGATGTAATTTGTGTTTATTTGATGAATAAATAACGAAACTATAATGAAAAACTTTTCTCTTTTGTTAAACATTTTGTATTCGCAGATGATACAGCATTGGTCATATCACATAAAGATCTAAAAACTGCAATTGAACTCATGCAAATTGACTTTAATCAACTGTGTAAATGGTCTCATGATGCAGGATTATTAATTAATGCCAAAAAAACCAAAGTAATGCATATAAGATCACCTAATGCCAAATTCCAATTTAATCCTAATATTATTTCTCATAATTTTAATTGCATCCATAAAAATATTCCAACTAATTGTAAATGTGAAAGTTTAGAATTAGTTACGGAATATGTGTATCTTGGTGTTACCGTAGATTGTTTTTTTAAATGGGATAAACATATTAAAAAAACCTGTAAAAGACTCAGATCAATTGCTGGCAGAATGTACACATTGAATTTTTTCTTACCCATGGAAACACTAAAAATAATTTATATGTCACTGGCAGAATCCATTATAAGATATGGATTAACAATATGGGGAAATACTTCTGTAACAAATCTGAAACAAGTCCAAGTTGTACAAAACGCCATTGTAAAATTATTAGTTGTTCCGAATATTTTCAAACAGAGACATGATACACCATTACTGTTTCAGAGTGCTAAAATTTTACCTGTTAAGGCAATACTATGGCACAAAATAAAATTATAATTCAGTATATATTTACCCAGCAGCATAAAGAGAAATTAGAACATAAATACAGCACTAGATTCACGCGCAACGACGGGTTAATAGTTCCGAAATTTAATAATAAGTACGGACAGAGAACGTTTGAATACAACATACCGAAAATATTTAATTTATTACCTGATAGTATAAAGCAATGTAATTCTATGAATAAGGTTAAATATATGCTGAAAAATTGGCTATCGGAAAAAAAATATTTATACTTAGATTGATTTGTATGAATAATGTTGAATTTGTAGATATAAGATGTAAAATTATAACACTTAAAATTTATATGTAACTTAATTATAAGCACCTGCTGACAAGCCAATTTAATTGGCTTAGTAGGACTTGTTTGTGATAAAAAAAAATATATATATATAAATAAATAAAAAATAAAAAATTAAAAATAATAATTCATAGCTTTTTATAAGTTTTTGTGACCAAACATCGACGGACTTTTGACAGTTCAACTGTGGCAAAATATGACGTTCGTACTCCACAGAAAATGCTTTTTTAAATATTCCAGATTCCAGTGCTGCCATATGAATAAAACTTTTGGCGGTATAAACAGTACTGTTAGCGCAAGTCATTCTGAGCTTGACTTTCATACAGTTTCTTTATATATAAGGGTCAAAATCACATATAAAAATATTGTTTTGGCCGAAGGCGCAAGTCGGTTTGTTTGATTCTCCAGAATAAAAATACCGCGCTGTGATTGGTTATTGAATGTGGATCGCACCCATTCGTCGTAAGAGATATATGGAAAAATAGATCTTACGTTTAAACTAAATATATAGAATTTGTAAAAAAATTCTGTAACTGACTATAAATTCGTAAGCCGTTGATACCAACCTGAAGCGTGCGCATTCTGTTTCTTTGGAAAGTGTTGCTAGAGCGTAATAATTATTTCGTACTATGGGTAATTTTTAAACGATTCAGGGAATATTATAACTAAATTTTAATACAATATTTATTTTCTCACGGCGCCCTTTCGGAGTTGGCGCCAGGTTTTTTGCACGTTTTTGAACGTATGGCAGATCCGGCGCTGTGTTTGATGATACTTAAAACACTCAAATATAATCTATTGTTCTGGAAGAATTTATTCAGTGTCGAGAAAAGCTTTCCGCCCATTTTTACACCCATTTAAACACAGCCAATTTATTTTGTACAACTTTTTGCTGCCTACAAATAAACCATTATCAAATTTATATTTTTGTGACGAATTGTGTGTCATGTTAACAAATTTGTCAAAATTTAATATATTTTTAGTTAAATGCATAAAAATTATCGCTTCATTGTCAGGCCATACTCTCGTCATTGGTTTTGTACTAAATTATTGATCAGCAAACACAAGTGGTCCTACCTTTATTTAATTAAATGTCATTAACATAGGTTATTACTGATTAATTAAATTGATATTAATTTACTATAAAGAGGTTGGCTCTTTCTAATTTTCATTTAAAACTATTTATTTGGTCGGATGGGCGCAAATTTGGTTGCTTTTAAAATGGGTGAGTTTGCAACGTTTTTTTTAACTTTTGTTTTTTTGTTTCCAACACGACATTGCCTTTAAAAAATAAAAATAAATAAAAATCGCGACATTGAAAATAACAGGGTTACATGGGCTTCGAATATTAGTATATGTGGTGGCCCATAAATCTTTGCACTTTTGTAATCGTGCTAGCGGGGATTCCGAACGAGCGCGGTCACTTATGTGTGGCTCTTCGCTTCTTGGAAATTTAGTCGCAATGGATCGCTTTACGGGAGAGCAACACGCTTTCTGGGTAAAATATTTTTACAAAAACAATGATTTTGTTATTTTCTGTTCGACCATGATTCTATTCTGTTTCACAGAACAATGATACACGCAGCCTATTTCGTTCGCATCACCAATTACATAGTATTAACTGCACATTATTAAAAACAACAAACACAATCAATTATTTAGGAGTAATTATCGATAAAAGTTGGAAATGGAAGGAACAAATATGTCATATCTATAAAAAACTTATATTTAATTTATTTCTCTTTGGTTCAATCAACTTTACAATATGATATCATTAGCTGGGGATCCGCATACAAAACTAATCTTTCCCCAATTGAAGTTGTAGAGAGGCTAATAATTAAAATCATATTAAAAAAACATTCCGACTACCCAACGGATCGATTATTATTTAAAGAATTCCAAGTACCTTCATTCAAAGATCTGTACAATAAAAATGCATTGATTCAAATTATAAAAGAAAAAGACAAGTATCCACACGTATAATAATATAATACATGCAGCAGGTGGGCAGACGCATCCGCCGCTAAGACCTGGAATGGATTGTGGATGCTTAGCTCTTCCAGGTTCAGGATGAATGAATCCTGAGCAATTCGATTATTTTTTGTTTTGTTTCTGTTTTATTGCAGATGTAAAATTGCAGTTTGCTGCCATCTTCGTGGGTCTGTGTTTGATGCAGTCCACTATAGCCAAATCGCTGGTCTTTAACTTTACAGAACCAGGTAAAACTTAATATTGAATATTGTTTCTTCCTAAGATCATGTTAGTGTACCGACCGTGCGATAAAGTCTAGTAATGAAAGAGATACCACGTGAGATAGAGAGAAAAATGGTCTATAAATGAGTGTGAATGGTTGTCCAATATTCTCTTCTTCGACACCTCGAGATATGTATTGCGTGACTTACAGTATTTTGACTATGATTCCGCCATCTCAATTTATAGTGCAATCATTATTATAAAAACACTAGCAGGTTCCTGGCATACGTTGCAATGATGTATACAAAGAAAAAAATTGTTTCTTCCTGCATGTCCTTTTTTTTATTATTTGAAATACATACATATGACAGATTTACAGATGAAAAATACATGGGACTAATTACAATAAAGTAATTTTTTTGTTAATGAAATTACCCAATTTAATAAAGAAAAACATTTCTCGTGTTTAAATTGGGGGGTGCGTCCCTTTCCCGTGCGTCCCCGTTCCTCTCCCGCGTCCCCGACCCCCGCGTTCCCCTTCCACCTTCCCCGCCTTCCCTCTCCCCTCTCCTGCTCCCCGTCCCGCGTTTCATATATTCAGTACATTCAGTATGTTAAGTACGTTCAGTTTTCAAATACTATTAGTCTGGTAACCATATATTATGATATTATGTTTATTTATTTTACTCCTTTTTACACCCATGGGGCTCTTACATTTGGTTCATAATATTATTTTTTTTTACACAAGGGTTAGTAATAAACAATAGGTTAATAAATGCAATTTCTTGAAAATTGTACGGTAATTGGATAATAATCACAATTCTGCAATAAAAAAAATCTTCTTCCGAAATTAAATATTTCGGTGTGAACATTGATCAAAACCTGAAGTGGAATAGTCACATTTTAGAGCTAGTGAAAAGAATATACATATTTGTTAGGTTAAGAAATATTTTAAATAGAATGAAACAAGTACATTGTTTAAAAACCACTTTATTTTTATTTATATTCGTCGACCGGTTTCGGTTGAACTCAACCTTCTTCAGGACAATAAACATATAAACTATATATAATAGACAATATTATATAGTTAATATGTTTATTGTCTATTATATATAGTTTATATGTTTATTGTCCTGAAGAAGGTTGAGGATGAATGAATCCTGAGCAATTCTAATTATTCAGAATATTATATAGTTAATATGTTTATTGTCTATTATATATAGTTTATATGTTTATTGTCTATTATATATAGTTTATATGTTTATTGTCTATTATATATAGTTTATATGTTTATTGTCCTGAAGAAGGTTGAGTTCAACCGAAACCGGTCGACGAATATAAATAAAAATAAAGTGGTTTTTAAACAATGTACTTGTTTCATTCTATATAATGTCAAACCACAAAGTGTTTGCTTTCTACGATAATAAATATTTTAAATGTAAAAAATGTATACTATGCCCTTGTTCATTCTTTACTTATCTACTGAATTATAGGTTGGGGAGGATCTTACAAAAACAATCTAAACTCAGTAAAAGTTTCGCAAAGAATCATCATTAAAGTCATATTTTTTTTTAAATCTACCTTCTCAACAGAATCACTTTTTAAATTGTTTCCAGTTCTTAATGTCGATGACATTGAGAATATCAAGCCTCCATCATAAAATGTGTGTGAAGAAAAACATAACAAAGAAAATCAAGAATTTTACAAACTAATGAGAAATGGAAACCAATTTATTACACCTAATTTTAAAACAACTCAAATGTAAAATCATTATATTTTCCAAGCCATAAAAAACTATAATAACCTCCCTTCTGAATTACGCTGTATCATCAACCAATCAGAACACATAAATAAAATTAAACAATTTTTCAAAAAAAACTTACAGTAAAAAGTAAATATTTTATACAAAACATATTATAACTTACAACCTAAGTAAGAATCGTGGCTCCCTTATCAGGCACAAGAGCTTCTCTTTTCTGATAAGGTATACATGACCAATAACGATCATTATTATAATATTTTGTAAAATATATATGTTTATATGTAACTCATATTTTATATTACATTTAAAAAAATAAAATAAAATAATTTAAAAAATTTGATAAATTTGAATAAAATAAAATTATATCAATAATAAAGTGAAATTATATTATCAGAAATAATGCGTTGTCATAAAGTATAAGTATATTTTAAACAAAGAAATTGTTGCAGTAAAATGTCGATATCATTATTCATTGTGACATTAAAATAGTTCCTTATGCCTAGTGAGTCGAGTAGGTACTCTCAAATTGACTGCACTCGCAACAGTCGAGCTCCGAATTTACAATTTTAAAAAGGAAACATAGGTCGCTTGTCCTTCGCCGATCCTCAGTGTGTGTAATTTTAGGGTACTTAAAAAAAGGGTATTGTAGTGTACCTACTTAGTTAATTTGTTCCATATGTAGTATATTTCACATAAAATTAATAAATAGTACAAACTTTTACTGAATTCTTTCGACATGTTGCGTACTTCCTTCTTTCCAGTGGAGACATGTGATATCGTGACCAGAGCGAAGGACGCCGTCTTTTCCAACCCGCAACTGACTAGCAAGTCCGCTGGGCTGGAGTGCTCCTACAACGTGGAGATCAACAACCCTCGTGTCTGTCAGATCAGGATTGACTATGATATCCTCACTCTGTCGCAGCCTACCCTCGTAAGCAGAACATATCCCATTACGATTCAGACTCGAGACTATGTTGCTTGAACTGGCAGCAGCGTTGTTTGATGATTAGTTCTGTAACAGTCATGTACTTCCCTACCTTCATCTTCCCCATCTCCTTTGCTTTCGCCTCCTTTCAGGTGCGTAAGGGATGCCACAGTCTCTGTACAGTGGGAAGCAGTTGGGTCTCTTGTGTCAAATAATTTAATTGAAAAGAGTGTGACCGATTCGAAATAACGCATTGTCTTTATTACAATTTGTTGACTACTATTCCGCCATCCCAATTCACAGCACAAATAAAAAATGTTAAATATTTATTAGACGGTAACACATATTTTTAAAGGTTGAAGGAAATCCTTCTAAAAGGTATATACCTATATTTTTCACGATATTAAGAATTTATGGGTTTTTTGATTGTTTTTTTTGTTGTTTGTTTGTGTAAAAACATTAATCAAACCATTATTTTAGATTAAATTATTTTTTATAAGTGATGATAGTTTAATTATACCAGAATTTAAAATATTGGGTAAAAACAGGTTTAAAACTATGTAAATAATTTCGATAATGGATTAAATTCTAATGAAGTATTTTTTTTTTTTTTTATTGTGTATTTTATTTAGACATAAAATTTGACATCTTATATCTAATGTTTTCTTTTATATGACTACTACAATATTATTTACTACCTACTGACTAAAATTTGGACTTTACAAAATTAAGACATAATCCACGAAAAACTGCAAGACTTTTAGCCTCCTTAACATTTACAGGGAGTTCATTGAACATTTTAAAACCTTTATAATAAATATTATTTTGTGTTCCCGATAAATTTGTTTTAGGAAGCCTAAAATCGTTGCAGTTTCTCGTAGGATAACAATGAACTGTACTGTTGATTCTAACATTATTCGACATATAATCTGTTAATTATTTTTATTAATTATTTTTCAGAGTGGTACACGGAAAGCACGTGCTATATTATCAAATCTCTTCGTAAGTTATTGGACAAATCTTTTAATACATAAAACAAAGTCGGGTTAGTTACACCATTTATAACTCAAGAACGGCTGGACCGATTTTTATGATCTTTGATTTTTTGGATTTTTCTCCGCCCGAATAGCAGAATAGCTATTAAGACATCGAAAATTTCGAACGAATTTCTTATCTTTGATATTGAGATAAATATAATATTGAATAGTGAGTGAATTCCAAAAAACTCAAAAACCTCAAATGTCGATGCTCTAATTGTTTTGCTTTTGTTCGTAAACATATAATTCTGCCCCTCTTTCTTACACACTAAATTTCAATAGTCGAAAATGAGACAAACGGTGAAAGTATATCTGCACCCCTCCAAAGGAAAAACATAAAAATTATAATAAATCTCCCTCACATGTATAAAGAAAATGAAACTCAATTCCCGTAAGTGGAAAAGTAAGAAAATCACAAAAAATATAAATCCGTACCCAACGCCATCTCTGATACTGACAAAAAAACACAGACAGTTGCGCATCGATAATTGCTTCAATGTGTAATTTTTAAAAGTTGACTTAAAGTTGGGGAGGGGGGAAAACAATTGGGGAAGTTTTTAGTTGGGGAAAATACTTTGATTTTGGGAAATTAGGGGAAAAAAGTGGGAGAAGGGGGGAAGAAGCGGGGAGGGGGGGGGGGGAGTTGGAGAGGGGTAAAAATAGGTAAGGGAAGGTTTAAGTTGGGGGGAAATACTTTGATTTTGGGAGAATAGGGGAAAAAAAGTGTGGGAAGAGGCGGGAGGGGAAGGGGGGTGGGTTGGAGAGACGGAAAAATAGTTGGAGGAAGTTTTTAGTAGGGGGAAAATACTTTGATTTTGGGAGATTAGAGGTAAAAAGTAAGGGATGAGGCGGGGAGTGGGGGGGGGTGGGGGGAAAGTTGACAAAATGTTGGGGAGGGGTGAAAATATTTGGGGGAAGTTTTCAGTTAAGGGGAAATACTTTTAATAAAAAAACTGAATTTAATACTGCTAATAAGTTATCACAACAGTTATTGATTGTGAGGCGGTACAAGTTCGACGGGTCAGCTAGTAATAATATAATTTAGTAAAAATATCAAAAGTTTCACTCTACGGTGTGTTCTATAAATAGTGATGCGGCTATGTCACACCCTTCCATTTCAATACAACCAACATTCGTGTAAATAGAAACTAAATATTATTTAATCCCTAGAGCAGCGGTCGGCAATTGCGGTGGCGCGGCGGGCCATATGAAAAATATAAACCATTCATCTCACCGTACTACAAAATGAGAAAGCATGTATTTTGTGAGATCGTCAGGCTGGAAGAAATATCTCAAAAAATACTCTACGGGTGATGGATGTCTGGGAGAAATATCTTCCAAAGAATTGCTCGTGGGATTAAAAAACAGTTATTAATTAATCGAACTCTTCGCCAAACAGACGCTTTGAGGTGGCAGCCGGACTGCTGCCGCTGACTCAGCACACTCCACAAGAATAATTAATTGTAAAATGTTTATTTTCAGGGATTTTCTTGTCGAGATGATGTCCTAGAAGTGACCAACCTACAAGCCTTCAGTGAAATTGTTCCTCCTATTTGCGGAGAAAACAGTGGGCAACATGGTAAATATTTATAATTTATTTAAATACTTCACTCTGCTTTAAGCCATAAAAAATAACAATTACCTAACCTAAAGTTTGTAAGTTTGATGTGTCTTGATGACGCAGATAACACCAGTACAATCTAGAAGAAGAATCTAGAAGATATTATATATTGTGTAAAAATTAATGTTAAGTTGAAAACAAAATAAGTGGAATATTGCTGAGAGTTGAATTAAGAAGAAGAAGGCCACGAAATACTCGACTATTCAGATCTGGTCACTGCACAAAACTTAGGTGCTGTCAGTTATCAATATTTGGGATCACCGTCAATAATAGGTAAGTGGTATTCCGACCGATTATTGATATATTTCGGATGACTGTCAATATAATCATTTATTTAGATAATATCGTTCGTTATGCAAAACTACCGGCTTATTAATGAACGGAGTTCAACTAACGAAGTTCTTAGAATTGAAAGAAATAGTAGGTACACGCGTTCAACAGACTTACAAATAATTTAACTAAGGCGCGACCGATTAACTAAAATGGAAATATGACTAACGACCTGATTAAGTGATTAACACCGTTTAGGGTCAAAAAGTAAATGCGGGCTGCCAATGTATATTTAAGTTAGCATTTCAATTCAACCTTGCCAATTTATTAATATAATATGCCGGCGTAGTCCAGAAGTAAGGCTCTTGACTCGTACTCCGAAGGTCGCGTGATCGAATCCCGGCGTGGCAAATAAATTTTATTTGATTAATTTGTGTTATTTCACCATTTATTCATTTAAAATAATATATAGTATATTTGCTGAATATTCCAGAGTGGAATATGCTCTCAGTATCGCCCTGGTGTAAGACCATCAATGCTTGAAATGGCTTTAGCCGTGTTTGGTGACCAGATCTGAATAGCCAGGTACTTCCCCACCTTCCTCTTCCCTATCTCCTTCCCCTCCCCACTACCTTCATTCTCACAACATACCCCAATTGGGGATGCCATAGTCCCACTGGCTCTAGACGGAAGCAGTTGGGACTCTTTTGCGGTATAAAAAAATATTTAAAAAATTGTATTCCAAGGTGATGTCATTTCCTTCCAGTGTACCTGCGAGTGAACGCCTCCCTCAATAGCCGCGCCCTCCTCATCAAGCCGAAGATCGCCGACAGGACCTCAAGGACCGACCTCCCCATCCCCTCCTGGAAAATCAGGATTACGCAGCTGGAGTGTCACAATGCCGGAGGGTAAGTTTTAAGGCCTTACATTACTTCCATATTGGGATGTCGGAATAATAATCAAAAGACTTCCACTGGAACGATTTTTGCTTTATATTGGCGCTATTTTAAATGTCTTCGATTGCTTTTCGGATAAAAAAGGCAATTATCTCCTTGATTCGGCAAATTTAAAAAATATATATATTTGTAGCTCCCACGTTTGTTATTTTGGATTTAAAACGAAGCTATTGAAATGCTTTATCTATTATTACCACAGATGTTGCAAATCCAAGCTTCGTAGACTATTTTATAACGATGTTAAAAATAAGTTTTTAAAATATTTTTTTACGCAATTTCTGATTAGCTGTTTACGGTTAAAATTAAGTATTTTTTTCCATAGATATGCACCTTTTATTATCAAGTATACTTTCAAGAGACAATATACAGAAATTGAAAAAATTCTATGTTGACACGAATAAGTAGGTACCTCTCACGGCAGTTTCAAAGTAACAACCACGCAGGGTTCGCGCAGTTATAAACTTTACGATTTTTTATATTTTTTTTATAAATCCTAGAAATATGAGATAAACGATGAAATACAGCTTAATTCATTGGCTATATAGCACTATAATAAGTGTTTATGTCTCCATGTTAGAATTCGAAGGTATGATTTTTTTTTAAGTTGTCGAAAGATTAAAAAAAATGATCTTCTGAAAATATCAAGCAAACGGAGAATTTTTTTTTAAAATGCGCTGTCGCTCCAGTGGTTAATTAACAAAATGCAATATTATCCCATTACAGGAGACAATAAAGAGGGACCGGACAATCATACGAACTCTTCATTTTACTTACTGTTGCACCTGAAACTACATAAAAATATGCAGCTTCTAATGAACTTACATATGAAATGTACAACCAACTAATTTATGAAAAATGGTATTTGAAGGAATTGGGTGAAAGTAAATGTAAATCACAAAACAATGGGAACGAAAAACGATAACTAAGTCAATTATTAGTCTGAAATACTCATCTAAATTGAAAAAATCTTCCGAGAAAAGATACATGCCGCCATTCTGATATCCGGTCAACTGTTCTTTTTTCCACTGAGCTACGGCATCTTATCTCCTATCTGCCAAATAATTCCATATATACTAGTGTTTCATTCAACACTAACTGCTTAAGACATTTTTCCACCTGCAAACAACCAAATTTATTTGAGAAAGGCATTCCAAGTGCTAGATCTCCCACTAGGTGGCGTCGAGACAAATTATTTCTACATTTTTTGGTGAAGTACTTTAACTCGTCAAATGTTAGTTTATAAATTAAAAATAATAATTAAGATAACCAAGTCAGTTACCCACTTGAGCATCTTTGCCATAACAATGTTTTTTTTCCCTTCTTGAGTACAACACAAATGAACTTGCACAATCTTCTTGCACTATGTTCCATTTTTCAAACAGTTTCCAAGTAAGTAGTGATGGTTAGGGAGTAGTACGGGGGCTAAATAGCATTATCTTACAGTAGAAACTAACCATATTCTCAATTCCAAACACAATACCTACAGTTTTCTGGCTCTAATGGGGTATTTCCACAAATGAGGGACTCTGTTGAAAATATACGGAATATTTAAAGATCATTTTTCTGATTTTATTAATAACACTAAAGATGTTTGTTTTTATGTTTTCATTCAAAATTATTGATTTAATCACCTAAAACTGACAAAATCAAAACGGCCCGTAGTTGGCAAATGGGATTATGACGTCACAAGCTACGCTCAGCTGAACCAGCATAAATAAACAATGTTAGGTTGTCTGCACTCATGACGTCACACGATAGACACGCCCCAAAATATCGTTTTAGCGGTAATTCAAAAATGGAAAACTTTAACTCGCTGTAAACAATTTATTCGTCAACATAAAAATAAAATAAAAATGCTGTTATTATTGTAATTTTTTTCTTAATTTTTTTAAGCAATAAAAAAATGAGGAAATACCCTATTCAATTACCAAATTCATCAATTGCAATACTTTGCTCGTCTAAAATCTCTTATTGAATTTGCTGGCCATCATTCAGTTCCGTCAGTCAGTCAGTCACCTGCTGTTTCCCTCCTTGTTCCTTGCCTAAGTATGTGACATTCACACACCATCTAGCCACTTAAGTTCAAACCTCTTATGTAACACTACTCCCCTGGAATTTTTTTTAGATTTTTGATTGTCGTAGTACGTTTCCTGTGTTGTATCTGTGTTGTCGTAGTATGTTTCCTTTAAAGCATTGAATACACACAGCGCTTCTCATCCTGGCTAAGGAAAAGATGCGGGAAATCATTGTTCTGGGTACACTGTGCTTTTGGCAGCTGAGGATAGGTACATAATACCTACTCATGAGCCTGATATTTCAGGGTATCTTGCTATGTGTTGATGATCTTTGGAAAAATATCACCTTTGGATTAAAAAAGGTTTTAAGGTTCTCACTTTCAACAGAGCAGAAGCAAAGGAATATCACAATGCGTTATGACTAATCTAGTTTCACCGTCGTCCGAAACATCTGGTGTCCATGGTGCAATGCAAGACCACGAGGTCAATAAGGCAATGACTAGAGAAGATCTGCTTGTTTACCACCAATTATCAATTATTATGAAATTCTCCACGATCATCCTTGTTCCAGGTTGCAAAACAGGCCATCGTACCTGGAGCCAATCACCAACTACCCCATGAATCCCTTACTGAAGAACGTATCGCAGATCGATGGCCAGACCGCACAACCCATCGAGGATGAGGACGAACTGATCCCAGAGATCTTGAACGTCCGTCAAAAAAGGGAACTTGGCACTGCAGCGAATGACGAATATCTTATTGGTAATAATAGCGAGATAGTAAAAATAGGTTTTTTTCACGCTTTTGGTGTGTTTATTTGGAGTGTAACTGCGTTGTTCTTTCATTACTTATTTATTTGCGCCTTGAAGGCTTTTACATGTGGACACTTTATTTTAGGTAATTGTATGATGAAGTACAATGTAATAAAAAGAGTAAAAAATAAGAAAGTGTGTACAATATAAGTATGTAGTTACATCGTAATAAGTAGTAGGGTTTACATACGTAACAGTCATTGAGATTAATAAAAGATTTGTAAATTTTAAGATCATCAGAAAATAAGAGTTTTGTAATTGATATTATCAAAAATGAATAAAAAAATGCTGATTTCATTAGTGACCCATGTGGTATGTCGGTGAAGATTTCAAACTGGTGTGAAAAGTGTGAATTGAGTTTAACTGATATTTTTTCTTTTGTGTCCTTAAATCTTTTAAATCATCTCAAAAATTTTCCAGTTATTCAAGGGTTATTATGTATGAGAATTTTATGTAGTCACGAGCATCTCTATGTACCTACACTACGTCTGTTTGACTGTGACTGTTATACTGTTTCAATAATGTTACTAAGTGAAACATTTTTTGCATCACTGTCATACACATTTAAACACCCTTCATACTTATTATAAATATCAGATTCGACTGAAGCGTGGTCTTCAATAAATCTAACTCTTGTTTGGCTTCTAGCTCCTCCTGGCTGCCTGCAGTACTACCCCGACAGGGCCGGCGCCTTCGAGTCTTTTAACTACAACTCTGGCAGAGGACCCTACCTGGCCAACCTGCGCTACGCGACCTGCTTCAGAAGATCTGTGGACGTGTGTGGCATCAAGTAAGTGTACACTGTACATCTGCCATTCATCGATTCAAATCAATCTTCAATTTGCTGTCGATTTAAATATACAACCTCAGGTCGATTCACCATAATCGTTAACCACTAACCACTGGAGCCAGTGGCGTAGCTAGCATGGGTGGGATAGGGCGGATAACGTGGTTGGTATCACCCCCCCCCCCCCCCCCCCCCATTAGAGTTGACAAATACTAATTTCGACTCATAAAAAATTGGTTTGTCCTGGGGGAGGGGGTGGCTAGAGAATTGTGGGGGGGGTGCCACCCGACTGAGTGTCACCCCCCCGTCGGGTGGCACCCGGGGCGCTTCGCCCTCCCCACTTTAATTTTTCTGCGATTAATATCGGTCCAAAATTGAATAACATTTTCCTACCATTCGTAAAACATTTATTGTAATTATTTAAAACATTTCCCCGGCCAGTCATTTGTTTTAAAATAAATTTATTGAAATGCTTTATCTATTATCGTGGGGTGAATTAATTTAAAATCCGTTCACAGCGGGTAACAACGATTTCACTGAAAAACTGCCCAAGGAATAAGGAAAGGAAGGAAAGCCAAAAACTCACCAAGTTCACCTTCTTCTTTTCGTCTTCGGAACAGTAGTTCTTTTTTGTAGGCCACTGGTTTTAGTCTCAAGTCTATCACAATACAATATTGTACAAATAATAAAACACGGGGTTGCGGGTGAAGGAAGCGGATCAAACAATACAAAATGTACAACGCGGACGGCGGTCAATAACACACATAGCCCTAGAGGGCAGCGGAAACGATAATGTCGGCGAAAACAGAAATACACGCGAACTTTTGTCAATTATCGTAATGCGGGACGTACAAAACCAATAATTCTCGGCATTATCGTAATGCGGGCTCTATTGTTTTTGTTTTTGGCGTTGGGATTATATATGTAGGAACAAGGATAGCGGTAGGTAGGTAGGAATTGGGAAATTGGATAAGCAGTTATTTCAGCTCAATCATTATATGTATAACCAAAAAAAACATAAAATGGCGCAAACATATTTATAGATGTCGCAAATCCGACCTTCGTGGACTATTTTAGAACGAAGTTAAGAATAATTTTTTTAAATATTTTTTTCATGTCGAATTTTTGATCAGCTGTTTACGGTTAAAATTAAGTCCTTTTCAATAGATAAGCACCTTTCATTATTAAGTACCTATACCACAGAGAAATCGAAAATATTCTACGTTGGCTCGAATAAGTACCCCTGGCGGCAGCTTCAAAGTAACGACCCGCAGGATTCGCGTGGTTATAAATTTTATGATTTTTTAATATTTTTTTTTTTTAAATCCTACAAATATGAGATAAACAGTAAAATACAGCTTAATTTATTGGCTATAGAGCACTTTAATAAGTTTTTATGTTAACATGTTAAAATTCGAAGGTATGACTTTTTTAATGTTGACGAAAAATTAAAAAAAAACGATTTTCTAGGAAATCGCAAGCAATCGAGGCAAATTTATTTAATTCGTGTGATCGCTCCAGTGGAAAAGAACCATTTGACCAGTACGCTTTTCTTCATTCCAGATATACGCCGTCCTTCTTCCGGCTGAACTACGCGGCGACCGCTAACAACTTCCTTGACACGGACTGCGAGAAAAATCCCTACGTGATCAACAACCAGGACAACCAGGACTTCTTGTTCATCGCGGACGGGCAGACTGCGGACGGGCGGCGCGGCTCCAAGTGGTGCGGCACCAGCGCGGTCAATAGCATTGTTGCCTGTGAGTATTAAAACCCACACTTTACTTGTTGTCTCACTTTGTCTGCTTCTTCTACCATACACTTTGCTGACCATGAGTGAATTCAGGTTAATTTTCTGATTGGAAATCAATTTGGGAGGCGGGTATGGGTACCGTCATCCCAGGAACCAATCATTGGATAACCATCTGTCATAAGCCCCCAAATGGTTTGCAGCGTTTAGTGACTTTACCCGGATTCATGAGGTGAGGTTTGTCTTGTTGGCGGATGCCTCTGCCCATCCGCTATGTGGTGGGCTGGATCGGGAGAGGCCGGTTGAGGGAAACCCTTTGACCTCTTCAGCCAGATTTTCTTGGCATTACGTCATTAATGTCTTGACTCGAGCTCGGGCACGTGTTTGAAAACCTAACTTTTAAAAAAAATATAAATGCAGCTATTTTAGAACTCAATGGAATGAGTTTGTTTGAGGCGTCAAATGATATTACAGATTAAGCATTATGGTTGCCGTGTAAATCGAGAGTTGTTGGTGTTTAAACAAACAAATGTTATGATTCATATATTTACTAATAATCTAACTTGTTCTTTCAGCGTCTCCTCCCGGGCCTCTGTACGTGTTCTTCAACAGTGACAACTTCACAGCTAACCCGGGGAGAGAACGCGGCTACAGAATCAACTACAATGTCCTCAACAACTGCTGATGAAACTCTCACTGATTTTTCCGAAAGATAATCAAGTCTGGATTAATATTTTTTTCCTGTAATTTTCTTCTAGTTAATATAAATAAAAATAAAGTGAACACCTTATGAGATCCTTGTGGTACACCAGTTTTAACACTTTAGAGAAAATATCATACCACAGTGGTAAGGATGGATTCATACATCACTACTGAACCCACTGACCCCTACATTTTTTTCTTCCCATCCCTCATACCTTTTTCCTTCACAGAATTTCCTCTACTTCCTTTGCTCAAAAGATCCTCCAAAATTCAACCCCAAAGATGACCTAGGCCCTGAAGGAAAATAATGTAAAAAATTATACATTTGTCCTTGGATATGCAGATAATCAATTGATTGGTGTAGCTAGCTGTCCGTAGTATCCGCCAAATTTTCCGCCATCATTAGAAAATCATGTCTTCGAATTTTAATATGGAGGCATATAAACTGCTTATAGTATTAAAAAGCCATTGAATGCACTTATATGTAACCGTTCATCCCATATTTTTATGTTTCTTAAAAAAATTATAAAAAAGAGTTAAATTTATGAACACATGAATTCTGCATATTATTTATTTTAAAATTGACGTGGTACCTAATTGGAGAATATTAAATACTAGCTATGTATTGCTGTGCCATTTACTAAATAAATTGTTTCTCCCTGCGTGTCCTTTCCCATTCATCCCGTTCCCCATTCCGCCCCCCCCCCCATTCCTCTGCGTAATCTTCCCCTCTCGCGTTTCCACTCCGCCTACTCCACCTTCCCTCACTCCACTCCACTCCCCCGTCCCGAAACCCCGCTCCCGAGTGCCCCTCCCCTCATCCAGTCATCCAGGTTCCCCTCCCCCCTCCCTGATTCCCCCCCCCCCCCCCCCTCCCTGATTCCCCCCCCCCCCCCCCCCCCCCCCCTCCGGCGTTCCATAAATTAATTCCTGGTACATTCCGTTTTCAAACAGCTCGTGTACCATCTATTGCAATTTTTTTATACAAATTTCATAATGCCAGAGCTCACCAGACAATAATGAACACAACGAAAAAAGAATTATCCAATTTGGTGCAGTCGTTCGGAAGTTATTCGCGTACATACATTTCGGCGATTCATTTTTATTAATATATATAGAAGATAGAATATAACTTATTTGTGTTTATTTTATTTATTTTTTTTTAAATACATAAACGGCTATACTGCCTTTTATAAATAAATATATAATAGAGTACAAAAGTAAGAAAAATAATATCATTTCATAATAGTAGTTTTAAACTTTAAATGTGTTGTTTATAGCCTAGTTGTTTATCACAAATATAAATTTAAATTCCAAAATTCGCTTTTAATATATAACACAAGATTCCAATAAATATTTTAAAATATTCTTTAAATAGGCCACACTTGGGCAAGCAAATGCTCAAGGGTGTTTGCAAATTAGCCAATATGTGGCCAAAAACACTTCAGTGGTTATATTTAATTATCGAAGAAAATAAAACAAAAGAAAACAAATACATTATTTAATAATTTATTTTCATTACAGCATCTAACTAAACTAATTTATTATTATAACAGTTTTCATAATATTTCCGGAAACTCATAGTAAAAGGGGGAAATTTGTGGATCTACATCACATAGAGAAACCAAAAAGTAATTTTTTTTGTACTGAGCTTTGATTTTTTTAAACTTTTTTTTTCAAATTTGACATAAAAATTCCAAATTCGATTTACTTGAAATAAAAAAAAATATGCCACAAAATCGTATGTAAATGTGATTTAGATTCATTAGTTTTCCGCTTATACTACGTATTTCCGGATACCATGTATATAATATAAGTTCCTGTATAAAATACATTTCACTACATTCACACTTACTTATTTACAAGTTATGACTATAAAAATAATTAATAACTTAGGAAATAAAAATATTAATCGAGGTGGTTAAGTGCAGTCTCGAAAAGACCCGGATTAATTTTACAATAGAGTTAATACGAACACTGGCATACACTTTCACATGTATATCACTCCATAACAACTAACTAAACTAATTTAAATTCATATTCAAATTTCAAATGTGATATGAAAATTTTCAAAGATTTCGTTGAAAGGTTTCGTTGAAAGAACTCTTTGTTTGATAACCACTCGGGTTACATAGTGCTGTATTTGTCACAAAAAAAATTTTGTCGACATTGAGTCACGTTGTGCTATATTTGTCACCAAACGATATGTCCTCACGTCCCCATAAAACTCACTCTATCTTGTTTTCTATTGTGGTCAGATACATTGATCATTCAGTTGATTAGTCAAACGACATTTCAAAAAATAAGTTTTGAGATAATGAGGAAAGCAATATTCGAATGCTCACCATAAATCAAATGTGTCTGTGTTTTACATATTAAATTTGCTATAAAATAACAACGGAAAGCAAACGGTCCGATACATGACATTTTGAAATTTTCTATTAGTGACCGAAAAAACATTTTTTTTATTATTTATCTCACTATAAGGTTGTATGCATTGGAATCTGAGTATTGTACCAGATAGAGGGTACACTTTTACATATATGTAACTACATACTCAACTCGAATTTCGATTTTTGGGAGATGTCTGAATAATCAAATGGACAATCGATATGATATAAATATATGTAGTTTTAGAAAAGAGATCACCAATCTTTCTCTTTGCATTTAAAAGTTTACAATGTGTACATTAAAAAAAAAAGTAGAATTGGATTGAAAGCATTATGTCAGCTTGCAACTGCCCAACGTAGCGAGCCTCAGGAAGGTTAAAATGTATTTTTATTAATTTTGGAAAGTAGAAGCTCACATTGTGAAAGCTATCTACCCACTTTGTGGGCACCTAGCGCTCCACTGGATAAGCGAGAATATTTCAAAATAAATATCTACTCTGATGGATTTTGTGACAAACAAGACCAACATTCTGTGGTATTTTGAATATAAATTAGATAATTTTTGTAAGAGTGATGAATTTCGAATGACAATTTGCAAGCTAGCTAATTCGACTCTTTGGAATAACAAGGTTCTATCTGTTGATTTAACGTCATGCGATAATGGGAACTATAGTAAGCTACTTTAGAGTTCATTATCGCATGACGTTACCGCAATAGATAGAACGTTGTTATTCCAAAGGCTTGTAATGTAAAAAAACTGTATTCTTCCTAAGTCGGGCATAGTCTTGACAATTTGAAAAAACCTCGAAAAACATGTTGAATGTATCATTTGAAGGCCTCCGTAGTTGAGTGATTACGAGACTTGGCTACGAATCCGGAGGTCACGGGTTAAAATCCTCTTTGCTGAAAATGGCTTTAGTAGTGTTTGGTGACCGATTCTATTTTGTGGGATCGAGATCTCCTGACGGACGAGATCTCCTGTCAGATTTTTGTGATTTTCTATGGCTGTTATTTGCTTTTTCTATGAACCGATGTCAGATTTCAACTGTGAGCTGTTACATATTTTAGTTTAGATCGTTTTAAATTTGGCGAAGCTGGCCTGATACCCATAGAAAAAGCAAATAACAGCCATAGAAAATCACACAAATCTGATAGGAGATCTCGTCCGTCAGGAGATCTTAGTCTCACGAAAGATTTAGAATCACTCAGCAGATCTTAATTGATAGGTACTTCTCCATCTCCGTCTTCTCCCCACTACCTTCAGCCTCACAACATACCAATTTGAAAATGCCATGGCCTCACTTGGGAGTAGTTGGGACTGTTGTGCTGTACTTACATACAAAATAAGTATAAAAATGTCTGTCTTCGCCATAAATTTAAATTATACATTTTTTGCAAGTTTCTGAGGCACAAAAATTAAAAAATTAAGAAAATATATTTTTAAGACTTGTTTAAATCAATCATTATAAATAATTTCTTATAATTAACTAACTACAAAGTTTTTATAATTACTAAAAAATGACAATATTTAACCATTTCCTACTTAACACCTCGGTATATCTTTAGGCCATCCGCTTGTGGAAAAACTGAAAACAAACAAGTTGTCGAAGCAATCGCAATCAACCGCCTGAACAAAATTGATATTTTTATGATCTGACATGTCAAAACATGACAAAACTTGACACGTAGTGAGCCACTACCATGGCAACCTGTCAACAATGCAACTGAAACGCGACTGCCGCTACCTGTTCCCTACCTGTCAAGTTTTATCATGTTTTGACATGTCAGATCAGAAAATATTGATTTTGTTCAAGGAGGTTGTTTGCGATTGTATCGAAAACTGTTTTTTTTCAGTTTCTCCATAAGCTTCCTTACATTAATAACTTTTGTATAAAATGTTTAAAAACAACATGTATATTTTGTATAATTTCTACAAATTTGTTAAAAAAAATTACACAATAAATAGTAAAGTGAAAATTTTTCTAAAAATATCAACAACTGTGGTATTTGAAAATTTTGTATTTATAATATTTTAAGCCAAACTTAAAACCTAAAAATACCTGCATTTTTACACACAAAAAGCTACAACATTTAAAACTACCTTTTAACTAAACTAATTTAAAATTCACTTTTTAAAACAGAGCAGTCTTTGCAAACATAACCGAAACACTTTGTCGTCCAGTATTTTTATAACACTTAAATAATTGTTTAAATTTAGTTCATAAGATATGAAACTTTTACTGTCCATAGAATGGTGGATTCCTATTAAGGGTGTAGGTGGAAAGAGGTATTCCTTTGGATCCGTAGATTGGGTCCGGAGCATTTTCGTAATCCACGTCGTAATAAATGCCGGATTGATTCTGAAAGATAAACAAATATTCATTTTAGTATTACATTATGTGAAGACAGATTTTCTATATAACAGATACCCAAGAGGAAAGGCTGCGCTACCTATTTCAAACAAAACTTTATTTTGGATTTGAGGTCAAAATACTCAAGTGTGGCAAATATCTAGTAACAATTATTATAAGCAATAATTATTAGCCTGAAACACTCATCTACATCGAAAAAATCTCCCGAGAAAAGATACATGCCGCCGACGGGACTTGAACCCGCACCCTTCTGATTTCCAGTCAAATGCTCTGTCCACTGAGCTACGTCGGCTTATCTCCTGCCCGCCAAATAATTCAATATATACTAGTGTTTCATTCAACAATTACTGCTTATTACATTTTTCCACCTGCAAACAATCAACTTTATTTTTATATGAGAAAGGCATTGTAAGTGCTAAATCTCCCACTAGGTGGAGTCGAAACAAATTATGTCTAGATTTTTTGGTGAAATACTTTAACTCGTCAAATGTAAATTATTATTTTTTATTTGATTAACTAATGTTTGAGACAAGATTTTTATGCATAGCACAAAGGGTAACAATTATTAAAAGCAATAATTATTAGCCTGAAACACTCATCTACATTGAAGAAAATCTCCCAAGAAAAGAGAATTCAACCGGAAATCAGAAGGGCGCGGGTTCGAGTCCCTCCGGCGGCATGTATCTTTTCTCGGGAGATTTTTTCAATGTAGATAAGTGTTTCAGGCTGATAATTATTGCTTTTAATAATTGTTACCCTTTGTGCTATGCATAAAAATCTTGCCCTAAACATTAGTTTATCAATTAAAAAATAATAATTAAATATCTAGTAAGTACAGATATGAGCTGTTTTATTTATTTGTGTGTTTGAATTGTAAAATATAGGTCATTGAAGAATTCGATTTTTCAAGATGCCTTTTTGTGACGTCACAATACCGTTACCGTGAATTGTCACGGTAAATATAAAAGCGTCCAACAACTGACTTGAGCATTTCTGATTACATGCCATTGATTTCCAGTGGACAATGAATATAAGTTATCGTGTGAACACTTACAGCCATACTGTTGACGGTGTTGGAGCGCGACTTGGGGCGCGGCACGTGGAAGCCCCGGGCTCCGAGCAGGTCCGTCCTGTCGGGGGCTCGACTGTCTGACTCCGAACTGCTGGACTCGGCCTGTTGGCTGTTTAGCCCTGAAACAATAACCATCAACGTGTAATGTTCTTCTTGAGATGACGTCTCATTGCAGATGATCGTTACCCCTATTTCAATTACTCTGAAAAACCTCCACTAGCCATGATCCTCTGCTGCATGAAAAGCTACAGACATCAACGTTCTGGATTCCTGTAATACTTGGTCACTTCAACGCATCGGTAATCTTCTTATACTCGTCTTCCTTCCAATTTTGGGAGAGACCATGAGATTCTACAGGTCTATGTTCTCAATTTGACGAGCAACTTGTGTAAAGTATTTTGGGATACGTTGCAATCAGACGGTCATTCAATGCCTGTTTTGAATGCCTATATCCTTAAAATTGGTGCTCCTTGTTGTTCTTGGTAACCTGAGAATGTTACTGAGGAGGTTAATATGATATCAGTACATAAGGCGTTGCACCGAATTCAAGAAGCCATGTCCACTAATATGCTGATTTATAGAATTCACCGTGTTGATGGCCAAACGACTGCCAATCACCTCGATGGAGAAATTTAATCTCCAACGTAGCGATCGAGTTCAACAGAGGGCGATGGAATTTGGAAAAAATCTATTTTAACTGATACAATCTTAAACGGAGACTAACCTCACCAGCTGAAGAGGTGGGGTGAAATATATTTACAATAATATATTCAAGGCTTAATTTTCAACTTAAAGTTCATTTTTTTTTTACATTAGCTCCACACAGGAGGCCCTGAGTGGATGTTGCGGAGCCAAGACTATAATTTGGCTCCTGAATTGCAATTGAATTTACTGAAGTAATTGACTTCTGTAAAGCACGGAATTAGTGTATTTTTTTAATTAATTTTCCTTAATGTCACTAAATTTCTCTTAAAACAATCAGGTTATAAAAACTGTAAACACGGTTGAATACTTACATGTCCCCGAAAGAGCGGAGAAGGCTGAATGCCCCAGGCCGGAGAGGGTATTTGCGCGGGAGGTCACAGTGGCGCTTGTGTTCATCTTGTTTTGGTTATTGAGGTGCATCGTGGAGCCGCCCATATGCAGGCCCAGTCTAAAACACAAATATCAGATATGAGAAGGATCATTCTTCTTCAAACGTTGCCCCGTTGTTTAGGATCAGGACCCCCACACCAATTGCCCTGGTGAACAAAGTTCTTCCACTCCTCATGATCCTGTGCTGCGTTAAGGACCTCAGATGTCTGTGATACTTGGTCACTCCCAACGCATTTGTGATCTTCCTCTGCTTCTCCCGCCTTATTGTGACATAAAATCTGAAACTACCAGCTGAAAATACTGTTAAATTCGAAATTAAAAGATTGCCCGTTATAAGGAACCAAATGCTCCATTATATTATTCTATCATATTATTGGTATACTATTCTGCAATTATTGTTTTTCCCTAATCTATCTACTAACAGCCTTACCACAACTGATAAAAACCATTTATGTATGGTAAACATTATTTATCAGTTGTGTAATTTTTTTTTAAAGTTTATCAGAAATGCTGTTAGTGAATTCTTAGTTTTTCTAGGAGTTCCCCAAGGTTCTTCCTTGGGCCCTCTGTAATTTGCCATTGATATAGGTATATATGTAGTAGGCTAGGCTTCATCAAAAAAAATATTACGATATTAAATTGCGGTTATGTATGTTTTGAAGTTTTTTTTACATGAATACCGCACAAGAGTCCCAACTGCTCCCGTCTGGAGCCAGTGAGACTATGGCATCCCCAATTGGGGTATGTTGTGAGGCTGAAGGTAGTGGGGAGGGGAATGAGATAGGGAAGAGGAAGGTGGGGAAGTACCTGGCTATTCAGATCTGGTCACCAAACACGGCTAAAGTCATTTCAAGCAACGTTTCAATTCTAACTGGTGGTCTTACACCAGGGCGATACTGAGAGTATCTTCCACTCTGGAACGTGCCGCAAATATACCATATATTATTTTAAATGAATAAATTGTGAAATAACACAAATTAATCAAATAAAATTTATTTGCCACGCCGGGATTCGATCCCGCGACCTTCGGAGTGCGAGTCAAAAGCCTTATCGCTGGACTGCGCTGGCCGTCAAAAGGTATTAGTAAATTATAATTATTTATACATTCTACAATCTACATAGAAAAAACTGTACTCCGTAAAGTCAAAAAATTTCTAAAAATTTTGACAAATGGCTAAACATCTTGGTATAATCCAAGGATTTACTACATATTTTTAGTATTTAACACCTAATTTAGGTAAGATTTAGAATCCAGAATTTTAAATTTTATTGAAGATCATGCAATTGCACAAATGAGAATAATATCGATTATTTGTTACCTTGGCCTAGGGACGGGCGGCAATGTACCGGCCGGCAGAGTGGGATAGGCGCCGTACATGGCCGATGGAGGCCTAGCTCCGGGGTGTCCGGGGAGAGGCTCGGGCTGCTGACAGATAGGTAACAACAATATTAAACATAATTCATCAAACAGACCCATCGACCAATGTTATGTATTGCAAAAGCTTTCCAACTACTCTGCAAGATGTCAGCAGGGAAGAGCTTTTCCACTTGACCGACAGAGGCGCCGGTGTCATCTCCGCTAACTCGATGGTCAGCACCACCGCCGTGGCCAGATTCAATATTGCTCTCTCCCAGTTAGGTGGGTTAACTTGTAGTCTTATTATTATACGTAAACATAAATAAATCAGATTGTTATTTTTAAGAATCTGCAGATCATTAACTAAACCTCCACAAGTTAAATGTTTATCAATGATTTTTGGTTCTCAAAAAGAGAACGGATTTTATCATAGTCAAAAGATCGCACCAAGCTTTTATTTTTGTTGGTCTTCATAGAACAAATGTGTCTCTCCCAGTCTGCGAATTTCGCCAACAGAATGAGATTTTTATTTAGATCATTTTTCAAACAAAAAAAATCTTTGCTTTTTTTTAAAATACGATTTTTAACCCTTATGTATAAAGAAAATGTGTGAAGGATAAGGTCAGAATCGCTTGTACCAATATCAATCTAGGTCCTATTTGATTATTGTAGCTACTCTGAATTATTTTAAAATAATTTTCTATGAAATTTGCAGGTGGCTTTTCGAAATACCATAACATTCGACAGGTTAACCACCCAGTATAATAAAATAGAATAATGCTATTTTTCTAACATAACCTCACAACTAAATGTAATATTGTAATGAGTTGTTCCGAAATCCGCATTACACTACGTTGCCATAGAAACGAAAAGAAAAAATACAAAAAGTCAACTTTTAATTATCAGTGTAAACTAACTGTCATCTGAATTAAGTATTTCTTTTTGGGTTAATACATTATAGAACATTATCTTACCGCATAATGATTAGCTTGAGCCATTACGTCTGCTAGTTGAGCCCATCGCATTCTCTCCTCCAAGGAAACCTAACAATAACAAAAATAAGCAAGTGAAAAACCTTTTTTTTTAACCTTCGTCCAGTGGCATAATTTTACAAAGTTTACATGAGGTATACATAGGACACAAATAAGTATTTTGTATAAAAATCATCAAAGCGATGGTTTCTTGTAAAAAAAAAATTTTATAGTGAACTAGGGCAGACCCGTGAAAAAACACGATTTTTAAAAAACAAATGAAAAAATATGTAAAAGTATAAAAAAAAAATAAACAAAAATTTTAACGACCGAGAATTGAACACCAATCAACTGCTCGGAAGGCAACTACGCTGCCTACTACAATATGAATTATTTTATTTTTTATCTACTGAAAATAAGAATGATGTATTTTATAATAAGAATCATTTAATTGTATTTTAGAATGATATATTTATATACACAACTGACATTACATTGTTTAACAAAATATTTTTTCCCCTTTTTAATTAAAAATACTGTCAATGAACAAAAATTTGTATAGTTTCCATAAGTCTGTGAAGGTACTATTGTACCTATGCAGCATTTTGTGGGTGTAAAAACAAATTACATTGTTTAGTAAGCTTTTTAATAATTTAATAAAACTGTCATCATTGAAAAAAATATTGTTTTACTTTTATCGAAATAAATTAATAAAGATGCAATTGCACATATTCCGCCTTTATTTTTTTTTTCTTTAAACCTGCATACTCTTGCCTAAAAATATGGAGATACCACAAAATTTCAGATCTCTGACTTCTAAAAAAAAGTAATTACAATTTTAAAACGCAAAAGTTACAACTGTACCCACGTCACCGGATAAGGGTTAAATACATATTATATGCATAATATATATTTTATGGATTTTATGGATTATATTTAAGCTACTAATCCTATTATAATAATCTAGTTGTGGATAATCTTAGTGTATATATATGATTTTTAATATGTTAATAATCTGCATCTTTGATAATAATATTAATCGGTGTGAATTATTTTGCTTTGAAAAATATATAGAAAACATACTTGATAGGGTGGATGTCCCATGTTTGGGGCCTTAACTCCTCCGGTCATATAGCCGAAAACTGGTGAGCCCATTCCAGCAGCAGTCTTCTGCTCTCTGTTCCACCGGCGACTGAAATAGCAGACATTTTACATTTAATATCTCCGTAATAAAATTCCTCATTTAAATCAATCACAGAAAATTCACCAACACATAAAATCTAACAAAAAGTTTAAATATGGTTTAAAAAAAATGGTACACATTAGAGCAGTGGTTCTTAACCTGGATTCCATCGAACCCCAGGGGTTCGGTGAGTCAGTCTCGCGGGTACGGCGGAGGTCAAGACACACCCCCGACTCATATGATTCAGTTCGATTTCAAATTAAGAAGGGTTCGGTGAATGCGCATATGAAACTGGTGGGGGTCAGTACGTCCAACAAGGTTAACTAGTGCATTCGAACCTTCAATCCCGAAATCTCAGGCCGTTTTCGGCACCGTAATTTGCATTACTACATAATCCAATGCTTTTATCATAAATATGTATAAAATTATTTTTATCTCACAGTTATTTTAATTACTTATTAACTTAATAATATCAAATCAAATATTCAGCCATTTGCTCACATTACAATAAATATAATTAGATTTTTTTTTTACATTACCTATATGTTTTTTTAACCGAACAAAATAAGAAATATGAAAGAGCTCTACAGTAGACTGGCCAAACCACTGTCTCAGGTTTTTCAGCCATGATGTTCTCCTTCTTCCAGGGCCCCGACTTCCGGCAATCTTTCCCTTCATTATGAGATGCAAGATCTCTTACTTCTCTGGATGTCTCATCACAAGTCCTAGATATTGATTACTTTTTTACTTACCTTTTCTTTACTTCTTTTTG
Organism: Limnephilus lunatus; assembly: GCA_917563855.2. Lineage (NCBI taxonomy): Eukaryota > Metazoa > Arthropoda > Insecta > Trichoptera > Limnephilidae > Limnephilus > Limnephilus lunatus. The sequence continues at coordinate 25,441,020 of OU830596.1, forward strand.
ATTACTTCTTTTTCTTTATTCATCCGAACCGTAACATCTTCATTTATAACTTTGTCCATCCAGCATATTTTGAGTCATCAGATGTGTACTTTAAATTAATTATTATATACCCATCATTCCTACCTTAAGTCCATCGTTAAGTTTTTTCATATTATTAAATATGAATAGAACAAACAAATAAATTTAAAAAAAGTTTAATAAGAATGAATATGGATTATGTACCTCCACATGACCAGGCAAGCCAGCGTGATCAGGATGACTAGCAGTGCGGCCAGACTTGCTCCCACGGCGACACCGACTACTTCCCCATCCACTTCGCACTGCGATCCGTAGTAGGCTCCCGTGCAACTGTGCAAAATACACAACACATCCAATTCAATGAGATTGTCTCCAATTTTTTTTAAGTACATAAATGTATTTTATAAAGATTTTATAACAGTAAAATTAGCTTTTTGATATTCAAAAAAATAATTAAGTTATGAGGTTTCAAAGTGAACATCGGTAAAATGTAAGCAATTGGACACTTTTATATTTACCGTGACGATTCACGGTGACGGTATCGTGACGGCATAAAACAGGCAATAAACATACGTTCTTTATCACAATATTTCTGCAGCTCTTTCAAAAGATGAGATAGGTACACAATGTACGTAGGTCTGTTTTCTCCAAAGGAAAAGATTTATCATTTTCTTGCATCTGTCTCACACACCGCACCGTGATGTCTCCGTCGACCCCTACCAATACTACTTTCCGTGATGATAATTTTGAAAGTATGGAATATAGTTATAACTTTGACACGCTTAATTACAAGACAAATGCAGCAACTAATTCGCCAATCAATCGTGCTCTTCATATATTCAATAATATTAATCTATCAGACTTAGCCAGCCAAGGAATTGAACTCACGACACCTGGGAGGTACCAATTCAGCCACTGTCTAATTTCTATTTAAAAAAGGCATTTCTAATTTTCTTCTTTATTCTATGGTTGAAGGAGACAAAACAGCTCTAAATTTCTTATCAATCATTATGAAGTGAGAACCCATCTATTTGGATCTAGTATTTTAACTTACGAGCAGACGGGCTGGCCGCCCCTGTAAGAACAGGTGCCTCTGTTGCTGCAGTGCGAGGGAGGACACGTGTGGCAGTTCCTGCCGGCCCGGTTGACTTGGTCGGACCAGGCGTCACGGGCCTCTTCGGGACAGGCGCATCTAAAATACAAAATGAATAATTAAAATGGTACACTTAAAACTCTTACCAAACAGACAAGTTTTGAAAAATATATTAATTTTTTATTTTTTATTACATGAACTCCACACAGGAGGCCTTGAGGAAAATAATTTCCCTCAGGGCCTATGTTATCTTTGGGGATGCTGTGTGGAGGGAGTATTTAGGAAGGAGAGGAGAGTTCTGTGAAGGAAAAGGGTTTAAGGGGTGGGTAGGAATCTGGGGTTCAATGTGTCCTGATCAACCGCCTCCAAGACGACCTAGACAAACCTCACCCCATGAACCCGGCCACCCCTGCTAAATCACCAAACGTATCGAACCACTTGGGGTGACCTATGGCAGAGGTGTTGGTACTGATGTTACATTTATTATTGGGTTAATTTGGCAGTCATATTTACTGAGCATTTTAAGCCATCAAATAAGTGACTGTATTAAATATTATGATCACCAATTTCTCCACCAACCCAAGAAATCATTTTTAGTACAATTTTCTCTAATATAGCTAACATATTTTGTAACGTTAATGGATGTTAACTCAGAATACAATAAATTTTTTTTTCATTAGCTTCACACAGGAGGCCCTGAGGAAAATAATTCTTCTCAGGGCCTACATCATCTTTGGGGATGCTGTGTGCTCTTCAGAGGAAGTTCTGAGAAGGAAAAAGGTATGTGGAGTAGGTAGGAATCTAGGGGTCGGTGTGTCCAGGAGAAACCGACGTATGAATCCAACCCTCCCACTGCGAGGCAAGGCAATGTTCCGAGAGAGTCCTGATGGAGAGATCAAAAGGTTTCCCTCAAGCAGTCTCCCCCGATCCAGCCCACCACGCAGTAGGTGGGCAAATGTATTCGCCGCCAAAACCTAGACAAACCTCACCCAATGAACCCGGGCACCCCTACTAAGTCACCAAAAGTGGCGAACCACTCGGGAAAGTTTGATATAATTTTGATTTAAATATCTATATAAGATACAAAAATAATAATATATAAGATACATAAATAATAATATATAAGATACATAAATAATAATATTACATAAATAATAATATATAAGATGCATAAATAATAATATATAAGATACATAAATAATAATATATAGGATACATATTTGATTTCTGAACACATTGAGGATATTCAACCTAAAATTGGAACCAACCAACCTTTATATGAACAATCGTCTTTCAAATAAAACCAAGAGGCCTCACACATTATCTAAAATGGAAACTAATCTTAGACATGAGATTGAATAGATTTAGATACTAACTTGAATGATCCCCATACATTGGTGCAGATGGCCAGTTCGTGGCAGTCGTTTAGTTCGGGTGATGAACATTCATCCAAATCTGCAAACGAAAACCACACTTTTTAATACACTAATCACATCAATCTTTACTTTAGAGATTTCTCTGTGGCATTTTTTTTGTCAACTGTCTGGAAGAATCATAAGTTGAACGTAAATGACATTAATACTGGACGCGGGGTAGAAATCTCCATATGGGAAGCCAAATAAAAGACAATTGTACCAGTCTCTATTTCTAGTACTTTAGTACTAAGCTGCTAGGCGTCGAGTAAGGTCGTGAGTAAGACCGAGTAAGACAGTGCTCGCAAATATCGTTAACTGACCATAATAGATGACGAATTTAGTCAATATCGAATTGATATAGGGATTTATTAATCGATTATGCTAGATAACCAGGTGTTCTGTATTTCGCACCTTACTTCTCCTACTGTGCAGTGGGAGCACATGGTAACACAAGGTCAGTACTGCCGTTTTATTGTGGTAATACTACGACCAGGGCCCAATCCAATATACGACTGCACAATAGTGTCCGACCGAAACTAGTTTTTACGGCCGAAACCGAAACCGAAACTGAGTTTCGGCTTCGATCTCAGGTTCGGCCGAAACCGAAACCGAAACTTCCATATAAGGTCATGTTTTCGTGGAAAAAAAATAGTCAATCTTAATCAGTCTGCCTTTATTTTAAAATCATATATCAATCATTCAGTCTCTAGATATTTGAACTAAAAATAAACATAACATAATTATCACTCCTTATTTCAAATAACAAAATTACGTGGTAAACAAAATTACTTTTTTTAAGCCTAATTTTTTTAGGTACACTAAACAAAAAATACTCTCTTAAGAACAAAATAATTTCCTATAAAATTAAAACAAACACTTTGTATTTAATCACATAATTAAATATTTTCTTCTTAACTTTGGTCATATTGTATGGCACTCGTTTTAATGAACTACAATATAATTAAAATTAAGTACCTACCTACCTACAATAACAAAATATGTTTAATGCAATTTATACATACATGAAAATAAATAGAGTTTTCACACGAATCAAATCCTGACGCGACTATGAGCGCGGACGCAGCAAAATGACACTTCGTGACTCGCAGTTCAGTGCACCGAACATGTCCGATCGCAGGACGAAACCTCCCGAATACAGTTTCGATTTCGGCCGTAGTTTCGGGTGGATGGCGGCCGAAACCGAAACTAAGCCGAAACTCATTTTTCGGCCGAAACTAGGCCGAAACCGAAAGTTCGGTCGGACACTACTGCACAATATTCAAAATTTGGGCAATATGTATTCGCACAAAGATGTATGGAATATGTCGCTAAGTGTTTTATTTACCTTGTAATGGCGATACGCTTCCTCTCGGTTGGTCCACCCAGAGAGCGGACTGCCCCACGTTATTGGATCTCCTCTGGATGACACCCAGCAGATGTCTGGTGATGTCTGCTCCGGCCTTGGCCTCTCCACCCGTTTGCGAAGCCACTTCCTCCAACTGCAAATATAAATAAACTCTTTTTACAAAGACAGCAAAAAATTTGCCACTGTTCGCGCATGAGAAGAAGACAACAAGAAGAAAATCCAGACTTAAGAAGTGGATGAGCCTAAAAACATTTTATTTTTTTAATGTATATAGCAGATAGAGGTTTGCACACAAAAATTACAAAGAAATAATAAAGAATAAATTCCAACCATCCAATAAAGGGTACATTATGACAATATGTATACATAAAACCAGAATTAGGTGAAACAACAACAATCAAGATACTTTTTTGGGTCAAGTTTCAAGCTATGTATAGCAGATTTAAGAAATTTTTTTAAATTCTGAGAACCATCGCTAAATATGTTCAGAATCTTTCCATATCAGAAATTTTATATGGTCGATATATTCGCACATGAGTTTGGCAGAAGGTTAAATTAGTTCACTGGAAATGAAAATGGAAAGTTTCGGGGTTTCTTATTGAAAAGACGGAGAAAGACATTGATTTTGATTGTGGCCAAGAGGGTAGATTCCACATGGTTACTTAAATTTAGAAAAGAAATTTGATGTCATTTTTGTTGTCGTTCATTGTTTCTAATTTAAAATATTCTAGGCATTTATTACAATCGGTAAGCAGTATAATTCGGACAATATCAGCTACATTCGATAATAAGGAAGACAACTTTATTGAATAATACACCAGCATTTCAGATAATTTGTTCGATTTGGGTCTTTCTCGATATTGGTTCTGTGTTTTGTCTCCTTTTTGCAAAAATTGAGAAAAGTGAAATCGTTGCAACTTACCAAAACAGTGACATTGACGAAGACGCCAGTCTCCCCCTTGATCCCCTTGTAGATAGAGTTGACGGACCCACTCACAAACTCGTCCGAGTAGGGAGTCATGGAGAATGCCGAGTCCACCTGGAATGGTAATATTCAATGAGCTAAAGTTCGCAAGTAAACCAACCCAAATTGGCTGAATATCTTCGAATAGGCGACCTTCTTCAAGTGCCAGCATATATTTTGATTTAATACTTACAGCTCTGACGGCCTCGTAACTCAATTGTTGGTAGGGCTCTGAATCTCTGTCGTTCAGCTTATTATCCCAAGTTACCTGAAATGTAAAAACAATCGATAAATTAAATCGATAAATAAAGTAAACGATAAATTAAAGCAATAAACGCCCGGGTTGCCGGCATTGAAATTAAAAATAAATCGAAATTGTTTAAAAAATCACTTTAAAATCGATTTCCATGATTCATTTATTCCAATATTCCTGCACACACTTTTTTTCTTACACATAAAATTTCAGGTTTTCTAGATCTCTTCGTATTTCTGCGACACATTACTATAACCTTATTTTTTTAACCTTCGATTTTACTTATTGGTCTCCCTTGCAATTATCCAATTGTCAAAACCAATGCGTCTGATTTTATTCTCGTCTTATTTTAGATTTTCAAAAGTCGTTGCTTTTTGCAAAGTTAAAAAGGGAAAAGAAGCCCTGGAAAGGAATAAGGTCTGAGGGTTGCTTAAGAATCTGGGGTCAGTCTGTCCAGGAGTGATGGACTTATAAATCGGGGTGTCAATTTGGGAGACGAGTATGGGTACCGCCGCCCCAGGAGCCATTTATTGGATAACCAACACTTCAGCCACAGGTCAACTCAAGTGGTTTGCTTGTTTGGTGACTTGGGGGTGGCCAAATTCATGGGTTGAGGTTGGTCCGGCTATTGGCGGTGGATGCATCTGCCACCAGCTGCGTAGCAGGCCGGATTGGGAGAGATTGATTGAGGGAGATCTTTTAACCTCTCCAGCAGGACTCTCTCAGTACATCGCCTTGCACTGCAGTGTCACTCATGGAGGACACTGACCCCCAGATACCTACCCTCCCCTCACACCTTTTTCCTTCACCGAACTTCATCTCCTCAAAGACCATCCATACAGTATTCTTAAAGATGACATAGGCCCTGAGGGGAATTATTTTCCTGTGTGGAACCAATGTAAAAACTAAAAACCCATACCCGCCTCTCTAAAATCAAATATTATCAGACGGGGTGGGTTAGTATCATAGACATATGAATATTGATAGACCAGAACATAAAGGTGAGGGGTAGAAGCCAACTACAGCGGGACGAAGGGCAGGAAGCAGTGGCGTACCGTGGGGGGGGGCGGGGGGGGCGGCCCGCCCCGGGCGGCACTTTTGGGGGGGCGGCAAAATTTCACAATCAATAATCATCTTGTAAAAATTTGGATTGAGGAAGTCGCGGGTTCTATTCTCGCGTCAGGACTTAAAAGTTTTTTCTAGTTTATAGTTTCTTAACATCTTTCTTAAGTTTTATATACTGTTAAAATCAAAATATTAATGACAGACGTTTTGTTTTTATTTCTAACACATACATTATTTTTAAATAAAAATGTAAATGGCAACAGTATCATTTTAGCTCTAATTGATAGTCGATTTGTGTTTTATATTCGTGAAGCTTTGTGCGCCCTGCTGAAAGCGCACAAAAAATTACACTTATACGGATTTCTTCCACGTATATATCACATTGATATATTTTAAATTTATTATCACAGAAAAGTTAAATAGCTGACAGGTGTGTGCATACTTATTCGAATTTAATTTAAAGCAGTTTTGTGTTCAAAATGTATAATTCCAGTTGTGGATTCATCTGACGACACATTTCGAAGGAAAAAATTATATTATTTAAAGTGCTTTATAAAATTCTTGCAGACAATTGATGTGCCGCCAGAATCAAAGAAAAAACATTTTCATGTTCCGAGTGTAGTCTTAATTCACCGCTTAGAGATTTAATTAAAACCCCTTTTGTGTTCAGAATGTAAAATTCCAGTTTTGAATTCATCCGACGACACATTTCGAAGAAAAAACTTATTTGAAGTGCTTAATAAAATTCTTCCAGACAAGTTAACTTTTTTCGAAGTGCAAATATAAAATTCTAGTTGCAGACAATTTATGTGCTGCCAGAACCAAAGAAAAACCGTTTTCACGTTCTGAGTGTAGTTTTAATTCACCGCATACAGATTTAATTAATAAATATTTTTAAAAAAATCCCCCCCCCCCCCCCTCCCTGAAGAAGTACCTATATAGGGGGGGGGGGGGGGGGGCGGCAAAATTTTCCTCCGCCCCGGGCGGCTGATACCCACGGTACGCCACTGGCAGGAAGATGGCTTTGGTGATACGTGATTCGCCAAAACTCAATCTGACAGTATATAGGCATCTCGCACTATAAAATCATCATTTAGTTCTTAAAAGTAAACTCTGCTTTTGAATGAATAGACCTTTTTACATGGGAGCGCAAATTGCTCGCCACGCAATGAACAAATTTGAAGTTCAAATACGTCAAAGTAAGGTCACCTATAAGGTCGAGTCCAATATTTTGCTCCTGTAGTTAGTTAATACACTTTTACAAATGTTTCATAATTTACTTACCCCAGTAAACAGTGACGGGCACACGCCATGTATCTCGGAGTGATAAGTGTATGTATGGGTGGTTTGGTATATTTATGGTGTATGTTCAAAAACGATCATATTATGTGATCTAAATTAGCTTAAAATAGTGTAAAATAATGCTTGCTTATGGAATGTAATACCACAATAGAGAAGTCCAGTCCATTTTTTTTATTTTTTTTTATGAAAAATGACCTTCTAACTTAAATTACTGCATATTTTTTTTTTTTTTTAGAGTTAGTTTTAATAGTTAAAATAATTTTCAAAGTTTTAATTTTTGGAGATCCCTCGAAAACACCCATATCTATGGTGAATTTTGTGACGTCATCTACTAAAATAACGATTCACTATTTTTTGATTTTTATGTTGGTTTTCTTGAATCTCACATAGATTTGCGCAGGCGCGCGGCCATCTTTTTTATTATAACGCGTTGATTGGCTAATGGCTTATTTATTGCAAATGGCGAAATCAAATTCTTTGCAAAACAATGAATGACGTTGATGAATTTTAATTGCAGTCTTATGTTTTTGATGATAATTTTCGTTTAAATGATTAATTCACTGTGATATTAGTGTAATTCAGCATAAGTATTAATGCTGCCTGTACTTTTTTTCAGTTTTAGTCCTTAAATAATGTTTTTTTGGTGATTTAGTTTCGTTCGGTTTTTAGGTTACTGACATTACATAATCAAAGGTTACTTCTCTATAATTTTTATGACTTTTCCGCGTGAATTTAATAAAACTTCCATAAAAGTAATATTATTTGATAATGTAAAAGCCTTATGCATGTGTAAATAAATACAAATTCGAGAAATCAACGCATTAATTGCGTAAAACCTAGTCCAAGATGTCAGATTTTTTCAGTTATTTTTTCGGAATTATTATAATATTTTTTTATCCTTTTTAATTGTATGAACGAGATAAAAAGTGAAGTGACAGTTTTATTCCAAATTTATAAAGTAACAGGGCTGTATTTTTTAAATTTTGAATTTTCCTAATTTTTTCGACCATTTAATAGAATATGTTTACAGTCGGCTGTTTTTTTTAAATTTTTTCATTTTGAAACTTAAAATACTGCATTTTTCAAACACAATCGTATATGTCAGATACAAAAATCTAAAAGGCAATTCTATTAACTTTCTATAAAGGTATATGCTTTTACGACATCTTCAAAAATAAGAAATATATAGAACATTCGCTTGTGTCGTACCTAAATTCCCATATAAATGACGTATAGCATAAATAAACCAGTCATTACCGTGTATACTATCGTGACGTCACCATAACAGCATTACACAGCATACCAACCTGACGCTGTGTTTTAACGAGAATATTAAAAATGCACTTTTTAATATTTTTTTAAAAACTGTACGTTTAATATTATTAAATAAAAGTTATATATTCAGAATCAGCGTTTATTGGTCTATATGAACATATTTTTTTAAAGCCATAATATTTTTCACTGGAGTTCCTTATTGGGTTTATTCTCTTTTTCTCTTCTATGTTTACACGTATTTATAGCACAAGCCACCATTTTTACCGTGTTATTTACGATGAGAGCTCGACACTGGTCCGGACACGAATGATGACGTCACATTTTTTAGATTGATGCGTGGCTCTCGCAAGCCCAGCCGGTTCAGAAAAATGGTTCCAATGGGAGGGGGAAATAATACGCCTTTTATCGCTTAGGGCAAGTCCAGGTATTATGTACGTCCGTGGTTAGTATGAAGAACAGTGTACCAACCTTTCTGTCGTACATTCTGTCAACGCGGAGAGAAAAGACCATGGCCGACACCTTCCTGCAGGGGTCCCGATGGTTTCTCCGGGCAAAACCAGGTCGGCAATGGCAACTTGAAATACCTGCAAACAGAAATATCCGTAAGTAACTGAACCGAATCGATACCGGTGACAGTTGCAATGCAATGCAATCTTTCTAGTTGAATGCTTCCCTTCACATTCACCTAAACATTAATGGCACCCTTCGTGTAAAACCCTGTAGGAAATGACAGCGAACAGCCACATTCAGCCACTGTTCGCTGTCATTGCCTACAACCCCTTGTAAAGTTAAACAGCATTTTAGTTTATTAACTCTCGCTCTATCAATGAAATTTCGGTAGTGTCTGTCTGCTTATTGACATTACAATATTAACCAAAAGCGGCTTTTAGAGTGCAGAAGTGGAAGGTCATTTAAAAAAAATGATATTATGATACAATATCAAATTAAATACTATAATATTCATTTGCAATTTCCGCACGAGTTTGAGAGTCAAATTACATTTAATCTAGTAAATTATTTCATGCGACAAGCTTACAATATGCAAAATCAACCTACGTTTATCAAACCATCTCTAATATTCATCATGCTTTCTCTCGCTCAAGGCCATGACCCAAACAGTCTTCAGAATCCGAAAACATTTCTTCTAGGCGGTACAGTGCTATCTCGTTTATTGCATGGCGCGTAAAGAGACAGTAGACATGATATTGGGACATTTGAAAAATTGACCAAGCTTATCATAGTGCTTGGGAAAGGAAGCTTCCATTTAAGACGTTAGATCGTCGCTTCAGTTCTTAATTGTCCGAACGACCATTTTAGTTTTTGTTCAATCTTGACTTTAAAACTAAAAATATAGCATAAAAAATGATAGTTTATCACTGAACTAAGAATTATTTAAACTAATGTGACCTTTACCTTTACGGAAATAACTTTATCTTAAACACCTATCATAATGTTTCATTGAAATAATGAAAGAAAACCTTCTCCTCCTGCATAATTTTCAAATGGTCGTTTGGACAATTAAGAACTGAGGCGACGAGATGTCACTGCTTGCCGCTGATGGCTATCTTGCTGTACATTTCAAATACAATAATACATTAGAATAATATCAGTTGTTTTGATTAGTATAATATTTCACAATGTTTTACTGTCATCTTACAATTTTGGGAGGTTTTTGACCAATTGAGCTGAAGGAAGGACCGCCACTGATATTAAAATAGTTTGTACTTGAACATGGAACACGGCATTTTACCTAGCGAACTTGTGTAAATTGTAGTAAATTGATGTACCTACACATTTTAAATGATTTATAAACTCACCATTGTCAGTCTTGCATCTTTCATTCTGTGTTTGATCACAAGTGGAGTCATCTCCCACGATACAGGTGTCAATCCTGAAAATAAATAAAAATTCACATATTGTATTTAGTTCACAGTACTTACACCAACGTGGAATGGAATAACGCATGATGGGCCTCAACATCTTTTGTGGGATCGTTATCGAGTTAACAGACGTAATCTCCTGTCAGATTTGTGTGATTTTTACATATTTACTGTCACATATTTTAGTTTAGATCGTTTTAAACACGAATTCCTGCAAGAATGCATGACTATTAATTAATTTAATGTACGATGTAAGGAGCAAATAAATCACAAAAATCTGACAGGAGATCACGTCCGTTATCTCATAACCATCCCACAAAAGATATAGAATCACTCGACTAGTAGCCAAATCTCGTCACCCAATCGGGGAGACTTACGGTGCAGGAGGCTTGTCCCATTGGATATTGTGATAGTTCGAGCCACGTAGCATAGATGACGCTGGTGCTAGTAGCTCATAGAGTTTGTACGGGACGGGCACTGTAGTCGCCAGCCGCACAGACGATGAAGTGGGAAGTTGCCGGCTGGCCGCTTCGACACCTAGGGAGAAAGTGAGGAAAAAATGTAGGGAGAGGGAAAAGTGGGGAGATTTCAGGAAAATTGGGTAAATGTAGGGAGAAAGGTAGAAGGCAAGGGGGGCGGAAGGGGGGTAGAGGTAGAGGGGAAACCTTCGCCTTGAAAAAGGCGATCGACCAATTGTATGTTTCGAAGTCTTCAGGGAGGGCGGTTCGGCCAGGGCCAAGAAGAAAAGTCCAAGTTGTCCAGGGGTCGATCGGAGAAGGCAGAAGAGAAGGCGAGATGCTGTTGTGGCGATGAGATCTGGAACTCTGCCGATCTGGCGGTCTAACAGCCGTATTTAAAGGGTCCAGAGACGGGAGTCTGCCCATCTCAGTCCTTTGTTCATCTCAATTCTACGAACTGAGATGAAATTCTTAGAATTTTGACTGTTAGAGTTGTAAAACGCCACCGCGTTCGTTTCGCTATTGCGCAACGAAGCTGAGAACGCCACAGAGTTTTATCTCGACCTACTCTCGATGCCTCTCCGATCATTCGTTTATTATGTGAGTTTGCACATTTTACATTTTACATTTTACATAGGGTATGAACAGTCTGCACAAATTGGAATGATTTTATATTTGTGCAAAACTGTTATACTGATACGAATACATAGGTTGCACAAATTCGAATTTGTGCAAGTGTTATAAAGGTAAAAATACATAGGTTGCACAAATTTGAATTTGTGCAAGTGTAAATAAAGAGATTTGCACAAATTGGACCCGTGCGAAGGTTTGTATAGGAACGGCTTCGCACAGATCGAATTTGTGCAAAGGAAAAAGTCAATTTAAATAAGGTAGTGTGTAGGTATGTACACTGAGGGTTGGGGTCAAGCTTTATTTTTTGTCTTAGGCTGACTGCCTGACCCCGTAAATATTTTATTCTTTCATAAATATTACATAAAAATTACACATGAAATTATACTACAATTAATCTTAAATACGTCCGGTACAGAGTTTATATAATTTTCAAAGAGATGTCAATAGTTTGTAGTTCAGAAACGAGGTGAGCTAGCAGTTAATTTTCTGCCATCATAAATGATATTTTGAAAGTATAAGAGAACGGGTTTTAATCTCCTGACTATCGTACACACTCGTTCCTGAATGTTCTACCTTAAATAAAGACAAAAGGCCTTCCTATTAAATGCGTAATTTTTTAAATTTTAAATTTTACACAACTGATAAACAATCATTTATGTATGGGGGCATCCATTAATTACGTGAGCAGTTTTTCTTCTAATCTAGACCCCCCCTCCCCCCTCGGTGAGAGAAATTTGGGCCAATTCGAATATTCTTTTCAAGTAACGTGAGATTTTCCTGGACCCCCCCCCCCACCCCCGTTTGTTCTCACGTAATTAATGGATGCCCCCTATGGTAAAAGGTTGTTCATCAGTTGTGAAAAATTTTTAAAATGTTGTTATTAAGGTGTTTGTCTTGATATTTTGGGGAATCTTTGTGTTGGAGTACGGGCTTTCCTTGGGATGGTTTTTTATTCCGTAGTTTTTGTCTGAAGTACTTTTTTGTCAAAATTTGTGGGTATAAATATATGTATCCGGTTTCGCTATAATAGGTTTATAATCTCGTTTCTACGTTGTTTCAAGCGCCATATAGAAAGCAGAGCTCCTCAAAATTATGACATTTGTGTATCTACTAATCGAAAGACTTAGAAATTGAGAAAATCGTAATGTTTCGTCCCCTACAAGAACATCCCTAGCATGGAGGGCGAAAAAATATACGAACAATGATCAACAACCATAATATTATAATAGTTTGACGTGGCCGATGAAGCTTTGGTACTGCGTTTTATCACTTAACTTGAAAACTAAAGAAATATCAATGAAAGTTTACTGTTTTTGTTGTTGTTATTTAATGGATAACGTACCTGACAGGAGGCTGTTGCGTGGTCCTCCTGGGAGGAGTGGGTCTGTGAGGAACGGCAGGAACTGGAGCGGCCTCAATCTCTGGCACTGCGTAGCCTGTACCGGTCACAGCTGTAAAGATAATGAAAATAAATAAGGATACCAACTTTAAACAAATATAATGAAATTAACCACATAGAGTAATCTTAGAAAGCTACAAAACATGATTGATATTAAAATAAATAGATACAATAAGTCCAGAGAGGATGTGAGACAGCACAGGGAAAGGAAAGAAAATTGTGGTCATGGGTTCACGTCAATCACAATGTACGAAAGAAATTAGAATGACACAGGTGACACAGCAAGGAATATTTCAGGGAATCTCCAAACGAGCAATAGTTAGAGCTAGGAACGAAAATAAAACAACAGAATTTTTGGGGGATCCCCGATCGACCGAGCCACAGAGCTATGAATATACAAATAACAGACAGTGTTCATGTGTAAAATATTTTTGTGGCAATATTCTACCTTCATCATTTTTTTTCACGTTTGGGTCCACCGGGTTATCGACACTGCTTAGATGATTTGCACATGTGTAGTGAATGAATTAAGAAAGGAGTGTAAGAAGAATATGTAACGCGAATGTGAAGGGTAGAAATAGTCGGGGACACCTGAGGATGGCACAATCAAAATCACAATCAAGTGAACTAAATATTTGGGTTAGGCCATGTCAAGAGTTAGAGTAACAGAAGAGCACGAATGTATGAACGGTGAAGCAATGTACAAGTATGATCGAAACAAGAAGTGTAGGCAAAGACTGAGTTGTCTGGTGGTTCGTCCTGTCTGCCTGCTTTTGCGAGGAACAGGGATGATGGAGTTAGTTAGTTACTTCATAATGTATAATTTACCTGCGGTAGGTTTGATCACACTGCTGGGCCTGTACTGCGTTGAGGTTGCCTCTCCGTCTCCCAGCAGGTTGAGATAAGTCCTCTTGCCGTCGATAGACACGAACCCCTGGTCGCCTGACGCGGACACGATTATATCTCCGGGCTGGCCGGTTAACGGGTTCACATTCTCGATATGGACTGCAAAACAAAATACAATTCAATGGTTGGAGTTAGGCCAAATGCAACACATATTAATTAGAAAAATATATCATTAATTTCATTCAACCATTAATTTGACAATCGATATCTCTACCGTAGGTCACCCTAAGTGGTAAGCCACGTTTGGTGATCTTGCAGAGGTGTCTGGGGTCAAAAGGTGAGCCACTACGTGGCGGACTGGATCAGGAGAGACCGGTTGAGTGAACTCTTTGATCTCTCTAGCCGGGCTGCCTCAGCCTTGCACCACAGTGGAAGAGATAGATTCATACCTCTACCATCCCTCCTAGGTACTCTGAGCCCCAGATTCATACCCATATATGTATATACACAAACACCTTGTTTCCTACCAAAGTATTGACATATTAGCAGAGTATCGGCACATTGCTAATCAGGCCTGCTATGCCTCAATACAAAGGACCATCCAATCAAATCTGTGGGTTTTAAAAATTCTCCCAATTTTCCAAAAAATAAAATTCCTTGTTAATTCACATGAGAATTGGACATTGTTCCGTTCATTTTCACCTTGTTAAAATTTACGTGTTTGACTCCTCAGATTTTACTTTCTGGGGTCTAAGAGTGAGAACCTTAGATCACATAGTTTTGGTTGTCCGTCTCTGAATAAATGAAATTAGAATAAATAAAATTCATGAAATTTGCCAACAACACCTTCCCTTTCTCCATAATTTGAATGGATAGCCTAGAACACCTTGAAGGATGAATATCAGAAATATTAGAAAAAACAACTTACTCTCATTCCTTTCCATAAAACCATAGACATATGAATATTAGTAGACCTGCCCTAAGCGATAAAAGCGTATTATTTCCCCCTCCCATTGGAACCATTCCATTGGAACCGGCTGGGATCGTGTATGGCTTCGCGTTAATCTAAAAAATGTGATGTCATCATTCTTCTGCAAGCCAGCGTCGAGCACTCATCGGTGCATTTTACGAAATAAAACGGTAAACATAGTGGCTTGTGTTTTGAAAACGTGTAAAAATAGAAGTGAAAAAGAGAATAAACAAAATTGTCGTATTACATTCCATAGGCAAGCATTATTTTACACTATTTTAAGCCAATTCAGATCACATAATATGATCATTTTTGTAACATACTCTGTCACTCGAGATACATGGTGTGTGCCCGTCCCTGTTTACTGGGGTAAGTAAATTATGAAACATTTATAAAAGTGTCTTCACTTAATACAGCAACAAAATATTGAACTCGACCTTATAGGCGACCTTACTTTGCATATTTGGACTTCGCAAATGTGTTCATTACGCGGCGAACAATTCGCGCTCCCATGTAAAAAGGTACATATATTCATACAAAAGCAGAGTTTACTTTTAAGAACGAAAGTGTGATATTATAATGCGAGATGCCTGTATAATGTCAAATTGAGTTTTGACGAATCACATATCACCAAAGCCGTCTTCCTGCCCTTCGTCCCGCTGTAGTTGGTTTCTACCCCTCACCTTTCTGTTCTGGTCTATTAATATTCATATGTCTATGCATAAAACTCTCCACACATCACCGGGTATACGGAGTATCCCCGGAGATAGCATAAACCTAGAGGGAAATTATTTTCCTATTTTCCTGTACGGAGTTAATATAAAAATATATGTATATTTGTATATATAGGTACACACAGATATTTGAGTTCTCATGACCACCTTACTAGGCTCACGGCCGTATCACGATAGTCGTAGATATGGTCTGATAATTTGCACTCAGCCTTCCTGAGAAACCTCAGATATATATTTTTAAATATGTATACCAGTAGCAGATCCTCCACCGCCCCCCGGTCCTTGTATGGCCGACACCGTCACATCGAATATCTCCCCCTTTCCAGGCATGGGGCGAGCCTGCGGACGAGACTGTTGAGGGCGGGGGCGGTAGGGCGGGTGGTTGGCGGAGGTACCGTTGGGGCGCCCCCCTGGCCCGCCGCCACCGGGGCGGAACTCCAGGTCATCCAGCACAATGCCAGGCCGGGGGCGGTAGGACTGTGGTGCACCTGGTTTGCCGGCTGGAAAAAACAAAACGGAATATTAGAATATCAAGGAATATTTTTAGATAGTTTATGTACAGCACTTGAGACTATCCAAAGTACACGTAAATTGACCAGACCCTATAAGAAATAGTCAAACAACTGAAGAAACGTGGGACTACTAATGGGACTCTGCTACCTACGGAGTCACACGCAGCTATTGGGAGTAGAAAAAACAAATATGTGCAGGAAATGTCAAAAGAATGAAGAGACTCGAATACACCTACGGTGACAATGTACCACCTTGATGGCAACATGGCTCAGATTCCTGGGAAGACACATTGGGGAACCAGGATATATTTTAAATTAAGCCATGATGAAAATGCTATAGTCGAACAGACACCAAATGCACTCCCAAAATTTCACACGGAGATTAACGTACAGTAAAAACTTCGAAAAACCCAAACTTGAAAGGCACTCTACCATTATATTATTAATATATAAATATAAATATATAAAATATAAAATATAAATATATAAATATATGAATATATAAATATAAATATATAAATATTAATAATATAATGGTAGAGTGCCTTTCGAGTTTGGGTTTTTCGAAGTTTTTACTGTACGTTAATCTCCATGTGAAATTTTGGGAGTGCATTTGGTATCTGTTCGACTATAGTAAACTGTTAGACTACAAAAAATTAAGTAGACATTGTTACTAGAGTCCTAGAACATTGCCAGCTTTAACTGGACTATCTCTAATGTTTGGAAAACGAAATATGATCCAATTTCCTTATTTTGAATATATTTTCATTAAAACTACCAGTGAATCTATATATGAATGAATATTTTACTTTATTACTCACTTGTTGCTGGTGGTATTGAAGAGCTCTTAGTTGGAGTAACCGAAATCACACTCGTGCTAGAACTGGTTGAAGAATTGGCAGAAGAGACAGTAACACTGGGCAGCTGCTCCGTTGGAGTGGATGAAGTAACCGGTTTAGACGAACTGTTCACCGCAGAACTTGAGAAATCCACTTTAGACGACTCCAGAACTGGAGTATGCTGGAACTCTTGGCTGTTGTTATTTACGTCTTTGATTGCGTCTTCTGCACTCAATCTTATGGTGTTCTTAATGCTCTGTTCTGCTTCTTTTACTTTGTCTTCCTGCTTTTTGTTGCTAGGTTTTTCTTTTTCCACTTTGATCATGGTCTGTTTCTTTTTATCTGAAATCTCTCCATCTTTCATGACTTGCTGTTTTGTTGGTTCTACAACTACTGCGGGTGCTTCTGATGTGGTTTGAACGTCCTTTTCTTCGATGTTCACAACGTTTGAAGGAGTTGGGAAATCTGTGGAAGCTGGAGGATCTCTATCTCTAACAAAGCTTATATCTTCTTCATCAGCTGTTTCATATTCGGTTTCTTTGTGCGTGAAAGTATCATTGATCGTTGCATTATCGTCGTCTTTGTGCTCTGTATCTCCCATAGTAAACTTATCATCATCATTTGGCTGCAAATGTTCGTTTTCCTTTTCATTCTCCTGAGGCTGTGTTATTTCTGGTTTGGTATAAACTTCGTGATAAGGTTTGGGTTTCAGTACCGGCTCTTCCATCGAAGCGGAAGTGGCACTCTCTTCAGAATTCATGTAAATTTGTGGCGGTGGTTCCATGTTGTTTGTCGGTTGAGGGTTGTACATTGGTAGATTAGGATTTGGTCTTCTATTTGGCATCTGGGGTCTCGGACGAGGCCTCTGCCATGGTGGAATATTCTGGGGCCTTCCATTATTGATAAATCCATTATTATTATTTGGCCTGTAGTTTTGGTTATTATTATTCATAACTGGCACAATTTGCTCCGGTAAAGGAATTCCGTTCAGGAACGGTCTGATCGGTGGCATCTCTGGACTTTTAGGCGGGGGTCTATCAAATGGATACGGTGGAGGTATTTTTGTAGACGTTTGTGGGGGAACTGGTGGCATCATCTGTCCCGGTCCAGCATTTCCAGGGGTATCAAAATCTGGAGGCAGAGGAGGCACATCAGAAATCCTTGGGGGACCCCTGTTGTTGATTCTTGTGTTTGGTGGTCTTCCCGGCCTTGAATTTGCCGGCTGGGTGTTGGCTTGTACATTAACGTTTCCGTTTAATAATTTGACAATACCAGTAATGATGTCTTGAATGTCTGGATTAGCCTGTCTTCCGACTGAATCAAATCTAACGGATGAGGCAAAATCCCTCTGAGCATTCGTGGTGGGTTGGGGCCCCTTGGGAGACAGAGCTCTGCCCCTCGGGACCCCTTTGGCTTCCCCCTGGTGCTGGTTATCCTTCCCCGTCTCCATGATAGAAGACACCATCGCGTGGACCCCAGTTGCCTGGGGCTGCGTTTTCGTCGGCATGATTTGATCGTAATACCTCGGGCCTTGATGGACCTCTACGTCATTGGTCTCAAAAGATTCTTCTACATTTTTAGAAGAGCCTAAATGATCATTGTATGTGTTTTTAGATCTTCTTTGAACATTGTGCACAATGGGATCTGCTGATCGCACCACTATAACATGAGGAGGGTTATTTCCATTATCTGAAGGATCTTTCTGAAT
Source organism: Limnephilus lunatus (assembly GCA_917563855.2). Classification (NCBI taxonomy): domain Eukaryota; kingdom Metazoa; phylum Arthropoda; class Insecta; order Trichoptera; family Limnephilidae; genus Limnephilus; species Limnephilus lunatus. Next base: position 25,459,750 of record OU830596.1, read on the forward strand.
TTCTTCCCCAAGCCCACTATTTTCATTATAATCTCCACTATATTCAGTGCTCAGACTTGGTTCTTCGATGTATTTTGTATTTAAGTTCGGTTCTTCGCCATGGTGGTTTGAGAGAACCGCGATAGAAGGCAACAGATTGATGACTTCACTAGTTTCCAATATTAATGCATCCTGATCCAACTGAGAGTTATACGCAGAGTTTGGTGATATCAGAGATACGTGAGGATCGTCGAACGCTGAAACAAAGAGAAAGAAACAATTAATATGTAATTATGTTATTGTACGCAAAAAAATAATCAGAGCCGATCAACACTCGAACACTCATTGTCAATGAACCTTTCAAAAAAATCTTTAAGATTTGTCCAGTTGAATAGAAAGATAGTTTAGTGGGTGTTCAATAACTCCCACAAAGAAATCCACATGAACAACTTTTTTTTCTTAAAGTTACTACCTACTCACTGGATTTTCTATTGTCTGCGTGCGTCGAGCTAATTTCTAAAACCTAGTAGTAAAAATTATTATAATTTTATTCTTATAATATTAATTATCCAGTAAAAAAATATTTTAGCTCAATAATATCATCGCATCCGAGCTCAAAAAGAAGAAGATGGAGAGATATGAAATTACGAATGTTAGAGGAGCGCTTTAATATTTGAAACGATAAAATCGTTGCGAAAATTGCGAAAATGTTTAATAAAACACGACTCGTTTAGAATAGAGCAAAAATCTCTTGGAATATATCTTAAGTATCATTTAAAGAAACATTGTGAATTTTTTCACAGCTTTAACTTGTAAGATAACTGAAACCAACGTGTTTATAATAATTTTCGGAGCATACTTTGCGATTTTTTTCTATCGAGGGAATTTCATATAATTTGCGTTTCGGCGTGGAACGCGTCTTGATATTATCTTCAAAAATAACATATATATTTTTTAAGAGCTTAAAAACTTCAAATGCTTAAGGGAGATATGCGAGAAAGCGGTAGAAATTCGGGTAGCGGAGGCTTAAAAACTTAAGCTTTGTTTGCGTTCAAAACTATATTTTACTTGCGTATGTCCATTTGTAAAATCAAATCTCAAATTAAAAAGTAACCTGCTTTCAAAAATTGTATTTCATTTTCTGAAACGTTTAAAAACAGCGAATCTATTTGAAATTGAATATCAAGCGGATAGGTATATTTGATTACTTGACAAAATTATTTTCTTTATCTTCGCCGTATATTTGCTTGGCATACTATTATTATTGACATCGAATGCATTCTCATAGATTGATAACGGTACTGCATTCAAACATTACATCAATAGACAATATAGACATACGCTTACGAGTATTACCTACTTACCTAAGTGTCCGACCGAAACAGGACCTTCCACCGAAACCGAATTTTCGGTAGGTATCTGTCCCAGTTTCGGCCGAAACCGAAACCGAAACTTTTTTAGACATGTTAAAAATCTATTGTTTACTGTAATTTGGCTTATTTTTTAAACTTACACAAACAGTTAACACCTGTTAAATGGAAAAAATACGATAATTGATGTATGTGATCGCGATAATCTATCGAAAATTTAAAAGAGTACCTATATATTTTATACTTTACTGCTATAAAGCAAATAAAAATTATAAAAAATAACAAAACATGTGAACTACTTCTTGGAACAAAAAATTGTCAATAATCAAGACATTCAATTTAGAAGGCGGGTATGGGTACCGCCGCCCCGGAAAACATTTATTGAATAACCACAGGTCATCGCCACAGGTCACCCCCAAGTGGTTCGCTACGTTTGTGACTTAGCAGGAGTACTCGGGTTCATGGGGTGAGGTTTGTCTAGGTCTTGATGGCGAATACGTTTGCCCAACCACTGCGTGGCGGGCTGGATCGGAGGATAATGATTAAGGGAGGCCTTTTGGCCTCTCCAGCCAGACTCTCCCGACCCATCGCCTTGCACCGCAGTGTGAGGAATAGATTCATACGTCCGTCATTCCTGGGCACAATGACCCCCAGATTCCGATCCACCACACATATCTTTTTCCTTCCCGTATCTTCTTCTTTTTTACTTCCCTTAAAAAACCCTCCACACAGCATCCCCAAAGATCACGTAGGCCCAGAGGTAATTTTTTTTCCTCGGGGCCTCCTGTGCGGAGCTAATGTAAACAAAAAACTTACAATATAAAGGAAGGACCTCATAAATTAAGTATTTTGCTGATGATGGCGGGTGACATACGAGCCAAAAACTCACCCGAAGTCAGCCGAACGACGCGCGATAATTCACGGACGCAGAATTTCGGTGCGGCCGATTTTCTGCCGAAACCGAAACGGATGCCGAAACTAGATTTTTTTGCCGAAACTTGCCGAAACCAAAACTGAACCTTCGGTCGGTAACTAATGTTATTTTAAACGCAACATTGTGTTATTAACCAGCTCTGGAAACATCCTCGTCATGGAAGCCCGCCTCAGTCCATCATCCAGTATTGATGCACATTGCACACTGGAGAAAAATACTGGCTCCTTACGTGCTCACAGAATCCTGAAAGCTTAATATTATTATTTCTTTTGTTTTCCTTTTACTACTATTAGCTTATTATCTTTTTTTTTTTTGTTTCGTGTACATTCATATCCACCTTCTTTTTCTTCTTTTTCTTTTTTTTTTTCCTTTCAAATACTTTATACTTTGTACATGTATGTTTATATTATACCCTTATGGAATGTGTGGGATTGCACTCTCCTCCCCACATACTGGAATAAACACTTATTTTTATTTTATTTTATTTATTTGTATTTTTGTTATAAACTGGGCCTCCACTTATATGTACCTACGCATTTCCAATGGTACAATGCTGATTGTATTTTATTTTAAACTTAACATTGTGCTGTTATTTGTATTTTTACTATAAACTGCGCCTCCACTTAAATGTACATATGCAAGGGCGTAACTAGGATTTTGTTAAGGGGGGGGGGGGGCAGACGGGGGGGGGTGTAGGGTGAGTGTGACAAGGGGTATGGGGGGTCACCAGCTCTGTGATGAAAAATATATATAACTACTCTTTTGACTATTTTTAGATGTAATATTGCAAAATATGTGATGTCACGCTAGGGGGGGAGAAGGGGGTCTCACAAATGTGACGATAGGGACAGTTGGGGGGGGGGGGGTCAAAAATCATGAAATTCGTGTGACGTAATTAATGAATGGCTCTTTAGCTCATGTGGGCATTTTGTTAATGAGGAACTAACAAAAATTTTAGCTGACTAACTTGAGTATAACTCCCAATTCTGTGTCTGAGGCCCTCAGAGACCTAACCGTATTTTAAAATATAAGAAAAGAAGCAATAATAAAACAATTAAAGACACATTTTTTTTTATTTCGAGAATACATATTTCTAAGGAAAGGGTTCGAGGGCCTCTATGGATTAAGTCATAAATTATAAATACCTAAACTGCTGGAAAACATTTGGAACCATACATGGTTGAAGTTTTACAAATGCACGTAAAAATAATACATAAAAAAGGAAAATTAAAATACAAATAAACGTACAATCTTTAGTTGGATACGTAAGTTATGCGGGTACAAAAAAGGCTTTTCTAATATTTATCCCAACTTTCCACGATGCACAAAAAAATTATAAAGTAAAAAGGTAATAATAAAATTAAATTGATTCTCACAAACAATAGGCTACCGATGTAATATTACTTTACGGTTTGTGAGCATCCCTAAATCTTCTAGGGGGCAGCTGCCCCCCCCCCCCCCCCTGCCCGTACCTCGCTACGTCCTTGTAACCTACGCATTTCCAATGGTACAATGCTGATTGTATTTTATTTTAAACGTAACATTGTGTTGTTATTTGTATTTTTTGTTATAAACTGTCTTCACTTATGTGTACCTACGCATTTCCAATGGTACAATGCTGATCGTATTTTATTTTATTGTGTCGTTATTTGTATTTTTGTTGTAAAATGCACCTGCTCCCCACACTAGGGTTCTAGTGAGTCAGGCACAGCACATCACGAATTGTAATGAAATTTTTAAAAAACCTTACATTCACTTAGACTTAGACAGTCCATTGGAGGAGACCCCACCACTTTCCCAACGGCGTTAAAAGGAAACATATTATGGTTTCCTCCTTCACCGCACACGCCAAGACTCTTTTTTTTATTGAACGAAGCTACATTTATTTGAACGACTCTGCACCCAACATCCATGCATACGGGGTTAGTAAGCAGTATGCAAGTACTTACATTAACATTATAGGTACAAAAGATAAATAGAAGTAACAGCCCGTGGAATAATTCTTCTGAAATTGGTAACTTAACTTAGACAGTTCAATGTTCGCTGTGTGTTAAGTACTCGTATATTAAATTATGGATTTGAATTGAATGGTTGCTTGCAATAGTATAAAGTCTGTGGCTGGCAGCCAGTGAAAGTTGTGCAGGGAAATTACAATGAGTCAACACAACACAAGTCCGGAAAGATTATACCAACCTAACTGAGTTACTCAAACGGATACAACACCGTCAATTTAGTCACTACCACCTCTACAAGGAGAGGCTGACAATAAGGGGTCGGGTCCCGGGTTCAATGTCTAAGCAAAATAAGAATGTAAAAAAATCTGAAATATATTAGTTTGTAAGACCGTAAATAAATAGACAAACTGAAGTATTTTCGCCACAAAACACGTAAGCGGATCTTATTTTAATGATTTTATTTAAACTAAAATTAAAATTTTGAAACATAGCTTTCCCATATATTATTGATTTATTTTACTGCATGATTATATGATTTGAAATGTGTCTTGAATAATACAAAATTTGGTTTGAAAATTTAACAAATCTGCCAACGACCTACGGTATATAACCTTATTATGCTAAAAATAAACACATTTTCTCATAATTTAAAACATAACTTTACCAGATAAAAGAACAATCTTTCGAAATCAATTTATAATTTTTTGTGGAAAAGAGTTAATACGGCTAAAATTTTATTTAAACATGTCATATTTCCGGATTTGTGTGGTTATTCCCTTTTAATGTGTTTCGTTCGCAGTAATCAGATTTAACAAAACGATGTAGATATCGAGAAAACAAATACTTTTTAAAAAATGTCAGCCTCCGTGGTCGAGGGTAAAGCTCTCTACTAGCATTCCCGAAGTCAGGGAATTTAAATCCTAATGTTTTCTTATTTATGTGAATTCCGCACACGAGTCCTGGCCTGCAGTGAGACTATGGCATCCCAAATTGGGGTATGTTGTGAATCTGACGGTAGAGAGGAGTGGAAGGAGACAGGGAAGAAGAAGGCGGGGGAGTACCTAGCTATTCAGGTCTGTTCACCAAACACGGCTAAAGCCATTTGAAGCAACGTTTCAATTCTGAATAGTGGTCTTACACCAGGGCGATACCGATAATATCTTCCACTCTGGAACGTGCCGCAAATATAGATACTATATATTATTTTTAATTAATTAATAGTGAAATACCACAATTTAATCAAATAAAACCTATTTGATTCCCAGCCTTCGGATTGTGAGTCGAGAGTCTTACCCCTCGACCACGGAGGCCGTCAAATGTGTTACATACTTAGTATATTTGCGGCGTGTTCCAGAGTGAAAGATACTCTCAGTTTCGCTCTGGTAAAGGACCACCATTCCGAAGATGAAAAGTTGCTTGAAATGGCTTCAGCCGTGTTTTGTGACTAGATCTGAATAGCCATCAACTTCCCCACCTTCCTTTATCCATTCCCTTCCCTCCCCACTACATTCAGCCTCTCAACATTCAGTTTTCTCTCAGTTGAGGGTCTTATGTCGTTTTCGCATTAAAAACTGAAAAATTAAATATAACTTGACTTACATAATATTATGTAGGTACCTACTTCTAATATTTTTTTGAAATAAACCTTCAAATTTGACATTTTATCATTAAAAAATACTAATTACGGTTATGATTGTCTGTGATTCCAGTTCAATGAACTCAAAAGCTTAAATTTGCTTTGAATTTAAGTGTCATTACAAAATTGGAACTGATCGTTCAAACAATTACGGCAAGCGATTAAGTGGGTACTATACTTATTTATTTTTAATTGATTAATTAATAATTCTGTGTTTGACAATAGTTTGTTAAAATTTTTGACAGATTTGTAAGGTGAATTTCTGATGGTTTCCAAAATTGCAATGTTTGTCTTTTAAAGGTAATGATTCTCAGGCAAATGTATATTTTTTAACTCTATCAGCTTTTACAATTAAAATATCCCGTGATTCTTCACGGCTCTGCACTAGTCTATATATTTATAAAAACGGAGGTATGTTTGCTTGCTAGCTTGAATGTATATTTATTGTTTATGTATTGCTATATTAAGCAAAGGAAATGTTTGAAACTTTCAAAATACATTTATCAGTTTTTCCACCCTCGAGAAGGTTTCTGGATTATTTCAACCACATGACAATACATCTGAATTTTTTTTTAATTTTTACAAAAACTTTTACAAAACTGATAAAAATGTCACAATTTGAGAATGACATTTTGCAAACCATCAAAATTCAATTTTAGAATACACTCTTTGAATTAATGATATTAATCGAAGTACTCACCTATGATAGGTATCTACTAACCAAAATCGTATACTTTGAATCTAATCAAGTTAAATATGTACTTATGTTAGGTACCAAATTTTAAAGTTTGTTCTTATTGCAAAAATGAAAGTTTGTAATATATGAAAAATGAAAATTTGAAAAAAAAAATTGCAAGAGCTGTTTGAAAACTGAACGTACCGGGACTAGGGTTGCCATACTTCCGGAATTTTCCAGACAAGTCCGGAAATATACGTCTTCGTCCGGAATGCGGGGGGAATCCTAAACAGTCCGAAATATCTATTGATTGCCAGTAATTTCCCACTAATACTATGCGAGCGAAGCCGTGGGTAAAAGCTAGTATTTAATAATAGTTTTGTAGAACATTTCGCAAGTCATATTTTTGAAATTATGCTGTGTTAAGAGAATCGACTTGACAGACTGTACAGAAAGCCTGTTCCTTTCTTTTGACCATAGGGTTCCCATTAAGGAAAAGATCCTTTCAAAATTGGCATTTTGTGCCTGCATCGCAAATAATATATAAGAGCATATCTTTGTTAATTCCGTAACTTTCGAAAGTCCGGAATTTTCATCAAATGTCAGGAATTTTCTCCGGGATTTTCATTTTTTAATCTGGGAACCCTAACCGGGACTAAATATATGGAACACGGGAGAGGGGAGGGGAACGCGAGAGAGGAAGGGGGTATGGGAGGTGGAGAAGGGGAGGCGGAACGGGAAAGGACAAGCAGGGAGAAACAATTTCTTTAATAAGTGACATTGCAACACATGCCTGGAACTCGCTAGTATTATATAAAATATAGGTACTTACTCTCCTATACCCGATATTTATTGAGTGAAAGTAGTTGACAGTCCCTGGCATCCGCATTGCATTGGTGAAGCAATTCCGAAATGGTTTCACATCATATTTCGCAACTTATGAGTGAGCTGTGTGACGTGCTCGTCATTATTATTCATAATACACACTGGTCCCATAACCTCACACCTCACACCTCAAACCTCAAATCTAATACCTCAATAGGAGGCTTATCAAATTTCTACTGTCGTTTTCAGAATTAAATTACGAAATATAACGTTTTGCGTCATTTAAAAATACACAGATCCGATTAGGTTTCAAAATAATCAAAATCCTTCATGTATTGTGCGCTTTTATAATTACCGTGACGATTCACGGTTACGGTACCGTGACAGCAAAAAGGCAATATAGGTACTTACGCTATAATGCTGCAGCTCTTTCTTACACATTAAATAATGGTTAGACACACAAAATACGTGTAACTGTTTCCTCGAAAGTACTACTTTTTTGCGACGGGAATTGCGTTTCGCTTTATACATGTGAGGAAGATGTATGATAATGATTGTATGTTTCCTTTGGGGGGTGCAGACATACGTTCACCGTTTGTCTCATTTTCGACTGTTGTTATATAGTCTGTAAGAAAGAGAGGCAGCCAAAGTCACGAAATGGCCTTTCAGCGCCATTTTGTTTTTATTTCTTAGGACTTTATGTCCGGGTTAAATCTTCCCCACAGGAAAAACTAAACCCTTCCACACACTTTTCCACAAATGATCATCTAGTCAATCCACGCTATGTAAGTGCACTATATAAGTATAATAAATACAAAACAATACAAGAACAACATGTCAATCTACAAGAGACCAAATGGGAAAATAATTTACCGACTCCAAATAATTTCATATCAGAGGGTTTGGCTTGGTAGAACTCCTAACTGGACCGATAAATCCTTATCCCTCAATATAAATATATTAAAAATCTTAATTAATTTAAAAATATATATTATTATTGTGTATATTTGTTTTATTGTACATACCTATGTTGTGGTCTACCTATCCTCTATGCATCAGGGACGACGTGAAAGATAGAAATTATTGTTTTTTTTCCAAATTACGAAATAATCCGCGTCATCAACAAATATTTATGAATTTAAGTAGGTTACCTTACGACCGAAGTCCGGCTATGTAGTAACTAAATGCGCCGATTTAAACCCAGCACTCCGTTTTTCTACCGAACAATAACATATTTCCATTGAACAATTTATGTTTTCAAGTTCTTCAAAAATGTTATTTTTTAAGATAATCTTTGTACATTTCATCACCTTATTTCGACAAGATACATTACAAAAATTACCTATGAATGCAACACCATTGATTTTGCTCATTTCTATAACCAAAATATTTTTTAGAGTAATCTGTGTTGTATTTCTATAGATACCTACTTATATGACGAAGTTCTAACATCAAGTTTATAAAGCCTCCATTTATTTTACAAGGTTCGAACATCACGTTGAACTTTTAGCAATTGCCATTTTATTTGTATGTGACAGTTGATCGCTTTTACGAGGCGCATTGTGGTAGTTCGTCGCTTATATCTTCGCCTTACCATGTTCTCGAGTGTCAAAGTTTGCAAAGACAATTTCTCACAATCTATTTACCGATTTCTGATAAGTATTTTAATTAAATGAAGACAATATTAGCGAAACCTAATCGAAAATCTGGAAACAGAAAAATCAAAAAAAGATATATTTTCTGTTAATTGTCACATTACAGGTATGGAAAAATTTGCAGCTTTATTTAAATACTACTTAAGACTTCTTTGAAAGGTTTTTGGTCATTTTGAATACCTACGTCATATTTCTAATAAAGATTTTCACAATAGTCGCTTACGCCTATTACCTCTAAACTTTATTAATATCGGCGTAAAATTATGGGAATCTGGCTAAAGAACTTTCTCCTGCGAAGAACGAATTGCTCTGCGGTCAGATGTTCTGGTCTACTGATCTCGAGGTCAGGGTTTCAAATCCGACAAGGTGAATTTACTAAATAACAAAGTATCAAAACAGTTCAACGCAATAGTTGTGAGTGATGAATGAACTTTTTGCTTCATTAAACTCGTTTTTTTACAATAACCGTCACAATTTCTTGGGGATTTCAGAATCTTTGTGGAGTTGTGATATCCTTATCCATTTGGGGGCACTCACTGTATTTTGATATTTTTTTATGTGAACACCGCACAAGATTCCAAACTGCTCCCAACAGTTTGGAGTCTGAAGGCGGTGGGGAGGTACCTGGCTATTCAAATCTGGTCACCAAACATGGCAAAAGACATTTCAAGCAACGTTTCAATTCAGAGAGGTTGTCTTTCACCAGGGCGATACTGAAAGTATCTCTCTCTTGAACGTGCCGCAAAAACCATCCATTATCTAAACCAGGGGTCTCCAAACTACGGCCCGCGGCCAAATCCGGCCCGCCAGTGTCATCATTCCGGCCCGCGACAGCTGATCGTTATACAATTTGACATCTTATATCTTTGAATTGAATCTGTGGTAGTGGGTCCAGGATTGACGGACGTGTGAATCCATCTCTCCCACTGCGGTGCAAGGCGATTTTCCGAAAGAGTTCTGCTTGAGAGGTCACAAGGTCTGAATATAAGATGGGGTCTTTGAAACATTAAAGATGGCTGAATATATCGATCGATTGAACTCTCATTGAGAATGACCACGAGCCGCCACTGTGTTCAGTGTTGTGGAGTGGTTACTGTAGGATAAGACCTCAGAGTAGATAAGACACGGCAGCAGAGTACAATGCTCGTCAGGCCCGCTGGTCTGGGACAATGCCCGAGAAAGTTTGCTATGGTATCTTGTCTCTACAATAGAATGGACGGAATTCATACATGCAGAGATAGGAAACCAAAGAGATCGATGTATCAAACAAAATGATCAATTTTTTATAAGATCAACCCTCTTGTTATAACTTTTGAAGGTTATTCCCATCAACGTAATATATCATCGAAGAAGAAGAAAACACTTATAATCTAAACGAAAATATGAAAGAGAACAAGAGACAGAAAAACAGAAAAAAGATAATGGTCGCAACTGGGACTCGAACCCAGAACCTCTCGTCTAACCGGGAAAACTATTATGCAGAGTAGGTATTATAAAATTTAATTTTTCGAAGAAAACTTCCTCGGAAAGGTTTTTTCACTTTGTGATGGCATTATTTATTTTAATGAAAAGACAAATAACTTTGTTTACATCACTTTTATTTGTACACAATCAACATCGTTCATGAAACATATTGATTGTGTACAAATAAAAGTGATATAAACAAAGTTATAAAATTTATATGCCGAGTTTTGACTATCTGGAGGATGGGACAATTGATAAAACCCAATATCAATACGATATTGACTAAATCTTTTTTCTATGGTCAGTTATCAATATTGAGAGCACGGTTAACAATTGATAAGAGATATTCCGACCGACAATTAATAAATTTTAGCGCGACCTCTATAGTATCAGATAAGTTTCGGTTAACAACTGTCAACATAGGTACCCACACATATTTTTAATAATGTCGTTCGTTATGCTAAATTACTGGGTTGACTCAATGGAACTAACGAAGCTCTTAGAATTGAAAGAAGTCGTTTCGGAATTGGAGAACCGAAAGTTGTTCACATAACACAGTTGTGAATAAATACCTCATAAACTAATTAACTTAATGTTCAGCGTTAAAAAGTAAATGCGGATTTCCAATAATATTTGGGTTAGTATTTCAATTCAGCATTGCCAATTTATGAATATTTTAAAGTAATTGTTTGGCGTTTTACGTTTCGGATTGTCAATTCGTAGAAAACACCTCCAATGTTACTAGCTTATATCGGTTTCTTATCTATTATTATCTTATTATTTCTTGTCAATAGTGAAACCGTACTCGGGATATCGATATAAAATTGTCAGAAGTTACGCCTATCGATGCAAAGTTATCGACTTCCCTGTGCAAGAATTCCTGGAATTTCTACATGGATACAACTATTTTCAGCGTAATCACTTCCCTTCAGGGCCAGTGTCAGTTTTGCAAATTTTGCGAGGACTATACAGAATTAATCAACTACTTTTTATCATTTTAAGTAATACGATTTATCCGTCTTGAAAAAACCTTTCTGGAAATCGAAAGATATTTTTAGAATGCTAGAAATTGCAAAAAAAATATGGCCAGGTGAGTCGCCGATGGAAGTTAGGTTAGGTTTTTATTCTTCACTTTACGTCAATGTTTTGTTTTATTGATTTCCGATAGTTTCCCACGCCTGATCTTACAATCCTATCTTAGGTACAATTCTATCATCTAATTACCTCCGCACGACACATGTTTGCACAGGAGACAGTGACCTTACCTCACAGTTACTAATTACTATTTTTTTTACAATTACAATTACAAAATTCTATGGTTAAATTACTAGTTCAAAAACATATTTTTTCACACATACGAAACAGTCAGTGGTTGAGTAGGCATAGCGCTTGGGTCCCACCCGGGCGTCGCATGTTCGATTCCTCGGCTGGCTAAGTCCTCCATCACAACACAAGCAACATTTTCGGCTTTCTGTGGTGGTAGTGGGAGATTTTCAAACATTGTTGGGTTATTCGTAAACCGGGATTGTTTCTTTTAAAAAAATATATCATTGTTGTATGTTGTAGGAATTTAACTATCTTACGTGTGCAGGCTTTGTTATGGTACAAAATATTGACTCAGCATATATCTGAGTCTGAATATAAGAGAAAAGTGGAACATGAACACAATACTAGGTTCACAAAGAATGAAGGAATGCTTGTTCCAAAGTATAACAATAACTACGGACGGTGAACCCTGTAATATAATGTGCCCAAAATATTTAACATGTCACCAAGTAAAATAAAAAATTGCGATTCTACAAATAGATTAAGATATAGGCTAAAAACATGGTTACTAAATATAGATGGTTTATTTATTTTATTTTATTTATTTATTTGTTTCTTTACATGGCACCTAGGACTAATGTTAACAATTCAGTTTATATTAAGTCTGTGTGTTCATTGTGGCAATCTGTATAGTTATAGTAATAATATTATGTTTGTGTAATTAAATTGTAATTGAAGATTAACATCGTGTTGACAAACTGCTTAATTGTGGTTTAACGGGATTGTACTTTTAAAAAACAATTTAAGAAAAGCTCATGCCATCTTTGAGGATGATGTGTGGAGAGCCGTTTAGAGGAGAGGAAGGAGCGAACACGGATCGTGAAGAGACTTGTTGTAGAAAGGAAGAATGACGGATACCGGCTGTTCGTTTCACAGCCGCCCATCAAGAACCAGTCGTAGAAACGACTACTGTCAAGCGTGTACAAATTTACAAATGTTGGACGTGTGTTTGGCGTGTGTCGAAGGAATTAATAGTGCTAGTTTGTCTTATCATTTTACTTTTATATACCTATAGAACAAGTAAAGCATTCTTACGTGGCGCCTGTGCTCTAAAGATTGCAATCCGTTTGTTAAAATAGGGAAATCTATGAAATATTAACCGCTCTTTTCTGTCCAGACTCAAGGGTTTTTTTCAAAATTTTGGGGATCTTTTTTTATTTTAATGTATGTAATGGCAATATATTCCATTTAAATTTGAATCCTGTAGTGTCAGTTGGAATACTTGGAATGTAATTATCAATTGTCACTTGTTTTATTTTCTATTATTTTATTATAAATAAACATAAATGTCGTTTCTTTATTAAACTTTGCAACACAAGTGTTTTATTTATAAATCAATAGAAAAGAATTAAAACATATTATAAAACGACATTTTTCGTAACCACAAATGGAGAAACTTCAATTTGAATTTACGCTACTACCTGGAGGCGATGGCAAGTCAAATATTATTAGCATTACAAAAATAGTCACAAGTGATGAAAAAGTGTTTACAATACCAGAAATGTTACAATCCGCCAGCCATCACAAGGAGATTATGAAAAGTGGTGCTTTTGGCAAAGTAAAAAATAGTTTAAAAAAAAGATACCAGGTTAGAAGAGTCTGGGTAACAATGACAGAAGAACTAAAAAAAACATATGTAGACGAAGATGGAAACCTACAGTTCGGAGACCAATACCTCGAAGAATTGGAAGAAGAAAGTTTACAAGTACATCAAAAAGAAGATACACTGGGAAGATTGATGGTAAAATTAATGGAAGATAAGCAACAGAGCCTCAAAAACATTGCTGAGAATTTTGTTATAGAAAAATTCTGTAGTAAAAATACAAATGCAAGCCAGTGGATAGAAGTGTTTGAAAAAGAATGTTTACGATTTGATGTGACCACGGATGAAAAAAAAAATAGAAATACTAAGATTGTTCATGGATAAAAGTTGTGTAGATTGGTATAGTTCCATGATTATTAAACTAACAATGAACTCAGAGTGGTCAACATGGAAAAACAAATTCTGTGAATCATTCGCAAACAAAGGATGGAACCCTGTCACCTACGCACTATTATTTAGATACAAAGATGGTTCTCTGTTGGATTATGCTATGAGAAAAGAAAAACTTCTATTGGATATGAGAAGATCAATCGACACCGGTACTTTGATAGATCTTGTTGCTTCCGGACTACCAGAATTCATACTTAACAAGATCGATAGAGAAGGATTACAAGATACTGTGGATTTATTTAATGAAATAAACAAGTATGAACATATGGTCAACAAAAAAAGATTCATGAATAGGAGAACATTTGGGAATGCAGAATATAATAAAAATGAGGATAAAAAGCCATGTAAAATTTGTGAAAAATTGAATAAGGGCACTCGTTACCACCCTGAAGCCACATGCTGGTTCAAAACAAAAGAGGATGAAAAATTTAAGAGAAATGCCATTAAACATGTAAACAATTCAGTGATAGAGACTGAGATAAATGAAAATGATCAAAAAAACTAATAGTAACACCATTAATCAAAGTCAAACTATTACTAAATGATGAATTAAAAATATACGGAATTTATGATTCGGGTTCAAATGTTTCTCTAATTAATTCTAAGTTTTTGAAACTAAAAAGAAAAGGAAACAATTTGAATGAAGCAAATTTAGTAACGATTAATGGTGTTAAAAAAACGAGTGGTTTGACAACGTTGAAGATTAAAATTTTTGAATTGGAGAAAAATGTTCATGTGTACATTATTGATGAACACAATTTTAAGTATGATTTTTTGATTGGATTAGACATGATAAAAGACTTCAAACTAATCCAAAGTGAAGACTTACAAATATCACAGAAAATCTGCCTGAATAATACAAATAAAAAAGAAGAAAATTCTACAAATATGAAAACAAATACTGAATTTAAACATTCTGAAAATAAGAACATTATAGAAAAACACCAAATTAATTTTAATGAACATGTTAAAGAAGAAGATTTTAAAATAACAATAAATCATTTAAATAATGATCAAAAAACAGAAATAAATGAACTAATAGGCAAATACACATCAGTGTTTGCGAAAAGTAAATACGATGTTGGTACTGTTAATGGATATGAAGCGAAGATAGACTTATTGGTGGATAAATATTGTAGTAAGAGGCCTTACAGATGCAGCGTAGAAGATAAAAAGGAAATAGAAGAGCAAATAGCAAAATTAATAGACAATAAACTGATAGAAGAGTCGTACAGCCCATTTGCTGCACCTGTCACTCTAGCATTTAAAAAAGAAGAAAACAAAAGATCCAGATTATGCATAGACTTCAGAGACTTAAATAAAATAGTAATACCTCAAGCTCAACCATTTCCATTGATTGAAGACCTAATGACAAAGACCAGAAATTGCAAATTTTTTTCAACGCTGGATATAAACTCAGCTTTTTGGTCTATTCCGTTGCGGATTGAAGACAAAAAAAAAACAGGATTTGTAACACAGGAGGGGCATTATCAGTGGACCTGCCTACCTTTTGGATTAAAGACCTCTCCGGCAATTTTTCAGAGGATATTAAGCAATATATTGAGAAAATATAAACTAACCGATTTTGCTGTCAATTACATAGATGACATACTTATATTTTCAAAAACTTTTGCTGAACACATCGATCATTTAACAAAGTTGCTGAATGCAATCAAAACTGAAGGTTTTAGATTAAAATTAACAAAATGCACATTTGCATCAGACATGGTAAAATATCGGGGTCATATAATTCAGAATAATTCAGTCAAGCCAGTAAAGGATAATTTGATTTCAATAAAGAATTTTCCTATTCCAAAAACACAGAAGAATGTGAGACAATTTCTAGGAAAAATCAACTTTTATCATGAGTACATTCCGAAGAGTGCAATAATACTAGATCCTTTGCATAACTTACTAAGGAAAAACCAAAAATTTATTTGGACTGATAAATGCCAAAATGCTTTTGAAACGATGAAAAACCTACTATGCTCACAACCAATCCTGGAAATTTTTGATCAAGATTTACCAATTAATATATATACAGATGCTTCTCTAGAAGGCCTTGGAGCTATTTTAAAACAAACACAGTCTGATGGAAAAGAAAAACCTGTAGCTTACTTTTCGAAAAAACTAAATGGCGCCCAGAAAAAGAAAAAAGCAATTTACTTAGAATGCTTAGCTATAAAAGAAGCAGTGAGATACTGGCAATACTGGTTGATAGGTAAACCATTTACAGTTTATTCAGATCACAAACCACTGGAAAACATGAATCTCAAATCTAGAACCGATGAAGAGCTAGGTGATTTAACATATTATCTTTCTCAATATGACTTTAACATAAAATATGCTCCAGGAAAACAAAATTTGGAAGCTGACTGTCTAAGCAGAAACCCAGTGCTGGAATCAAATGAAAATACAGATGAGCAATTAAAAATTGTCAACTTAATAAAATTAGACGATATCTTAAAAGATCAGGTAAAAAATTAGAAGATACAGTGCAGAAGAGATAAATTGATATCGAAAAATAATGTTTATTATAAGAAAGTAAAAAAAAGAGAAAAAATAATTCTATCAGAAAAATTCAGCATAGACTTTATCAGAAATGTTCATACAGAACTAGGTCACATAGGAATTACACAAATGCAAAAAATGATAAGCTCATGGTACACAGCAGAAAACATGACAAATAATATAAAGAGAACCTGCGAAAGTTGTGCAGTATGTTTAAAGAACAAATCAAGAGGTGAAAATAAATATGGATTGATGTCCCACTTGGGTCCCGCAACAAAACCTTTTGAAATATGTTCCATTGATACAATAGGCGGTTTTGGGGGTTCACGATCAACAAAGAGATACTTGCACCTGTTATCAGATCATTTCACGAGGTTTGCATATATTTTGACGTCAAGAACTCATAATACCAATGATTTCATCAAACTCTTAAACTCCACAGAAACTAATGACATTGGCATGATACTCTCAGACCAATACCCGGGTATCAATTCTAGAGAATTCAAAAAATTTTTGGATGAAAAAAATATTCCAATAATTTTTACTGCAGTGAACTCACCTTTCTCAAATGGATTAAATGAAAGATTGAACCAAACGCTGGTCAATAAAATTAGATGCAAAATCAACGAAAATGACTCAAAAGTAGCTTGGACAACTATAGCGCATAATTGTGTAAAAAACTATAATGAAACGGAGCACACTGTTACTGGATATGCGCCACAGTACCTACTTGACGGCACAGATGTTACGATTTTGCCAAATGAGTTAAAACTTAAGAAGACCGGCATCGATTTGATTCAAGAGAGAAAAAAAGCTCTAGAAAATACTATGAAGTCACATAATTACAACAAGATAATTTACGATAAAACCAGGAGACACTTTGACTTCAAAGTTGGTGATACTGTTTTTGTGGAGAATGGAAACAAACTTAACAGGAAGAAGCTCGACGAATTGAGAATCGGACCATACAAAATCATAGAAAAATTATCAAACTCAATTTACAAGATAAACACTGGTCGAAAAAAATTTGAATCAAATTTTTTCCACATCTCGAAGTTAACTCCAGCACCTTTATTTATGAACCATGAAGAGGACATCGAAGATGAGTGAAAATTTTGCAGTAATTTTCTTTCCAGGGGGAGGGGAGATGTAATGGCAATATATTCCATTTAAATTTGAATCCTGTAGTGTCAGTTGGAATACTTGGAATGTAATTATCAATTGTCACTTGTTTTATTTTCTATTATTTTATTATAAATAAACATAAATGTCGTTTCTTTATTAAACTTTGCAACACAAGTGTTTTATTTATAAATCAATAGAAAAGAATTAAAACATATTATATGTATATTTTATTTAGTTATAATTTTTTTACATAATGCATCTAATATATTTGGACTTCACAACATTAAGACACAATCCACGAAAAACTACACGACTCTGAGCCTCTTTTTATCTAGGTAAATCTAGACCAGATAGACGGCTAAGTTCAATAGTGGGGCGCACTTGTGACCCATATCTTTTTTTACGTTAACTTCACACGGGTGGCCCTGAGCAAAATAACTTCCCTCAGAGCCTCTGTCATCTTTGGGGATGCTGTGTGGAGGGTCTTTTTGAGGAGAGGAAGGAGTGAACATGGGTCTTGAAGAGATACAGAGACCGCAAATCGGTCCACAGTCGATCTGTTGTTGAAACGTCCCGTTCTTATATGACTAATATCAACCGTGTACAAATGTTGGGCGCGTGTTTCCCGACTATGCACCGGCCCCGAGGGGATCAATGAGGCTAGTTCCTCGGAGCAACATTTCCTCCTGACGCTTCTGCTCTAAAGATTGCAATCCGTTTGTTAAGTTAGGAGATCTGCGGGCCATGATCAATACGCCCAGCTTCTGAGAGGCTAACCTGACTCTAGCTTCGATGGAGCCTCCATACCTACTAGCTACCAGCAGAATCCAGGAGTTGGAGATGGAAGTACCTACTCCTTGACCAGCTCCAGACCAATTCTCGCGGGCTCTATTAAGAATTAGATGTCATTACTCAGAACTCGACCCAAAAGGTTCCCCAGACAAAGAAAGAAGTCATTATAATTGTCATCAGGAATAGATTATAACTGCGTAGGTCCAAGTACTAATGGAACGTCGTGTTTAAAAGATGAAAGCATAGATAAAGAAGTAAGCGAGATGAGGCATGAAACTATAATGATATAAAACCGAACGCACAACGCGTGTCGCCAATATTACAGCTTTTTTAAATGTAAATACCGCACAAGAATCCTAATTGCTCCCGTCTGGAGCCAGTGAGAATATGACTTCCCCAATTGGGGTATTTGTCAGGCTGAAGACAAAGATGGTGAAGATGGTGGGGAGGGGAAGGAAATGGGGAAGAAGGTAGGGAAGTAACTGGCTATTCAGATCTGGTCACCAAACACGGCTAAAGCCATTTCTAGCAAAGTTTTAATTCTGAATGGTGGTCTTACACCAGCGATACTAATAGTAACTCCCACTCTGGAACGTGCAGCAAATATACTCTATATTATTTTTTATACATTTTTTTTAAGTAAAAATATTTAATGCAAACATAAATTTTTGATTTAAAATGGCTCATCTTGCGTTTTTTCTAACTAAAATTATTGATAACAAAAAAATAGCACACGCACACATTTTATTGGAGAAATGTATTATAAACGTTATTGTCAATTCACTTTGTTGTCGTTTCACGTATAAATAATTAATTAAAAATTCCCAAAATTTCATAATTTTTTTTTCAAATTGCGGTCGGAAACCTTGGTTTCATAAAGGTGTACATTTTCATTATTTTGCTGTTAACTTTTTGATTTGAATATAAAGCGTGATGTTTTCTCTTTCTAATATAGTTTAGATCATATTTCTAACCATTATAGTAAGGGAGATACAATGACACTATGAGACCTATTTAAGTTATTCCGAAAACCGAACAAATTAGCCTGTGCGTTTATTTGTCGAAAGTGGTCGCATATCAATGGCGGTACCTTCATTCTAATTCTTTACTATTTTTATTCAGTCTTGTTTTTTGTCCTCATTTGTCCTCATTGCAAAATACAAGAGCATTGTTACATGCATTCCATGTTGCAATAAAAAAAAAAGACAGTTAAATGCACACTGTGTTTACAAACATACAGGTATGTAAAATTCCACGACAAGCGATATATTAAAAGAAGTAATTACACAACTCGTAACTCTTTCATAACTCTCTTCTACCTATTCCTATTCACTATCTTTACATTCCCAATGAAAGTTACTAACAGGATAACAGTTACGTTCCAGATAGCATACACAAACAGTGGCTGTTCGTGGTCTAAATAATTGTCAAATGATCATGTCGGGGACACCATTTAACGGGGATATGATGTAAGGTTGTGTATTAATCAAATAAGTATTAACACTGTGCTTACAAGTTTATTCAACATTATTAACTGTATAATCGATTCACCTACATTACTACAACTCATCCCATTCAATATACCTTCTCGTAGACTCAGAAATAAAGACCTACTCTTCTTCAATCAGCACTCCACTAATTATGGTTATAACTGACCACTGTCCAGAATGTGTAGAATGGTCAACTCACGACAATACCTTGATTTTTTGGTATAAACTTAAATGATTTCTGTCGCTCTTTAAATAATTATAATTGATGATATTTTATATTTACTGTAATTTTTGCCAAGTCTTGACTTGACTTGACACTTCTATTTTCTCTGTTTGTCTTTGTTCTCATGTACCATCCTCATCCTTACAATGAACATTCCCAAATTTCGTTATACTGTGTTGTAAATTGGACGTAAGTCCGTAAATAAATAAATAACATTTTATCGAAGGAAGCAAATACTTTGTGGTGTGACATTATATATTAAATGAAAAAACACACTTTGTAAAACACCGCTTTATTTGAATTAATAATTATTTAACAGCCAACCAGGTTTCGCTTAGCTCAAGCTTCATCAGGGTTATTATATTAACTAAAGATAATTACATACAGACACATATTTAAAATTAAGAAATTTAAAAAAAAATGAATGAAAGAGATAGCAATAGAATAGGCGGCACCCTATTGGTGCCAGTAAGATATACAAATAGATAAGAGGGAGACAAAATTATTGCAGTATGGGTGGTTGGGGGGGAGGGGTTTGGGGGGAGGGGGAAGGAAGGGGGACTGTTTCAGAGGAGGTTAAAGGAATAAATTAAAAATACCGGCAGTCGGTGAATAGGTGAAAATATTGTGTGATCAATATTGGCGTGTGAGGATCCAATAGGAATAATTCTGCGATTCAAAATAGCTGCGTCGTTCGCTGCCACATGAGTCTAAAACATGAAAGATTTTCGGCTTTCTGTGGACACAATTTCTTCTTATGGGTCACCCCAAGTGGTTCGCTACGTTTGGTGACTTAGCAGGGGTCCCCGAGTTCATGGGTTGCGATTTGTCCAGATCTTGGCGGTGGATTCGTCTGCCTACCAGCTGCATGGCAGGCCGGATCGAGAGAGAATAGTCGAGGGAGTCCCTTCTCCAGCCGTACTATCTCGAAACTTCGCCTTGCGCCACAGTGGGACGAACAGATTCATACATCCTGGATTGAGCTGCAGATTCCTACCCACCCTTATTACCCTTTTCCTTTCCAGAACTTCCTATCATTCCTTTCCTAAAATGAACCTCCACACAGCATCCCCAAAAATGACGAACGCCCTGAGGGGAATTATTTTCTTCAAGTACTCATGTGTGGAAATAAATTAAAAAAAATAATGAGTAAAACCTCAAATTGTAATTTTATAATCACCGAAGATAATGCTAGCGACTCTCAATCGAAAATTTGAAATAAAAATCACTCAAATCAGTAAGAGATACGGTCACATCTAGGATCTGAACTAAGGACCATGGGTATTCTAAGCTTCAGTGATTAAATATTACAATTTCAGGTTTTTCTTTGGGAGATCATTCTACAATCGCTCATTATAGAAAAACGCCACTGTACACACGTATAACATAATATATATAAATATGTAGTGCTGTAGTTGGTATTGTATAATATAAATATATGCGGAATGCACAATTACACAGTAGAAAGATTGGCACATCAAATATGTATGTAGAAAGCATTAGAAATCTCTACGTGGGAACGAATTTGCCTCGGTCATTTTTATTTTTTGTATTTATTTATTTTCTCTTTCGCCAATGTAAAAGCCCACGTGTCATTTACATTGGGAACGTGAAATGTTTACAGTTTTTTTTTTAATTTATCATGTATCTACATGAAATGTTTACATTTTTTTACACAATCAAGGGAGTAGCAATAGCATTCACATGGGGGTTTAATACTGGGGGCAGGGAAGAAAGAGTTTTTGGGAACTCTACTTACCGCAATCTACTATTAATATCACATTATTAATAATATTGTTGTAACTTGCAGGAATGTAATCTACCGTTAAACCATTGAGACGGACTACGTATTCGAGGGGTAAGGTTCTTGACTCGCAATCCGAAGGTCGCGGGATCGAATCTCATCGTATGCAAATAAAATTTAATTTGATTAATATTTGCGGCACGTTCCAGAGTGGAAGATACTCTCACTATAAGTATTCCATATTCTATATTTTGTATTTTATATTAATTAAACGTAAAATAACACATATTCATTCGAACCTTCGACCTCTGGATTCGCAATCGAGTATCTTAACCGCTCTGCCATGGAGGCCGACTGTATGACTACAAGTTGCAGTATTTGGGACTATTAGATCATATTATATGTAACAAAACAAAATTGTATACCTAAAGAGAAAAAACGTAATAACCCGTCTCGAAAGTTATTGAAAATATGTGAAATGTCGTAACTAAAGAATTAGTCACAATAGAATGTGTCATTCAATATTCAATGTATTAAGTATTCAACCAACACTTCCTCGCCTAAACACATAACTGTAAATAAATTAATAATAGAAGGCAATGTTGGGTCACATCACTTCACCTCGGTCAGGGACGCCCAAATATGCCAATAATGGCCGCACCTCCTAACGGAACTGCTGAATATGCGTATGGATGTAAACCACTCTACTCGACGTGATAAACTTGTATAAATTGATGTGTTTTTTCTTTTTCTATATCTAGAGTAGGAATATTACCATCTGGTATCAGATGAATGGAGAATAGGTATTATGTGATATAATCTATACTAGCATATTTGTTTTTATTGTGCGTACGTTGTCAATGTACGTTTTGATGTCTGCAAGAAACGAGTTACAAATTCGCGATAAGTACGCCAGTTCTAGGCTCAAATTTGACAGGTTTATATTCCATATATATCGCGTGGATAATTGCATGTGAGGTGTGATCCTTATAAAGGACTTTTAAATTTTTTATTAGTTTAGCTAAAATTTCCGTACTCTGCTTTATTCTTAATACAAATTATTTAACAAATACATTTTTTCAACTTAATTTTACAAGAATCTATAGGTCATCTTGATAGGTAGGTACTTCAATATGTCTTAAACATATTGGAATAAATATTCCCGTTTGCCATAGCATGTTTCACCTAATGTATTCACATTTAAAAATGATATCTCCTATTTTAGCCCTCAGATCAAAAAAGTCGAAAAAAATTTTTTTTCAGTAACTCCACCCAGGAGACCTTGAGGAAAATTATTTCCCTGTTTAGGGGCTGTGTCTTCTTTGAAGATGCTGTGTGGAGGGTCTTTTTTTAGGAAAGGAAGGATTGAATTCGAGTCTTGACAAGACCCATGTTGAAGGAAGGAGGAGTTTTTATAACTGGATTACCGGAAAACATCTGTAAAATCGAGTATAAATAAATAATAAAACTAAAACTATTTACCTCGGTGGAGATGGATAAAGATTTATTGATATCATTTACCTCCGTAATTTGGCGTGCTCAATGCAGTTTGCTTTCTTCCAGGACTTCAGGAACAAATCCGAACTAATTAATGGCCGGTTTCAATTAATTGCTCGGCAGCTATTGCCTATTTGCAAGGATGGCCGAGTTTGCACGCTCGAAAGCGTTCTGATATCCTTTTGGAGATTGAACTATTGTTAGATATTATTACGCTAACAATGATAATCGACGATACGACGTTTTGACCCAAATTCGCTAAATCGACTGTAATAAAGAAACGTATAAAAAATAACAAGCAGGTAAAATTAGTATCCACTCTCGTAATTGTGTAAACATCACGTACCTTCTTGTGTGTTTAATGTACAGTTCTTTGGGAGAGTTGCTAGGAGTATATTTTTATGGTGAGTTTATACATATATCTGGCGGCCAAAATAGGAACCAACCATTCAAAGAAATACTATTCTGTCACCATATCCACTGTACCTGACTATTTAATCTGGCGAGATTCAAGTGAGAAACTACTTCTTCAAATAAAAGTGGGAAACTACTGGTACAAGTACAAGCGGGAAACTACTGGTACAAGAACAAGCGGAAAACAACTGGTACAAGTACAAGCGGGAAACTACTGGTTCAAATACAAGCGGGAAACTACTGGTACAAGTTCAAGCGGGAAACTACTGGTACAAATAAAAGCGGGAAACTACTGGTACAAGAACAAGCGGAAAACAACTGGTACAAGTACAAGTGGGAAACTACTGGTACAAGAATAAGCGGAAAACAACTGGTACAAGTACAAGCGGAAAACTACTGGCACAAATATTGGCTTGAAACTAGGGAATTTGTATGACATGGAGAACCCAAAAAACATAATTGTTTTCATTTTTTAAGATTTCGTTTGTGTTATTTAATGAACTAGGATGATCTTTTACTTGATCAGGGAACTCAAAATGATAACGCGCGTGGACTAGTATAATATATATTTTCACAATTATTACAGGAATGTGTTGTTCAGCTAAGTGCTAGCTAAAGGAGCTATAGAAACTAAAGGAGAGCGAGCAGTAACAAAAATCACCTTTTATACTATGTATCCGCCCTCTCGCTCTTACATATTTGAAAGCAGGAGTACCACCAAAAAACCATTCTCACAGTTTGTTTCTTTTCTTTTTATTTTATCGACAACTAAAGGTTCAAAAAACTTTTGGAGCCAGGTCTACTCGTCGACGCATTTGAAAAGACAATAAACAACTTGACGTAGTCGAGTGATTTTTTTCATAAACAAAAATTCCAACTTCGGACTCAATTTACTCGAATAATGAAAAAAAAATCACCACAAAATTCACTCCAAATGTGATGACGTATTCAAATATTTCTTTAAATTTGGCTAACTAACTAGCCATCACATCAACACTGTTTCTTGGCAGGGGTTGGCAGAGAGGATATACCGCCACCCAACTCCGTCACAGCACACACTCCTTGCTTCATTCACATTCATACATTGTCTCATAGACATTGTTATTATTACTATTTACATGACCCGACTCAAGTATTTCATAGATACTGATCAATTAAAATTTACTTACAAAATTACTCCAAAAGTTAGTTTGTACATCTAAACAATATTTTTGTTTTTTTTTAGATAATGGTTACTTGGTATTCAGGAAGGTAGTTAATTTGAGTATTGAGTGTATTTTGTTTTGTTATTCATTTTTTAAAGTAGGTCTCGTGTAGGTGCTGAATTCACAAACAAAATTAACTTCGAAAGTACGTGACATTTTAAATTTTGAGCGTGCGATTTTTCGAACTTATGCAGTAACAAAAACTCTAGCATCATTAAATTGGCACTGACGTCTATATCTGTAATGTCCAGACCAACAAAACTATTTTCAGCTCACAACGTCATACAGCCGTGCAATTTTAAATACCTACCTAATTTATGAATAACAAAAACCAATATAAATAAAATCATCGAAAAAATGTTTGCTCTTGTCCGCGCGTTGAACTCTTTTCCACATTATAAATCCGAATGAAATTTATTTTTTACTTACTGGTAGTATTATCGTTAAGCTCGATAATACTACCAGTCTGTTCGTTAAATTAACCATCCCACGATTGTGTCAAAGAATAAATAAATATATATAATTTCCAAATTGAGAGTCTGTATCGACGTACGCATTACCCAATACTACAAGATTCGTACCACTGTTGAAGTACAGTTAGGTCACATTCCTCCGCTGTCTGGTGATAGGTAGCCATGGTTGGCAGTGTGTGTTGCGTGTTGGCCGACTAGATCTGTATAGGTGGGTTTCACCTTACTACTAGTTCTCCCGCCGTACACCTGACATTGTGAGATGGCTGAGTGCGGTGCGTTCGACAGAATCGAATTGGGTGAAGAGTCCCACTCTTCGACCAAGTATTACCTACATGGAAAAAGCTTGTGGAAATAAAATTTACAAGGAAACCAAAAAAAATATTGGTTAAAGAAAACGTGATGACCCCTTATTATGATTATAAACTAAATAACCTAACCTAAACTAACCCAATCTAAGCTAAACTAAACTGACCTAACCTAAACTAAACTAAACCAAACTAAACTAACCTAACCTAACCTAACCTAAACTAAACTAACCCAAACCTAACCTAACTTAAACTAACCTAACCTAAATTAACCTAACCTAAACTAACACAACCTTACCTAACTTAAGGGCCATGAACCAGCCAGCGGACGAGAATTCATATTTCATCGAAAGATGTTCTTACGATCGTACAGGGCGGTTCCAATGAGAAAGATTAATTATTCTCCGTACTAGCTTTTTTCAAATAATAATTCAATTTTATTTCATTCAAAATTTGCTTTAATTTATACCTACATTCAAAAATGCTGAAAGGCGTGATGATAAAACTATTAAAATTATGTTTTGAGCATAAGTATTTATAGTTTTCAATAATGCCTTAGAAAAATAAGAATGTAATTTTTTTTTTAAATATATTAGTTTGTAAGACCGTAAATAAATAGACCAACTGAATTATCGTATTTTCGTCACAAAACACGTGTGCGGATCTTTTTAAAATAATTTTATTTAAACTTAAATTAAAATTCTGAAACATAGCTTTCCCAGATAATTTAATGATTTATTTTACTGCGTGATTACATGATTTGAAATGTGTGTTGTATAATACAAAATTTTGTTTAAACTTTAACAAATCTGCCAACGACCCATGGTAAAATCTTATTGTACTAAAAATAAACATATTTTCTAAAAATTTAAAACATAGCTTTACTAGATAAAATAACAGTCTGTCGAAATAAATTTATAATTTTGTTGTGGAAAAGAGTCAATACGTCTAAAATTTGATTTAAAAATGACATATTTCCGGTTTTGTCTGCGAGATTTTTTCTCTATTTTAAACAAGACCTGTTTTAACATTTACACAAATGTCGCTTAAATATAATCGTTTTTGATATTAGCGATATTTAAATATTAGCGCGCTCTCTCCAACATTCGTATTTACATATCTCCCCTTCTTCATCTTATTTTTGATCGCTTACTATCGGGCCTTAATCAAATCTATTACCATTATCATTCATAGTTTAGTTCTTAAATAATTACTTGTTTCATGACCGTGTTCGGTCCCCGCCGGTAATTGATCGGGGTACCTCGCGTACACTTGTGGTTTTATAACAGTGAAGTTCTGTGTAGAGCGATGTGTGTGTAAGTGTAGTTGCATAAGCACCTTTATTTGGGGCACATGTCTTCCTCTTATTCATTATACCTAATATTATGTACGCAACGTTATCTGCCGGTCGCGGCGCTACGGTCAGTGAGCATAACGCTATATATAATATATACCATAACACTAGCATGGTGGTCAAAAAATCCACAAATTATGTAACCATCAAAGCAATGAATAAAGAAAAAAATATAATTATTACCCTGAAACACTCATCTACATTGAAAAAATCTCCCGAGAAAAGATACATGCCGCCGACGGGACTCAAACCCGCGTACTTCTGATTTCCAGTCAAATGCTCTGTCCACTGAGCAACGTCGGCTTATCTCCTGCCCGCCAAATAATTCAATATATACTAGTGTTTCATTTAACAATTACTGCTTATTACATTTTTTCCACGTGCAAACAACCAACTTTATTTGTATATGAGAAAGGCAATGTAAGTGCTAAATTTTCCACTAGGTGGCGGCGAGTTAAATTATGTCTACATTTTTTGGTGAAATACTTTAACTCGTCAAATATTAATTATTATTTTTAAATAATAAACTAATATTTATGACAAGATTTTTACACATTACACTAAGAGTAACTATTATTATAAGTAATAATTATTAGCCTGAAACACTCATCTACATTGAAAAAAACTCCCGAGAAAAGATACATGCCGCTGACGGGACTCGAACCCGCGTTCTTCTGATTTCCTCAGATTTTTTTAGTGGACAGAGCATTTGACAGGATGTATATATATATATATATATATATATTTATATATATATATTTTTTTTTAACTTTTAAGAGTAAAACCTCAAATTCTAATGTTTAATTAAATTAAGACAATATTAGCGAAAGTCTAGATAGCATTTAGTTCGGGTTTGAATCTTCCAATCATATATAAAGATAGCAGCCAATAAAATATGCGTTAAGAAAATGAAGACAATGTTTGTGGTTCTTAGTCGAAGTATGATACAGTTAAAAATGACCGAATTGGATATCGACATCTTGGATGCTTCGCGCAGTGGCCCGGAAAGCTGAAGGTCCTGGGTTCGAGTCCCAGAGGTGCCAATATCTTTTTCTAATTTTTCTGTGTCCAGATTTTCGATTGAGTTTCGCTAATATTGTCTTCATTTATTTAAATGTATATTTTGCGTACGATAATATTTTTTTCAATTAAAAACACAAAAAAAATCCGTCACACGTCGCGTCTCAACTGAGTAGTCGGGAATAGGGTTTCATGCCAATTCAACACCCAATTCAACACCTCTTTTAAGAGTCTTTAAAAGCTACGAAAAACATAATTAAAAATAGTCCATAACAACCTAACGTAATATATTTAACCATTTTTAATGACTTTTCAAAGGAGGTATCAAAGGAGGAGATTTCATTCTGAGTTGTCTGGACACCGGGAATAGCGGGACACGTGATAAGAAATCCGTCTCGCTCGTTCCAGTAGCACCGTAACACACGAAAGAGCGGGTAAGGGCGTGATCAGTGGCGACATACGATTGAAAAATTGAAAATATACATTCAGTATATAATATTAATATCATATTCCCGTTCGATCTCTATCTGATTATTTATTTGTATGTATATTACATTGACTCAACGCATGAGGCCCTGAAGAAATTAATTTCCCACAAGGCCTATGTCATATTTAGGGATGCAGTTTTAAGGGTCCTTTTAAGTAAGAGAGGAAGTTCTAGGAGGGAAAATGTATGAAGGGTGTGTAGGGATCTGGGATTCAGTGTGTCCAGGAGTGACGAACATATGAATCCATCCCAATTATCGACGAGTCGAGATAGTCCTGTTGGAGAGATCAAAGAGTCTACCTCGAGCAGTAACTCCTGACGCAGATGCGTCCGCGGCCAAGACCAAGACAATCCTCACCCCATGAGCCATTTATCTTATTAAAAATACACTGGGATGGTCCGATGCTCTGTAGGAAACCCGCTTGCACAGCGCGGGTGTAAACCGTGCGCCCTAAAGTTTAAGTTTAGGCTTACGGAATTCAATACTTCGTTTGTGTGAAAGCACTATGAAACAATACATGATTTTACGTGAATGGGTAGGTTCAACGTAATATTACGGAAACCAATAAGGAAGATTTTGTAAGGCTTGAAGAGGTGGGGAGGGGAAGGAGGAAGGTTTGATAAGTGCCTGATTATTCAAGTCTGATCACTAAAAACAGTAAAAGCTATTACAAGCAATATTTCACTTCCAAATGGTGGTGTAGATATTTATGTTGTAAGATATAAGTTGTGCGTCACATTTAATTGTTAAAAAGCTATTAGTGATAAGTATATGTCGTATTAATTAATGAATCTGAGCTAATCATTAGTTTAGTAACTACACCTTGTTATGAAGGTTAGATAAAAGTCATTAGCCGTAAGTAATTAGTCTGTAATTTAGTAAATAGATAAAGAATTTATTTTGGAATTCTTTAAGTTTTCTCTCATCAGCTCCTAAAATTTATTCTAGACATCTGTCCTTAACCGGGCTCAAAAAGAAGAAGATGGAGAGATATATAATTTAATTACGAATGTTAGAGGAGCGCCCTAATATTTAAAGCGATAAAATCGAAGCGAAAATTGTGAAAATGTTTAATAAAACATGACTCGTTTAAAATAGAGCAAACATCTCGCAGGGGTTGTCTAAAACAGCATTTAAAGAAACACTGTGAATTTTTTCATACATATAACTTGTAAAATAACTGAAACAAAGGGTGTTTATAATAATTTTCGGAGCATACTTTGCAATTTTTTTCTATCAAGGGAATTTTATATAATTTGCATTTCGTCGTGGAAAGCGTATAGATTATTATATCTAGATTATTATCTTTAAGAATACCATATATATTTTATTAGAGCTTTAAAACTTACAGTGTTTAAGGAAGATATGTGAGAAATCGATAAATAATAAAAAAATATTTTCTACGTCCTCATTCGATTTTAATTAAATATATACCTTCCTAAAAAAATTTTTTTTTTTTCTTTTGATATTTATTTTCAACTTGGGAGGCGGATGTGGTTCCCGCCGCTATCATTTTATTGGATAACCAACACCTCTGCCATTGGTCACCCCCAAGTGGTTCGCTGCGTTTTGTGACTTAGCAGGGGTGCCCGGGTTCATGGGGTGAGATTTTTAGGCTTTTCCGGCGGATGCGTCTGCCCGTACATATATGTTTGCATGTAAATGTATATCTGGTGTCACATCCCAAAGTAATGCCACAATTAACTGTTATACATGCACTTTTTTATTATTACTAATGTTTTTCATATGAATTTGTGATATGTAATTAGTGTTTATGGCATACTTACGCCGTTTGTATTAAATAAATAAATCTCAATAAATTCCATATAAGCGATATCCTTTTTTAATGAAAAACATTATATTTTAAATTGTTATCAGTTCCACAAAATAAAATTTAAAAAAAGAGTAAAATCGTTAAAAACTATGTTCAGTTTGGTACGTTTGTGGTTTTAGGAAAAAAAATAGACTTCAACCAACGATAACAAACTATACTAAATTATAAACTAACTTTGGTTGATGCGTCCAAAGAATAAATAGGACAAACTTTGGCCTCCTTCGTCCCAAGAAGGTATGATTTATAACTAGGACTGGGCGGTTCCAGCCGACTGGTGATTGACCGGATAAGTGTACTGCAGCAAAGGTCACTAACAGAAGTGGATATTATGTATACTATATGAATATTGACAGTTAGTAGAGGAAGCACACACCTGCGAGTTCTCGTCGGTACATTCCTTGAATTCATAGCATTGTGGATACACGCGCTACTAACAGTGGGACTGTGGTAGGTATCGACGATGTTGGCCAATGTTGAGGAATGTTCGATGAATATTTTAAATACTGCGCTCGATAATACCGGCGATGTCTTATGGAATTACTAGCTGGGGTACCCGGGTTCGCTCAGGGAGTTGATATGAGATTGACGTTCGAACTCACAACATATCTTGCTTTGTATTTATACCCACTCTACCAATGGGTATCCCCACCCATACAAAAAAGACTTCGAATGTCCACAATGGTCCAGAACATTCCACAACATTTGGGAGTGTTCTGGAATGTTCCACAATGATGTTCCATATTCCCGAACATTCCACAACATTCCAGAATGTTGTGGAATCCTCTCGATTGTTCTGGACTGTAGGACGAAACTTCCAAATCTATATAGTATAGATATGGAAGTTTCGCATATTTTCATATATCTTCGAAAGCACGCCCTTCAGGTAATAATGGGAATCTTCTTCATGGATGAGAGATAGAGAGCTACCACACCATATAACTCCCTTGATCGTACCAAGACTTGTTTCCGAGTTTTAGCGGCACACACATAGTACACTTTATTTAATAATATTTTATTACCCTCATGTCTGGCGTTCATACAGCAAACTGCAAACAGAAGTGGTGCCATCTATAATTTAAAATAGAACTGTTGAAGTTTTTTTTTAAATATTATAGAACTGCAAATTATATTAATTGTTTTCCCTTTTTGGTGTCTGTCTGATTATTTTCAATTTGTTCCAAATTTTGGTACAGGGGAGGTTAGGGTCGAAATGAATTATTCTAAAGTCAAAATGCAAAATTCAAGCTGACATCTTAAAATTCTAGACTTTTCAACCGATTTTGTTAAAAAAAAATGTGGTAGAGGTTAGGGAGGAAATGAAATCAAATTTTATGCCAAAATGGACATCAGAAATGAAGGATTGCCGTAGAAAGTGAAAGCATGTTTTCAGCGGGCCGTTCATGTAGCTATTCCGTTCGTACACACATATTCTTTGAATGGTTTCCTTTTCATAAGCTACATTATTACCGGTACCGTGACGGCCAAAAAGGCAATAAACATAAGTTTCTTAGCACAATAATGCTGCAGATATTTCAAAAAATGAGATGCACAATGTACGTAGGTCTGTTTCCTCCAAATCTCCCTCCAACACCGCACCGTGACGTCTCCGTAGATCCTACAATACTACTAGCCATGGCGATAATTTTAAAAATATGAAATATACATAATATTGAAGTGAGAGTGAATTCCAAAAATTCAAAACATCTAATGTCAATACGCGTGTGGTTTTGCTCTTGTTCTTAAACAAATAATGCTGCAGCTCTTTCTTACACACTAAATAACAACAGTCGAAAATGAGACAAACAGTGATCGTATGTCTGCACCCCCCCCCCCCCCTCAAAAGAAACATACAATCATTTTTATACGTCACACGTATCAATAAAGAAAATAAAACGCATTATCTGTAGATATATGGCATTTTGTGTACATATCTCATGTTTTGTCTTACCATTATTTAATATGTAAGAAAGAGCTGCAGTATTATAGCGATAAGGAACGTATGTTTATTGTATTTTTTGCTGTCACGGTACCCTAAACGTAAAACGTCATTGTATTTTAAAAGTTAAAAGTGCACGCTGGATAGATTTCTAATTTTTTTCTATTTTACTTAATTCGAAAAGTGAATTTCTAATTTTAAAAGAATATAATCCCGGGGAAAACATATTAAAAGTCTTTCAGTTCCACTAATCATACAATTATATCCCGTAATTTTTCACGGGTCTGCTCTAGTCCAACAAAATCCATGAATGACTCTTTTCTGTACTCTACAATTATAACGCCTTCCGTTCCATAGCATTTTAACCGTCCATTCATTGAAACAACCTACCTTTTTACTGACGAGTTTTTCTTAGTAGATAATGTTGTCCTATGCTACTTATTTATAAAGCGTTTAATGGATCGTCCCCGGCTTCTTTAATCTTTTCCATGCTGCAATCTAAGCCGGTGTTGTATTAACTGTTATTTGTTATGGCCGGGGGAAGGAAGACATTACCGCTATTGTAGATTCTCTTTAACAGCACTTAAAAACATATAAAGTGTATTTTTATGGAAACCATGTGATAGATATACACACGAATGGGAAATGTTTCATCTTTTAGGTTTTTAATTATTTTTTTTTAATTTGCATAGTTACTAGTTTCCTTAATAAATCACACCCGGTGGAGTCACTGAGACTATGGCATTCCCAATTGGGAAATGTTTTTGGTTGTTCTGAACCTTTCGATTCTACAGTATTTGTCTATATTATCTATCACCTAGTTAAGGCTTCGCAACCGGGCTAGAAAAGAAGAAGATGGAGAGATACGAAATTACGAATGTTAGATGAGGGCGCTAATATTTACAGCGCCAAAATGGATGCGAAAATTGCGAAAATGTTTAATAAAATACGACTCGTTTAAAATAGAGCAAAAATCTCTTGGGGAGCATTTTAAGTATAAAGAAACCTTGTGAATTTTTTCACAAATATAATTTATAAGATTATAGAAACAGACTTGTTTTTAATAATTTATGGAGCATTCTTCGTGATTTTTTTCTATCGAGGGAATTTCATATAATTTGCGTTTCGGCTTGGGCAGCATCTAGACATTATCTTAAAAAATAACATATATTTTTTAAAGAACTTAAAAACTTCAAATGTTTAAGGGAGATTTGTAAGAAACCGGTAGAAATTCGAGTTGCGGCCCCTTAATTTGGTTAACCCACCCAGATTATAATTAATATAAAATTGTATTTTTTTGTGCATTATTTCCCAATTTCGAACGAAAATAGTCTCAAACATAACTAATAATTTTAATACCGAATTTATTTATTTATCGAATTTTTGTACATATACGCTGGTAATGCTGGTATATATAGTATTTAAACAAAGAGATTTATCCTTCACTAGCAGACCCGGCCACACGTTGCTGTGGCTAACGAAACACAACGCCATTACCCAACCTTTATAAAATTCTCACCACCGGACTGATGTAATAATAATAATAATTAGATTTGTCAAAAAATTTATTCATAAAAATGCAAAAGTCGGTTATTTTAAATACATGTAGGATTACGAAAGATTTTTTAAATATTTATATTGAGGGATCAGTAGGATTTATCGGACCAGTTAGGATTTCATCAGAGCCGAACCCTCTGATATGAAAATATCTGGAGTCGGTGAAATATTTTCCCATTATGTTTCTGGTGGATTGACGTATTGTTCTTGTATTGTTTTGTATTCTGCCAGCTGACCGCTGCCAGAATACTTGAATTTCTCGGCTTCTCTCTACTATAATAAGCATGTTTTATACACATAAACCTTGCTCTTGAATCACTCTATCTATTGGTGAAAACCGCATGAAAATCCGTTGCGAAGTTTAAAAGATCTAAGCGCACGTACATTTTGAGCGACTTCATTTTATACCATGTAAGAAGATGTATTTAGATGAAAATTTGTTTTATAAAGAGTTAATTAGTTATGTTTTATACTTTCGCTATTCGTCGGTACATTCTCTATGCACACCCCTTCTTAGACATTTAGTTATATTTTGTGTATGTAGGTATATAGTAGTTTTTATTTTTATTTATTTGCTGATATCATCCCTGTTGTACTCGTATAGACACTAAGATCTAAAGTATGTAGTCGATGTTGGCTGGTTACTTGTAGGTACTGGCTAACTAACGGGTGTATTTAACGGAGAAATTGCTGAACCACAATAACCACTTGTAGCCAGCACTACCGGGAGCAAATCTCCCGACAACTGTGTACTGACTACTAACTTACACAGTACTCTCGATACAGTCAGTAGTCACTAGTCCTAGTCAGGTATACCTAGTCAGGTATACTACAGCATATCTGTTGGACCACTTCTATATTGCAATGCGTGGAAGGCAATACCTACGCATCCGAAACAACACAAAGTCACTTGAATCTGAAAAAAAGCGCTCAAAGCAAACCTAAAAACAATGATTTTTGCTCAACTACGAGGGTTGTCCAAGAATTAAAATTTTTTACTCATTTTCGGCGTCGCGGACAATAAAACGAGTGGTGATCCGGCTCGGTTGCTGCTTCAGTGCGATTTTTGCGTCCGTTTGAGTACAGTACCGTCGATGCAGTCGGTAGTCACTAGTCACTGGTATGTTATAGTACCTCTTCTACATTGCAATGCGTGGAAGGTGATACCTATGCACCCGAGGCAACACGAAATAGCTTGAGTATGAAAAAAAAGTTCAAAGTTCAAAACAAGCCTAATAACAATGATTTGTTTGTCAACTACAAGGGTTGTCCAAGAAGTAAAGATTTTTACTCATTTTCGGGTCGTGGACAATAAAACGAGTGGTGATCCGGCTTGGTAGCTGCTTCAGTGCAATTTTTACTTCCGTTGGAGTACAGTACAGTCGATGCAGTCGGAAGTCACTAGTCACTAGTATGTTATGGTACCTACATTCTATCTTTTGGATCTCTTCTACATTGCAATGCGTGGAAGGTAATACCTACGCATCCGAGGTAACACGAAATAGCTGGAGTATGAAAAAAAGCGTTCTAAGTTTAAAACAAGCCTAATAACAATAGTTTGTCAATTACGAGGGTTATTTAAGAATTAGACCTTTCTAATTTGATAAATCAGGAAAAATGTATATTTACAAAAAAAATCATATGACATTTTAGGTACATATTCCCACTATTATTCGAAATAGTCCCCGATAAGGTCAATGCACTTAGTGAGCCGTGGTACTAGGTCCTTGATTTCTTGTCGTAGAACTCTGCCGCCAAAAATGCTCTCATCTTTTCCTCCGCATCCTAGTCGGTCTCCAAAGGTTTTCCAGACAAATGTTGCTTCAGGCGAAGAAAAGGATGCAAATCATATCATTGATTGCCTTTTTGATTCCGGGGTTAGGTGGTGAACCCATGTTTCAACCCCAAAAAAGCCTCGCCTTGGTTGATCAGTATACAACATGCAATATACTTTCAGATTACTCAATTTCGCTTCTTCGGTGCATTAAATTTATTTGTTTGTAATGTAGGAATTTGAAAAATATGTGTATATTGTTGTTATTCAGCGACGAAATTCCTTACACAACCAATTACTATGCATATCCCTGCGGGGAGACACTCCGATGTTTTGACTACATCACTTTAATAGGTTTGACTCTGACCTAACATTCTTGGCCATTTTTTTCCGTAATACCAAAACCAGTTTCGGAAAGTACAGTTATAGTAATGGCTAAACTTGAAATATTATTATGGTCGCGGTAGTTGGCACTAGACACTAGGCACTAGGCACCACTCACCAGGCACAGGCACCAGGTACTAGGAAACTACTATTCGGGCCATATGTTCAACAACTAGCTGCTATATACGGAGGAATATAAT
This sequence comes from Limnephilus lunatus, assembly GCA_917563855.2. Taxonomy (NCBI): domain Eukaryota; kingdom Metazoa; phylum Arthropoda; class Insecta; order Trichoptera; family Limnephilidae; genus Limnephilus; species Limnephilus lunatus. Next base: position 25,495,889 of record OU830596.1, read on the forward strand.
CGGTGGCGCAAAAATTAATTAACCAATTATCGTAGCAAATTAATTACATAAAAAACCTATTTCAATATTAAATATTAAGCAGCCTCTTTGGCGACTTGAGGCATTCGAGATGTGGATCTACGGAAGAATACTCAAAATAAGCTGGATTGACAGAGTTACGAATGAAGATGTCATGGCTCGGATGAAGAAAGAAAAAACTTTAATGTCTAGAACGTGTGATGAGACATCCAGAGAAGTACGAGATCTTGCATGTCATAATGCAGGGAAAGATTGCTGAAAGTCGAGGGCCCTGGAAAAAGGAGAACATCATGGCTGAAAAATCTGTGACAGTGGTTTGGCCAGTCTACTGTAGAGCTGTTCCGGGCCGCAGTAAACAAAGTCCGCAAAACCAACATGATAGCCAACGTCCGTTGAACGGACAGGGGACGAGAAGAAGCCTCTTTTAATTGTGACTACATTGACGATAACTCTTTTAATTTTCGCACTGCACAAGAGTTTCAAACGCATGATATTTTTGAGAATTTATTAACCAGTGGTGTTCCACTATTATGGGACACTAGCCGAAAAGTACCCGGAGTTTCCCGGACTTTACTCAGAGTTTTCTGAATATTAATTATTCCTCTACAGGCGGTAATTTACTCAGGCATAGGCCCTTAGGAAAATAATATCCCTCAGGGCCTATGTCATCTGAGATGCTGTGTGGAGAGTTTTTTTGAGGAGAGGAAGGAATGAACATTGGTCTTGAAGAGACCCATGATGTAGGAAGGAGGAAACACAGAAGCCGGCAAATCATTCCACAGCCTTCACTTCTTGGGTCACTTCTTCGACTCAAGAATGAGTTGAAGAAGTGACCCGTTCTCACATGATAAGTGTCAACCGTGTACATATTATTTTTGTTGGGCAAGTGTGCAAAATTTCATCAAGAAGCATCAAAATTCTACTTTAAAGGTGTGGAAAAATGGGATAGGGGTCACAGTCTAGATGAGCTTTTTGAAAATTCATATAAACAGTGACCTTTTTTTGTTTTAAAGGTTAAGAATGAAAAATTTTAACAGTTTAAGAATAAAACTGTAGATTTGTATAAAAATTAAATCCACGCAATCGCCACAGACATTCTTCTTTCTATAAATAGATGTTGTGATATTGATAGTGGTTGTTTTGAAAAATCGAAAAATTTGAAAAATTTGAAAGAAATTACTTTGGTATTTAGATCTAATCACAATCCCACCGCTCTGATAATTTAGAAGGAGATGAAGAAGAAGCAATGACGGGGATGATCAGCTCGTGGAAGGCATGACAACGCGCGGCTTCAAAGTTTGCCCGAGATATGTCAAAGCATGCAGGGTAATACACCATAAGAATATTAAAAATTTGAATATTGGATTTTAAAATATATCAATCTCATGTTTATTATTTTGAGTATAAGACAGTGCAAGATAATCATCACATTGTGAAGATTTAATATTGTATTTTACTGAACATTTTATTAAGACTTGCACTTAAGTCGTATTTATTTCAGACTACTAATGAGCTAATCCAAGAATTATCCTAGTGTTAGCGTGTAATATCATCTGACTAATCAAAACAACGTTGTTATTTAAAACAGGCACCGAATGAAATCCTTGAGGTACGCCAAAAAACAATAATATTTTGATCTCGGTTCAGAATTTGAATGTAATCTGCTGTACAACAATATTTAATATATTTTGGGCCACCCAGTACCAAATACGCGGACCTACACGATGTATCAGTCCTCAGCTAAATCACACAGCCAGATTATAGAAGTCCGATTAGCATATCCATTCTCGCTGCTTGCCCAGCTACTGACATTGAACTTGAATTATCATTATTTTAGACAGACTGTACTTTACAGTTAGCTTTCAAATGATATGATAAAGATAATAATTAGTTTTTACAACCAGGTTTATTTGTTGCTGAACGCCGACGCCTGTGAATGACCGGGGAATTTTCGAACATGAGAAAGTGTAATAATACGATCGGTTTGGTAGATTACTTTATTATAAGGCACCGTATACCCGCTCAAAAAAAAGAAGGTGGAGAGATATGTAATTACGAATGTTGGAGAGAGCGCGCTAATATTTAAAACGATAAAATTGAAGCGAAAATTGTGAAAATGTTTAATAAAACAAGACTCGTTTTAAATAGAGCAAAATTCTCGTGGGGAACACTGCGAAATTTTTATAGATATAACTTCTAAAATAAGTGAAATGAACGTGTTTAGAATAATTTTCGGAGCATACTTTACGATTTTTTTTATATCGAGGGAATTTCATATAATTTGCGTTTCGACATGAGAAACGTCTAGATATTATTTAAAAAAAACATAAATTTTTTTAAGAGCCTAAAAACTTAAAATGTTTAAGGGAGATATGTAAGAAATCGGTAGAAATTCGGGATGCGGCGGCTTAACGAACTGATTTACAGTGTTTAGAGTTCATATTTCAGGTGGGAATGATGTCTTTGTTCTATCGGTATTTCAATGGAAGTTGTTCCGAAGTTAATGTAAATTAAAAATATAATTTAATTAATTAATTTTATCCTCGCAGCGCAGCGCTTTTTTGTTGAGATCTATGTTAAGGTTTCCGAATTACAAAATATCAAAATTTTCGGAACGAAATAGTTGGCCAAAATTGTATCTCGATTTTTTTTAAATGTTCCCTAATATTTTTTGTAGTGAACGTTCGTCTTAAGGTATGAAAGACACTTGCGTGTTCCAGTGAGACGGCATGAGCAACGCATAAAAGGGTGTGTTTTCCATTCGTCCTCTTTATCAGGCTTTTACAGGCTTCCTAGAAGAACAATATTGTCTTTTTATTGTATCTCTAATCTCTACATCAGATAAATCTACCTGTAAAGATAGATCATCACATTTCTGAATGATTGTTTTGTGACACCACCGACTGAAAATTGATCAATGTCAAGCTATAGGTACCCTACCCCCTGCTAACAGTGAAACTAATAGAAATTGGATAATCAATACTTTTAATTGATAAACTAATGTTTAAGACAAGATTTGTATGCATAGTACAAAGGGTAACAATTATTATAAGTAATAATTATTAGCATAAACGCCACCTAGTGGGAGATTTAGCACTTACAATGCCTTTCTCATATAAAATAAAGGTTGTTTGCAGGTGGAAAAATGTAATAATCAGTAATTGTTGAATGAAACACTAGTATATATTGAATTATTTGGCGGGCAGGAGTAAGCAGACATAGCTCAGTGGATAAGAGCAGTTGACCGAAAATCAGAAGGACGCGGGGTAATGTCCCGTTGGCGGCATGTATCTTTTCTCGGGAGATTTTTTCAATGTAGATGAGTGTTTCAGGCTAATAATTATTACTTATAGAAATTGGATAAATTGGCTCTCCGGCTAAAAGGGTTGCACTATTCTAAATGTACCTAAATTAGGCAGATTGTCGGTAATTGTTGGTTAGGATAGAATAGATTAGAATATAACCATATCTAATATTGTATGTGTTCCATGATTTATGAAGTTTGCTGTTTGGAAACAAGACTGAGTGTTCAGTGTTTTTTTCTGGATTAGATTTAATTAAAGTTTTATTTTAATATCTTAGCGTTGCTCTACCAAGACATGATTTTGTGTGGTTATTGTTCGACGAACTCTTTGTTCTGACTTCGCAATTAGACAAAATTGCTGGAGGCGAATTATCTCAGATGTTTTGTTGTTTGTATTGTTTTATTTTATAAGATGTAAGAAACTAATTAATTTGTAGGTTAGAAAATATAAAGGCAGTATTTTAAAAGTTCTAGAGTAGTTTTTACACAAATGTGGACTGTTAGAGTCGTTTTTGACAAATGTGAATGTTTTGCACTAAAGAGGCACCGCTGAAAACCAGCTGTATTCCAGGAGAAATCCTGAATATACCTATGTTTGAACGTGACCCATTTGTCAAAGTAGTCAATTTTATTTAAAAAAAATAAGATATTATTAAGTGTAGTTCAGTTTAAATTTGAAACATTTGGGGTCCTCGCAGTGCGCCGTGGGGAAGAAAGCATTTAAAAAAATATATTGTAAGATAAAGAATATGAGTTACATACATATTATATATTTATTATAAATATATATTTTACAGAATATTATATTTAAGGTCATCATCGGTCATGTAGGTATACCTTATCAGAAAAGAGTTACTAATTATTGTAGGGCAGTAAAGCGGTGGGTCCCCCCTCAAGTGTAAATAGTTTTAATAGGGTTTAACTATTGAATGAAAATATTTTTAGTAATTTTTTTCTTTCGTAGCATCATAATTATCGTTTATTTAAATATCGCTAATTAATTGTAGAAAATGCTGTTAGAACACTTTACGTAGGACGTAGGGCACGTCGTTATGCTCTTATTTTAATTGGATGCAAAAATGATTTATTCTTACAACATAATTATTAAATATTCGACGGCCGGCGTAGCCCAGCGGTAAGGCTGTTGACTCGCATTCCGAAGGTCGCGGGATCGAAACCCGGCGTGGCAAATATTTTTTTTTATTAATTTGTGTTATTTCACAATTTATTCATTTAAAATAATATATAGTATATTTGAGAGTAGAAGATACTCTCAGTATCGCCCTGGTGTAAGACCACCATTCAGAATTGATACGTTGCTTGAAATGACTTTAGCCGTGTTTGGTGACCATATCTGAATAGCTAGGTATTCCTATTTCCTCACTCTCCCCACTACTTTCAGTCTCACAACATACCCCAATATATGCCATAGTCTCACTGGCTCCAGACGGGAGCAGTTGGGACTCTTGTGCGGTATTCATGTAAAAAAATATATTATAATAAAAATACTAAAAGTCTTTTAATAAGCCTAGACAAAAATAAAGTATAAGGTCTATAAAAAACACTTTCAAGTCCAAATTCTCCTATTTATAAACCCCTTTTCGGTTATGGATTTATTGTTTAATGTGGCAAATTCAGTTTCTTTTATAATAATTGAAAAAAATATATATTTACACCCGAAACTTCACAAAATAAAATAAAATATGCATTTCGCGTTGTTATTTTACAATACGGCCGGCAGTCGACGAATTTGGATTTTCAAAGTGAACCCTATGCCGTCCACCCAAGGACTACAGACTTTCCACACCCATTTTTTGTCATTTCGGTCCCGACCGGGAAGGAGAATAGATGTATTAGGCTCATCGTCGCTTGGTTCCGTGAAATCAACTTTAAATTTCGTTGTTATTACAATAAACAATACGTAAAAAAGGAGTTAATGTTTTTTACAGGCCTTTGCGAAATCAACCTGTAAAAAAATTCTCAAATACCTTTTCCAAGCTTTCCAAAAGCTTTTTCTCAAGTATTTTTAAACTCCTCCCAAATTTTGAATTGAATTGAACTCCTCCCAATCCTTGAATTTGTGAAATTTGTGAATTTTTTCATACATATAACTTGTAAAATAACTGAAAAAAAACGTGTTAATAATCATTTTTATAATACTTTGCGATTTTTTTCCGTCGAGGGAATTTCTTATAATTTGCGTTTCGGCGTGGGGAATTTATAGACAGATATTATCTTCAAAAATAACATTTTTTTTAAAGCTTAAAAACTTCAAATATTTCAAGAAATCGGTAGAAATTCGGTTAGCGGCGGCTTAAATATATTTCTAGCAAAACAACACACAATTAATTACTTTCAGGAAAGGGTTGTTTTTAGATAGAAATTAGGTGAGGGCTAATCTATTATTATTGGTTATTATATACCGAAAGTGTCTTACCAATGTCACGTTGAACACTATCTTAAAATAGAAAAAAACAAATTAATTAAATTTTCCCTTTTTGCAATCTTAACAAATAGTTAGATGTTACCTACGTAATTCCACAAACATAATGACGCTGTTAGTAAATTTATAATTATAAAATTTCACCTCCATTCATAGGACAGCTGGTTTCAAATAAAAATAACTTGAAAGTCATCGTGTTGATAGTTTCAATATTATGTTGTGATAATCCAACAGCTACAAACAAAGTAAAAAGCTGTTTGTGGAAATCAATGAAAGCTGAAAAAGAAAGTTAGAGATAAGACATTAACGACTTGGCATGTTGAAAAGTGGATCATCAAGATATCTGTGTAATGGGTTAATTATGATTCTGTAATGAGTTAATATTCATATATTTTATTTATTTATTTATTGTGAATAAAGATTTTGTTTTCGAATAACTTAATGTGTAAAACCTCAAATTGTAATACTTTAGTTTAGGGAATAACCAGACAAAACCGGAAATATGTCATTTTTAGATCAAATTTTAGACGTATTGACTCTTTTTCACAAAAAATTATAAATTGATTTCGAAAGACTGTTCTTTTATCTAGTAAAGCTATGTTTTAAAATTTGAGAAAATATGTTTATTTTTAGTACAATAAGATTTTACCGTAGATCGTTGGCAGATTTGTTAAATTTTAAAACAAAATTTTGTATTATCCAACACACATTTCAAGTCTTATTATGCAGTAAAATAAATTAACTGGGAAAGCTCTGTTTCAGAATTTTAATTTTGGTTTAAATAAAATCATTTAAAAAAAGATCCGCACACGTGTTTTGTGGCGAAAATACTTCAGTTTGTCTATTTATTTACGGTCTTAGAAATTAATATATTTAAGTGTTTTTATATTCTTATTTTGCTTAGATATTAATAAAAAATTGTAAATACTTATGATAAAAAAATAATTACAAAAAGTACATAATTTTTATAGTTTTATCATCACGTCTTTCAGCATTTATAAATGTAGATATAAATTAAAGCAAAGTCACATCTACGAATTGAACCCAGGACCTTATGCTTGCCGGAACTCTGCTCTGAGCTAATCGACCCTATCCCCTTCGATCATATTTAACTGCATCACATATTTTGTATGCATGAGAGGGTGTATGGATGTGAGTGAGGCAAAGAGTGTGTGCCAAGACTGAGTTGTTTGGCGGTCCGTGATCTCTGCCAATCCCTGCGAGGAAATGGCGTGATGGATAGTTAGTTATACATACTTTGACTTTTTTATGTAAATACCTCACAAGAGTCCCATCTGGAGCCAGTGAGACTATGGCATCCCCAATTGGGATATGTTGTGAGGCTGGAGGTAGTGGTGTATTTTATTTTAAACGTAAGATTGTGTTGTTACTTTATTTTGAAAATAAAACTTCTTTAGCTCCGTTGCGATTTGAAACTCGATGAAACGAAAAAAAAACAGCAATGCAATTCACACGTAGTAGAAGTGAAACCTTCGGAAAACTAAAGTAGACAAGAGTAGGGAAGCTACGAAGCACCGCACAGAGATGAGACCGATTATTATCTCGCAGACTAAATTCTATAGATGTATGTGTTTGTCTCTTTTTAGTGACGCTATTTTTCGTTTGATCGAGTTTTATTTTTCGTTTCATCAATTCTTTACGGGGGATTTGTTTCGGTTTTTAATGTGTGGTACGTACGTTTTCTTAAAAATGTTTCCGCAAGACTTAAGATTTTTTTATAAGTCTTCTCTGTCTTTGTGGAGCTGGGATACCCTTATCCATTTGGGGACACCCAGGGCTATGCGTATGGCTTTATTGTGAAATGTTTGAAGTTTTTTCAAATGATATTGAAGCGTGGGCCCAGATGGAGCTAATAAATATAAACAACTGGGCCTAGGATATGGGGTGGTATTTACCTGCTGTGGTGACCGCCAGTAGCAGCGCCAGGAGCGCGCCCCGCCACTCCATGCTGTGTGCGCTAGAGCTGCGCCCCGCCCATAGGAGGCCCCGACTGGCCCCGGCTGTACCAACGAACTGCTCCCCTGTCCTCTGGGGGACCCTGAAACAACACACAATCATTCATTAATCAAAGTTAATTTACTTTGTTTACACCATTTCATTAGATATAAAATCTGGTGACCCGACAATTGATCCGGAGACAGTTGGTCGGACGACAGTAGATCCGGCGACAGTTGGTCCGGCCGAAAGTTCGTCCGGCCGACGGTTGGTCCAGCCGACAATTGATCCTTCCGACAGTTGGTCCGGCCAAAAGTTAAGAAAATGTTTTCTTCAAGTAAGCATGCAAAGAGGATATACGGCTGTACAACCAAAGTCGATATACTTATATCTGAAGGCATCTTTAGTGAAAATCCGCTATAAAAATAATTTTACTACTAATTTCGACTCTCTGAAGAAGCATGCGACAATAACAAAATACGACATACTTACCTAAACGCGCTGTCGGCTTAACAAAAAAACCTCTAAAGATTAATGTTTATTGAAATACTTGTAATAATTATTATTTCGTTATCAATTATGGTTATATTTTTTACAAATAAAAATCTTTAATAAAAATAAAAACAAAAAATAATGTAACTGCACCATTTATTGGATAACCAACACCAGGCCGGATCGGTAGAGAATGGTCGATGGAGTTCCTTTGACTTCTCCAGCTGTACTCTCTCGGAACATCGCCTTGCACCGCAGTGGGAAGGATGGATTCATACGTTCGTCACTCCTTGACACACTGAACCTTAGATTTCTACCTACCCCTAATACCCTTCTCCTCCACAGAACATCCCCTCCTTTATTTCCTAAAAAGATCCCGAAAGGAATTAGTTTCCTCAGGACCTTCTGTGTGAAACTAATCTTTACATAGTATAAAATGAAGTAACTCCCGCTGTATGTACGCTTAGATCTTTTAAACTACGCAACGGATTTTCACGCGGCTTTCACCAATAGATAGATTGATTCATGAGGAAGATTTTTAGGTATATAATTTGCCAAGATTTTGTGTAAATTGGTTGAAATATATAAATAAAGGGAGCGGGCTGGCAATATTGGCAAGCGGATAGCGGGCAGCCGGCTGGCAAACGGGCGGTGTGGATTTGATTTAACAGATGGCGTTGGTTATAAAGGTTGGGTAATGGCGTGGCGTTGTGTTTGCCACTTCAACGTGTGTCCGGGTCTGATAGTATGAAAATAAATTCAAAAGTCAGAAAGAGTAGTAAAATAATAATAACAGGCATGACATTCGTTCAAATTTGTGAACAGATTTAACTTTAATTTCTAATATTTTATGCATATCAGACTGAGCGCTGATATTAGAAATCAACTAATAACATCTTCCACTACCAACTACACTAGAGACTACCGTCTAGTCATTGGAGAAATTACCATAATATGACTGTAAAAAATTTCAAAACATAAGTAATCTCTCCGATAATATGTTGCTATAAAAATCTGATCATTGAATCCGCGAGGCACTTGAACAAAATGTTCATAAATACATCTTTCATGAAGACTTTAAAGAGATTGATTGGATTATATTTTTCTAAGAAGTGGCGTAGTTTTGCTGGTTTGTGTGTTGTAATGGAAATGCAATTAATTTACACGAGTCAGTGCTTATACATTCATTGTTGCAATAAGTATCCAGTGTTATTAATTTTGTAAAAACATCAAATACCTACTGTAGAACATTATTGGTGTGTAACGTAGAGCAATGCTTTCTCTCTAAGAAAATTTGATGACTTTTCCCCTGATATCGTTATTTTCCAACCAATAAAAACTTATTTTCAATTTACTATGATAAATTTTATGTTTTTTTTACATTAGCTCCAAACAGGAGGTCCCGAGGAAAAGAATTTCCCTCATGGCCTATGTCATCTTAGGGGATGCTGCGTGGAGGGTCTTTTTAAGGAAGGGAAGGTTAGAAAGTTCTGGGAAGGAAAAAGGTATGAGAGGTGGGTAGGAATATCACAAAAGATATAGAATCGATGTGCAGTGTAAAGCAATTGTAAAATTATTAAAAAATTAAAGTTTCTTTTATAAAAGGCTATATATGTAAAACAAGCCCTCATATAAACTAAACTGCACCTGCCGTTATAAATATGCACTTCTGGCGTCATTGTGAATAAATCTGACTAAAGCAGTAAACTGAAAACATCTGATGCTTTGTATGACCTCACGCAACGTGGGAATGAAACATCTGTGCTAAACATCACTAAAACTAGAACACAAAGGCGGACAGCACTGATAGATCCCTTGTCAACTCTTTCTCTTCAATGTGACGCGTGTATCAGATGCATAGATAATAGAAACAACCGAAGATATGACATAGAAGCGCGCCGACTGGGTTTTCATTTGAACACCGCACAAGAGTTCCAACTGCTCCTAACCGTCTGTCTGGAGCCAGTGAGATTGAGAATGAGGTCGTTTCCGATAAGGAACTCCAGTGAAAAATATTATGACTTAAAAAAATACTTGTTCATGTAGGTAAAAAAACGCTGATTTTGATTAATATCATAAATTTTAGCGAGTATCCGGCATGCGTTGCAACGCTAGTCAAAGAAAGAAATTGTGTGTCCTTTACCATACGTCCCCGTTCCCGCCTCAACCCCTCCTGCGTTCCGCTTCCACCTTCCCCCATCCCGCATTCCCCACCCTCATCCCGCGTTCCACTTCCACCTTCCCCATTTTCCTTCTCATCTCGCCTCCCGCGAAATCTCCCTCTTACGTTCCCCTCCTCCCCTCCCGGTTTCCCAACCCGCTCCCTCATTCCCCCCCGCCGCCAAACTAGATGAAATACACAAATTTTAAAATTTTAAAACAACTCGCGCAACACCTGTTGCAATTTTTTTTATATAAATTTCATAACGCCAGAGCTCACCAGTATATATAGAAACTTTCGCGGGCGTGCACACAACAACTCATCAAAGTTTCATGAATGGTGAGAGAAATAATTTCATATTGCCAGAGTTCACTATTATATATAATAACCATAGAGGGCATGCGCACATAAAATTACTAGATTTTCATTGCAGTCGGATGAATGATTTAGGTACCGCATAAGCCATAAGGGACAAAGAAACATCATAGACATAGAGTATTTTGTACGTCCGTGAGAAACATTCATTTTTAAACGACTTCTAAAAGGAGGAAGTTATCAATTCGACGGTATTTTTTTTATTATTTTTTTTTTTTATGTTTGTTTCCTCAGAACTTTCGATTGGGTGAACCGATATTGATGATTCTTTTTTTATTAGAAAGCTGGTGCTTCCCGTGTGGTCCTATTTTAATTTGGTCTAGTTCTGACAATGGGATCCATGAGAAAACCATATGTCTTAAATTTGCAATAAGTATGTGCGCGACAAAGGGACGAATAACTCAATATTACGCATATTAACAGATTTCGATGATTCTTTTTTTGAAGTAAAACTTCTGTACGCATGCTCGTCACTAAAAATAAAAAAAATAAACAAAAATTTTAACACAACAAAAAACGACTTCAAAAATGCACTAAAAAGTAAAAAAATAATTTCGTACGATTGTTATTTTTGGAGTCGATGTCAGCCAAGATCTCCACATCTCACCTATAACTAGCTATGTATGTAGTTACCTTGGCTGACACCGACTCCAAAAATAACAATCGTACGAAATTATTTTTTTACTTTTTAGTGCATTTTTTTAAGTCGTTTTTTGTTTTGTTAAAATTTTTATGTATTTAGGTGATCTAATAGTCCAGGAAAAATCGAAATCGGAATCCACACCTCTTTTTGGGAGGATTTTAAAAATACTTGAGAAAAACCTTTTGGAAAGGTTGGAAAAGGTATTTGAGTTTTTTTTTACGGGTTGATTTCCTAAAGGCCTGTAAAAAACATTAACTCCTTTTTTACGCATTGTAATAATAAATTGTAATAACAAGGAAATTTAAAATTGATCTCACGGAACCAAGCGACGCGGAGTCTAGGACGTCTATTCCCCGTCACAGGCGTAACTGATACGAAATGGGTGTGCCAAGTGCATGGTTCTTACGCCGATGGCATAAGGTTCACTTTAAAAATCCAAATTTATCGAATGCTGGCCGTATATATGATTGATGTCTAAAATAACAACGAGAAAATGTAAATTTTATTTTGTGAAGTTCAGGCGTAAATACCAATTTTTTGGGATTATTATAAAAGGCAATGAATTTGCCACATTCAACAATAAAACCATATCTGAAAAGGGGTTTATAATTAGGAGATTTTGCATTTGAAAGTGTTTTTTATAGACCTTATAATAAAAATAAAAATCTAGGCTTATTAAAAGACTTAAGTATAAAAAAAACAAAAATTTTAACAAAACAAAAAACGACTTTAAAAAAAAACAAAAAATGACTTAAAAAATGCACTAAAAAGTAAAAAAATAATTTCGCACGATTGTTATTTTTGGAGATGAGATGTGGAGATCTTGGCTGACACCGTTTTACTTTAAAAAAAGAGTCATCGAAATCTGTTGGCGTAATATTGAGTTATTCGTCCATTTGTCGCGCACATACTTATTGCAAATTTAAGACATAAATGGTTTTCTCATGGATCCCATTGTCAGAACTGGACCAAATTAAATGGGACCACACGGGAAGCACCAGCTTTCTAATAAAAAAAGAATCATCAATATCGGTTTACCCAATCGAAAGTTCTGAGGTAACAAACACTAAAAAAAAAAAAACCGTCGAATTGATAACCTCCTCCTTTTCGAAGTCGTTTAAAAAATGACCGATATTGTTAAAGGCCAGGATATGTTCTACATGCAGTATTTAATTGAACTATATGTAGATATTAATTCAAAGCGATCAAATTTTCAAAACAAAAATATGTACATGATTTTGTATGATTTTGCATTAACCCGGTCCCCGAGAAATTTAAACTTTAAAGTATGGTGAATAGATTAAGTACGGCCTATAGAATAAAGTATAGTTCCAGTAAAGTATACAGATGTAATAGAGTAGAGAGTATGAAGGTGCATCTATTGTATTGTCAGTAAAAGCACATGACGTGAAAGCGGATGACTCGGAACAAAGCCGCCGCTAGAAAGAAGCCATCTCAGAAGTCAGGCGGAATGAAGATATATTTACGTTTGACAGATTAATTCGTTGGATTTGGAGAAATGTGGTTGAAGTTCTTCATTACATAGTATAAAATGAAGTCACGGAACGGATTTTCATGCGTTTTTCACCAATATATAGAGTGATTCAAGAGGAAGATTTATATGTATAATACATGCATATTATAGTAGAGAATAGTCGAGAAATTCAAATATTCAATGCAACGGGCAGCGCGCAGCGGGCAGCGGGCAGGTGCTAAGCGGGTGGTGTGGATTTTATAAAGATTGGGTAATGGCGTTGTGTTTCGTTAGCCACAGCAACGTGTGGCCGGGTCTGCTAGTTATAAATAAAAGCGAGTACCCGGCATGCGTTTCAATCTCATCCAAAGGAAGAAAGTGTTTATGTTTTAATTCTGTTCATTGAAGTGCTATTGGATAAAAAATATTTTTCGATTTCCCGCCCTCCTCCCCCCCCCCCTGCTGCTAAACTATATGAAAAACACAAATTTTTCAAACTTACAGTTAGAAATTAAATTAAACAAATTAGATTTCAAACTCGCGCGTCACCTATCGCAAAATTGTATAAACATTTCATAACGCCAGAGTTCACCGTTATGTATGTAGGTATAGAAATCTTCGCGGGCGTGAGCACAAAAAATCACCATAGTTTCATCGCAATCGGATTAATGTAACAGGAATGCACACGGGACAAACAAAGAAACATTATTTTGTATACAAGGGACGTACTTGACTCACTTTAACCAGTGATTTCTGACATTATTTGGGGTAAAAAACGTAAATGAAATTTTGGTCTCCGGTGACATTTTTGATTTTTTTTTATACAAACACATAAAAAAATAGTAGGGTGTTGGACAGTTGGGGGCGAGGTGAGGGGTTGGTCGGTCACTCGTCTGAGTGACCAAAGACGAAAGATTAATGGTGCTCTAGATTTTATGTCCGGGTTAAATCTTCCCTACAGGAAAAACTAAGCCCATTCACACACTTTTCCACAAATGTTTATCTAGTCAATCCACGCTATGTAAGTGCACTATATAAGTATAATAAATACAAAACAATACAAGAACAATGCGTCAATCTACCAGAGACGAAATGGGAAAAAAATATTCACCGACTCTAGATATTTTCATATCAGAGTGTTCGACTCGGGCGAACTCCTAACTGGACCGATAAATCCTACTGATTCCTCAATATAAATATTTTAAAAATCTTTTGTCATCCTACACGTATTTAAAATGACTGACTTTTGCATTTTTATATATAAATTCTTTGAAAAATCTAATACGCCTAAATTTTGAATGAGAGAGCTAGGTATAATGCCGGTAGCCGAAATAACAAATGGTATTATTTTTATATTCTGAGAATGCCAAATTCTTTTAATCTCATTTCCTAAATCTGTATATTTGCTTATTTTTTCAGAAACAGTTTTCTGAATATTACAGGAATTTGGAATAGCGACATCAAGGATATAAGTTTTTTTTAAAATTTTGTCATGTAAAACTATATCGGGTTTATTATGACTAATTGTTCTGTCTGTTAGTATAGTTTTATAAATTTTATAAAATTTATTTTCTAAAAATGAATTTGGTTCATATTCATAATATGGTACATTACGGCAGTCAATCAAGTTATGTTTAATTACCAAACTTTACTTATGTATTTTTTTGATTTTGAAGAAAAAAAAACTTACATTCAGGAACGTGCCGAAAATATGCTATAATATATTATATTAAATGAATAAAATTGTGAAGTAACAGAAATTAATCAAATAAAATTTAAATTTAAGAGTCTGGACCCTCGACCACAGAGGGCGTCAAATAAGAATATAAGTCTGTTTGAAAGTACACAAACACTAAAAATCTAAATCATAGCCTTCAATGTCAGGCAGAAAGAAGTCTTCATTGTATATATTGTATTCGTGCAGTGGAAATTTCCTTCCATACGACATGTAGCATTTCCACAGTAGCAGGTACTTCGAGTCGCTTTACAAATTAATAATAGGTAATATTGCAATTAAAATTCGCGGGCAGATTCACCTGTCACTTCTCTATACATGTTCATTCATATTGATAACTCACTTCTTCCATACTTTCTCTGGTCTCAATCTGACTTCTGCACCAAATATTATAACATTATCATATATTTCACACAACAGAATACAGACTATTTATTACACAGGTCCGCCGTGAGTGGTCGCGCAGCGTGCACCGCATGCGGGCGGCACGTTCAAGGGAGCGCCAAACACGGTTCCGCGCGTTTTCATCCAGCGAAAAAACATCCCCCGACAAAATATCTACTAAAACCTAACCTAACGTAGCCTATCAAAAAAATGGGATAAAAATAATGCAGACAACCAGTAAAGACAATAAATTATTATTCAAAATAGTAAAATGAGACAAAAATAATACCTACAGAAATCCTGTAAAGACAATAAATTATTGTTAAAGTTATAAGAAAGAATTCAACGTAGTGGAGATGCAGATGCATTTTTTCCTTGGGATATTATGTCGAGGTATATTTTTTTCGTAGGATATTTTGTCGGAGGATATTTTTTCGGGGATATTTTGTCGGTGGATGAAAACGCGCATTACTGCATAATACAGAGATCTGGTAATTTTCTAACTTAATGTTAGTATTCAGTACAGCGCAGCGTTGTGAATATTATTAGTCACGCTTTTTTTTAATTTTCCCGTAACAACGCCATCTATCGGAATCTTTCAGAGTTAAGTTTCACGGGTAAACGTGTAGTTTCATCATGCATGCATTGGTTGTATGCCACAAAATTAGAATCGCGGCAGAGATATGCTACTAATTATTGCGTAGTGTAGAAACGTGATGTAACTAAAGCATTTCAGCTGAGCGGACGAATTTGTTCCTGCGTGAGAGTAACGTCGAAAATGACAAATCAACGCTGGAATGCTGTTAAAAATATACGGTTTATCAGTCTGGGATCCAAAAAAACCTCAGTACAAAAATAGAGATGTCCGAGAAGCGGTCGTGGAAGCCAACTAGGAAGAAATAGTAAATACGAACGCTTTACGAACCCAATACCTATAATAATAAAGCAATGATGGAAAAAATCCATTCAAACCCTTTTTTTCTTTCGTGGCAGTCTTTCCTTTATTTTGTATACCGCCATTTATGTACAACAACATTCTGCATTGCTCAAACAAA
Source organism: Limnephilus lunatus (assembly GCA_917563855.2). Taxonomy (NCBI): domain Eukaryota; kingdom Metazoa; phylum Arthropoda; class Insecta; order Trichoptera; family Limnephilidae; genus Limnephilus; species Limnephilus lunatus. Next base: position 25,511,929 of record OU830596.1, read on the forward strand.
GCTTTGATGTTGACGGTGCAATTTGCGCAATTTACACCAAACTTTTTGGTGTCACGCAAGTATTTGGAACATGCGTGCAATTAGTTGCGTAATGTAAATTCGGCTTTACAAAAGTAGATATTCTCCGTGTTGCCGTATATAATTAGAGAACCTATTCTCGCATTGTAAATTACATATATTGCATTAGAAATTTCATATTTTGTTTGCTTTCTTTACATGTGCGTGTGTTATTTGAGCAATTTTAACTAGTTTCTCTTAGGACGGGTTATTTTATAGAATTTGAACAATTCATCAAATTTTTAAGTTAAAATTCAAGTTCGGTGAAAATTTTATTGGAAATCCGTTATTTTTGGATCGGTTGTTTGTATATAATAGTAACGTGAATAGTAACAGAACTTGAATAGGACTTTCGCAGAACTTCAATATTTTACTTTGAAATTGGTTGAATTGTTCAAATTTAATGCAAAGTCTATATTTATTTCATTCAGTTGATGTCAGTGATAATAATATAGAATTATTATTAATGGAAAAATCGTAAACATGCTAAGTGCCTACGGATGGGAGTGTTGGCAGCTTGGCATATAGAGAGTCGGTTTTGCACGCGGGCGTTCAAACGTCTAGAGGCGGCACTGTTAACACAGACGGTTGTAGGTAGAAAGAGGTTATATTTATGTGATTTATCTCTGAGTTAAAACACCAATTAACTACTCTCAGTGGCCATGCTAGTTTTCCGTTATTATGTTTATAACCGATATGATATTTTATGTTGGCGAGCAACGTGTCCAAAGTATCTTAAAATATTTAATCATCGAAGACAATATGTCCAAACATAAAACTGTCAATCGAAAGTTTAGCTCATTAATAAACATGCTAATAAACATCGACGTAAACTTTCCGATTTATTGCTTCTACACAAAATTATACATGCATCAGTTGATACACCAAACATTTTATCCCAAATTTACATCAACACACCATCAAGAAATTCAACAAGGAGGATGCACGATATTTTCTATATTAAAATCTATCACACAAATACAGGATATTTCTCTCCTATACCGCGAAAATTAAGATATTTTAACACTGTAAACTGCTCGAATAATGAAATAAACATTTTTAATGACCCATTTAAATGCTTCAAAAAATATATTTCACCATCAATCATATAAAGCTGATACAGTGATGAAGCCCTTTATTTAATGATAGACAATATTGGGATCGGTTTATTTATGGTACCTACCAACTAAATTACTAAATCATTGTCCCATTAGCAAATTTCTGTAATTTGTATTTGTAATTTCTAGTAATAGATACATTGTATTTAAATCATTCGTGTGTATAAATTTTTGGGCATCATGCCTGTTTTATGTACTAAAATAAAAATACATAAATAATTCCACCGCCAAGACCTGGACAAACCAAAAAATCACCAAACGTAGCAATCCACTTGGGGTAACCTACGGCAGAAGGGTTGGCTATCAAAAAAAAAAATCCCTGGGCGGTGGTACCCATACCCGCCTTCCAAATTGTGATTTTTATCTATTGTCATAGTCAATTCTGAAACAGAAAAATCAGGAAAAGATACGGTCGTATCTAGGAATTGAACTCAGGACCTTAGCCTTGCTAGGGCGATGCTCTACCACCGAGGTAATTAGCCGCTATCTACTTCGGTCATATTTAACTGTATGATACTTCAATTAAGAACTATCAATACATTGTTATAGTATCATAATTTTATTGGCTTTTTTATGTGAATTCCTCACAAGAGTCTTAGCTGCTCCCGTCTGGAGGCAGTGAGACTATGGCATCCCCGATTGGGGTATGTTGTTAGGCTGAAGGTAGTGAGGAGGGGAAGGAGATCGGGAAGAGGAATGTTAGGAAGTACCTGGCTATTCAGATCTGGTCACCAAATACGGCTAAAGCCATTTCAAACAACGTTTCAATTCTGAAAGGTGGTCTTACACCAGGGCGATTCTGAGAGTATTTTCCACACTGGAACGTGCCACAAATATACTATAAAATATTTTAAATTATTCAATTGTGAAATAATACAAATTAATCAAATGAAATTTATTTGCCCACGCCGGGATTCGATTTCGCGGCCTTCGGATTGTGAGTCAAGAGCCGTACCCCTAGACCACGCCGTCTGCTTGCTCTTTATGTACGATTGCTAGATTCTTCTCGAACTAAATGCAATCTAAATAGGGTCTTGGATAAATATATCAAATTTTATTTAAAGTGCGACCGGTCAATGATTGAGTGGGCATAGCGCTTGGGTCCCACCCGGGCGTCGCGTGTTCGATTTCTCGGCTGGCTAAGTCCTCCATCACAACACAAGCAACATTTTCGGCTTTCTTTGGTAGTAGGAGATTTTCAAATATTGTTGGGTTATTCGTAGCCTAGGAATGTTTGCCTTTCTTTAAAAAAAAATCTATTGACTTTTCTACCTTAACTCAATGTGGATAGGGTCAAATTAAGTCAGTGGTAGAGCAGAATCCCGGCAAAGCTGAGGTCCTAGGATCAATTCCTTGATGCGACCGTATCTTTTTTTTGATTTTTAAAACATTTTTTTTTTCATAATTTAAAACATAGCTTTACTAGATAAAAGAACAGTCTTTCAAAATCAACGCATATTTTTTTGTGGAAAAGAGTCAATACGTCTAAAATTTGATTTAAAAATGAAATATTTCCCGGTTTTGTCTCGTTATTCCCTCTTAAACGAAGGAATGCTGACGGGCAAATATTCTGAGGAGATGTTTTCTACGCGTCCAAGAAAATATTGTAGAAATGAGGCAATGTAAGAAGAGTGGAGCATGTATTTCTAAGTCAGCGTACTATGCCGTACAGTGTAGACTACAGTAGTGTACAGTGGTGTGTGGTGTCTCGCTCTGGTTCCTGGCTGGGGCGATTCTTGAATAATCTAATCATTACTTTTTCACCGTTGTCCATTTTCACCTCTCACGACCAAACGTATTCGCATTGATGTATCAGTAGGTATTTCTTACAACAGCTGCTATAAAAAGACAGTTTAGTAGCTAAGTGAATAAATGCGCCTGGCGTCGAGAGTACAATTCGTCTGCTAGCCAAGTCCCCAATCATTGCTCTAGCTACATTTCCCACAAGCTGAAAAATAATATGCTCCCAAATTATCTGCAGAGTAATATTATGTTTCACGAAAATGTTCACAATTATCCTACAAGAAGACGCAGAGACTTTAGACTTCCCAAAACTAAACTTTCGTGTACAAAAAATAGCGCGTTTTATAAAGGGCAAAAACTTTACAACAGCCTGCCAAATGCCGTAAAGGAAGACTCAAGTATTAGCACTTTTCGTAGGATATGTGCAATATAAGTAAAAAATATTTATTGATTTTTAGTATTATTTTTTTAGTCAATTTTATTTTAGTCACATAGTTATGTATTTTAGTACAGTTATATTTTTTTTATTAAAATGCATTTGTAAAAATGTAATGTATTTTTTTATATTTTCTTACTAGATGTGTGAAAATAAATTGCGTACCTACATTTAAATAAATATTAAAAAACTAAACAATACAGGGTGTTAAGGGACCTAATAATTACTCCAACTAATGTCAGGAATCATTGGTAAAAGTAAGTCAAGTACCACCCTAAACACCCGGTATAATAGGAGTGGTAGATGCTTTTAGTAACGCCCTGGTGAAAGACGATCGTTTCTTGAAATCGATTTACCAGCGTTTGGTGACTAGATATGAATAGCGAGTAAATTTTCAACCTTCCTCTCCCCACTTCGTCTCCCTCACCACTACGTTCAGCGTCACAACTTACCCCAATTTGGGATGCCTTAGTCTTACTGGCTCCAGACGGTTGGGATCAATTGGGACTCTTGTGCGGTATTTAAATGTACTTTTTTAGGTTTAACTCATAGTTGATCCCCTTAGAGTTGGCCCTCGGAGTCATAATTATTATAAATAAAAATGTTTGGTATCAACAGCAAGATATTTTCTTACCACAAACTTCTCTCCTTTCTTTCTACCTTAAAAATTCGGTCGTATTTTGTCAGTAGGTAAAAATATGTCCGCTTTCCAATGAAATTCAAATAAATGGAATATTTGTGAACGTATCCGAAAACTAAAAACTTTTTTCGAAAGGTGATGAAATTTTATTAGGTATATATCTATATATATAAATTTTATTAGGTATATATCTATATATATAAATTTTATTAGGTATATAAATAACCATGTAATTTTTAAATAGGTACATACATTTTTTAATGCAAACTTTAAAAAGTTTTTAACTAAAATTACTGATAACAAAAAAAAACACACATACACATTCTATTGAATAAATGAATTATAAACGTTATTGTCATCTCACTTTTTTTTCCTAAAAATTATTTTTTTTAAATTCACAAAGTTTCACTAAATATAAAGGTGTACATTTTAATTATTTTTTGGTTAACTTTTAGATTTTAATATAAACCTACTTTCTCTTTCTAATACCATTTAGATAAAGATAGGGGAATTGTGCTTAAGATGACATACTTTTTGTTTAGAGTAGCTAATATATCTTATATCACTTTGATAGTAAGGGAGACACAACGATTTCCATAAGACTTATGTTTCCTGGGACAAATATGGTTTCCTGTAATTAAACTGCTAAAATTCCCCACATGACATCCCCAAAGATGACGTGGGTCCTGATGGAAATTATTTTCCTCTGGAGTCAATGGAAAAAATGTGACGTGTAAAACCTAGCTCGTAATTAATTTTCAATTTTTTATTGCACTTTATTAAAAAATATATATCTTAGGTATACAGTTTTTACAAGTTTTTCGACTACCACACAAGGCACATGCCCCCGTATTATGGTAGTCGAACTTAATTATGGTTATTGTCTGCAAATATTATCTTCAATCCAAGCAGACCGTCTAATCAAGAATTCACCTCCGTGGTAAGTGTTGGTGTTAACTAAAGTGGCCGTCGTGTGGCTGTAGCTAGAAGTAAGAGCACGTCATCGCGAAAGTTAAGCCAATTAAAAGATGCGGAACGTACAAAACTAGCTTGGAGTATCAATTTGTAACATCGCCTTATATTTATATAATCCAAAACGTCAGCCTGTTTACTTTGACGATAGATAGCATAACAATATTGTACAACACATGCAAGTTAGGCTTGACTGGAGGCGGGTATGTTTACCGCCGCCCCGGGAAACATTTATTGGATAACCAGCACCCCTGTCATATTTCGCCCCAAGTGGTTTGCTACGTTTGGCGACGCTCATGAGGTGAGGTTAGTCTAGAGTTCTAGAGCATAGTTTCTCAACCTTTTTTTGCTCATCGCCCACTTTGAGAATATTTTTATTTTTAGCGCCCCGTAACTCGTGAATGTGAGGGGGCGTAGTGGGATACTACGACGGGTAACATTTGCCACAACGGAGGGGGCGTAACGGGATACCACGACAGAGGGGGCATAATATAATAAAACTTCATTTCAGATGTACTTTAGCATAAGAAACCTCTGTGGCTTGACTCCAGTTCAATTATATATTTATCACTGTACATGAATTATGTGAAAGCTGTTTGTTTCTTACGAATAAATAAATAAATAATGGGATACCACGATGGGCTTTCATTTGGACAACGAAGGTAGCGTAATGGGATAGGGAAAATATTTTAAGGTGTGACGTAATTTATGGAATGGCCCCTAATGGGATGAGATGGAGCAAGGTAGGATGAGGTGGGATGGGTTTCTTTGAATCTCCTACAGCCCCCCTGATAAGTCTGAAACGCCCCCCAATCATCTCTTGTCTTCTACCGCCCCCCTGAAGGTCTGAAACGCCCCCAAGGGGGCGTTATCGCCCACATTGAAAATCTATGGTCTAGAGGTTTGACAGCGGATGCCTGGATGGGAGAGACTGGTTGAGGGAAACCTTTTGACCTCTCCAGCCGGACTCTCTCGACCCATCGCCTTGAACCGCAGTGGGAGAATGGATTAGTACGGCCGTCATTCCTGAACACATGGAACCCCAGGTTACCTTATCCTTCCCAGAACTTCATCTCCTTCCTTTCCATAAAAAAATCTCTCCATACAGCATCCCCAAAGATGACATATGTCCTCAAGGATTTTTTTTCACAAGGCCTTCTGTATAATAATCGACCCAAAACTGATAAACAACCACTTACCCAACATTAGTGGTTATTTATCAATTGTGCACAATTTAAAATACGTTTATTAGTGAGGTCCTTAAACAATATAAATCATATTTACATTGTATATTTGCGACATGCTCCAGAGTGGTAAATATTCTCATTATTGCCCCAGTAAAAGACCACCATACAAAATCGAAATGTTGCTTAAAATGACTTTAGCCGTGTTTAGGTCACCAGATCTGTATCTCCTGGTACTTCCCATCTCTTCTTTTTTCCTATCTCCTTCCCCTCCCCAACTACCTACAAACTCATTGGATCCAGCCGGTGTAGAGCAGTTGAGACCAATGGCGGACGACCATTTAGGTCGTATGATCTTTGACCACCGAAAATATTATTAATTAATGAATGCCATTACCACTTGGGGACACACTTACAAAACTAATTTAAACCACCTACAATCAGTACAAAATTCTATGGTTAAATTACTAGTTCAAAAACTTTTTTTTTACAGAGACGAAACATATCATTATTGTATAGGAATTTAACTATCTTACCTGTGATGCCCTATTATGGTTCAAAATAATGACTCAACATATATCTGAATCTGAATATAAGATTAAAGTGGAACATGAACATAATACTAGGTTCACAAATAATGGAGGAGTGCTTGTTCCAAAATATAACAATAACTACGGACAGCGAACCCTGGAATATACCTAATGTACCCAAAATATTTAACATGTTACCAAGTAATATAAAAAAAAATTGCGATTCTACAAATAGATTGATATGTATGTGCTGAAAATATAGTTACTAAATAGAGATGATTATATCTAGGTCAATCTGTACAGTTTTAGTAATACATGATAATGTATGTGGAATTAAATTGTAATTGAAGATTAAAATCCTGTTGACAAACTGCTTAGTTGCGGTTTCGAGAAAAAACAATAAACAATTAAAAAATAAAAATAAATAAATAAAGGTTTTGACATGCACAATTAAAAAAATGTTTAGGTACTACAATAACGCATGAAGAATATAACTTGCACTCCTGCGCTATTGCAGCGTTTCGACGATGTTTTCATGGCAATTTCACTCGCATAATGAGTATCCTTCAAAGATGATTTCACCCTTTCATTCATGCCAGCTTTGCTCATTGAGATATATCACGAATGCATTATTTTCATGCCACAAAGGCGCCATTGTTCATCGAAACAATGTTCAAAAATAATTTACCGACCTCGGCTAATACAAGTACTTAAGTACCACCGTAATCACTATTATTATTTAATATACACAGAAGTGAAAACATTGTCGACATCTTTATTGGATACAATAATATAATACAAGCAGTTAAAAACCCACTTCGCAGATTTTTGCTGCAAGTGTGTGAGTGATCATTTTATAAATCCAATAGGAACTGGTCCCAAAAATAGCCGCTTCCTCGGATCCACTGTGATCCAGTGACAGCTAGTCACCGGGACAAAATAACCGCGACAGGTAATGATGTCATATGTAATATTTAGCCGCGTGGTAGGTACTATTATTCACAACTGCCAGTTACTTTTCTATTCTATAATTCTTTATTGAGGGGAGTGATCAAAACGCACCAGAAAGTCATTGATTTTATTTAAGGCGCGGTGTACTCGCTTAAAAAGAAGAAGATAGAGATATATGTAAATACGAATGTTAGAGAGAGCGCGCTAATATTAAAAACGATAATATTTAAGCGAAAATTGCGAAAATATTTAATAAAACACGACTCGTTTAAAATATAGCAAAATCTCGTGGGATTGTCTGAAATGGCATTTTAAGAAACATTGTGAATTTTTTCATACATATAACTGAAAAATCGTGTTTATAATAATTTTCGGAGCATACTTTGCGATTTTTTCTGTCGAGGGAATTTCATATAATTGCCGTTTCGGCGTGGGGAATGTTTAGATATTATCTTCAAGAATAACATTTATTTTTTTAAGAGCTTTAAAACTAAAATTATATAAGGGAAATATGTAATAAATCGGTAGAAATGCGAGAAGCCGAACCTTAAGATGGTTTTCCTTAAAATGGAAGATGCTCTGAGAAATATTCTAGTGTCATCGATTCCTTCGGCATCAGGGTACAGTCGGAATGCATGCTAAACTCGGGCCCAACATTTGTACACAGTTGACATTTATCACATGAGAATAGGTCGCTTCTACGACTCGTTCTTGTATTCAATAGTTCAGCTGTTGAATAGCTTTTCGGCCTCTATGTTTTCTTCTTTCTACAACGTGGTTCACTTCTTCCTTTCTACAAAAACTATACAGACCCTTAACACATTCTCATGATACAGTTAAACATGACCAAAGGGGATAGGCTCGTATAAGCTTATGTGGTTAGAGCACAGCCCCGGCAGGATTGAGGTCCTGGGTTCAATTCCTAGATGCGACTGTTTCTATTTCTGATTTTTCTGTTTCAAATTTTCGTTTGAGAGTCAATAATCTTGTTTTAAATGGTAAAATGTTCTTTCATATATTTTTTGTTTTGTGTCTTCCGAAAATAATATGTTATGATGTCAAGAATCTGTACATACGCCATTGCTAAATTTATAAAGAACTCTACCGAATTCGTCAAACTTGTGGTGGTGAACATCGCAGCAATTTTACATAATATTTTCATTGTTTAGCTTACCGACAGCCGGCGGCGAACGAAAAAGAAGAATCATTCTGTTCCTGGGTGCCGCCGACCCGACAGCTCGAAATTGTTGCGATGTTCGCCAAACCAACTCAAGAAATAAATGTCCACTTATTTGCTGATGAATAGAATTAGGCGTCTGCCTATCACCCGCACGGAGGAATTTCCCAAGATCGCTGACGAAGCAGTCGCGCAATATTATTCGTTCCACATTTCCAATATTATTTCGACCACGCGTTGAAATCTTTTCCTGCACAAACTGAATCATCATAAAAAAGACTACACAGAGAGTTTTCAGGTTCTTGTTTATGAAATGTTAGGAATACCCACGATGCGATATGATAAATTTCAAACATTTGTTATAGCCACATATTCGTTGACGGTATTGTACTTTCAGATAATAATAATGTATTGTTTTTGTTGACGAAATTCTATTTACATCCTTATATTAAAATTTGGGAGGAGGGTATGGCAACCGTGATACCTCGGGAAACATTTATTGGATATCAAACACCACTGCTATTGTGCTTCGCTACGTTTGGTGACTTAGCAGGGATGTCCGGGTTTATGGGGTGAGGTTTGTCTAGGTCTCTTCCAAACAATTTCCCTCAGGGCCTATGCCATCTTAGGGGATGCTGTGTGGAGGGTTTTTAAGGAAAGGAAGAAGAGGAAGTTCTGGAGAGGAAGCAGTTATGAGGGGTGGGTAGGAATCTGGGGGTCAGTGTGTCCAGAAGCGACGGACGCATGAATCCATCTCTTCAACTGCGGTGCAAGGCGATGGGTCGAGAGATTCTGCAGACGCATCAGCCGCCAAGACATAGACAAACTTACCCCATGAACACGGGCACCACTGCTAGATCACCAAACGTAGCGAACCACTTGGGGTGACCTATGGCAGAGGTGTCGGTTATCCAATAAATGATTCCCGGGTGGCGGTACCCATACGCGCCTCCCAAATTGAATACCTCCCTGCCAGATCGAGAGAAACTGGTTGAGGGAGTCATTTTGACCTCTCCGGTCGGACTCTCTCGACCCATCGCATTGCACCACAGTTGGAGGGGTAGATTCATATGTCCGTCGTCACTCATGGACACACTGACCCCAATATACCTTTTTCATTCCCAGAACTTCCTCTACTTCCTTTCTTTAAAAAGACCCTCCATACAGCATCTCCTAGGATGGCGTAGGCCCGGAGGAAAATGATTTTCCTCATGGCCTCCTTTGTGGAGCTAATGTTGTGACGGCGAGGTTATTCTCAAACTGTGGTTAGGTCATGTATTTATAATATCTACGATTCTATTAACCTCTACCCAATTTCAATTTTTATGGTGCCTAAAATGATGTTTCTTCCGAGTAAACCAATTTACGGAGAAAATAATTGTGACGACAGATTCTCTATTCTGTTGAGTACTTTGAAAACTATTTTCCCCACATTAATTATCAATGTTTTCTAAATTGTTTAATAAACTCGCGAAATTTAATTCATTCTTAGTTCTAACACAAAATACATATTTTCGTGGTATAGAGTCAAATTAGAGAAGTACAAACTTGTATGTCCGAGTACCGCACAATAGACCCAACTACTCCCAACCGAGGGAGCAAAGGAGACTATGCAACCCGATTTTTTTTACGACGGATTTTGTTTGCGAAAATCCAGAAAATTTGTAATTTGTAGATCTCTGTAGAAACATATTACCTAAATGGTGTTAAATGTGTTACCTTGATAAATCGTAGAATTTCTGAAGTCCAATTAAGTGCAAAACTTCAGACACTATTCACTGGTACTTGTATGCTTTACACAACACTTTTAATATAATACTTGCACTGAAAAGTTTTTTTTATGAATGAACAAAAAACACTGTGAACTTTAGTTTAATGTTGAATTACTTAAATCTGCGGAAAACACTTGAAAATGTTAAAAAATGCACTTGAAATTAGATCATTTATATAATATAATATTTAAAAAAAAACAGTGACAAAAAAGAATTTGATAATATACTGCTTTGGTTAAGTTAGGTTAGGTTTGTTTGTATATTCTTTTTCGTCACTTTTCTTCTTGCCACTGTTTTGCTTTGTCATGAACTTAAAATACCTAATTCATAATCTGCTCGTTTGTAGATGGCAGTAATTTAATTGCTTTAGGTAAAAACATTTTTTATATTAGCTCCACTCTAGCGGAAAATAATTCCCCTCTTTCATCTTTCCCTGCATTATGAGATGCAAGATCTCATATTTCCCTGGATGTCTCATCACATGTCCAAGATTTCGGATTTATTAGTTATTAGTTTTCGGATTTTTATAGTTTCAATAACTTCTTTTTCTTTTTATTCATCCGAACCATAACATCTTCATTCATAACCCTGTCCATCCAGCTAATTTTAAGTATTCTTCTGTAGATCCACATCTCGAATGCCTCAAGTCGCCTAATTACTTCCTTCAGTAAGCGTCCATGCTTCCACTCCACAAAATAATATCGAAAACACGTAGCATCTGACCATTCGCACTCGTAATCCAAGGTTGATCATGAATCGTAAATCATGACTGCAGAACATCTTTTTCATGCTGATAAAGGTTGCACGAGTTTGCTCAATGCGGCATTCGATTTCAACCGAAGGATCTCATCTATCGTTTAAATCGGTTTCTTTCTAAGGTAATTAAATTATCGCTATCTATGAACGAGCAGATTATGAATTATTTTAAGTTGACCCTTAACACACTTTTAAATAATGAAGGAGAGAACACAGCTACGAATAATTTATTATTATTCGAGTTTATTATCTCTTCGGAGAAGCTTTTAGCGCTGGTTGTCTCAAAACCCGTTAAATATTATAATTTATACAGTAAAGATTGTTATTTGGCACGATTATGAATTCTCTGGTTAAAGAACACACGCATAACTGTCCTAAAATACATTTCGATTACATCCACATGCACACATTTACCTGAAGAAAACAACACGACTACTAAAAAAAATTCTACACTTAACGTCAGATCTATTAATATGGCTAACTATGGAATCAATACCAACTTATGTTACCTTGTGAACTTTTCAAATAAAATTCTAACTCTTATCTTCAGATCTATCAATGTGGCTAAATATGGAATCAATACCAATTGCTGTTTCCTTGTGGACCTTTCAAACAAAATACCAAAACTTATCATCAGATCAATGTGGCTAAATATGGAATCAATACAAACTACCAATTAATGTTGCCTTGTGAACTTTTCAAATAAAATACCAACACTTATCATCAGATCAATGTGGTTAAATATGGAATCAATACCAATTGCTGTTTCCTTGTGGACCTTTCAAACAAAATACCAAAACTTATCATCCGACCAATGTGGCTAAATATGGAATCAATACAAACTACCAATTTATGTTGCCTTGTGAACTTTTCAAATAAAATACCAACACTTATCATCAGATCAATGTGGCTAAATATGGAATCAATACCAATTGCTGTTTCCTTGTGGACCTTTCAAACAAAATACCAAAACTTATCATCAGATCAATGTGGCTAAATATGGAATCAATACAAACTACCAATTTATGTTGCCTTGTGAACTTTTCAAATAAAATACCAACACTTATCATCAGATCAATGTGGCTAAATATGGAATCAATACCAATTGCTGTTTCCTTGTGGACCTTTCAAACAAAATACCAAAACTTATTATCAGATCAATGTGGCTAAATATGGAATCAATACAAACTACCAATTTATGTTGCCTTGTGTACTTTTCAAATAAAATACCAACACTTATCATCAGATCAATGTGGCTAAATATGGAATCAATACAAACTACCAATTTATGTTACCTTGAGAAACTTTTCAAATAAAATACCAACACTTACAGATCTATCAATGTGGCTAAATATGGAATCAATACAAACTACCAATTTATGTTACCTTGTGAACTTTTCAAATAAAATACCAAAATAATACTTATCATCAGATCAATGTGGCTAAATATGGAATCAATACAAACTACCAATGTATGTTACCTTGAGAAACTTTTCAAATAAAATACCAACACTTACAGATCTATCAATGTGGCTAAATATGGAATCAATACAAACTATCAATTTATGTTACCTTGTGAACTTTTCAAATAAAATACCAAAATAACACTTATCATCAGATCAATGTGGCTAAATATAGAATCATACACTCACATACATTCTCCTCAGTTAATCTGACTCTTGTCATGTCCCGACTCAGGTATTTGATCCACTTGTTCGTGTAATGCCTTCTTTGGGCGTCCCCGACTTCTTCTACCATTAATTTTTGTATAAACATATACCTAATCTAATTTTACTCCTTCCTTCGTTAATTTGCTCTACATGTCCAAGACATCTAACGTAAATTTTTTAATAAAGTATCTTTCATTATGCCCTAATCTTGCTTGCAACACGGTAAAATATGGTTTTATCACACACACGCCTCAGGGATCTCTGCAATATATCATTCCCATGCCTCTTACCGTGATTCAGCGTTGGTATCTACCTTGTTGGTGTCTGATAATTTTTTTGATTTTTTATATAAACGTAAATAAATTACTCTCAATGAATGAACCTAGTCAAAATAGATACAATTATTCTAAACAGGGTATGGAAATTAACATATTATTCGAATAGAAAGCAAAGCAAAATGCTGAATCTACCAACTGACGTGTGGCTTAAATTGGGAAAGTGCATGAAACATGAAAGTTGAAGAAACAAATATTATTTGTGTCAAAACAACGAACGGAGAAAAGGTGCGAATGTGATAGTTAAATGTAGATTATACTTACTTACTTATTATCAAATATAATAAATATATTGCATTTTACTATTTCATTAATTTAGATACTCTCAGAATTGAAACGATGTCTTTACCCGATGTTATTTTTTTAAACTTTTACACTCCACACAGAAGGCCCTGAGGAAAATAATTTTTCTCACTGCCTATGTCATCTTTGGCGATGTTGTGTAAAGGGTCTTTTTGACGCGAGGAATGAGTGTACATGGGTCCCGAAGAGGCTCGAAGTCTGGAAGAGATATCCTTCACAACATTTTGTAGGAGGTAGGAAACACAGAGGCTGGTAAATCGTTCCACAGTCAAGCTGTTGAACTCAAGAACGAGTCGTAGAAACGACATGTTCTCACGTGCAAACGTAAACCGTCTTCAAATGTTTATATCCAGCCAGATGAACACTTTATTTCCCCTCTACCTTTAATATCACAATATCCTAATTGGGGATGCCAAAGTCTCACTGGTTTTCAGACGGTTGGGAGCAGTTGGGACTCTTACGCGGAATTCTTAAAAAATAAAAAATCAAATAAGTAATATAAGTGTATTTGATTATATAGGCAGAGAAAAACTAAAAATAGACTGAATTCTGTAGAAATGAGATCCCTGAGGCGTACGTGTGTTATAAAACCACTTATTAATAGTACAATACTGGCATGATGAATAATATTAACACAGGGACGTGGACATGTAGAACGGACGGGTGAAAAAAATAGTGTCCGGAAGATATTTTATATTATAACGACTCCAACAGAAGAAAAACTCGAGGACGATTCAGGAAGACCAAGTAAACCAAATACTTTAATCGGGTCATGCTAATATTGAGTAAAACAGAAAATATTGTTATAAATATCAGTATTGAGCAAAGACAGAGTTATCTGATGGTTCTTCCTCTCTGCTTCACCCTGCGGGGAAATAGAGTAATAGTCGCATAGTTAAATGCCAACTGTCTAATTAGAGTCCAATATGTATAGATTATAAAAGAAAGTACAAAAGATAAGAGATATATTGTAAACTTATCACATTTTTACACTGCTTACATCGCCTTCATACATTGCAACTACCGTTACACACTTTAAATTGCCACAAAACTGACATAGTTACGCTTTAAACACTCACTTAACCCTAAAAAACACAATTAAACAACAAGCAAACATAAAAACCCACTCAAAAATGTTTAAAAAACAAATGAAACTAAACAAATTTGCAACAAACATCCCGGAACCAGGAATATAGCTCAATCACAGAATTAATTTAGATAAAAACTTTGTTTTAACGCGTGATTTTCACGTTTTAATAACACAAATTTAAACCTTTTTCGATGTAGGACTTTGCGAAGTTGTTTACGATTGTTTTACGATCAGTTTGGTGTTAGAACTTTGGTGAAATTGAAAAGGTTTAGCGTGTTTTGTCGGGGAATTTCGAAGGTATTCGCGATACGAGACACGGACTTGGTGTGGCGATTATAGCGCTGCCAGTGGGTGAGTAAAAGTTGAATGTCGCGGGCTGGAATGTTCAAGAATTTAAAGAATTTCACGGTTAATATTACGGCAACGTGGAAAGGTTTCAAAACAAACAAATAAAACAAAATAATGATTTTAATGTTGTGGGTGTTAACGTTATATATTTTCAGGGTAGATAAATATGAATTAGGTACAGTGAATTTGTATAAAAATCTAATCAACTTGACCATGAAATCAAGAGGAAGGTCACTGTCTACATTTAATTTCAAAAAACTATGTGTGAAGCCCGCGTAACGCCGGGGACTACAGTTGGTATTTACTAAATTATTCGAGTGGAAGTTGGTCTCTACATCGAAGCCATCCCCAATTGAAATGGCGGTAGTAGTTGGCTGTTTTTTGGTGACCAGATCTGAATAACCGATTACTTTCCAATCTTTCTCTTCCCCATATCCTATCCCATCACCGTTTTTATCAACCTTTTTATATTTATTTACTTTTTTTTGTTATAAAGAATACATCAGTACAAAGAAGCTTTGACTGTCCAACTAGGAGTCTCCCGTTCTATTATATGAAGCAATAGTTTCACTTTCCACAAAGCGGTTTCATAAAAAATAAATAAAAACCTTTGAAATAATTATGGTGTTCTTGATGGTAGACGACTGCTGTATATAGTATATGTATAATTAGATCTGAATTATCACGGTTTAAAAATGGCGGGCACACGCACAAAACAGCAATCTTTAAAATGTGTTGTCATAATTCATCTACAAAATAGCGAGTTCCCGTCATGCGTTGCAATGCCACTTAAATAAAGAAATTGTTTCTCCCTGCGTGTCCTTTCCCAGTCGTCCCGGTACCCTTCGCCTCCCCTTACCTCTCGCATTTCTACTCCACCGTCGCGCCTTCCCCCCACCCCTCTTCAGCTCGCAGCCCAGCTCACATAGGTCTCATATTAATCGTTGTATCTCCCTTACTGTTATGGTGAGAAATATGGTATTAACGGTGTTAGAAAGAGAAAACTAAACATTTTGTATTAAAATCTAGAATCAATTAAAAAAAAATGCGCACTTAGAGATTATACCAAAGCTTCCGATAGCAATTTGAGAAAAATGTCTCCTCTTTGTGCGGTGCTTCGTAGCCTGTCAGTCTACTCTTTGCGCGGTGCTTCGTAGCCTCTCCACTCTTGACTACTTTAGTTTTCTGAAGGTTTCGCTTCCAACTCGTGTGAATTGCAAACTCTGTTTTTTTAATAAATACTTTCACTTTTTGCAAATCCTCCAATGTAATATTCACGGGTCTGCGCTATAACAATCTATTTATTTACCAATTGTTGTTTTTAATTAAAAATAAGCTTCACACATTGTCACATTCAATAATTTTTTTCCTTTCTACTACGAGTATTTTTTACTGTTTTGTGAACTCTTCGCATCGAGACGAGGATATAGCGGTATTTTTCTACCTGGATCACACCAATACTCACTGGATTCATTCTCGACACCACCTCACAACAAACCTATCACTTTTTCAATACTAAAACACCAAAAACACACAATTTCTACGCCCCTTTTGACGCAGTGCACACTTTGAGAAAGGTATAAATTGACGTATTTAATTCGGTCGAAAGTAAACACCAGCCTGTAAAAAGGAACAGTTCATTATTACCAAGAATTTTTTTATTAGAATTGAGTGTAGAACTTTTTAATCTTGTTTTAATGGAGGTATTCATTTCATTCAGTAAACCTATAAGTACTTACTTACCTTGATTATTATAGAATATGTTAGGTTAGGTTAGGTTATGTTTCAAGGGTAGGCAGAGAGGAATAAACGTCAGATACTCTCATTGTCGCCCTGGTGAAATATCACCATTCATAAATGAAACGTTGCTTGAAATGGCTTTAGCCATGTTTGGTGACCAGGTCTTAATAGCCAGATTCATCCCCACCTTCCCCTCCCCACTGCCTTTAGCCTCACAATGTACCTCTATTTTGGATTTTTCTTTACATTAGCTCCACACAGGAGGCCTTGCGGAAAATAATTTTCCGTAAGGCCTATGACATCATTAGTGATGCTGTGTAGAGGGTCTTTTTAAGGAAAGGAAGTTCTGGAAAGGAAAAGGTACGAGGTAAAGGTATGGTGGTAAGAATCTGGTGGGTAGGGTAGGGTCAATGTGTCCAGGAATGACGAACATATGAATCCATCCCTCCCACTGCGGTGCAAGGTGATGGGTCGAGAGAGTCTGGCTGGAGAGGTCTAGGTAAGGTCTCCCTCAACCAATCTCTCCCGATCCGGCCCGCCACCCAGTAAGTGGGCAAACGCATTCGCCAACAAGACCTAGACAAACCTCACCCCACGAACCCAGGCACCCCAGCTAAGTCACCAACCACCCATGCAGTACCCGTACCGGCCTCCCAAATTGTGATTGTTGACTGGGATGCCACTTTTCTTGCTTGAGTCACATTCACACATACTATTATGTTATGCCGACTCGATAATGCCATTCTTGGGTTGTCGGTGACTTGTTTTTTGTGATACAGCAAAGAGTTTGTCAATTTGAGAAAGACAAAATAAAAATCTGGCTATTCAAATCTGATCCTTAGATATGATACTTGGGAGGCGGGAATGGGTACCGCTGCCCCGGGAACCTTTATTGGATAACCAACACCCCTGCCATAGGTCACCCCAATTGGTTAGCTACATTTGGTGATTTAGCAGGGGTGCCCGGGTTCATGGGGTGAGATTTGTCTAGGTCTTGGAGGAGGATGACTGGCACACACTGAACCCCAGATTTCTACCCACCCCTTAAACCCTTTTCCTTCCCAGAACTCTCCTCTCCTTCCTTTTCTTAAAGAAACCCACCACACAGCATCCCCAAAGATGACATAGGCCCTGAGGGAAATTATTTTCTTCGAGCTCATGAAAAAAAAAAAAAAATCTACAGCCTGTATGTCGGACGAATATCTACAACTCATATGTTGGACAAATATCAATGAACTTCAGAGTGAAGACTAATATCTACAGAGCTAAGGTTGGATAAATATCTATGACGGTCCCAGTGGTGACGAATATCTATCGAGCGTAGATGGGACTAATATCTACAGAGGGCAGCTGAGCACCTAACCTAACCTAATCTAACCCAACCTCTACCAGTGCTGTAGATATTCGTCGACATCACCTGTTCCATACATATTAATCAGCAGTTTGAGCTGTAGATATTCGTACTCACTTTGGTTCCCATAGATATTGTTCCAACGTACCTCGTATATATATTAGAACATGGATTCTCATAGATATTAGTCCGATTTGTTCAGTTTTTGGAATTCCTGTAGATATTAGTAGACGCCTCCTTAAATCCCTGGTTGCTTTGAGGACTATCATACAAAATTATTTGTTTAGTTATAGGTATATACAAATATGTAGAGAAATAAAATTTTGCCAATAAGATTGACCAATGTACATTTTTTTTTTATTCTAAACTAGTGAGTTCCCGGCATGCGTTGCTATGCAACTAAATAAAGAAATTGTCTCTCCCTGCGTGTCCTTTCCCATTCGTCCCGTGTCCCCTCCCCCTTACACATTCCAACTCCTCCTTCCCTTTTGCATGCAAAATTTTTATATTTTAAAAATTATATTATTTCTACTAACAAAATTATAAAGTATTATTTTTAATTGATAAACTAAAGTTTAAACAAGATTTTTATGCATAGCACAAAGGGTAGATAACAAATATTATAATCAATAATTATCAGCCTGAAACACTCATCTACATTGAAAAAATCTTCCGAGAAAAGATACTGGCCGCCAACGGGAATAAAGCGTATTTCATCACCTTTCCAAAACAGTTTTTAGTATTCCATTTATTTGAATTTTATTGCAAAACAGAAATATTTTGACCCACTGACTGTCTTTTACGGTCGAGGTCTGAGGGGTTAAATAAATAATTGAAAGATAACAAGGTTCCAGAGGGAGTATAGTGACTAAAGGATAAGAAAAGGAAGCTAAGTTGGTTTCGACGTGTGGAATGAAGAACAGTAGAAGTCGGAGACACCCGAGGAAGACATAGCATGACCAAATCGACCGGTCAGTGGTTGAGTGGGCATCGCGTTATGGCTTTCCAGGCTTTCCGTGTTCGATTCTTCGGCTGGCTAAATTCTGCATCACAACTCAATCAACATTCTCCATATACTGTGGTGGTAGTAGGATATTTTCATTTATTATCGGGTTTTTAAATGTTTGTCTTTCTTTTTAAAAAAAAAAAAATTAAATACTTGAGTCGGGTCATGTGAAGACTCAACAGAATAACCGAAGAGTGTCTATCTACATAGGAGACGATGCATGAATGTGAATGAAATAAGGAGTTAGTAAGCTAAATAAATAAAATACTATCAATATCATCAAATCGGCTGTACTTACCACACAAAAAAAAACACACAATTTATAACAGAAAAATTTATTATCATTATAATAAAATGTGCTCCATAGAAAATAGATTGTTAAAAATAAATACATAATTTACATTTGCTATTTACAAAAACAGTCTTAACTTCGCACAACTTTTTTAACAGGTTTTTTTTTTAATCTCTGGTGAAGTAGGTACATTTTATAAAATCCTCGCTAATTAACAAATTTCTAAATAAATAATGTTCCTGCATAATACTTCCATTTCTTAAAGTATTTTTATTTGCTTCGACTGCATTTTTCATATTTTTTATTAGCTTTAAACTGGGTAATTCTTCGCTTAATATAATTAATTACTCAACTTAGCGATCGCAGCTTTCATTGGTGAAAGCGTTATTAGTTAAGAAACAACTTTTCTTTGACAGTTGCAAAAAATGGAGTAAAAATTGGCTGGCCCATATAATTTCAATTCAATTTGGGAACCATTTATTGGATAACCAAAACCTCTGCCGTAGGTCACCCCAAGTGGTTCACTATGTTTTGTGACTTAGCACGGGTGCCCGGGTTCATGGGTTGAGGTTTGCCCGGGTGTTGGCGGTGGATGCATCCACCCGCCAGCTGCGTGAGAGACTGTTTGAGGAAGACCTTTTGACCATCCAGCAGAACTCTCGAGGAACATCGCCTTGCACCGCTCTGGGAGGGATGGATTCATACATCCGTCACTCCTGGAGACACTGACCCCCAAATTTTTACTTCCCAGAACTTCATCTCCTTCCTGTCCTCAAAAAAATCCTAGAGATGAAGTAGGCCCTGGGTGAATTGTTTACCCCTGAATTATTTTCTACAGAGCCTCCTGTGTGGAGCTAATTTTAAAAAAAAGAATATGAGGAAAAAAATGTACACAAAATTTAATGTAGATGGATAAATAAATATAGCAACTTTTTCTAATTGTATTGTCTAATATTAAAATGTGTGCGAAGTATAAATAGATAAAAATCAGAGCATTGGACTACTTCTTATGCGGGAGCTCACTTGGATATGGGAGACACTCCCAAATTGGGTACATGTGATGTAGATTTACCATTTTCACGCTTGTACCACGAGTTTCCGGACACTGTGTATATAATATAAACAGATCGAACGTATGTTTCACCTTTATTAACCACTGGAGCGCTTTTCACCACAATATGGCACCATTTAAAATACCTCGGATTGCTTTGCTGCCAATTTTTGGCAAATCAATCAAACGCATTAAAATTTATTTTTGTATATTTTTTTTATTGATCTATATATGGGATGTTTACATTATATTATTCGATGCCTGTCTCGCTAGGGTATACCTGTGTTGAGACAGGCGTAGAGGTACATAAATAAATATCATATATAAGAGTATTTCAGAATGTCATAGGAATATTTAAGGTTAAAGACATGTTCATTTGAATACAATTAAAACATATATATCAGAGAATTTAAGAATATTTAAGGTTAGATAGATATAAATGAAGGAAGAGATACAGTACAGTAGTTAATCCTGTCAAATCTATTTATGGAGTTAGATTATTTATGATTTTATTATTTTAATTTGTTTTATATGGGTAAGGATGTATGTAGATTGATATTTCTGTCTATTTGTAGTTTATTTTACAGATGTTTTCAATAGTGTGACGACCAATACTTATACATAATCCATTTCTTTATAACTTGTTTGAATTTGGTCATTGATTCGGTTTGTCTAATCGTAGCTGGTAGTGTATTGTGAAGTTTGCAAGCTATGTATTTAAAGTGTCTTTGTCCAAAGGTGGTTTTAGAAAAGGGAGTTTGAAGGAGTTCTTTGTTTTTGGCTCGGGTATTGTGTATCGTTTGTGTTGCTTTGTATAGGGTTATGTTGTTTTTATGTAAATTACCTAAGATGGATCTTGCGGTAGAGCTGTTTAATGTCCATAACGTTGATTAATTTTTTATTTTTTCCATATTAAAATTGGGAGGTACGATTTTTTTTTTTAATGTCGGTGGAAAATATTAAAAATGGTCACCAAAAAATTACATGCAATCGGAGTAAAAGGTTAAAAATCGCGCTGTCGCTCCAGTGGTTATAAAAAAAACATACAAATACAAGTAATGGGACTTGCACAATAAACTTATATATAGCAAGCGCTAAACTTTAATCCCGACCTGAGGTTCCAAGTTCAGGTGAGATCCCATCTCACGCATATATTTTTTACGCTTCTTTCTCTTTTGCTAATGGTCTTTTTAAAGTCATAAACTGTGCGAGAATGGATCGAATCAAGTTTAGGAAGGCATTTCAGTTTGGCGCGTATTATAACTACTTATTAAAAGTATTTTATTTAATTATTTTTAACTTAATGAGTAAAACCTTAAATTGTAATATTTTAATTAAATGAAAACAATATAAACAGTTGAAAAACTGAATACTGAAAAAGATACGGTCACATCTAGGACACTATCAAGACGGCATTTAGTTCAGGTTTAAATCTTATACATAAATATAGCAGCCAATAAAATTAAGATAATAATAATAATACCTAATAATTAATTAATTATTAGGTATTAATAATTAATTAATTAATTATTAGGTAGTTCTTAGTCGAAGTAAGTAATTAATTATTAATTAATTATAAGGTAGTTCTTAGTCGAAGTATAATACATACAGTTAAATCTGACCGAAACGGATAAGGACATAGAGCTCCGTCCCGGGAAGGCGAAGGTCCTGGGTTCCTGTGCTTGATGTGACCGTATCTTTTTCTGATTTTTCTGTTTTCAGATTTTCGATTGAGTTTCTCTAATATTGTCTCAATTTAATTAAAGTATTTTATTTAATTGACAGTAAATTATTTAAATCTTTATTATGCACTTATAAATAATTGATACAGTTAAATTAAATAACGGGGTATTAATCTATTTTCTTCTTTGTTAATGAGAGGGTGCACAAATAAAATGTTTATAACAGCCTGATTTGTCAAATCGATTCCAGCTTGCCTTTTGCCCCAACAGTGTAAAATACGAAATTATTTTTTCATACAATAATAATAATCAATCATTGAAACACTTTGTTTTTACATGTCTGAGTCTTGAAGAAACCAATAAAATACAATCAGGTTTTGATGATTGAAAAAAATATATTTGCAAATTTTATAATGGCAAAATTTTTGGCATAGATTAAAAAATAATCTCATTTTAGGTTCACATTTCACATAGTTAATTTTTTTTAACTTAACTTCTCTTGCTATACATATATTTGTCTAATAAAATATGTATAGGTTTTTTTTTCTTTATCACTAATTTTAGTTAGAAAAACCAGAATGGCAAAAACAAAGATACATATTGTACTTGCAACATTCAGATGGGAATTCAAAACCTTTCATTTATTTAAGGTCAAAAATCAATATCAAAACTAGTTGATATTTCGTCAGGAATTGAACCAACAGACTTCAGATCCTAAGCCAGCCCTTTAACAATCACACCCCGAACGCAGTGAAGTTAAAGCGCACTAAGATATACGTAGCATTCACAACACCCAGATCTGTACACCTTTGTAAAATCTGAGAGACTTGAGGCGGGGTACCAGGAAGCAGATTCCAGGGTAACATAAGGAGCTGCGGCTGAAGCTATGTCCTTCACTCGTTCCTGATGATTGTGACAGTTCTAAGGGAGTCTTGCGGGTAAACAGCGAGGGTTGCTTCCGTCCCATCGTTGAAAGGGAATGACACTCCTCCATCGATGACCAGACCTGGAAAAAATATATAGATTATTGTATACTGTTAAATACATATATTGTTGATAATAATTATTTAATTTTTTTATATGGAGAAAAATAATTAGTTGATAATAATGTAATTCTTTGAAAATATGAGATTGACAAATATGACGGTTTGACAGAAGGTGGCAATAGTGAAATTGGTTAACGCGCTTGTCCCGGTTAGACAGAGAGGTCTGGGTTCGAGTCCCAGTTGCGACCATTGTCTTTTTTTCTGTTTTTCTGTGTCTTGTTCTCTTTCATATTTTCGTTTAGATTATGATTGTTAACTTATTCTAAATTACATCAAATCAAAGAGGTGAGTCAAATCCCAGCACTAGAAGGAATGAGAGAGGGCACCCGAAATGAGGCAAGCCAAAATACTCATAAACGGACCGGACCCCAGACGGAACAGAAAACTACTCGATATGGACAGAAACTCCCTGAGGGAACTGGTAGGACACTGCTATCTCAGGAGACACATGCAGCTATTGGGAGTGGAAAGCACCAATAGATGTAGAGAATGTGAAGAGGATGAAGAGACTACGATTCACTTATGGTGCCAATGTCCTGGTGGGAACTAGGCTCAGATACCTGGGGAGACACACTGTAGAACCAGAAGACTTAGCCACAAATCCGAGGACAACTCTGGTGAACTTTATTAAAGGGACTGAGTTTATTGTTAATAAGGATTGAGGCAAAATGGGAGATAGCACAATGGGCCTACGGCCTAAATGCTCACGGGAACTAGTCGTAAACCGTCTCCGCCACGGACGTACAAAATACATGGACTTGCCCTAAGCGATAAAAGGCGTATTATTTCCCCCTCCCATTGGAACCATTTTTCGGAACCGGCTGGGCTTGCGAGAGCCACGCGTCAATCTAAAAAATGTGACGTCATCATTCGTGTCCGGACCAGTGTCGAGCTCTCATCGTAAATAACACGGTAAAAATGGTGGCTTGTGCCATAAATACGTGTAAACATAGAAGAGAAAAAGAGAATAAACCCAATTGTGGTATTACATTCCATAAGCAAGCATTATTTTACACTATTTTAAGCTAATTCAGATCACATAATATGATCGTTTTTGAACATACACCATAAATATACCAAACCACCCATACATACACTCACTCCGAGATACATGGCGTGTGCCCGTCACTGTTTACTGGGGTAAGTAAATTATGAAACATTTGTAAAAGTGTATTAACTAACTACAGGAGCAAAATATTGGACTCGACCTTATAGGCGACCTTACTTTGACGTATTTGAACTTCAAATTTGTTCATTGCGTGGCGAGCAATTTGCGCTCCCATGTAAAAAGGTCTATTCATTCAAAAGCAGAGTTTACTTTTAAGAACTAAATGATGATTTTATAGTGCGAGATGCCTATATACTGTCAGATTGAAGTTTGGCGAATCACGTATCACCAAAGCCATCTTCCTGCCCTTCGTCCCGCTGTAGTTGGCTTCTACCCCTCACCTTTATGTTCTGGTCTATCAATATTCATATGTCTATGGTCTCCGCAAAGAAAAAAAAATACTACATTATTAAAAAAATCAACTAAATGAATGAATTCTTTCCGTATTCAAATTGCCCATTAGGTAGTAGTCCGCCGACGGTCGGACTGCCATCAAAGCATATCTCTTGTATTTCAATATCTTTGGCACAGATGTATATATTACCGGCGTCCACACAGCGGCTTTTCACGTGAACGTTGGTAGTGAATCCGCGGGACTTGAGGCCTTTGGGAGACGGCCAAACGTCGGCGGAGATCAGCTCACGGACACTGTACACCAATCGAGGGTCGTCTGAAAACAAATTATTCTTAATTATTAAAAATAATACCCATAAAAGTCAATGAAAATGTGAAACAGTAGAAGACAGGAAATAAAAAGATAAGATGGAAACTCAGATAGATGGTGATGGTCTACTTACCTAAACCACCACTCTATAAAAGGTTGTGGGAATGTATATTATTTTTATTTAAATAGCAAAAATTTATTTCTACCACGAACATTAATCGGAAGGTTTAAGAATTTAAGACAAAGCCGGCAGTCGGCTCAGGTATCGGAACGGCAATGACGCCGGCTGCCAGTTTCCTAGCCGTGTTGGTGTTGCCAGCACATAGGCAATAATGATACCAGCGCATAAATTCGCCATACGTGCAATCATGTTCGGGTAGAACTTTGCACTCTCATACAGAGATAGCAGCCAATATAATATGGGAAATAATTTT
Organism: Limnephilus lunatus; assembly: GCA_917563855.2. Lineage (NCBI taxonomy): Eukaryota > Metazoa > Arthropoda > Insecta > Trichoptera > Limnephilidae > Limnephilus > Limnephilus lunatus. The sequence continues at coordinate 25,537,385 of OU830596.1, forward strand.
AAAATAATATTCACTAGCTTTTGCCCCCGGCTTCGCTCGCATATTCGTACCCACCCCCCCGCTCCCCCCCACCCCCTCTCCCACCGCACTACCCCTCCCCCAATCAATCAACAATCAAATACGCTCCGTTTCGCATTCATAATATTAGTGTAGCTGTTGGCTTAGGTCAAAATGTAGATAAGTACCTATTTTATATTTGTATCTACACTAACCACTGGAACGATTTCGGTCGAAAAATCGACCACTTTTATTTTTCTCCGATTGATGTCGGTCCAAAAACGGACCGATTTTTCTACCATTCGTAAAACATTTATTGTAATTATTTAAAACCTTTACATGGGCAGCTACTTATATTATCGAATAGTTGATAAAATATTCTTTCAGTCTATGACCTTATTGATTGTCTTTGAAGTATGCTATAACAAGTTTTGGCGGGTTTTTAATAGCGTCCTGTCAGAAATCAACTTACAAGTTTTCAATATTTCAACGAATTTTGCTCTCTGCTTAAAATGCCGTAAGTAATTCATTTATTGTGTTTTTAACATATAATTATATATCAGTGTAATTGTGATTGAATAATCTATCTTTGAAATGTGTTTTTAATTTGTTTGTTCCTAATATATTGTCTCGGTGGAAGTTTTTTTGTAAAAATGCATCAACCGAAAATGTCATCGTTTTTGATTTGCAAAAATATTAATAATTACTGCTTTTGTGTATTTGAAATATAGTTATTTAATCAGAGTGATTCATAACAAAGAGATAAATATAAGTTTTATATGGATTGGTTCATTATTAATGCAGATATTTGCTTATCCAATTATTTATGTCATATGTCAAAAAAGCGACAACTTTCGTAGTCAATTTTGACATAAAGCTTCCGTCACACAATAAAAATTTAGTTATTTCGTTGTATACCAATTAATTAATTGATTTTCTTTTACCAAAATTGTGCAGAAACAGCAATCGTCAAGGAAAAGAAGGGAGCACTCCACGAACCAGGTTTAAATAATTTTTTTTCATATTTTATATTAGTGCAGTATACAAAATTTAAACATTTGTATATTATGAAGTGTTTTCAATTTAAAATATATAGAGTAGTGCTGACTGGAAGAGGAGGCAGAGGAAGAGGGAGAGGTGCAGAAAGAGCTGGTGCCGGACTAACTGCACGTGGACGCGGGAGTCAACGCAGAGCTGCATTGGCTGCGCGGTCTGGAGTGCGAGTATTTTTTAATGTTTTTTTATGAAAGTACGTCGCTGTGGCCGTTGAACTCATCATATATTTTTATTTATTTTAACAGTGACCCTGCTTTGCTACTGGTGCGAGATGATCGGGTTAAGGCCCTAAAGGCTGTTAGGGCCCTGTCTGCTTCCTTCCAGCTAGAGCTGGAAAGCCGAAAATTTAGGAAGCAGGCGGCGCGCATTTTGCTCCCTACCGCAATTGCAAGAAAAACTAAACAAAAGTAAGTTATCGTATTTAGATGCTTGATACAATATTATTGTTTTTTCTCCGACAGCATTCCACTGTTACAGTGAGAGTTCGTTAAATCAGCGCTCTGTGCATTATGCAGTACATAATGTACAGAGTTCTAATTTTATTGTTTATTTATTTACTGTGCTTACTGTTTCACGCGTGAATGAGAACGATTCATATGATTTATGTATATGTTTTCAGAATTCCATCTCCGGAGAGAATACCGTGTCCCTTTTCACAAGGGACACCTTCACCGTTGCCAAGACCCGTCCCACCACCGTGGATGTCCACTCCCGCACAGACCCAGTCAATGGTTCCCAATCTTCCAATTCCGCCTGCTGCACCAATCCGGGCGGCATCTCCGGAGCCCTTACCTGGGACATCGCGGGGTGGGGAACTCAAGCGTGGCGAACTCTTCTCTCCGGAGGGCGGCTACCACAGTGAGCTGTGGGTGGACGTGCCGTTCTACCAAGAATTGTCGGAGTTTGAGAACGGTGAGTCTATTTTTTGAAATGTCATACATACCAGGGGCTCTAGTATGGTGAATTCGATAAGTTTGCAATATCGGATAGATAATTGATTTTATATTGATATCCCTAGCACAGTTTCACTGTTGGTATATTGGCAGGAAATAAGCATAGTACTTAAAAATTCCACATAACAAACATACATAATGTATTGTAATCCGAAAAGATACAATGTACCTACGTTCTATGCAAGTAAATATGTAGTTGCTAAAGTAGAAAGTCTGAAATTTGAGTTTGGTTTTGGCCAATTTTTGTTTGATAGTAAGAACTTCGCACAGCATTGGGAATACCGAAATCATAGTTTTACACTGTAACAAAGCATGATCTATTTGTTCTCGAGATAATGTCCTGACACGTTTGCATTTCAAAAGATTGGCATTAAACAGGGATATTATAGAATGAGACACGCCGAACTCCTTCGCGAGGGTACATTTGATTTACCGGCTTCTAAATGGTGTAATATAGGACTTTTTTCTTCAATTGAAAAAACACTTTTGTTTCACGGAACTCATTTTGTCGAGCTTCCTAGTCACTTCCAAGCGAGGTGCGGTATTGGTGGGTGGGTTTTGAAACCGGACGAATTATCTTTAAAATAGGTCGCTTTAAGTAGTTGGTCGCTTTAAACGGATACGTTTTCCTACTAAAAGCTATGAAACCTAACTTTAGTTTACATTATCGTCACTTAAAACGGTAGGCCGTTATATGCAAAGTTATTATATCCGAATTCTATTGTAAATTTGTGTTTTCTATTATTTCAGAGACAGACATGGACAGCACCAATGTAGACGAGGCAGCTCTCTATCAAGAAGAGTCGATAGAAAACCGTGAGTTATAAAACTAACTAACTTACCTTCACGCCATTTCCCTGCAGGGGTAGGCAGAGAGGATGGACCGCCAGACAACTTGGTCTTGGCACACACACACTCTTTTCTTCATTCAAATTCATCCATACCTACCTGACTATGCTATTCTGACTCCTGAAATTGCCCGCCTCAAGTATTTGATTAACAGGATCGTACCAAGATTTCATTATTTTGAAACGTTGTACCAGAGGCAGCGGGTAATCGTAATATAGACACGTTTAAATAATTTGGGTTTTCTGTTGTTGCAGAAATGGATATGGACAGAACAAGCGACGTGGACGATGAAGCGAGCGACGGCGACCACGAAGAGAGCGATGAGGATACTTTCTGCATGCCACCAATACCTTATCATAATATTATCAACGTTTCACCTTATTCCGCTATGGATATAGACTTTAGTAAACAAGACCAGGTAGATAGTGAGGCAATGCGTTTGATTCTGCCGCCTGATGGTTACTCTTTCGATTGGTCCAGCGATATCTCACGTTTTACTGGGATAAGGGAGACATTTACAGGTACGCCAGGACCAACTTTCAATACCGACGAAATGGGCAAACCTGTGGATGCCTTTCTTAAAATCTTCGATGCAGATTTCGTTGAACTGATCGCGAGAGAGACCAACAGGTATGCAGATCAATGGATTGCGAAAAAACAGTTTCAGCGCCATGCGCGTACCAATAAATGGGCTCCCACGAATAAACGGGAAATATACGTATTCTTGGCAATTTTAATGTATCAAGGTATCTCTCCCCTTCCCGTTGAAAAAGACTACTTCTATTCAAAAAAAATCACCGCCATGCCTTATTTCAGCCGAGCCATGGATTATAATCGTTTTCTTCTAATAAAAAAATTCCTTCACTTCACCAACAATGAAAGTCTTTCTTCTGATGTACCATTATCTGTGCGAAGGTTACAAAAGATTCAGCCCGTCTTGGACCACCTCTCAAATAAGTTTGAGACTTTATACCTGCCCGAGCAAGACATCTCTCTGGATGAATCCTTACTCTGCTATAAAGGCCGTTTGGGATTCGTCCAGATGATCAAAACCAAAGCGGCCAGCGCGGGTATAAAATCTTACGAGCTTTGTGAGTCCAAGTCTGGCTATCTTTGGAAATTCCAAATTTATACGGGGAAGACCATTTCTATACAGGCTGAATCGACAAATCCAGACCAGGAAGACATGACGGAAGACATAACAGAAGATATGACAGACGACATGACACAGGTCAACTTTTCGGGTGCTCACAATATCTGCCCAGTTGGGGCCACTGCAAAGATAGTATACGACCTGGCCAGCCCTCTGTTTAACAAGGGGTATACGCTAATAATGGACAACTTTTATAATAGTCCATTATTGGCGCGATGCCTCAAAAGAAATGGAATGGACTGCATGGGCACATTGCGGTTAAACCGAGAATTTGTGCCCTCTGCATTTAAGTCCCATCTCCGGACAAAACTGAGGGAAGGTGAGCTTGTATACTCGAACTGCGGGGACCTCAATGTTATGGTTTGGTTGGACAAAAACCTGGTAAGTATGTTGTCCACCTACCATAAGGCAGAAATTGGGGCTGCTGAAAAGTTTGGTACCTGGACATACAAACCTCAACTGGTACTAGACTATAACAAAGTAATGGGGGGGGTCGACCGAAAAGATCAGCTTTTGGCAGGCTTCCCCATTGAACGACAGCGAAACCTGATCTGGTACAAGAAGCTTTTCAGGAGACTACTAAGCGTTTCGGTGCAGAATGCGTATATATTGTACAGCTCAAAGCTCCGCAAGGAAAATAAACACATTTTGTACCGAAACTTCAGGAGTGAGGTTGCGGATGATCTTCTTCTGTTGTTCTGTCGTAGTCAAATTGACACGACTGTGCGGACCATTGGCCTAATAGCTGAAGGAAAGATTTTGCGACCTATCCTGAAAGGCAACCACTTCGTAGTCCGTAGCGGGAAAAAGGTGAAATGTGTGTGGTGCAACATAAATAACATTTTCAAAAGGACCCTCACAAAGTGTGATGTTTGTGAAGTGGCTTTATGCTCTGATTGCATGAAGCCATATCACACTACAATATAGAATTGCTGGTGGTTATTATATTTCATGTTTTTCTTTTCTTGTTTTTTAGTTGTGTAATTCTAATTTATAAATTTAATTAACTTTGTCTGAACATCAATTATGATGGCCTGGATGGCTGGACCAAGTCATTTCTTTCCGCATACTCACATCATATGTTATGTTGTCCTCGAAGGTTCTATCTGATAAGGTTCGGTGGACATTTAATATGTATATTTCAATTCTGATCATTGAAATATGCATGTTAACAAATGCACAGGTATTCTCATTTTTCCCTGTTTATTGTACACATTTAAATAACTTGTTTTATTTTTATGTCTTATTTATATTTTGTCAATTTTTCTGTAAAGAGGCTTTTTCAGATCTAGTCACTTAACATAACTAAGCCATTTCAAGCAATGTTCAATTCTGAATGGTTGTCTCTCACCAGAACGATACTGAGAGTATTTCTCTAGAGCGAGGTATAATGATTATTATGTATTGATATACTTAAATTATGAAAAAACCAATATAAATTGAGTATATTTTTATTACGACAAAATGTGTAAACAATGTTTAAATCGATATACTGTTCTTCCATTGTAACCATACAACTGTAATATTAATTTAATTAATGTAAAACCTATTAGGGCTTAAATAAATAAATAAATCAATTATTTGTTCCATCAATTATTTTCCCTTCCACTATTTTTTTTCCATATCTTTGCTTTTAAATATAAAATTATCATTATGATTTTATTTGCCATGCAAAAACGCTTATGCAGAAGGTTTGATATATATATACAGTTTTATCATCATCATCATTTTACATATTCTCATTTACCCCTGTGTGTGTGGACCTTAAGATGGCTGTCAGTAGTGTTTTTTTGTCGAATATTTGCAGATTTCATCAATTTCAAAGTATCCCCCTGAAATATTGGCAAAGTGTATATCTATGAGATATGTTTTATTTTAAATCGTATTTCTTGCTTTACCACGAAATATAAAAACATGGTTACAAATCTCCAGGTATGATTTGCAATTATTTAAAAAGTAGCACCATGATTTTGACAACGTAAAATAGGCTCTCAGTATAATTCGTCAAATGATTCAAATACAGCAAACACGGCGACTATTCTTATTGATAATTGTAGGCAGTTAATGTATCTTCCTAATGTAATACCAGGTTTTTGTGGTAAATTTATTAAATAGTATAATGTATTTATTTCAATTTTGACACTTCACGCACTCAAATTCTATAAAATAATTTTCTAATCAAACTTTTGGATAGATCGTAACAGATAAAAAAATCGTTTTCTAGTATATACTTGCATCTGTGGTTATCAAATAGGCCATAGAGAACATAAAACCGTAGAAAATATTCAATATAGATATTTAAAACCGCCACTAGCGGCAATTTCAAATCAGTAAAACACAAATTTCGCGCATTTATAAAGTTAAAGATTTTTTAATAATTTATCTATCAATTCTAAAAATATAGAATAATTAGTACAATATAGGTGAATTCATTGGCTGTATAGCACCATAATCCGTTTTTGTGTCTCCATATTAAAATTCGGAGGTATGATTTTTTTAATGTGGGCGGAAAATATTCAAAATCGTCTCTAAAAAACCGCGAGCAATCCGAGAAAAAAAAAAAAAACCGCGCGATCGTTCGAGTGGCTAAGGGCCAGTTGTTTCGGAAAACCTGAACAATCGTTCAGATTTTAAAAATGTAACACAGTCATTCCGTTGATTTTTTTCAAATCAGAATTGGGTTGTTTCAACTTTAATTTAACGTTCGTCAGATTTGAAAATTTCACACAGTGTTCCCAGCGGAATCGGACAATTATACCAGAGAATTATTTTTTTCGGAGACCCGAATTATTTTTACGATGGCAACACTTCGTATTTACGTCAGCGGCAAGCGCGCATTTCTTTGCGAAACTTTACAACAAACTTTTAACCGCCATTACTGACGCTTGTTATTATTTGTTAATCTCAATTTTGTAAACCTATATTAATATTACAATGGATCCCAACTTACTGTGAGTATTACACACTATTATCTCTATTTGCCATAATAAGTATGAATAAATAGTAAAACACATTCTTATAACCGTACAAGTAGTTAAGTTGAAAAGCATTTCTTTTTTGCTTGAACCTGTGTGAAGTTTGACGGTAAAAGTATGTGGAATTTCATTTTTCTAGCATAAACGAACAAAAAAACATTTTAATCGAGAACTGAGAACATCTTTATATTCTTATCGGCAGTAACCCAATGTTTTAATCGTTGTGAAATGAAACATTTGGAACTTTCTAGAAGCGTTGAATTTTTATTCCTTCCGGAATGTTCGATTCCGCTATGGAATGAATCATTGCGGCAAATTTTATATGTTATTAGATTAGTTTATTTATGATTATTATGTATTACATGTGTCTTCTGCCACTTTAACGTTTTATGTATGAATATTACGGTGTTTTCAAATAATGTAAAATATCTTACCCTACTTATAATATAAATAATAATATTTTCGGTAATTCTTCGGAACAAACGTCAACGGTTAATACGGAATATTTATTTCATAACAATCAATCATAATTACACAAACCCGCTAGGATAAACCCTGCCTTGCCCTCAAACCATTCAAAACCTGGGATGTTTTTTAAAATTATGATGACATGAAGCTAAAGGTTTTATCAAAAAAAAGTGCGTATTAACCGTTGACGTTTGTTCCGAATATTTACCATATTTTCTTAAGAAACGTGAGGATGGATGTGTTTATTTTGATTATAAAATTATGCTTCATATGCGTATTTAAGTTTATATCTGAGATTTTTTGTTATGATCTTATACTTAGAAATGTTAATGTGTTTTCAGAAAGCGGAGCAATTTTTCTGCAGCTGAGTGCGATCGGTTTGAATTGTTGGTAAGAAAATATAGCCGTATTCTTACCAACAAAAAAACCGACGCAGTCAGCTTCAAACAGCGAGAGGTGACGTGGCACACCATTGCAGCTGAATTTAATGGCGAAGGCTCTTTCTACCGTTCTGTCAAGCAGCTCCGAGCTCGATTTGATAACATGAAGCGTCGGGCAAGACAGGTTGGAATATTTTTCTTAATTGGTAGCGTTGAATCGTATAATAGAATGAATATGTTTATCAATTGAGTTTTAATAATGATTTAAGGACGGTAGCAGAGAGCTCCAAGAGCGCAGAAAGACTGGTGGTGGACCTCCAGCAGCACCAGTGAAGGAGGAGACCACTTTTATGCGGAGCATAATGGCCACGTCAATTGATGGTCTCCCCAGCGTGTTTGACGACGATGTGGACACTTTGGTGCTGCAGGAGCCGGTGGTGGAGGCAAGTTTAATGGGCGACACAACGGAGGTGTATTATGGTTTACCCACTACATGTAAGAACTTACAATGATTCCTTGTATATGGGTTGTCCGTTTAAGGTATAATTGTTTAATGCATTTTTATGTTTTTTAAGCTTACAACTCCTACCCCTTTGACAGAAGCGCCCCAGAACCAACCATCCGCAAACCTGTTTCCTCTCCTTTCAAATGTAAGCCAATTTGTGAAAGATTTTATACAAGTTTTCAAACAAACTATTAATAGAGGTAGTTTCAAACAATTATTTTACATTGTTTTTTGCTTTATTTAAGATGATAATCTGATTAATTAATGTATTTTTATGTTGTTAAAGATCCGACCAACCCCTTTTACACCAGCAGCACCCCAGAAACCTCAACCCATATGCCTATTCCCTCTCCATTGAAATGTAAGCGAATTTTTCAAACTATGTGTAGTCAAATAATTGTTTTAAACTAGTTTAGTTTAAAACAATTATTTTACATTACTTTTTCTTTACTGAAGATAATAATCTTATCAATTAATGTATTTTTATGTTGTTAAAGATCCGACCAACCCCTTTTACACCAGGAGCACCCCAGAAACCTCAACCCATATCCCTATTCCCTCTCCATTGAAATGTAAGCGAATTTTACAAACTATATGTAGTCAAATAATTGTTTTAACTAGTAGTTTAAAACAATTATTTTACATTACTTTTGCTTTACTTAAGATAATAATCTGATTAATCAATGTATTTTTATGTTGTTAAAGATCCGATCAACCCCTTTTATACCAGCAGCACCCCAGAAACCTCAACCCATATACCTATTCCCTCTCCATCGAAATGTAAGCGAATTTGTCAAACTATATGTAGTAAAATAATTATTTTACATTATTTATGCTTTATTTAAGATAATAATCCGATTAATTAATGTATGTATTCTTATGTTTATAAAGCTTCCAAATCCAACCCTTTCTTCGACAGCAGCGCTCCAGAAACCTCAATCCGCAATCCTATTTCCCGCCCTCTAAGATGTAAGCGAATTTTATTAATTGATTTTACTCACATTGGAATATATTATTTTTCTTTACCTCTATAATATGAATCTGTGAGAACGATAGTAAGTTTACATAATTATTCTCAAGGTTTAACAACGAAAAAGCATGCAGTGTCACCAAAGGCCCTGAGAAACAAATTCGATAAATTGTGTAATCAGAAAATAGTTCACCTGCAATCAAAGGACACTGAAAAGGAGAAATACGATTCCCTCAAAATAGAAATTTTAAACAAACAAAAAAAAGAAATAGATGCAAGAATGCAACAACAACTTGAATTGCATGCGTTGGCAATAGAAAGTGAGCGATTGGATAGTAAAAGAAAAACTGAATTGCATGACTCGCTAATGACAAATAATCAACTTGATAAAAAAGAGAGATTATTGAGAATTAAAAAACTACGTTTGGAAATAAAATTATTAGAAGGAAAGGACTAGAGGTCATTAAGCTTTTTTTTTAATTTAAAATTGTTCTTTACACTATCTTACGCATGTCATTCATATCTGTATTTATATTTCCCATCCTTTCATTTTATGCATTTATTTTGTAATGCTGTTCTGTAACTTTTGGCATATACGTAATATCTTTTTTTTATGTTACATTATGTTATAAATTTTTTCCGAAGAAGTACCTTATTTGCAATATCTAAACTGTTACTAAATTCTATCCAATCGCTCACTTTCCATTGTCAACTCGTGCAATTCAAGCTGTGGTTGTTTCTGTCTATTAACTTTGTTCAGGGCATTAATAAAAATATAATTGTAAACCATAAATATGTATTTATACCAACAAGAAATAATATTAAGTAATTAATAATATATGCATGTTATAAATTTTGCCAATTTAAGTGATTTTTTTAAATGTAGATTATTGAGACAGGAAGCAATATAGAAGCCCAATCCATGCTTAAACTAAACAGATTTTTTCTTGCTTTCTGTTCGCCTTCTATCTACATATATTACAGAATTTAAAGGTATATAGAGATATCCATCGATATCCAATGTTTTTTTCAATCATTTTATTCTCTTTTTCATGTGCACAAATCTTATGAGGTATTTTCTTGCTTAAAATTGATATTGGTACCTCCCACACGCACACTTCGGAACGACCGAGTTCCGCGCCACTTCAGGCCGCCGCGCAGAAAAGTAAAGACTGATAGGTTTCAGCGCAGTTCACTGTGATATTTTTCTGCGGGGCGGCCTGAAGTGGCGCGGGACTCTGTCGCTCCGAAGTGTGCGTGTGGGAGGTGCTGTTATTACCTATTATAAAACATTTTTAAATGTTACATGATGTGCTAACTAACTACAATATACAATGTGCACGTAGAATAGTAAACTCTAGTAAGGCCACATTTTTCTTTTCTTTCTTTTTGTAATCTGTAAACTAATAAATAAGCAGATTGTATATGTCATAATTGGTTTTTCTGCATATTTTATGCATATTTTAAATATATATATATATTTAAGTATTCATATATTATTAAGTCTTTATCAAAAAGTACTTGTGCCTTTTAGCTGTAGACACAAGCACTTTTATATTGCTAAATATTTAACATTAAATCCTTCAATCTATACTCAAAATACTTCTCTTTTTAAACAAAACAAGAAAAGAATTCATTTTTACGGGATGAAACCTACAAAAGATATTAATTACTCTGGTTTCATAAATGGAGTTATTTTATATTGCTCTCTTTTCATGTTTACCATAAAGATAAAAAGAATATGTGTTAAATATACTATTTATGTATGGAATTTAATCAACCTAACAAAAATATTAAATTTTATTGTTTTATCTATAAATGAAATATTTGTAATATTATTTAATGCTAAATGCATTGAAAACCATTTTGTATCATTATGTTATACCTACTTTTACTTTAAGAAAAATAATTGTGGTATCTTTGATAAAAACGAATGCTTTATCATATTATCGTGTATAATAACTGTTCATTGCTGTATTATGCTAAGTATAAAAACAGGTGTTAGAAAAAAAAATTATGTAATTATATCAAGTATTAAATTGAACCTTATACTGCATTCTGTAGAGATATTTCTTATAGAAATATTTCTATTTGTAAAATTAACCAAACTTCGTACCACAATCTTATTGTATTGTTTCAAATTTAACTACGAATTAAATGGCACAGAATAATTTTTCGTATATAGATAATGATAATGAAATAGAAAGTAGTACAGTAAATAATTTAGAAGATTGGATAAAAAAACAAAACATAAATGCGTCTGATAATCTTGTTTGTATTCAATTAAATATAAGATCTATACAAAAATATTGGGATATATTGCATATATATTTACTTAATTGTTTGAAGCATATTGACATTCTAATGCTATGTGAAACCTCTATTCATACTGAAAGTGCGTCTATGTATAATATTCCCGGATATAATTCATATAACTACTGCAGGACTGATAAGTCAGGAGGAGGTATTATATTGTATATAAGAAATAAATTTGAGTTTAGACTAAAATCGTTCCAATCACTACATTTTGAAAATATAACAGGAAAGCTCATACTCCAGGACAAAACTAAAGTTAACGTAATAGCTATCTATAGACCCCCTAATTTCAGTAAATCTTCTTTTTTAACGGAATTATCATCATATCTTGATACAATTAATAGTAAGGAAAATATTATCTTACTTGGAGATATAAATCTGAATTTGCTTAATGACCAAGATTATATCATAAGCTCATATGAAAACTTACTTACTAACCATTATTTAACTAAATGCATCAATGTAGTAACCAGAGAAGCTGTATTAAATGGACAAATTACTCGTACGTGTATTGACCATATATTTGCCAAATTTAGAGGCAAGAAAATAACTGCTTGCGTCTGTGAAAATAATATCGCCGATCATTTTATTACTGCTATTAATATAAGATCTCATAAACGTCAGGTAGACCTTGCAAATAAGTATATTCAAATCATTTCACAAAAGGCTATTGATAGATATATCAGAGATTATAACTGGAGTAAACTTATAGAAGAGAACGATTGTATTTCATTATATGAAAAAATAAAAACTTTATTTAACAAATTTTACAAGAGTAGTTCTAAAACGATAGTGCAAAAACCGAAAACACGACCTTATGCAATAAATGAATGGATAAGCAGTGAATTATTATGTCATATAAATAAAAGGGATAAACTTTATAAAAAATGGAAAAGTACACCAACAAACAAAACATATGAAACAGAATACAAAAAAACTCGTAACCTTGTCAATAAACTTATAAATAAAGATAAATCTAACTACTATAATAATAAATTTAAAAACTGTTTTAATGATACTAAAAAAACCTGGGACGAGATAAATAATATCTTAGGACGTAAACCCAAAAACGATTGTGATGAAACTATAACACGATATATGTTAAAAGATAGAACTGAGGATTCTGTCTCAAATGATTTTGTGAATTACTTCTCGGATAGCATCAGCAACATGTTACATAAATGCAATCACAAAGCTACTAATATAGTACTGGAAGAACTACCTCACAGTTTATATATACCAAGAGCTACTATAACTGATATTGAAAACATTGTTAAAAAAATGAAAAACTCTAAAAGCACAGGTATTGACAATATAAGAATGTTTGATTTAAAAAGAAATATAAAAACCCTTGGGCCAATAATTACTTATTTAATCAATATGATAATAAAGCAAGCAAAAATTCCACAAGAGTTTAAATGTAGTATTACTAGACCAATATTTAAAGGTGGAAAACACATTGAACTAGGAAATTATAGGCCTATTAGTATACTACCAGCATTAGAAAAAATTCTCGAAAAATTTTTATCAAATAAATTAAATAATTACATTGAAAAATTCGCTATCATAGACCCAAATCAATATGGCTTCCAAAGAAAAAAAAATACTGAAAAACTACTGCAAGAGTTTTCCAATTACATAAATAATCAATTAAATAATAAATTACATGTCATTGTTTTATTTATCGATAACTCTAAAGCTTTTGACACAATTAACTCAAAAAAACTGCTAAAAACTCTAGAAAAAATTGGAATAAGAGGAAATGTGTTAAATTTATTTAAAGATTATCTTAGAAATAGAAAAATATGTACCAAAATAAATAATACTTTTAGTAAAACAAAAAATGTATCTGCAGGAGTTCCACAAGGTTCCATATTGGGACCTACACTGTATATAATCTATGTAACTATAATGAAAAAACTTTTCTCTTTTGTAAAACATTTTGTATTTGCAGATGATACAGCATTGGTCATATCACATAAAGATCTAAAAACTGCAATTGAACTCATGCAAATTGACTTTAATCAACTTTGTAAATGGTCTCATGATGCAGGATTATTAATTAATGCCAAAAAAACCAAAGTAATGCATATAAGATCACCTAATGCCAAATTCCAATTTAATCCTAATATTATTTCTCATAATTTTAATTGCATCCATAAAAATATTCCAACTAATTGTAAATGTGAAAGTTTAGAATTAGTTACGGAATATGTGTATCTTGGTGTTACCGTAGATTGTTTTTTTAAATGGGATAAACATATTAAAAAAACCTGTAAAAGACTCAGATCAATTGCTGGCAGAATGTACACATTGAAATTTTTCTTACCCATTGAAACACTAAAAATAATTTATATGTCACTGGCAGAATCCATTATAAGATATGGATTAACAATATGGGGAAATACTTCTGTAACAAATCTGAAACAAGTCCAAGTTGTACAAAACGCAATTGTAAAATTATTAGTTGTTCCGAATATTTTCAAACAGAGACATGATACACCATTACTGTATCAGAGTGCTAAAATTTTACCTGTTAAGGCAATACTATGGCACAAAATTATAATTCAGTATATATTTACCCAGCAGCATAAAGAGAAATTAGAACATAAATACAGCACTAGATTCACGCGCAACGACGGGTTAATAGTTCCGAAATTTAATAATAAGTACGGACAGAGAACGTTTGAATACAACATACCGAAAATATTTAATTTATTACCTGATACTATAAAGCAATGTAATTCTATGAATAAGGTTAAATATATGCTGAAAAATTGGCTATCGGAAAAAAAATATTTATACTTAGATTGATTTGTATGAATAATGTTGAATTTGTAGATATAAGATGTAAAATTATAAAATTTAAAATGTATATGTAACTTAATTATAAGCACCTGCTGACAAGCCAATTGAATTGGCTTAGCAGGACTTGTTTGTGATAAAAAAAAATATACATATATAAATAAATAAATAAAAAAAAAAAAAAAAAAAAAAAAACATGCATACTTTAAATACTCTTTGACCTGTTACTTGTGTGTGGTGTATAATTTTTCTATGCATATTTTAAATATTATGTGACCTGTTACTTGTGTGTGGCGTATAATTTTTTTCTTCTTTTAAATGCTTGTTAATTATTGTTAACAAGGTCGATGAATCATTCGCACTAAATAAACTAGTCCATTCAAAATAGTCTAGCGTCTGTAGTTATTATTTTCATTGTATGTATAAGGATGTTTTTTTGTTGTAAAATACTTTCTCTTTCAAGGGAGTATTATGCTGTAATTTGACTTTTTATATTTATATTTAAACACTTAACTCACTCTATACATATATATGTATATGTAACAATTTGAATTTTTATGCAAAACGCTGCAGAGTTGGTTAATTCATCAAAAACAAACTATTTTATTATTTCCCCAGTACAAAGCCTACATGGCATAGAAATAAGTTCAATGCCGTTGAAATTTTCATTTTCCATAATAAAAATTTAATTAGAAATTTCTAACATATTGTTTTACTAATACAATAGTAAATATTTACCATATGTAATATATTAAAATATGTACCCGGCTTTTCTTGCTATTTACTGTAGCCACTGTAGGTACCTTTATTTATTTCTCTTTTCTTTTAGCTTGTTATATTATTTTGTTCCTCTCTTTAAAAAAAGACCCAATAAAATAAAATGAAAAATATTATGCACGTTGGTAATTTATTTATTTATTTAAGGCAACAGCCCAGTATAACTTGGCGAAGTCATATACAAGGTAATAATTAGATGAAAGAATGCTGTTGCAGTTGCTGTCAGATCATTCACATTTAATAATGATCAAACACATTTTAATTAACATT
This sequence comes from Limnephilus lunatus, assembly GCA_917563855.2. Lineage (NCBI taxonomy): Eukaryota > Metazoa > Arthropoda > Insecta > Trichoptera > Limnephilidae > Limnephilus > Limnephilus lunatus. The sequence continues at coordinate 25,552,859 of OU830596.1, forward strand.
TCCAATGCTATTTATATTATCAACAAAGTAATTTACTAGCTTTGTAAAACATTAAAGTATAGATGGTTATAAATAAATAGAAGATTATATCATTGAAGAAGAAGGTAACACTAATTATCTAAACGAAAATATGTATGGGAACAAGACACAGAAAACTAAAAAAAGATAATGGTAAAAAAGATAAGTGTATAATATAAAAGATAACTCTCTTTTTATAACCTTCAAAAGTTATAAAAAGAGTGTTTTTTACAAAAAATTAAATAGAAGTGATTGAAATGTTGATTGTTTTAAATAAATATATTATTTTGAAAATCAAACGGCTTTTATTATATCCTGTCTTGTACCAATTGTACGCATGTGTTCCAGGCGGCAGATGTTCAGATGTTATAGAAAGTGCTAAGATTTAGCCCATCATCCCATGGGTAAGGAATCCAGATAAATCCAGTGCTGTAACACTTGGCAGTAAAGTATAGTTGGCTAAACTAAGTCAACGGTTTGCGATGCAGTGCAGACTTTTATAGCACTCGGTTTATGTCGACTGAGTTAATGGTACAGAAGGAGGTAAGATAAGACTATTTATGAAGGGCAGGATTTTACTATCTATTCGTCTATCAATCTGGCAAAATATGATGAAATTAGGGTTTGACGAACACGATCATCTCCCCTGTTAATGGTTGGCGCCTGCACCGGTACATCATTAACCTCCTCCAAGGCTTCTATGAAGACAGGTGGCTGATCTTCATTATTTTGCCTACAAATATTATGTAGAACAGCAGTAGCTACAATAATTCCTTGTACCTTGTCTACCTGCATTTTAATCTTTGAAGAAAGAACTGGAAACCGTCTTTTGATAACTCCAAAAGTTCTTTCAACAACATTTCGGGTCCTGATCTGACTTTCATTGTACAAATTTTGTTCTGGAGAAACGGGATTTCTTAGGGGTGTTAACATATATGGCTTTATTCCGTAACCACCGTCTCCAACTATCACTTTATCACCAAACTCGCCCGATTCCAACCTCCCTTTAATACTACTACTGTTGAATATATGACTATCGTGGGTACCTCCAGGCCACCTCGCCACTATATTTGTTATTAACATATTTGCATTAACAACCATTTGTACATTGAAAGAAAAATAGTCCTTTCGATTTCTATAATACTCTGCGTTGTCGCCACCTGGAGATTGAATGGGTACATGCGTGCAATCGATGGCCCCAATCACTTTAGGAAACCGCGCAGTCTTGTAAAATGCACTCACTGTCGACGCAATTTCTTCTGGGTTTCGTGGCATAAATATAAAGGTTGGTCGAAGTTTTGCTATTGCTTTTGTTACTTTCCAAATAATTCTTGATACTGTGGACTTGTCGAGCCCTGATACATCTCCCACGGAACGCTGCATCGATCCTGTAGCATAAAAACGCAGCGCAAGCAGCGTTTGCTCTGTCGGGCTAACAGCATGATTTCTGAAAGAGATTGTGTATATGTAGTACTAGCTAGATTTCAAGAAAGCTGAAACTCAATGTAATTGTATTGCATATTCTATGTGTAATTAATACAATTAAAACTTACCGGTTTGTAACTGATTTTATATCGTTTCCAATCAAGTCAACTAATGTTTTTACGACGCTTTTGGACATTCGAAATCTGGCAAAGAATTCAGAATCGTCCCACAAAAGCTGCTCCCTGCGAAGGTTAAACTTTTTAGACTTTCTTTGCATTGCGTATTCCAATATTAAAACGTCTTCCTCAGAAGAGCTGGATGAACCAGAACTTGCCATAATTATATGTATAATATAGGTAAGGACAATTACAATGAATTATCGGCAGAATTTAGAAATAAGCAATGATTTTATCAATGTATCATTCGCTCAAATCAACTAGGAAACTAGCGGGAACCAGGACGGTAATACAGGCACCTGTCAGATAGCAATTTTCCGCACTTCTGCGCATGTGCCGCCCATCATTTCAGATGTAACCCGCGGATTTTGGCCGATTACAAAATCTGACGAATCCTTCAGATTTGGCTTGAAATTTCATTTGACGGACGGTGAAACAACCCAAATTTCGTTGATTGGCGATTTTGACGGTCCGTCAGATGTGATTTTTTCCGAAACAACTGGCCCTAAATATTCATATTAGAATACTCATATTTGAATTTTCGCTATCAAAGAAATCTCCATAGTAACCTAAACAAATAATAAAATGACAGCCCACGTCAAACATTTACTTAGCAACACGTTTTGCCAATAAAGGTATAATAAATAATTTCACAATGCCACGGCTTATTCATAACTCCAGAGCTTACCAATATATTACTCGCAAATAATGTAGCTTTCGATTATTAGTGAAAGAATTTTTATATTCCATTCGGTATTTATTGCGTAAAAGAGTAAGACACATACATCCATACAAACTTTCGCATTTATAATATTAGTAAGATGTATCAATTTGGAAGGCGGGTATGGGAGGAACCATTTATCGGATAACCAACACCTCTGCCGTAGGTCACCCCAAGTGTTCGCTACGTTTGGTGACTTAGCAGGAGTGCTCTGGTTCAAGGGGTGAGGTTTGTCTAGGTCTTGGTGGCGGATGATTTTGCACGCCAACTGCGCGGCGGGCCGGATCGAGGACGGTTGAGGGAGACCTTTTGACCTCTCCAGCCTGACTCTCTCGACCCTTCACCTTACACCGCAGGGGGAGGGATGGATTCATACATTCGTCACTCCTGAAAACTTTAACTCTCAGATTCCTAACCCACCCCTCGTATCTTTTCCTTCCCAGAACTTCCTCTCCTTAAAAATTTTCCTAAAAAGACCCTTAACACAGCATCCCCAAAGTTGACATAGGTCCTGAGAGAATTTTTTTTCCTCCAGACCTCCTTTGTGGAGCGATTGTTCAAAAAAAAAATAAAATGTTGGTTGAAATGGTTTTAACTGTGTTTGGCAGATCTGAATAGTCAGGTACTTCCCCACCTTCCTCTTCCTTGTCTCCTACCCCTTCCCATTACCTTTAGCCTCACAACATACCACAATTTGGGATGCTCCAGATGGGAGCAGTTGGAACTCTTGCGAGATATTCACATTTAAAAACATATATATTAAAAAAGTGCGACCACTGCACTGAATGGTCTTTTGTTTTCAATTGTATTATCAATTACTTCTTAAAAATTCTATTATAAAAATAATTGCTTACCTGGTGGAAAAATAAGACTATTATTATAGTGAGCGGCAAGCTCCTTGGCCTCCTCCTTGGTAGGGGGGGGACCCTCCACCCCTGACTCCGTGGCCTTCTTCTCCTGCCATAATCTCAGCAGCTCCTGGACCGTGCAGCTGCGCAGACTGTTGATGCTGAAATGGGAACTGACATTAAGTGTGGCGCCAATCATAGCACCATTGTTGGAACAAGCCGATGTTGGAACTGATTGATCAATGTGTGATGCTTTGTTTATTTATTTCGCTTGATCGCTTCAGTAGTTATAGAGACTATATTGTACTCATATTAATGAGTAATAATATTTGTGTTCCTTAAATAAATAAAAAAATATAATTTTAACCTGAGCTGCCAGGAGGTGGAACCCGTGCCGGTGCAAACGCACAGTCCCGAACACTTGGTCCTGGTGGGGCGTAGGTCCCCGTCCATCTTCACCTGAAGATGGGAGACTCGCGCCGAAACGTTCTCTCCTATGAACACCTAAAACATGCAACAAATTAATAATAATAATAATATACGTAAATGAGAATCGGAGCAAATTCACTATTGCTACATTCATAGGGAGCTCTACCGAATTCATCAAACTCAAGAAGCCAGTGTGTCCACCTATATGCTGATTTATAGAATTCACTGAAATTATTCACAAACTATTATTATTACAAAACCTTTTTTTTATTATTATTGCAATTCAGCAGCTAACCTCAAAAGCCGCATGCACGAACATAATAATAAAACATAAAATATAAATAAATGTTTCTATCTAGTTTATAAATTATTGTTAACAACAATTTTACACATTTTCATTTTCTTTAAATTCCATTTGTGGAAAAACCGTTTTTCTTAATAAGTCAGTTACGCCTCATACGTCATTACTAAAAACCGGATTATATGCAACAAAAACAGCCCAAAATATGCATGCAAATATGCAATAAAAATAGCTAAAATATGCACGAAAATCCATAAAAAGGGCCAAAATATGCAACATGAAATAATACAGGAAGTCGTATTTTCAAATATTTTTTTTATTTTAGTAAGTAAGCTATTAGTTCTCAAGGATCACATTCGTATTTTCGAAAATATCAATTACAAAATGTATTTAACAGTGAAATTTACCTTTAAAAACGTATATAACTAAGTACCTACCGTTTTAAATGTTCTGTAGACAAATTGTGTCTACGATCGCTTAATATATTTTTGTAAGCGGAAAGGAGCGTTCTACGTCTACTGATGTGACCGGACAGAATTTAAATTTGGGTGCGATTTTTGAACTTATCGTGCAGGGGAAAATTTCACCTGCCCCGTTGATGAAGCTATCAATTTGGCACAAGGGTTCAAACCCTGGGTTATTGTTCAATAAGTTTTCAAACTTTTCTTTGAGTTTACTAGGGAATAGCTTGGACAATGAGGAATTCATAAGGCGAATTTTCTTCATAACCTGAATAGATTCATTCAACGCCAATATGCATTTGCATATAATCCGGTCTCTAGTCATTACATATGTCTGGCAATGTTGTAGGTAGCTTGAAAACAAACTTATAGGTCCGAGAGGTTAAAGGGCGAAATGCAAGGCTTGGAGTCGAACTTTGAAAGCCGTTTTCTAAGGCTCTGTGATGCCAAACCAACTGAAATTTTGGATTCTTACTAAAAATTATGGTCTGAAGAGGAATCATTGACAAAATCTGCAAAAAGTAGCATCTGCTATATATATAAAGTAGTATCATCATTCGTACGGGGAGAAACGCAAGGCTTGCGGTCGTTTATTGAAAGCCGTTTCTCAGGCTATATGGTACCAGACTGGCTGAAATTTTGGATTATTACTAAAAATTATGGTCTGAAGAGAAATCATTGACATATGTGGAAAAATCATCATTCTTAAAAGGCGAATGCAAGTTTTGGTTTTTAACTTTTGTCATGAAATACTTTCTTGAATCTTAACTTCCTACCCATATAAGATTATTTCCGTCGTCAGGTACTAAATATTTAATATTAGTTGTCAAACGTTGGCCACATTGGCTAGACGCTTTGGATTGGCCAAGAATTCGGTGGGGGAGGGGGGAGGCGGTCAGCAAAGGGCTGCAGGCTTTTTCCCAGCTCTTTCGGTTTTAGCTTTCCTAGGGGTTGGTCACGGCACCTTCACGGTTTGCCTATATCCTTGGTATTCCAACAGTTGTTTGGAACATGTTTTTTAAAGTTTAGAATCAACTCAGTGATGTTTGTTTCCTGACAAGGTCGTCTGCCCAGAGGTGACCCGATGACGGGGTAAATGTACGTAAAACTTATATAATTATGTGTTATCAATTCATTCCTTTTATTATATTCTAGAATCATTTACTTTGAGTTCACGAAGAGATTTAAAGCTTAGTCGAGTCATAAATAAAATTCCCAAGTTATTTAAAAGCGACAAGAGATCTTTTGATTTATTATAAACCTATCTGTATTTATTCAACCAATGAAGCGTTAAATGTCTTGAATTAAGTCTGCCAACGAACTTCAAACACGAGACCCTACCGATTGAGCTAGTTGTAAAGGTTTGTGAGTATGTAAAGATGGTTTTGTAAGTATTCAAATTGAACATTGTGTTGTTATATATTATCAATTTGCCTAGGTATGTAATCAAGCGGTTCGTTACCGTAATTACGTAACACTTTGAAGGCAATTTTCTCAGGCTACATGTTCGAAATTGATGAATGTTTTATCGAAAAACTAGTGAGTTCCCGGCATGCATTGCAACACCACTCAAATAATAAATTTTGAACACAAACAACTCACCAAAATTTCATCGCAATCGGATGAATAGTTAGGAAATAATTTCATAATGCCAGAGGTCACCATCATATATAGAAACCATCGTGGGCATGTGCACATCAAATCACCAAAGTTTCATCGCAATTGGATGAATGGTTTAGGAACGCATAAGGGCCAAACATATTTATATATTAAGATAAATCCGATTTTTATCAAATTTCGAAAATGCTAGTGTAGGATTGGATTATAGAAAAATATCAATTAATCATCAAACAGTATTAATAGCCTTGCGTCTGCAAGTGGTTGTGGTTGTAATTATAACAATAGACCAGCGTTTAAAATGGTCCCCACACATAAACATTCTGAACAACAGAATAAGGAAACTAACATATATATTTAGATGTTTAAGAGACATTTTAAACGAAAAATTACTTAGAACCACATACTTCGCTTTCTGTCAATCAATTATACAATATGGCATTATAGGATGGGGCGGTACATATACAAATCCAACACAAACAATTTACATATCACAAAAACTAATAATAAAAACAATTTAAAAAAAACCCTACTCATATTCGTCAGAACTTTTATTCCAACAATTTAAAGTCAGAAAATTAAGTGCAATATATTTTTATCATGCAACATTACAAATTTATAAAGATAATATTCAAAATAAAGTCGCACCATTTAAAAACAACAGAAATCTTAGACAAACATCAATACTTCCTACTCCAAAATGTAAAAAAACACTAGGACAGTTAAGTCATAAATATCTCGGAGTAAAATTTTTTAATTCACGTCCTGAAAAAATCAGAAACATGAACAGTAATATCAAAAAATTTAAAACTCACCTTAAAAATTATACCGAAAATTTGAACTGAATATAAAAAATAAAACAATTAAACCAATATAATAACACCCCCATACACACAAGCCCAGCTTTTTTATGGGGATAAATCAAATATGTACACATATTATGTAATTAATTATTATATTGAATTTATTGTAATTTATGTATATTTCCCTGAATAAAAAAATAAATAAAATAAAATTTAAGAACCTGGCTTCGACTGCGTGTCTGACGCTGCGCCATATAAACATCTGTGCATGTGAAATTTCAAACAAAGCTACCGTTGTAATTCGGTTTCGAATTCAAAAATTCGTCAAGGGATGGTGCCACTTCCGCTAGCAGGTCGCATAAGAACATGCCCTCCTATAAGTACTATGTATAAGTACTACGATTTTGTAAATTTGAGTATCTCTCCCGATATGGAAAGATTGACGGTAATATTTAGTTGTTAAACATAAGTTTGTTTGTTACATAAGACGTCATTGCCTGTCCCGGTGACTAGCTATCACTGGATCACAGTGGATCCGAGGAACGGGCTATTTTTGGAACCAGTCCCTATCGGATTTATAAAACGGTCACCAACACTAACTGGGCGAAGCCGAACCAAAAGCCGCCCGCAGGGAATAGCAGCAAAAACCTGCAGGCGGGTTTTTAACTGCTAGTTACATATTACTATCTTATTCTAAATAGTGAAGATTGGTTACAATGTACATATTATGCTGTTTTTTTCACCTCGTTAAGTGCTAGGTACGGCAGGACTCGCTTGACCATCCCCGGAGGATTGTTGCGATCCATATCGTGATCCTTGTTCATCTTCCACATCTCGTTGTCCTGCTCCATGCCGTAGGACGTGGTGGCTATGTCATCCCCACCCGCCCCATCCGTTACGTTGTACCTGAACAACATTCTTCATTGTTATATTGTTAAGTTGAGAGGATAAAAGTAGAATGTAAAGTAAATATGAAATGTAAAGAAAAAATGAAGTAAATATGTAATGTAATTATGAAATTAGGACACAAGTAGACCGTAAAGTTGGGAAAAAGAAGGATGTTAAAGAGGACAGTAGTAGGACATAAAATAGGATGAATGTAGGATAAAAGTTTTGGATAAAAGTGGAATTTTAAAGAGAATAAAAGTAGAATGTAAAGTAGGATATAAGTAGAAAGTAAAGTTATTTAAAAGAAGAATTGAGAAAAATGGAGTAGGATATAAAAGAGAATAGTAGGATGAAAAGTAGGATGAAGTTTGGATATAAGTGGGATAAAAGTAGAATGTAAAGTAGGATATAAGTAGAAAGTAAAGTAAAATAAGAGGAGAATTTTAAGTTAGATGAAATTAAGACAAAAGTTGACTATGAAGGATATGTTGGACAAAAGAAGGATATAAAAGAGAATAATAGGATATAAAAGAGAATAATACTAGTAGAATAATAATAGAGAATAAGAAATTTGGATACAAGTGGGATAAAAGTATAATGTAAAGTAGGATATAAGCAAAATTTTAAGAACAATGAAATTAGCACAGAAGTAGACCGTAAAGCAGTACAAAAGAAAGATGTAATAGAGGACAATAGTAGGACGTAAAGTAGGGCGAAATTGGGACATAAGTGGGAAAAGGTAGATTTGAAAGATGATAAAATTATGTAGAATAGACGTGGGCAAAATTGAATGATTGAATTAAATGAATAAATTCAATCTTGTGACACACTCAATCTTATTCTCATTTTCAAAAGGAATTAAATCTTTATTTCTTACCCTTGGCCTTGCATCCTACGATTTTTTAACAGCACCATATTTCTTTTAATTTCTATTAATTTATTTTACAGTTAAATAATTCATGTTATTTTGAGGTAAGAAAATAATAATGTACTCTGTAAATATTGGATATTCGTTGCGCGGATAGGTACACCTACTACAGGCGGCGCGCGCCACGAAATTGCCCATCACGTGTAGTATCCCGCGTAGTAAATCTATACAAAAAAACCCATAAGCCAGAGAGTTCCCGTCCCCAGCCCAAGCGACAAAACCGCCAACCAACTGAACCGACAAGCGATCGAGTCATCCAAAAGTCAGTCGTCCCGCCAGTCCCACTGTTCGTCATAGTCATAAATGAACTTATACCGTCATAGTCCTACAAGTCTGTTCAATTCTCAACCCCAATCTCTGTTTCACTTATTCAATGAATCAAAACATTTGTGACGTCGTCGTACCAAATCACAAATCCCACGGATCGAGTCGATCATCGGATCGATTCAATTCTAATCTGTAGAAGATATCGAGTCATTATTAGGTCAGCGGAATGCAAGTTATTCAAGTCACAGCAAGACAAAAGACACTTATTAGTCAGAAGTTCCTAATTCTTTCCTTGATGCCCGCAGAGAATCGGTTCGTCGTTAGTTCCCGCGCGGCCAAGCCGTCATCTTTGGGCGAAGCTTGCACGGGACCCTGAACTTGCTAAAAGCGAAAGTTAATCCTATATTTTTTCTCCCTCACACGTGCGTAAATTATGCAATGCGTTTAGAAACAACGATGTTTATTTATATTATTCTTTATATGGTATCTGTCTACCTAGCGGTAAACAAAATTAACAAAACACCAGTCGCTGTCGGACCGTGATACGTCATGATGATCGAGTGGTTTATTCCTTTATTTTTGTAATAAATTGTATGACGCATGTCGCTCAGACTTTTAATTAGTTTTTATTCGGCGCATCGGTTTAACTTCACCATTGAGGTAAGTGCATTTAAAAATATATATTTGAGTGAAACTTATTCCAGGTGACCGGATCGGATGTATGAAAGCGCGATAATACTATGTTTTTTATGTGAATACAGCAACTCCCAACTGCTCCCGTCTGGAGCTAATGAGACTATGGCATTCCCAATTGGGATATTTTGTGAGGCTGAAGGTAGTGGGAAGTTTAGATCACGTGAAGTAGACCAATTTTAAGTTTAATAAATAAGATAAAATTAGTGAAACTTTAGGGTGAACCACAAAAACTGTTCCATTTTAAGATTTAATTGATAGCCTAATATAAATACATTTTTCTTGTCAAAATTTGTTTTTTTTTGCAAAATAAGTACACATTAAAATATTTCATTAACTTCGTTTTTAGTACCTTCAATTTTTCAGAACGACATAATTCACCCTAAGAAGAGTGCTTTGCGCAGTGAAAACTTCTTTAGCACCGTTGTGATTTGAAACTCGATGAAACGAAAAATAACGACAATAAAAAGAGGCAAACACATGCATCTAAAGGATCTAGTCCGCGGGAGAATGAGATAGTATTATCGGTCTCCTCTTTGTGCGGTTTTTCGTAGCCTTTCGGCCTCCTCTTTGTGCGGTGCTTCGTAGCCTCTCATGTATACTTTAGTTTTCTTAAGTGAAAACCGAGTATTAGAAAATATATCTATGTATACATATAAATAAGGTTTTTTTTTTTTTTTTTTTGGAATTAATTGAATTAAAGGAACGAATAAAAGGAATCAATTCAAAAGGCCGGGGGAATCAGACTGAATCGATTCACTCCTGGGAATGAATCTGCCCATGTCTAATGTAGAATGTAAAGTAGGACAAAATTAGGAAACAAGTAGAATGTGAAGCAGGGCAAAAGATGGACGTAAAAGAAGTCAAAAGTAGGACGTAAAATAGGATGAAATTAGAACATAAGAGGAATAAAAGTAGGATTTGAAAGAGAATAAGAGTAGAATGTTAAGTAGGGTGAAATTAAGTCACAGATAGACCGTAAAGTAGGATAACAAAAGGATGCAAAGTAGAAAGCAAGAGGAAAAAATTACAAAATTAGGACATAAGTAGGATAAAAGTAGAATTTGAAAGAAATAAAAGTAGGATGAAATTGGGAAAGTAGAACACAACGAAGGAAAAAAGAAGGATGTAAAATAGGACAAAAGTAGGATGTAAAAGAAGACATAAGTAGGATAAAAGTTGAATGTAAAGTAGGATAAAAGTTGAATGTAAAGTAGGATAAAAGTTGAATGTAAAGTAGGATAAAAGTTGAATGTAAAGTAGGAAAAAAGAAGGATGTAAAAGGGATAAAAGTTGAACGTAAAGTAGGATGTAAAAAGAGATAATGCATAAATGATGTATGATTGTAAGAGAATCAAGAAAAGTTTTTATGATAGCTATACAGAGAATTTAGCAAGGTCCATCGAAACCAACAATCTATATACGTACATCACAACACCCAGAACAACAGCATCCACATCGACTTGCTCTATGTGATATGAACGCATGTTTAAAGTTCTATTTGCGTAGCTTGTAGTGTTGGTGGGGAATGCATATGGTGATGATGTGACGGTGTATGTTGGCTAGGGTGGACCTACCTGGCGGGGACTGACCTGGGCAGGATGGGCTTGTGCAGGTCGAGAGGGGCGCCGATCACCGCAGACCGGAGCTTTTCGTCGCTGGCCAGGGTTGTGCGGATCCGGCTGCGGTGGAGCCAGCGGAACCTGCCCTGAACACCACAAACAAACATAACTTATACAGGGTGGCCACAAAAAAAGTATTTCTAAATTCCCTGATAAATCCAGGTTTTCCAGGGCAGTTTCTACATTTTTCCCTGATATGTTTAATTTGATATAAGGGGATATCGTTCGTTAAATAAACAATTAAGGGAATTCCCTCATATATAGCATTTATTATTTCTTTGCATCCCAATAATCCATTAAAAACAAAATACACTTGTTACAAATTTATGAAATTTCGCCTGAAGACAATTTGTGAATAAATGAAAAGACCAGACAAAAATAGACAAATAAACAAAAAAAAACATTAACATTAGAAGATGTACTAAAAAAATATCACATGAAACAATATTTTTCACTGCAATCGGTGAAGAAATGGAGAAAAACCCGCAGTTATTATTGTGAGGTTTGAAAAACATAATTTAGAGTGGTTGTCAGAAATGACAGTTGTCTCCAAATCTTTGGGTAGACCAATAGAAGTATTTCAAGAAAGTGGTTCTAGATCAAGGAAGAAAAAAAGTGCATGATATGTTAGAGTCTCGCACTCTTGATGAACTCCAGTTAGCAGCAGAAATGAGATTGCACAAATGTATAAATGGGACTGCGATGGTTATGGTAGTCACAGTCACTTCAAGCAAAGGTATAGTGATGGAGAATATCATGATGACTCGAATCTCCCTACAACGTCGTAGGTGCCATTTCAGCTCTACAGCGAAGGAAACTCAAGAAGCAAGACTTATATAGCTAAACCCACGGTCTTCATCTACAAGGAACTTCAGACCAATAAGATTACAATTTAAAAAAGAAACTCCCGAGATAATAAGAAATGAATTTGCGTTTTGCGACCATTTCCTAAAAAAAGGGTTCTATTTACCTACTGAAGTTTTAAGTCTACTAAAAATTCGTTCAATGGTTCTGGAAATTTGTGTGATGATTTTGACTCCAACGACAACGCAAACACCTTTAGCACTTAGATTTTCTACCATTTTTCGATTAAAATATGTGAGTACCTAATTATTGCCCATCTTTTTTTGTTTATACAAGGTGTCCGGAAACTCGTAGTACAAGCGGGAAACTGGGGATTCCCAATCACATTTGGAGTCGATTTTGTGGTATAACTTTTTTTGATTTGAGCTTTCGTTTTCGAGAAAATCGAGTCAGAAGTTGATTTTTTTTTTGGTCAAATTCTTGTAAATTATTACCGACGATCATAATACTTAACTAATAAAAACAATTTAAAAGAAAACCAAACAAAGAAATCGGTATTTAAAGCATAATTTTGAAATTGCCCATCAATTAATTCAACATAAAAATAAAATGTTCGCTCGTTCCACGGTTAAACACAGCTGTTACTACATATTCGCAGCTTCTGTTAAAATAACAATGCAAAATTAGCTCTATCTCTTTCTACGCTAGGTACAATCAACACGTGAAAGAAGAGACGAGATAGCGTTTTCGATATTTCGTAAACAGGTACCATACGGACGAACTAATAATTAAAGGGCGCTCCACACGGCACTGCATGCAGGGAATCTTCCGCAGAGTCCCTGCAAATTGGGTGGTTAGTAGTCCGAACCGCCTGCCGTATTATTATTTACCCTCTTCGAATTCTCAGTCGGGTCAGCCGCAGAGGGTCCGCCTCCAACTTGCGACCAATCTGCCGGAATGGAGATGTTACTACACGTCGTTGACAGCGACTTGTACCAGTACAGCGATTAGGATATAAATATTATTATTTTACTCATCATGCTTGAAAAGGAAAAAGAAGTTTGGGTAGAAATTTTTGATTTATACAAGGACCTTCGATGCTTGTGTGATATTTCCGACAAAAATTGTTTGCGGCGAGATCTAAACCATAGATTCTCAACGTGGGCGATAAGGGGACGACAATTCAGGGGGCGGTACAATTAAAGGAGAAAATTGAGGGCGTTTCAGACTTTCAGGGGGGCGGTAGGAGACCCAGAGAAACCCATCCCACCCTATCCCATTAGGGGCCATCCATTCACAAAAATAATTTCCTTATCCCATTACGCCCCCTCCGTTGCGGCAAATGTAGCCCCATCGTGATATCCCGTTACGCCCCCTTCGTCGTGGTGATGGTGGCGTACCGTTACGCCCCCTCCGTTGTGGCAAATGTAACCCTGTCGTGATATCCCATTACGCCCCCTATTGCTGTTTCGGATAGGGGGCGCTAGGATAAAATTATTCTTAAAGTGGTCGGTGGGCAAAAAAAGGTAGAGAATCTATGACATAGGTTCTCAACGTGGGCGAAAACGCCCCTTTGGGGGCTTTTCAGACCTTCAGTTGGGCGGTAGAATACAAGGAGAGAATTGGGGGGCGTTTCAGACTTTCAGGGGGGGTGGTAGGAGACCCAGAGAAACCCATCCCACCCTATCCCATTAGGGGCCATCCATTCACAAAAATAATTTCCCTATCCCATTACGCCCCATCCGTTGCGGCAAATGTAAATCGTGATATCCCGTTACGCCCCCTTCGTCGTGGTGGTGGTGGTGTACCGTTATGACTCCTCCGTGGTGGCAAATGTAACCCTGTCATGGTATCCCATTACGCCCCCTATCTCCGCTTTTTTCTACTATAATATCCATGTTTTATTCATACAAACCATTGACTCTATCTATTGGTGAAAACCGCATGAAAACCCATTGCATTGCTTAAAACATCTAAGCGCACATACATTTTTAGCAACTTCATACTATGTAAAGAAGATATTTTCTTTGAATTTCTCAGCTTTTCTCTACTATAATATCCATGTTTTATACATACAAACCTTCCTCTTGGTCTTCCTTTGGTATCTATTGGTGAAAACCGCATGAAAATCCATTGCATAGTTTAAAAGATCTAAGCCCACATACATTTTGAGCGACTTCATTTTATACCATGTATGTAAAGATTTGCCTAATGAAATATGCGTGTGTTTTTATTTTTTTTCGTTATCGGTAATATTAGTTAGAAAAATACGTAAGATGGGACATTTTTAATACTTTTTTTGTTTAAATTGTTCCATATTGTCCCTACCTTTTCTCATTTTTTCCATTGTTACCGTTGTCTATGTTTATTATTTGTCTGTGTCTGTTATTTTTCCACTGACACCATGTTCTATGTCTAATTATTTAAAAATTAGTATTATTAAAACCCTGAAGAAGTAAGCGTTGCTTACGAAACATGTCGGTTTTTATAAACAATAATAAGTAATTGATTAATTTGGACTTTTTTATTTTGCGTGGCAAAATTTTATTTCAAAAATTATACAGGGTGTAACAGCAAAGCTAAGACCTCTCTGCAAATTGGGTGGTGTAGTGGAAATTGCCAATCTGCTGTCCTGCCTACAGTAGTAACTAGAAATCGGATCGTGAGGAGAGACCTTAAAACATAGCCGGTATCTGTTATGGTCTTATACACGACACCTTTTTTCAGCCCGATTCCAATTGTAGACAAAAGTGAACATTTTTCGCTTTACGAGATCGCTGTTTTCATCTCTATTTTCATTAATTTGTGAATAAGCCGCCGCACTTTTAAGCACAGATTATGGAAATTACACTTCATTTCAACAATTACTAGAAGAAACAACTATTTACGTACACAAAATAGGTTATTAGGTTCTAAGTTTAGGTAAATTAAGTAATTCATGCTTATTTAGTTTGAAACGAAACTTTGCAAATGTCAAATCCATGTAAAAAAACTTGGCGGCTATGGAGATGTTTTATATGGGCAATTTTTAACTTTGAATGAATATCGTATTTTAATTGCATATTTTTTCTGTCTATCATGACTGAAACCGATGCTTCTTGTGGTAATTAAGTTTAAAAGTAGTTGACTTTTCAAAATTTTTGCCTATTTAAAGTGTAGCGGCATGCGGCGGCTTCTTCACACTTTACCCTATTTTCATATCTACGATTTCAGTAGGCATCATAACAAACAGTATGGTTCGTGTGTTCAGTAATGACAAATGAAATCCTAGATATGAAAATAGAGGTGAAAATAGCGATCGCGTAAGTCGAAAAATGTTGACTTTAGTCTCTAATTGGATCGGGCTGAAAAAAGGTGTCGTGTATAAGACCATAACAGATACCGGCTATGTTTTAAGATCTTGACATGTTTCGACACGCAAAACAGTTTAGTTCGCTTCACGCATTCCGTTCATTTGGTTGACATTTTTCTATCAACAACCCTGTTGAACTAAACTTTAAAACAAAGTGTGTTTGTGAATTATTTTCATCTTACGTGATTAATTATTGTGTATTACAATGGAATATTCCAACGCAGAATTTGTGACATGTGTTTTTGTGATATGCAAAGTGTTTTTGAATTATCTTTCCTCGGAACATTGCCTCATAATGTAAGTAGGTACACACCTTTGCTAATAATATTACACACAAGGCTTGTTCGAATTGGTCCAGTACTACTTTAAGTATCGTGTATTACTTGAATTGCCGATAATCGTTCGTATTACTTTCAAGTAGGGTACATTTTTGCCTGCCGCCCGTTTCAAGATGACTTGCAAACAAAGTAAAAACACTAATTAACCATATTGTAATGCTTAGAAGAAGTGAAATTTTAGAACAGGTGGAAGAATAAATTAGTAAGATGAAAATAAATAAACTATGGACACGAAAAGACATTTAGCAACTTATAAATCATTTAAGAGTAGCATCTTCGAACTGTCATTTGAGTTAACCCTAAAGAAGCCGAAATTTTTTTTTTTTTTTTTTTTTTTTTAATTTTAAATTTAAAAATGCTTAAATTGAAAGTCTTTATGTTTATTTGGGTTCTCTACGTGATGTAGGTTCACCAGTTTTCCGCTTGTACTACGAGTTTCTGGACACCGTGTATATGTGAAATATAATATGTAAAATTTAAAATTAATATGTTTTATTTGCCTAGATATTTGTATATTTTCACAATGTTATTATTTTGTTGTAAATTTCTACGGAAGATTAATTTAATTAATTTAATCTTCCGATTGAGTTTCGCTAATATTGTCTTCATTTAATTAAATATTAGAATTTGAGTTTTTACTATTAAAGTTACAGAATAAATAAAAAAAAAGTAAATTAATAATTTTTACTTCAAAATAGTTATAATTCATTAATAAGATGAAAAAATAAAAATTGCATTTATATTTAGTCAGCAAGGAAATAATTCGTGTTTTTTCTTCATTCCGTCCACTGTGCGTCGCAAGTAAAAGTAATAAAACACAACTTTGGGGTTTCACAAATTGCAAAATAACGAATTTAGTTTTATTTTTGGAATTCCCTGATATTTTAATTTTTTCTTTAAATTCCCTGACATTTCCCTGATAATTCCAGGTTCGGTAAAATTCCCTGAAAATTCCAGGTTTTCCAGGTCCTGTGGCCACCTTGTTATAGTTCCATGCTTTCCAATCTTCCTCTTACCATCTCCTTCCCTTCCCCAATTTCTTCAGCTTCACAAAGTACCCCAATTTGAGATGCCATAGTCCCACTGTCTCACTGAGTCTCACTGACAGATTGATGTGTAAGGATTCAAATCATTTTAATTCAGGGAGTAGTTGAGATTCTTGTGCTTTATTCACACAACTACTAGAGCATAGATTCTCAACCTTTTTTTGCCCACCGCCCACTTTGAGAATATTAAATTTTCTAGCGCCCCCCAACTCGTGAATCTGAAACAGCAATTGTCGTCACGATTATATTTACCACAACGGGGGTGGAGGGAGGGGAATGGGGGGGAGGGGGTTATATACATAAAATAAATTTCAAGATATATGACAATTTGAAAAAAATTGAAAGACATTGCTGGAGTCATCCGTTTTTATCGCTTTTTGCTGTTCGCTGACGATCTAAAATTATTTCTTCTAATAATGGGATGGGGCGAAATGGGATATAATAATAATATTTTTTTATTAATTTCTTACACCATTACAAATTTGACTTTATTATATATAAGAAATAAGGCAAGAAATATGGTAATTTAAAAAAAAAATCAGGCGGTGTTGAAGATTTAGTCAATGCGGAGAGACTCTTTCAAGAATCAAAAGAATTTCCCTTTTGAATCTCTCCTCACTGACGCTAAATATATCAATCTCGGAGGAGATTTGGTTCAGAAGTAATATACTCTTCCCTACCGGGAAAACCATTGGCATGATAGTCCTATAGGCAGGAAGATAGAATAATCTATGACGACGCTGTCTAAGTTAGTCATCTGGAACATAGAGACACACGCGCTTCAAAATGGCTGAGTTCTCAATATACCCTCACAGCAGTCTGATGGCGGATGGCGGTATACCCCTCTCTTCTGAGCTGCAGGGAGTGAAGTTCCAGCATGCCCAGAAGAAAGTTCGTCAGGTAGAGCCATAGATAGTGGTCGTACTCCCTCATGTAGAGAAATCTTAGAAACTTTTTTTGAACCCTTTCAAACATAAGGATCATCATCTCATCTTATGAGGATTCTAGATAAGCGAACCACTCTCCAGCCTATTGCGGACCAGGGAGAAGTATAAAATCTTCAGAGCACGGGTATCGCGAAAAACTCTGACGGTTATATGAGGACGAAATGTCAGCTTACTTTCATACATAATCCCAAGATCCTTTATATTTGAAACTCGTTTGAGATTACGACCGAGCATAGTGTACCTGTAGTAGGTGAGACTGGTATACTCTGATAAAAGTCAGAACTACGCATTTTAAGACATTGAAATGAAGCTGCTTTCGTTGACACCCTTCTGAAATGTTATCAACCAGCTTGAAGGCGCTGGCAGTCCTCAATATTTCTTAATAGAAGAAATAATTTTAGATCGTCAGCGAACAGCAAAAAGCGAGAAAACGGAGGACTCCAGCAATTTCATTAATGAAAATAGAAAAGAGAAGAGGCCCTAGGATCGATCCTTAGGGAACCCCAGAAAAAACGAGAAATTCAGCAGATTGGAAGAATCCGTGTGTGACAAATTGCTTTCTGTTCCTGAGGTAACTTTTAAAAAACTTTAACATCCGAAGGGAAAAATCCAACTGGGCAAGTTTTATGAGTAAGATATCATAATTCATAGTATCAAAGTCTTTGGAGAAGTCGTTATACGAACAGTCTACTTGGTATCCACTATCTAGCGACCTAGCAACATAGTCGGTGAAAACCATCAGATTGGTTTCAGTGGATCTTCCTTTCCTGAAACTATGCTGTCCGGGGCTAATGTATGCGTCTGTCTGTGGCATAAGGAATTTATGAATTAATTGTTCAAATAGTTAAGCTGTTAGCGGGAGCTGATAGTATGGCAACTGGTCTATAATTTTCGATTACCTTTTTCGAACCTTTTTTAAAAATAGGACATATTTTTGGAAGCTTTCCATACTTCAGAAAAAGTGGAAGTACTAATAGCGAAGTTAATGATAAGACATATACCTAATGGTAGTTTTAGGAACTCGGTGCACCCTTTAATAAAAAAATACGGGGACGAAGTCTGGTCCGATAGAGGGTGAGTTCTTCATAAGACTTATGGCACTCATAAGGTCATATTCCGTAAATATATCGAAATCAAAGTTTGAAGCTCCTCTGGTAGTAAATGTGGCCGTATTATTAATGTCTAGAAGTGGAAGGTCTTTATTGTAGACCGATTGAAAATGATCAGCAAATGCGTTAGCCACCCTCAAGCCACAAAATTCTTGATTACCTTTTATCATGGTGTGTTCAAGACTACCATCCTATTTCAGACACGTAGGCTCGATAGGCCACTCGAAACTCGCGCCTAACTAACGCTCGGTAAGAACTAAATAGATCGTTTTCACTCTGAAGGCCTCCAGTTTTCCAACGCTTATGAAGGGAGTGTTTGATCTCTATATTCGAGATGACTTCTCTCGAGAACCACTTCTCAGATACTTGCGACCACCACCGCTTGTCGTTAGCAAACGAAGCGCACTAGATTCCTCGTTAATATCAATTAGGATAAACTTGTAAATCATTTTAATAATTTTAAAATTACAGCGCGCAGCGAAAAAGACGTACGTCCTGCCGGCATCTGGAGCACTGAAGGGGTAAGATGGGTTTCTCTGGGTCTTCTACCGCCCCCCTGAAAGTCTGAAACGCCCCCCCATTTGCTCTTGGTCTTCCACCGCCCCCCTGAAGGTCTGAAACGCCCCCAAGGGGGCGTTATCGCCCACGTTGAGAACCTATGTACTAGAGCGAAGGAGATTTCCGGGTGTTTGGTTTTTGATTCGGTTATTTTATTTTATTAATATCATACCTCCAAATATTAATATGGAATCATAAAAACTGCTTACTGTGGTTTAAAGCCAACGAATCCTCCAAGATTTTACCATTTATCCCATATTTTAAAGTTTAAAAAAAAAAATTAAAATGTAAAATTAAAAATTAATTTGAATTCATAAAAATCACCTACCTACCTAAATTTGGGTAGATATCGCTCGAGTTGATAAAAATAAAATCGGTCAAGAAATTTTAAATTTTTTTTTATTGTAAGTACAACACAAGGGTCCCAACAGCACCCAATCGCCTGGAGCCAATGAGATTATGACATCCACAATTAGGGTATGTTGCGAAGCTGAAGCTAGTGGAGAGAGGAAGAATACGGGTAAGAGGAAGGTGGGGAAGTACCTGGCTATTCAGATTTGGTCACCAAACACGGTTCAAGCCATTTCAAGCAAAGTTTCGAATGTGACTGGTTGTCTTTCAATAGTGCGAGACTGAAAGTATTTATGTACTAGTTTTGGTTCATGACTTTTCAGTGAGCTAGAGTGGTGAGATTGAAAAAATACGACATTATTGATGCGTTGTAGTTGAAAATATAGAAATATATATTTTTTTTATTTTTTATTTATCTTGAAAGTGCTACATATTATAATATTACTGGTCTTCCATTAAAAGTATTTGCATGTGGATGGTATATTTTTGATTTTAATTTGAAAATTC
Organism: Limnephilus lunatus; assembly: GCA_917563855.2. NCBI lineage: Eukaryota > Metazoa > Arthropoda > Insecta > Trichoptera > Limnephilidae > Limnephilus > Limnephilus lunatus. Next base: position 25,573,068 of record OU830596.1, read on the forward strand.
ATTTTTTAAATTAATTAATTTAAATTGAACTAAACTGGTTTATATTATATTCACAATTAAAAATATGTAAAATGATTTTTTTTAAATATATAACTGTATATTTCCTAAATTAACATAAGGCTCCGTTACCGGCCCCAAAAAGAAGAAGATGGAGAGATATGAAAATACGAGTGTTAGAAGAGCGCGCTAACATTTACAGCGATAAAATCGATGCAAAAATCATGGAAATCTTTAATAAAACACGACTCGTTTAAAATAGAGCAAAAATCTTGCGAGGGTTGTCTTAAACAGCATTTAAAGAAACGCTGTGAATTTTTTCATACATATAACTTGTAAAATAACTGAAAAAAACTTGTTTATAATAATTTTTGGAGCATACTTTGCGATTTTTTTCTATCGAGGGAATTTTATATAATTTGCATTTTGACACGACGAATGTCTAAATATTATCTTCAAGAATTACATATATTTTTTTAAGAGCTTAAAAACTTCAAATTTTAAGGGAGGTTTGCAAGAAATCGGTAGAAATGCGGATAGCAGCCTCTTAAATAAAGAAATAAAAATGAATAAATTAACGCAAATCTTGGAAGTGGAAATTAATCCACTTCTCGACATCCGATCAAGCTGAAACTCGACGGATAGACTTGTTGTCGATGACAATGCATTTTATCAAATTTTGGTGCACACACACGCGCACACTCGTGCATTTCTCTGAAGTTAGCTACCAGTCGGCCCACTACTTAATAAAAAAAAAAGTTTTAATGAATAAATTATAAAAGAACTAAAATTCATCAAATAAAATTTACTTACGCATGCCAGATTTGAATCTGCAACCTCATAATTCGTAGCCAAGGATGGTAATCACTAAACCAAAAGACTAGTGTATCAAAAAAATTCTTACTTCTCTGATCTCTGTGAGGGCCCCCCTGATGTCCCTGGAGCACCACTTGGGCAGGCAGAGGCGCCCCTCGCTCCGGCTGGGGTCGCTGTTGAACCCTATCACGGGCTTTCTGAAAAAAAAACATCAGTCGGATAAATTGTAGGCAAAAAAAATGGGAAAAATTAAAGAGAAAATAATCACTAAAACGTCCCATGCGACAATGCATCTGGTAGGAATGGATTTGTTCCTAAAGTCTTGGGCAGACCCAAAACGCACCGAGCATGCCAAATTACGGAGACAATTATTGAAATCACAGAAATCTAATGGAGGCGATGGGACTAAACTTAGCAGTTCTTGGTGTATGGTACTATTTTTTTTTTTAAATTAGCTCCACAAAGAAAACTTACTTTTTTACATTACCCTGAGGAAAATAATTTCCCTAGGGGCCTGTACTATCTTTGGGGATGCCATGTGGAGGGTCTTTTAGAGGAAAGGAAGGAGAGAAAGTTATGGGAAGGAAAAAGGTAAAAAGGGTAGGTAGGAAACTGGGGGTCAATATGGCTAGGAGTGACGGACGTATGAATCCATCCCTCCCACTGCGGTGCAAGGCGATGGGTAGAGACGCATCCGCCACCAAGACCTGGACAAACCTCACCCCATAAACTCAGGCACCCTGCCAAGTCACCAAACGTAACAAACCCCTTGGGGTGACCTATGGCAGAGGTGTTGGTTATCCAATAAATGGTTCACAGGGCGGCGGTACCCATACCCGCCTAGCTTTTATGGCTACACCAAAACTAAACTGTGCAGGCAAATATATATTTATTTTTTTTATCGTATTTTTGAAACCCTGGCGATTTTTTGAAAATTTCAATCCAAAAAATCAGACCATTTTTATAAACCGGAAAGACGGGACATAATTTTATGGGTGCAAAAAAACGATAATTACATAGCCGAAAATCATTTTTAAAAAAAAAGAACATTTTACACATGAATGGCAAAGGAGAATAACGAGGCATACCAAAAATATTACATCTCATAAATATTTTTTTCCTTGATCCATCTTTTTTAATTTTTACGGTGCTCCAGATTTCATGTCCGGGTTGAATCTTTCCCAAATGAAAGACTAAACCCTTCCACACACTTTTCCACAAATGAATATCTAGTAAATTAACGCAATGTAATTGCACTATATAAGAATAAAACAATACAAGAACAATACGTCAATCCACCAGAAACATAATGGGAAAATATTTCACCGACTCCAGATATTTTCATATCAGAGGGTTCGGCTCTGATGAAATCCTAACTGGTCCGATAAATCCTACTGATCCCTCAATATAAATATTTAAAAAATCTTTCGTAATCCTACATGTATTTAAAATGACCGACTTTTGCATTTTTATGTACAAATTTTTTGACAAATCTAATACGCCTAAATTTTGAATGAGAGAGCTTGGTATAATGCCAGTAGCCGAAATAACAAATGGTAATATTTTTATAGTCTGAGAATGCCAAATTCTTTTAATTTCATTTCCTAAATCTGTATATTTTCTTATTTTTTCAGAAACAGTTTTCTGAATATTACAAGAATTTGGTATAGCGACATCAATGATATAAGTTATTTTCTTAATTTTGTCATGTAAAACTATATCGGGTCTATTATGACTAATTGTTCTGTCTGTCAGAATAGTTTTATCATAATAAATTTTATAAAATTCATTTTCTAAAAATGAATTTGGTTCATATTCATAATATGGTACATTACGGCAGTCAATCAAGTTATGTTTAATTACCAAACTTTGGTGAATTATTTTTAAAACTTGATTGTGCCTAAATGTATACTCGGACGGCGCTAATACAGAACATCCCGATATAATATGTTCTATAGTTTCCGGAAAAGCCAAACATTTTCTACATAAATCATCAATTTGATTTGCATCTTTGATGATATGCTTCCTATAATTTTTAGTATTAATGACTCTATCTTGTATGGCAAGCATAAAGCCTTCTATTTCTGCGCTCAACATTATTATTATTATTATTATTAAGTAATGAGCAGGCAGCATTCTGCTGATGCGCTCGTATCTATTTTTATTTGTGCAAGAACAAGATCAAATTTCCGTGTCAGAGAGCAGAGGTTCGTATACAGTATCGAGATATTGACTATGTTTACATGTTTTTTGGAATTTTTATAATTTAATCTTATTAATCATTAATCATTATCATTATAATGTTCAACGTCTATATATGACTAAATCCAATGTAATATACTTGTACTTGTAAATTATAATAATAATATATTATAAAATTTGATTTTGTTAAAATCAGCACCATTACCATAACACTTCTAACCACTGGAGCGACGGCGCGTTTTTTATTTTTTTCCTCGGATTGCTCGTGATATTTTAATGACCGTTTTGAATATTTTCCGCCAACCTTAAAAAAATCATATCTCCGAATTTTAATATGGAGGAATACAAACTGATCATAGTTCTATATAGTCAATGAAATCACCTATCTTTGGTTGCTTATAACATATTCCTAGGATTTATAAAAATAATGTTACAAAATCGTAAACATTCAAAACGGAACTATTCTCAGTATTGCCTCCCTTTAAACTCGCCTAGTAAGTTCAAATTTCCCTCCACATTGAATATTTTCTATTAGGTTTCTTTTATATTGTCTAATTTATAATCACAATCTACATATGTATATAAGAAAACTGAATTTTGATGTTTTGAACTGTTGAATGTTCCCTTTGAATAATTTTTGACACAAATTTAGTCGAAAAATGGCGACAATTTTAATAAGACTAAATTAAATTCATAAAGGCCACACCAAAATTAGCTGCAGTACATCAATTATCTTAAATCCACAATACCAATTAACTCGATTATTGATTTATTTATAGAAAATATTGCATTTTCAAAAACACACGACGATCGGAAAAAAATGTCAAAAACATAACCACAAAACTTTGTTTTTCAAATAATCACTGAATTTTTAAGTTTGAAACACGAACAGTTGAATGCATTACTATTTCAATTATTATAACGCTGGTACACAAATTTGTTATAAACATCCACTAAAATACGATAAAAAGCCGAATTTTAAACTGACAGCTTCAGACCGTTTAACATTTACAGAGATCTACAAAATACGAATTTTCGATGGAATATTTAGTCTACATTACTAGACTACACTGCCATCTGTTGAATTTTAATAGAAGTAGTTTCTTTCTACCTATGCAAAAATGTCAAAATGGAACTGCGGGCTCATTTGAAAATATTTCAAAAAAATTTTTAATGCATTAGGGAGAAATTTCTGTAATTCGGCAACTTAGTAAACTTATATTTTGTAAGTGGTACCGAAATTCAGCAAAAAGCGTTCCAGTGGCTAAAACAGGTACAGAAGGCATAAAATGTACGGGGTTCTCTTCGTAACATCTGTCAAAACGTCAAACCAAATGATAAGTTCGCAGAGAACAAACAATAAATCTAGTAAATGTTAAATGTCAAAATCAAAAATTTGCCTGAAATCAAAGTGTTCAAAAATCAAAAATCAGTGTGGAATTTTACAAAATTAATAGAACATTTTCGGAGAAGGGACCTTTTCATATAGTGACGTCACGAGCCCAAATAATGGATTTATTTATTTTTAAAAAAAAATGTACATTTCTAAAAAAATTTACTAACATTTTCGTAATCTTAGTAAAAAAATCTATCCACACGATTTTTTCCAAGTCGTTATGAAATCGTTTTGTTGCGAACAAGTTTCAGCTTGTAGAGTTGACTCAGAGATATGCCTGCATATAACCTGCCCCGATTCTATACTTCGCAACGTAAATGGCGATCAGCTTCTAAACATCTCTAGTCTCCTCAGGCGTCACATTACTAGAGCTTGGCTAAACTGCAAGATCTCGTTACCAACTTCAGTTAGGATTTTGACAACAACAAGGGAACAGATTCATACACGATGCGGGAAGCACCAGGCAAATGGGAAAAATCTCGATCCCGTAAAGTTAAAACCATAACTCTAATTATATTAGTTTTCTATTGGTTTACCATTTAATTTATTTATTTTTTATTTATTTATTTATTTCAAGAATTTTGTTTTTACAATACAAATGGTTACATGTGCAAGGTTATACAATAATTCATTTTATATTACTACTACTCCATAAATTGAGCTCAAGAGCTCGTGTTTATGGGAGGAGTATTAACATGCAAAAAAAAATTAATAGTGTTTTAGTGAGATGTTTAAACAATGATCAAAGAACTTATGAAAATAAATACAAATATTACTTGACAAAGGTACATAATTTAGAAAAAATAGTTATAGAAGGACAAATAACAGTATATACCTATATATATATACTTTTAATATTAGATATTACAGTTCAAGTAAGGGTAAATTAAATTAAATTAAGGGTACAATATATCATTATCCAATTTCAGGGACTTAATTTGCTTTTTAAATTGTTCATATTTCAATGTTCCCGTTATATTAATTTTGTTTTTGGACAATAATATATTGTACCATTTTACACCTAAATACAAATAGTGATGCTGAGCCGTGGTTGTTCTAAGCACAGGAATGGCTATTAAGCCATTAGTTTTAAATCTATTGCTTATGCTATCAGAGGGGTGAATTTTTTGAATAAAATATTCTTTATATATTTGATATAAGGCGTTTCTCTTATACAATTCTATGATTGATGGTACATTAAATTCCCGAAATAATTCTAGAGTAGGGAAATCGTATGGTTTCCTAAGGATGATTTTTATAATTATTCTTTGAATTATAATTATGGGCTGTAAGGAAGATTTAAAGGCCCCTCCCCACCCAATAATGCCGTACTGTAATAAGGACTGAATTAATGCATAATAGACCATTTTTATAGTTTTTTTGTTTAAAATATTTCGTATGTTATAGAATATATAGATTAGTTTCCTTATTCTTTCCACAGTGAGATTGATATGATCTTTCCATTTAACATTTTTATCTATTAGGATTCCAAGATATTTTACATTTGATTTATGATTTAGTTTAGCGCAGTCCGTATTACATGTATCGTCATTTGCACAATTTTTGGAATGAATTGTTATGTTAATTAAATTATTTGATACATCTTCTTGTAGAGAGAATGGAATATAATAAGTTTTTTCTGTGTTGGGTGATAATAAATTGTTATCGAACCATTTTTTTATAACATTCATGTCTTGATTGGCTGCAATGGTAATATCGTTCCACGTTTTTTTTTCAATAATTATTGCAGTGTCGTCAGCAAAAGATATAAGTTTACCATTAAGTGATAATTTAAACATTTGGTTAACGTATATTATAAATAAAATTGGTCCAATAACAGTCCCTTAGGGAATTCCAAATTCTAAAGTTTCATCCACACTTAGTGAGTTATTTAATTTTACTTTTTGACTTCTTTGAGTTAGATAGCTTTGTAGCCAATATCTAACGGTACCAATAATGCCGATATCATTTAATTTATTAATTAGTTTTGTATGGGAGATACTATCAAAAGCCTTGCGTAAATCAATGAAAATGCCAAGGCATTTGTTTTTTTTATCTAATGCATTGTATATATTGGATGTTAGTTCAGCAATGGCATCATGTGTGCCTAGTTTCTCTCTAAATCCAAATTGGTTAGGACTAAGTATTTTATTATTATCAATGTAGTACATGAGTTGCTTTTTTACGATTTTTTCAAAAAATTTTGCCACGTTTGAGACAAGAGATATAGGTCGATAATTTGATATTTCTTCAGGGCTGCCTGATTTAAAAACGGGTGTTACGATAGATTTTTTATAAATGGAAAGGAATATTCCACTATTCAAACTAATATTTATAATGTGTGTAATTGGAATGTTTAAAAAATTGTTATATTTTTTCAATATTTCTACTGTGATTCCATCAAATCCTGGTGCAGATCCACCTTTTAATTCATTTATAATATTTTTATGTCATTTGTTGTTACTGGTTGGAAAACTGACAGATTATTTTGTTTAAGGCAGTCCTTCTCGAAATTATCTATTTTATAATTTTCATTGATCCGTGTAGCTAAATTTTGACCGACGTTAGCGAAATATTTATTAAAGGCATTAGCACATTTTGTCGGTTCCCTTATGGCATCAACAGAGTTTTTTCCGATATAAATTTTTTTAATTAGAGTATTTTTGTTTTTTTTACTATTTATTTCATTTATTGTTTTCCATATGTGTTTTACATTTTGTTTAGCCAGGTCAATTTCATTTTTGTAATAGTTTTCTTTAGTTATTTTTATTAAAGATGTTAATTTGTTCCTATATTTTTTGTAATACGTAAATATTTTTTTATCTAAGGGAAATTTCTTTGTCAGGTGATATAACTCTTCTTTTTTTCTAATAGAAACGACTAAGCCATGTGAAATCCATGGTTTTATTTTTTTGAATTTTGCTTTAATATGTATAGTTTTAATGTCAGTCGATGCTCTAATAATATTGCAAAGAATATTATCAAAAATATTTGCGCTCGTTTCAGAACATGTAGATTCTAATACGGGTTTCCACGTTTCGGTACTTATTTTAATACTTAATTTATTATGGTTTAGTGATTTTTTTTGTAAAAGCATTGCTCTCTGAAATTTTGTGTTTATTAATATTAAGTTGTTGTATACAGATGCAAGTGTGATGGTCAGTAATATTATTTTTTAATATTATGGTAAGTAATTTGTCAGTATGTTTAGTGTTGCACCATATGTGATCAATACACGATGGACGTTGACCCGTAATTTCTCTAGTATAATTTTTTATACATAATATAAAATTCATTTCTGTCATAAGATTGATAAATTCAGTTTTTATTTTGTTATTATTTTCGTTAGAAATATCTAAATTAAAATCGCCAATTATTGTTATGTTCTGTTTGTTTTTTTTTGATAAAATAAAGCGTAGTAATTCATCCATAAATATATACTCATTAGAGCCGTGCGTTCGATAAATTGCAATAATATTAAAACATACTTTATTTACAGTTACATTAATATCTAAGCAATTAACTCGCTGCATAGGTATTTCTTCCACTGTAATGTTTGAATAACAGGATTTAACGAATACAACAATACCACTATTTCGGTTGATAGCAAAGTGTGTCATAAAGTAACTATAACTAGGTATATAAAATTTATTGTAATCGCTGGTGAATGCCTCAGTTAACACAATAACGTCCGGTTTATGATTTAGTAAATTAATTGAAAGTAAGAATTCATTAAAATTTCGTTTCATTGATCTAATATTTAAATGTAATATTGAGAATGAATTCGGTATTTTATCTACAATATTATTACAATCATTTAAAGTGTCACAAATATGTTCCGCAATATTAAGAGAATCATCTAATTCTTTAGTGTAAAAATTATTCATATTTAAGGGGATAAAAAATAAGCATGCAAAATGCAAACTTACTCGTATTCGATTCGCATTTGTGCATTTTTTAACATTTTCTTGCGGAATTCACATAAGTAACTGTTACCTGGATGTTCATTTTGGTAACCCTTTCTGTTAGTGCAGTTGTGGCATTTGGCAGGCTCTTGTTTTTTGGGGCAGTCTTGTATTTTGTGCTCTCCTGCACAGTGAAGGCATCTGGGACTCTTCATGTTTTCAAGGCATCTTAGTGATGTATGTCCATATCCAAGACAATGATAGCATTGCATGAGTGGAAAGCAATCTTCTACGTGTGCTTTTGAGTATCCAATGTTGATCCTTTCTTTTGATATTATTATTTTTCTTAGTTTTGCTGTAGTTTCGATAATGAAATTTGATAATTTTTCCGATTTTTTGTTCTTGAGCTTTTTCTTGACAATAATGGGTTCATTTTCAGTTTCTGAGTTCATGGCGTTTTTTATATCTTCATTTTGATTTATCAAATCTATAAGTAGTTCTTCTTCCTTGTAGCAAGCATCAACTCCCTTAATGATAATGCAAGGTTTTTTTTTCTTTATTTCATTAGCGTGTATTTCAAAATCTGGGTTTTTGTTGATTTCATTTATTATTTTTTCGGTATCATTTTGTTTCTCACATGTTAGTATAATTTTGTTTTGATAAGTTTTTTTTAGTCCAGAAATTCCTATTCCTAATTTGGATACTTTTATTTTGTCTTTTAATATTTTTTCGATTTCATCTGCAGGCTTGTCTTTTTTTGAGGAGATTAGTAGAGCAAAATTTGCTTTGGGTATTGGGTGCGATTTCTCCCTTACCACCATTGCGTAACTTTTTTCTTCATATTTTTTTTCTTCACTTGAAGCTTTTTTTATCAATGTTTCCAATTTGTCTATGTAATCCTCTTGATTTAGAATTACTTTATTTTGTAGACTGATGATTGTGTTTTGTAGTGATGTTATTTCAAGCTTCCATGAGTCTTCGATATTGATTAATATTGATTCGATTTCGGTTTTAGCTTCTTTGGCAGCTTTTGTACTGCCAATTTTGTTAAGTTCCGTAAGTATTTTTTCAATATTTATTTTGAGTTCCATTTTGGAACATGGTCCCGAAGGTGTTAAATTTATGTTTGTAAGCAGTTTATTTTTGCAGTGTCAGTCACGTTAAACGACCGTTCGTCGCGAGACATGCGACAATACTGTGACAATTTATTGACATGCGACAATTTATTATTATATCTTGTACATTATGATTTTAAAACGTTACTGGCACCCTTGAATACTTAGTTTTTAAACACTTGGACAGTATTAGCTTGTTTTCAAGCTAACTACAACACGACAGACATATGAAATGACTGGACATCGGATTTTATGCATTTGCATATTTGCATATGCAAATGCATATTACTCTCTAATTACGGCGTTAATGCAAATTTTTGCCTTTTTTCCCAATCGTGCATATTTCGTTTCGTTTTCATCAAGGCAACATGTAGTTAGTCAATTTGACAATTCTGAAACCATTGCAATTCATTCAAGCAAGCTAGCATTTGAAGACGCATCCACTAAACAGAATATCACCCTCATCTCAACATATTTCTACAAGTTACCAGATGCCATAGATATATTGGAAACAAAAAACCTTCACATATTTAAATCAATAGAAATATTGGAAACAATGATCAAACTCGCCAACGCCCTTCCTAATTCAATAACGGAAAAGATTTGTAAAAAGTTAGGCGCTATTTTGCTTAAAAACCCGAGTCTTGAAGACATGTAGAATATTAGTGCCTACATAAACGGCACAAGTTTGCACCCTGCGTAAACAGGTATCTCCAGAAATGGCACCAAATTTTAAATTTTGTCCAATGACGTCAGTTTTCAGACGTACAAATTAATACTGGGTGACAAACGTCACAAATTTGCTTTCGAAAATTTGGAAAATCACTTAATTGTATATTGTCATAAAAACTATGCATAATTTTAAGAATACTTCGCTGTTCTTGTACCGTCTTTAATTAAAATATGTATATACAAATAAAAATGGTTTTTGATTTTGTATTGCGCATATTTTGAGCATATCAAGAGTTTTTAGTGCATATTTCGGCCTTTTTTAGTGTTGCATGCATGCATGTTTATATTTTGGCACTTTGTTAGTGCATATAATCCGATGTCTAGTAATGACATATGAGTCGTACCCGAGTTATTAAATAATCCACACTAAAATTTTAAATGATTACATGTGACATTTCTACTTGACTGATGGAAGTTATCTTGGAGCTTCCATTCACCCCTGAGATTATTTAAATTAGTATAGAGTCTTGTCAATCAATAAGGAACTCCAGTGAAAAATATTATGGCTTTAAAAAAATATGTTCATATAGAATATAGACCAATAAACGCTGATTCTGAATATATAACTTTTATTTAATAATATTAAACGTACAGTTTTTAAAAAAATATTAAAAAGTGCATTTTTAATATTCTCATTAAAACACAGCGTCAGGTTGGTATGCTGTGTAATGCTCTGTGGTGACGTCACGATGGTAATCACTGTAATGACAGGTTTATTTATGCTGTACGTCATTTGTATGGGAATTTAGGTATGACACAAACGAATGTTCTATATATTTCTTATTTTTGAAGATGTCGTAAAAGCATATACCTTTATAGAAAGTTAATAGAATTGCCTTTTAGATTTTTGTATCTGACATATACGATTGTGTTTGAAAAATGCAGTATTTTAAGTTTCAAAATGAAAAAATTAAAAAAAAACAGCTGACTGTAAACATATTCTATTAAATGGTCGAAAAAATTAGGAAAATTCAAAATTATAAAAATACAGTCCTCTTACTTTATGAATTTGGAATAAAACTGTCACTTCACTTTTTATCTCGTTCATACAATTAAAAAGGATAAAAAAATATTATAATAATTCCGAAAAAATAACTGAAAAAATCCGACATCTTGGACTCGGTTTTACGCAATTAATGCGTTGATTTCTCGAATTTGTATTTATTTACACATGCATAAGGCTTTTACATTATCAAATAATATTACTTTTATGGAAGTTTTATTAAATTCACGCGGAAAAGTCATAAAAATTATAGAGAAGTAACCTTTGATTATGTAATGTCAGTAACCTAAAAACCGAACGAAACTAAATCACCAACAAAACATTATTTAAGGACTAAAACTGAAAAAAAGTAAAGGCAGCATTGGTACTTATGCTGAATTACACTAATATCACAGTGAATTAATCATTTAAACGAAAATTATCATCAAAAACATAAAACTGCAAGTAAAATTCATCAACGTCATTCATTGTTTTGCAAAGAATTTGATTTCGCCTTTTGCAATAAATAAGCCAATCAACGCGTTATAATAAACAAGATGGCCGCGCGCCTGCGCAAATCTATGTGAGATTCAAGAAAACCAACATAAAAATCTAAAATAAATTAATCGTTATTTTAGTAGATGACGTCACAAAATTCACCATAGATATGGGTGTTTTCGAGGGATCTCCAAAAATTAAAACTTTGAAAATTATTTTAACTATTAAAACTAACTCTAAAAAAAAAAAAATATGCAGTAATTTAAGTTAGAAGGTCATTTTTCATAAAAAAAAATAAAAAAATGGACTGGACTTCTCTATTCCCATGATTAAATCTTGTAAATTCAATAGATTTAATAAATATGTCATGTTATTACAAAACGTGTTTCATTTATATTGATTGACACTTATTATCATGCTCTAGTTTTCATTTTACACACATTTTATTCATTACACACCATTATTAAATTAATGACTTTCCTTAACCCATTGACTTCCCAATTGTTAAGTCAAAAAATTGTCCTTCACATCCAAATTAATTTTGCACCAAAATTTTTAAATCTTCAGTGGAGTACTAAATCCAATATAACTTTTGACCACTCAGCAACGTAAGCAGATATACACGTTGATGTGACAATAGCAGTCAACTACAATAAGCGTGTTTTCACATCAATGCGTATTTTTCCACAGAAATCGATATAACTTCATTATTTTTCTAGTGACATCCCTAAAACAAAAAGTAAAGTCATTAATAAATCAAGCTGCACATCCCTAATCAAGTTGTCCATAGAAACATACAAAAAGACCTATTCTGTCAGATACACAATTTTTATTAAATATTCTTGTATGAAATGATAAAAAAGTGAGGTGACTTAATTGTTTATTATACGTTTATACAATAGAATAAGTACCTATTGCTTTTTACATAATCCATGATTTTAGTACCTTTTTCACCTAAAAACATCACGTGTCATTTTTACATTTTATATTTGCATTCTAAATTTTAAAAATTACAAATGTTAATATTTATTTGTAATATAACAATTTAAAAGCTTATTTCGTAACCTTTCAAAAACAGTTTTTAGTATTCGGCTACGTTCAGAAATTTTAATTTATAGAGCTTTAATTGTGAAGCGGAAATAACACAAAGTTTACGTAAATCAGTCATTTCGTTTAAGACGTAAAAAGTGCATATTCACGATAGATCGGAGTGGTTAAACTACATGCTTAAATGTTATAATTTTTTTTAATTTACTTGTGCATTGTTTCAAGGTACTTATAAAAATAATATTTTGTGTTTTAAAAATTACATATAACTAGCTGGTCCCCGGCATGCGTTGCAATGCCATTCAAAGAAATAAATTGATTCTCCCTGCATGTCCTTTCCCGTTCCGTTCCACCTTCCTCGCCTTCCCCCTCCCCCGTTCCCCTTCCCCCCTTTTTTCACATTGGAGATATTAATGCCCAGCGATGATATATTCTTTGTATTCTTTGATACATTGCATTTTATTTTTTATTTTATCCCTCTGTCTGTGGTGTACATCATATATATATTAAAAAAAAATTACTCATAATATTGTTCACAAAAAATTAAAAGTCATACCTGGAGTCCCTTATTCTGGAGGCAGCCAGCAGAAAGGTACCATCGCCCCCACAGGGAATCACAACGTCGCACCAGCTGATGAGCGACGGGCTGTATGCCAATCTGCAATGAAAATTATTATTATACTTAAATAACTGAACGCATTCTCTCACTCGTTTTCATGTAAGTCAGCTCGCTTGTGGAATAAGCTACCGGCAGTTGTTTTTTTCCCTTCGATTAATACTGGCCTTTTCAAAACTCACATTAACTGCTCCGATCTATCGCGAATATGCGGGTTTTTCGTCTTAAACGAAATGTCAGATTTACAAAAACTTTGTGTTATTTCGGCTTCACAATTAAAGCTCTATAAATTAAACATTTCTGAATGTAGCCGAATACTAAAAACTTTTTTTGACAGGTTATGAAATAAGCTTTCAAATTATTATATTACAAATAAATATTAACATTTGTAAATATTAAAATTTTGAATGCAAACACAAAAAAAATGTAAAAATGAAACACGTGATGTTTTTATGTGAAAACGGTAATGAAATCATGGATTATATAAAAAAAACAATACTTATTCTATCATATAAATGTATAATAAACAATTTTATCACCTCACTTTTTTATCATTTCATACAAGATTATTTAGTAAAAAAATAACAATGTCTAACGGTGGGTAGGCAATTTGGCAGTCTACTACGTATGTGACAGAATAGGTCTTTTTTATGTATTTCTATGGACAACTTGAATAGGGATATGTAGCTTGATTTATTATCGACCTTCTACTTTTTGTTTTAGGGATGTCACTAGAACAATAATGGAGTTATAACGATATCTGTGAAAACACACGCGTTGACGTGAAAACATGCTTATTGTACTTGACTGCTATCGTTATATTATCGTGTATATCCGCTTACCTATCGGAGTGGTTAATAAATCCCTTCCTACAGCCCTTCCTTAACCGCCTCACAACTCCGCCCAACTAGGTGGCGATTTAGGTCCTGTCTTTACGCTGTACAGACAGGAGCGCTCTTGTGAGGTGTCACATAAAAAAATTAAAAATTATTCTTTAAATAATCTTAAAACTTTTTTGTATATACGTGGGCTGTTCAAAAAGTAACGGGAATTTTTAAATTTCGCTGGTTTAGAGAGTCCGATAATCATTATTTTTGATTTGTTATGTAGGTATACATGCCCATGAAGTACGATAAAATTTTCAGCTATATTCATTGTTTAGTTTGTCTGTGACAGCCGCTAAGGTTAGACGTGTTTTTATGAGCTCGGCGATTTTTATTTTTTTTAAATGGATCAAAGGACTATCAAATTTTGCGTAAAAAATAAAATAAAGTATAACAAAGTGTATGAAATGTTAACAAAGGCCTATGGTGAGTCTGCTACGAGTAAAAAAAGAGTTTACGAGTGGTATAAACTTTTTCAAGATGATAGTGAAGTCGTTGAAGATGACGAACGCCCCGGACGCCCCAGCACATCATCGGTTGTTGATGTGCTGGGGCGTACGGCATCTTCACGACCATCTTGGAAAAGCTTATACCACTCGTAAACCCTTGTTTTACTCGTAGCAGACTTACCATAGGCCTGTGTTAACATTTTACACACTTTGTTACACTTAGTTGCATTTTTTACGCAAAATTTGATACAAATTCTTTGATCCATCTAAAAAAAATAAAAATCACCGAGCTCATAAAAACTAACCTTAGCGGCTGCCACATACAATGTAAACAAAGAACATAACTGAAAATTTTATCATACTTTATGGCCATGTATACCAACAGAACCAAAAAAAAGTTGACAATCGGACTCTCCAAACCTGCGAAATTTAAAAATTCCCGTTACTTTTTGAACAGCCGACGTATATCTTCCCAAATGTTAAAAAAGGAATCTTGTACTGTAAATGGATTATTAATCTGTCACCAATAAATTAAAATTTAAAAAATAATACTTAGAGTTAAAAACAGTAAATTGACTATTATTCTGCCATCCCAATATCACAGAAAAATCTAAAAGGAAATTGCCATTATACAAAAAGCATTAACTAAATAAAATTTATTTATGCAATCAGGAATTCGAACCCGCGACCCTTATAATCTTAGTTGACAACCTTAATCTGATTATTGGGATCCTGACTCAATTCTAGTAACTGCCACTATCTATCAAGGTCCTATGATTCTCAATTAAATCACTCAGATTTAATCTAGCAGATCATTATCATATTGCAATGCAATTAAAGTCACAGTGAAAAATCGAAAAAATATATATTGTGACAAACTATCTATTTAACCAATTATTTAATCAATTGCCCGCTGATATGCAAACAGAAAAAAACTATGACAAATATAAAACAAAAATTAAATCTTATTTTGGTAGTACCACCATATGTATAATTTTAACTTTCTCTTAGGTATATTTATGACTGTTTGTTATTCCTAATGTTTTATGAACACTTGTATACATTTCTTGTTTAATTACCCTTATAATCTTCAAAAAATATGTTACGTCTAAATCTCTTCATAAGTTAAATTCTTAAGTTTGTTATAAGAATTTTTCTAAATAATTTCTAAGTTATTATCAAGTTGTCCTCTCCTAAACACAAGCATTTGCTTAATTAGGAGAGTGTAAAAAATATGTAAGCTATATCATGTTAAAAAAATAAACTAATAAAATAAATAAATAAATAAAAATCTAATTGTTTCCAAGCGCATATGCTACGGACACACAAGCTCATTAGTAGCAAAAGACCATGCTACTAATGAGCAATCGCTACCTAGTAGCATGTGTGTCAGTGAAATTGCTAGCATTGAGTTCAAATGAGCATGCTCGCAAATCAACAGCCGTTTAATTTGTTAGTATGCTCATTCGTAGGTGGAAGGGGAAGCCTCTAAGCATGTGTGAACAGGCTAGCTTATGAGCATGCTAATTTCGATCCAATCTCAGTTCGCGTCTGCGCATTCTTTGCAAAAATATCAAAAATGGAACGCTGGAGAGAAGAAAAAACTTTGCTTTTCGTGATTTATTATGGAAATCACGAATGTATACAAAGTCACTAAAATACCCACAATAGATTTTCAAATTACTCAAAAGTTTCTTTACATCCAAAATGAAACCACATTAGTCACACAATTTAGTCATTTTCGGATTTGTCGACATCTTGGACCCAAATCAACCTTTTTTTTTTTTCGTCAGAAGATTCTTAAATAATTGAGTTGCAAGCAATAAGATTATTTTTTTTAGTTCTAGGAGAATGGAACTGACTTCAATTGTTGACATTTATTTGACATGAGCATGTGTACTAGATTGTTGGCTATGAGGCATGCTCAATCATGAGAGAGCTCAAACCAAGTTTGCTCATTTATGAGCAAATTTGTATAGTTGATGAGCATGCTCATAAGTTGGCTCATTAATGAGCATATGTGACAGTACTAATATTGATTAGTTCTTCGATCTCGAATACTTTCTCATTCACGCATCTCTTCATCTTTTACTAATTAGGGACGAGGGACGCTATTGGGTAATAATTTTTTGGGGACCGCCGCCCCGGGAACCATTTATTGGAAAACCAACACCCCTGCCATAGGTCACCAAAAGTGGTTCGGTACATTTGGTGACTTAGCAGGGGTGCCCAGGTTCACGGGGTGAACTTTGTCTAGGTTTTAGTGGCATTTGCGTTTGCCCACCAGCTGCATGGCAGGCCAGATCGGGAGAGAATGGTTGAGGAAGTCTTTTTGACTTCTCCAGCCGTACTCTCTCGGAACATCGCCTTGCACCGCAGTGGGAGGGATGGATTCATTCCGTCACTCCTGAACAAACTGGCCCCCTGATTCCTACCCACCTCTCGTATCATTTTCCTTCCCAGAACTTCCTTCCTTTCCTTTCCAAAAAATACCTTCCACACAGCATCCCCAAAGATGAAATAGGCACATAGGGGAATTATTTTCCTCAGGGCCTCCTGTGCAGAGCTAATATAAAAATAAAAAAATAAAATCTGTTATAACATTATTTTATTTTAATTTTCAAATCTTATAGATATTATAAAGGCGAAAGTTTGTACGGATGAGTGTTATTCTTTCACGCAATAAACACCGAATAGAATTTAAAAATTCTTTCACTAATCGAAAGCTACATTATTTGCGAGTAACATAGGCTATATATATTGGTAAGCTCTGGCGTTATGAATAAGCTGTAGCGTTATGCAATTATTTTTCATACGTTTTCTGTCCCTAACAAAATTGAGTTATTGCAAACGTCAAACAAATTGTTACCTTGGAAAAAATGTTTTTTTTTTTAATTAGGCAATTCACCCTAAAAATAGTGCTTTGTTGGCGTCATAGTTAATATCTACCTATCTCTAAAAATGTTTATTGTCCGGACGAAAAACATAGCGTTGCTATGTAATTATTTGACGTGGGCTGTAATTTTGTTATTTCTTTAGGTTTTTCTCTGGATTCAAATATGAATAAAATATTAATTCCTACTTGAGGCGAAATCATCAGAATAAATTAGGGGAGTAGGTACTTAAAATAAATTTCTATAATTTAAATATTTTCTAAAATAGAATTTTTATTTGCGAAATGTCATTCTCAAATTTAGAAATTTTCTATTAAACAATAATTATTTTTTATTAGACAAAAAAGCAAGAATAATAACAATTATGCCAGTATTTTCCCACTAATACCATGCGAGCGAAGCCGCGGGTAAAAGCTAGTAAATAATATAGAATTGATAATATTGACAGAATTTAAAAATGTTTTGGTAGCTCAATTGATAGAGATGTTACTACCGGATTTGGCAAAGGTTCCGAGATTGAGTCACGATCGCGACCTAATATTTTTAATTTATGTGTTTTCTTCTATTTCATATTATATCATTGAAAGTTACATAATGATATTGTTTTCAATAATTAATATGTATCTAGTTAACCCTTCAAACCTCAGAGTGACAATACTAGACACAAACATCATATTCCATTAGAATCTCTGAAAGACAGATCTGACCGAGGCTTCCGTTATAAAAGTATTATCTTTTTTTCTATTATAATGTGGAAATATGTAATTCTTCATCGTTATTATTCTTCTCAGTTATAATACTATATGTACATATACTCGATCCATAGATAAAATCCCAAAAATTGAAGTGTATTATTACAAATTGGGGGATTTTTTCATTAACTATTAAATTGTCAAAGTATATGACTCTTTTAAATCTGAATACCACACAAGAGTCCCAGCTTCTCCCGTCTGGAGCCAGTGAGAGTGTGGCATCTCTGGAGCACAGGGGACTGTTTCTTCCACCATGACAACGCACCTGCTCACACCGCATTGTCTGTGAAGCAGTATTTAAGCAAGCATGGAATGACCCCAATTGTTCACCCGCCCTATTCACTCGACCTGTCTCGCTGTGACTTTCTGCTTCCAAGGATGAAAAGGGACTTCAAAGGGAAATGTTTTCATACTGTTGAAGTGAAACAAAAATCGTTAGAGGGCATAAAGGACATTCCAATTAGCGAGTTTCAAAATTGTTTTGAACAGTGAAAAAAAAGGTTGGGCAAGTGCACTCTAATGGTGAACACTTTGAAGGCGACCAAATTTTGGTGTAAAAATATTGAAAAATAAAAAAGTTATAAAGAAAGTCCCGTTACTTTTGGGTCCCCCTTCATACACATGTTATTTTTAATGAATTGTCAAATAACTCAAAATAATAAAATAAAATTTATTTGTGCATGCCGGGAATCGATCCTGCGACCATCGGATTGCAAAAGAGCCTTAGGCTCGACCACTTGTAGATTACAAATTGTTGGGATTTTTTCATTGACTGTTGAAAGTTAAGCTATGAAAAAATAATTTTAAAATAGCCGGTAACCCTAACCTATTTTAACCTATTTTTTTATCATCACTCTTAATTTCTGGCGTGTTCCTGAGTTGGTTTCATTCTGAGTTATTAAGTAATTAAAAATATTTAAAGGCCCGAAGGGTTAAATTAATGTTATGTAATTTGTTATTTCTTCATTGACTGTTTTCATTTAGCCACTTCGTATACACAATGTCTATCATAAATCCTACAAATAGATTATCTAAGTAAATATTATTAAATACAAGGTTGAGTAATAATAGGCCAGTAGCGAATAAAATGATCAGGATTCCATGGACAGCATGGTGCACTAACATATCCTTTCCGGAAGAGCTAGGTGTAGACAACGGGCTAACAAGTGACTGCCTACAAACGTATCCGAAGATAGTTTGGACACAAACTGAGAACTCAAACCTAGAAAAACTTCTGTCTTTTTTTATTACGCAAGGCAGAGCGCTGTTTATCTCAGTTAGCTCAGTTGCCGAGCAGAGCTTGCTAGCGGGGCGGCTGTGACACCACGGTAAGTACAATAATTATGGAGAAATACATACACCATAAAGAAAAACAAATAAAGAAAGACAAATGATTATCTTTTGTGTAACTTTCGGACTTCTTCTCATTAATGTGATTTAGCGAATAAAAAATTAAAAAATGTTATTATTTTTAAGTATAACGACTGATTAGCATTTAAACTTTCATAGCAAATAAAAAAAATACAATCTAGACATAAAATAAAACATTATTTTTCATTTAAAAATGACTTTTAAGTTGATTTTTAAGAGGTGTACAGCATTTTTATATTTTCTTAATTACAATATTTTTTATAATTATTTTTGTTTCATTTGAAGTAGAAATCCCTAAAATAATTATTCAACTACCTTTAAACTGTTTAAGTATGATAATATGTCAAATATATACTTTTAAGCTTCAGTACGTCTTTAAGACTTGTCATTATCTTTAACGTAGGTCAAAATAAGATTATCTTTCTAGGGTTAATAATAGCATTATTAAATTTGATTGAAACATCACGAGGGGGGGGGGGGGGGGGGGGGGGTAAAATGAGATATCCCGTGTATTTATTTTTCATTGAACGCACGATTTCTAAAGTTGAACGACCATCTGTCCAATTTTCTAAAATTTATTCAGATTATTTTTACCTATATTTAAAGATAATATTCTGAAAATTTCAATATACTTTGTACTAAAAAAAAATAAACGTGATTTGGGGGGGGGTGTTAGTCTAAAACCTCACCACATATCACCATCACCAGGGGGGGGAGGGGGTTAAAAAGTTGCTAAAAAACATCACGTGATTAATGGACGACCCCTTAATTGTAAAAAAAAAAAATGGAGATCAAACAAATTAAACACAAAAATTTTGTTCCCGCCAAGTCTATAGCATGGACTGTAAGTAAAGATAGCGGTTGGAGTGATATTATGTCTACCGATGTCAAGAACGTCGATGTCAGCAGCACTCCGTGCAGCACAAGACTGCAAGGAGTTAAGGAGCCTTGTTCAAAAG
Source organism: Limnephilus lunatus (assembly GCA_917563855.2). Taxonomy (NCBI): domain Eukaryota; kingdom Metazoa; phylum Arthropoda; class Insecta; order Trichoptera; family Limnephilidae; genus Limnephilus; species Limnephilus lunatus. Next base: position 25,593,683 of record OU830596.1, read on the forward strand.
GACAACTAGAGTGGGGATCATGATTCCCAGCAATGATTAAGAAGAAGTGAGTACCTATTGACCACATGCACCTTGGCACCCATCTCCTTGAGGGCAACGGTGACCTGGACCTCGAAGTCCTTCTGCAGCCGGTGGTAGTGGAGCAAGGCATCGAAGTCGGATCCCCGACTGCGAATCACTTGCTCCAGTTGGCTGGCTGTTGCCCCTCGATGTCTGTTCCTGTAATACACAAACATTTTATTATAACTTTTTCATACTAAATTTATTTATTTACTAGCTGGGGTATCCGGCTTCGCTCAGGGAGTTGATATGATATTGAACTGACGTTCGAACCCACAACGGTTCTTACTTTTTATACCCTACCAATGTGTAGCCCCACCAATACAAAAAAGGCTTCGAATGGTCCACAATGTTCCAGAACATTCCACAACATTCGAGAGTGTTCTGGAATGTTCCACAATGATGTTCCCGATTCCCTATTCCCGAACATTCCAGAATGTTCCGGGATGTTCTGGAATGTTCTCGAATACTCTTGAATGTTCTACAAATTTCTAAAGGGCGAAACTTCCAGCCCTTATATCTTCAAAAACAAGCCCTTCAGGTAAAAACGGGAACCTTCTTCATGGGTGGGGGATAGAGGGCTACTACACCATATAACTCCCTTGATCGTACCGGGACTCGTTTCTGAGTTTTAGCAGAACGCACATTGTACACTTTCTTTTATAATATATATTGATTTATTTATATAGACACAAACATCACATTAGTTACAATGTACAGATCTATTAAATAATAATTCATGGTAGGTACTTATGATATGTTTCTTTGTAGTGTCTTATTTGTGATAAGTATATTTAGTAATTAATGCACGATATGCGCAGTGTGTAGGAGTGGGTATGTGTGCGTATGTTTGTAGGTGTGAGAGGTGGTGATCTGTGAGGGTATATGTATGCGTGTTGAAAAGTTTATATTATTGTCATGATGCTCTTTTTAAATTTGGGCAGTGAATCGGAGAATCGGAGAAAATTTCGATGTTAGAGATGAGGCAAATATTATTCAATGTATGAAGAATATATTATTGAATGTATGTACACAGCAAACCGAAAAACAAAAAATATTGTGTTAATACTTCGATAAACCATATTAAAACACTTTCTTTCTTTGAGTGACATTGCAACGCGTGCCGGGTACACGCTAGTATAAAATAAAAAATAAAACATTGCAAAAAATTATTTTATTGGGTCGAAATACAGTAGAATCCGGAAATTGTCGCTGCTAAAAACGGGAGACCGTTATACGCGAAGTCGTTATAACCGAATTCTACTGTATTAGTTTACATTTTGTAATTTAAATATAAGCCCCTCAAAAAAATATTTCATTTTATGCTATGCCCATATGAATCACATTGTGCTTGATGTACGGTCGTGCGATATATTTAAATTTATGTCAACTACAACTATTGCATTTGCGTTTCAAAATTTTATAAAAGATTTTTTATTATTATTATTATTTTTCTGTTCACCCTTGTGCACTAATCTACTTGTCCATGTATAACTTTGTGACGAACAACAGTGTCATTTCCGTCATTGTCACAATCTCTGAACTGTCGTAAAACAATAAAAAAATACACAGCCTTGGTATCTAAGATTTCTCTCTGTATCAACAAAAATATTAACACGAGAATATTATTTAGGTGAAAATTGTATGATACGCACAAATTTAATTGCTTAAATCTTACCAAATATTATGCATGAATTCTGATGACGTATAAATTGCTGATAAAGAGTGGTTTTTTCCTTCAAAAACATTGAGATATATTTCATATTGTTTCAAGGAAAAGACAGTTTATCAATACATTTGTTCATGAATTCAATATTATTTTATTTTGCTTTATAAATTCATATATGACAGTGATGGAATATTTATGTCATCGTTATCATTACATAGTATAAAATGAAGTCGCTCAAAATGTTTGTGCGCTTAGATCTTTTAAACTACGCAATGGATTTTCATGCGGTTTTCACCAATAGATAGAGTGATTCAAGAGGAAGGTTTATATGTATAATACATGCTTGTTATGGTAGAGAAAAGCCGAGAAATTCAAATATTTAATTCAGGCAGCTGGCAAGCGGGTGGTGTGGATTTTATAAAGGTTGTGTAACGGCGTCGTGTTTCGTTAGCCACAGCAACGTGTGGCCGGGTCTGCTATTTGACCAATAAAATAGAGACAAATTGAAATTTAGGACTGTAATAGAAAAATACACGACAATATAACTAATATAAATGATTCTGATAAAGTGCATCTTCTTACTTTAATCTACAAAAAGTGTTTTAGGAAATATTTCCAAAGTTTACAATTAAATTTTAATGGTTATCAATAACATCTTTTGGAAGTGATTTTATTCTAATACAAACTGCTAAAAGTAAAAGAGGAAATGTGATACATTAAAAAAAAATCAATGAAATATTAAGTTTTTGGTTAAACGCGTGGCATTCGATCGAACATTATTTTTTTACGAATGCTGTGAATTTAGCAAGGTTCGTGTTAAACACATCGATGTTTGGGCATAATCTATTGAATGTGCTACAGTTTCTTCTTATAAATACATTTTCTAGGTAATTTGTATTGCTCTTAGGGATATAAAATGTGTCCGGAGATGGAGTAACTCTTAATGGACATCTGAAATGAATATTTTGTAGTAAGTATGGGCCATCAATAAAGTTATGAATTATCTTATAGAGCATTGATAGTTTTCTCTAGTTGTCTCGGCTCTCGGTCTCGGCCGAGATTTTAATTTATTCTCGGTCTCGGTCTCGCCCGAGAACGAAAAACCTGTCTCGGTCGACCCTTAATTATTTATACATAACTTAAAAACAAAATTACAAAATATTGAAAACTAAAATAGAAAACTTGAAATCTAACACACTATATAAAGAGGTAATATTTGTTTGTTTGTGTGTTTGTTTGCATCGAATAGGCTCCGAAACTACTGAACCGATTTGAAAAATTCTTTCGCTGTTGGGAAGCTACACTATCCCTGGGTGACATAGGCTATATTATATTTAAAAAAAAAATAGGCATCCTTACTAAAACTTCAATAATGTAACCCAGGGTGTAAAAAAATTACATAAAACATTCTTTAAATCGCGTGCGCTGCGAAAACTATTGATGATAGAATAAAATAATGTACTACGACTTTATAGAACACATCATTATTTACAAAAAAGGTCGCGACAGCATATGTCTAATCTAATATTTGTTTGCATCGAATAGGCTCCGAAACTACTGAACCGATTTGAAAAATTCTTTCGCTGTTGGGAAGCTACACTATCCCTGGGTGACATAGGCTATATTATATTTAAAAAAAAATAGGCATCCTTACTAAAACTTCAATAATGTAACCCAGGGTGTAAAAAAATTACCTAAAACATTCTTTAAATCGCGTGCGCTGCGAAAACTATTGATGATAGAATAAAATAATGTACTACGACTTTATAGAACACATCATTATTTACAAAAAAGGTCGCGACAGCATATGTCTAACTATTATGGTTATGCCACAATAAGTATTATTTTATTTAAAAATTTTAATTAATATGTCGCCGCTTGAAAAGGCTCTTTATTTGTATCTTGGTTTTAATCCTTATCAAAATAAATTACTTCATATTCAAGACAGCTTCAATACCTTTATTTAACTTTTTGAATTTTTCAATTCGGATATTTAATTAGAAAGATATCACGAGTTTAAAAATGTTAGTATTAGAAAAAAGTTTCGGCTACAGGCCGCGCGGCAGAGGAGTCAAGAAATGCAGTGCCAGGGGGGTTGACGGGACGGGGGAGCGGGAGAGCGGTGGCGGGGAAGGTGGAAGTGGAACGCTGGAGGGGAACGCACGGGAAAGGACATGTAAGGAGTAACATTTTATTTATTTGAATATGGCATGTATTATAAAAGAAAGTCCAAAAAACGTGCAGCTCGCAAAAACTCAGAAACGAGTCCCAGTTCGATCAAGGGAGTTATATGGTGTGGTAGATCTCTATCCCCCCTAGGGAATAAGGGTATCCGTTTTTACCTAAAGGCCGTGCTTTTAAAGATATAAGGGCTGAAAATTTCGCCCTCTTGAAATTTCTAGAACAGTCTTCCGGAAAGTTCTAGAAGGTTCCATAGAGCTGTAGAAAGTTGTGGAAGGAGTGGAATGATCAGGAATAGGAAATTGGGAACATCATTGTGCAACATTCCAGAACACTATCTTATTTTCCTGAGCGAAGCCGGGTAACCCAGCTAGTACATAATAAATATGAAATATTTATGAAGTAATTATTGAAAAGTAATGAAAAAACAAATTTTTTTATTATTTATATGCACTAATTAACAAGATTATTCGCTGAAGCAATCACATGAAAAACAATGTGAAATATTTATGAAGTATTTAATTATTGAAAAGTAGTAAAACAACATTTTTTTTAGATGCACAAATCATGGAGATATTTTTTTAAGCTAGTTATATTATTTACAAAAATATCTATGATGGTGTGTATTTTAACAAGATCGTTGTATGATCGAGACATTTTAGATATAGGATTAAAATATCCAGTATTATTGGAAAAAATTTCGGTCCAAAATATGTTAAGGTTTCTGGTAGATTTGGGCCTGGCGTATAACTTGATTTGAATGACTAAGTTGCTATCCACAGGATTATTCACAATTTTATAAAGCATTAAAAGGTCATTTATGTTTCGTCTTTTAACTGGACTCTCTAATTTGTTATAAATGGTTATGTCAACAAAAAAAACTGCCGCTAATGGGCACCAAAAGGATAAAACCCTCGGTTAAAGGCTTTAAACCGTTTGGGCTTCTCTTCTCTATCCACGAATGGAATAATCGGACTATTTTTCTTCAAAAATCTCGTGGAGCAACATAACTGTAGATGGCGATTCTTACCGCCGCATGATAAGCGAATATTTAATGCCAAAACTTCAAGAGCAACATTCGTACAGTCCACATGCGTGGTTTCAACAAGATGGCGCAACATCTCACACAGCAAGAGCCATCACGAGCCTCTTCCGCGAACAGTTCCCTAAAAAACTGATAAGTCGGTATGGTGACATCGTGTGGCCACCCAGATCGCCGGATCACACCCCCATGGACTTTTTTTCTGTGGCGATATCTCAAGGCTAAAGTGTACGATAGCAGTTCAAAGGACATATCAGAATTGAAAGAAAATGTCGTGCAAGAAGTGAACGCTATTTCCCAATTTCTGTTTGAAAGGGTTGCTCGGAATACTGTCGATAGATTCCGTGAGTGCGTATGCCGTGACGGAAAACATTTAGACGGTATAATTTTTTAAAAAAGAAATCCGCATTTTGTATGTTTAATTTGATAATAAATACATAATTTTTTTTCACTTACAATATATATTTATTTCATTTACAAATCCGAAATCTGCCAAGGGACACCAGATATATACAAAGTTAAATTAAGTTAAGCCAAAAAGGTTTCCTTTGTTAAAGTTACATGGATATGGAGTTTTAATGATACGATTATACATGGATATGACATTTATAAACACATATGGTTACAACGATAATACTTTTAGCCGTAAAATATCTCTTTCTTTTTTTTAGATTAACTCCACACAGGTGGCCCTAAGGAAAATAATTTCTCTCAGGGCCAATTTCATCTTATGGGATGCTGTGTGGAGGGTTTTGAAGTTCTGGGAAGGAAAAAAGGAATGAGGGGTGGGTAGAAATCTGGGGTTCAGTGTGTCCAGGAGTGACGAACGTAAGAATACATCCCTCTCATTGCGGTGCAAGGCGATGACTCGAAAGAGTCAGGCTGGAGTCAAAAGATCTCCCTCTATCAGTATCTCTCGATCCGCATACCACGCCGCAGGTGGGCAGACGCATCCGCCGCCAAGACCCGGACAAACCTCACCCCATGAACCCGGGCACCCCTGCTAAGTCACCAAATGTAGCAAATCACTAGGGGTGACCTGTGGCAGAGGTGTTGGTTATCCAATAAATGATTCACGGGGCAGCGGTACCCATACCCGCCTCCCAAATTAAAACTTCATTTCTTAACCTCATTGATTTTGTAATTTGGTTATACACTGGACATTGAAAAGTCCATAAAGAGAATTCAAGGATAAAAAATAAGACGTTTTAGCCATGAAAGTTAATTATTTGATATGCGTGTGGGTTACATCATGTTCAGACTTCTGAAGTTACGTCTGTCACGGTTACATGTAGATAAGATTACCATTCAAATTTATGATTTTTTCTTAAAAATACTGACTTAAAATATTTAAATGATACAATGTTACAACATTTCCTCATTCATAACGTAACTAGCACAGACCTGTAAAAAATCGCTGGATAGTCTGAATTATTCACACAATCAGTTCCAATTTTTAAAATGACACTTAAATTAAAAACAAATCAGAGTTTATTGAACTAGAGTTACATCACAGACATGAAAATAACAGTTAAAATAAATTTCTATTAAAATATTATATTGTAGCTAGGTATTTTATCACATATCTGAATTCTTCACACAATCAGTCGCAATTTTGAAAATGACTGAATAAATTCTAAGCAAATATGAGTTCATTGCACCCGAATTACACATACAGACACACAAGTGAAATTAGTATTCTTGATGAAATAATAACGAACGATGGTGGACTTTTGCGCCTACGTACCTATATACCGTAAATAATAAGGTTTATAGTAAATAATATTAGTAGTAAAAATAAGGTTTGTAGAAACTTGAAATACTGTAAAAAACAAAACATAAATTAGAATAAATTTTATGCAATAATTAATAACATAATATTATATTATGGATATTTGATTTACCCCCATGCATAAGCAGGGCTTGTGTGTATGGGGGGTGTTATTATATTGGTTTAATTTTTTGTTATTCATTTCAAATTGTCCGTATAATTTATAAGCTGAGTTTTAAATTTTTCTATATTACTGTTCATGTTTGTAATTTTTTCAGGTAGTGAATTAAAAAATTTAACTCCGAGACATTTATGATTTAACTGTCCTATTGTTCTTTTACATTTTGGAGTAGGAAGTATTGATGATTGTCTAAGATTTCTGTTATTTTTAAAGGGGGCAACATTACTTTGAATATTATTTCTTTATAAACTTGTAATGTTTAAATAAAAGTTCTAACGAATATGAGTAGGGTTTTTTTTTAATTGTTTTTATTATTAGTTTTTGTGATACGTAAATTGTTTGTGTTTGATATGTATATGTACCGCCCCATCCTATAAGTCCGTATTGTATAATAGATTGACAGAAAGTGAAGTATGTGGTTCTAAGTAACTTTTCGTTTAAAATATCTCTTAAAAATCTAAATATTTATGATAATGCTAAGTAACCTATGCTACTGCTAAACTGTCTCACGCCGCTTCTCCGGGGGGGAAGGCAGAAAGGATAGACTGCCATACAACTCTGTCTTAGCACAAACTCCATGCTGTTACTTTTACAATGATTAATATAATCATAGCGGAAATTTTAAATGCTCATTTCTTAGAATTTTTGTGCGACATTGCCATACTTCTCAGTAGCTGGAGCTAACAATCTCCCCTCCCCGCGGGCTATAGCTGTTTAATGGTGTAGTGGCCGCAACGGTGGATAGAAGTGGCTAAACACGAAAAAGGTAAATATGACCCAACCATACATTTCGTGTTGTTTTTGCGCCATTACTTAAAAACTATGTTATTGATTTGTTTTGTTATTTTCAGAACCTTTGCAATTATGGATCGAGAAGAACGTGAACGGCAGAGAATTTTAAAAACTTTGGAAAAATCTGACTCCGATTGTGAAAATTCTACGTCAGAAGCTCTTCAGTCAGCATGCAATGTTGTACTGTGGAGATTGCGCAGATGCAAATGATAATATGTAAGATTAACTCATGAGACTGATGTATTATTCATACTATAGATCTCATTCATATGTTCGATATTAGTGTATGTTTTTAAAAAAAGTTTATGTTTTATTTAAATGTTATAACTTTAAGACAGAGGTTGTCTATTTTGTTAAAATTTTATTACACTTTTATAAAAATGTCATTAAAAGATAGTTTTATATGAAGTTGTTTTATTTTAACCAAAATCTCGCAAACATAGTTGTTTTATCAAATTATTGCAATATGTTACTAAATTTCTTTTAAATACTGAAATCATGCGAGTTTTTATTCGGGTCTCCTAGACCCAACCCTACTATCGTTGTTACATATTTTGACTGTGCTGATGCCGGGTTAAAGAAATTTACAAAAAATATTAAGTATTCTGAAAGATCTATTCAATGTTATTTTATAATAAAAGTTCATAATTATAGGTCTACAAAAAGAGGATAAGTATACGATTTTTTTTTTTTTAAATAAAAAACTTTCTTTTCGCTCTCCTGAACAATTAACGTGTCTTTTACTGAATACAAAAAAAAATTTACAAAAGACTACAGACACGGTCTAACTTTATGATATAGAAATTATAATTACAAACATCATCATGTTATCTGTCTCAGAGTCTCCGGGGGCCCCGATTAAATTATACATTGTACATTCAACACGATAACAACTATTTTATTTTATTGCTTATTAAATATTTTCTTGACTATATTAATTAATCAAACATATCATGAAGAATATACAAATCATCAAGAAAGTAATTAGATTATTAATACTGCTCTCTGTCAAGAGACATTTAAAAAATATTCAGAAGAAAAAAACTACTGCCACTTAATTAATCTTACAAATATCCTTAGTTTTCCATAACATTCTTTCTTTTCTTTAAATACATTCTATTATCAAAATAAATACTACATCACACATATATTTATGTAAATGAATTAATTAAGTACTTACTAATAACCACATTTATGTACACTCCCTTTCCCCATACACAAGCAAATGCTTTCAATGGAAGAGTAGTAAAAAACTAAGATGTAAAATTGTCATTATGTACCATGTAAAACATATTATTAAAATAAAAAAAAATAATAAAAAAAATAAAAATTATAAACTTATAATTACAAATCTCTGTTCTTTAAATATTACCTACTGTTGATATGTATTTTTTTTCTGTACTTTTTATACTTTTAAATGTTACAAAATTTCTTTCAATAAGGGGGCATACATTAATTACGTGAGCAGTTTTTCTTCCAATCTAGACCCCTCCCACCCCTTGGTGAGATAAATTTGGGACACTTCATATGTTCTTTTCAAGCAACGTGAGATTTTGCTGGACCCCCACCCCCTCTCTTTTGAGCTCTTGTTATTACGCCAACGTCTGAAATTTAAGAATCCGGCTGAGAATGCAACTCTGGTGCCGCGCCGTACGCAAAACCATCTTCGTACTTGAAGCTTCTTAAAAAGCTACTTTTGTAATTCGAGAATTCGAGAATTCAAGAATTCGTCAAGAGATGGCGCTACTTATGTTAGCAGATCGCGTGAGGACGTGCCCCTGACAGGTATAAGTTCTGCGGATTTGTAAATTTGAGTATCTCTCCGGATATGGAAAGATTGACGGTAATACTTTGTTGTGAATAATAGTATCACGCGGCTATATATTACATATGATGTCATCTGTCCCGGTTACTTTGTCCCGGTGACTAGCTATCACCGGATCACAGTGGATCCGAGGAACGGGCTATTTTTGGAACCAGTTCCTATCGGATTTGTAAAATGGTCACTGACACTAACTGGGCGAAGCTGAACCAAAAGCCGCCTGCAGTGCCTAGCAGCAAAAAACTGCGGAGAGGGTTTTTAACTGCTAGTTACTTATTATTATTATATTTACTACATTGGTTATTATTTATTACAGAACTTGATACTCTTACGCCCAGTTGTTTTGCAAAATTCACATGTGACAAAGTTATCAAACGCCCATTCAGCACCATTTTGTTTTTTTGACAGTTAAAAGATTCCCGTTAAATGCCAATACTACGCCCGTTTTAGCTTTTTAACAAATTGTGATCAGCAGAAGAGGACGACTATCAGGTTGTTGAGACTTAAAGTTCTTAAAAAAATATGTATTATTTTTGAAGATAATGTCTGTACATTTGCCAAGCCGAAATGGTAATTAGATGAAATTCCCTCCATAGAAAGAAATCGCAATGCTCCAAAAATTATTAAAAACACAGTTTGTGATGTTATTTAACCACTCCGATCTACTGCCAATATGTTACAAAAACTTTGTGTTATTTCCACTTCACAATTAAAACTCTATAAATTACACATTTCTGAATGTAGCCAAATACTAAAAACTGTTTTTGAAAGGTTATGAAATAAGCGTTCAAATTGTTATATTACAAATAAGTAAATATTAACATTTTTAATTATTAAAATTTAGAATGCAAAGATAAAAAAAGGTAAAAATGACTCATGTGATGTTTTTATGTGATAACGGTACTTAAATCACTGATTATATAAAAAAAAAAAACAATACTTATTCTATTGTATAAATGTATAATAAACAATTTAGTCACCTCACTATTTTATCATTTCCTACAAGAATATTTAATAAAAAAATAACAATGTCTAACAGTGGGTAGGCAATTTGGCAGTCTACCATGTATCTCTGACAGAATAGGTTTTGTTTGTGTATTTCTACGGACAACTTGAATAGTGATGGGTAGCTTGATTTATTATGGAGCTTCTACTTTTTGTTTTAGGGATGTCACTAGAAAAATAACGGAGTTATAATGATTTCTGTGGAAACATACGCGTTGACGTGAAAACACGCTTATTGTACTTACTTGACTGCTATTGTCATATTAACGTGTATATCTGCTTACGTTGCTGAGTGGTTAATTCAATTTATTGAAAATAAAATTACTGATAAATAAAAATAATAAATGATATTGTAGTAACTTACTGTTCGAATTCGTATCTCGTCACCTTGGAGACAACGAGGCATTTCTGAAAGGGGACGGCATCGGAAGTCTCTGTGCTGAGGCCCCTACAGGACAGGCCCGCATCTGGAAGGAAGTTAGCAAACATGAGGAGGTTATTAAACGAGTATTGGTATGCAAGCACCATTGTTGCATCTATGAGGAACTGTACCAAATTCATGGAACTCAGTAAGCCAATATCATACAAAATAAAATGCTGGTTTATAGAATTCACCGACCATTCATGACCGACAGCTGACTATCAGCCAGATGGAGTTATTTCCCAAGATCGCTGAGCTAGCTATCGGGTTCGACAGAGGGCCATAGGATTTAGACTAGATTCTATGAGACAATATTAGAGTTCAAGGAGAACAAAACTCTTCAGCAGTAGTAGTAGGATGAGTTATTTTTCTACATTTATAAGAAGCTGTATCTAGTTCATCAAACTTAATAAGCCAATGTCCGAAATTGACCGGTCAGTGGCTGAGTGGGCATCACGTTTGGGTCCCTCCCAGGGGTCGCGTGTTCGATTCCTCGGCTGGCTAATTCCTCCATCACGACACAAGCAACATTTTCCGTTTGCTGTGGTGGTAGTAGGAGATTTTCAATCATTGTTGGGTTATTCGTAACCCGGAAATGTTTGTCTGTCTTTGAAAAAAAAAAACCTAAATGAAAAAATAAAAAAAATGCAGGTAAGTATATAGAATTCGATCGGTGGCTGTCTATCACCCGGATGGAGTAATTTCCCAAGATCGCTGCTTACCAAGCGATCGAGTTCAAGAGAGGGCGATGGAATTTAGACTAGATTCTATGACACAATATTAGAGTTCAACGGAGGATAAAACTCTTCAGCAGCAGTAGTAGAATGAGGAATTTTCAGTATATAAGGTGTAAATTCAGTCCATTTAATTCAATTGATATTATTCTGTCAATAAACACTCTACATAATAGACGTGTTGTCATTTCACTATGCCTCGGAAAGGCTGACACGGTAGCCAGCAGGCTGCTGACCACAGCGTAGTACGGAGCCACGACCATAGTCTGACTCCTACAAACACATTAGCTCAACTAACGGAAGCATTAACTCGAGTGGCAACCGGTTGATCTGAAAAATGCCCGTCTCGTACATGACCCCACTGAACCTTAGCTCTCACTGCTACGTAAATTCTGGTCCTTTATCAACAACATAAGGAGCTCCCACAGTTTTTGTGCCCACATGATGCAGAAGTTGGACCTGAAAGAGTTGGCAATGTGTGACCAGCATTTGCTGTGCAGTTGCCTCTCAGAAGCCGGGCATACTGTACAGAGCCTGCAGACACATTAATAATACACAACTGCTAACCCTGTATAAATCACAAGTATCCCTGTACACCCCACTGTCGAATTTGGTCACTTCAGTCACTTCTGGTCTGGAGCCCCAAAATATCTGAAAAAACCCTTGACTCTGTGCAGAAATGGGCGGTCCGTTTGATAAATTCTCCTATCTCAACAGATTGCAATCTTTAGTGCACAGGCATCGGATGGGAATGCTGTCCTTGTTCTACCGGTATTTCAATGGAAAATGTTCCGAGGAACTAGCGCCATTGATCTCCTCAGCACTGGTGCACAGTCGGGAAACACGCCAAACATTTGTGTACAGTTGACATTTACCACATGAGAACGGGTCGTCTCCCTCCTACAAATTGGGTCTCTTCACAGGCCTTGCGGGAAATTATTTTCCCCAGGGCCTCCTGTGTAGAGCTAATATTAAAAAAAAATTACAAAAAAATATATAGGTAGGTACCAATTTATTTCATTTTGGTATATAACTTATTAACAAAAATCAGAGTGTGCAATTCACATGTAAGTAGTAGAAGTGAATACTAAAGTAAACAAGAGTGGGGAGGCTACGAAGCACCGCACAAAGAGGAGACCGATTATACTAACTCATTCTCTCGCAGGCTAAATTCTATAAAAGCGTGTGTTTGTCTCTTTTTAATGTGGCTGTTTTTCACTTCATCGAGTTTCAAATTACTACTTTAAGGATGAAATTGTTTTTAAATAGAGACGTACATAATTACGAAACAAGAAATATAAACAGAGTTCGATTGCCACAAATGAAGGAATCAAAATCACAGAACTGCCTAATGTATAGAGGACTAAAGATGTATGATGAAATGCCTGAAAGTATGAAGAATGAAGAAAGAATGAATGTATTTAAAAAGAAATGTTATGCTTACTGAAAAAATATTTAAATTTATCAAATGAAATGTAAATTATGCTTATTAATTTATATTCATGTAGTATAAACTAACTCAATAAATAATTTTAAAATTCACAACGGTGCTATAGAAGTTTTCACTTCAAAAAAAATCTGTGATAAATACTTAATTTAGGAGAATTCTCAAGAATTTAGTCATAACTTTTTGTTTACATACTAAGAGTGGGTTTCTTCATTTACCTTTACTTTCGCTGTGCATTTTACAGTTTACTTTAAAAGTGCATTTGACATTTACGACAAAATAAGTTTCTTCACGACGTCAACTGCTAAATAAATAACATGAAATAACAGTAAATAGGGATGACAGCGTGATAACCAATCTAATTCCCATATTTTCGTATTGGGAACTGTACATATATTTTTTTCATGTAGCAACCCACGCAATAAATGTCAAAAGTTGTGTGCGAATTGCTTCATCTATGGTTGCGTCATTGTTTCACGTTTTGAATAGTAATAAAATTATTTACCATGAGTAATTCTTCCGAAAAGTAAGTAAAAACTCAATTGTATCAATATTAATAGTTATTTTTGGTAAATTTTCGATACTAGTGTCCACGCTTATTACTAATAATTTTTATTAAAAACTTTAGATTCGCCAATTACTATAAAATGAAACTTTTTGCGGTAAATTTTCGATATTAGTGTCCACGCTTATTACTAATAATTTTTAGAAAAAACTTTAGATTCGCCAATTACTATAAAAGGAAACTTTTTGCGGTAAATTTTCGATACTAGTGTCCACGCTTATTACTAATAATTTTTAGAAAAAAACTTTAGATTCGCCTTAAGTAATTACTATAAAAGGAAACTTTTTGCATTTCGGGCGGGGGAAAATTATGCATTTTAATTGCGTAAATTAAAATTCACTTCGCGAATCTACTGACATGCAGCTTTCGTAGTTTAACCTCAAAGTTCCGTATTATCCGTGAGGTGGACTAAATGCATATTTACCATGATTTTTAGCTATAAAAAAAAAAATTTACATTAGAAAAAAAAAACACATTGAAAATTAATTGTAAAAAAAAAAACGCCGCGTTTTTTTTTTTTTTACTTAAATTAATTTTCAATGTGAAAAAACTTGCCTAAAGGCCTTTATTCATTTTATTTTAAGAATTTCGTCAAAGTAGTGCTTACCTAATACGCATGTTTTTTATATTTATAATTCTATAATTCTGTTGTGTTTTCATGTATCCCACAAAGTTGGCCACAGTCGTATTTAGTTCTTTGCAATGTATCAGGGATACCAACATAACAGTCACAGCGATTTGACATTGTGTAGGTTCGCAAAGTGAATTTTAATTTACGCAATTGAAAATTAAAATGCATAATTTTTTACCACCCGAAATGCAAAAAGTTTCCTTTTATAGTAATTAAGGCGAATCTAAAGTTTTTTTCTAAAAATTATTAGTAATAAGCATGGACACTAGTATCGAAAATTTACCCTGATTTATTCAAGATGATTTCACTCTCGAGTTTATTATTAAAAATGTATGTTTTGTATATTTTAGGAAGCTGGAAGGCATGATAAGTAAAACAGATGGTGGACCTCCTCCCCCGCCAATGTCGGAAACTTCCAAATGGGTTTCCAGCGTTATGAAAGAATCCATTGTGGGGATAACCTCAACATATGATGGAGATTGTAAGTTCTCATAAACATGTCATATTCTGCTAAGGTCTAAAAAAAACAAGTCGGCTTTGTTCTAATATAAATATTCTTCATCTTTCCAGCTACACCGAACAATGATGTTCCATTGGATGCCGATAAAGTGTCCATTATCCAACAGCTTATGGGTTCAGGTAAGATGTTCTCTAATTTGACACATATTAACAAATATGTAGGTATTATGAATATGTTTTATAAATGCTTAAGTTCCGTATAAGCAGGCATATAAACAAGTGATCTACAAACTGCAATCTACAATTAGCAACTGTCCCGTCAAAGACTTGATCCCAATTACTGTCGTCATTTCTTTAACCAGGAGATTGTTCTTCCGCTAGATCCCATAATATATAAGTACATAGTACGACGGAATGTATAATATATAAGTACATTACACAAACGGAAAATATTAAATATCTTGGCATATACTTCGACCGTTATATAAAATGGGATAGACATATAGATTCAGTAATAGGAAAAATAAACAAGTTGATTTACTTCTTTAAAAACGTGAGAAATATTCTAAACATATGTGATATAAAAAATATATATTTTTATCGAAGGAAGCAAATACTTTGTGGTGTGACATTATATATTAAATGAAAAAACACACTTTGTAAAACACCACTTTATTTGAATTAATAATTATTTAACAGCCTAAACAGGCTGTTAAATAATTATTAATTCAAATAAAGTGGTGTTTTACAAAGTGTGTTTTTTCATTTAATATAAAAAATATATACCTCGCACTAGCACAATCCATAATGGAATACGGCATTATTGCCTGGGGCTGTGCCAGTAAAAAATACATTAATACACTGTTTAAAGCTCAGAAAACCCTAATAAAAGTAATACTTAAATTACCAATACTAACACCCACTTCAATCATATTCGAAAAATTCCCAGTGTTGAAAATTAAAAAATTATATTCAAAACAAATACTAACTTTCCTTTACAAGAACTTAAACACATTTAACACTTCACAAAATTCTCGCAATACTAGAACAAGACATGCACACCAACTACAAATACCAAAAACAAACACATCCTTTGGACAAAAACACTACAAATACCAGGCTATTAAACAATACAATTCACTTCCAACACAATATAAAACAACTAATATTATTGAATACAAAAAAAAAAACATATGGAACTGGCTACAATCCTTTTAACATTTAATTAATAATTGTGTCGTATAGAAGTCGATTTTATATTTTATTTTTTATTGTTTCTGTATATTTTGATTTTTATTGTTTCTTCTTTATATTAACTAAGACCACTGTTTGTTTTTGTTTTATTTTATTTACATTTTATAATTTACAACTGAAAAATGTCCTTTACTACTTACATTTTATAACTTACTGAATATAATAATTTGATAGTTGATTAATAATAATATGATAATTTGATATAATTTATAGAATAATTTACTACTTACATTTTATAATTTATAATTTTACAACTGAAAAATGTCCTCTACAATACAGGTGAACTCCTAGTGTGGAGGACAATATCTTTGTAATGTAAATATACTAAGAATAAATAAATACAGTTACATGGTGCCAGGATATAGGATATATCCTGGGCCATCCCAGGATATATCCTATATCCTGGCACCATGTCAGGAACTATCGGAAGGAGTGATAAATGTTGATGTTACATCGAATATTGAAAGCCACATTGAAACTCCTGTCAGAAGTAAGTGGAATCGTTGTAATCAATACAAATTTAAATTCATGAATCTAATAAATAAAGTATGAATGTTTATTCTAGTTCCAGATATTCACAAAAGGTTTCCCAAAGAAACACCTCCGAAACAGTCGAGGCTGTCTGTTTGCACAGATGTGATGAAATTGAAGTCGGAAAAAATACAAACAGAAATAAATGTGATGAAAGAAACATTTGAATTGGAAAAAAAGAAAAGAAAGTTCGAAGAGGAAAGAGAAAAATTAAAATTTGCTGCTGAAATGGAAAATATTGAATTGGAAAAAAAGAAAAAAAAAATAGAATTAGTGTTACTAGAAAAACAATTAAATATTTAATCTAGAGGAAATTATGTATGCATTTCAGCAGCATGTTTTAGTTCTTCTTTTTCACTCTTCCGCTTCATCACATTTATTTCCGTTTGTATTTTTTCTGCAGAAGAGGACTGCTAAACCATCGCTTCAACTGTCTTATGTTTAATAATAAATTTTAGTTAGGCTCTTGTTTTGTTCTGTGCTATAATAACGCTGTTATTGTTTTTTTATGTGTAATACCGCACAACTGCTTATAATTGATTTTTTTTTATGTGGGTGGGAATTTTAATCGCTCAGGAATGTCAACATATTTTTTTATTTCTGTAATCGCTCGAGTGGTTAGTTTTACAGCAAAAGAACTTATATTTGTCACAATATTTTATTTATTGTGGATACTATTTTACAGTGCTACATGAAATCATTTATAAACAGGCGTGGGTGATATTGATCCTTTGTTGACAGTCGTTCACCCAGTGTCATCTGAATCTATGATCGAGACGGTAATTTTTCTGAAATAAGTATCTTTATGTAATTTTGTTTATTTCATATTTAATTATTAGTTACAGTTTTTTTAATGTAAATAAGACGTACAACTTGTTAAATAAAAATAATGTTTTCAAAAGAGTTCTTAATCATTTCAATTCCATGTTTTCTTATTTATCTTTAATAATGTTAGTCGAGTTACAAGTTGAATCAGACTAACTTACTTCAGAAAACTTTATAAAGTTACAAAACTGTGATGCATAAATAATTGTATACATACACATTAGATAATCTAAAATGATGAGAACCACGGACGTACAAAATATATGGACATGCCCTTAGGTGATAAAAGCGTGTTATTTGCCCCTCCCATTGGAACCATTTTTCGGAACCGGCTGGGCTTACGGGAGCCTCGCGTTAATCTAAAAAATGTGACATCATCATTCTTGTCCGGACCAATGTCGAGCTCTTATCGTACATTTTACGCACGGACGTTGTATGTCTATGGAACACATACTATGACATCGAGATACATGGTGACGCGAAACACAAAGCCGCTGTTTACTGGGGTAAAAGTGTCTACGGAAACAAAATATTCGACTATGAAAATACTCAGAACCTTAATTTGCAAATTTGGACTGGACACATCTGTTCATAACGTGGCATGCTATTCGCGCTCCCATATAAAAAAGGTCTATTCATTCAAAAGCAGATTTTACTTTCAAGAACTAAATGGTGATATTATAATGCGAGGTGCCTATATACTGTTAGATTGATTTATTGGCGAATCACAAGTCTCTTTCCTCTCTTCGTCCCGCCAGAGTTGGTTTTTACCCCTCATCTGTAAATTCTCGTCTAGCTATTTGTATGTCTATGATGAGAACAAAACACCACTACTTTAGCCACAATTCTAGAAAGTAGTCATATGAACTTAATAATTTTGCATCGACCCTGAGAAGGGCGTTAATAAATTATAAACATATAATTGTTACTTAGAACTAATAATTTTCTTACATAAGTCCTACAACTTCTCGTTGTCATTGTCATTAATTCCTTTCCTAACCATCCCCATCATGTTCCTTTTCGTACCCATCCCTATATACCTGTCATTTAATGTTACCATAACAATCGATCGTCAATTGCAACTCGCCGCGTAAACATCTAATATTCCGCATGCCGCATTCATAAACTTAATCCCACATATCACAGTAAAATACCGCGATTAATAATTATACGAGTGCATCAACAAACCCAGCCAAGATAGCAGAGAGTACCACAAGGTTCCGCAGTAAGTCCCTTCCTTCCTTTTCTTATGTGCTCATGTCTTCTTATTTGTGCAGTGGTCTTTCATACATCTCAAAACATATACAAGGTCCTTCGATATCCGCAGACACATAATTCACACATCAGTTTGTATATGAGCTATCTCCTAAAAAAAACACGTGGAAAGATGTGTAGGATAAATTTAAAAATACATTTAATTACACAAAATCATTCATAATAAAACCACCGTTTCACAACAAGATATCAAGAAAAAAATTCCCCCACTCTTTATCAAAGATCTGGCAATTTTCCAGCACGTCATAGTTCACACATAATATCACTAGTGATAATAAAGTGTTTTTAAAAATTCTTTTGGAGCAAGCAGTGACGTTTTCTCGTCGGCAAATAAATAATAAACTGTGAATGTGCGCACTGTCAGTACATAACACAAAACAAAAATAGATCTCAAATCTCAACACGTTCCTGTGTTGTTATCTAAGAAGAATTTTAAAAAGCTGTGGAAAACACATGACTATTTTTAATCCATATGCACTAATTAGTTATTATAGAAAAGCATTCAATGAAATGGTGCTGTTTATAGTTTATACTATTACTCATGCTATCACCCAGTGGTGGTTCTTCACAGGGGGACAATGGGGACAGTCCCCACCAGTTACACTCAAAACCTATTAAAGAAAATAACAGTCGATGCCTTGTCTTCACCAAAATGAATGAATTATTTAAACATAAAAGTAATTAACATTTGCAGAAATAAAATACAAACAATTATTCCGGATGATTTTAATAAGACCCTACCCTAAACTGATGACCCCCCCATACCCCTTGTCACACAATGTTACACTTCTCTACTGCCCCCCCCCCCCCCCCCCCCCCCCCCCCTTAAGGTGTGATGCAATTTATGAATGACCCCACATGGGAGAGGAGGGGAGGCGGAAGGGGAACAGGACCAATGGGAAAGGACACGCAGGCAGAAACAATTTCTTTATTAAGTAGCATAGCAAAGCATTCCGGGAACTCGCTAGTTAACTTATTCTAATTAAATGAAGACAATATCAGCGAAACTCAATCGAAAATCTGGAGACAGAAAAATCAGAAAAAGATAAAAGTAAAAGATCGAGTCGAAAAGATAAAGATCTTCCCAGTGGAGCCAATATCTTTTTCTGATTGAGCCCAAGAGCTCACAACTTGTATCAACTCACTAAAATTGCAATTCAGCCCAATTATTGTACGCAATATAGAGTACTAAAACATAAGTGTTTTTATTATAAACGTATCCTGACGGCCGGCGTAGCGCAGCGGTAAGACGCTTGACTCGCGCACCGAAGGTCGCGGGATCGAATCCCGGCGTGGCAAATAAATTTTATTTGATTAATTTGTGTTATTTCACAATTTTTTCATTTACATTAATAAATAGTATATTTGCGGCACGTTCCAGAGTGGAAGATATTCTCTGTATCGCCCTGGTGTAAGACCACCATTCAGAATTGAAACGGCATTAGCCGTGTTTGGTGACCAGATCTGAATAGCCAGGTACTTCCCCACCTTCCTCTTCCCTATCTCCTTCCCATCCCCACTACCCTCAGCCTTACAACATACCCCAATTGGGGATGCCATAGTCTCACTGGCTTCAGACGGGAGCAGTTGGGACTCTTGTGAGGTATTCATGTAAAAAAAAAAAAAAAAAGCTCAAAATCTCTGTGCGCATCCCCTTGGATTGAAAAACGAAAGAAGTCAAGCATCCAAGCTCAATTTACAACTGACAGTGACTATCCAGAGACCACAAAGGGACCGTACAGTTGGAAGGTCTTCCTCAACCAGCCTCTCCAGATGCAGCCTGCGATGCATCTGCAGCCAACTTCACACCATGAACCCGGGCACCCCTGCCAAGTCACCGGCCGTACACTATACGCGGACACAACAGTTGGGTCGCAAGCCGCCATGCCCTAAACGCGGATATCACAACAGCTGTCTTTTAAACAGTATCAATGAAAAACTGCCGTGTACAGGAGCACCTAGCATTGTTATGTTCCCTTTAATTTGATTTAATTATTCACCTAATTCTGTTTTTACGCGGTGGATACGAATGACTCCATAAAAAATGAAATCCATATAAAAAATTGGTTACTAGGAAACTTTTTTTTTTTTATATTAACTCCACACAGGAGGCCCTGAGGAAAATAATTTCCCTCAGGGCCTATGTCATCTTTGAGGATGCTGTGTGGAGGGTCTTTTTGAGGAAAGGAAGGAGTGAACATGGGTCTTGAAGAGACCCATGTTGTAGGAGGGAGGAAACACAGAAGCCGGTAAATCGTTCCACAGCCGAGCTGTTGAACTCAAGAACGAATCGTAAAAACGACCCATTCTCATGTGACTAATGTCAACCGTGTACAAATGTTGGCCGCGTGTTTGGCGTGTTTCCCGACTATGCACCGGTGCCGAGAAGATCAATGACGCTAGTTCCTCGGAACATCTTCCATTGCAATACCGGTAGAACAAGAACAGCATTCCCACCTGACGCATGTGCTCTAAAGATTGCAATCCGTCTGTTAAGGTGAGAGAATCTATCAAACGGACCGCCCGTTTCTGCACAGATTCAAGGGTTTTTTTCTAGGTATTTTGGAGCTCCAGACCAGAGGTGGCTGCCAAATTTAACTGTGGGGCGCACTTGCGATTTGTACAGGGTTAGCAGTTGTGTACTATTAAAGTATCTGCGGGCCCTGTACAGTACGCCCAGTTTCTGAGAGGCTAACTTAACTCTGGTTTCGATGGAGCCCCCATACCTGAGCTGGTCACTTAGAGTTACACCAAGCATATCAATGAAGGTCCTGTTCGGAAGAATGAAAACAACTCCAGATACTAATATCTACAGCCTGTATGTCGGACGAATATCTACAACTTAAACTGCTGACTAATATCTATGAGAACCAAAGTGAGGACGAATATCTACGGCTCAAACTGCTGACTAATATCTACAGCATTTGCAGAGGTTGGATTTGCAATTACAGCATATTGGCATTATGTAATATTAAGTATGCAGTTTAAAAAACTTAATTTAAGTTAGGTTAGGTTTGGTTATGTATAACTCAATATTACGTTGTGTCAATATGCTATACATAATTGCAAATTCAACCTCTGCCAGTGCTGTAGATATTCGTCGGCATCACCTATTCCATAGATATTATTCAGCAGTTTGAGCTGTAGATATTCGTCCTCACTTTGGTTCTCATAGATATTAGTCCGATTTGTTCAGTTTTTGGAATTCCTGTAGATATTAGTAGACGCCTCCCTAGGAAACATATCCGTTTAGTTCGACTCCGTTTTAAGCGACCAACTGCTAAAAATGTGTTTTGTTTACAAAACCTACGAACCAATAGCTCGCTGCCCCGCGCCTCACCTACTCCCTGCAAACTAACACCTATCCTTATTAGCATGCGTAAGTCACAGTCAGTGTTGTGACTAGGTTAAAAGCTCGACACAATGAGTTTCGTGAAGCGAAAGTGTTTTTCATTTGAAGAAAAATGTTCTATATTATACCGTTTAGAAGCCGGTAAATCAAATGTAACCCTCGCGAAGGAGTTCAGTGTGTCTCATGTAAAAACAAGCTTAAATTATCCGGCCGTTGTGTGCGTCGTCCGGTTAGTACGACAAAGTATCGCCGGCCCCTTGAGGGTCGTTATATTGGGATTCTACTGTAGTTTTAGCAAAATTTAAATTTCATAAATAAATAAAATAACACAAGTACCTACCGGGTCACTTGCCTATTCAAAACACTACATAACAAATATTTTTAAAAATCATTCTTAGAAAATCATGTTTTGCAATCATAAATAAATAACATTTACGTTGGATAATCTGTAATAATTATCAATATTATGGAGAAAATCACTTTCATAACAATATTTATGTTTTTCGAAGTAATCCACGTGTATACAGGGTGTTAAGGGACGTACTTGACTTACTTCAACCAGTGATTCCTGACATTATTTGGAGTAAAAAATGTAAATAAAATGTTGGTCTCCGGTGACATTTTTGATGTTTTATTTTTTTATTTTTTCTACAAAAACATATGAAAATGGTAGGTGTTGGACAGTTGGAGGCGGGGTAAGGGGTCGGTCGGCTACTTGACGGAGTGACCAGTGACGACATGTGGAAGAAATAATTTTTAAAAAAAGATTTTGAAGAAAAAAAATTTGAAAAAAAAAAAAAAATCACCAAAAAAAGTCACCGGAGACCAAAAGTTCATTTACATTTTTTACTCCAAATAATGTGAGGAATCACTGGTTAAAGTAAGTCAAGTATGTCCCCACCCTGTATTATCTTTCCACTTTGAAACAAAACCAGTAACACAAGATAGGAAAATAAACTTTTTTTTTAATTACTTAATGTTGATCCCTATTTTATAATTTTGCAGTTATTTTAATAAATATTAAGTTAAAATAATCTCTAATATATTGGAAATGTTAAGCATAGCCTTCAATAAACATTAATACATGTATTTAACTAACCGAACAGCTGCCAACTTTTTTGCAATCAAAAAAGTTCACCACAAGTATGACAGAATGCCGGTCGTTCGCCTCAAAAAGGAATTAACATAATTATAAAACAAAAACGCATATAAAAAAACTTCACTCACCCTTCGAGATTCTTCTCAGGAGATTGCTTAACTTCATCGATCACTTTTTTCCACATTCACGTTGTTTTAACACAGAAACTCAACTATTTATAAAAAAAAATTATAACCTACAATAGTCACCTGATAAAACTTAATTGATTATTATTTGCTAAAACGAAACTTATTTACCACTGATATTAGTTTTAATGACGAAACCATAGTTCGACTAGTATCATTATCATATTAGATAAGCGAATTTTAAGTAAATATAACTATATAACAAACCGGGGCGAACGAACTGCGAAAATTAACTAAATAAAATTAGAGAAATACCTAACCCGATTGCTGGTTGCGTGACGTCTGTCAGATGCGGGTATCGGAATAATCTTCTTTACCGACATACCGACATTATTTGCTAGAAACGTCAAAATCTGGCGGGCTCTTCAAATAGTACTTTTTTACCATTTCTGATTAATGTGGTTATTATGACTTCATATTTTTTATAAGATTAATTTGAAATGAGTTGATTTGCCGTAATACCCTTTTTATTAATCAATAGCATTTTTCTGATGTTTATGTAAATAAATTAAAATAATCGCTTTCACTTCCAAAAAGAAAACAACCATTTTGTTAATATTTTAATGGATGATCTCTAAAAAGTCCCAACTGTCCGGAGCCAGTAGGGTTATGGCCTGCCCATTTAAGGTCCGGAGTCATCTTCGGGAAAACTGTGTAGACGGTCTTTAAGGAAATTAAGGAGAGGAGGAGAAAGTGGTGAGAGATAGGTAGGAATCTGGGAGCCAGTGTGTCCATGGGTTACGGATCCCTCCCACTGTGGTGCAAGACGATGGGTCGAGAGAGTCCAACTGAAAGGTCAAAGGGTGTATCTCAACCAGCCCACCATGCACTTTGTGGGCAGATGCATCCGCCGCCAAGATTTGTGCAAACTTCACCCCACGAACCCGGGCACCCTTGCCAAGTCAGCAAACTTTGCTTGACACTTGGGATGACCTATATCAGAAGGTTTAATTATCCAATTAATACTTCCCAGAGCGGCAGTAATCATACCACCTCCCAAAATGAGAATCATTAAAAATTAATCTAACGTTATTTCTAGCAAAGTAAGCGCCGGATCTGCCATACGTTCAAAAACGTGCAAAAACCTGGCGCCAACTCCGAAGGGGCGCCGTGAGAAAATAAATATTGTATTAAAATTTAGTTATAATATTCCCTGAATCGTTTAAAAATTACCCATAGTACTAAATAATTATTACGCTCTAGCAACACTTTCCAAAGAAACAGAATGCGCACGCATCAGGTTGGTATCAACGGCTTACGAATTTATAGTCAGTTACAGAATTTTTTTACAAAGTCCATATATTTAGTTTAAACGTAAGATCTATTTTTCCATATATCTTTTACGACGAATGAGTGCGATCCAAATTCAATAACCCATCACAGCGCGGTATATTTGTTCTAGAGAATCAAACAAACCGACTTGCGCCTTTCAAAATGCTGACAATTTTAGTTAAGCCTCGATGACACACGGCGAGTTTACAAGCTACTATCTACTAAATTTAAAAGCGGGTGAATCGGCGAGTAAGATTGTCATGATGACACACAAGACTGTCCACTCGCTCAGTAGCTCGCGACATTTTTGTAGGAAACTGGACTCCCACGTAGCTGCTAGCGCCAATAGCTGAAATAACGTGAACTAATCCTTCAGACAGTTGACAGTCGAAATCAGCTGGTTTTTGGCAGCCATATTGGAAACACAAATAAACCAATCACGAGTCGGCTTGTAGCGTGTAAAGTTGAGGACCTTTCAACTTTTTCCGTGGATTGTCAACAATCTGCTAGTTAGCAAGTAACACGATGACACTAAGCGAGTTTACTAACAGATAGTGAATTTCCCAGATAGTAGCTTGTAAACTCGCCGTGTGTCATCGAAGCATTAGTGTGTACGCTCGCTATTGTTTTATTTTGTACGATTTAAGTCTCTAGGAGAAGGTAGTTAAAGACCATTTTCTTATGAAATCTACAGTAAATTCCCAAAAGCATCGCGCGGTTTGCAGGATGTGCAGGTTGAACGTGTTGACAATTATTTGAAGTTCGTTATATGTATAATTAATATCTATTAGATTTGTTGGATGTTGGATTTGTTATTTTACGGTGTCAGTGTAAGCTTCTTTCGGAAGCCATTGATACCATACGTCAGTGTTTAGTGTTTGTTCGCTCAATTTGGTGTTTGTTCGCTAAACACAGGGGATATGCAAGGTACAAATTTGAGGTTATATTCTTATTAGATTTTTAAATTTATAACTAAATTTCTATTGGTTGTTAGAGGTTATAAAAGTACAATGGATTACAATGAATAGAATAATAATTTTAAAAAAACTTTCTGGCTCGCAGAATCTAAAACGTAGAATTAAAGAGCAGAATGACATAAAAAAACTCGTTTCCATTGGCAATTTTTTTATTCCAATTTCTCCAGCACCGATAAAAAATATATGTCTTGATTTTATTTGATAAATTAGTGTAAAAAAAATAATTAAATAAAAAAAATTGGGGTGAACGAATTTTTAATCAAAATAAAAATGTAGGGGGGGCGCCATCGGTACCTACTGCACTATGGTAATGCGTCTTAAATTATCAACTTAAACTAGACCGAGATATAAACAAATAAACAGAATTAACTCGTTCAATGTAAAATTGATGTCTAGGAGGTCAGATCAAGTATAGTACAATTATTACTTGTCCATCGTATAACAAGTTTTATAGAAAAAAAACTGTCAATTAAAAACTGGTCAGAGTAGGGTTTATATGTAAAGACATACCTGTCTGTCAAAAGGTTTAGATTAGGTTTTACAATATCGAGGCACTACCTATCTATAAAGAGGTTAGATTAGGGTTTACATATTTTAATAACCTATCCATCAAAATTATGAAAAAATTGTCACTAGGAACACAGAAGCAACACAAGATCTAGAATGTTAGGCTTAGAGCTTAGGGATTACAATTAAACAAAAACACCTAGCTGTTATAAAAGTGAACCTCAAAAGGTACTCTTGATTCTATACAAAAACACAAGATGTAACTATGATAAACCATCCTCAGAGGACGTTGCTTGTGCAAGAAAAGACTGAGGATAAACCCAGGTGGCATTCCTTAAAAAAATTAACACTTATTACATCAGGATCAGGTAAGCGAAAAGTCAAAAATTTCTTGAACAAACAATAATATTTTGGTGATCGAATATACTTATTAGATAATCGACACTAAGGTGTGATCGAACAATATCGGGTATGTTGTGAGTTGTGAGGCTGAAAGTAGTGGAGGGGAAGAAGATAGGGAAGAGGAAGGTGGGAAAGTACCTGGCTATTCAAATCTGGTCACCAAACACGGCTAATGCCATTTCAAGCAACTTTTCAAACATATATTATTTTAAAATAATAAATTGTTCTAACACAAATTAATCAAACAAAATTTAATTTAAAATAAAACAATAACTTTGTAAACACCACTTTTATTTTTTATACTTTATGCCGACCGGGTTTCGCTACAACCGTAGCTTCTTCAGGGCAGTACCTACAATCTCTACTGCCCTGAAGAAACTACGGTTGTAGCGAAACCCGGTCGGCATAAAGTATAAAAAATGAAAGTGGTGTTTACAAAGTTATTGTTTTATTTTAAATTATAATGTCACATCACAAAGTTACTGCTTCATATGAACAAAAAAAAAAAAATATTTGCCACGCCGGGATTTGATCCTGCAACCTTCAGTTTGCGAATCAAGAGCCTTACCGCTGGACAACGCCGGTTGTCGAATCTGAAACAATAGCAAGGCCCTTCGAAAAAATAAGATAAAAAAAAACACTAACTATAGAATGTTAAATTCTCGCGGTGTTTAAACGGGGGAATCCCGCAATAACCGATGTACAATGAAAAACCACGGAGAGCAATATTTACGCGTTTTATTTCATTCCGGTTCAAACGTTATTAATTACATTGTAATATAATACAATATTGTTATTCTGATTATTCATTGGTTAATTAGTTTGATTTGTGAAAAGAATGAGTGAAAGGAAAAGAGATTATCCCAGTGGAGCTTTTAAAAGAAAAAGTAATCAGAAAAGTGAGGATGTTATAAAAAAAATGTCCAAAATCTCTTCATTTTTTCATCAATCAGCTTTTATGAGTAATTTAGATTGCAATGATAAGTACTACCTATTTATCTACCAGTAGCGAAGGGTGAGTTTTGTTTTTTGAAAGAACAATGGCAACCTACAGTACATGAAAATACCTGATCACGTATTGTACCGAGCAATAATAAGGGCCCCAATTTATTTTGATACAGGGCCCCTCCAAGGCACGCTACGCCACTGGTACCAGATACAGTACGTCTAGGAAAGGTTACAAAAATGTTGTGAGAGGGATTTGTAGATTAGTGAATTTTACACTATTTGTGAACAAAAACTGAGCCTTGGGTTGGTGTAAGAGTTTAATGCATAGGCTCTCAGCGTGGGCGATAACGTCCCCTTGGGGGGCGTTTCAGACCTCCAGGGGGCAGTAGAAGACCAAGAGAAAATCGGGGGGCGTTTTAGACTTGTAGGGGGGTGGTAGGAGACTCAGATAAACCCATCCTATCATGCCTCATGCCATCCCATTAGGAGCCATCCACCCACAACAATATTTTCCCAATCCCATTGCGCCCCCTCCATTGTAGCAAATGTAACCCCAATCGGTATCCCATTGCGCCCCCTTTGCCGTGGTATCCCATTATGCCCCCCTCCTTAGGGGGCGATACAAATAAAAAATATTCTCAAAGTGTGCGGTGGGCAATAAAAAGTTGAGAATCTATGGTTTAATGGGTTCCATGCACAGATAAGAGAAAACCCAATATCTTTGGTTCCATGTCAACTCAGAAAGAAACCAACTCATAATAACTCAGAAGCTATGAAAATATAATTTTTAAATAGCCGGCAACCCTAACCTAACTTAACCTATTCAACTTATTTTTTTCTGATCACTCACTCTTAATGACCTTTCTGAGGTGCTTCTGAGTATGTTTCATTCTGAGTTGTCTGGTCACCGGTTTAATGTATGCTTTATTCTCCGGCTCCACGGATCCCAGACCTTCATTTTTTCCCTTGGCTTATGAATTGTGGTCTGATTACGAATCAACAAAAAATCATTAGATTGTCAAAAATTATTATATTAAATTTATATTCATGGGTCCAAATCGAATGAAATCTTTGAATTGTCATGAGAATTACACTACCTACAAAGAGAAAAAAGGAAGAGGTAAAACAAATAATAGTAAAAAGAATGCCTTGACAAGATTGCATTGCATCAAACGAAGTCATTAAAAAAAAATGATGGAAAAAATATCTACATTAAAAAATTGGTGACGTTAGGTTAGGTTATGGGCTATTTTTCAACTTGTTTTTTAATAACTTTTGAAAGCGGTGTTAAATTGATTGATTGAATGATTCTGAGTTGTCATGGAACCATAAAATCTGTCTAGTACATAATATATTATTATCACGGACGTACAAAATATATGGACATGCCCTTACGTGTTAAAAAACGTGTTATTTCCCCCTCCCATTGGAACCATTTTTCGGAACCGGCTGGGCGTGTCCGGACCAGTGTCGTGCTCTCATCGTACATTTTACGCACGGACGCTGTATGTCTATGAAACACATACTTAGACATCGAGATACATAGCGACGCGAAACACAAAGCCGCTGTTTACTGGGTTAAGTAAATCATGAAACATTTGTAAAAGTGTCTACGGCAAAAAAATATTCCACTATGAAAATACTCAGAACCTTACTTTGCGAATTTGGATTTTACACATCTGTTCATACCGTGGCATGCAATTCGCGCTCCCATATAAAAAGGTCTATTCATTCAAAAGCAGATTTTACTATCAAGAACTAAATAGTGATATTATAGTGCGAGGTGCCTATATACTGTTAGATTGATTTATTGGCGAATCACAAGTCTCTTTCCTCTCTTCGCCCCGCCATAGTTGGTTTTTACCCCTCATCTGTAAGTTCTCGTCTAGTTATTTATATGTCTATGATTATTATGTTTTATTTATTAGATTTCAGGGGGAATTTTTAAAAGTTAGGTTACAGATTATTTCCATCTGTTGAACAAATCCAGAAGCTTTTTTGTAATTCCAGTACCTACCTTCATTATACGATTACGAACATTATTGCATTGTTGAATACACGCTACATGTAAATATGAAGCATTTCGAACAGGCAGCGTGACATTTGCGTGAATACTGAATATTTTTGACAGTCGCAAAATAAATGGAATGTCAGTGTAGTTGATAATTTTTTACTTTTACCTTTCTATTGGAAAATATGGTAAGTGACTGCTTTTTACTTTTACTAATAGTATTTACTGGTTAAGCTATTTATTTTAACATAGATAACCTAATATAATATAATAGTCATAGACAGGATGTGATAACTAATTACTAATAATAAATCGAATTGTTTTTTTGCACTTCAACGCGTAGTACGCGGTAAATAAACTATAAAGAGTTATTTTCTTACTAGTGCGTAATTTAATATGCTAATTTTAGGGTTACATAATCATAAACAACTATTTACACTTGTGACAGCTCTCAAAACTTGTTTGCAAATAACATGAAGCCATTGCTTTTATCGCAAATATGACCTAATTGCGATAAAGCTATGTTGGTTTGATGTTATATTATAGTTACTAACTGTCCTTTAGTATGAAAATAATAATTCGTAGGTTGTAGAGGCTTACCTTACGTCCTGTTTTACTGGAATAAAGAATTCCGGTCAATTTTTGTTTTTTTTTGTAAACTTTCGAAATCACTGGACACACTTTAAGAATATTTATTAATTATTCATCTAACCGCCTCACTTTCAGGCAGAGATTATGGCAATTATTTCAACAATCTTACTTATTCATTTCAAAAATTATTACTAAAAGAAACAACTATTTACTTGTACAAAATAGGTTATTGGTTTCTTAGTTTTTGTAAATTAAGTACTTAATTCGTTCGTGTTTTGATTGAAACAAAACTCTCGCAAATATCAAATCCGTAAATACAAAAAAAAATTGCGTTAAAGGGATCATTTTATATGGGAAATTTTAAAGTTTGATTGAATAAAAATGGAATTTTAATACATCTTTTACCATCTATCCAAACTTAATTAGTTATTTCTTTAAGTAATTAAGTTGAAACGCTGGGTGATTTCCAAAATCTGTGCCAATTAAAAGTGCAGTGGCTTGTGGAATATTAGAAAAAACCTTTTGAATCATCTTAATCACTATAAAATACGATTTTTTGCATTTGGGGCGATGGAAAATCCTGCATTCAAAATTTCAATTACGTAAAATGTTAATCGTATGCGACCGCGGCCACTCGCGAGCGTGATAATAAGAAAAGAAAGATATATAATTTGGAACGCATTGTTTCATTAACTCTACCTCTCTGGGAATGTAATTATTCCTTTCACGGGGTACTGAAGTACCCCGCGCAAAAAAAAATAATAAAATAAAAGTATTTGATATTTTTTTAAATAATATTTTTATTATGGCAAAGTAATAAGAAAAGACAATAAAATTTATTAATAAAAACTAATAGATATTTTTGTCGTTACATGAAGGACAGATTTTGTATTGATGGTCAACACAAATATGGCTGCGACAAGTGTTATCGACAGATCGAGATTTTCTGTCCTTTGTGCGCGGACAAAAGCAGCAGCGACCAGGTTTGGGACTATCAGGGACCGGCCTATGATCTTCACTATGAATATTCAAGACTGCACGTATAGTTTCTCTGATATCCCGGGGTAAACTTGGCCATTGTAATTTTGCTCTCATATGATGCTTTATGAGTGCCATTGCCAAACTCTTAAGAAATTCACGCCGCTTGGTTATTTTCTCTTTATCAATGTTAGTTGACAGCTTGAATAAGACCCAAGAGTTGACACCAACGGCATTAAGCAACCCGCAGAAGAGACACATGTGCCACCTTTTGGTCTTCCTGGACTTCAAGTACTTCTTACTATTCCTACCACGGGTTACTGGGGTACCCCGGAACACCTGTGGACGCGACTGCACTTGCCGGGCGGTCATGGCTTACTGACGTACTTACGCGCCAATTATCGATAGTAGATTAGCTATAGCGATTTTTGCAACAGTGCAATATTGTTAAAATTGTTGATATTTTAAACACCAGGGGGGGTACTTCAGTACCCCAGTTAGGGTTTAAGAGTTAATCACATTTTTAACTAGTAATTCTGTTAAGAGTAGACCTCGCGTTCAAAAGAGGTTTCTAATATTCTCTTATTTAATAAATGAAATGCAATATTTCCTCTGAAAACATAAGATTTATAAGTAGGTACTTAAATATCTACCTACTTAGTGGGCCATTTTACATATATAATATCCACTAGCTAAGATATATAAGGCGGTCCTCTTGTCATTAATCTAAGCAGTATATCTGTGTTGTGCAATAAAAAAAACAAGTGGCTGAAGTAAAAATCTAAGTAATATTCTTTAACCCTCCGCCCGTCGCGCGTTTTTTGTAACGCGAGGAGTCGCGCAGGGTCGCTTAGGACCCCAAAAAAAAATTATTAAATTGTTGTTATAGCATACATTTTATATGTTATTTTAACTGATTATAAGTCAGGTGATAATGACTGCTTTGAAATAAAAAGAAATATTAAAAAATAGATATTATTTTCAATGCAAGAGCTTAAAAATCAACAAGGATCATTTTTTTGTAATTTCAAATTTTGTAATTTAATAGAAAACTTTAAAAAAAAATCTAACCAATTTCTATCAAACTTATAACTACATGAGATTGATACAGACTTATTATTATAACAACAAAAAAATCAACAAAATACAATGAAAAAACATGTAAACTTGATTTTTCATAGTATTTTGTTGATTTTTTGAGCCTCACTCCGAAACACAAGTCTGTATCTCACATCGCACATGGGCAGACTGAATTTTCTCTGGGCTAGCGTCAAGTATAGTCCCTTTTAGGAAGCTACCTTAAGTAAGGAATCAGTCGGAACATTTAAAATGTACATAATTAGCATTTCTGTAAAACTTGGGCCTTTAAAGACCCCACGCGAAGGGTCAAGGGTTAAATAAATAGTAAATTATTCACCTTCACAAATTCACTTGTTATTCCTAACACTCGTAACATCAACATGATTAATATGAATAATGAAATAATGATAGTAAGTTTGAGTGTCGTGTATTGTTTTCATAATATTTTACCCTATTCACTATACGGTCCAGTCACATCAGTTGATTTGGAGCTGTCATTTTTTCAAAACAGGCAAAATCATTGAAAATCGGTTATTTCTTGTTTTAACCACTCCGATCTATCGTGAATATGCACTTTTTACGTCTTAAACAAAATGTCAGATTTACGAAAACTTTGTGTTATTTCCGCTTCAAAATTAAAGCTCTATAAATTAAACACTTCTGAACGTAGCCGAATACTAAAAACTGTTTTTGAAAGGTTACAAAATAAGCTTTCAAATTGTTATATTACAAATAAATATTAACATTTGTAAATATTAAAATTTATAATACAAAATAAAAAAAAATGACTCATGTTATGTTTTTATGTTAAAATGGTACTAAAATCATGGATTATGTAAAAAAACAAAACTTATTCTATTGTATAAATGTATAATAAATAATTTTGTCACCTCACTTTTTTATCATTTCATACATGAATATTTAATAAAAAAATAACAATGTCTAACGGCAGGAGGTAGGCGATTTTGCGGTCTACCATGTATCTGACAGAATAGGTATTTTTATGTATTTCTATGGACAACTTGAATAGTGATGGGTAGCTTGATTTATTATGGAGCTTCTACTTTTTGTTTTAGGGATGTCACTAGAACAATAACGGATTTATAACGATTTCTGTGGAAACACAAGCGTTGATGTGAAAACACGCTTATTGTACTTGACTGCTAAAGTTACATTATGTGTATATAACTGATACGTAAATGGATATACGCAATAATATAACGTTAGCAGTCAAGTACAATAAGCGTGTTTTCACGTCAACCCGTGTGTTTCCACAGAAATCATTATAACTTTGTTATTGATTTAGTGACAACCCTGAAACAAATAGTAGAAGGTCGATAATAAATCAAGCTGCACGTCCTTAATCAAGTTGTCCATAGAAATACATAAAAAGACCTATTCTGTCAGATACACGGTAGGTACAGATTTTACCCGCCAAATCGCCTACGCGCCGAAATGATAAAAAAGTGAGGTGACTAAATTGTTTATTATACATTTCTACGATATAATAACTACTAGCTTATGCCTGTTGCAAATGCAACTAACGGGTTAAAACTAACTTGACTTACTAACAGAAAAAAAATAATTTCATAGTAAGCGGGTAGGTAACTACGGCTAAACATACAAATATACATAAACCTTAGTAAATAAACACCATTGTAGACATGCACACATCAAATCCCCAAAGTTTTATCGCAATCGGATGAATGGTTTAGCAATGTGTAATTTCATGATGCCAGAGCTCACTTTTGTATACAGAAACCGTCGTGGGCATGCACACATCAAATCTTCAAATTTTCATCGCAATCGGATGAATGGTTTAGCAACGCTTAGCGGTTAAACATAAAACTATGTACAAAGCCGTCCGCAGGACCTAGCAGCAAATACCTGCCATACGTTAGTATATAAACACATGCACACATCAAATCCCCAAAGTTTCATCGCAATCGGATGAATGGTTAAGCAATGCATAGCGGACATACATACATACATACATGCACACATTTTTTTGATTTTATATATAGAAGATAGCTGGTACCCAGAATGAGTTGCTATAACTTTTTTTTTTTTTTTTTTTTTTTTTTTTTTTTTTTTTTTTTTTTTTACTAGATGTATGAAAAAATTTTTGCATACATCTAAATAATACTTTCGTGCACACAAAATAGCGCGTTTTATAAAGGACAAAAACTTTTTAACAGCCTGCCAAATGCCGTAAAGGAAGCCTCAAGTCTTAGCACTTTTCGTAGGATGTGTGCATTATATGTGAAGAATGTTTTTTGATTCATAAAAATCTTTCAAATATTATTCTCATATCTGTTTCCTCAAAATTTATTTTTATTTTTGTAATCTTTTTTTTTTCCACTTAAATTGTATTTGTAAAAATGTAACTGTATCAATTGTATTTGTTTATATTTTTTTTACTAGATGTATGAAAAAATTTTTGCATACATCTAAATAAACATTCAAAAACAAAAAAAAACAAACCTTTTAATAAAGAAAATGTTTCTACCTGCGTGTCCTTTCTCATTTGTCCCGCTCCCCTTCCGCCCCCCCCCCCTCTTCCTCACCCGCGTCCTCTTCCCCTTTCGCGTTTCCACTCCGCCTCCCTCACCTTCCCTCCCCCCACTTCACCTCTCCCTTTCTCCGTCTCGTAAACCCCCTCCCGTGTTCCCCTCCCCCCTCCCAGGTTCCCCTCCCCATTTCTTGTTTCCACCCCCCCCCCCCTGCCTCATTACATACACTAATTCCCGGTACATTTAGTTTTCGAACAGCTCGCGCGCCACCTATTAAAATTTTTTATACAAATTTTATATTGCCAGAACTCACCAGTAGTTTTATACAAACCTTGTACTAACCTTAACTAACACAACAAAAAAAGAATTTTTCAATTTGTTGCAGTCGTTCGGAAGATATGAGCGTACGTACATTTTCATACAAATTTTATAATGCCAGAACTCACCAGTAGTTTTACTGCTTAAAAAAAGCGCTATATGAATTTAATACTTTAAAAAAATATCCCGTTCAACTTCGAGTTATTTCATTGTAAAATTAGAAAACTAATACGTATGCAATATCGTCGGATGATATCGAGTGTTTATGTGCAGGTAGGAACCTATATTTAGGCTGGGTTGTTTAACGAAATTAAAAATTCTTAAATTTTTCAAGTCAATTTTAACGTTCTGTAAAAGTTCGATTCGAATTCTATTCAAGTTCTGTAATTATTTCAGTTTTATGATGCAACTGGCATTTACTGATAAAAAAACACAACTTACACAGAACGTGAAAATGAACTTTAAAAAATTGTTAAATTATTCAGTATCGTGGAAACAACATTACCTTAGTAAATTAAATTGCATCAAAAACCTAAATAATTGTCCAACTACCTATTCCGGCAGGTACCGGCGCATTTCCTTACAAAATTCCGGCAATGTTTTTGCTTTTCTCATCATATTTGCAATACTACCGAGATAAGTAGGTACCTACCCTGAATTAATAACATTTCATTTTGGCCGGTAAATATCCACCCTACTGAAGTGAATCTATGGACACCAATTTTCTTGTTTTTTTTGGAAAATTTTATAGGTTTTTCGGCGACCCTGAAATTTTTTACATGGAACTAACACAAAATTTTGGTGTTAAAAGTTGCCTAATATTGCCGGGTACCGTATTTTTCAAAAACATCCAAGCTGGAATCGTTTTTCCGGCCGCAATGCCGTTTCCCGAAAAACAACAACCCAAACCGCTGAGAGATCCGTTTTGTTTTGACATCTCGGATAACTGATAACTGACCTGTATCAACATTCTCTCTAGTATTTTCCATTGCATTGAAACTAAGGCCTAATTTGTGGTTGTTTTTTTTAATGCGAACCTGTCGGCGGGAACTATAACTGAGCCGAATTGGTTGATTTAATGAGAAGTTCCAGTTTTCGCCGTTAATTCGTATGAGAGAATAAATCGCTAGCGACGTTAATTTTGTCTACAAAAAAACTCTATTTCCGCGATTGAATTTCACCTCCTCAGTAAACGGTCTCTCAGAAACAATTGCTAGTGCCAAACGAATTCAAAGGATTGTGAACTTTAAATTGTTCCGAAATACCGAGCGCCGAGGTCCATTCTCGCTTGAGAAGACTGGCACATTTTTTGGCTGAATTTTTCCCATACAAAGGGTGTGCCGCGGGCCTTTGAGGGAGAGTGAACCTTCAGGTGTGCGAAAATCAAACTGCCTGGAGGTCGTTTTGGCGTGCCAGCGGCATTTTTGCGTCTCCAACCCAAAGTGAACCTTGAGGTTGGTGAAACGTAAGGGGCAGTGCGGTCGTTTTTCGCATCAAGCGAAAAGTGAGTTTTTCAAAAACTGAGCATTAATATATAGTATTGTTTTTTTACATAATCCGTGATTTTAGTACGTTTTCACATAAAAACATCACATGAGTCATTTTTACATTTTTTTTTATTTTTGCATTCTAAATTTCAATATTTACAAATGTTAATATTTATTTGTTATATAACAATTTTAAAGCTTCTTTCGTAACCTTTCAAAAACAGTTTCTGTATTCGGCTAATGTTTAATTTATAGAGCTTTAATTTTGAAGCGGAAATAACACAAAGTTTTTGTAAATCTGACATTTCGTTTAAGACGAACAATTTGCATATTCGCAATAGATCGGAGCGGTTAAATAAACAAAAGTTTGAAGTTTTCTGGATTACTGGTAGGAAATTTCAAAATGTCATACTAATGTACCGGACCGCTATGCTTTCAGGTATTATTTTACAGCATATTTTGTAATGTATGTAAAACACAGACAATTAATAATATTTGATTTATGATGAGCATTAGAATATTGCTTTCCTCATTATCTCAAAACTTACTATTTGGAGATGTCTGGAATCAAAAGGACGATCGATATGAGCGACAGCCGCGCTGGTCGAATTAAATAATGAACTTAACACAAATTTTAGGACGAAGGCGATAGCTCGGTGCCTTCCAAAGCATGGACCTTAGAAGACCTTCGAAATGCATCAACCAACTGGAACCTGGACGGAGATCGGGCTCTATTAAATATCTTAGAGAGTGTGCATAATGTAAGTACACAATATAATTTTTTTTATATATATTTTTTATTATTGTGACTATGTAAAATGTTGTACATACAAAATATAAAAAAAATAGAATGGTGAAATTTAGTAAAGATTTGGTATTTCATAGTCCTCCTCACTACGGGGATCTTGTGTCGAGGCCGACTAGTTATTTAATCACAGTTTATTTGCCTTCTATGTCATTATCGGTGTCTTTTTTGGGTTTTTCATTGACCTTTTTAAGCCAGATTTTTATTCTTGATTTGAACTCATTAAATTTTTTTATTAGTCTTATATCTTGGGGAAGAATATTGTGGAGTTTTGATGCAAAATAAGCGTAGTTTCTTTGTCCAAATGCGGTTTTTTAACTAGGAATGTTTTTTATTCAATCTAGAATGTTTTTTATGGATACTCGGTCTGGTAGAGGATTTAGTATTTTTGAATAGCTTCAATAATATATTTTTGGCATATATTCGTTGTACATTTGGTACATCAAAGTTATTGAACATTTCAATGGAAGGCGTTCTAGTGGGTACTTCAGTATATTATTTATGATTCCTTTTTGAATTGTATTCAGATTGTGTATGTACTTATGTGAAGCAGATCCCCGTCCTATAATTCCACATTCAATTCGAGAATGACATAACATCTAATTAACTTTTTTCATATCCTTTTTATTTACCACATTTTTGTAGATTTCTAAAGAAATGTATAAGGCTTGTGAGTTTTTCCGTAATACCTTTGACATGTAGGTCCCATCTAAGATTTTCATCAATTATTACTCTGAGATGTTTTATGTTTTTTCTATAACTAGACAGTAACATTGAACACCATTTCTATGGCATTCATGTAGTTCTAGTGATTTTACTGGTTGGCTCCTTGAGTTCATTGAAGTTCATTGAAAAAGTTGTATATTTAATACTTAGTATGACAAATATTGTAATGTTTATAAATTTTTTATTAATTTATTTGATATTTCAGAACATTGTTGCACGCACTCAGAATACAGCCAGCAAGCTTCACACTTTAAATACAGAACTTTGCCGGACATCTGTATCTTTAAAAAATGTCAACAATAGGTAATGATTTTTATTTTCGTTATTCTTACGATCTTTTGTTGGGCACTTCCCAAACTTATTCCTCCCTATCTTCTTTCCTTCCTCACTGTTTTGAGCTTCACAAAATTCCCTAAATCGGGGGAAGTCACAACATAGCATAAATGTAATATTAACACGGCGAGCGTTAGGTTAAAATTCGTAACATCGTGCGTAAGGTTGGGTAATTTTCACCCGAAATTCTAACCTAGATTGTTTTTTTTTATTCTCGACTTATTAATATTTTTAATTCTATAGAATACTTATTGTATGGAAAGGGCATTGTACTCGCCAGAGCCGCACAGACGATGAAGTGGGAAGTGACCGGGTGGCCGTTTCAATACCTAGGGAGAAATGGGGAGAAGTGTATAAAATAATATTGTTGTTTGATGGTTCTAGGTTTATGGGTCTCAGCAATATACAGTTTGTGGAGAGTTGTGTACAAGAAGACGATTTAGAAATAATCAAAGACGTCCAACAGAACAAAGATGAGCTAATCGTCAATGTGAGTCATATTTTCAATTATTGTGCACAATTAAATTATTTATAACCAAGTCCTATGATTTAAACAGAGACTATTGTTCTTGGATTTACGATGATAGCTGTTTATGATTCACACACAATGAATACATAAATGCAAAGGGGAAAGATAAAGAGTTTCCTCTATTTTTGATAAATTTGCGTTGATTCCCCTTTTTTTGTTTAAGTTTAGGTTAGGTTTGTTATTTTTCTATAATGTTTTGTTTTGTCATGGAACTCTTACAAACATTCCTCACACCTTGCGATTACCAAACAATCTATCTAATTGAACATTTGAATTTGCCTTTAGCCCCAATTGGCCTCGGCCAAGGGCAAGGATCCAGAGGGAAAGGAAGCCGAGAGGAGGGAAGCTCTCCTACAGCGAGTGAGCCAGAGCTGCGGGGTGCTAGAGGGGCAATGCGAGCGACTGGACATCTCGCCTGATAGTGACAGCGAGTCGGATAGCTCTCCCGAGGACACTGCGCAGAGGTACAAGACAATTATACTAAATTCTTACAATCTAAGTAATATAATTTTTCAATTTAGGAGGCGGGTATGGGAATCGCCGCCCCGGGAACCATTTATTGGATAACCCCTGCCGTAAGTCACCCCAAGTGATTCGCTAAGTTTGGTGACCTAGAAGGGGTGCCTGGGTTCATGGGGTGAAGTTTGTCTAGGTCCAGGCGGCGGATGCTTTTGCCCACCTCCCCTGTGGCGGGCCGGATCGGGAGAGGCTGGTTGAGGGA
Organism: Limnephilus lunatus; assembly: GCA_917563855.2. NCBI lineage: Eukaryota > Metazoa > Arthropoda > Insecta > Trichoptera > Limnephilidae > Limnephilus > Limnephilus lunatus. Next base: position 25,633,182 of record OU830596.1, read on the forward strand.
GTCATTTTGACTTCTCTAACTGGACTCTCTCGATCCATCGCCTTACACCGCAGGGAGGGATAGATTTGTACGTCCGTCACTCCTAGACACATTGGCCCCCAGATTTCTACCCACCCCTCATACCCTTTTCCTTTCCATAACTTCCTCTTCTTCATTTCCCTAAAAAAGACCCTCCACGAAAGAATAAATTGTGAAATAACACAAATTAATCAAATAAAATTTATTTGTGATGCCGGGATTTGATCCCGCGACCTTCGGAGTGCGAGTCAAGAGCCAAGAGTTAAGAACTGCTGAACTACCCCGGCCGTCTATATGGGATGAAGATGTATAACTATATGGGACGTGTGGGATTGCACTTTCCCCCCCCCCACATCCTGGAATAAAGTCATTATCGAACAGTATTAATATCCTAGCATCTGCGTGTGGTTGAATTTCAGAACCCAGCCACGGGTACATGTCGACGCCACGCTTAACGGCCGCGCTTCTAATAACATCTGTGTACATGGAGTTTCACACAAAGCTACCATTGTAAATCGATTTGTTATTCAAGAATTCGTCACAAGATGGAGCTACTTCCATCGGCAACATGCAAATGGGAAGTTCCACTCCTAGGTATAAGTTCTACGAATTTGTGAACCTTGAGTATCTCTCAGATTTCGGAAGATTGACGGTAATTCTCGGTTGTATAAAGCGGCTGTATATTACATATTACATCATCGTTCGTCCCGGTTACTTTTTCGCGGTGACTTGCCATCACTGGTTGACAGTGTTGACACATTGACACTGTTGACAGTGGATACACGGGCTCATTTTGCGACCAGTTCCTATATTGGATTTTAAAAATGATCACCAATATCACCATCACTAACTTGGCGAACCCGAAACAAAAGCCGCCCGCAGGGCTTTTAACTGCTAGTTATTATTATTATTCATTATTAGCATGTAGTTTGGTTTTGGTGACGTGTTCTTTAGAATAAGTATAAAATTTTCCTTTTTTTCTAGCATTGTACTACGGCCTAAGGATAGTTACTCTGAGACTCCTCTACCGTATATTATTGGCTCACACAAGTGGCAAAAGAAATGGCACATAGGTAAGCAATAAACTTCTTATTATTTTATAAAATCTGTTCAAGCGTTTTAATCTAATCTGTATGAATAATTGATACATTTTGAGATACACTAGATGGGATGTTAAAACATAAACATGTTCAATAGGGTGTGTCAATTATTTCAACTTTTGAATTCAGAAACGCCCGGAGTCTCAAAAGTTGCGTCTTACAAAGAAAATGAAAACTGCATTTAAATTATTTTTTTTAATTGTTATTAGCTCTAAAATGCATTGATAATTTTGAAAAATTCTGTATTTTTAAAGTATGGAAATCAATATTTAAAAAAAATATATAAATGCTTTCAAATTGTGAAGCAGTTTGCTTTTACTTGGTTAAAATCAATATGGAAAATGAACTCTCCCCAGTACAAAAGCAAGCAAGTATCACAAATGGTTCTTCCATGGTATTGGGCTTACACTGATGACATATTACATACCTATTCTTCTTAACTCGGTTCCTCTTTGCTGAGGATCGTGGCCCTTACTCTGATTTCCCTGGTGGACAAAGCTTTTCCATTCCTCGTCGCATTGGTAACCTTCCGTTGCTTCTCCTGCCTTCCACACATGCCTATATCAATTTGTTTTTGCCTTTTCAGGGCTCCACGACTGTTCCTCCGAGAGTGACTCCGACGATGACACTAAACTGAAGACGGCTGAGGAAGCTCGCTACTCCAGTTCCGAAGAGTCGCAGCACGAGCAGCACGTGGAAAGATCCAGAGACGAGAGGGTAGCAGAGCGCAAGAGCCAGATGTCTCTGCCCATACCTAACCAGAAACAGACCGGCGATGGGAATAGGTCTTCAATGGTACAAATTATTAGCATTTCTTATGATATCTTCTTGATCAAAGGACTTTCCTACCATATTGATCAATTATTTTTTTCAGTTCAATAATTGTTATTGCATTTTATCTTCTTTCGAGTTTTAACTGAATATGTATGTATTCATAATTAATAACTTAAGCGCCAAAAGTACCTTCCCATTGGATAATATGGATTACGTTAATCTGACATTAATACAGTTCATTTGTGGGATTTTTACATTCGGCCCACTACACTTTACTTTGGAGGTACAGTGAAACCCTCTCAAGAAGTTTTCTAAGGGACCTTAAAAACCATCTTCTTAAGCAGGAAAACCTTATATGTGAGAAAAATTGGGCCAATTTTAGACCGAGGGACCGAAAAAACCAAACTTCTTAAGTGGGAACTTCATAGGAGGGTTTCACTGTATTAGATTGCGGGAGCTCAGCCTTCCAGAGGTTAAAAGTCAATACATATTCACAACACAATAAGTCACTTGCAGGCATTTTATAATGATTTGGAAAAAAAATTGTTTCTACTAAATTACAAAAATGTTACTAAAAAGTTTTTAGATTTTTTTAAAATTTTATCGAAGTGGTCTAATCCTATTGAAAAACCTGTCTCTCCTTTTGATTTACCGATTAATGACTGAGTGGTCCAAGGCTATGGGTTTCCACTGTAGTGTTGCGGGTTCAAATCTTCTGCTAGCGCCACTGTAAAAGCAACATTTGTGTAATATTTAGTTATTTGTTTATGACGTACAGAGTACATTATAATACAAGTTATAAAGTATAAGTATTTCATTTTTACATGGTTATGCACCTATTATGTAAGTCCATAGAATGTCATTTGGTAGTTTCGTCTGACATGTGAACGGGTTTTAAAACTTAATTAGTGAATGAACAAGTAATAATAATAAAAAGAAAGAAATACCGGGGGGGGGGGGGGGGAGTTAAAGAGACATTTTAAAATCAAGAATTATATGCTCACTAATTTTAATTGACTGATTAAGATTTTGTGAAAGGTTAAGTGTAAGTAGTTATAAAATTTATAATATGTATTTACATCAAGCCAAGAAATTTAATAAATTAGTTTTGTATGTTACCAACGAATCATGGAAAATGTCTAAGTGCAGTAATTTTTCATAATGGATATAAGTTGTGATTGCGCGAGTAATTGGTGAGTTACTTGCTGCATTAGTGTTGTTAGCTTCTATATGAAAAAGGGAAGTGTGCCTGGTACGCCTCATTGATACATTAAAACCAATGACGGATAGCAATTCAGGACTATCTATTTTATTGTTTATCAGGTTATATAGAAACAATAGATCTGACAATGTGCATCTTTTTTGTAAACTTAACATTATTTGTTTGTATTTCTTGAGTAAATGTTTCGAAATTTTATTCTGTATACTTTCTACTAAATCTATGTATACCTTATATTGAGAATTCCATACCGTAGACGCACATTCCAGTGGACTTCTGACCAATGAACAAAACAACATTTCTAGATGATGGTATGCAGTAGGAGTTTTTCACAATAGACTGACAAAAAAAATATTTGTGCTTCATTCTTTCAGACTTCAACATCTACCAATAACAGCTCTGATGCAACAGATCAGGAGGTTGCCAAGATCAATTCTAACCTCAAGACACCACTGGACGGTGACGGCTCTCAAGAGAACTTAGACGGGGTCGACGGTGGACAAAAAAAGGTATTGTTACAATAGCAATTAAACATATTAAATATATTTTAATAATAATAAAATCTGTACCTTAAAGTCATAGAATAAAGAATATAACACTAGAAATTCCTTCCGTACAAATTTGAATGGAAACAAGTTTGCTACTGACTTAGTACCCTTTGGTTATAGTCCATTTAGCATGTGGTCTGTCTCTCTTACACTTGCCTAAAATTGTGTATCACCATTTCATTCGAATTTCGTAATCATGGTGAAACGCTGTTTTGTACGGTAATACAGGCACTTCACATAATTATTATTTTTAATTGATAAACTAACGTTTTTTAAGACAAGATTTTAGAGAACAATTATTATAAGCAATAATTATCAGCCTGAAACCAGCTTGAAACACTCATCTACATGAAAAAATCTTCCGAGAAAAGATACATGCCACCAACGGGACTTGAACCCGTGTCCTTCTGATTGCCGGTCATGTGCTCTACCACTGAACTATGTCGGCTTATCTTATACCCGCCAAATAATTCAATATATACTAGTGTTTCATTCAACAATTACTGCTTATTACATTTTTCCATCTTAAAAAACAACCAACTTTATTTTTGTGACAGAGGCATTGTTAGTGCTAAATCTCTCGCTAGGTGGTGTCTCGGTGTTTCAGGCCGATAATTATTGCTTATAATAATTGTTACTTTACATAATATCTGCTTTTTTTCTCAATGTTTAATTTTAACGTCACAATCAGTAAAACACTCGGATTAGGAAAAGACAACGATTAAAGAATCCCATCATATTTATAAACAGGGTTAAAAAACTAAAACTACTGAAAACAAAACACACAGCTGTCAAAACTATAAAAATAATGCCTATCAATTAGGGAGAAATCTTCTTGACCATATAGTGATTAGTTCACTTAAACAAAGCTAGGCTACAGCTAAGTACCAAACCAAAGTTTACAGAGTTTTTATTCCGCAGAGGGCAATGGTAGCTAGTTATTGGTTTTGGTTATTTAACACTCAATAAACTAACAAAAACCACGTTGCATGTGATTTCATAGTTATAGGTTCAATTCATCCATGAAATCATGTCGGTGATTATCAATTTCTCTCTCGAAATTCAAAATTGTTTCTTTTTTTAGGTTCCAAAGGTCATCCCCAATGCATCTGATTTTGCCGCCGAATTAGCGAGAAAGTTGGGTGGCAATGTTCACTCCACTTCCAATGTTGCCAGTGCAACTAAAAGTAACACTGGAAAATCATCTGGTAGGCCTGGAAAGGATGGCGCCAAAGCTGCTATAACAAATAAAAATAAAGAAGGAAGATCTTCTGGGTTTGATCCGATGTTAAGAACTGAGCCTGCTAAGAGAGTTATAGGTAAATAAATAGTATGCACTAGCTGAAGTCCCCGCGCGTTGCCCGGGATTTACACAGGGGTTTTCAGATGTAGACGGTGACCTTCCTCTTGTTTTGGAGGTCAAGTGTGCAAAATTTCATCAATCTCAGAGCTTAAAAATAGAATACCGCTCGCCTTCCCGCTACAGACACTTTCTTTATGTATATATTTTATTTATTAAGGTGGGTTTCATATTTCATTTTTGACCGATCCGTGGCTGGCCACCAGGTGTCCCATGTTTGATTCCTCGGCTGGCTAAGTCCTCCATCACGACTAGAGCAACATTTTCGGATTACTGTGGTGGTAATAGGAGATTTTTCAAATATTGTCAGGTTATTCTTAACCCGGGAATGTTTGTCTTTCTTTAAAAAATATATATATATATATTAATAGTGAGATTAAACAAAGATTTTCAATTTGGAAGGCGGGTATGGGTACCGCTTCTCTGGGAACTATTTATTGGATAACCATCACCTCTTATCACCAACGTTTGCTGATTTAACTGGGGTGCCCGGGTTCATGGGATGATGTTTGTCCAGGTCTTGGCGGCGGATTCACCCGCCCACCTACTGCGTGGCAGGTAGGATCGGGAAATACTTGTTGAGGGAGACCTTTGACATCTCCAGCCGGACTCTCTCGACCCCTTGCATTGTACCGCAGTGAGAGGAATGGATTCATATTGTTACTCCTGGACACACTGATCTCCAGATTCCTTCCCAACCCTCATACCTTTATCCTTCCCAGAACTTCCTCTCTTTCTTTTCCTTAAAAACACCCTCTACACAGCATCCCGAAAGTTGACTAAGGCCCTGAGGGAAATTACTTTCTAATGTCTGGCCTTTTTGTTTTCCAAGTAACAGATAAGTGTTGTATAATTTTTATTCTAAGAATGAAAACTGTCACCAAATGTAGCGACCACTTGGGGTGACCTGTGGCAGAGGTGTTGGTCATCCGATAAATTGTTCCCAGGGCGGTGGTACCCATATCTGCCTACCAAATTATAAATAGTGCGTCATTGGGGAAATGAGAATGACTGACACTGGTTTTTTGAGAATGACTTGTGGTAATGATTATTGTGCTTTTGCTAAGGGATCTAACATATTTTTTGCACAGCCAATTTTTTCCTATTTTTTCAAAACAATAAGAAACATTTTAGATAAAGAACAGCTAATTAAAATCTATTATGCATTAGCCCAATCTCATCTACAATATGGTCTTATCGGATGGGGAAGCTCGTGCGATTCCACTATAAAACCAGTCCTCATAGCACAAAGGGCAATTTTTAAAATTATAGTCCCCATCAGAACCCTTACAGACTATGTTTTTAAAGCGCTGAATTTATTGTCACTGAAACAATTATATACAAAAGATATTCTAATGTACGCATTCAAAAACCAGGATAACTTTACACAGACAAACTCGAGCCGATTCACAAAATCTACATTATAACATAAATTCCACCAACCTACAACTAAAACGACTTTTGGACAAAGAAATATGCAATACTTATCTATAAAATTATTTAATTTACTCCCTCTTGCAATAAAAACCAGTAAAAAAATAACCGACTTCAAAAGAAGCATAGAGATATGGATTATGGACATGGGAAGGAAGAATATAGATACAATTTTGCAACCTAACAAAGATTAATGCTTGTATTGTACTCTCTTTTAGATTTAACTTGATAATTTTCCTCTGTAATATTTTAACAAAGGTATTTACTTATATTTCAACCAAGAGAACTTGTACAATGTGTCCTTAGAACGGGGTACCCCAGTTAGGACACATTTTCTCTAAAAAAAACTGTAAAACAAAATATATAAATAAATCCAGCCTATGGATGCATTTTCCATTAATGTCACATATGATTAAATAAGTTCTAAATCTTTAAAATTTTAGAATATTAATGTAAGTTTTCTAATTTTTGCTGTGACTAGGTCTATATGTGCATTCCATCTCACAAATTTGTCAATTATGATACCTAACAAATTCAGTAATTCATATAATTCTTTTATCCCAGGTAACATATTTTCGGACGAGCCTCCACCATTGGAGAACGATCCTTATGCTGATACCGACGATCTCTTTGGTGATAATGACGATGATGATAGCTCATTATTTTCAAGCAAAACGTCATCAAAACCCAACCCATCCAAAACATTCCAATCTGCCGGACTATTCGGAAACAAACAGTCATCAAACTACGGCGGGCTCTTCGATGATTTGCCAGACGAAAATGACAGCGATGATTTCGACAGCGAACCAAAAAAACCACAATCGAAAACAACGAATTCGGTGGCTGGAAAACAAACAGAACCTAAAAACAAACACTCCGGCCTATTTGACGCATCTGATGAAGATGTCAAACCGAAAGCTAAAACGAAAGGTTTCTTTGATGATTCTGATGACGAATTCTTTGCCAGTGATGTTCCACAAAGTAAAAAAGTTGACACTAAACCCGCTGAAGTTAAAAATGCTCCGCAGTCTAAAAAAGGGCTTTTTGACAACAATACAGAAGTAAAACAACAAAAGAATAAAGGCTTATTTGACGATAGTGCGGACGATTTTGGCTCCAGTTTTGAGGTTACCAAAAAAGATGTAACTCCAAAAGAAGTTCAGCCAAATGTTAACAAGGGTCTTTTTGATGATGACGACGATGATTCAGATTTGTTTGGCGGTAATGCTGTCAGTAAAGTGGAGGAAACAAGAAAGAAAGTTGGAGGAGTTATAGTAGACCAGAAGAAAGTCATTAAGAAACCGTCCCTGTTTGGAGATGACGATAGTGATGACGATGGTGACTTGTTTGCCTCGCTGAAGAAAAAGGTTGGAACAAAATCATTTTTTTAAATTAGTAACTAAAAAATTTTAAGGTGAAGAAATTACAAATTTACATAGCGTTTATTAAAGAAACAATATTCTAAAAAGGCAATACACTGTATATGTGTTAGTATTTCAAATAAATCATTTTATGGTTGTCAATTTTATGGCCAGGTTATCCAAAACTACGGGTTCAGAACTTCGCTAGCTAATAGGCCACTTGCATGGATTTCATAATGACTTGGAAAAAATCATGTGTTTAGATTTTTTTACTAAGATTACGAAAATGTTAGTAAAAATTTTTAGAAATGTATGGTTTTTTTTTATTTTTAAATAAATAAATCCATTATTTGAGCTCGTGATGTCACTACATGAAAATGTCCCGTCTCCGATTATGTTCCCTTAATTTTGTAAAATTCCACACTGATTAATTTTTTTTATATGGCAACACTTTGATTTCCGGCGAATTTTTGAATTTGCGTTTAACGTTCACTAGATTTATTGTTTGTTCTATGCGAAGCCTATGCTTTGGTTTGATTTTTTGATAAAGATGGCGGTGTTTTTACAAATGTTACGAAGAGAACCCCGTACAATTTATTGCTTTTCGTGTGGAAAACGTTCTTTTTTTAAAATGATTTTCGGCTATGTAATTATCGTTTTTTCGCACCAATAAAATTATGTCCCGTCTTTCCGGTTTATAAAAAATTATCTGATTTTTCGGATTGAAATTTTCAAAAAATCGCCAGGGTTTTTTAAAAATTTAAAAAATGTGATGCAAGTGGCCTATTCCCACATCATTACACAAGCAATATTTTCTTACTATAATGATGTTAGAAGGAGGAATTCAAATATTGTCAAGTTATCGTAATGCGGGAATGCTTGTCTTTCTTAAAACAAAACATTCTTCATGTAATGTTCTTCAATCCCAGTGATTGGGATTACTTGATATGTGTTTGGGAATAAAGCTTGAGGTTCGTAGAAGATTATAAGTTACTTTATTTATCATTATTGTGTGGTTTACAATGAATCTTTAACTGGACCAAACGTCTGCTCTAATGGATGCTCTGTGTAATTCTGAATAGCGATGTGTCGGTTCAGCTGGATTGGGCTCGTATGATCCGCTCCTTTGCGGGAAGCGGTTCCTACTCCCACTCCTTTTTCAAATCGACTACTCCCAGAGAACCCGGCCCAGTACTCGCATCCAAATAAATCCGGCGGTCCGAGTAACCCAACGCCGCAGCGCGAAGCCGCGGCGCGGCGCCGGCTTTCCTAGCCATTAGAATACAAGTCCCGAATTCGCCGAGTACGCTCAAACAAAAGCGTCTTGGTTCGAGCCACGTGAACCAAGAACCCGCAACTCTCATGCCACTCCCGTCATTCCCGCGACTCGCGAACCACCATACATTCCTGCCACTCACCCCGTGGTTGCTGGCTTGCGAACTGCTAACTGCGACACAATACAGATACACATTCAATTGCCAGCCGGCAATCGACACACACGTGCCTGACCGCTTGACTTAACAGTATACTGCTCCCTCCCTGCCCGTATGGCCCGTCATTGCGGAATTGTTTAGTATATATTCGACTAGACACGGAGTCGTTTTTAATTAGAGCGTATCTTGGTATTGTTACTCAACGGGTGAAGTGCATTATAAAATAATAGTTTATAATAAAGCATTACAGCTAATTTACTTATTTAAATTCTAAATAAAAGCCCGTGCAATGTAGGTCCATTGAATGTACCTACATTGCACGGGTGATGGGTCCGAGCCCTCGTGCGGGTCTTGTCCGGCTCCTGGGTTCTGAGTTGTCGTGCGGGTTCTACGAGTAGGTCCTAGTTCCGAGTTCTTTGAACCCGTGCGTCCCGGTTCAATGCACCGCAACAACACCCAGTGCTCAGTCCGCAGTGTCCGCACCTAAAAACTTGGACCCGGGACCTGCTCCTAGAACTCATGTACTTTTAAAAGGAAGCAAGTCTCGGAGGCTTCCGGTAAAATGCAGAACTTACCCACCTCTAATTCTGAAGCAAAAGAACTCAACACTAATGGTTCCCAGCTATTGATCAACTATCATCGGCTATTTCCGTAACTATTCGGGTATTAGACACGAACGGCGACAATTGCTACTCTACTTGCCTCGGCAACCTGAATTTCTACCGATTTCTTACATATCTCCCTTAAACATTTGAAGTTTTTAACCCTGGAGTGGTCGCGTGGATTATATATGTAATCCACTCATGCAAAATTAAAGATTCCTCAAAAACGGGTGGCACGAATAATTTTATCTTCCGTGTACTTTAAGTTGGATAACTTACGGACGCGTTCAGCTCAGCACTGGTATCGGGCACGCATTGGTTGTATTACAGGAGCTCCGCAAAGTCCATGGTCTACACCTGTAATCCGCACGACCAATTACGTAACACATTTTGCATATACGAAAAATGTATGCAAAATGCCAAAATTTAAATTTTCCGGGTCATTATATAATTTTATGTTTATCCTGCTCAGAAAACAGCAATTAAATTAGTTTCTGTTTATTTTTTTTTTTGTTCTATCAATTAAAGTGAAAGATGTAATTTTTTAGTTTAAAAAATGAGTTCATTTATGTTTTGGTTAATTGTGAAAAACATAGAAGTTATGTTTAATTTATGTTGCTTATTTCTAATAAACAATGCTTAGATTATGAGATTAAAACATAAATACACAATAATTCTAAATGATTTCACTTATTTTTTTTTGTTTAAAAATGGCCTGCATATGTAATCCACGCGACCACTTGCGTTACTTTTGAGAGCGCGACCACTGCAGGGTTAAGCTCTTAAAAAAAATATATGTTATTTTTGAAGATAATGTCAAGATGCTGCCCAGGCCGAAACGCAAATTATATGAAAATCTCTCGATAGAAAAAAATCGCAAAGCATGCTCCAAAAAATATTAAAAACATGTCTGTTTCTATTATCTTATAAATTATATTTGTGAAAAAATTCACAATGTTTCTTTAAATGATACTTAAGATGCTCCCCATGAGATTTTTGCTCTATTTTAAACGAGTCGTGTTTTATTAAACATTTTCGTAATTTTCGCATCGATTTTGTCGCTGTAAATGTTAGCGCGCTCCTCTAACATTAGTAATTTCGTATCTCTCCATATTCTTCTTTTCAAGCCCGGTTGCGGAGCCTTAACTACTACTTAACTGACATCTGTTGAGATACTTCAAAACTACATATAATTGCCTATACTAATGACATCTGTTGAAGGACATTGAAACTACATACATAATCCTATTCATCACAATTTTAATGGCATATTATGATATTTTTCAGCCTGCAGTTGTCCATAGTACACCCAAGAAGCAAGTAATAGAGCAAAAAGTTGATAAAATAGAACCACAGCAGCAAGCAACCAATACATTTGGAGAAACTATTGACACGGAGCCTGAAGATCTTTTTGCTCCCATGAAAATGCCACCCAAAAAGCTGCCGGAAATTAAAAAAGTGATTGCTTCCAACCCACCTGAGGAAAAAGCTGTGAAAGAACCTGCTTTACCAAATGTTAGCTATTTATTTGAAGAATATTAATAGTTTTTTTTTTTTAATTTTAGGTACATGAAACTAGCAATGACTACCCGAATTTGCCCAGATTTCATTCCTCTTTTTTCTTTTTAAGTTAAACCCCTGCTTCATCATTTTTTTTCTTTTTAAATTTATGGTTTCATCACTTTTTTTTTCTTTTTAGGTTTAACCCAAGTTTCATCACTTTTTTTTTCTTATTAAACAATCGAAAATTATGGAACAACCCATAATGGAAATGGTGCTGTGGTGTTTTATAATAGTTGCGTTGACTTTTGAGTTTCGGATAGAAAATGCTGTGCATGTTTAATGATGCCAGAGCTCACCGCTTGAGTGTTTTTGCTTTATTGTAAGCAGATTTTCTACTGCTGATGTTTTAACCACTCGAAACATTAGAGCGTCAAAAGACGCGAATATAATAATAGCGGTCAAGACGTTAGAGCGTCTTTTGACGTCAACGCGCAAGATTTTACAAAAATTGATTTATTTCCATCACTAGTACACGGATTACCATGAAATAAAAAACGGAATATTGATAATGAACAACGCTACGCGTCTGTATTCAAAAATATCTATGGAACATAGAGATTAATTATCTGAGCCGAATGGAACCTCCATCTTGTTTGATTGTCATTTGTTCAAGACATTGTTAATTTTTTATTAAAATATTTTTGTATGAAATGGTAAAAAAGTGAGGTTACTAAATTGTTTACTATACATTTATACGATTGAATAAGTGTTCTTTTTACATAATCTGTGATTTTAGTACCGTTTTCACATAAAACATCACGTGGGTCATTTTTACAATTTTTTTATGTTTGCATTCTAAATTTTAATATTTACAAATGTTATTATTTATTTGTAATAATACAATTTGAAAGTTTATTTCATAACCTTTCCAAAACAGTTTTTAGAATGGGGCTACGTTTCCCAAAATGTGATTTATGAAGTTTCTAGTAAAAATCGTAAATAACACAAATATTATCACGTTTTGACAGTTTTCTAAGGGACACAAAATAAACAAAAGTCTATTTCTGAGAGGTTAAAAATCTTATTGAAGAAGTGCATGTATCACGGACACAATATATAATAGTTGTAAGCCATCTTAAGGATGAACTATCAAAATTAAAAATAAATCCTGACTATCAAAGCATCCAGATTGTTTGCCCAATATCTGGATAGGCTCACACGACTTTACTGTATTTTATATATGAAATCAAATGTGTGAGAAAAGGGATAGAGTTTTTAACTTTAAGCCAATAATCAATTTGTTTATTTCAGAAACCACCAAGTGGGGAGTCCATGTTTGGAGATAATACAAACATTTTACAAGGTCCCAATAGCATTGCTTCAAGCATCTTGGCCAAGAGAAGGAAGGGCTCATCCAGCAGTGAATCTGATAAGGATCCCTTTAAAGAAACCTTTGAAAAGGTTGGGAAGAGACCCGGCTCTGTTCAACAGACCCAAAACAGTCAAGATATAGGTGAAAAGAAAGTAAATGTGGTTGAAAAACCAAAAGCTCTGAGTAAAAAAACAGATGCAAAAGGTAAACCGTCTGATATACACAAGAAAGAACAGAGTTTAGAGGTGAAAAAAGAAGAAATATTCAATAAAATGGACAAAAAAATTGAAGTAAAGCCAAAGCCAGAAGTTAAAAGTAAAGATGAACAAAAGGTAAAAACTGTTGCACCGATTTCCAATGTTCTTGATAAGCCAACAAAACCCATTCCAAATCTTTTTGAAGATGTTGACGATGACTTGTTTGGAGCTAAAAAAGTGGCAGTTGAAAAGGTGGCACCAGAAAAAGTATTAGAAAGATCAACTAGTTTGTTCGATGATGTACCACCGCCTTTAGATGATGAAATCCTGCCTCCTGAAGGCCCTCGTAATGTCAATTCACTCTTTGATTATGATGATGATGAAGATCTGTTCTCCACAATTAGAAACATCACTAAAACAAGTAAAAGCACAGTTTCTAGTGGGTTATTTGATGACCTTCCTGCACCAGTGGAAGAGGTTAGAGAAACTAAAACATCAAATGTTGGCCTGTTTTTTGATGAACCTCCAGATCTTGATGATAAAGATGAACCGGTGGGTGATTCGGACATGTTTTCGGATTACCCTTACTATAAATCAGTCAACATTATTAAAAATAATGCCGTCGAAAAGGTTGTAGATCAGTATTTTGTGGGTAGAAGAGATAGTTCAACCGTAGAAGAAATTAAAAAAGTCACAACTCAATCTGATTATGAAGAAAAGGTTGTTAAAAATGAACAATCGCATCAGAAATCAGTTGAAGTCAAATCAACTGAAGATTTTAGTGAAAGTAAAACTGTTTCTAAGAAATTATCAGTCTTTGATGAGCTTTCTGATGATGATGGTGATTTATTTTCTTCTCTCGCTAAACCTAAGTCTACTAAAGAAAATGCATCTAGTAAGATATCTGGTTTGTTTGGTGATGTTAAAGAGGATTTGGTTCCAAATTTCAATCAAGAAACGGAAGATAAAATATTTGAAGTAAGGACAGATCCCTCTTTAAAAGTGACTATGGATCTATCAGATGAATCAAAAGGTTTGAAAGATAATTTAATGCCAGTTGTCAACAAAGAACCAGAAAATAAAAATTTATTTGAAGTAAGGACAGATCCTTCTTTGAAAGTTACTATGGATTTATCAAATAAGTCAAAAGATAGTGTTAATAAGGATGTCTTTCCAAATGATAACAAAGAAGAAGAAAATAAAATACTATTTGAAGTAAGGGCAGACCCTTCATTGAAAATAAGTATGGCTCTACCTGATAAATCTAAAGTTTTGAATGATAATCTTGAAGAAGTTTCCTCTAAGCCTGAAGAACCACAATCCACTCCGACTTTGGTAAAAAAGCTATATATAGGGTCAAAACCTGATATTGCGAAGAGCAAACCAGAAATTAAGCAAACCAAACCAGAAATTTCTCCCTTGAAACCAAATATTGTAAGCCCAAAGCCAAAGGTAGACACAACAAGCGATAAGAGCAATGATGTTGATCAAAAATCTAATGAAGGTGATTCAAAAACTGTTGTTAAACAAACAAAACCAGAAATTGTTCATGTGAAACCAAATATTGAAACAAAAAAGCCAGACATTTCTAGTGTGAAACCGAATATTGAAATTAAAAAGCCAGAAATTTTTAATACAAAACCAAAAATAGAAAATATTAAACCTAAGGAACACATTGAGAGTGAGGAATCCACCAAAGAAACCAAACAAGATATTGTCATATCAAAACCAGAAATAATTTCTACCAAACCTGGAATCATTTCACCAAAACCAGAACATAGTTCTAAAATGCCGGATCTTAAAAGCGATGAACAGAAATCCGTTAAAGACATCAAACAAGATATTTTCACGTCAAAGCCAGAAATAAATGCTAGAAAACCAGAAATTGTTGCTACCAAACCTGAGATTATTTCACGAAAACCAGAAAAGAGTTCTAAAATACCAGAAATTCCCAGCCCTACTTCTATTGAAATTCATTCAGCTAAGTCCAAATCTTCCATGTTTGATAAATTTGAAACAAAATCATCATCAACCGATTCTGATACTTCAAGTAGTGATGCATTTGCTGATGACAAAAATAAACCAAAATTAAAACCAGAAATTAAACAAATCAAACCTGTTACAGCAAAAGAAATGCTCAAAGAATCTAAATCGCCAATTCAAAAAGATGTTTCAACAGAAAAAACAATCAAAACTAGTATTTCTGAACTGGTCAATAAAGCTGAGAATGATTCGCCAAAAGAAATATTTAGAGAAAGAGCCAAGATCGTCCCAAGTTCTTCTATAGGTGATATCAAAGCTGCTCTTTCAAAGAAATCCAAGAGTTCCCTTGATATGAGTGAAGAAATTGACGGAGGCTCTCATAGTTCCATGAAAAACTCCAGCAAATCAGAGAATGCGTCACCAACTAAAACTGTAGGGAAACTCAGTCAGAGTAGTTTGAACATAAATGTAAAGGCCTTGATTCCGGGAGCTGCCCCAAAATTGGTCAAAGAAATCAATGAAGAACGCAGAGGGATTGAATCTACTATCGTTAGTTCAGAAACTTCCAAACCTGATGACATCAATTATGAAAGGATAGACAGTGATCCTGGGAGTTTGATTGGAGTTGATCACAAAAGAAAAGAAAGCCAACCTTTAATCGTGCCACCTTCTAACGCTTTAGAAGCCATCAAGTCAGTCAGTTTTGACGAAGACCCGAAATCTCTCGACTCAGTATTAAGTAACAGTTTATCTAAAGATAGGGTTAAAATCCGAGCTAAAAGACGTCCATCAACAAGGAAAGCTAGGCTCGAAGCTGTGAGAAAGTCTACAGCTGATATCCTATCATTTGATGAAACAGATTATGCAGATACGGAATATACTTCTTCTTTGCCAACATCACCTTTTGATAAGAGTATACTTGATGCAAATTCAACCACAGATAAAGACAGTGACATCTCAAGCTCACTGCAAAGCAGTTTCAACGATGAAGACATCATTCAGACTATTGGCAAAGTGTACAGGGATAGAGAAGTTAGTAAAAATGGCCTTAGTGACTCTGGAAAAGATGTCAAAAAAGATTTTGTATCTAAAGTAGATGATAGTTTAAAAGAAATTAATAAAGTGGAAGTTAAAACAAAGAAAACTGTAGCCGAAAAGACTAAAAAAGTGGATGATTTATTTAATATATTCAAAGCTGAAAAGTCCGAAGAAGACATAGGTGATGATTTATTTGGAAATATCATATCTAATGCTGGCATTACCGAACCATTAAAACAAGTTGAGAAAAATGTTTCCGAAGCAAAATCGAGGAAGTCTTTAGGAATATTCGGAGAAATGGATGAAGATAAAGATCTTTTTCCAAGTAATGCAAATAAAAAGAAAAACCCAACAGCTTTATTCAGCGATGATTCAACAGAGGACTTGTTTTCGTCCTTAAAACCAAAAGAAACTTCTGTAAAAACAAATAAGGAAACTCCTGAAATTGCGAAACCGAAAGAAACTGTTGTAAAAGCAAAGAAAGATATCATTGACAGTGTGAAGAGCCAAGGTGCTATTCGTAAAATCACAAAAACTAAGAACGTGTTCAACGATTCTGACAGCGATTCTGATCTTTTCTCCAGTAAGTCAATGGCCGCCGATCAAAGAGCTAAGCCGAAAACAAAGGGTAAATCTAGTGATAGCAGAAAGCAGACTGATAAAAGTAGGAATAAGTTATTTGGAGATAGCGACTCAGAGGATGAGCTGTTTTTTAAGCCGGTAACGCAAGGTAAAGCCATTGGGGGCAACAGGGATAAGACAAAGTCGCTTTTTGATGACCAGGAAGATGGGGATATTTTCAAAACTGACAAAGGTGGGTTGTATTGAACGGTGACCGGACAACTCATGCAACTTCAACACCTCCTTTGAAAAGTCATCAAACAGGTTATGGGCTATTTTACAATCCTTTTTCATATTTTAAATGACTTTTCAAAGGAGTGTTAAAATTGCATGATTCTGAGTGTCATGGATTCGTGTTGAACATTTTTATGTGCAAATGTCCAGGCTCTAATGCCATCCATGCTGGATTTTTTTCAGATGCGATTTTAACCTTTATCCTTTGAAAACTGTATAGAGGACAAAATCAGAATCGTTTGCGCTAATAACACTGTAGTTGCTACTTTTTATTTCACGAATGTAGTCTCTCTGTTTACAAAACATTTTATTTGTGAATTTAAAAATTCAATTTCATTCAACGACATCCCAAAAATGAAAATATTTCAATTTTCAAAGGAGTATGAATGTCATTATTTCTTTGAAAACCCATTTTATAAAAATACCCCAAAATATAAAACCAGTTAACGTATTCGTATAAATATATATTTTTTTAGTATTGTCTCCCAAATGGAAGATTTAAAAAAAAAAGAGTTGACTATTCTGGGGAAACATGTTACGGTATAAACACGAAATATATATATGAATAATAAGAGAAATTATCTGGTAAACAGAAAACAATCGTAAAAAAAAAACATAAATTGTAGTTTTATTCCCATGAAGTAATTAAAATGTAATTCTTCTTTTTTAGGTGCCGTGAAGAAAACTGTTTTACCGTCAAGCAGAACACAAGCAAAAACACAAAACTTAGTTCTTTCCAGTGCAGAAATCGCTACCCAAGATCCACTGTCTGCATTCTTTAACTAAGTCTTTACGGCCTCAGAAAGAGTGTAGGTTTATCCATTGGAGCGACAGCGCATTTTAAAAAAATTTTCTCCTTTTTCTCGAGATTTTCAGAAGATCGTTTTTTAAATTATTTATCAACATTAAAAAAATCATACCTTCGAATTTTAACATGGAGATATAAAAGCTTATTATAGTAGCCAACAAATTAACCTGTATTTACCGTTTATCTCATATTTGTAGGATTTATAAAAAAATCGTAAAGTTTATAACCGCGCGGTGTTTGTTATCTTGAAACTGCCGAGAGGTACTTATTCGAGTCAACATAGAATATTTTTAATTTATGTATATTGTCTGTGGTGTACTTGATATTGAAAGGTGCATGCATATCTATGGAAAAAGGACTTAATTTTAACCGTTCACAGCTGATCAGAAATTCTGCATTTTAACATGGTTATAAAATAGTCTACGAAGTTCGGATTTGTGACATCTATGGTCATAATAGATAAATCATTTCAATAGCTTCGTTTTAAAACTAAAATAACAAACATGGGAGCTACAAATATATATTTTTTTGAATTTTTTGCCGAATCAAGAGATAATTGCCTTTTTTATCCGAAAAGCAATCGGAGGCATTTAAAATGGCGCCAATATATGGCAAAAATCGCTCCAGTGGTTATACAACTATTTATTTAAATGCCGATAATATCTGCTAATTGACCCTTTGTTAATTTCGTAAAGTTTCCCAACTTATTAAAACAGATATCGATTTCCCAAATTAAAGAGAAAAGTAAAATTTGTTATGCTTTAATCTGACTTTTGCGAGTTGTTTCTCTTTTTATGCCAATTGTTTAAAAAAAAAGCTTATCGAAAATATCAAATACCTATGTAGTGTATTTTTGTGAACACTATAAACACAATGTTCTAAATTCAATTAATATCTTCTTAAAATAAATAATTAATTTGTGGGGAAGAGTGATACAATAATTATTTAAATCATCCCAAGTGCAATAAAAGCGATGTTGAAGAATACTCAGTTCCATAAAAAATAATATTTTGTTATTGTTAAAATATTTTTTATACATACATATTATAATATACGTATCATATCGTTATTGTGCTTGAAACAGACTTTTACTAAATTAAAGTGCAAACTTGTTCCGCTTAAATGCTGAATAATAAAAAAAATGTTAATTATTTTAAGTTCATTTTGTTTTAGCCATTAAAACTCTTTAAGAAAATTAATTTTATAAAAATACTAGCTGGAATACCCGGCTTCGCTTAGGGAGTTGATATGAGATTGAACTGATGTTCATACCCAAGAATGAATCTTGCTTTATATACCCCTACCAATGGGTAGCCCCACCCATAAAAAAAAGGTTTCGAATGAACCGCAATGTTCCAGAACATTCCCCAACATTTGAGTGTTCTGGAATATTTCAAAATGATCTAGGATATTCCCGAACATTCCAGAATGTTCCGGGATGTTCTGGAATGTTGTGGAATGCCCTCGAATGTTCTGGACTGTTAAAAAAATTTGTAGAGGGCGAAACTTCCAGCCCTTATATCTTCAAAAGCACACCCTTCAGATAAAAACGGGAACCTTCTTCATGGACAGGGGATAGAGGGCTACCACACCATATAACTCCCTTGATCGTACCGGGACTCGTTTCTGAGTTTTAGCGGGACGCACCTGTTTTTACACTTTCTTTTATAATGTATACTGATTATTTGAGTTCTTAAAAAACTTTTGCCCTGCAGGGGATTACGACCATTGTTCCCAACATTTCCATCGATCAATGTGAGTCTCCGATCAGCTAAGTGATTTGTTAACAACGCTCGCTTCGCCTGTTGGTCGGAGAGTTGCGTTGGGAAGATAGTATTTGTTCATTTGAGGAGTGTTCACAATTTGGGAGGCGGGTATGGGTACCGCCGCCCCGGGAACCATTTATTGGATAACCAACACATCTGCCATAGGTCACCTCAAGTGATTCGCTACATTTGGTGCCCGGGTTCATGGGGTGAGGTTTGTGCGGGTCTTGGCGGTGGATGCGTCTGCCCACCAGTTGCATGGCAGGCCAGATCGGGAGAGAATTGTTGTGGGAGTCCCTTTGACTTCTCCAACCGTACTCTATCGGAACATCGCCTTACACCGCAATGGGAGGGATAGATTCATACAACCGCCACTCCTGGACACACTGACCCCCAGATTCCTACCCACCCCTACTACCCTTTTCCTTCCCAGAACTAAATTTCCTAAAAATACCCTCCACACTGATCCCCAAAGATGATGTAGGCCCTGAGGGGAATTATTTTCCTCGGGGCCTTCTGTGTGGAACAAATGTAAAAAAAGGATTTTTAGCCAAAATTTCGGCTCAACAGTTGATCAGTATAATTGGAAACAATGGCCGTTAATCATTGATTCAGAGTTTAACTTTTTAACTCTCTAAAAGTCGAACTCGACTCCAATCTTCCATATAATTCTGAATTTTGTACATTTAAATAAAATCAATATATAAATTCACCTTTCCTTTCTCTGTAATTTTAAATGATGGCCTAGAACACCCTTGAAGGCTGAAAGCCAGAAGTAAATAATTGGTAAAAAAAGGTCCATAAAAAAAACTCTCTAAAAGCTAAATTGACTTATATGCTTTCACACTTTCAGAATTTATTGAATTGGTAGTTATATTTTTTTTTCACCAGAACAAAGAACCATCTCTTTCCATTTTTGATTTACTAATTTATTACTATACTCATTATCCTATTTTTGTATGATTTTTTTTTTAAATCAATAATTAAGCATGCGCATAGAAACGGGCGTCTTTAGGTGCAATTGTGAAGGTTATGTCCTCGTTGGCGACACCTTTAAGTGACAAAGGTGTTCAATGGGTTAAGAGTTGAAGAAAAAGCGAATTTATTTTTTTAAGTTGTAAATACAATTATACTTTAAAATATTAAATATTTTGTATAAAACGGGACTAAGCGAAGATGCAATCCAAGTGGACGGAAGGCAATTTTAGATAAATCTGCCATATTTCAAGAATATGAATTATTTTAATGCAGTCAGGTTTTTTTTTCAGATTTTATTTTTGTATACTTTTTTATGACTATTTTTTTGTTTTCTAAAACTGTTCTTTTGATTTTATAAATTAGAGCATCTTGCCTCTTTTTTTCTTTAAGACGTATTAAACTTGAGATTTTAGTTTTTGGCATAAAATTGTATTTTTTACAAAGCAGATTGAATGTGATGTTTTATTATTTTAGTGCATATTATAATCGTTTGTGATATTAAAAAATGCTACACGTTCCATTAGATTTAAAAATATATGAAATATATTTGTACCTCTAAGATGTTTTATTTCTCTCACTCTAAAAACCTTTAAGGTGCGGTCACTCGCAGCCTTAAAAGCGCGAGCACTTATCTGTTGAACCGCGAACGCTTATGTGTTGTACCAACACACCACGCTATAAAATATTTCTTCCTATGGTAGGAGAGGGGGTCGGTTGAATTAGAGAGCTGCCGCGAAATGTCATTTCTTTGTACTGTATCTGTCAACTTGACAGCTGTCATCCGCATGTTTACGCAGCTCCATAATTAAAATGACCCCCTCCTGTTTACGGCGGAGAGGAGGTCGCATATCGCCTCAGCAGCGGTTACGGCGTATAACTTTGAGCTTCAAGCGCATCATCTGCTTAGGTGTGACAGGTCTGTATGGGATTGTATGGTGAGCGATATTGTGCATGCAAAGATCTTTTATCTTTGCGTGTGACACCTACATTGACCCTTTACAACTGGCTTCAAACAATCGTGAGTTTGCCTTTGAAAAAATCCTGAGAGAAAATAAATCTATTTTTGGGAACAGAACCAGTGTCGATCGAATATATGCAGGAGCTGCTTATGTACATGTTTCAACTAGTAAGTCGCCCAGTCCTAGGGTGATCTTTACTAGTGTGCCCCATTATAATTTTTGCCGGTTCAAAGGGTTGGTATCAAGCTTTAGATACAAAAATAAACTTGCATATTCATTTTTTTTATGTACTTTGGATTGACAGCAATAATAAAAGAAAGTTTAAAACCAAAACATTTTTGTATATTATATCATTTGACTGTAATACATAATAATATAAACTGTTACAATATCTTCATATAAAAACTGCTACTGTAAATCTATTTTATAACCTACATATCACCATTTTCTATCCTATACAGATTCTAGTGCATGTTTCTTTAAGAAAATTCATGTACCTGCCTACATGTTATTGAATTTTTAGAATAGGCCCAGTTGTTTCGCAGAAATTCACATGTGACAAAGTTCTCAAATGGCCATTCAGTGTCATTTTGATGCTTGAATGATTCCCGTTAAATGCCGAATCTAAGTCCGTTTCAGTTTTTGAACAAATTGTGACCAGTATAAAAGGACAACTAGCATGTTGTTAAGCTTGTCAGCTTATTATTACAATTTGATAGAAAGCTGAAACGCATCTAGAATCAGATTTTAACGGGGACCTTTAACCTCTTATTGGCCGGAAGCGAGCGCTTGATGAATTAAAAAAAAAAAAAAAAAAAAATTAAATGCGATTTTAACCCTTATGTATAAAAAAACTGTGTGAAGGACAAGGTCAGAATCGCTTGCGCTAATAAAATACTTGATGTAGCCAAAAGTTTCATTCACTGAGCAACACCAGAATATTTTTTAATGAATTATCTATGGAATCTGGGTGTCAGATTTTGCCGCGATTTGAACTGTCGAAAAGTCCGAGCATGATAAAAACATCTAAAAACCTATCAATTTATCAAACAAACGCAAGTAATGTTGTTTTTATAGATAGTTTATTGTTCAAGGAATGTGTTTCGGTCAATAAAATATACTATAGCTCAAAATAAATCCACAAAATATTACTTCAAAGTGATGCATTCCGTTATTTCCAGTATGCAATAAAAGAAAAAGAAGAAGTTTCAAAAATGGCTCTCGACAGGTTAATGTTAAAATGTCAAAAAAACAAAATGGCACTGAATGGCAATTTGATGACAATGTTACATTTGAATTTCTGCAGAAAAACTGGGCATAATCATTAAAATATTTTTGGATTTGAATTTTAGAATACATACTAGTAAATTTTTCAGAAGACATTGAATAATTTGAAAGAGTCCTTTAAAAATCCTTTGAATTTTTAATTTTAGAATGATATTCAGAAGACATTGAATTTGAATTTTAGAATACTATTCCAGAACAATTTTTTTAAAGGTTTTCTTTATTCATTGAATTGTTTGTTGCATGAATTGGAGATTTTTCGACCACCATGCTAGGCACAACCCCGTCTTGCTTGAATTTTTAAAATGCTATTCTGGAATACATTGAATTTGAATTTTAGAATACTATTCCAGAATACATTTCTGAATTTTAGAGTACTATCCCAGAATACATTGAATTTGAATTTTAGAATGCTATTCCAGAATGTATTGATTGAATGTGAATTTTAGAATACTATTTCAAAATAGATTGAATTTAATTTTAGAATGCTATTCCGGAATACATTGAATTTGAATTTTAGAATGCTATTCTGGAATACATTGAATTTTAATTTTAGAATGCTATTGAATTTCTAAAATAGATATTAAACTGCATTTTTAGAATAAAGGATTATTATGAACCTTAAAACAACTACAATATACATTCATTTTAAATGCTGTGTAACGTAAATTGAATCAGACACAATAAAATTATCACCTTATATGTATGAACTATGAACATACACTGGTAAGGCGGGATTTGATAAATTTTGACATATTTTTTAGTTGGCAATATAAATTGGAAAAAACTTACGAAAGAAAAGTACGGTAAATAGGTCATATTAAAAAATTTATGGTTTTATAAAATGTACAATTATGTAACGATAATTAATTGACAAACAAACATGGCAGACAAAATATTTGGTTAAATTCTTTTGAACATTTATTGCATAACAAATTTAGAAATTATATTATTTTTATAGGTACATGGACAGCACAAATCTAATTTAATTTAAAATTCCAAAACAAACTAATCAAAACAAAAAAGTTTTATGGAAAATTTCAAATTAAGAGTTGGAAAGAAATTTTAAATTTGAGAGTGAATTCGATAATTTACTAATAAACTGTAATAATTATTTGTAAATAAATAAAATAAAAATATGACACAACATTCAAAAACAGGTACAGTAACTTGGAATATGGAATGAAAAAAAAAATAGCATCTATAAAATTAAACATTGTATTATAAAGAAAATTGTATTTAATGTGGTTTTCTAATGAAACAATCTTATAATACATATACATATATATAACAAGGTAAAAATACATTTCCCCAAATAAAAACTAATTATATTATTTGCATAAAATCACTAATAAATGTGTAAATCTACAGCATACTTATAAGAATTACACTTTGAGTTGAACACGAATTAGCTACTGGCATCCTATATTATCCATATTATATACATACATAATAGAAACTAGGGAGATGGGCCATGAGCCATTATTTGTACGAAACTGCATGATGCTACATAATGCGTTTTGTCAATAACGTTCATCGTTTATGTTATATACTACTGCAAATTGCTTCAACGAAGAGCAGTGCCCGCCTTTGTTTCTATCTACACACCAAGTGCATAATTTTCTCTTAGCTAGGCGACAGTTGGCACGCCTCCACGCCATAATTCCATTGTTTTCTATTATCTATGAGAATTTCAATGATGCCCTGAAGTTATATAACAAAACAAACAAAAAAATATCATGTATATACATAAATATCACTCTGGTGAAGGACCACAATTTAGAATCAAAAAAACTGATTGAAATTGCTTTAGCTTAACAGATGGACCTAAAAGACTCAATGTAGTGTATGTAACGAATGCCCACTCCATTTATTCTCACAACATTTCCCAAACAAATGAACATTTTGATTCTGAATGGTGTCTCACCAAGGCAACACTGACAGCACCTTCTACTCTAGATCCTGTGATTACAATTACACATCGATAGCGGAAATCTGAAATGCTGTAAAGGACGATAAATCCAAAAATTTGTTAAATATGTCATTTTCTGTTTTTTTTTCTCTTTCGATCTGCGCCGTCCAAAATTTCTAAGAAAATAAGCGTGTTTTTTACGACGTGCATTTTAAGAGAATTTTTTTTTGAAAAATTAAATACTTACTCTTATTGTGAAAGATCTATTAAATGTTGTTTTATAATAAAAATTCATGAGCATTTCTACAAAAACAAGAGATATGATTTTTTGAAGAAATATGAAACTTTTTTCGTTATTTGTTTTTGGGGTGTTATGCCGGATACCTGTGCCTGTTGGATCTGCCCTGATGATGGACACTGCAATGCTGTCCGAAACGTTGGCTAAAGAAGGAGGTAGCGCCACACGGCATAACACCCCAAAAACAAATAACGAAAATGCTTTTGGCAATAATAAACAATTAAAATTTTGTTCTTTACATCATTTCAAATTTCCGTGATCGATAGGCATAATATCGCAAATCTGGACTTGAAAGGTGATTCTGTAATTTTGTGTTAAGACGGCGTTACGAGACAATTAAGAGAAAAAGGAAAAAATTCATCAGATATCGGAAGGCGTCCGTCGTGCATTATCGGCTGTCAAATTTCCGTGATTTTCTATGACTTTCAATGGCTTCCCTACGCCTGTTGAGTGTTGAATAGATTAATTATCTACTTAACACAAATTATTAAAAATTCTTACATATAAACCTGATAGATGCTCATAAATTATTTTTTTTTTTACATTAACTCCACACAAGAAGCCCTGAGGAAAAAATTTCCCTCAGGGCCTATGTTAACTGAGATGCTGTGTGGAGGGTCTTTTTGAGGAGAGGAAGGAATGAACATTGGTCTTGAAGAGACCCATGTTGTAGGAAGGAGGAAACACAGAGGCCGGCAAATAGTTGCCGGCGAGAACGAGTCGAAGAAACGACCCGTTCTCATGTGACAAATGTCAACCATGTACATATGTTGGGCACGTGTTTGGTATGTTTCCCGACTATGCACCGGTGCCGAAGGGATCAATGTCGCTAGTTCCTCGGAGCATCTTCCATTGTTATACCGGTATGACTATCCGTTTGTCATTTTGTTTGTACGCGATGACATTCGATTTGCAAATTTTCAGACATAGAGAGTAACAAGGATTACGCAGCAAAAGTGCCGTTATCTCTAGCATTACGAGAAATACTTTTAAGAGTTGGTGTCTTAACACAAGCACATTATTAAGCTCGTTAGCACGATACGGAATACCGCATTTAACCTTCCGTCAGGCGCAATGCAAATCCTAACACGATCGGACGCAATTCATCTGTGAGATAAAATCACAGAAAAACAGATCGAAATAAATTTTTCGCTCAATTTTTCGAGATGAACATAAACTGGCCCTGAGTGGTGGGGAAGGAGGAAAAGTCAGAAGGCCACGCCCCTAGATCAGCGATATTTACCCTTTGGCACAAAAATAACAGATCACTTCATCTCATAGATTAGTTACGCCTGACAGAAGGTTAAAAAAACTGTCAAAATGTGTCATATACGGCCGATTTAACACGCGTTATATAGTCACAAAAGATACAAAATCACCCTTCTGAATTATCTAAAAATACATCAACTAACTAATGAAGTCATAATGATATTCTGTGACACATGATAATTCAAACAACACTAAATAACCTAAAATTACATTTTCATTTCTAAAGTTAGTTTCAAAATGAAAAGGAGTTTTCAATGATACATCATGAAAAAAATATTTATTCAATAATAATATATGTGTCGGTTTTGTATTCTATGAATATAACTTTTGATATAAATATTTTTACAAAAAGAAATAATCTGTTAAAGATAAAATGTCTTAACATTATTGTCAATACCCAAAAAGATACACATGTACATACAAATTGAAAATGCACCAGAAATATAAATTATAAACAAATTTTGAAACTTATTTATATGTGGTACAGAATGACTGTTATTTGATGTGAAATGTAAGAAACTACGTAATTTATTTATATTATACAATTTCATTGTCAAACTAGTATTCATAAATGGTGTAAATATTCCCCCTTGGCAAACACCCAATGTATGTGTAAATATTCCCCTTGACAAACACCCAATGTATGTGTAAATGTTCCCCCTTGATAAACACCCAATGTTTGTGTAAATGTTCCCCCTTTGCAAATACCCAATGTATGTGTAAATGTTCCCCCTTGACAAACACTCAATGTGTGTGTAAATGTTCCCCCTTGACAAACACCCAATGTTTGTGTAAATGTTCCCCCTTTGCAAATACCCAATGTATGTGTAAATGTTCCCCTTGACAAACACTCAATGAGTGTGTAAATGTTCCTCCTTGACAAACACCCAATGTTTGTGTAAATGTTCCCCCTTTGCAAATACCCAATGTATGTGTAAATGTTCCCCTTGACAAACACTCAATGAGTGTGTAAATGTTCCTCCTTGACAAACACGCAATGTTTGTGTAAATGTTCCCCCTTGACAAACACTCAATGTGTGTGTAAATGTTCCCCCTTGACAAACACCCAATGTATGTGTAAATGTTCCCCCTTGACAAACACCCAAAGTATGTATAAATGTTCCCCCTTGACAAACACCCAATGACAAACTTGGTGAACTTTATAAATGGGACTGGACTACTATCAAAGCAATAAGGTGAAACACGGGAGATGATAGGACAGTGGGCCTATGAGTGCTAACTACAAGAGATATCTATCGTCCAGTTGATTAGTCAGACATCTCTAAATACTAAGTTTCGAAATAATGAGAAAAGCAATATTCGAATGATCACCACAAATGAAACATTATTTATACATATCTGTGTTTTACATATTAAATAACCGTTTGATAAGTTAGTATTACATTTTGAAATATCCTACTAGTGACCCAGAAAATATCAACATTTTGTTTAATTCACTACAAGTTTTTCTGCATTATAATCTATTTCTTGGTGTTTATGAGTAATTTGAGTATCGTATCAGATAGAGGGTACACTTTCACATATAACTGCATACTCAACTAAAATTTAGATTTTTAAGATATGTCTAACTTAATCAACTGGATGATAAATATGTAGACTGTCTCTCTATCACCAATAATACCATCAGGCTTTTATGGATTGATTAGCAGAGCTTTCTGCTTTGTCTCCCTCAAAAATCTACTGATTATTCGGTCTAGGGTCCCTCTAAATCTTGACAACTGTCGAAAAATATAATCAACGCATCCGTGGCAATCAGTCACTGTGGGGCACAAATGGGGCCTAAAGGACTCTAAATTGTGTGAATACGGAGAAGTACAAGCTAAAGAACACGTTGCCGAAGAATGTCCCTTAGCCGGTTGCGCTGGCACGTCCGTGCTGTATCAAGAATCCTGATGCCATCAATTGAATCATGATCTTCACTAACTCTCCTCCACCATACAAAGTGTTTGAAGAAATGATTCTTTGCTTGAACTCTTTTGCTTTTAGTTTCACGAATTCATAACATACATAATAATACATTACAATATATATACAAATTGAGCTGTTAACCTTACACACTATGAATACAACAATAATAATTAAGTCTATAATAACTCGTTATTAATTAATTGTTAACACGTAGCTAGATTCTATATCCTGAATATTTGGATAACAATGCTTGAGCCTCTCTTTCTGCTACATGATCCTGGAATAAAAAAACAAACAACTATGTTTTAAAAATATATAACAATGTTTATAATACACATGTAGCCAATTCTGTTTAATTGGTACAGCGGTTTATCGGGACCGACGATTATTTGGGACAAAACCCAAGAAAAGATATCAAATAAAGAAACTAATACCACTTTATTTCTTGATGTGTGACTGTGCTATGGGATACGTTTTGACACCCTGGACATTTTGTGAAAATTTTGTGGTTGTTTTCTGGATGAACGGCGGCACAAACGACATACAATGTACATATTTAGTAAGTTTTCAATGTATATTTTAATATATTTCAGAAAAGTATTATTTTATTAATTTTTTTGGTAAATATTCGGAACAAATGTCAACGGTTAATACGCACTTTTAAAAAAAAAAACCTTTAGATTCTTCTTAATTACCATAAAAGACAACTATTTGCATTGGAGGAGGTTGAAAATGTTACATTTTTAATTTTAGTTACGTAAATTGAAAATTTGCTTTCGTATTTAGACACAACGCTTCACCATATGCAATTTGTAATGATTATTGTCATTTTATTATGTTGGTATTACTGATACTATATGGAAGGCTACATCATACCGTAACTGACTTCATGGCAATATATTCAAAGGCGCGTAACCGAAAAAACCTATACCCTAGGTTTGTGTAACATGGTTTGTGATTCAAAAGAAAGTGCCCCTTTATAACGCCTACTCACGTCAAGGCAAGAAAAACATCCCAGTTTTCAAGTAGTTTAGCGGCTACGCTAGGTTTGTGTAACATGGATTGTAAAATATCAGTAATACCAACATATTAAAATAACAATAATATTGCAAACAGAGTAATTTGACAGTGTTAAAGCAAATTTTCAATTTACGTAACTAAAATTAAAAATGTAACATTTTCAACCTCCCCCAAAGCAAATAGTTGTCTTTTATGGTAATTAATTATTTATCAAAAAAAAGTGCGTATTAACCGTTGACGTTTGTTCCGAAGAATTACCATTTTTTTTTGCTAAAAAATTCGCAGCCTGTCAGTACATCCACACCTACCCATACCTTTTGGCATTTAAAGGGTTGAAAGGAAATTATATTAGGAAGTTTCACAGTACATTTTAGACGGCTACGAAGAAATGAACTCAGGGTGTTAGGAATCACAAAGATTAAATTATTTAAAAAAAACTTAACATAAAACGCACACGTTATTATTATTTTTAAGATTTAGATATTTGCAAAATTTTTATGTTATTCCAATAAAAAGTGCATTATGTCACAGAAAAAGCTACCAGTGTTTTTATTGTCATACCTACTTGGCGATGCGAGATGCAAAATCAACTCTGTCAACAAAAGATGTTATTAAAAACGCTCTGATGGGAAAGGAGTTGCAAAACCCACTATGGCGGGAAAGCAGTTGTACAACCCACTCTGGCGGGAAAGCAGTTGCAAAACCCACTCTGGCGGGAAAGGAGTTGCTAAACCCGCTCTGCTGAGAAAGGAGTTAAAAAAACCACTCTGACGGGAAAGGAGTTGCAAAACCCGCTCTGGTGGGAAAGGAATTGCAAAACCCGCTATCGTGGGAAAAGAGACGCAAAACCCACTCTGACGGGAATGGAGTTGCAAAACAGGCTCCGGCGGGAAAGGAGTTGCAAAACCTGCCCTCGCGGGAATGGAGTTCCAAAACCCACTTTGGCGGGAATGTCTGGCAGGAATGAAGTTGCAAAACCCACTCTGGCGGGAAAGGTGTTGCAGAAGCCACTCTAGTGACATTTTTGTAAGGATTATTAAAATATGTAGACCTTTTAATAATAAAATACATTACTTTTTGTTAACCTTTAGATATTTAGCAAAAATATTATGGTACTTTTACATTATATATATTCTTTTTTTTCCTCTTCAAACAGAATTTCGCGATAATCTCAGAATCAATAAGCTTCCACAACAGGTTTTGCAAATCGACCACTCATAATATAAGTGAAACCCTCTTAAGAAGTTCTCTCTTACGACGTTTCGTGGCTTAAGAAGTTTGGTTTTTTCGGTCCCTCGGCCCAATTTTTCCCACACATAAGGTTTTCCTGGTTAAGAAGTTTGTTTTTTCCGGTCCCTTGGAAAACTTCTTAAGAGGGTTTCACTGTATATATGTAGAAGATTGTAAGTTTAACAACTGTCGAGACTATGGCATCGCCAATATTAGGAAAAATTTATGAGGTTAGGTACGAAAAAAGCTAAGATCATCCACAAATGAGATGGACTCACAAAGTAAAGAGCAGTGCCGGCTTCAGTTAGGAGCGAGACGCCAAGAATCTACAAATCTGGAAACACAACTACCAATATAAAGAAACTGAATTAACTTACATCAGATGTTTTGCTTGGCACAGAGATTGTTTTGTCTAACCACTGGACTCCTGTGACATAATCTCCTTTGCCTATGTGGCATTTGGCTAGCAGCAATCTGAAATGGAAAACATCAGATTCATTTTCATTCTAAAAACACCTTCTCTTTTACTGGATTGGTTAAATTAGTCGGGGTCAAATTCTCCAGCGATGGACGGCAAGAGGGAGAAATCGATTGAAGAATTAGGGCGACAAGCGGTGTGTTGCGTCCTCTCTACAGCTCAGTAAAAGGGAAAGCCGAGCTTAGTATCAAGACAAATATGGCAGTGTTCAAAATGATATACCGCCTGATGTTCACTTACGGCTACCAGATATGGATGCTAAACGAACAAACACACTCTAGAGTCCAAGCTGCCGAAATGAGGTACTTGAGAGGAGTGGCAGGAGTTACAAAATGGGATCATATAGAAACTCGACGATCCGAGACGATCTAAACATTGAACCACTGCTACTCTTCATAGAAAAATCGCAACCGAGGTGGCTTGGGCACATACTAAGAATGTCTGATGACTGAATTCTGAGGAAAATACTGAGTGCGATTTTAGAGGGTAGATGTCCAGTGGGCCGACACAGTTGGGCGAGGCAACTTCAGAAACTGTGCGAGGAGAGGATGGGACTGCCATGGACAGAGGCCGAACAATCAGCACAAGACAGGGATGAATGGAGGAGCCTTGTCGATGCTGTGGGTCCCCGACCCGAATAGAATAAGGGGAAGAAGATGATGATGATGGTTAAATTAGATTGAATAAAAGTCACCTGTTTTCTTTCCATTCTAGCGTGCAGAGTTCTTCCGCCTTTTCAAACTCTTGCAGAGCATCCTCGTAGGTTGACATGGGCACCTCGGCGAATAGGGTGGAAGCTACCTTACGCTCCAGCCAGGATAGATTGGACAACTAGAAATTTTAAAATGATAATGAACGTCCGGGTTGCCGGCAATTAAATCTAAAACTCGTCAAGACTAATTCATTCACTTTACGACTTTTTCGGAACAACTCATATAGGCATCATGGAAATCGTTGTGTCTCCATTATTATCATGGTTAGAAAAATGATCTAAACAATTTACAAAGAAAAAAAACCACACTTTATGTTCAAATCTAATAAATAAAGAAGTCAAATGAACATCTTTATGAAGCCAAACTTTTGGATCGCAATTTGAAAATTAATTATGAAAGTTTGGGAATTTTTATGAATTATTTTTACAAAGACAAAAAAGTGAGATGACAGTAATGTTTATAATATATTTGTCTAATAAAATATGTTTGTGTTTTTTTTTTTAATCCGATCTTAGTTAAAAAAAGGTGAGCCATTATAACCTGTCATTGTCCGTTATTCACCGGCCCCCCTCTTCTTTTCTCCTAACTTTTGAATTTTGAAGTACCACTTTGAATTTTGAATTGATTGTTTTGTGGATTAATTTTGAGCTATCATATATTTTATTGACTGAAACAGAACAATAAACTATGTACCAAAACTGCATTACGTGCGTTAATTTGATAAATTGATAGGTTTTATGATGTTTTCGTAAAGAATTCTGCATCAGATTTAAGCACGGCAAAATTTGACAGTTCGACTCCACAGATAAAAATCATTTAAAAATATTCTGGTGTTGCCAGGTGAATGAAACTAGTGACTATATCTTCTACGATATTTGGGCAAGCTATTCTGACCTTGTTCTTCATACAAATTCTGTACACAGAAGGGTTTTTACAAAAAATTTTTTAGAAAATTTTTTTTTTCAAAGTTTTTTCCGCGTGCATGCGCACAGACCGCGTGCATCCGCGCGGCTCTGGCCAATAACAGGTTAAAACTGTTTTATGTTTTGCGGTTACTATTGCTTACCAGATATTATTCTTAATATTCATATATATTTCCTCCCTGACTAATTTATTATTGTATAAAAATTGCATACAATTAGAATTTACTACCCGCTCAGCTACTGCAAGTAGCTTGTCAGCAGGAGATTAGTTCCACAGATTAGTTACAACCACAATTTAAATAATCATAAACGCGTTAGAGTAGCAAGAACAGCAACTGCAATAAAATGTGTTTTAAATTTTACACAATTGATTTACGAAACATTAATGGTTGTTCATTCCGTGCCATTTTAGCTTTCGATGTTACAGATAAGTATTTTACAAAATCCTAAAAATATCAGTGGGATAAATCCAGATGTTAAAGGTCGAAGGTCACCAAAACAATTTTTTTACAAATAATTCGCCTCCTATGCATAGTATGTCGATTAAAAAGCTAATTGAGAGTTGTAGAAAACATTATGTATTGTACAAGATTAGTTATATTATGCACTTTTTATATGTGCGGAAAAGGGGTAGCGATAAATTTGTTTGCGGGATAATGCTGTATATATTGCGAATTATAATATAATACAAATTGTAAATTTAAAAAAGTTTATTTATAAACATTTAAAAAAAATAATCAATAATAATAAAGTTTATCATTCTCTTGGTAGAGGTTTACCTCGAATTTGAAGCGTCCAATGAGATGGTAAAGGCTGGCGTCGGTCGGATTAAGCCTAAGAGCTTCTTGCACATGGTCTCTGAAGATGGCGCCATCTTGGATCTTGTCTTTGGTACCTGAAATAAATAATTAAATAAAATAATCGAATGATAATGATTTTAATCTCCAATTTTTGCTACAAGTGACTTTTAGCAAAGTGAAACACATAAGTACAATCAATATTGAAGGAAATAATAAATAAAAGTTGTATTTACCAACATAATCCGATCTCATTCCAATCAAGATGGCATACCATTTGTGAGCTTCTGCGTTTTCTCCGTCTTTTTCCACGGCCTCCTTGCAATAGTCAATACCTGTAATCATTCAACTTTTTTTTTTTAAAGGAAGATAATTCTGTACCTTTTTTGTTATCTTTTGCGTTAAGTCAGCGTTACGAAACAATTAAGACAAAAAGGCGAAATCTGTTGGATGTTGGAAGGCATTGGTCGTGGGTTATTGGCTGTCAAATTTCTGTGATTTTCTATGGCTTTCAATGGCTTGTGTTGAATGGAATAATTACCTACTTAAAACATAAATTACTATTTATTAGTTGCTATCTGGGGTACCCGGCTTCGCTCGGCGAGTTGATATAAGATTGAACTGACGTTCTAACCCACCACGGATCTTGCTTTATATACCCTTACCAATGGGTAGCCCCACCAATACAAAAAAGGCTTTGAATGGTCCACAATGTTTCAGAACATTCCACAACATTCTAAAGTGTTCTGGAATGTTTCACAATGATCTGGGATGTTCCAGGATGTTCCCGAACGTTCCAGACTATTCCTGAATGTTCCGGGATGTTCTGGAATGTTACGAACGAATACACTCAAATGTTCTGGACTGTTCTAGAAGTTTCCGGAGGGCGAAACTTCCCACCCTTATATCTTCAAAAGTACGCCCTTCAAGTAAAAACGGGAGCCTTCTTCATGGAGGGGTGATAGAAAGCTACCACACCATATAACTCCCTTGATCTTAACGTGACTCGTTTTAGCAATATATATTGAATTTTTTACTTTTTAATTAAAGTTAGCTATTCTGGGAAAACTTCTAACGATATTATCATGTAATATATATGAATAACTAGCTGGTACCCTGCATGCGTTGCAATGCCATTCAATGAAATAAATTGATTCTCCCTGCATGTCCTTTCCCATGCGTCCCCGTTCCCTTCTACCTTCCCCGCCTTCCCCCTCCCTCATCTCTTCCCTCTCCGCGAACCCCACCTTCCTCCCTGCCACTAAAATATATGAAATACACATATTTTCATTTATACAAATTTCATAACGCCAGAGCTTACCATTACATAACAGCCTATGTTATTCGCTGACAATGAGGCTTTCTATTGGTGAAAGAATTTTTCAAATAGTTTCAGTCGTTTCGGAGCCTATTCAATGCAAACAAACAATCAAATCTTTCCTCTTTATTATAGTGTGTTAGATAAGTATATTATCTGGTAAATAGAAAACAATCGCTTTGTTTTTATATCTATATTTGACCAGAACTCATCAAAGTAATTTTTGCGCAGTTTTTGGAAATACCATCCAACGTTCAACTGGTTAAGAGAGGTTAGGTTCGTTTCAATATTTTTCTTCACTTTTTGTCAAACTTACATTTTGTCACCCTTCCTACAAAATAAAACACTATAAAAATAAAATATTTAAACACCTACCTTCAAACAAGATCTTCTTCTTCCCGTTCTCGTCTCTGTTCTTCTCGCAGACGTTGGCCATTCTTTGGCAGCATTTGCCCATCCGCCAGAGCACGTCGGTCAGGAGACTATCGTTGCTGATGTCGCTGCTGCCGTTCCGAGGATTCGCTATCTCCGCCCGGAGCTCCTTCAGCATCTCGAAGCCGCTGTTGACTTCTTCTTCGGAGCCGTTTGTCAGACAAGCGTCGACGGTGGCCAGAATCTGGAAAACAAATTATCACATTAACCTTTAAAATTTCAACATAATCTATTTCATTATCCTTTTAACGTAATATATTTCATCACATGTAACGCATCACGGCACGTTTTGAACAGTGTATGTGTTTTAGTAACCCGTTTAATCAGAGGAGACCATGTTTGTCCCAGCTCACATAGGTCTCATAGAAATCATTGTGTCTTCCTTACTATGACGGTGAGAAATACGATCTAAACGGTATTGGAAAGAGAAAACAACAAACTTTATATTCAAATCTAAAAGTTAACAATTAAACAATTAAGTTAATAATTAAACAATTAAGTTAATAATTAAAATATATGTACATCTTTATGAAACCAAAATATCCGACCGCTTTTGGAAAAAAATTATGCA
The DNA here is from genome assembly GCA_917563855.2 of Limnephilus lunatus. Classification (NCBI taxonomy): domain Eukaryota; kingdom Metazoa; phylum Arthropoda; class Insecta; order Trichoptera; family Limnephilidae; genus Limnephilus; species Limnephilus lunatus. Next base: position 25,668,664 of record OU830596.1, read on the forward strand.
ACTGTGAATTTTTTAATTATTATTTTTATTTGAAAGCCAAAAAAGTTAGGTGACAATAGCATTTATAATTCATTTGTCTAATAAAATGTATGTTTTTTTTTTTTCATTATCAGTAATTTTGTTAGAAAAAACGTAAGGTGAGCCATCTTTTTACCATTCTAAGCCGGGTACAGATTGCTGTAACGTAACATGCAATGAAAGAATTTGCCGTCCACATTGTCGCAATGTAACAGAATTCCCATAGTGTGGACGCCTAGCACGCACGAACCATGCACACTACGCGCACGAACAGAGCATTTTAACTCATTCACGCCGCAATCCATAAAGTGTCAGTTTTTTCGCCGAACACAAAGGGGCGTGCAGTGTGCACGGAGCGTCTGTGTGGACGGGTTTTTCGTGACTATACTGCAGAACGCGCGCAAACAAAGGAGGAAGAAGGCACGAAGTGTTCTCGACAGACTGAGCTATGTTCACCGCGCGCATGCCGTAAACAGATGCGAGTAGGTACATGCTTGGTTCGTGCGCACGCTGCGTCCACACTTATGAAATGTTCCTTTCATGTTACATTGCATGTTACGTTACAGCAATCTGTACCTGGCTTTAAAGTTTGCAATAAAAAAATTTATATTTAAAAAATTACATGGTTATTTCTAATAATACAATTTGAAAACATATTTCATCACCTTTCGAAAACATTTTTTAGTATTCGGATATGTTTCCAAATATTTATTTTATTTGGATTTTATTGCAAAGGGGCCATCCATAAGAGGGGAGAGTAGAGAAGTGTGACAAGAGGTATGGGGGGGGTTATTTTTACATGTAAAATTGCGAAATATGTCACGCTAGGGTGTGGAGGAGGTCTCACAAACGGGACGATGTGTAACAGGGACGGGGGGGCGGATACGCTATTATATCTCATTTCCATTGACAACCATTTAGCACTAGACTATGCTCACTCTAAATCAGTTTGATATAACATTATAAAGTACTATAATCGCACAAACATTATATAATAGTTCTGATTAGCTGTGTAATTGTGCTATGGTGTGTTTATACATGTGAATGAATTTGACCAACTAAAATTTGCATATATTTAACGAGATAAAATTATATATAGTACCCCTCCTGCTAACCAGGCTAGGTGGGATTCTTTGATCTGACAGTTGTAAGATATTAACTGTTTGCGAGGTAATTCCATTAATGAATGGCGCTACATAAAATTAACTAATTCAATTCAATTAATTTATTAATTTTAAAAACATTAAAAAACTAATATTTCTATTAGTTTTTAAAAGATACATAAGAGAATCAACAAGTGCCTTGCTGATAAATGCACTCCCAAATTCACTGCATATGAAATAAGTTTTCCTGTTATTGGTAATTCAAAGATATTATTAACATACAAGATGAATAGAAGAGGGCCCAAAATGGTGCCTTGTGGTATTCCAAAGTTGCTTGTATTCGGCTCAACAACTGACAAGCAACCATCAATTGCCGTGCAAAATCCAAAACAAGTCCATCAGAAGGGAGTAAATGTGTTGAAGCAGACTTTATACTAGCAGCAACAAAGATTGCCGTCTAAATTCTCTTTCGTTGATGTTAAACATATCAATATCCGAAGGGATTCGATTTAACAATAAGATAGATCTCCCCACTGGCTTGACCATCGGCAAGTTGATCCTGCAGGCCGGGAGATAAAACAGTCTATGATGTCGGTGACGGCTATAACCATCGAGAACGAAGAAACTAATGCTCTCCATGATAGTCGAGTTTTCAAACCATCCATGAATCAGTCTGAAGAAATGTGATAAAATATGCACAACTCTTCTGACCCGTAAATGGTTCATTCCGAGCATGGCTAAGAGAAAGTCAGTAAGATAAATCCACTAGAGCTAATATTGTCCAGCGGTAGATACTATCAGCATTTCCTTGGTAAAATATCACCATTCAGAATCGAAACGTTGCTTTATTCATGTTTGGTGACCAGATCTGAATATTCAGTTCTTCCTAGCTTAGCTCGTTTCTGATACCGATTCTGATGTAAAGAATAGGTATGCAATTATTATTGTGTACGAAAACCGTGAACAACTTTGGCTGGTTCCTTCAAAAAGACCCTCCGTACAGCATCCCCAAAGATGACATAGACCCTAAAGAAAATAATTTTCCTGTGTGCTTTCCAAGCGACTCCAGCTTCATGAGCATAACACTCATACCTCTCGTGAGTACCCGCCGTACAATTTTGCTAGTGTTCGTACACGATGCTACGCGCCGGCTGTGGGTTTGATGTCAGTTGCACGCTACCGACAGTGCTGGCAGCACGCTACACGTTACAGCATTCATATATACTACTATTCGTTTGACGTTCGACAGAAATAGCGTCTGAACATGAAAGTTATACTAGATTTGTTCTGGAAGTGGAAAAAAATGCTTGTGTATGTAACTATACTTTACCGGAATACGTAAGAAAGGATTTAGTGGAGAAGGCATGGATTGCTGTTGGAAAAAAAGTCAATTTGACATCACTTGACATTGTGTTAACTCCACGGCTGCACGTGAAAAATGATCAAGTTCAGTATATTTTTGGTAGCGCCGTGTACGGAAACCAGCATTAAAGAGTAGTATATCTGTAGGCTTCTTGTGATTCCGTCACAATCACGTAGTTTGTAAATATCTCCATGAATTAGAGAGTGATATAGACTAAACAGGGATCGCAATGTTGATTTTCATAATATAATTGGGGTCACCGAGGATCGCAACAATGTATGAAATGATAGTATTATTTATAAACAATGATAACTGAGATAAATATGTAGTAAAAAAAATATATAACATTGTCGGTAATCTTCGAAAAACGGTTAACCTCTCAGTTATTTTATCGAAAGATCAAAATATTTCCGATTTGCAATAAAATTCAAATAAATTAAATTTCTGAATGCATCTGAAAACTAAAAACTTATTTTTGAAAGGTGATGAAATACGCTTTCAAATTTTATAATCTGAAATAAATATAAATTTTTTTAAATGTTATAATTGTGAATGCAAACATAGAAAAGTTTTTAAAATGGCTCACCTAAGGTTTTTTTAACTCTAATTACTGATCGACAAAAAAAAATCTTTTTAATTGCAACAACAATATCAGGGCTGAGTCATTTAGATACTCGCTTGTAACCTATGTAGATTGCATGCAGTTAGAAATACTTTTTCAGAAGTAGTTGATATGTTCAATTGCGCGTAATATAGTTACAAACAGGCTATAATAAAACACCTCAATAAATCAATGTTAGCATAATACTACTATACTTCTGCATGGGTTCTATATAATGTAATTAGGATATTTTAAGTCATGAATACTGTTCCACAAAATTATTACATATATCACATGTTTTGAAAATGACGTATATCAATATAAATAAATCAAATATATTCCAGAGTGGAAGACACTCTCTGTGTCGCCCTAGAGACCACCAATCAGAATAAAAACACAGCTTTAAGTGGCTTTAGCTATGAATTTAGTCACCAGATCAGAAAACCCCTCCCCCCTTTCCTTAAGCATCATAACAAACAGGGATGCCATAGCTCTTTATGGAACTCTTGCGCACTATCACATTATTAACCACTCCGACCCGTAAGCGTGTTTACACGACAATATAACAATAACAATAAACGTGTTTTCACGCTAACGCGTGTGTTCCCACAGAAATAATTATAACTCTGTTATTGTTCTAGTGACAACCCAAAAACAAAAAGTAGAAGATCCACATTGAATCAAGCTTCACATCTCTATTCAAAGTTGTCCATAGAAGTACATAAAAAAAATTATTTTGTAGAAACAGTTTACACCCGCCAAATCGCCTACGCGATGTTAGACATTGTTAATATTTTATTAAATATTATTGTATGAAATGGTAAAAAAGTGAGGTGACAAAATTGTTTATTACATATTTATACAATAGAATAAGTGTTTTTTTACATAATTCGTGATTTTAGTACCGTTTTCACATAAAAACATCACGTGAGTCATTTTTTTAATGTTTGCATTCTAAATTTTAATATTTACAAATGTTAATATTTATTTGTAATATAACAATTAGAAAGCTTATTTCATAACCTTTCAAAAACATTTTTTAGTATTCGGCTACGTTCAGAAATGTTTCATTTATAGAGCTTTAATTGTGAAGCGGAAATAACACAAAGTTTTTGTAAATCTGACAGTACGTTTAAGACAAAAAAATTGCACAATCGCAAAATACCTGAGTGGTTAATAATGGTTTTTAACAAACCTGAACTTCTCTGCTGATCTTCTTGGTGCCATTTTTCAGACTGCTTCTTCTGCTCTGCCCTTCTTTCTCCGAGTCCGAAGACATGTCATAGAACTCCTCACTGGAGACATCATAGTCGGTGCCGATGGCGGAGTTGTACTCGGTGTTGTAATCGGTGTCGCTGGCGTATGACGTCGACAGAGTGGCGGCCGACTTGGCCTCGATTTTGGCTCCATCAATGCCATCAGTGTGACCGTTGCTGGATGACTTCCTGGCGTGATGTTTTGGAGGCACGCGCTTGGCCTGCGCACTCTTGCGCTTCTGGAGACTAGAAACACGAAATTGCCCATTAAAAATAAAGACATTTAAACAATAATTTTTTTACTGTTACGACCTTACGACGGCATGCCGGATCGAGGGAAAATGGTTGAGGGAGTCCCTTTGACTTTTCCAGCCGTACTTTCTCAGAATATCGCCTTACACTGCAGTGAGAGGGATGGATTTATTCGTCCATCACTCCTGGACTCACTGACCCCCAGATTACTACCGACCCCTCATCACCTTTTAAATTCCCAGAACTTCCTCTCCTTCCTTTCCTGTTAGATATATGAGTTATATAAAAGCTTCCCAGATTTGCACATAGCTGGCAGTGCTAAAAGCTTTACCGAAAGTCTGCAAGATGGCAGAAGGATTAGTTATGTGTTAGTTCTCCAGAGGGCCGAGGTTAAGCGGCTCCCACAAAGCACAGTGGAAACCAGATCAAATACAGCTAGCTCCTAGTTAGGTTGACTACTCGCAGTCACAACTTGTAATACGCAAAGTATTAATAAATCCCAGATTAACATAAAGAACTCTATTATTCCCAAAGAGCAATCTCCTTCCAAGACAAGTTGGAGAACCTGATTGTGTAAACACAACACTTTTCTAAAAAAGCTCCACACAGCATCTCCAAAAATGAAATAGACTCTGAGGGAAATTATTTTCCTCAAGGCCTGCTGTGTGGAGCGAATTTAAAAAAAAAACGACATGAGAGAGTGAGAAGACAGGACTACAAGAGATTGAATGTTTATCCTATGTCTCCTTTTCATTACCTGTTACTCGAGATAATACATTGTGTTAATTACAGCTGTATCACTGTAATTAACACAATGTATTATAACTGATACAATGACTATTACTTCACCATCCTATCATCAGTAGAATATTAACGTAATATCATTACACTTGCAAAGATTGATTTTACATCTGTGAAAAAGCGAGTCACAAATTTTGTGTCAAATGTCACAATTTTTCATCATCAAAAGTCTAGTATTGTATTTGTTTACATGAAAGTCTCAATGACTTATTTTTTATTGTGAAGAACGCTTATATAGCTGGAAAATCTAATAAAACTCAAGACTATTTCTTCAATATATTATTTTTTTTTATAACATTAGAGAAAAAATATATACTTTCTGAATATAAGTAAATATCATGGGGAAACTACATAGGATGGATATACTTTTGGTACAATTTAGAAAAACATAATTTTGCAAAAAACAAGTTATTACGAAAACAGTGTCAGCCGGCACATGGCAGGCCGCTCGGCATTTTACCAGGCATAGGAATCTGGGGGTCAGTGTGTCCAGGAGTGGCGAACGTATGAATCCATCCCTCCCATTGCGGTGCAAGACAATGGGTCGAGAGTATGGCTGAAGAGAACTAGGTTAGGTCTCCCTCAATGTCTCTCCCGATCCGGCCCGCCATGCAATAGGTGGGCAAACGCATTCGCTGCCAAGACCTAGACAAACTTAACCCCATGAACCCGGGCAACCCTTTTTTTTTTACAATAACTCCACACAGGAGGCCCTGAGGAAATAATTTCCCGCAGGGCCTATGTCGTCTGAGATGCTGTGTGGAGGGTCTTTTTGAGGAGAGGAAGGAATGAACATTGGTCTTGAAGAGACCCATGTTGTAGGAAGAAGGAAACACAGAGGCCAGCAAATCGTTCCACAGCCGAGCTGTTGAACACAAGAACGAGTCGAAGAAACGACCCGATCTCATGTGACAAATGTCAACCGTGTACATATGTTGGGCACGCGTTTGGCGTGTTTCCCGACTATGCACCGGTACTGAAGGGATCAATGATGCTAGTTCCTCGGAGCATCTTCCATTGTAATACCGGTAGAACAAGGATAGCATTCCCACCCGACGCCTGTGCTCTAAAGATTGCAATCCATCTGTTAAGATAAAACCCTGCTAAGTCACCAAACAAAGCAAATCACTTGGGGTGACCTATCCAATAAATGGTTCCCGGGGTGGCGGTACCCATAATTGCCTCCCAAATTGATAAAAAGGCATTGACTAAAATAAGCGAACACCACTAATGGCGCTAACACGTAAGCCAAATCCCAATTCGATAGGATCGAGTATTTGTATGCTGTAAATTTTTAAATATAATGTCATCCAATTTCAGAAAAATGCTTATATACCCACGTAGGCATGCATGATTGCCACAAAAAGATGAAAGAATATACTGTCATCGACAACGAGTCTATCTGCCCGATTTTCAGGTCGATCGGATGTCGAAAAGTGGGTTGATATCCACTTTCAAGATTTTGTTTCATTTAAGAAAACAAAATTGAAATACACATTCTTATATTTTTAATCATTGTTTGTCTATGAAACTTACCCTTTGAAAAGAAAATCACAACACATTTTTAACTGAAGTTATAAAAAAGGACTCTTATAAAGACAATGAATGAAGAATTTTTTCAAATAAAGAAATGCCAATGGATAATATAACAAACTCGATATCTTGAGGCTTGCACATCCAATAACCTAATGAAAAAATTAACATTTTGTCACAGTTGTTTCAGAGGTCAAAAGTTATCTGCAAACGTTTTTTGCTAAATGTTTGAAGTCCTATTATTAATCCGTGTAATTTGCCTTCTCAAAACAATAAAAAAGGAAATAGAAATTCAGTTTTCATGGTTTTTTTTACTTTGTCGCATTTTTAGGCACCAATCAGGAAAAGCAGCTAAAAATATTATTGAAATTAGATTTTAGTATTAATTAAATTTCATTATTAAGGAAAAATTGACATAATTTTTAAGAGTAACAGCGTTTTGCATCCGCACACCTTAAAATACATATTTAAGTAGCAAAAAATTAAGTGCTACAAAAAACAAAACAGGTTTCACAACATCTCATTGTGAAAAATTGAGTTTTTTTTTTTCATTCAAAAACACAAATTAGAGTCTTGACAGTTCTGAAGAGGTCAGTTTTAAGTTTTACTTCATTCTAGCACTAGCTGCGGTGCCCGGCTTCGCTCTAGGAGTTGATATGAGATTGAACTGACATTCAAACCCACAACGGATCTTGCTTTATGTACCCCTACCAATGGATAGCCCCACTGATTCAAAAAAGGCTTTAAATGGTTCACGATGTTCCAGAACATTCCACAACATTTGAAAGTGTTCTGGAATGTTCCATAATGATCAAGGATGTTCTGGGATGTTCCTGAATGTTCTGGGATGTTCTGGAATGTTGTGGAATGCTCTCAATACTCTCGAATGTTCTGAATTGCTCTAGAAATTTCTAAAGGGGGAAATTTCCAGCCCTTATATCATCAAAAGCACGCCCTTCAAGTAAAAACGGGAACCTTCTTCATGGATAGGGTTAGAGGGCTACCACATCATATAACTCCCTTGATCGTACCGGGACTCGTTTCTGAGTTTTAGGGGCACGCACATTGTTGTATACTTTCTTTTATAATATATATATTGATTGATTACCTATAACAATCTTTTTTGTATTTTGTGATTTTGATTGTTTAATGAAACTAAAACAATGGTGTTACAAATACGAGCTGGATGAAGACACTGATTAATAAATCACTTCTAAACAATATATTTTTTAAATAATGCAAACTTACAGCTGTGCTTGTAAATCCTTTAGGTGCTCCAATTCTTCTCTCATAGATGCCACCTGTGTGTCCAATCGGGCCAAATCTTGTGCTAAAATAAAATAGAAACAACAATTAAAACCAAAACCTGCAACAATAATAATAAGTGACAGCTGTGTTTTGTTTTCGCTCTTGAAAGATTGATTTAAATAGTTTAAAAAAACCGTATTTTTTAATCTGCTTTACTGTGAAAATAGTAGCTGTGAGTGACTGTAGCAATCATGGATGATGACCAGAACGATAAGGCATCTAATTACTCAGATGGCCCTGATGTCGAGTCTGAATGTGCCTCCGGAATTGTAATTCTAAACGACATTCATAATAGCCTTAATGCACTACAAGGAGTTCTTGCAGAAAAGCAAACAAAGGTGTCTAAGGAACAGCAATTAAGGATCGCCAGTTTTGTCTCCAATGTATCGCGCTCAGTTGCTCAACTTCTGATGGAGCGAGAAGTTATGCGAGCTGAGCTGGCCACCGTCGAAGCCAAGCAAAAAGTGGCAGAAGGAGCGGTTATCGTGGAAAAAGCTGAAAAAAATCTCTTGGAACAGAAAATACGGATGTTAGAGTCAGATCTAGGACCTGTGATGAGGAGGGTTGCAGATGCCACGGAGGCAAGCCTTACTTTTGCAGATATCGTTCGAAATAGTAAGCAGAAGGACATTCCACCTCCAATCACTCGAACAGGACACTGCGTCGGTTCCCCAAAACCTGCAATATGCGTCTTCCCTAAATTGGATACAGCCAAGGACAGCGAGGAAACTAAACAACTTGTGAAGGAAATTATAAGACCATCAGAGATTGGAGTACGCGTCACCGGAGTGAGGAAGATCCGCAATAAGGGAATAATCATTCAAACCGCTTCTCGTGAGGATCAGGAAAAGATTTTAAAGAACCCTGCTCTTGTGAACTCTGATACCCTGACAGCCCGGCTTCCGTCAAAGCGACTACCAAGGATTATATTTTTTAATGTGCCGCGTGATTTAACTGATGAGGCATTCATTAAAAGTGCTCTAGCGGGCATCCCTAATTTAGAGGACATCGAGACCACCATAAAAAAGTGCAAGCTGAGTCATCTAGCTGGTCCACGGACAGGCTCAACGTGCCATCGAGTATACGAGGTTCCTGCCAACACTCGTCACATGCTGGTGACTCAAGAGAAGGTCTTCGTGGATTGGAGTGTGTGCCGTGTCCGTGATTTTATTGGTATTACCGTGTGCTCCAAGTGCCAAATGCTCGGGCATGCATTTAAATTTTGCAAAGAACAACAGAGATGTGGTCACTGCGCTGCCGAAGGTCACGACAAGACAAACTGCCCCAGCGCTGCCGCCAAGCCAATCTGCGCTACCTGCACCAGGTTTGGAAAGCCCGCTGACCATTCTACCGGAGACAGAAACCACTGCCCTGCCTACCAAGCTGCCCTTTCGAGAGACTTCTCTACTATTAACTATGGCGTCTAACTACGTTGAAGAAGATGGCGAGGTAGATTACGAAAATACAAAAAAATTCTCTGATTGGCTAAATGTTCATAGTAAGTGCAGTGTGGAAAATATCAATATTGTTCAGTTGAATATCAGATCGATTTATAAACACTGGAATACTCTAAATGTCTATTTAAAAAATTGTTGGGAGCATATTCATGTGTTAATGCTATGTGAAACTGCTATAACACCGGATCCTGTATGTTTGTATAATATTCCTGGATTTAAATGTTACAATTATTGCCGAACTAAAAAATCAGGAGGAGGTATATTGCTGTATGTTCGAGATGAACTCACGTTTCAACCGAAATCAATAAAAACAAATAATTTTGAATGTGTGTTTGGCTCTATGACGCTTCCAAACAAAAGTATTTTAAACATCATAGCAATATACCGCCCCCCAAACTCAAGCAAACCCCTATTTTTAAATGAAATATCTGACATTCTGACTACTATAAGCGCCAAAGAAAATGTTTTACTTTTAGGAGATATTAACCTAGACCTTTTAAATTGTCAAAACCCGATTATTATGGCATATATAATATTTATATAATGTCTGATAATTATTTAATCAAATGCATTTGTGACGTAACTAGGGAAGCAATTCTAGCAGGAAAAGTCACTCGCTCTTGTTTGGACCACATATTTGTTAGATTTAACAGCGGATGTCAACAAAACGATACTCTTTCTTCATGTGTTTGTAATAATATTACTATAGCGGATCATTTTTTAACTGCAGTTAACATTAAATACGGTGCAAGTAAAAAAGTCACAGAACACGGGGAAAAAATTTCAATTTTATCTCGAAACAAAATCGACAAAAATATACATAATTTTGCGTGGCATACCTTGCTTGAGGAACAAGATTGCAATATATTATACAGTAAAATTAAAAATAATTTTAAGAATTTGTATGAACAAAGTAAAATCGTTACGTATTATAAATCCAAAAAAAGACCTCTCGCAATAAAATCTTGGATAACTTCAGATATCTTAGAAAACATAAAAAACAAAGATTCGCTGTACAGAAGGTGGAAGAATTCCCCTACTAATCAATTATTTGAATTAGAATATAAAAATTTCAGAAATAAGGTTACAAAAGAAATTATCAAATGTAAGCCTACCTTTTTTAACAATAAATTCAAAAATTATTACGGAGATACAAAAAAAACTTGGGAAGAAATAAATAAAATATTAGGACGCAAGTCAAAAAGTAGTTGTGACGAAATAATCTCAAAGTATATGTTAAACACGCATAATGAAGAAACTGTAGCAAATAACTTTGTTGAATATTTCACAAACAGTGTTAGCTCTATGGTTCATAAATGTGATTATATAGCATCGACCGCCAGACCGACAGCAGTGCAACATAGTATGTACCTACCAAGAGCTACCTGCGAAGAAATCAATATTATTGTTAGCAAACACAAGAAGACATAAAGAACAACATAGATCCAGTTGATGTGGGCGTGGCCGGAATCAAGAATTTCAAAAAAGGATCAGTTATAGTGGAATTAAAGAACACAGAGGCAACAAAAAAGATCCAAAAGGAAGTCATCACTAAGCTTGGGGATAGGTATGATGTTGATATTCCTAAACCCAAGAATCCAACAGTAAAAGTGATAGGAATTACAGATAAATATACCGCCGAAGAAATTGAAAATAAAATAAGGATGCAAAATGAATACATAGACAAGGAAAATTCGAAAATATCAGTAAAATTTATAAAGGAAAATAAAAAAAGTAGTGGATATAATAACTTTACTGTATTCATAGAAGTAGATGGAAAAACACACTCTAAAATGTTAGAGGAAACGAAGATTAATATTGGATGGAATAGATGTGCTGTCTACGATCATCTCTCAGTTTTGAGATGTTTCAATTGCAACGGATATAGACATAAAGCAGGTGATTGTAAAAATAAAAAAGCATGCGGAAGATGTTCTAATGCACACAATACGTCAGATTGTAAGGAAGATATTGACAAAATCAAGTGTGTGAATTGCAAACTCACAAATGATAAACTTTCATTACACCTAAATGATAATCACCATGCATGGAGCAAAGAGTGTCCTATTTACAAAAGAAATATAGAATCGGAGAAGAGAAAAATTGATTTTTTAGGATAAAAAGAAAAGCAACAATATACTACTTAAACATTTCAAGTCTTTTGGCTCATTTAAATGAAATTGAAGTATTATTACAAGAACTCAAACCAGAAATTTTAATGTTAAGTGAAACGTGTATAACTAGTGATATTTACGATTCTGAAGTATCATTTATAGGATATTCAACTGTAAGATGCGATTCATTTAGTCGGCATACGGGAGGAGTCGTTATGATTATTAAAAATAATATATCTTTTAAAATAATATCAAATGAAGTGTTTGATGAAAAAAATACATGGATACTGGCAGTACAAATAAGAAAAAACTTGATTAAAGGAACATACGCTGTATTATATCACTCACCAAACCAAAGCCATTCAAAATTTTTGGATTTCTTCGAAAGTTGGTGTACTAAAAACATGAAAAATCAAGATATGTTCTATGTAACCGGTGACTTTAACATTGACATGAAAGTCAAAAATACCTGCAGTAATAGACTTCAATGTTTAGTAAATAATCTAGGACTGAAACAACTTGTGACCAAACCAACTAGGATATCAAATACATCAGCAACCATTATTGATTTAGTTATTACAAATAATTTTTACTTGAATGTTAATGTTGTGGATACTCCAAAAATATCAGACCACGAAAATATATTAACAATATTTGAAACGAGTATAATTAAAAATGAATCAAGGGAAATTACATATAGAGATAAAAGTAAATATGATCAAACAAAATTTTGTGAAACTTTACAAAATAGTATTTCTCAAGTTACCGAATCAAATAACCTAAATGACAAAGCAGAAAACTTCGTCAATATTTTGACTACAGCGGTCAATAAAATTATGCCAATGAAAAGGGTTAAGTTTAAAAATACGAATAAATGGTATTCGAAACCATTACACAACCTTCAGCAACAAAGAGATAATGCATATAAAGCGGCAAAATTGGAACCATCAGAAGAAAAATGGAATGCATATAAAAAAGTTCGTAATATTTACTCCAAACAAATTAAACAACATAAATGCGATTATTATAAGCAAAAATTAGAAACACAAAAGAATGAACCAAGAAAACTTTGGATAACACTAAAAGAAATCATAAAGGGTAAACAAAAAGAAATTGTAAAGTCAATTGATTTCCCAGATGGAACTGAAGAAGAAGTAGAGAAGATAGCGACTAAATTTAACAAGCATTTTATTTCGAGCATAGATCTTATAATCGAAAGTATTCCACAACATCCTGAGAACCAACTAGACGAGCCTATACGCACTGATAAAGAATTTAAGTTTAAAAATGTGGATTTACCGTACTTAAAGAGGGTGTTGAGTAATATGAAATCGAAGGAATCTGCAGATGGTATTACAATAAATATAATCAAAGACTCTATAAATATTATTGGCGAATCGATGGTCCAAATTATCAATGAATCTTTGAATAGTGGAGTATTCCCCAAAACTTGGAAGACGTCTGTAATAACTCCTATCCCGAAAATTGATAACCCAAAAAAATTTGACGACTATAGGCCGATCAATTGTTTACCCAAATATGAACAAATACTGGAATACATTGTAAAGGAGCAATTAACAGAATATATTGAGGCCAAGCAGATATTAGTTCCACAACAATCTGGTTTTAGAAATAAATGTTCTTGTGAAACCGCTATTAACTATGTAATAGATGAGTGGAAAAATTTTAGAGATAAAAAAAATAAAATTATTGCAGTATTTCTAGACTTAAAGCGTGCATTTGAAACAATCGATAGAGATAGATTAATCAAAAAATTAAGTAATATTGGAATTAATGGTAAAGAAAATAAGTGGTTTGTTGATTACCTATCAGAAAGAACACAAATTACAAAATATGGTGGTAAAACATCTGAACCACATAGTACTAATAAAGGCGTTCCGCAGGGATCCGTCTTAGGTCCATTGTTGTTCATTATATACATGAATGATATTATCAAAGTGTTAAAGCATTGTGCAATTAAACTATTTGCTGATGATACATTGTTATACATAGCCAGTAAAAATTTACAGGACGCCATTGAAAAAATACAAACTGATTTAAATTATGTAGCGCTTTGGCTTCACCAAAACAAATTAAAATTGAATGTTACGAAAACAAAGTTTTTAATTGTGGATAGCCTAGGTGGAAAGGAGCAGGCAATACTAACAATCGATAACGAAAACATAGAAAGGGTTAGCAGTATTAAATATCTGGGTGTAATATTGGATGATAAATTAAAATTCGACGAACACTTAGAATACATAACAAAAAAAATTGCTAAAAAAGTTGGATTCTTAAAAAGGATCAGAAATAACTTGGATCTCAAGACAACGCGCCTTGTTTACAATTCTATTGTAACTCCGCATTTAAATTATTGTTCTAGTGTTTTATTCCTATGTAACGAAGCCCAAAATAATAAACTACAGGTTATACAAAATAGGGGGATGAGGATGATTTTAAAATATAATATGTTTACTAGAGTCAAAATTATGTTACAAAATCTAAATATGATGACGACAAAACAACATATAACGTATAATGCATTAACAATGATTTACAAGCTGAAAAATAATATGCTACCAAATTATCTGAAGAGTAACATTATGTTTCACGAAAATGTTCACAACTATCCTACGAGAAGACGCGGAGACTTTAGGCTTCCCAAAACTAAACTTTCGTGCACACAAAATAGCGCGTTTTATAAAGGACAAAAACTTTTTAACAGCCTGCCAAATGCCGTAAAGGAAGCCTCAAGTCTTAGCACTTTTCGTAGGATGTGTGCATTATATGTGAAGAATGTTTTTTGATTCATAAAAATCTTTCAAATATTATTCTCATATCTGTTTCCTCAAAATTTATTTTTATTTTTGTAATCTTTTTTTTTCCACTTAAATTGTATTTGTAAAAATGTAACTGTATCAATTGTATTTGTTTATATTTTTTTTACTAGATGTATGAAAAAATTTTTGCATACATCTAAATAAACATTCAAAAACAAACAAAAAAAAACAAAAATAAACAATTCTAAGTCACCAGGAATTGACAACATTCGAATGGTTGACATTAAGACACATATTAATATTTTAGGGCCGTCATAACCCATTTTATCAATGTAATTTTAAAGCAAGCAGTAATACCAGATGAACTTAAAACTAGTATCATTAGACCAATTTACAAAGGTGGCAAACATTCAGATATACATACAAAATTATAGGCCAATCAGCATATTGCCAGCCCTAGAAAAAATCCTTGAAAAATACATTTCCATAAAACTTAACAAATATTTAGAATCCTTCTCCCTGTTAGATCCCAATCAGTATGGATTTCAAAAGAAAAAGAGTACGGAAATGTTGCTTCAGGAATTTTCAAATCACATAAATTATGAATTAAATTTAAAAAAACATGTATTGGTTTTGTTCATAGATAACTCGAAGGCGTTTGATACCATTGATACAAATAAACTATTAGAAACAATGGAGGCAATAGGAATTAGAGGAAAGCTACTAGTATTGTTAAAAAATTTACTAACTGATCGACAAATAACAGTAAAAATACGTAAAAAATTTAGCAAAAAAAAAAATGTTTCAACAGGTGTTGCACAGGGGTCAATTTTAGGGCCAACCCTTTATATTATATATGTCTCAATTATGAGTAAACTGTTTTCATTTGTTAAACATTTTGTGTATGCAGACGATACGGCACTCGTAATATCGCACGAAGACCTGATTACTGCAATGAAACTTATGCAGCTTGATTTTATTGCCCTCTTGAAATGGTCTCATGACGCAGGTCTCATAATAAATGCCAAAAAAACTAAAATAATGCACATAAGATCTCCACACGCCAGATATAGTGTAATTCCTTCGCTATATACACACACATTTGACTGCTTACATAAAAATGTTGCACAGCCCTGTTCATGTGAAACCATTGATTATGTCAAAAATTATGTATATGTGGGTGTTACTATTGACTGCTACATGAAATGGGATGTACACATTACTAATGTTTGTAAACGTCTACGGGCTATTGTGGGTAGGATTTATAAAATAAAATATTTCATGCCTATAAGTACTTTAAAACTAATATATGTATCTCTGGCTGAATCCACCATCCGTTATGGACTTACTTCTTGGGGACATTCTTGTAAAACTAATATAAACTATATCCAAACATTGCAAAACTCATTGACAAAATTATTAATCCATAAGTACACTAATGAACACAGAAGCGACACTAAATTAATATACAAGTCTCTCAATGTCTTACCTGTCAGAGGATTGTTGTTCTATAATATTGTAAGTCAACATGTTATATTGTCCGACTCATTGTATAGGGAAAGAGTTTACCATAAACATAATACAAGATTCACTAAAAATGAAGGATTGGTGGTTACGAAATGTACCAATAAATACGGTGAAAGAACCCTAAACTACATTGTACCCAAAATATTTAATAAACTACCAATGTCAATAAAAAATAATAACGTTTTTATGGTAAAATCAGATATAATCTAAGGAAATGGATATTAGACAGGGATGATTTATATTGATGCCCTCCCGAAGTCCTTGTATTCTTTATTGAAACTCACATTCTGGATTGGAAAATTCATTATAATTTCTGTAATACCTCATGTATATGAAACCATTCATTTACTTGTTGATCATATTCATTTGTTATATACTAAATCTATTTGTACTTTTTTATTATATAAGAATTGAAAGAATTTATTTAATTGATATTTTAGGATCAAAATCATATATATATATATATATACAATGTTTGAAAATGTACCAATGTTGTCATTATGTACCTGCTGACAAACTACATAAGTAGTTTAGCGGGTTTAAATGTTAAATAAATAAATAAATACAGTTTTTTATTCAAAATCTATTGCAATATTCGCACATTTGAAAACACGCAAAAGGGCCACACGTTTTAAGGATGCATTTACAAATTATTGAAATAAGTATTATCGTACCCATCGACTAAGTACTATATTTAGACGGGGCATTCCTAAAATTAATACTTGAACTAAAAACATTGGTTTAAGAAAACATTTATCAAAAAGAAAGTGCATTTTCTTGCAATCGAAAGATTAGAAGAAGTATTCCATTTTACCTTTTGTTGCACGGTAAATGCATGGAGCAAATTTTATATTATAGGGAACTTGTATTTTTATCTAGTGAGGCATTGAAATTAGCGATGAGTATGTTCCGCATTTTGGCGGAGGCCTCCGAGGAATGGTTCCTTTTAAAAGAACTTGAGTATTAGGAGTGATTCCAGGTTCCGAGTTCTCACGAGAACTCGTGCAAGTTACGACATTCAGGCCATAGTTCTCTGGGAGTGGTTGATTTGAAAAAGGAGTGGGAGTGGGATCCGTTCTCGCAAAGGACTCGAGTTCAAGAACTCATTCCGGCTGAACCTACCCATCGCTAATTGGAATTCGAAGGATATTTGTATTATGAAATACACTTGGTGTTAACACAGGTGATGTTATTTTGAGATTGAAATTAGGTATGAGAGGGCTAATCTATTTTTATTGTATATCGATGGTCGTACCCTTTGGACCCTAAATTAGGAAGTACAAGTATAATAACGTCGGTGTAAGTCCAATACCGTGGAAGAACCATTTATCAAAATGTTCAGAAGGGACAAAAAACTATCAAGGAATTTAATATGCACTCTTAATTGCTTATATAATGGAAATGATTCATTTGTCATAATGACTTAAACCGAATACAAGTAGGTAATCTAATGATCAATTTCAAAATTTGAAAGGACCAATAAATCCAGCTTCTGCTGTTCAACTAAAAGCGAAAAGTAGGTCACTATTAAAACACCTTTACCTTATCATTTTAAAATCTATGATTAAATATTTACGCTCACAGTAAAAATGTCACACTAACTGCATTCCATGTGAAAGACCTTGGGACAATCAATACCCAGTACAGCTTTACATGGAAAACTATGCAGGCGATTTTAAATCTACGTACTTTTACTGACTGCAATGTCAATCATCAATCATCACATCAAACATTATTATCATTTCTTTGTTTGAGCATTATTTATTTGGTAATTTAAAAAAATCTCAGATAATCTATTTATGAATTTTTTTTTTTGATTTTGAAGTACAAATCCTGATTTCCAAGAATTGATGAAGAATAACATATTTAATTAATGAAGACAATATTAATGAAACTCAATCGAAAATCTGAAACAGAAAAATCAGAAAAAGGTACGGTCACATCTGGGACTCAATTTGGGACCCAGGACCTATGACTTGCCAGATCAGTGCTCTACCAACTAAGCTAATGTGTCCCTACCCGATTCGGTCATATTTTTATTGACTAAAATATGAAGATAAGAAAATGAAGATGATGTTGGTAGATCTTGGTCGAAGAATGATACAGTTAAAAATATGATTGAATCGGGTAGGGACACATTAGCTTAGTTGGTAGAGCACTGACCTGGCAAAGGTCCTGAGTTCCAAATCGAGTCCCAGATGTGACCGTACCTTTTTCTGATTTTTCTGTTTCAGATTTTCGATTGAGTTTCGCTAATATTGTCTTTATTAATTACTTAAATATTACAATTTGAGGTTTTACTCAATTAGTTAAAAAATAAAAAAAAACATATTTATATTAACCAATAAGTGTAAAAGACTTTTAAAACTTAGTATTGCAATCTTAGATGCATTAAAAGGAAAGATAGATTACTGAGACAATGCGCGTGGTTACACTGAACTAGGTCCAGTGGACACACTTGAGATTTACTGCGTTAAGTATCGCACATAAGTTCGTTTGTCAGACAAGCTGTCACCAGCTACCACAAACACTTTACTCTGGGCTCTTTTTTGTGAATACATATCTTCCGGTGCAAAAATCATTCTCGAACAAAATACAAATCTGATGCAGTTTCTTTCCATTCACAATAAAAACAAATTGCTTAAAATTTAAATAAATATAATTATTCAACGTATTTCGCTACACGAAATCAGTAAATATCGAAATAAAAAAGCGAGATAGCGAATGCAGAAACACATAAGTGTAGGAAGTACAACCATAGTGACAGTATGTCGTATTCCACCATCGTCGCGATGCAAGCAGAGGCACATTCAAAATATATATAAAACTCGTTATGGAAAAAATGATCAGATCTGAACAGCCAGGTTCTGTGTAATCTTCCTCTATCTATAACCTAACTTAGCTCAATCTTTTTCTTAATAATGTTTGGATGATTTGCGTAGCGCCGTTTTTTGTGAAAATGCAACTCAAGGGTGCTATACAAATATATTTGTATAATGCTCTATCTTATTACTAGATAACTACAGACTAGACAAATTATTATGACAACTTAAGGCTAATAGATTGCATCCACCGGTTCGTCGATCACTAATACAAAACTATATGTACAATGCATTTGACTAATGAACATGACACTGCGTTAAAATGTACATTATTTATGTCTTACTCGTCTTACTCCGCTTACTCGTTAATACGGAATATTTTTTATTCAAACAGTTAGATTTAGCTTTATTATCACGAAAAGTGAGTATTCATGTCGGGGAGACAAAAAAACATGCAAAAAATATGCATTTAACATTTAATTTCATTTAAATTAATTCGCTTACGCGGTAACGCCATTTTGAATCAACCGTTTTTATTCCATAGACAATCAATCATAATTACACAAACCCGCTAAGATAAACCCTACTTTGCCAAACAAACCAATCAAAATCTGGGATGTTTTTAAAATTATGATGACATGCAGCTTTTGTAGTTTAACCTCAACCTAAAAAAGGAATATTCTGTATTATCCGTGCATCAAACTTCGACAACACGAACGTTCCGTATTATCTGTGAGGTGGACCAAATGCATATTTACCAAATGTGCATATGTCATTATGTATTTATTTATATTCTGTACAGGCAGATAATAGGACGTACTTACCTGGGAGGTCACTTGAGATTTACATTGTATATTGTTTATTAGAGAAATTAGATACATTTTGCACATAGAGCACAAGCCTCACAACCACGGACGTACAAAATACCTGGACTTGCCCTAAGCGATAAAAGGCGTATTATTTCCCCCTCCCATTGGAACCATTTTTCTGAACCGGCTGGGCTTGCGAGAGCCACGCGTCAATCTAAAAAATGTGACGTCATCATTCGTGTCCGGACCAGTGTCGAGCTCTCATCGTAAATAACACGGTAAAAATGGTGCTATAAATACGTGTAAACATAGAAGAGAAAAAGAGAATAAACCCAATTGTGGTATTACATTCCATAAGCAAGCATTATTTTACACTATTTTAAGCTAATTCAGATCACATAATATGATCGTTTTTGAAAATACACCATAAATATACCAAACCACCCATACATACACTTATCACTCCGAGATACATGGCGTGTGCCCGTCACTGTTTACTGGGGTAAGTAAATTATGAAACATTTGTAAAAGTGTATTAACTAACTACAGGAGCAAAATATTGGACTCGACCTTATAGGCGACCTTACTTTGACGTATTTGAACTTCAAATTTGTTAATTGCGTGGCGAGCAATTTGCGCTCCCATGTAAAAAGGTCTATTCATTCAAAAGCAGAGTTTACTTTTAAGAACTAAATGATAATTTTATAGTGCGAGATGCCTATATACTGTCAGATTGAGTTTTGGCGAATCACGTATCACCAAAGCCATCTTCCTGCCCTTCGTCCCGCTGTAGTTGGCTTCTACCCCTCACCTTTATGTTCTGGTCTATCAATATTCATATGTCTATGCTCACAACCTACCCCAATTGGGAATGCCACTGTTTCACTGGTTCTGGACAGTTGGAACTCTTGTGCGGTATTAATATTTGTAAAATAAAAAAATAAAATAAAAACATTAAGAGGAACGCATGCGCGGCCTGTTTCATACAAAATTTTGATTTGATTTTACGGCTAAAATATGAAACGAATTGTTTTTTTTTTTTTTTAATAGATAGGTTAGGCATATATAAAGTAAGGATGTGGATCCGATTCTCGATTTTTGCTTTTAATTATAAAATATAGGCCCCAAACAAGACCATTTATCCATGAATTTAGGAGGCAACTTTGGAAATATTTTGTGACTGAATGGATGCTATTTTTGAAAAATCTCTCCACATCCTGACTCAGGCATATGATGAAGAATACAATAAAATTTGATTCAACACTAAAAAAAGTTTTATTTGCCTCAAAACCCAAATTAAGTTAGACGCGAATTCGACTAAAAAATAGCAAGCTTTTATCCGTTGTCTCGTTTACGCATTTGTGTTCCGTGCGGGGCGGCGGGAGAGGTGCGGGCCGGGAAAGGACTCGTACCGCCCGGCAAACGAACATATACATACAAAGATATCTTCTCATTCGTCATACATCAACAATCGGTGTATCTGGGGGTGTGTGTGTGTCTAGTCCAGACACTGCTTGCATTTGGCTTCGCTGTTCGCGTCTTCGCGATTCCTTGCAAGTATATCCACAAGGCGATTTTGTTGGATTTTTACGATAATCGCCAATATTTTGTTTAAACATGGGTAAGTAATAACAATTTGAGAATTTTTTTTAATGGTGATTAATTATATTATGAATTTATCAATAGTTTAGGATACACCTTATTGATTATTTAAAATGTTAATTGTGTTTTAGGTCGAAAGTGGACACACGGTAAGCCACCCAGCTGGCACCGCAAAAACAGAAAATGCAATGTTAAAAAGTCAGAAAGAACACGGAACAGGTGATATAAAATTAACTTCATTATTATTTTTTTAAATTATACTTCACAATTTTTTTACAGTAGGAATATAATGTGATTTTTTTTTCAGTTCCTCCGTAAATGGTGTTGAAGTTACCCAGGGTACGTCTCCCAAGAAAGATTTATTTATTGTTATCAAGTTTAATTTGTAGAACTCCATTTTAATTTTTATTTATAAATAGATTTTTACTATAAATAGATTGTCTGTATGTGGCATGACCACAGTTTGATAATGCCCTCAGAAGGCGAAACAGCGGTCACGCGTAGTAATAATTACCAGCAGAACTTGTTTATAAATAAACTGTTTTTATTAATTTAATAATAAAATTATTGAATATATAAAATAAATAAAAATTTTAAAAGATTTATTTGATGCTGACATCGATGTAAATGATTGGATTTCAAGCAAACTGTAAGTAAAAAATATATTTTTCACAAAAACAAAAAATTCGAGAAAGTATACAAAGACGTCAAGATGTTTAGTTGGAGTTACATTTTTGCGGTTCAACTTTTATTTCTTCAGACCTTTTTTATTTATATATAAATACCGCACAAGAGTCCCCACTGCTTCCATCTGTAGCCAGTGAGACTAGGGCATCCCCAATTGGGGTATGTTGTGAGGCTGAAAGTATGGGGAGGGGAAGGAGATGGGGGAGAGGAAGGTAAATAAGTACCTGACTCTTCAGATCTGGTCACCAGACACGGCTCAAGCAAATTAAAGCAACGTTTCAATTCTGAATGGTGGTCTTAACAGGGCGATACTGAAAGTATCTTTCACTCTGGAACGTGCCGCAAATATCCTATATTATTTTAAATGAATTAATTGTGAAATAACACAAATTAATCATATAAAATTTATTTGCCATGTCTAAGGCGGCAAACCGTCCCGCAATGACAGTTGTAGTCCCGTATTGCAATATTTAATAAAATAGTCCCGCAAATCAGCCCACCGCCCACTTAGAGAACTTTTTTTTTTCTGGCGCCCCCTAACTCGTGAATCCGAATGGAGGGGGCGTAATGGGATACCATAGCAGGGTTGCATTTGCCAACGGAGGGGGCGTAATGGGATAGGGAAAATATTTTTATGGATGGATAGCCCCCGATGGCATGGGATGGTGCAAGATAGGATGGGGTTGAAATTTTATGCTGTACTTACAAAATTGGAAATAATATTTTTTCTCGAAGATGCACTGGGATAGAGATAATCACGAAAACACAAACCCAGTCGTGCAAAATGCTTGTTTGTGCAAACTTGTACGATTTTTTTACGGCTTTATGTAGGTATAAGTACTTATAAAGAAATTCGTCAATAAAAGCTATTGTAACATTTTCAGTTTCAACAACACCAATAATGTCGCATTTTTTCAATCTTGGCACTCTAGCTCACTGAAAAATCACTGGCATACCCATGTGTTTTGTTAGTAAGTATTAGGTATTACAATAAATTATTAAATAATGTACCCAGGTCTGACTATTTCATTACGAATATGCACCTATTAAATATTTTTGTACAATATTTATAAAATAGCTCATTGCATTTTAATGAATTAAGACTTTAAAATAAGGTATACATATAGTATATTATTATATACCTACCGGTTAGTTGTTTATAAAGCTTAGATATTTTAAATTATATGTTAATCATGTACTGTATAAATTTATGTTACAGTCAGTGGCGGCTCTCCCCTTAGGACAATGGGTGTTTGACCCCCCAAAATTATAAGATATAATAATACATTTTTACGGATAAAACTGCTCAAAGCATCGAATTGTTTATTTGAAATGAACCGCGAAATAACGGCAGGCTAGCGGCGACATAGACGAGCAGTGACATCTATTGCAAAAAATGGAAGCTCCCATTCACACAGTATTCCCTGGGTCAATTTTGCCAATGTCCGATCTTCTCTCTCTATGCGCGCCATACAACAAATGAGATGGCACTATGTTCTTCGCCTGGAGTTGATATTCTCCCGCATAGGTAGTAAAGAAATCCTAACTACGCTTGGGTTATGTCCGTGAGGGAGACACCATTATGAATGTTATGTGTTGTTGAAAGAGATGGTGATATAACATAGGTCGGTTTTGCTTTTTGCACGTATGTCTCGCATGAAACAATGGTTGTTTTTGTATTGAACAGTTCGGGAGAGATTTGAAATAATTATTCACATTGTTATTGATGTAATTTGCGACATTTCAATTTTAATTTGGTAGTACATTGGGAAGTAGATCTTTTCAAAGATTATTTATTATATTATTATGATCAATTTTCAACAGACATGGAAAACAGCTTGATTTAAAACAATTTTTGTTTTATTTTTTTATATAGGTATTAGGTACCGGTGCCTATTATTTCTATTAGCATAAGTTAACAATAATAATCTAAACGAAAATATGAAAGAGAACAAGACACATAAAAACAAAAACATTATAAAATAATAAATTATAAAAAGAAAGTTTTTCTTATAAACATTGAATATTATTTCTAATCTAATTTTGTTTTTAAATTTTGGATACTTAGGTACTATTGGTGTGCACAACTATATGGAAAAGTGCCCTCTTTAAAATGATGTGCCTTCAAGTACCTACATGTATTATGTAGCGACTTTGCAATTTACAAATAATACCTATGTAATTTGAGTTGCGGATTCATGACCCTACCTCTCTTTAAATTGGTTGATAATAATGTATCGGCATTTTTCTCAATATCAAATAAAGATTAATCACTTTTTTTTTCAAATGACCTTCCACAGCTGGAGCCCTAGAGCCGCCTCTGGTTACAGTTGAGTTGAATTATTTAGTTATGAAGAGAAAAATGTATTTATTTAACTGTAATAAATAATTTTAAAAAAATGTCAGTATTCCTTTTCAATGAGAAAATATGACTAAATATCATGTTCTATAAGGTTAAAAAAATTACATCATACATTCAAAATTATGATTTGGGTTTTATTTCTTAATATTTTTTTCCCCAGAACCAGGGAGATTTCCCTGGTTGAAAATTGTTAACATCTCAGTTATATGAAATATTAATTATAATATATTAATAATTTCGATGAGTTTCGATGAGGATGAGTTTGTGTATCTGGGTAGTATGTTTACGAGAGATGGGAAGGCTGACAGGGATATTAAAAGAAGGGTGAATGCTGGTAACTCCATTAATGGAGGACTGAATGCCGTTGGCGCTAATAAAAAACTGTCAAAAGAAGCGAAACTAGCAGTCCACAATGGAGTCCTGGTACCTACCCTGATGTATGGCAGTGAGGCATGGAACTGGCAGAGGAAGGATGAAAGTAAACTGAATGCTGTTGAAATGAGATCCCTGAGGCGTATGTGTGGTAAAACAATGTATGATCGTGTGAGAAATGTGGATATCCGCAAAGAATGTAAGGCTGATGTATGCATAATGAGTAAGATTAAGAAAGGGACCCTCAGATGGTTTGGGCATGTAGAGCGAATGAACGAAGAAAGCAGTGTAAGAAGAATATACGACGCAAATGTGAATGGTAGAAGAAGTCGTGGACGTCAGAGGAAGACATGGCACGATCAAGTGAATCAGATACTTGAGTCGGGCCATGTCAAAAGTCAGAATAATAGAAGAGAATGTATGAGACGATGTATGAATGTGAGTGAGGCAAAGAGTGTGTGCCAAGACCGAGTTGTTTGGCGGTCCGTCCTCTCTGCCTACCCCTGCGGGGAAACGGCGTGATGGTTAGTTAGTTAGTTATTAATAATTTCCGATTTGACTTCATGCTTACGATTCCCAGATCTCCTATAACAATATAATGTTTCCGTTAATTTCAAGGCACTAAATAAAAATATCATTCCCCGTATCCTCCAATAAAATGATGTTTATGTTTTTTCACGCATTTTTTTGCGCGGATCCACTAACAAACACTATCAAATAATTAGTCGAGAGACCCCCGTATTAGCGTATACGTTAATACTAAAGAACTCAACAAAAGGGAAATTTCCCCGGCTTCGCGCGAATATTCAAGCATGAAATTACGCGCTCTTTTTTTTTAAACTCCATAATAACATATTTTGCTCGCTGGCGCTGCCGCCCGACACCACTACATAGAATTTACCCTTCCCACCTACCCGCCTCACACGTCATGCATCCGATTCCCGTTTATCCTATAACAATATACTGTCTCCGTTAATTTCAAGGAACTAAACAAAAAGATTACTCCCCTTGTTCTCCAATAAAATGATGTTTATGTTTTTTCACGCATTTCTTTGCGCTGACCCACCAACAAACACTACTAAAGAATATGTCGAGAGACTCCCGTATTAGCGTATTATGCTAATACTAATAAACTCAACAAAAGAGGAATATCCCCGGCTTCGCGCGAATAATGAAGCATAAAATTACGCGCCCCTTTTGTTAAAACTCTATAATACCATATTTTGCTCGCTAGCGCTGCAGCCGCACACCAATACATACAATTTACCCTTCCCACCTACCCGCCTCACACCGCAAATACATTGTTTCGTTAGAAAGGGACAACAAAAAGACTGGGAAGCGAGTTTGGACACAGGCAAACAATGCTCTTAACCCGTCAGGCTTCAGATTAAAATTTATTCAGTTTTCGGAACAACTAATTCAGGTCTCGTAGAAATCGTTATCTCCCTTACTATTACGGTCATTAATATTATCTAAACAATGTTAGAAAGAGAAAACATCACGCTTTATATTCAAATCTAAAAGTTAACTGCAAAATCATTAAAATGTACACCTTTATGAAAGCAAAATTTCGGACCACAATTGAAATAAAATTATGAAACTAGGGGACTTTTTTATTAATTATTTTTACATGAAACGGCAAAAAATGAGCCGACGATAATGTTTATAATATTTTTTCCTAATAAAATATGTGTGTATTTGCATTTTATTTTTTTTCAGTAATTTTAGTTGGAAAAAACGTAAGGTGAGCCATTTTGAAAACTGTCTGTCAAATAAGAGTAGAAAGTGTAATATCACTGAATGTATAGAACACAGTAAACTACATTTTAAAAAAACATTTTTTCTTCATGACATAAATTTGATTAAAAGGTGTTTTATAAAGCGATTAGCTTTAATTTAAGTTAACATAAATTTGAATTTAACAGTAGATAGAAAGGAAAAATCACTAATGGTGAGTTTAGTTACACTACTTTTAGATCTGAATGAGTTAAATATATTGAGATCTAAAATTAGAGACACGATCTAAAGCCCAGGCAACGATAGGTACATAAACTAGTATTAAATTTCTACACTGGGCTTTATATTTTATTATATTATCGTTATTCTTCATTATGTTAACACAAAATTGCAAAGGTATAATAATAATATACCTATATGCAATTCTAATTTTGATATCAGTGGGTATCTATACTGTAATGAAAAAATATTTTTTCGACTTTTATGCCTTTTTAATTTTGTATAAAAATGTAGGTTACACAGCTTTACTTTAACACCATGAGTTATGTGTTTAGTATTGCCATTTGATCAACAGTGGCGCCCTCCTATGTTTTCTACTCTTATTTGACAAACTGTACGTTTGCATCTAAAAGTTTTATATTTCATAAATTATATGTTTATTTTGAATTATAAAATTTTATCACGTTTTAGTTTTCGGATGTGTTCTAAAATATTCCATTTATTTGGATTTTATTGCAAAGCCAAAATATTTTGACCTTCCGACAAAATAGGTTCGAGGCCTGAAGGGATAAGAAATCATCTCAAAACACATTTCACATAATGTTTAAGATATTATGACGGCACAACAGTTCACAGTCCAACCACTTTTTTGTTGAAGAGTTGTTATTAGACAGTCATACCTTTTAACCCTGGAGTGGTCGCATGGATTACATATGTAATACACTCATGGAAAATTAAAAATAGCTCAAAAACGGGTGGCGCGAATCATTTTAACTTCCGTGTACTTTAAGTTGGATAACACACAGACGCGTTCAGCTCAGCACTGGTGTCGGGCACGCATTGATTGTGTTATAGGAGCTCCGCAAAGTCCATGGTCTACACATGTAATCCTCGCGACCAATTACGTAACACATTTTGCATACACGAAAAGTGTATGCAAAATGCAAAAAATT
The DNA here is from genome assembly GCA_917563855.2 of Limnephilus lunatus. NCBI lineage: Eukaryota > Metazoa > Arthropoda > Insecta > Trichoptera > Limnephilidae > Limnephilus > Limnephilus lunatus. The sequence continues at coordinate 25,696,340 of OU830596.1, forward strand.
AATTATTCCTGATCATTCTATAATTTTATTTATATCCTGCTCAGAAATCAGTAATTAAATTTGTATACGTTATTTTTTTTATTTTATTTTTTATGTTATGTCAATAAAAGTGAAAGATGTAATTTTTGGATGTAATAAAAAAAGAGGTCATTTGTGTTTTAGTTAATTGTGAAGAACATAGAAGTTATGTTTAATATATATTGCTTATTTCTAATAAACAATGCTGAGATTATAAGAATAAAACATTAATACACAAAAATTCTTAAAGATTTCACTTATATTTTTCAGTTTAAAAATGGCCTACATATGCAATCCACGCGACCACTGGCTTTAATTTTAAGAGTGCGACCACTGTAGGGTTAAAATCCTAGTAATATGCATCAATATATATTACAAAATTGTTTAACCAATCAGGTATTTTGCCATTGTGCAGGTTTTTTGTCTGAAACGAACCGTCAGATTTATAAAAACTTTGTGTTATTTCCGCTTCGCATTTAAAGCTATATTAATGAAATATTTCTGAACGTAGCCGAATACTAAAAACTGTTTTTGAAAGGTTATGAAATAAGCTTTCAAATCGTATTATTACAAATAAATATGAACATTTGTACATTGTACACTTGACTGCTATTGTCATTTGCCTAAACCGCTTTTACTACTGTTATCTGTATAACATAATATACTATATTACTTCATTTATTTGGAGGAAAAAATCATTTTATTTTATTATTATTTTACTATTTTCATTGTGAAAATATAACAAAGCTCACAACTTTTTTTATAAAATGGGGGAAAAGAAAATCATTTCTTAACCCTTTCCACTCCAATCCTTTTTTTGTTCTTTGTTTTTTGGTTTTATTCCACCAGCTCCACGACGAAATTGTGTATTTAAGTTTTAGTTACTTTTTATAAATAAAATTGATATTAGATTATATACCACCAATAAAAGTTTTTGTCTGTAAAGAACTATATGTAATTACTAGAATATAATTAGCCGAAAGTTTAAATTCTTTTAAACTAATTACTTAAAAGTGTTTGGCACCTCTGTGCATTGAATCCGACAAGTCCCATATGTACTTCCCAGCAATAAATCATGGTAAAAATAATAATAATTTACTATTCGCCAGACTGAAACATGAACTCTAGGTACTTACTGTACAGCTGTACAGTGTAATTTGTCAGACTTGATTAATATTTATTTGCACAAAAATTGGTTTAATAATGTACCTACCAATATAACCACACACATTTAGATTTGCAACATAATAAAATCATTTCTTATTTGCTTACCATATAGTACTCACTTTGATATTATATATTTTATAATTACATACATTTGTATTCTTTCGTTATATGATTTCTATGTTATATACTTTTCATATTCTACTACATTGCTCTTTTAAATTTAAATTCTTTTATATTATTTTGTATTCTTAATATTATATTATTTTAGGTATATATTTTCTATTCTTGCACATTATTTATATTGCATATGTTAATGTACCTACTGTATAGAAAATCGACCACCACAACACGGGCATGTGCCTAGCATGGTGGTCGAAAAATCCCCAATTTTATGTAATAAATTTTTTTTTTCAATGAATAAAGAAAACTTTAAAAAAAAAATATTGTTATTTTGTTGTGTAAACACGCTTACAGGTTGGAGTGGTTAAGACTTGAATGCACGAGTGCTGTTTTTACACTGTACCGAAAAAGAATTCAAGTACAAAATCTGTGTGCAATGACTCTTAAGCCCCGTTTATAATAGGAATAAGCGATAAGAATAGGCCGGTGCCGTACTATTTTAGAACGTCGTTTATAATTGGAATAGGAATAGAATAGAATACGCCCATAGAAGTGACTATGCCGCTGTCATTTGTCTGCGTCAACTGTCAACCGAGAGAATATTCTACCTTGTTTTATATAAATAAATATTGAAACGATGGATTCGTCAGACATTGTTGCATGTGGAATGTTTTTGTCTATTCTGCGGCTAGCAACACTTTTCGAGATATCGATACATAAAGTTTTTAATTCTATGTAGACTAATACCATAGATTGCGCTCTAATACAGTTTAGTTAGGTTAGGTTAGGATAGGTTAGGTTAGGTTAGGATAGGTTAGATTAGGTTAGGTTAGATAAGGTTAGGTTATATTAGATTAGGGTAGGGTAAAAACAGTACTTTTTATAAAATTAATCAATTTAAATCTGACACTTTAAGTATCGATATCTCGAAAACTAAGTGAGATATTGAAAAAATTTATTCTTTATTTTCAACTTATTTTGTTCTACCTGAATACATGGTCAAATCGCGGACTCACGAAAATCGTCCTCGTCCCGACAAATGTCATATTTGATTGTCTATTATAGTTTAAAAAGGAATATTCCGTATTATCCGTGCATCAAACTTCGACAACACAAACGTTCCGTATTATTGCATATTTGCCAAAAATACTTTCAAGAGAACTCGATGGAATGTAATATGTACTGAAAAAAGTCTATGAATATGTATTGAAAAATAATAAAAAATTTACCTACCTTACTTCGCTTATTTGGGTCAAAATGATTGTTTCAATTAAGCGGAATCTGTATATTTACCATATTTTAAAAATCGCATGCAGGGAATTGAATTTGCAACCTTGGGATATTAACCTCTCGACCACGGTGGTCACCATACCATAATGGGAATTGAACCCGCAACCTTTACAAGGGGAGTCAGGAAATATACATTTTAATATTACACTCTGGCTTTGTAAGCCGCATGCTGCATCTTGTGTGAGAAGCAATATTTGTGCAGGTAAGATAAGGATTGTACACAAACACAAATCTTGAAACTTACCCAAAACTACGCGTCTTCTGTCATTGTAGACCTGTTCGATCAAAAACATGCCCGCTGCTCCTATTAATCCCATCAAAGCAGCCCCCAACACCCCTTTAGGGGTAAACAATCCATTGCTAATCCCACTCATCATCAATTCTCATGGGCACCACTGAATGAAACTAAATCAAACCACCTTCGCCTCACATTTACACCTCGAAACTAACGAATGCTAACGAACAAACGAACAATCAAAGTGCAAAGTGTAATAACCGAAAACAAGCATTTAACTTATTATTACTATCTTCTTACAGCAGTCATTGACAGCCTTTTTTAGCAGCCCAAACAAACTAGGATCGCTAAAGAGTTTGACATTACGAAAACAGTATAAAAAACATGATTTGAACGAGGATCAATATGATATTGTGCAAAACATTGGATCTGCGATTGAATTAGAAAGTTGACAGTTGTATAACCTAATTTATTTGTCTATGGACATAATTACCTGTTTTCATTCTAGAGATGGTCGATATCGAAAATTACTGTCACTGTAACTTTTTTGTTTCGGTGACTTTGCTGTCACTGGATCGCCCGAAAATAAAATTATTTTAGATTTCTGTGGAACCGTTCCTGTTTGAACCAGTAACGATGAATATTCAGAATTACTGGATACCAAGGTTGGTAGAAACTGCGGAAGTAAAACACTGCAATGTATTGCAGTTCGAATCTCCCAGTGAAATGTGGACTTCAAGCTACGTCACGAATTTTTAACCACTTACCGCTCTGGTTAAAATCCCTCTGGTACGTCCTATTACACCCTGTATATTAGCCCCACATAGGAGGCCCTGAGGAAAAAAATATCCTTCAGGCCCTATGTCATATTAGGGGATGCTCTGTGGAGGGTAGGAATAATCATCCATTCAGAGACTCTCACAGGAAAGAAGTGAATGAAGATCAATAAAAGTGATTAGGTAGGTACTTATTATTGTAATTTTTTCTCCTCTATTATCACTTCTACCATAGGTCACCCCAAGTGGTTCTCTATGTTTGGTGACTTAGCAGAGGTGCCCGGGTTCATGGGGTGAGGTTTGTCCAGGTCTTGGCGGCGGATGCGTCTGCCCACATGTTGCGTGGCGGAGAGAGACTGGTTGAGGGAGCCTTTTGACCTTTCCAGCCGTACTCTCTTGATCCATCACTTTGCACCGCTGTTGGAGGAATGGATTCATATGTCCGTCACTCCTGGATACACTGACCCCCAGATTCCTACCCACCCCTAATACCTTTTCCTTCTCAGAACATATTTTGCCTAAAAAGGCCCTCAACACAGCATGCCCAAAAATGACGTAGGATCCATAGTCCACAATGCTACCCACAAGGGCGGATTTAGGGGGGGGGGGGGGCACGTGCCCCCCCCAAGACGGTATTTTTGTGTACTGTGGAGATTCCATGACAGTACATACTTAAAAGCAATTCAAATTATCAGAGTTGTTAAAATATATTCATAAAATAACAGAAAGCACATGAGTCAAACTCTTGTCTATTCCTGGCTGGATTTGTGATATTTGTTTGTTGCACGCGAGAGCGGTACGGTCGGGGGAAAGCGCGGTTGGAAAAGCCCCCCCCCTCCCATTAAAGTTGACAAACACAAATTTCGACTTCATAAAAAATTGGTCCGTCCTGGGGGGGGGGAATTGTGCTTTTGAGGGGCACCCCCCTATCGGGGTGGCAACCTTCTCCGCCCCTTGTGCCCCCCCCAGAAAAAAATCCTGGATCCGCCCTTGGCTACCCAGCTTAGTACAGCCTGTTATACTTAAGTACAACTAGCTACACTGTTGCATATTGCCTGTATTTTTATGAAGTTGTGTGTAGAGCTGTACTTGTAGATTATATATTATTTGGTGTCACCAACACACACAGCAGTTCTCCGCCTTCGTATTCCATCTACACAGCATAAATTCTGGGATTTTTCTACCTGAGGGAATATGACTACTATCTGTGGCTGTATTCTACTGACTTTCTCTTGGGCATGCCCGGAATGAATCATCTACGGGTCAGAAGGGATATGCTCATTGTAACATATTTCTTCAGACTGATTCGTGAATGGTTCGAAAACTCGACTGTCATCGAGAGCATTAGTTTCTTTATTCCTGATGGTTACCTCTGTCACCGACAGCAAAGACTTTTATCTCCCGGCCTGCAGGACTAACTTGCCAATGGTCATGCCGGTGGGGAGAGCTATCTTGCTATCAAACAGAATCACTCCAGGTACATATATTTAAAGAATTAGAATTTAGTATAAAATCTGCTTTCTGCTTTTATACATTTACCCCCTTTCTGATAAGCGTGCTTTGGATTTTGCACGGCTGATAGGCGATTGATGGTTGTTTGTCAGTTGCGAAGGGTTAGGAGTGCATTTATCAGTGAGGCACTTAATATTTTCCTTATGTATCTTTTAAAAACGAACTGAATAACTTACGTTGGTTCCACCTCTTTGATAGTTAATGCAGTTTTGTTGTAGCTCGGCAACAGTCTGCACCTTTCCATACCACATCTCTCTCAATTTCTATTATCTATGGTCAATTCTCCACTTCAAAGTCCTCGGAACCATTGAAAATTCGATGCAAATAATCAATGAAAATACTGTATATTTTAATATATTCAACCGAATACATATTTATTTAAATTATTAACAACATGTTATAACAAATAGACATTTATATTTTCGCTGAGGAAAGTCTCGCACAATAGTTTGTTGATAAATTAGCATAAAAAAATAATTTGTCAAACTTAAATTGTAGTTAATTATAATGCGGGAGCGCAAAGAGATGAATGTTAGGATTGGTTAGGTTGGGAAAGGTTATTTTTATCTTAAAGTTACCATATTGATGTACAATCCTTCAAAAAAGTGTAGAAATTTAATAAATTGGAACTTTTTTTATTACTATGGCAACAGTTTTTTATTATTTCCTCTGAACCATCTTGGTCTTGCAATTCGCCTCTATATTTTACTACACTTTCTTCAGACTTAACTTGCATAATTACATTTCGTAAAGGGTGGGCCAAAAAGATGTGTGATTTTAAAATCACCTTTTGCATCTAAACTGTATGCGGGTGCAGAGTGCGGGTGGTTGTGATTGGTGCGCAGCGTGCGTATTGTATAAAGAAAATTTACAAAAATGGCAATTCACAGAATTTTAGGCGTTTATTTCGCATTTTCAGTTTGCATTTAGCCAGATTAGTATTCCAGTGAAAGTGTGATTAGGTCGTGGGTCAGAAAGTTTGAAGCTACAGAGGTTTCACTCTCAATCAGAAGCTTGCAGGACACCTAAGGTCAACAAGAACAGAGGAAGCAGTTAGCGAAATTTTAATGGAATCAGCAGGGTCCATATTTAACCATAAATTCTGACTGGTATACAACAATTTTTCTTCCCGCAATCGCAAGATTTTGAAGCCTATAACAGCAGGACGTGGTTTCAACAAGACGGCGCAACATGCCAATCATCGAATTTGCCATTGGCAGTCATAAACGAGATGTAAAGGGGACATTTCATGGCCCCCCATTCACTTTTATCTGTGGATACATTAAAAGTCGACTTTATTGCAATAATCCAAAAACAATATTCAGGAAGAAATAGCTTCCACTCTAAGCGCAATGTCCCAGTGAGCTTTTACAAATTTGAGATTCAGATTTAAAGAGTGTTCTCGTAATGATGGTTCACATCTGGACGGTGTTTAAAAAAAAAATTACAGACATATTTTAATGTAAAAAAAAATATTTGTTTCGATATTATTAATTTTTTTAAAAAATAACTTCAAATCTAACCCTCTTTCTGACCCACCCTGTGAAAAATAATAATGGTGTTTAATTTAAAAGTAATGCAAGTATTACAAGAGGTCTTCATCGTTGGACCAGCTAGTGGCTGAGTTGGCATTGCATCTGGTTCCCACCTGGGCATCGTGAGTTCAATTCCGCAGCTGGCTAAGTCCTCAGTCACAACGCAACCAACATTTTCCAGTTAATATGGCGGTAGTAGGAGATTTTCAAAGTTTAAGTTAAATAGGAAACGATTATGGTAATATTTATTTTTACAAAAATCAATTATGTGGGAATCCACCAAACAAGGGACCAGTTTATTCAAGATGGAAAAAAAAATACTCCTCAAAATATGATTTATTTATTTCTACAATATCTAAATAATTAATATTTTAAATATTTGTGCGTCAATAAATATAATTGCATGATTTATTACAGACTTAATTTTAAGTAAAAAGATGGAGAATTATTTGGGGTTTTTATTTGCCAAATTTGATATTAATTTCAATTTATTTGTGCATCACCCCGAACAAGTTGAATCTAGTGTAAATCAAAATATGAAGGAGTATTTCAACAACTCTGTAAACTGTCGAGTAACTGCTCGTCAAGTAACTATAATCATAGGATTAACATCACTGTACAATTTATTTGACAGGTAGCGTTGCTCGGCGGTGAAACAGATAATATACACTACCGGACGAGTAGTGCTAATCGACAGTTTAATAGGAGATGGTGAAATAAAACCCCTAAATCGAAATGTTTCAGAAAGAAAAATGACAAGTTTTGGAATGTACATTATATTGCTGTTAAAAAAAATAAAAAAAATTCTGAGGTTACATAATGTCGATTATAAAAAACACTTTCTCAAATGATAATGTTTAAAATAATTAAAAACTGATCTCTTTCGACATCAGAAGGTCACAATATGGGGTCATGGCTGCTCCAAAGAGAGAAGTAATCAAATATTATGCATTTTAACAAACACAACACAGATATATACACAGGTATTATTAATTTCTGACGAGATATACAAGTTACGAATAGACACTTTTCACAACAAAATGCAGAAGTAGTCATCATTAAACATTGCTTTATACAATTTATAGTAAGGTTAGGTTTGGTTAGAATCAGTCGGATGAATCGAGTCTTTGAATAAAATTATAATTTATTTAAAAGGTATTTCACCACTTTTGAGTAACCACGGCAGTGGTAAAACCGGTAATATATGCTACTCAGCGAGTAGCGCTTGTCGGCAGTTTACTAAAGGTGGTGAAATAATCCCTATAATAAAGTTATCTTTCAACGACAACATTTTTAAAGCACGGAGCTCGATGACGATATCAAACATTTAAATAATATTAAACATGAACAATTCATATATGTTTTAGAAAAACACACAGATTTTTTTTTCAATACGATTACTGCAATAATAACGATTGCATTGCGAGTATGGCATTCCAAATTGGGGGATGCTGCAAGGATGAAGGAAGTGGGAAGGAGATGTGAAAGAGAATGGTTGGGTTAGGTTCGGTCAATGCCATTTCAAGCAACGTTTCGATTATGATCGACGGCTTTTCACCTAGGTGATACTGAGTTTATCTATCACTTTAAATTTATTGCGCAATGCATCCCATTTGTATGACCATTTTTATTTTCTGTGCTTTTTTATTAATATTGTTTCAATATTTAAAATATATTTTCTTTGTCACTAAATTATCCACTTTTATAATAATATCTTATTTTTTAAACTGTTCTCCTTAAAATTTGCTTTCTTTAATGTTCTTCTTTCTTAATTTCACCTATTCTGTTTCTTTCCACCCTTCTTAATCTTCTCATTTTTCATCCTTTAATTTGTCTTTTCTTATCTCTGTCCCTCTTGTGACCACCCTATCCTCACTCTTCTTCTCCTTCCCACAATGTTTGCACTCTACTTCTTCTTCTTGAGCTGCTTCAATCTCCTCTTCTCTTCTCGCTTAACCTCCTTGTCCTTCAGGGATTTGTACAGCTTGTAGCCAAAGAATACTGAAAATGGAGAGAAAATATGTTTTACAAAATGCCAAATATTTATCAAATTACAAGGAACAGGAATATCACAAGAATGTCTTTTGTGAATGGTAAATTACATATTATTATACATATAAGGCGGGCTAGAGCAAATAGGAGCTGCTCACTATGTAAAAGTCTGGAAAATTTCATATCTGGGTCACATACTTCGAGGGGAGAAATATTACTTGCTCCAATTAATATTAAAAGCCAAGATAGAGGTTCGCCGAAGGCCTGGTAGGAGACAAATGTCTTGGCTGCGAAATGCACGAGAGTGTACCGGTATTAGAAGTGTGGAGGAGCTATTCCGGGCAGCGCAAGATAGAGATACATTTACCAGAGTGATCGCCAACGTCGGGGGGACCGAGTGATTCTATATCTTTTGTGGGATCGAGATCTCCTGACGGATGAGATGTCCTGTCAGATTGTCAGATTTTCTGTGGCTGTTATTTGCTTTTGCCAGCTTCGCCGATTTTAAAGCATATAAACTAAAATATGTGGCAGTTGAAATCTGACATCGGCCCATAGAAAAAGCAAATAACAGCTATAGAAAATCACACAAATCTAACAGGAGATTTTGTCGGCCAGGAGATCTCAATCCCACAAAAAAAAAGAATCGCTCGGCTGATAGAGCACATGAAGAAGACGATGATACATATAAGAATAGTATGGTGAGCAGTGGCGGCAAGCTCTAAGGAACGTAGGAGCAATGCACTCCTTAAATTTTGGTCAATCTAAAAATACTAATTATTAACCAATAATAATACCACCAAAAATCACAGCAAATAACAGTAATAAATGTAATACTATAAAAGAATTAAGTAAAATTCAACCGGCTCATATTTTCATTTTTTGTATCACAAGTGGAATTTTAATCGCTCATCGAGAAATGTCACCTGGATACATCAATTATCTATAAACGCAGAGCTTCCGTGGATGCTGACTACAGTATTGAAATTTCTCTGAAACATGAACGGAGCTCACCGATGCCTCGGGACTGAGATGGAAATGCCCGAAGACACAACACGTTTATTTGTCGCGCTGAGATGGCGCCACATTAGTTCACAATTTGCATACTGAAAATGTTTTTAGCGCACCACCAATTTTTGTGTACAACCAGCCACTGCAATGAGTACGTCACAGATGGTAGAAACTATTGCATGAAAACCACTTCTGGATGTGTAACATAACACATTACCATTTATTCCTTCAATAATAGTGGGTAGTGTACGCGATGATTTTAATAAAAAAATAATCAACACTTTTATTCTTCAAAAAAACCAATGGATGAATGGATGGGCAGAATGGGAAGAGAGATGGGGGGGGAAGGGTGTAATTTACAAAGGGGTCAATTTTTAATTGAAATTCCCGAAAAAAGGCACTGAAAAAACACCTTAAATCTTGCTATGTACAAAAATTACCAAATATCGCCAGCACAACCAGAGAACAAATCCCAATGGTAAGATAACTATACGACTGCAGAACTCCTTCCCTTTCCTCCTGCATCTTATCTTGCACCTGCTCCATGAGACCTCCGGCCAGCTTCTTGATCTGCTCCATCCTGCTTCCGAGCTGACTCCGGGCCTTCTGTTCAAACTCTTTCTTCTCCTCGGGTGTCAGCAGATCGTACTTGGCCGATATGGACTTTAGCTTGTCCGACAGATCGAAGAGTTTGTTCTCGCCGCCGAGCTGCTCGACCAAGCCCTCGAGGGTCTTCATGCTGGCTGCGGGATCTCCGCTCTGCTTTTCGACCTGCATCTGATTCGATATCACCTTCAGTCTTTGCGCCTCTTCTCCCAACTTGCTGACCACGTTGACCAAAGTGTCGACGGTTAGTTTGGCGTCGTTCTCCATAATGCCAATGTCACAGAAAACAGACTTAATTTAACTTGACTTAACGGTAGAATACACACGCTATCGTACTGTCACTTAACTTTCGATGAAGAATCTCTAAGTCGATTCTTCAAATGTATTGATTTTTTTTTATCTGACAAGACAAATGCCAACGTTGACTCGTTGTCATCTATTGCCACGTTGTAAAAATACAAACAGATAAAAACGTCAATAATTATTATTATATATTATAAATTAAATAATGATTTAAAATTAGATACAGTACTGATAGATTATTTTGTAAAGACAGGTGTACGAGATAACGGAGTTGGTTTAGTTTCCCAAACTGTTGTTAATTGTATTGCCCCTATCCTGTGTACATACAATTATTTAATAGATACATGTCAGTTAACGGATTTACTGATTGGAGTAAATATAAATATACAACTCGACAACAGTAGATAAACAGCAAAAAAAAATGTAAATACCGCATTAGAGTCTCAATTGCTCTCGACTGTTTGAGTCAGTGGGACTATGGCTTCCCCGATTGGGGGAGTTGTGAGGCTGAAGGGGAGAGCGGGAAATTACCTGGCTGTTCAAATCTGGTCACCAAACAAGTCTTTTTAAGCACTCAGACCCATAAGCTTATTTTCACGATAATATAACATTAACAGACATATTATGTATGATGTATGAGTAACGTGACCATTTATTTTTTCCCCCAAACCGGGACACCGAAAAAAAGGTGGGTACTTAATAACAATAAATTTGGACAACTAATATAGCGCTGTTTTCGCGAAAAATCGCCTCAAGAGCGCTGTACAAAAAAGGCTAGATTACAATTCATCTTGCAGCTACTAATCGCAGGGACAATTGGAACTCTAGACCCTAGTTCAAAATTTAAAGAGACTTTTTTTTATTAACCGTTAGAGTGCTACGCGTCGCAAAAGCGCTGCGATCGTTTGTATCACAAATCGCGGCGCGGCGCCGAAGCGTTGCGAGTTTCAGTGTGTTTTTAGTGCTCTGACGCCAGTGTGCAGTGTGTAGCAACAGAGGGAGTGGGATAAAGCGATCCCACTTTATTTGCGTTCGATGTAGGAAAGGCCTACACCCTATTTGTGAGGCAAAAGTTGAGTTGTGTTGAGCTATTTTTTTTAGATTTTTTATTTTCAAAAATAAATAAAATACAATAATATTGAATTTTTTTTTTTTTTTTTTACCATATTCTTATCAATAAACATTTTTTCTTTATAATGCAAAAATAATGAATAAAATTGATTGATATTTGTCTAAATTAGAGTGTTTTATTTGACACCATTATTTTTTCCTCTAAATTAATCAACATGTATATTAGGCCGGAACGTAATTTTTTTTTTTCGAATTTTTATTTGGAATAGTTGAATTATGTTGCCAATTTCCATCAATTCCCTCAATTAAAAATTTAAAAAATATCAGACAACGGTAAGAGCCCCCGCCAAGACATCGAACATTTACAGAAACGAGAGTTTAGGGGCTATTTTCACGGTCTTCAAAATAGTACAGAATTTATTAAAATAGGTTTATTTTATTTTATAACATATTGAAATATAGTTAGCTAGCTGTTGCAATCAAATATTTTATTTTTTTAATATACTTTGGCGCTGTGACAGAGGAGCAAAGTGCGGGGCAAAGTGGGAGGCGGCACGTGACCATCTACGAAATGCAGTGCTTTGTTTAAACTAGTGTCCACTATTGTCTCAAGGCAGAAGGTCGCACGTCAATTAAATTCACGAGTACTTGTTGATAAACGTTTTTTAAGTGATTTAACATGATATTTACAAGACAAAAGTTAAAATCTCCGATATTTAGTAAAAGTGCAGAGTTGAAAGAGAATATCCTACCCACGTATGAAAATGTGATGAAATTCTATGAATGGGCTCGACAAGACTTAAAAGTAAGGAATAACACAACAAAAGAACCTACGTTTTTGGAAATTGCCGAAATAGTTGGAACGAAAATTGAAAAATTGTGAATAATATCTTCTATTCCTATTGTCACACATAACGAGTCTTACAGTTACTAAAACGTTATCGGTAAAAGTGTTATAATTTGAAAAAGTCATTGAAGAAATTTAAGGAAGAAAGGTTAGAAGATGTCAGAGTACAAAGTCGATAGCTTTTTGACATAGCCATGTGTAATTGTAAAGAATTTGTAAGCTGTACTTGTTTGAGTGAAAAAAAAGTGCTAAAGAGGAACAAATGTTTTTAGAAGCACTAACTTCTTATGGCTTTAGGAATAACGGATCTTACGCAGAGTAAAAAATGCCGAATAGAAGATTTTGTGCTCTAAAACAAGAAATCAGGCATAATTCAAAGACACGAATTGAAGAAATTCCCTCTACTTCATATCGGCTAAATAGATCTGAAATTTTTTCTAACACCGACCTTACTTTTTGTTCGTCGTGTTTTAAAAGGGAAGGAAAGGTGTTGGAAAAGATATCACTAGAGGGTTTAATGTCTGTTGGCTGTGATGGAACAAACACAAATACACGGAAAGTAGGAGGCGTGATTCGTCTTTTGGAAAATAGACTATCTCGACCATTGCAATGGATAATTTGCCTCTTACACGCCGATGAGCTACCATTGAGGCATTTGTTTATCTATTTGGATAGCCTTATTGCAGGACTTAAATCATTTGCAGGTCAAATTGGTAAAGCATTAGAGATATGCGAGACGCTGCCGTTGGCCAACTTTGAGAAGATAGAAGGTGAACTACCTCCAAAAATATCCACAGATCTCAGTACAGACCAGAAATATTTTCAAGAAATTACTACTGCTGTTATAAATGGATCCTGCTCTCCTAATTTATTACAGAGAAGCCCAGGTAAACTATCCCATACTGCATACTGCGTTTGTATATTTCTACGGAAAATCAACAACAAAATTCTATGACTTTAGCAACGTTTGTCGTAAAATCATACGCTCCTGTCTGGTTTGCTATCAAAACACATTCATCCTGCAAAGATGGTTCAAATCATTTATGGAAGCTCATTAACAGCACTAGATATTTGTCCCAACGAGTTGTTAGTGATAGTGGACCCTGTTATAATTCGAAACAGTTACTTTTTCCTTCCAGAAAACTTGTTTTTGAGTATGATAATAGATTCACATAAGCACATTAGAGAACTCGCTGCAAAACGCATTTTAAAGGCTCGTCATGTTAATAAAAATTCTGTTTCGCGAATGTTTGAGGTGCCAAAAGTGGACTTAAATGCACATTCTTACATACACATGATTGACTGGCAACAAAATATATACGAACCCTTAATATTGATAAATATTTCCGGTGAGCAGTTACAAGATCTGATTGAAAATGGAGAAGATACAGTGTTGGAGTTTATGAGACTGCCTTGCCACACCCAGGCTGTAGAAAGATCTGTACAAGTTGTGACAGAAGCAGTTCTAAGTGTATGCGACAAGAAAAGACGAGAGGGATTCATAAAATCTAAATAAGCATCGCGAAAGCTCATGCTAAAGTTTAAGACGAAAATGGATTTTTGTTATAAAAAATGATGTTATTCATACCAACATAACTTTATGGACTTGTATTACATTTAAAACAAAATTATTTTATTAATTAAAAACTACTTATATTTTATCATTTAATGCATAACATACTATATTTACTTATTATTTTGTTAATAGGGTGTATAATACAAAACGTCTATAAAAACTTAAAAAATAAAATTTCAAGTCTATGGCGGGGGCTCAAGCAGTCGAGCTAGAACTTCCAAATTTAGAAGTGTTATTTAAAATTATATAAAGCAACTTTTTTTTGGTATTCCAAATCGAATTTCGAAAAAAAAAAATTTTTCATACAAAAGTGTTCCACCCTAATGTATATAGCAATTTACATTTATTTTTGCAAAAAATGATTAGCACTAAAACGGTTAATAAACGAAATAAAGTAATATGTTACAGTAAAAATATTTTTGCCTAAAATTAGCATGGATTTTACTGGGAGTGGATTTAATTTACTATGTAGATAGGAAGCTAGATCACAACTCGTCTTGCAGCTACCAAGCGCATGGATTATTGGAATTCTAGCCCCTTAATAAATTAAATAAAATATCTTATAAACTTCCCATGAAGCCCACACTTCCATACAATACAATTGACAAGATGGTAATGTTTTTTCATGTCATATTAGGGTTAGCTATTTTATATATTTCAAGATTACCGGTATGTTTGCGTAGGCGCGTAATGCTTTTTTTTCAAAAATGGGATATTTTGGCGTCCCAAAGCTGTGTTCGGGGACACCAGGACATGCTGTCTGAAAACGGGACTGTCTCGATGAAAACGGTAGGTCTGGTCACATTACGTATGAGGTGTACCTGGCTTATTAAGCAATGTTTCGGTTCTGAATTGGTAGGAAAGTGTAATAACTTCAGAGCTTAAAGAGTAACAGCGAAAGAATATTGGATATTTTCAATACATAGTAACATTACATTTTTACAGCACACATTTGTGATACATCACATAACCACTGGAGCGATCACGTAGGGAGAAATAAATTTGCCTCGATTGCTTGAGATTTCCCAGAAGGTCATTTTTAAAATTTTTCGCCAACAATAAAAAATTCATATCTTCGAATTTTAACATGGAGACATAAAAACTTATTATAGTGCTATATAGCCAAAGAATTAACCTGTATTTTACCGTTATCTCATATTTGTAGAATTTATTAAAAAAATATAAAACAATCGTAAAGATTATAATCGCGCGAATTTTGAGTGTTTTTACTTGAAACTGCCGTGAGGGATACTTATTCGGGTCAACATAGAATATTTTCGGTTTCTGTATGTTGTCTGTGGTAAACTTGATAATGAAAGGTGCATATCCATGGAAAAAGGACTTAATTTTATCCAAACAGCTGTTAAAAAAATCGGCCGGAAAAAAATATTTAAAAAATTTATTTTTAACATTGTTCTAAAATAGTATACGAAGTTCAGATTTGCCACATCTATTGTCGTAATAGATAAAGCATTTCAATAGCTTTGTGTTAAAATAAACGGCTGGGCAAGGAAATGTTTTAAATAATTACAATAAATGTTTTACGAATGGTAGGAAAATGTGGTCCATTTTTGGACCGAAATCAATCGGAGAAAAATAAAACTGGTCCATTTTTCGACCGTAATCGCTCCAGTGGTTAAAAAAACATAGCAGGAACTGGCGGGAATTGAAAACCATTTCTTAGGTGTGACAGCAAATTTCCATTTTGTACTTTTTTAATGTCTTTACAATAGTTGAATAGAGTGTATTTATTGTTAATAATGTAAAAACTATGTTGAGAAACGCTGCTTCGAGATTATCTTCCTTCGTAATAATTGTACAATATTATTATAAGATAAAGAAATCATTTTAAAAAAGACGAGTTCATAATAATTTGGTTAGTATCTATCTTAACAAATGGATTGCAATCTTTAGAGCACAGGCGTCAGGTAGGAAGCTGTCCGTGTCCTATCGGTATTTGGTCATTGATCCATTCAGCAGCGGTGCATAGCCGGGAAACACAATGATCGCGCGTGCCCTACATTTGTACACAGATGACATTTATCATGAGAACAGGTCGTTTCTACGCTTCTTTCTAATTTCAACAGCACAGCTGTGAAAAGATTTGCCGGCTTCTACTTCTCAAAAAGACCCTCCACACAGCATCCCCAAAGATGACATATGCCCTGAGGGAAATAATTTTTCTCAGAACTTCCTGTATGGAGTTAATGTAAAAAAGTATTATCAATAAATTGTTTTTTTTTTTGAAAATTTAATTTCCATACATAAATTATTTTTTTATTACATTATAATAAATTATAAGAATAAAAGATTATAACTATAAAAAACCATTGAAGAGTTGTGATAACGGTTACTAACACCAGGGGACTTAGTTATCAGGGAGTCTTATCTAAAAAAATTTATAAGAAAACTAACTAATCTTTAAAACCACAGTAATATTTCGAATGTTCAAATTAAAATTATGTAACTATCGCAGGTTTATTTGCTGCTAGGCCCTGCAGGCAGCTTTTTAAGAAAACTAACTAATCTTTAAAACCACAGTAATATTTCGAATGTTACAATTAAAATTATATAACTATTGCAGGTTTATTTGCTGCTAGGCCCTGCAGGCAGCTTTTTATTTTTTGGCTTCGTCCAATTTAGTACAGTTCCCTGATAATTTTGCCCCTTTGTATCTACAACAGCAATTATTAGAATGTTATTGAAATTTTAATAAAAAACGTTTATCCTTTTGATTTTGTTATGTGGTGAAAATTTGACAAGTTTTATAAATTTTCTCATTGGGGATGCTGTTTGAAAACTTCAACAGTTCTTTTTGAAAAAAACAAACACAGGTTGCCACTTCCATTCATAACAATTCGAAACTGTACAGAGAGTAGCATAATAATACTATCAGAAGCACATTAACCCTCCGCCCGTCGCCTTTTTTTAACGCGAGATGTCGCTTGGGACCCCAAAAATAAATACGATAAAATTTTTGTTCATATGAAGGTAACGGTTCATAACGGTTACAGTCCAAATATAGTCAACAACATTCTAAATAAAAAAAATAAAAAGTTATCTACAAGTAAATTCTTATTCAACAGTCCACCTCATAATAATAATCAACCTTATCAATGGCGTAGAATCTTGTACATAAATAATTTCTCTCAAAACAGCGTTAAAAACCTCCCATCAGATATCAAACCAGCATTTTACACTAATAATAGTAAAGGCAAGCTTTTAATGAATGGCAAGGACAAAGATAATAGTCTATCTCACTCGGGAATTTATTCACTTCAATGCAGCGACTGTCCCTTTTTTTACATAGGCAAAACAGCACGCAATATAAACACCCGTGTCAAAGAACACCTTAGATGTTTACACAGCTCTGGATTTTCGGAATTTGCAAACCACTTGATCGAAAAAGACCATAAATTTGATAAAAAGACAGGCGCCACACTAATTCATAAAAACAACATCGGTATTAGGCTAGACAATTTAGAAGCACTTGAACTAAGGAAAGCCATAAACACTAACAGTAAGGTAGTTAATAACCAACTAAATTTAAATAAAAGTCCCATACTAAGATTGTTCCCTATTGACAAAGAACACGCCCGTTCCCTTCCCAATTCTCCATCTACACCTATACCTACTTCCTCCGTTACTTGAGGAGTCCAGCCCATTTGGTTAAATCATGTATTAGCTATAACACACATGTAAATTAATTTTAGTAGAGATTGTACTGCCCTGAAGAAGCTACGGTTGTAGCGAAACCCGGTCGGCATAAAGTATAAAAAATAAAAGTGGTGTTCACAAAGTTATTGTTTTATTTTAAATTACGATTAAATTGTTATTATAGCATACATTTTATGTCTTATTTTAACTGATTATACTCAGGTGTAGTGACTGCATTGAAATAAAAAGAAATAATAAAAATTTGATATATATTTTCAATGCAAAAGCTTAAAAATTAATAGGAACATTTTTTATAATTTTGAATCATACTTTTTTTAATAGTAAACTTTAAAAAAACATCTAACCAATTTCTATAAAACTTATAACTACTTGAAATTTTTTTTTTTTTGATACAGACTTATTATTATTACAGCCAAAAAATCAACAAAATACAATGAAAATACATATAAACTTGATTTTTCATGGTATTTTGTTGATTTTTTTGAGCCTCAACTGAATATTTGCGGCGCTGGCATCAAGTATAGGTAGTCCCTTTTAGGAAGCTACCTAAAGTAAGGAATCAGTGAGAACATTTAAAAGGTACATAATTAGCATTCCTGTAAAACCTGGGCTTTTAAAGACCCCACGCGACGGGTCGAGGGTTAATTCCAATACTAACAGCAAATTATTGCACAAAGAATAGCACAAATGGAGATCTAAACCATAAAGCTAAAAAAAATCGAAAATGATGCTCTTAAAAAACACCATTTTCTTTTGGATTACCATATAATAATTTCTAATTTATTCTCATATGACAAATATCGGACGTGAGTTTTTTGTGTTTCCCAGCTGTGCACAGCGGCCAACTCAGAATGAAACCAACTGAATGACCTTTCTGAGTTGGCATGGAACCGTTATTCTTTAGTCTGTTTTGTCGTAGAACCCTTTTGGATAAGTAAAGAATTGAACTTGCAGAGGACGGATTAAAGTAGACTGAATACATAAATGAGATCACTGAGGCATACGTGTAGTAATGTATGATTGTGTGATAAATGTTAAGATTCACAATGCATTAAGAATGTGAGGCTGATGTAAGCGTAATAAGATTAAGAAAAGGATGATTAAATGATTTGGGCATCTAGAGTAGATGAACGATAAATAAGAGCTCCTCTTTTCTGATAAGGTATACATAACTAATATTTTATATTACAATAAAAAAAATAAAAAAATGACGATAAATAAAGCCATAAAGGAATTTAAGGAGAATATATGACACAAACTTGAAAGATGGAAGAAGTCAGGGATGACCAGGGAAGACATGGTAGATCAAGTTAACCAAATACTTGAGTCGGGCCATGTCAAGAGTCAGAATAACAGAAGGATGTGGATGAGACAATGCATGAACGTGTGAATTGTTTGGCGGTCCGTACTCTCTGCCCACCCCAGAGGAGAAATGGTTACTTGACTGAGCACAGAGAAGTCCTGATTTAACATTTGGCATTTCATATGTCTGTAAATTTCTTTGCTAGTCAGTTAAGAATTAAAATGTGTGGAGGAAATGTGAAAATAATAATAGTAATAATAACCAAAGATCAAAGCAATCAGCAGTAGAAATGAGGCCAGGACCATAAACTGCGAACTGAAGATGGAAGGGACGGGGCCTGTGAAGGGGTCATCTTCCATCAGGGCAGCCCTGAGCTCTTCCTTCTCCTGGTCCCCGAGCCCCATCGAGTCCAGCATGTCGAGGAGTTGGTCCCGGGTGGGCATCTTCGAGGGGTCGAAATCCGGCATGTCCATTGGCATTTCCGATGATTCTTCGATCACCTTTGCGATAGTATCGGCTTCTTCTGACATTTTTTGTTTGTTTCACTTTGTTTTATGTGAAAATGTAGTTTTTTTTATGCTCTTTAAACACGCTATTTTAGATAATTTGAAAAAAAATTAAGATTGTAGATTTTCACGTGTTTTTGCCCGGTAGTCTGAAAATTGTCACAAGCTATCAGGATTTGGTAACAGTGTGTTCCTACAGCCCCTCCCTTAACCTGACCCACAAAGTTGCACAGCAGAGTGGCGACATTGTTCACCTGTCTGTCTACTCTTATGAGGTAAAAATAGTTGTTTTCGCAAAGTTTGTTGCAAATTTTTTGTTTACATAAAAAATCTGAGATTCTTTAAGATTACTCAGCAAAAACACTCGAAAAGCGAGCTCTGGATGTCACGAAAATTGAAAAATTTCAATAATACGCTGCGGAGGCTTGAAATATCTATTTATCTGTTAAAAAACTAGACAAAATGCCACATTTTTGGCTACAAAAATTTTCACGAGAATTTTTTTTTGTTAGGTTAGAAAATTATCAAAAAATGAATCTAATGGTAGACAAGTAGGTTCATTTTTTTAAGGTGGTACACCTACTCCCAGACCCAATAACCTTCATAACTTATACCTTGTTGTGAAATCTAGATAGCTCGTTACAACTGTCTGGCTACCGCAAAATAGGGCGCAATCTTAACCAAAAGTGGAAACTTTTAATACGGGATCAGATAGACTTTAGATGCACATCCTTGATAAAGATAATCCAACGAAGATTAAATTGCTTTATCTTTAACAGAAAGACACGATGCCAGAATACTAAGCGAACATTACACGATAAGAGAACAAAAAACGTGGAAGCTATATAGATATAGATAATAGAAATAAGGGAGATGGGCAATGAACCATTATTAGTACGAAGCCAAAATTTCAACAACATCTTTCACCCGTACTACTTCAAATTAGAGATGGGTAAGTTCTGCATTTTGCCGGAGGCCTCTGAGACCTGATTCCTTTTAAATGTACTCGAGTTCTAGGAGCAGGTCCCGGGTCCGAGTTCTTAGGTGCGGACTGAGCACTGGGTGTTGTTGCGGCGCACCGAACCGGGACGCACGGGTTCAAAGAACTCGGAGCCAGGACCTACTCGTAGAACCGCGTAAAAGAACTCAGAACCCCGGAGCCGGACAAGACCCATACGAGGGCTCGGACCCGTTACCCGTGCAATGTAGGTTCATTCAATGTACCTGCATTGCACGGGCTTTTATTGAGAATTTAAATAAGTAAATTAGCTGTAAGCTGTAATGCTTTATTATAAACTATTATTTTAAAATGCACTTCACACTTCGATTAACAATACCAAGATAACGCTCTAATTAGTCAAATATTAAAAAATCGAATATACTAAACAATCCCGCGATGACGTGACACACGGGCAGGGAGCAGTATACTGTTACGTCAAGCGGTCATGCATGTGTGTGCTGATTGGCGACCGGCGATCGAATGACCGATAACGACCCGGGTGCGGGAATGTGTCATAGTTGGCGGGTCGCGGGAATGTTTCGCGGTTCACGCAGTTCCGAGGACCCGAGCTCGCGACTCGGGAGTGGAGTGGAGCGCGAAACAACGGGGACGCCGGCCGGTGGTTCCTAGTTCCTACTACTCAGTAGTACCGGAGTACTCGCGACTCGCGAGTGGAATGGAGCAGAGCGCGAATACGGGGACTCCGCCGGGCGGTGGAGGCATCCGAGTTTCGGGTTTGGGAATGAGCCCGAGTTCCGGGACAGGGTTCTCTTGGAGTAGTCGATTTTAAAAAGGAGTGGGAGTAGGAACCGTTTCCCGCAAAGGAGCGGATCACACGAGCCCATTCCAGCTGAACTGACACATCGCTAATTCACACATAGCCGACTACTTAAGGCCCCACCTATGCGTCATGTGGGTACAACGGAGTGGGAGCACCATATCCTATTGATGGGAGGACAAGGGTTTACAAGGTAGTGAGAAGCCAGGCTGTCTCTCAGTGGGGTCATGTGCAAGATGGGCATTCACACTATCTGTATCTACCCGTAGACCAAACGCATAACTCTCATTGCACAGCCGCTAATATTCTGTGCAGTTTTTTCCTCATGGCGCACCCAACTGAGGGTAGGTTAAGTTTTAAGAAAGTGAGAATATGAATGAGATGAGTAAGAGGGTTGGGAAGTATCAGACTGGTCGAATCTAGTCATTACCATCGTCGCCTGGTTGATTCTGAATGGTGGTCTATCACTAGGAAAAGACTTTTACTTAGAACATCTACCAACATAGTAATATTAAAATAAGAATGGTTACTTTTTTTTAAAAATTATAACTGACTATCCTTTCTGCATACCCCTTCAAAAACACGGCCAACGAATTTGAGTATGTATTTTTATTTCATTATTATTAATGTATTTAATTTTACTATCATTACAAATGTAAAAAGAACATTTTAAAACTTTTATTATTATACTTTTAATTATTTAAACATATCGGTAAGTGAATATTAATTTTATTTCATTCATGATTTAACAATTTACCGATTAGTAACGAACAGTCACTACTATTTCACTAAATAAGTAACAGTGTATACAGTGAAGTCAAGTCTTCAACTAAAAAGGTAAGTACTTCATACAAAGTTTATCAATGTGGGCAATAACACATTCAGAACCAAAGTAACATAAATAAATGTGATAAAATATTTATTTTTAAAATCTTATTACTGCGTGGAGTTAACCTTTATACGTTTTTTATTTAATAAAAATATTATTCTTTTCATGGCTTTACAATAAACATTTCTTGATATATTATTCTTTTCATGGCTTTACAATAAACATTTCTTGATATATTATTCTTTTCATGGCTTTACAATAAACATTTCTTGATATATTATTCTTTTCATGGCTTTACAATAAACATTTCTTGATATATTATTCTTTTCATGGCTTTACAATAAACATTTGATATATTATTCTTTTCATGGCTTTACAATAAACATTTCTTTATATATACTCCATGCAGAAATGGGTAGATCCATTTGAGAGATTCTCCTATCATAACAAACGGATTGCAATCTTTAGAATTTTAAGCATTGGGAAAGCTGCCCTTGTTCTATCAGTATTTTAATAGAAGGTGCTTTGAGGAACTAAGATAAATGATCCCTTCGGCAGCAGTGCATAGTCGGAAAACACGCCAAATGCATGCCCAACATTTGTAAACAGTTGGCATCAGTCACATGAGAAATGACCCATTCTTGAGTAAGACAACTCGATGGAATGATTTGCCGGCCTCTGCATTTCCACCCTCCTATATATTCACTCCTTCCTTTCCTCAAAATGATCCTCCACACGGCATCCCCAAAGATGACACAGGCCCTTAATTATTTTCTCCCCTGTGGTTCAGGTTCTCCTGTGTGAAGTTAATGTAAAAAAAATGGTTTAACATGTTTGGTGACTAGATCAGAATAGTCAGGTACTACCCAAAATTCGTCTACCCATCTCCTTCCCCTCCCCAATCCCTTCAGCCTCACAACATACCCCAATAATTGGGGATGCCATACAAGTAATACTCGGGGATGCCACACCAACAGTCCGGACAGCTAGGAATAATGGGACTCTTGTGCGGCATAGTCCAGCAGTAAGGCTCTTGATTCGCACACCGAAGGTAGCGGGTTCGAATCCCGGCGTGGAAAATAAATTTTATTTGATTAATTTGTGTTATTTCACAATTTATTCATTTTTTTTTACATGAATTATTGAAATTACATATAGCTTTTTTATGATATTTCACCCTCCATGCTAGGGATGACCCTGTGTTATGGCGGGTGAAGTTTACAGTTTGCGGATATACATTCATTAGTATAGGTTGAAAAAGAGTTTATGTAGTTATATTGGATTACAAGAATAAGGCAAAGAAATTGTTGGAAAAGAGAAGTTATTATTAATATATTAAAAATAATATATAGTATATTTGCGGCACGTTCCAGAATGGAAGATACTCTCAGTATCGCCCTGGTGTAAGACCACCATTCAGAATTGAAACGTTGCTTGAAATGGCATTAGCCGTGTTTGGTGACCAGATCTGAATAGCCAGGTACTTCACCTTCCTCTTCCCTATTTCCTTCCTCTTCCCTATTTCCTTCCCCTCCCCACTACCTCCAGCCTCACAACATACCCCAATTGGGGATACTATAGTCTCACTGGCTTCAGACGGGAACAGTTGGGACTCTGGTGAGGTATTCAAATTTAAAAAAATTCACACTTACGCAAAATAATAATATACAGGGTGTTAAGTTACGTACTTGACTTACTTTATTTTGACATTATTTGGAGTACAAAATGTAAACAAAATTTTGGTAATTTAAAAAAAAAAAAATCTTCAAAACCTAACAAAAAATAATTCTTTCATATGTCATCACTGGTCACTCAGCCGAGTAACCAAACAAACCCTCACCCCAACCCTAACTGTCCAACATCTACAGATTTTTAATGTTTTAAAATGAAAAAAAAAGTCACCGGAGACCTAAATTTCATTTCCATTTTTTACTACAAATAATGTCAGGAATCACTGGTTAAAGTAAGTCAAGTATCCCTTAATACCTTGTACATATTTTTTTGAAACAAGATAAGACTTAACCTAAACAAACATTGAATAAAACCCAAATGTACGTAAATCCAGTATCGCCCCGGTACGGAAAAAGATAGTGTTAAATGTGTCTATACATTACTGATATGAGTTTATCTCAAATGGTGGATAGCAATATGTACCTACGTAACGCATTTCGTATAAAGGTGACGGTACACAATATAAACAAGATGTTCCACGCGTACAATGTCGACAGTGCCACCTGCTACCATATGGGATGTATCTTGTTAGAAAAGCAACATTTTTGAAGTGGAAACTTCTTTAGCACCGTTGCGATTTGAAACTTGATGAAATGACAAAGCGACACTAAAAGGAGACAAACACATACATCTACAGGATTTAGCCTGCGAGAGAATGAGATAGAATAATCAGTCTCTTCTTTGTGCAGGAGTTATAAGGTTTTATGAAAATTGTTTGCTGTTTGCTTTCAAATCTCTCTTCCATGGATAATTTCTGTCAAAATATCTGGACTTTATCATGCGCAATTGAAATTGAGCTGTGAAAACTCGACTGGTACAAGCACAGTTCCGCAGAGTTCTTACAGTCAGCAGGATGAAGATCTAACGGTCTGCAGCCTGCAGGATGAATATCTAACGGTTTGCAGGGTGCAGGATGAAGATCTAACGGTTTGCAGCCTGCAGGATGAATATCTAACGGTTTGCAGCCTGCAGGACGGCGATCTAACGGCCTGCAGGATGAAGATCTAACGGTCTGCAGCCTGCAGGACGGCGATCTAACGGCCTGCAGGATGAAGATCTAATATCTGCAGCCTGCAGGATGAAGATCTAACGGTCTGCAGTCTGCAGGATAAAGATCTAACAGTCTGCAGCCTGCAGGATGAAGATCTAATGGTCTGCAGCCTGCAGGATGAAGATCTAACAGTCTGTAGCTTGCAGGATGAAGATCAAACGGTCTGCAGGATGAAGATCTAACAGTCTGCAGCCTGCAGAATGAAGATCTAACGGTCTGCAGCCTGCAGGATGAAGATCTAACAGTCTGCAGGATGAAGATCTAACAGTCTGTAGCTTGCAGGATGAAGATCAAACGGTCTGCAGTCTGCAGAATGAAGATCTAACAGTCTGTAGCTTGCAGGATGAAGATCAAACGGTCTGCAGTCTGCAGGATGAAGATCAACAGTTTGCAGCCTGCAGAATGAAGATCTAACGGTCTGCAGCCTGCAGGATGAAGATCTAACAGTCTGCAGCCTGCAGGATGAAGATTGCCTTGATGATACCCAACCTCAGATAAGAGAGCATCAGAAGAAAAAGAAACACCGCACAAGAGTCCCAACTGTTGGAGTTAGTAGGCCGATGGCATTCCCAATTGGGATATAGAGTGAGGCTGAAGAATATACCAAGTTACCAAACACAGCTAAAACTATTTCAAGGAAAGTTTCGACCCCGAATGGTGATCTTTCACCAAGGCGATACTGAAAGAATCTTCCACTCTGGAAAATCATCAAATGTGTAGATTATTTCGCTACATAGACTGGCAAATTACCATAATATTATCTGATAACAAAGACTTGAAAGACAAAGCCTTTTGCAGAACAAATCGAAAATAAAAGAGGCATACAACAGTTTCCTCTCTGATTATTTTCAGAATGCAAATGCAATATTCCAATATAACTTAACTGACTAACCACCACGTCGTTTCACCGCAGGGGTAGGCAGGGAGGATGGACCACCAAACAACTTAGCCTAGGCAAACACTCCTTCCTTTTCTTAAAATTTTACAACAGGTGGCGTGGAAGTTATTTAAAAAATTAGTTATTTCATCTAGTTAAGTAGCAATATGGGAGGGCGGTAGGGGAATGTAAAAAAAAGTCTAAAAACTAAATTACTCCACTTCAACCTAATAACGTACCCCAATTGATGTGGTTTCATATATGATAGTCATACATATAATCACTTTTGAATAACAGAAGAGTATGAGAATGAGACTATAAATGAATGTTAAAGGAGCAGGAGATTGAGATTGCCAAGACAGATTCGAGTGGCGGTCAATCCTCTCTGCCTATCTCTCCGGGAAACGGGGTGATTTTTTTTTTTTACAATAGTTCCACACAGGAGGCCCCGAGGAAAATAATTTCCCTCAGGGCCTATAAAAAATTTGGGGGTTCTGTGTGGAGGGTCTTTTAAATAAAAGGAAGCGGAGGATATTCTGGGAAGGAAAAAATAATGATGTGTGGGTAGGAATCGGGGGTCAATGTCCAGGAGTGACGGACGTATGAATCCATCCCTCCCACTATGTTGCAATGGCGGTGGGTCTAGATCTAGCGAATCCTGCAGGAGAGGCCAAATGGTCTCCCTCAACCAGTACCTCACGATTCGGCCTGCCATGCAGTAAATGGGCAGACGCACCCGCCTTCAAGACCTAGATAAACCTCACCCCATGAACCTGAACACTCCCGCTAAGTCACCACTTGGGATGACCTACAGCACAGCAGAGGTGTTGGTTATCCAACAGTGATGGTTAGTTAGTGCAATCAAAATTGAAGAAGCAGGAGTTTGTGCCAAGACAAATTTGAAAGGCGGTCCATCCTCTACCACCTCAGTGGTTAGTTAGTGCAATCAGATAGGTCATCCTTATGTTAGAAAACATAGAAACATATTGCAGAAAATAACATCGAAAAAACCTGTTGTAGAACATAATACGTCTGAACCCGTACACGTTCAAGTGGAAAGGGGATAGAAACCATGGTTTAATTGATGCTAATTAAAATAATCACCTGAAAGTCCCAATACGATGATCCCCGGAACGATGAAGACAGAGTTGGAAAATGCGTGCTCGAAAAGACCATCGTCCCTTGCACTCCCCAGGTCAACCATCTTGATTGTTTCGATTAGCAGTTCGAATTCACATTGAAACTATTACCAATAATAATATGTCACGGGAATCATTATTGTTTGTTTGTTTATAAATACACCCAAACATTTTCACCGGCTGCAGCGGCCGAAAAACAGTATTTACAATGCGCAAGCGTCAATTTATGACGTTTCTCACGAACAAAACAAGAATACACTTACGTTTTATAAATTTATTTCCCTCTTTACAGGCAATAAAATGAAACACAGCATAAACGTCAGATAAAAAACGTCTGCATACCAGTAAAGTAATAGGCAGAGATTCATTTTTAGTATTCATATTCCAAAAAAATATTCATATTAAATTTATATCGATTAGCAAGGAACCACAAGGAACCTTTTTTTTAAATCCATTGAAAGTATTTAAGTTAAAATAAAAAATTCTACTGTTCTTTTAGAAGATTTTCCCCTTTTTTACTTGATTACTCCAAAGAAAATCTAAGCACTGTACTTGATTCATTTTCAAAAAGATCACAATTTCTCGCAATATTATTGTTTTACGACTTATGGCCTCCAGGTCATGTAATTATTGGCAGTGTCTTATTAAAACAATGTAGCCTGCGAATGGGGTGAGTGTTATGTTCATTAATTGCCAAATCTGTTAGTGGATCGTAAGTGCGATGTTTTCGCGCTATTTCGTCTGCCGCCATAATAATTTCGTTGAATGCACAGGCCATCTAATGTCAGCCATGACAGGCGGATGGTTCATAACAGGCCGCTAATAAAATTTTCATTTCGTTTGCGAAATTTGAAAAAATGTTAATACATAAAAATGATGAATGTAGTATATTATTGTACATTTTTTTAGTTTGCCACAGCTATTTTTATGAAATACTAATATTTTATAAAACATAATTTCTGTTAGGAATAAAATTATCTTATTCATCAAAATTTTCTCATACCCATGTATTTCCGTGGCAATGAAAAATATTTTCCCTATGTAAGTATTTGCAGTTTGCACAAAAAGAAATCAACAAAATTATTGACGTAGAAAGTTTTATAGTAGGATCTTCGATCAAAGTAGGATTCAATAACTGATAGGTGGACAAGAAAGAAAATGATTATTATTTTTAGTGGTATTATTTATGAAGATTAAAAAATTTTAATTACGGTTTTTTGTTTGTTTACTTTTACACCATACCTAGTGTCCAGAGAGTGATATATAAATACTGGTAGTATTAATTTATACATAATATATAGAGGAAGATATTCCCAGTAAGTACTCATCGCTTTTTTGAAATACCACCATTCAGAATTGGGCAGTTGGGACTCTTGTGCAGTATTCACTTTAAAAAAAAAATTAAATGATATAATTTTGTTACAGACAAATAATAATCACCATCATTTTTGGACAATAATCATTGTATGAAAAGTGTTCCATGGTGATTCATCATGACTTCTTCATCTTCAATAATCCTCTGCCTCCAAAATGACCTGGGTGAGGATACACCTATACCTGTGGAACCCGGCGACGATTTCCATACGTTTATGGAAAATGCTAGGTAAGACAGTTTTGTCTCATCTCTTTTCTTCTTCTTCCCCTTATCCTATTCGTGTCGGGATCCATCACTTCGACAATTTAAATTTCAGGTGTCCCTGACCTGGGCTGCTTTAGCGGCCTTCATCCATTGCTGGCCCAGTTTTACCTTGCACATTCTCTGATGTTTCTTTCCCCAACTCTCAGTTTTGTAATCATTTTAAGTGTGATTGTTCCAAAAGAATGTATCAGAAAGAGTGGTCAAAACCGAGCTCTCAGTGACAGGACCTTTTCCAATCTTATTAAAGAGGTCTGCTTCAGCAAAGTGAGACAAACCTGCCAAATAAATCCTATGAAAAGGCCCCCCAAAAAGTTGACGAATGAAGATCAAAGGTAAAATGGTATAACCTCTAATGATCAACAAACAATGCTGGTCATTAGAGATTTTTTTTGCCAATTTTTTTTTGCCAAAAAATATTGAGCCCTGAGAAAATAATTTCCCTCGGCCCTGTCATATTTGGGGATGCTACTTGGAGGGTCTTTTTAATAAAAGGAAGGAGAGGAAGTTCTGGTAAGGAAAAAGGTATGAGGGGCGGGTAGGAACCCAGGCACCCCTGGTAAATCACCAAATGTTGCGAACCACTTGGGGTGTCCTACGGCAGAGGTGTTGGTTATCCAATAAATGGTTCCCAGGGTGGTGATACACAGACCCGCCTTTCTAATTGATGGATTAATGCATTCCAACAATGTTTTTTTTCCACAGATCTGTTCTCGGTAAAGATGTTGACATATCCACCATCACAGGGGGCCAGGAAGTCTCTTTAACAGACAATATCCACCAATTCATTCTGCACTCTCAACTAATTGTAAATTCCGAAATACAGAACCCTATCGGCATGCATAATTTTACAATGGAGCCGCAACAGCTGTTACTACCAGATGAAGAACATGTCCCAAATCAAAATGAAGAAGAAATCGTCTACGTACTGAGTGATGGACAAGTATTGTACGGCAATGATGACTGCAATGAAATTTTTGCGTATTGTCCAGATTCTACAGAATTCCAGGAATCAAATATTCAGCAAATTTCTAAAAGTGATGATGTTGCTGATAATGGTATAAAGCAATACACAGAGACCGCCAATGTATCTGCTTCTCAAAAACATAACATGTTTGAGATTGTTAACAATGAGATATCGCATTACAATGTCGCTGAATCCAAAGAATGTGCGATTGTGAAACTTCATCATTCGAATCTTCCAGCTGTGAAGGGAGATAACAGTTTCCAAAGAATGCCGTCAAAAGATAAACATGTGGCTAAGAAAAATAATAAAAACAATAAAAACTCAAACAAATGTCATTTTTGCTGTGTGTTCTTTCCGTCCAGTGCCTTTCTGACATATATTTTCGACGCTAGTGACCAGAGAGACATGCGTAAAATTGAAAAGACCAAAAAATCAACAGAACCTTCGAAAATCATCTGTTCCGCTTGCTTAAATAGAGACTACACCAAATATGACCAAATGCCAAAAGTGTTGGGAGAAAACGACTATCTGGTTATTAAAAACAATGTACAAATGATTTATAAAAGAGTTGTTGCATTTAGAAATGCAAAGGAAGTAACAACGATTCCAAAGTATTTAAATGAATTGGTTCGGGAAAGAGACGAAGATCTAATGGAAGAAAAGGAGCCTTTTATTGTGCAGAAGGAAGATGGGAACTTTGATATTGTTGTTGATCAGAACATCATGCAATCTTTTAAAGGGAACCCTGAAGTTGTTGTTAAAAGAGAAAATGTTGAAATCACAGTCGAAGATGAAGGACCTCTCTATTGTTGTAGGTGAGCTAAATATATTTTGGTTATTATTTACACTAGATCAATTCTTCAAACTTTTGGAATCTGACCATTTCATTCCTAGGTCAACACAGGCTTTAATAAAATGATTACACCGTCTTTAATTTTTCAATGATTTTGTAGGTTATGCGGTCTGGGATCCACCCAGCTGCCATTGCTCCATAGTTTGGAACATATCCTTACTACGGCAGATCAAAAGATATTCCCTTGTGTGTTGTGTGAGTTCGGTAAGTTCTATTGTTTATCTTTTCTTTCCCTTTTGGCAGCGCCGGATCTGCCATACGTTCAAAAACGTGCAAAAACCTGGCGCCAACTCCGAAGGGGCGCCGTGAGAAAATAAATATTGTATTAAAATTTAGTTATAATATTCCCTGAATCGTTTAAAAATTACCCATAGTACGACATAATTATTACGCTCTAGCAATACTTTCCAAAGAAACAGAATGCGCGCGCATCAGGTTTGTGTCAACGGTTTACGAATTTATAGTCAGTTACAGAATTTTTGTACAAATTCCATATATTTAGTTTAAACATAAGATTTATTTTTCCATATATCTTTTACTGTCTTTTACGACGAATGGGTGCGATCCAAATTCAATAACCAATCACAGCGCCGTATTTTTGTTCAAAAGAATCAAATAAACCGACTTGCGCCTTCAAAATGCTGACAATTTTAGTTGTTTTATTTTGTACGATTTAAGTCTCTAGGACTGACTGTTTGACATATTATTTGAAGTTCGTTAAATTGTTAAAAATATAAGTAATATCTATTAGATTTGTTGGATTTGTTATTTTACGGTGTCAGTGTCAGTGTAAGCGTCTTTCGTAAGCCGTTGTATTGTGTTTAGTGTTTGTATGGTGTTTGTTCGCTCGACACGTCAACACAGGGGAAATGCAAGGTACAAATTTGAGGTTATATTCTTATTAGATTTTTAAATTTATAACTAAATATAAAAGTACCGTGGATTACAATGAATAGAATAATAATTTAAAAAAACTTTCAGGCTCGCAGAATCTAAAACGTAGAATTAAAGAGCAGAATGACATTAAAAAACTCGTTTCCATTGGGAATTTTTTTATTCCAATTTCTCCAGTACCGATAAAAAATGATGTCCCGCGCAATGACGTTACAATGGTCCCGAGCACATCTAAACAGATAACTTTCGCACAAATTCCTACGGTTGAATTATTAGAAGATAAAAATAACGTTACTGATAGCAGTTTAAATTTAATTCTGTTTTCAGAGCTTGAATTGAAAGATCCCGGATGCTGGCCAAAGTTATCTCAAAATTCCATTAGTTTATTAGTTCAGGAAGGTCCTGTACAATTGAAAGTTTTGATTTTCCTATTACGAACAAGCGTAAATTTAATGCTAAGTATTATTACAAGAAACTGCCCAATGGAGAAGAATTATATAGATCGAGTGTGAGAGCTACCGCCAGGTCACTTGGAAAAGTTACACCCTTTATATGTCTTGATTTTATTTGATAAATTAATGTAAACCAAAAAAATTATTAAATAAAAAAAATATAAAAATTGGGGTGAACGAACTTTTAATCAAAATAAAAATGTAGGGGGGGGGGGGGGGCACCATCAGTACCTACTGCACAGGGCGCCAGATTTCGTAGATCCGGCCCTGCCTTTTGGAATATTGTATAACCTTTTTTAATCATTTCTTTCATTTAGGCCCAGTTGTTTCATCAGGGGTAGAGCTTAAGGCCTATCATTTTTTAAAAGACACATTTTTTTTTTTTTTTTTTAAAAAGAAAGACAACCATTCCCGGGTTACAAATAACCTGACAATATTTGAAAATTTCCTACTGCCACCACAGTAAGCTGAAAATGTTGCTTGTGTTGTAATGGAGGACTTAGCCAGCCGAGGAATCCAACACACGACGCCTGGGTGGAACCCAAACGCGATGCCAACTCGGCCATCTACCAGTGTACTATTCACATATAGTAGATTTACTTATATAGTAGAAATCTACTATATACATTTTGTTCATTCATTGTTGGTATGTTTTTATTTCAATTTCCTGCAAAATTTCATACATTTCCTTTCCGTAGGATACACCTCCTACAGAGAGCTAGAGGAGCACATGCACTCGGACCACGGAGATAACCGCGAGGATCTGGAGCTGCTGCAGCGGGTGCTGAGTGCCCAGGCGGTAGCAGAGGTGGGAGACCAGCAGGTCGGGGAGCAGGGCTGGCTGGACGAGGGCACCGGGGTCTTCCTCACCGTCTCCAGAAAGGATGGTAGGGATAGTTATGCTGTGATGCGGTGGAACTCCATTTTAAGTATTTTATATTACACATTCTAAGGTGGTAGATATTCTCAGTATCGCCCTTGTGAGAGACCACGACTGCCATTCGTAATCGAAACATTGCTTTAAATGGATGGATCAGAATAACCAGTAACTTCCCAACCTTCCTTATCTCCTTACTTCCCCTCCCCACTACCTTCAGGCTCACAACGTGCCCCAATTGTGATGCCATAGTCTCACTCTCTCCAGATGCTGGAGAGCAGTTGGGACTCTAATAATTTATTTTTATGTTTATGTGGTAAAACTCTCTTATTAGTTTTTTTTTTATAATATATAAAAAAAGTATCCAGAACGATTTGAACACAATCATGTATCACCAGCTAATTATACAATTATCATAGCATTCTTAAATTCCTCAAATTTATATTATTCCAGATCAGCCAAACGGAACACAATCATGCCCTCAATTCAACTATCAGAGGGTACGTTTCTTCAGCATTTTATTTACACTCTTCTTGAAAGGTTCGAAACTTCACTACTCACTGCCTTTAGTCAAATCACCAAAATCTTAAACTGTTCTCTAATTCTAGGATGACGATTCAGACTCTGAAGGCGGATTGTGGATAGTCCAGGCTGAGTACGGAGATGTTGATGAGGAAACGCAGCCCATAACCGGAACGGTTGAAGAACCTGATGGAACATTTGTCTCTCCACGCATGTTCCAATGCGATGTGTGCAAGTATGTTTGCATGTGTAATTTTTGTAATTATCAGGGTGTTACATCCCAGAGTAGGATTTGGCCCCCTCCACAAATGTTCCTTCTCGGACATCTCCAGTCATCAAACCCTCCTTTTCTGCTCCAATCTTCTTTCATGAGTCAGTCAACCACTTATTCTGTCTGCTTCTGTTTTGTTTTCATTGGTACACCTATTTGGCCATAATATTAGGTATCCTGTCATCTGACATTCTTTCCACATGACCAGCCCATTGTAGTCTTTTAGGACCAACTTACTGTAGGTCCAAAAGTATTTTGTGTCCTAAAATTACTAGTTTGGTTTCTGAGTTTTGTGAATTATTGGTAAATTACGAGTTTTTAATCTTAATTAGGTTTGTCTTGCAGTTTATAAGAAAGTAAATAACCACTTTGTTTTATATACCACTTACTGCCAAAAAATTGAATGGATACAGTACAAAACAAGACTAAAAAAAAATTAACCGCTTTAGATTATTTATGACTAACCGTCCACAATTTCTTCATCAATACACATTCACATAATAAGA
Source organism: Limnephilus lunatus (assembly GCA_917563855.2). Classification (NCBI taxonomy): domain Eukaryota; kingdom Metazoa; phylum Arthropoda; class Insecta; order Trichoptera; family Limnephilidae; genus Limnephilus; species Limnephilus lunatus. Next base: position 25,730,269 of record OU830596.1, read on the forward strand.
TTGCTTCCACAACCCAGAATCATAAAAAAGACAATAATTTTGTATATTACAGGCATATGCGTGGTAAAACCAAATTTGATTGTTACAAATTTAGAGATAATAAATAATAATAATAACATAGAATTTATATAGCGCAGTTTTGTGATATTTCACTTCAAGTGCGCTTAATTATAATAAACTTAAATATAGTGTTCTTACGAGTCCTAAAAAAGATTGATTAAATAATGTAAAACAAAGAATTTACAGTATATATAGTTTTACAATACATACATTACATACAATTCCAAAAGAACAATATTAACAAAAATTGTGAGTGCTGTTTTGTCACAGGACATTAGATAATGATAACCATAACGGTGCCATTCAACAAGAATCATTAAAACTAAAATATAATATAGAACAGGAGGTAGTTTAAGTTTAGAAATAATACAAATTCGGAGTGCATATAAAACTATACTGAGGAGGTAATCGAAACCAAACAATTACCAGAAACTTGAGGAACATGGCTTATTATAGTGTATTGAAAAGGATTTAAAATTCATAAAAGGTATGATTTTTTAAATAAGTTTGTTTTTAAGGCCCTTTTGAATTCAGCCAAGTTCTGGATATTAGTAAGAGCTGAGGGAAGTTTGTTCCAAATGAGCGGGCCAGTAACACGAAAAGATCGATCATAGTAAACGGCTCGATTTGACGTAGAAAGTTCGATTAAACGATTATTAACATCAAGATCTGCTGACCTTAGAGTAAGCTGTCTGTCGCTTAAGTTTTGTCGGACACATAGTTCCGATATATACGCTGGTGCCATTCCTTGCAATGCTTTGAAGGTCATTAAACAGATCTTGAACTCTATTCTTTCAGGGCATCGAAGCCAATGAAGGCGATCCCTTAGAAGCGGGGTTATACGGCAATACTTAGATTCACTAAAAATCATTCTCGCCGCAGCATTCAAAACGGACTGGATTCTATTGAATTGTTTTTTAGGTAAGCCCGCATATGCACTATTACAATAGTCCATACGTGAGACAACGAACGAATTTATGAGTGATTTTGCTGCATCAGAGGGAAGGCAACGCCTGATTTATTTTATCTGCCTTAGATGGAAAAAGCCTGAACTTACAGATTTTGAAATTTGTGACTCAAGAGAAAGACTATTGTCTATAGTGAAACCTAGAAATTTTATTTCTGTAGAAGGGATTATATCTGTACCCTGAATATGAATTGGATTAGAGTCGATGAGGGCTTGCCTTCCAGGAGAAGCTATCCAAATAAATTCCGTCTTGGTCGGATTAAGTTTGAGTTTATTGACAGACATCCAACTTGAGACTGTGTTTATGAAACTAACCACCTCGTTTTTAAGGACGTCTTTTTCATCCGGGGAACAAAACTTGAAAATGAAACGATCGTCTGCATAGCCTTGTGACTCAAAGCCAGCTGATTTAATGAGTTTCTCAAGGCGATTGGTATAGAGAATGAAGAGAATGGGACCCAAGACGGAACCCTGGGGAACTCCACATTCTATGGGAGTTTCAGGTGAAGTACAATTATTGAAAATTACTGAGGCTACTCGTCCAGACAGGTACAATGTCATCCATTGGAGTACATCACCTCGAACGCCAAATTCGGTTTCAAGCACATTTAATAAAATACTATGATCTACGGTGTCAAATGCCGCACTCATGTCAAGAACAGATACTAAACCCAACTTACCTGCTTCCATCCCGATGATCAAGTCTGAAATCAATCGCAGAAGAACAGTTTCCGTTGAATGAAACTGTCGATAAGCGGATTGATTTTCGGCAAATAGACCGGCGGAGTTCAAGTACCCCACCAATTGTTTGGCAACGATTTTCTCAAGCAGTTTAGAAAGGAATGGTAGATTGGATATTGGCCTGTAATTGTCCGCATCGTCAGTATCAAGATTTTGTTTTTTTAGAATAGGAGTTATGATTGATTTTTTAAGTGTTCCCGGTACAAGTGAATTTACTAGTGACTTCTGGATAATTGCGGTAATTACAGGTGCTATATCCGGAAGACATTGTTTCAAGAGCCAGGTAGGTATGGGGTCTTGAGCGCATTGCTTGTTAGGGCTTTAATAAGACTTTATAGCACGCGTGACATCTTCTTCCGTTACTGCCGCAAAAGTAGTGAAGTTAGAGATCCGGAAAGAATACATGAATAGTTAGTTAGTTACCTAATATGTAGATATTAGTCTTGGTTCTGTAACTTTTGTAACATTTCTTACTCATCTTTTTTACAGAAAACGCTACGGTTCCCCTTCCCGTTTAGCCCGTCATGCTTGCAACAATCGGCAGCAGAGGATTAGGAAGAAGCCCGAGGACTATGCTGGTTCTTTACAAGGAGGCCAATATACCTGCCCTACGTGCCAGCAGACTTTCCATACTAAGATACGCCTACAGTTTCACATGTAAGTGGATTTAATTTTGATCCTGGTGTTCAACAAGGCTCTGTCTTGGGGCCACTTTTAAAAATCATTTACATTTACATGCCCAGCTTATAGACGGCTAAAGTTTCTCATGCAAGTGGATTTCGTATTGACTCTGTAAAACAAGGCTCTGACTTGGGACGACTATTATATATATTATTTTTTAATTATTTAATTCTTACTCTCAGTTTGACTCTCTTATTGCACTACTTCGCAATATACATATTTTTTTTAAACTCTAAACAATCTTGCCAAATAATATCACAGAAATCAATATTTTTATTGGACTTTTCCAAGCATGTAAAGCATATTTGATGTTATCCTCCAGGCGTCACCTCCACTGCGACTCCTCTGCCAAGATCCTACGGTGTTCTGCCTGCCCGACTCTGTCCTTCCCCACCGAGGCGGAGCTGTACGACCACATCCACTTTGCGCATCCTCGAGTCCGGCGGCACCCGTGCACCGTCGAGGGCTGCACCAGGCAATTCTTGCTCAAGTCAGTGTGCTCTGCCATGCATAAAATATGTGCTGATATACAATAGACTAGCTGTCGTGTACAGGGCATTTCTCGGGTTTATGGATGATTTGGATTGAAGTAAAGTTAATATAATGGAGACTACCAAGGATCAAGGACCACGGCCACTGGAGAACATTTGTGTAGCTGGTGACCAGCTACACGAATGTTACACCAGCTGCTGGTCTAATCCCTCCCTAAGATATGGCAGCCTGATGATGATGAAACACTTTCATAAATACATATGTAATTTAATAGGTTAGATGTGATATTATAAATGGTAGAATGTAATTACTACTAATTATTATACATATTGTCGTTGCAGAGCTTCTCTTACTACCCACCTGCGCTGCCACGCTGGGGAGAGGAGCCACAAGTGTGAGGAATGCGGAAAGATGTTCCTCGACAGACAGACACTGTTGGAACATAGAGTCACCCATCTCAAGGTAATCTAGGAGAAGTGGAAGGGAGGGGGGAGGGGAACGAATTCACAAATAGCAGTACATTTATATGTATTGCGAATGAACTGTCAGGATGTGTAAGCACAGAAATCTGTTCTTAGTATTAGTGCCAAAAAAATCGAAATGTGTAAGTTTCGAAAAGGGGCACTTTAGCATAAGCGAAGGCGTGCAGTAGTATTAGTTAACAATACAGCCGACACTATATAACTGATGCTTTTGGATGGGTATCGCAGTCAGAGTTGATATGAAAACCCTACCTACTCACAGATACATTGCTTGCATACAGCGTGTTTCAATCCTGTCCTTCAACCAGTGGCGGCTAGTTAATAAAAGCTTCCGAGCGCCGCACAACCCACAAAAATTGGAACGAAACGCGGTTCGGTTATAAATTATAATATTTTCTCAAGATTTCGTACAATAAGTAGGTAGGTACCTATTATATGTGCTTTCTTTCAGAGCAACGAGCGACCTACTGCGCCTATATTCGTAGCAGTTCGTTTTTGATGCGCTCCAAAATCTTACTACTTTTGTGAGCAACGTTGAACAGTCGGAAGCGTGGGTACATACGTTTCTTTGCAAATTTTACAAAAGCGCGAATGCCGTTCGACATTTTACCCCCACACCGAAAGGAGCGAGTCGTACCGTGGCGTGTTTAACGAGAACGCTTACGTGTAATGTAGTTGTCGACATTTTGTCTTCAATTTAACAGCAGTGCTACTATTTCTAACTAATGTTCTGCATGTTACTATGGAATGAGTGATAAGCTCAGATTAGCTGATTAGTTGTCGCCGTTGTCCATGCCGTTGTCGGTCATTGAGTGTCGAATTCGGAGCGTTTCTTGCACTGCGAAGTTTTAAACTTTAATAGCAGGTTATATCAACCCATGTTTATTTTTGTGTTTATTCATTGTATACATTCAAAATGAGTTTAAATGTGGAATGTATTAAGATCAACAGATCGCTTCGCTAAACAAAAGGAACGGAGAATAGAACTTCTTTATAAGTATGTGTGTACCTTTACTAAATTTGTATTGTCTAACTTAAGCCTCGGCAACCCGAATTTCCACCGATTTCTTACACATCTCCCTTAAACATTTGAAGTTTTTAAGTTCTTAAAAAAATATATGTTAATTTTTAAGATAATTTCTAGATGCTGCCCACGCTGAAACGCAAATTATATGAAATTCCCTCAATAGAAAAAAATCGCAAAGTATGCTCCAAAAAAAAAAAACAAGTGTGTTTCTATTATCTTATAAATTATATTTGTGAAAAAATTCACAATGTTTCTTTAAATGATACTTGAGATGTTCCCCACGAGATTTTTGCTCTATTTTAAACGAGACGTGTTTTATTAAACATTTTTGCATCGATTTTGTCACTGTAAATGTTAGCGCGCTCCTCTAACATTCGTAATTTCGTATCTCTCCATCTTCTTCTTTTCGAGCCCGGTTGCGGAGCCTTAGTGACTCTGGTGAACCCCCACATATTTTGACCACCGGCCGCCACTGCCTTCAACCCATTCAATTAGAGGAGTTGTAGGAAAATGTACTTAAAAAGTGGGCGGTGAACCAAATAAAAGCAAAAAAAAAAATTCTTTTCTTTCTAGGTCAAACCCTTCCAGTGTCACATCTGCCTGAAGTATCTGAACAGGCGGTCCCGCCTGAGGATGCACCTGCTTACGCACCAATCGGAGCCCATCGCCGCGCGCTTGCTGGCCTGCACCCACTGCCACATGGCCTTCAAGGACCAATCACAGGCCGAAGTGAGTTAATTTAACTCACATGTTACATCTTTCTGGGTCAAATATTTCCAATTTAAATATTTTCATGTCAAATATCCATGATCCTTATCAAATATTTACTTATCAAATATTTCCTTGTCTAAAGCCGGGTACAGATTGCTGTAACGTAACATGCAATGTAACATGAAAGGAACATTTCATAAGTGTGGACGCAGCGCGCGCACGAACCGAGAACGTACATACTCACATCTGTTTCCGGCTTGCGCGCAGTGAACATAGCTCAGTCTGCCGAGAACACTTCGGGCCTTGTTCCTCCATTGTTCACGTGCGTTCTGCAGTGTAGACACGAACAACCCATCCACACTGACGCTCCCTGGACACTGCGCGCCCCTTTGTGTTCGGCCAAAAAACCGAATTTTTTGGATTGCGGCGCGCACGAGTTGAAACGCGTAGTGTGCACGGTTCGTGCGCGCAAGGCGTCCACACTATGGGAATTCTGTTACATTGCATGATACATTGCGACAATGTGGATAGCAAATTCTTTCATTGCGTGTTACATTGCATGTTACGTTACAGCAATGTGTACCTGGCTTTATAGTTCCATGTCGTCATTTGTAAATGAATAAATTTTTAGGTTGCTATGTATAACGGGCGATTAAACTCCAACCTACTTCATATCCTCAGAGCATTTGCTCCAAGTCCTAACAAAACAGTGCCCCTTTGTGTACCGGTCTCACCGGGCTCCTGGCAGGGGTGGTACAATCGTACTGTATCGTGCCTAACACGCTATTATAATATCAGATTGTTTTTTTAATAATATTTTTTTATTTATTTCAGCAACACATAAATGATGCAGGAGTATGTCCCGAAAACACTGAAATCAACGCAGATGAACCTTTAACAAAAATAGAAATTAACACTGAAAACGTTTCTGATGAAAAATTATCGCCAATTGAAAATTCATCAAATCATAACATTATACAATTAAACAGTTTTGGGAATGAGGAACCCAAAAATGAAGCCTATTTGGTCCAACAAAACATCATGGTTTCCAGTCAGAATGGATCAGAAATTATTTTGGAGAGCTTCAATTTTGATGAAAATGGCTGGACTGACAGGCAGGATCTGTCTCAAGACTTGGTTCCGAATTCCACCGAGGAAGATTTGCTGGACAATCTTTCGGAGAGTGTGAAGAGTTGTATGACAATCGTGGAACTTGATAAAGCTTATCGGTGTGAATATTGTGAAAGGTAAGAAATAATCACATTGTTAACGTTTTTTAATAATGCAATGGACAGCCAGACGCACAGATGCGTTCTTTCTGGAAGAGCTAGGCATCCACAATAGGCCTTCAACTATCTGCCTACAATATATTTGAAGAGGAGGTGTCTACTAATATCTACAGGAATTCCAAAAACTGAACAGATCGGACTAATATCTATGAGAATCCATGTTCTGACTAATATCTATATTAGGTATGTTGGAACAATATCTATGGGAACCAAAGTGAGGATGAATATCTACAGCTCAAACTGCTGACTAATATCTATGGAACGGGTGATGTCGACGAATATCTACCGCACTGGCAGAGGTTGGGTTAGGTTAGGTTGGATTAGGTTAGGTTAGGTTAGGTACTCAGCTGCCCTCTGTAGATATTAGTCCCACCTACGCTCCATAGATATTCGTCACCACTGGGACCGTCATAGATATTTATCCGACCTTAGCTCTTTAGATATTAGTCTTCACTCTGAAGTACATAGATATTTGTCCAACATATGATCTGTAGATATTCGTCCGACATACAGGCTGTAGATATTAGTATCTGGAGTCATTCTAAGACACTTTGGACACATTGCTGGCCAAACTGAGGACTCCTACTTGGAGAAACTTATACATAGTTGAATACAGTATTAAATGTTGGACGAAGGTGGGCGATGTCGGTTAAAAAGGTAGATATAAACACATTAGTAACTAATATATGAGTATTACTAAAAAAGATAAAAGGAATATTAAGAGGCACAATCGCTCCACGATATAAGGGAGTGACCCTTTTGTGGTGATACGTGACTTTTACCTTCAGGTATGTAAAGGTTAAAAGGGTACCGTCACTCTGGATTCAGCGTATGTCAAGCAAACCATTGTCTTTATTCTTTTATAGTGATGAGTGAATATAATAATTTTTCTGTTCAGGGTGTATTCGAGCCAGCAATCCCTGAACCTGCACCGAGGAAGTCATCAGGGACAGACCGAACCGTTCATTTGCCACGTCTGTGGAGCCACCTTCACTACATACTCCCGGTAAGTGGTCACTTTTGTGGTAATTTATTTTATTTGTTTTATTTTCATTGATCCTAGGCCCTTATTGTTCAATGCTATGGAAATAGATGGTGTTAGGTTTTTGTCAATGATACGTATTTGAAAGAAATGAAGATTTTTTGTTTTTAATTGTAAAAAAATGTCACCCATGACCAAAATATTATCTACATCTCAAGTAATCTGTGAATTAGCTTTTTAAGTTTGCTCTGTTAGTTGTGTCATTTAAAAATTATACTTATTTTATGTGCATTACTTTTGTCCTCAGCTGTACAACACATAAAACAACTCACGGTTTCTATCGCTCCAAACACTCTCCTCCCATATACGACAGTTTTCCGGTGGTGAAGCATTTTCTTTGTGAGGTAAATATAAAAAAAACATAGTTAGAGCTTAACAAATTAAAGAATGTGGATGGTCCTACAACTGCGCGGCTTTGCTGAAGCTGTTCGGAATAGAAGGAAATAGAATAGAAAATAGAAAATGAGGGCTCAGCATGGGTAAGCCACCCAGTGAGGCCAACACTTTTGGATTGTACTGTGAAATTTAAAATATTGTATCAAAATAAAAAATGAAAAAAAAAAAACATAAATGGGAATAGGAAAGGGATTGAGAAATTCATGCAGCAAGGAACGGACGGCCGGACGTTATTTCCTCGGGCTAGACCAGTGATTCCCATCGTGGGCGATATCGCTTCCCTGGGGGCATTGGTGAGGACCAGGAAGCGCGCTGGTGGCCTCCAAGCCAAATGGGTGAAGGGCTGAAATTTCAGAAGATTAAAAAAAAATCCTATTGAATTCAAATAAGTCATAGGTACATCATTGCAAGAATCTTGCAAACGCACCTTTCAATTAGTGATTACGTATTGTTGATGCATTATGTACATATGTAATAGTGTTTTTGTTATTTTGTTAATATTGTTTTTTTTTTATATGAATGCCTCACAAGAGTCCCACCTGCTCCCGTCTGGAGCCAGTGAGTCTATTTCATCCCCTATTGGGGTACGTTGTGAGGCTGAAGGTATTGGGGAAGGGAAAGAGATGGGGAAGAGGAAGGTAGGGAAGTACCTGGCTATTCAGATCTGGTCATCAAATACGGATAACGCCATTTCAAGCAATGTTTCAATTCTGAATGGTGGTGGCACCAGGGCGATACTAAGAGTGTCTTCCACTCTGGAACGTGCGGCAAATATACTACACATTATTTTAAATGAATTAATCGCAAAATAACACAAATTAATCAAATAAAATTTATACTTTTGAATGTAGCTATAACTTTGTGGTTATCCATTATAGATAAATGAAACAATGTTACTTTGTTTGAACCACTTGTATATTTGTTTAAAGCCGACCGGTTTCGGAACGACCGTTCCTTCCTCAGGGCAAACGTATACTGACTTGACAATTATAAAATAGTAGGTGGGTACAATATATTATTACAGAGTGTTGTGGTAGGGGTGAAGGCGTGGCTAGGGATTAATTAGGAGTGGGTGGGGGAACATATCCATGATTGGGCTATATGATAATATTTTTTGTTTGTTAATAATGGGTTCATTATTTTTAAGAGATTTTTTTTATTTCTATGGCTTCTAAGTTATCTAACCGTTTTCCCTTAGTGTTAATGTGAAGAACATTTATCCCAAATAAAATTTATTTGACCGTGCCGGGATTCGATCCCGCGACCTTCGGTTTGCGAGTCTTTTAAAAAAATCCTTGTTTTAATAAAAATATACAATTCTCAGGCCACAAATATATTTATTTATACAATGAAACTTAAGAAGTTCCCTCTTAAGAGGGTTAAGTTTTGTGGCTTAGGAAGTTTGGTTTTTTCGGTCTCTTGGCCCAAAGTTGGCCCAATTTTTCCCCCGTATAAGGTTTTCGTGTTTAACCACTCAGCAACGTAAGCAGATTTATATGTTAATATGACAATAGCAGTCAAGTACAATAAGCGTGTTTTCACGTCAACGCGTATGTTTCCACAGAAATTGTTATAACTCCGTTATTTTTCTAGTGACATCCCTAAAACAAAAATTAAACGGTCGATAATAAATCAAACGTACCTTCCCTATTCAAGTTTTCCATAGAAATATATAAAAAGACCTATTCTGTCAGATACACGGTTGTACCTAATTTTACCCGCCAAATTACCTATGGGCCGCTAGACATTGTTAATTTTTATTAAATATTCTTGTATGAAATGATAAAAAAGTGAGGTGATTTAATTGTTTATTGTACATTTATACAACATAAGTGTTTTTGTTATTGTTTTTGTTATTGTTTTTTTTTACATAATTTGTGATTTTAGTACCGTTTTCACATAAAAACATAAAGTGAGTCATTTTAACATTTTTTTATGTTTGCATTCCAAATTTTAATATTTACAAATGTTAATATTTGTTTATAATACAACAATTTGAAAGCTTTTTTTGTAACCTTTCAAAAACAGTTTTTAGTATTCGGCTACCTTCAGAAATGTTTCATTTATAGAGCTTTAATTGTGAAGCGGAAATAACACATTAAAAAAAATGATTACAGGTGTGTGGAAAATCTTACCTGCATTGGACTTACCTTCAGGTGCACCGGAGACAAAAACACTCCGACAATGTCCACATGTACAAGTGTAACTCTTGTGGTGACGAATTTCCTAACAGGTATTTATTATTATACGACATCATTTTAAATTTTAAGTTTGGTAGTAATACAAAGACTTTTCATAACATTGTGTCAATGAAACTACTTTACTGCGCTCTTCTGAGATCGCAACTAGAATATGCATCCCCTGTATGGTCTCCTATTTATACCTGTAACTTACACCGCTTGGAGAAAGTACAAAGGAAGTTTTGATATGTTTTATAAAAATTAAGACAACTTGTAATTGATATCTGCTACAATACATTAATGTCAAATCTAAAACTATCGCTGCTTTCTATTCAGAGAACTATTCCTGATATTCTTATGCCTTTTAAATAACTGAGTATAAAAAAAATAAATAAAAAAAAAAAATAACCTCATAGACTGCCCTCAAATGTTTTATGAATATCCGTGCCTCTACCATCTTTTCCACTGTGACAACCATTGCACTAACTATACGTATCATTCACCGCTAGTGCAATTTCACCAAACTGCCAATACATATCGATTGTCTACTTTCGATGTAAATATTCAACTTACATTATTGTCTACGAAAGCCCTACGGCCATTTAATAAATAATGAAAAATAATGTTAAAAAAAAGTCTGTAATTGTTTTTCTTTTTCTTTTAGTTGGGGCATTGCCTACCACAGAAAGAAAGTTCATGGCCAGAGGAGCGGCTCGGCACCCACGGGAGAACTTGTTCTTCCTGCAGTAGAAAAGTGAGTCAATAAGAATCATTTTCGCTCGAACATCGACATGTTCAACTGATTTTAACTTAACATTAAAAATACTTGTTCTAATTTTGCTTTACCTGTTGAATGACAGGTGGTATTTCGAAAAACCGCGCAGAAATTACCTTGTTGTATTCTGGTAAAATATCCATATAAAAACAAAGGAATTATTTCTTTTGCAATTGTTTTCTATTTACTAGATAATATATCTTATTATTCATGTATATTACATGATAATATCGTAAAAGGTTTTTCCAGAATAACTAACTAAAGTAAAAAAAAAGATTAAAAAATCTCCCATTGAAATAATTGTCAAAAACTATAATCACGCAAATATAAACTGATTTTATTGTTTCTACACAAATCTGAATACATACCCAACATGAAAAAAGACAAGGTGTTTCCAAATAAATAAAGACCTTTATACTCATTTGAAAATGTTAAATATCGACATCAATATTTTTTCCCCTTTCATTTAAAAATATTCCAAGTAGCTAGATTAATGAAATCAACGGTTACATCAAGAATGATATCGGCACAAGCAATTCTGACTTTGTCCTTCATTCAGTTTCTTTATACATAAGTGTTTAAATCGCATTTTTAAAAAAAAAACTAAAAAAAATTACGAGCCTGCCATCGGGCTCGTGACAAATGACAGGTTAAATTGTATGTATTTGCTATTTTATTTTTAGATTTCACTATTCTTGTCCGGAGTGCGATGTAGTTCTAAAGACTAAGGCGCAATTATTTCTTCATAGAAGAGCTGAGCATCCCCCTCCCTCGTCTCCTCCAAAACAAGGTATGTCTGGATAATACAATTAGAATTGATGCAAATGACACAAACTTAGAATTGTGTGTATTTTCTGATGTCGAATAACTAGTTTGATACATGCCGTACGCATGCAATGCACCTGTGTGAGTACTGTGTTTTTGTCAACCCTGGCTATGATACCTTTAACAATGGTTACTGAGGAATTATGTGGTAACAATATATATATTTCTGAAATACACATACATATCAATGGCGGTCCGTGAGTTTTCATTGAGCTGGAGTGCTAAGATTGCAAAATATGACGTTATTGACGTTGTAGCTGAAAGTGAATTTTTTTTTCAAAATTTCAACTCTTTGTATGAAGATTTTCAGGATTCTTTCAGTCAAGGGATGCGCCGAATCCACATACTGAAAGATCTTCATACAAAAAGTTGAAATTTTGAAAAAAAAAAAAAACATTTTCAGCTACAACAACATCAGTAATGTCGTATTTTTCAATCTTAGCACTCTAGCTTAATGAAAACTCACGGACCACCACTGATACATATTTGAAAAAACACTAACTATTAACTGAATACTATTTATGAGCATTGAGAACTCTACTTTTAAGCAGCCCCGGATCTAGGGGGGGCAAACCTGGGCCCCTGCCCAGGACGGCAGTATTAGGGGGTGCCAAAATCGTAATTTATATGTTTGTTAGAAAAAAAAAACTTGATTCACAAAGCATCATGTGCACCAGCGTATCTGGCATCCAGCGCATGTTGTTCTTTCGATTATGCATTTGGTTTTAAAACGTCCATTGGGATTCTGAACACATTCTAAGTGGATTTATGAACTTATCCTAAGTCGATTTTGAGCGCGTGCATAGAGTACGCGATGTCACTGCCAGGGAAATCCCCGTCACATCTAGAAGTAGGGGCTACACGAGTTGAGTTGAATAAACCTGAGAGGTCTAAGTTCAAGCGAAGCGACAATCACTGACCTCACTGTTTGTTTATGTGTGAAATTCAACAATGAGTCAGGAATGTCTATCTGGCCTCGTGATCCTAGCCATCGAAAATAAAACTACCTTTGAGACGGATTTTGATGAGCTAATAGATAAAGCACGCCGTGTAAAACTGTAGCAAGATTAAAGAGAAAAAGGCTGCTGGGACTTAAAGATTGAAGAAATGTCTTGACTGTCTGTTATCTTTCCCAGTTACATGTTTCCTATATTTAATTTTATGTCACACAAATGAAAAAGTCATGTATATATAGGCGCCCCTTCGGAGTTGGCAACTCTGAAGGGGTGCCGTGAGAAAGAGAAAAAAAATAAGGGGGGGGCACCATCGGTACTTACTGCCAGATTTCGTGGATCGGGCACTGCTTATGAGACCATAAATATTGTTTGTGTAAAAGTATGCACACACCTTGTTACAGATGCTTTATAAATAACACCATGGTAACCTGTTTGTTTTAGGCATGTATTCCTGTGCCCAGTGTGATAAACGCTATGTAACGAAAATCGGTCTGAAAGGACATATGAAGTGAGTATTGTTTATTATATTATTTCTACTACCATTCTATGTTATAAAAATACTTGACAACACTAAGGACAGGTTGTTTCAAATAATTTGAACAATTCATCATATTTCAAAGTCAATTTTCAAGTTCTGTGAAAATTCTATTTAACCTTTGTATTGTTTATCGCAGGACCCATGAAAAACCATTGAAAGACAAGCATCACCATTGTCAGGAATGTGGGAAGACCTTTGCCCATGCTACTGGCCTCAATACTCATACAAGGTATACTTTAGATTACTATTGCATGTAGTATATTAAGCCGGGGAACTCACTTGATCTATTTAATTTCAGAATCTATGGAATAGATTGTAGTGCATTGATTAATTTAGTTTGAGCTTTCTTCAATAGATGCTGATAGACATAGTAAGTAATACAAATTAATACATTAAAATAAGCATATTTATGACTTCTCTCTCTCGCTCGCTATTTGTGAGTAAATACAAACCGACGAATAATGTCTTTTATAATTTCAACAGACGTGTCCACATGCGCGAGACAAACTTCTCGTGCGTACAGTGTGACAAGGCCTTCTACTCGGCTAGTGACCTGCAGAGTCACGCACGGCGGCACACGGGGGAGAGGCCCTTCCCCTGTGAAGCGTGCGGACGGTGCTTCAGGACTAAGGGCATGCGTAATGAGCACCTAAGGTACCCATTTGTTTTATGTTACCGTCTCTTAGCACAAAACACCCATAAAGGTTTTATGGATCAAGTGTTTCGGGCTGATCAGGCGACGGGTGGTTTGATAGATTAAATTATATTTTAGGTGGTTTGATAGATTACCTATATTAACAATCAGATTGCAAATCGACTACTCCTAGAGAACCCGCTCCAGGGATCCAACCCATACCCGGCACTCTGAGCCGGAACCCGAATGCCTTTACCGGCGTCCCCGTGTTTGCGGTCCGAGCCACTTTGGGTTCTTGTTTTGGGTTCGAGTTCTTTTGCGGGTTCCGGCTCCGAGGTCCGGCTCCGCCCGAACCCGTGCATCCCGGTAGCCGCAATAGCACCCAGTACCCAGTCCAAAGAACACGGACCTGGGATCTGCTCCTAGAACTCGAGTACTTTTAAAAGGAATCAAGCTTCGGCAAAACGCAGAACTTACCCACCGCTACTCCACATGGCGGCCGGCGTAGTCCAGCGGTAATACTCTTGACTCGCACTCCGAAGGTTGCGGGATCGAACCCCGGCGTGGCAAATAAATTTTATTTGATTAATTTGTGTTATTTCACAATTTATTCATTTAAAATAATATATAGTATATTTGCTGCACGTTCCCGAGTGGAAGATACTCTCAGTATCGCCCTGGTGTAAGACCGCCATTCAGAATTGAAACGTTGCTTGAAATGACTTTTCCACCTTCCTCTTCCATATCTCCTTCTTCTCTCCACTACCTTCAGCCTCACAACATACCCTAATCGGGGATGCCATAGTCCCACTGGCTCTAGACGGGAGCAGTGCGGTATTCAGAAAAAAAAAAAATTGCGTCTTCAAAGACAACATAGGTAGAGCCTCCTGTAGAATTAATAAAAAAAATGTAACATAAAAAAATCATTCCCGATTGTTATCGATTATCTGCAGGGATTGATGAAAAGTTACCGACATTATCAATGATTTGTGCTAGGGGTCCTGAAATATCTAAAATTGGGTAGCCATCGCTCGAGCAGATTAAAATATTTATGTTTTATAATTAAACTAGCAGACCCGGCCACACGTTGCTGTGGCTAACGAAACACAACGCCATTACCCAACCTTTATAAATTCCACAACACCCGCTTGCCAGCTGCCCGCTGCACGCTGCCTGAATTGAATATTTGAATTTCTCGGCTTTTCTCTACTATAATAAGCATGTATTATACATATAAACCTTCCTCTTGAATCACTCTATCTATTGGTGAAAACCGCATGAAAATCCGTTATGTAGTTTAAAAGATCTAAGTGCGCAAACATTTTGAGCGACTTAATTTCATACTATGTAATGATAGGTATAATCAGAACCAGGATCAAGACTTTCTCCACTAATGCGCCCATTGTGTGTTCTCAGAATCCACACTGGGGAGCGCCCGTTCCCCTGCACCGTTTGCGGCCTGGCCTTCCGCCGCCCCTACGCCCTCAAGAGCCACCTGCTGATCCACCAGGGAGGCAGGAAGCACACGTGCCCCGTGTGCGCAAGGCCCTTCCGGCTGCGGGCCGAGCTGAACACCCATCTGCGCCACACTCATGGTCTTGGTAAGTACATATCGTCATATGGCATTCAATACCCATGTGCGTTAATTTTTCCAAAAGTGATATTTTAATGTCATTTGATTTGTAATCTTCTCCTTTCGTATGGTGGGAAGGTCAGAGGGGGACATCTAGGTCTGCGAGCCAGTCTAGGGCCTCAGGCGGTGCCCTGTGGACCTCATCAATCCTGCCAGGGAATGAATGGAGCGGGCATTCGTTGACCACGTGTTCGGTGATCTGCACCGCACCGCATTCACACATCGCCGACTCTTTAAGGCCCCATCTATCCATCGTGTGGGCACAACGGCTATGGGAGCTCCTTATTCTATTGATGGCGGTCCAGAGTTTGCTAGGCAATGAGAACCCAGGCTGTCTCTCAGTGGGGTCTTGAACGAGATGGGCGTTTTTGACGTTGGCCGATTGCCACTCAAGCTTCCACCTTCTTCTGGGATGAGAGGTGTTTGAAGGAGTCTTTCTCCTTCCGTCATTTGATTCGTAATCATAATTTTTTTCTACATCACAGATTGTCTAAATTTGTTAAAATGTATTTTTTTTATGTTTGTGGCTTTCACCCTTCAAGAGTTTTTTTTTAATATTAGCTCCACACAGGAGGCCCTGAGGAAAATAATTCCTCTCAGGGCCTATGTCATCTTTGGGGATGCTGTGTGGAGGGTATTTTTAGGAAAGGAAGGAGAGGAAGTTTTGGGAAGGAAAAGGGTATGAGGGGTGAGTAGGAATCTGGATCAGTGTGTCCAGGAGTGACAGATGTATGAATCCATTCCTTCCACTGTGGTGCAAGGCGATATTCTGAAATAGAATGGCTGGAGAAGTCGGAGGGACTCCCTCAACCATTTTCTCCCGATCCGGCCTGCCAATCAGCTGGAGGGCAGACACATCCACTGCCAATACCCGGACCAACCTCAACTCATGAACCCGGCACCCCTGCTAAGTCACCTAACATAGCGGACCACTTGGAGTGACCTATGGCAAAATTGTTGGTTATCCAATAAATGGTTCCCGGGGCGGCGACTTTTTAGCAGATACGACATTGTTCTTTGGAACCGTCGATTAATGTATCACCGTATATGCGAGTTTAAAAGCCAACATAACTTAAATGTGTGTTGATTTTTTCTCGCTCCTGAACAAGTATTTAATGTCGCTTATTGCATGCCAAACACCAATAATCAAATAAATTTCAAAGATAATTATTTAGACTTACATGAAATGTATCAGTCTGAAGATGCAGAGGCAGCAGGGTTAGTGATCTAGTATGAAACTAGCAAGTGGAACCTTATAAAGTTTTACACCATTCAGAATTGAAACGTTGCTTGAAATGCCTTTAGGCATGTTTGGTGACCAAATCTGAATAGCTAGGTACTTCCCCACTTTCCTCCCTCTCTCCTTCCCCTCCCCACTACCTTCAGCCTCACAACACACCCCAATTGGGGATGCCATAGTCTCACTGGCTCCAGACGGGAGCAGTTGGGACTCTTGTGCGGTATTCATGTAAACATTCATCACATATGCACCTGCAAATTCCGTTACCCCGGAGTTTACCTAATATACTATACCTAATAATCTATTTTATAAATTTCTGCACACAACATTTTGGCACCCAACCTGGGGCACAATTTTCAAATAACGATTTTTCACTATAAATTTTTTTTTTCACAGAACCAGTCGTTGAAAACAAGCAAAAAGAAAACTTTTCGCAATATACACCCGAGCAAAACCCAGAGACAATTTTATATACCGAGGGAGGTGAAGAAATCGTAATATTCAACGAAAATGGAATGGAAACCACCGAAATAAATAACTCCATAGAAATCAGCTCTTCTATTGCTAACGAAGAAATGGCATTGAAAGCACACGAAAGCAATGATATAATGCTGCAAAATGATGTCGAAATATATACGGCAATATTCGACAACGGAAGAATCGAATACGAGAATAAATCAAATACAATTGAAATAAATGACGCAGTATTTTTACAGGATGAAGACGTTGTGGTTTCTGGCGAGTTTATCTTGAACGACGGCGAGGAAATAATTGGAGAATTGAATGATGAAGGCGCCATGTTGGTGGTGCAGAGAAGTGATGGAATTATTGATGGAAAGATCGGGGATATTGTAAATGAAGAGTCCGACGGTAATGAAGATATTGTGATGGAAGTCGGTAAGGAGATGGAATGTGAGCGGTACGATGATATAATGATGAAGGGGGGCGAATTCGGCGGAGATTGGAGAACGGCGGATGCATCCAAGTCGCCAGATGACACGAGGAGATTCAACGATCTCTTCAGAAGTCATCAGTAATATGTTGCACACGAGGAAACGAATATTAATATATAATCTCACTAAGATAACTTGGGTCGGACGACCTCTGTGGCAAATAAATTTAATTTTTATTTTATAATATGTTATCCACTCGAGTGATAGCTACCCAAATTTGGGTAGGTGATTTTTTATGAATTTAAAATGGATTATAATTTTAATAATTTTTTTGAATTTTTTTATAAATCCTAATACAAAGGGTGAAATCTAGGTGGATTCATTGGCTTTAAACTACATTAAGCAGTTTGTATTAATATTTGGAGGTATGATATTTGTAATAATGTGTAGTAAGTATATAATTTGCACCATGTCCTACAGTATCAGATTCTCAGTGATCGCCCTGGTGAAATATCGACATTCAGAATTGAAACGACATTAGCGGTGTTTAGTGACTACATCTGAATATACAGGTGTTTTCCAGCCTTCCCTTTTCCCCCATCTATTCCCCCCCCCCCTCTCTTGTTTTGTCTTACAATATAGCCCAGGTTGGAGATGCCACAATCCCAACGGCTCCAGACTATTGGGACAGTGCGGATGCATTTTCAGAGACACAAAACCCTGGGAATTTAACGGGGTGATCTACAATCAATTACTTTCTTTATGAATACTTCGAAATAAACATACATTTTTGAAATATAAACATCTGTAATGCAAACATAATAATTTATTTTTTATTCAATGGTACTTTTATGATTAACTGTTATGTACTTGTAATATTGTGTTATTATTTGTATTTTATATGTGTTATTATTATAAACTACTTATGATAAGCGCCTGCTCTCAACACAGGTTCTCCTAGTGACACAGGCATTTAATAAAACAAATTGTATGTCAAAAATTAATAAAGATGAATAATAAAAAAAAACTAACTTTCGTTTTTTCCAACTAAAATTATTGTTAATGAAAAAAAAACACACACACATCTTATTAGACAAATGTGTTAAAAACATTGTTGTCACCTCACTTTTTTGTTGCTTTATGTAAAAATAATTAATAAAATATTCCCAAAGTTTCATAATTTTTTTTCAAATTGGAAACTTTGATTTCATAAAGGTGTAATTTTTTTATTATTTTATGGTTAAATTTTAGATTTTAATATAAAGGGTGATGTTTTCTCTTTCTAACACCGTTCAAATCATATTACTCACCGTTATCACGGTGAGTAATATGATTTTAATATTATTTTTTTCTATCGAAAGGCAGACAAAGATTTCTATAAGACCTACATGAGTTGTTCCCAAAAGCAGCCAAATGAGCCTAAGGTGGTAATAGAAATAATGCAGTTTATGTAATTTGTACAAATTTCCACACTTTAACATTATGTGCATTATAAATCTTTCTCTTTTGGATATATATAGATACATATTTGTATTATGTAACCACAAGTAATAATATATACCACATTCTTACTACATATATTTATGCATATATTCTGGTTCCAAGAATGTCAAGGAAAGGTTGGGTAGATTGTTTATTTACTAACTATTTTAATTTTTTTATCTGTTATATTATATTGTGATATTTATAATGGGGTATTTCCACAAACGAGGGATTCTGTTGAAAATGTACGGAATATTTAAAGATCATTTTTCTGATTTTATTAATAATACTAAAAATGTTTGTTTTTATGTTTTAATTAAATATTATTGATTTTAAAAACGATCTAAAACTGACAAAATCAAAACGGCCCGCGGCCCGACATCACAAGCTACGCTCAGCTGGGCCAGTATAAATAAACACTGTCAGTAAACATCCGCACTCGTGATTTCACACAATAGCCACGCCCCCAAATATCGTTCTAGCGGTAATTTAAAAATGGGAAATTTAACTCGCTGTAAAAGATTTATTCATCAACATAAAAATAAAATAAAAATGCCATAATCAGCGTAATTTTTTGCTTAATTTTTTTAAGCAATAAAAAAACATGGAAATACCCCATTGCAACGCTCCCAAATGTCATATATAAATAAACATATATAAATATAAATACATATAAGTTTGTTCATAAATACATTATGTACATTGTATGTATGTAAGTAAATATTTTAAAATATGTAATTGGTATTTTTGTTGAATGGGGGTTGAAATCTATTTCTTTTGATTTTTTTTTTGGTCTAGTCATAGCTATTACCTGCTTACATTGATGTGATAAAATATGTGCAATTGTTTATAAAAAGTTGTTATAAATAAAATTCTTCTCTGAATAGTCAATTAATTCACAATCCATCTTTTCCCCTACCCCTTCCCACAACATACCCCAATATTTCAATGCTGTAGCCCTACTGGCTCCAGCAATATAGGATCTTAACCCATTGAACCCTAATGCGTTCATTGTATTAGCACTAGCAGGAGCTCAGGAATTGCACCTAAGCAATTTTTCAACAAAAAATAATATTTGACTAAACAAATTTTCACAGACCAGTATTCCAGGCCGTAGGGAAATATAGATGTTGAGGCCAGTAAATTGGCCTTGAGGCCAGTAAATTGGCCGCTAGGGCCTTTGCCTGTAGGGTTCAAAGGGTTAAATTTTCATCGCTGCTATGACGAGTGATCGCCACTTATTGCTTCACATGGAGCTACTGAAACTGCAAAGGTAGGTAGAATCAAGTAGAATATTCTACATGTCGAAAAGTACACAAAACAAAGCAAAAATAATTCAACAGCTAGCTATTTGATATATCAGATGAGGCGGTAGTGCCGTGTAAAGTTGAAGAGGCAATATGACTGGCAACTAGTTCACGGAATCGCTGCTATATTTAAAAACTTCTAATTGAGTACTGAGTTACTCGCAGCAAGAAAATAAAGAATAATACAAGAAGTGCCTTGTTGGCGTGTTTCGTGATCAAAATATTTCCCCAATTTGGGCCTCTTTTTCCATACAAAACTGTGTTTGTGTGAGACGGAACACCGGGTGGTTGAACTAAATGGAATATGTGTTTCCATTCAAATTTGTATGAAAAGCACTTCTAGTGTTATATTCTACGCTAGCAGCGAATACTTGGTCATACAAAGTGATTTTTTTTTATTCTTTGTGGAGATGGTTTACGATTAGTTCCCGTGAGCACTTAGGCCATAGGCCCATTGTGCTATCTCCCATTTTACCTCAATCCTTTAACAACAACCCAGTCCCTTTAATAAAGTTCACCAGAGTTTTCATTGGAAATGAAGCTGTATCATTCGACAATGTGTCCCAGGTCTTATTTTCCTCTTCACTCGTCCTTGGTTCCCTGAAGGCTCCACGAGGGAAGAGGGCTTCATCTCTCCTCTCCAATTCTTAGTTCCCCGAAGGCTCCACGAGGGAGAGTTCACCTTCTTTTGGTTCTTTAAAGGCCTCACAAGGGAAGAGGACCTCATCTCTCCTCTTCACTCTTCCTTGGTTCCACAAAAGCCCCACAAGGGAAAGGTTCACAGAGATGGTCATTTCTCCTTTTCACTACTACATGGTTCCCTGAAAGCCCCACATGGGAAGAGGACATCATCTCTCCCCCGCACTCCTCCTTGGTTCCCCAAAAGCCCCGCGCCGGAAGAGTGCACTTCCCCTTGGTTCCCTGAAGGCCCCACAAGGGAAGAGTTCATGGAGGTGGCCTCAGCTCTCATCTCCACAGCTTTTCCTCTTGGTTCCTTCTACAGACCCCGGGAAGGAAGTCCACAGAGGTGGCCTTAGCACTCCTAGGTTCTCAAAAGACCCCTAGTTTTCGAATGGTCCAATTTTTTTGTCTCACGAGTGACCAGGGAAATAGAAGGTCCACTCCAGCAGAGCCCCGTGTGCTGGAGTAAAGTCTAAATACTCCGAGATGCGACCTTGTTTCTCGGAGGCACCGTTTGTGACACTGATCCCCAGGACATTCAGCCTGAGCACATTAGCTCACACCTTGGCTTGGGATGGTTATATGTTTTGAAATATCACCACCAACCAGTTAGTAACATTGTAGATTGTACACAAGTGATTTCTTTACCAAGGCTTTAAGAAGAGATGAAAAAAGAAATACAACTTAGCAAACAGATGAAGTCAAGGAGTCAACTGATGCAGTGACCGACGGCCACCGTGGCCGAGAGGTAAGGCTCTTGACTCATAATCTGAAGGTCTCGCGATTGAATCATGGTGTGCGAAAATAAATTTTATTTGATTAATTTGTGGTATTTCACAATTAATACATTTAAAATAATATACAGTATATTTGCGGCATGTTCCAGAGTGGAATATATTCTCAGTATCGCCCTAGTGTAAGACTACCATTTAGATTTGAAACATTGATTGAAATGGTTTTAGACGTGTTTGGTGATTAGATCGGAATAGTCAGATACTTCCCCACCTTCCTCTTCCCATCTCCTTCCCCTACCCACTATCTTCAGCCTCACAACATACCCTACATAATTAGGGATGCCATAGTTTCACTGGCTCCAGACGGGAGGAGCTGGGACTCTTGTGAGGTATTCACATAAAAAAGTACCTGTAGTTATTTTCACATGTCGTATTTTTGTCAACAAAAAGTTCAACTAGATGAATTGATCAATCATGCCGTAAAATAAATAATTCATTAATTTTGCGAAATAATGTCACAGTTTGATTCGGTCATTCGGTTATCTTTGCAGGCCACCAACGAAAGAAACAAACTTTTTTGTATCCACAATATTTGCATTGGCGCCACTGACAGAAAATTTATGTGTAAAGTAGTGCCTACTTAAGTACTTAAAAGAACCAACCCCGAAATTAATGAAAATGAAAAGTTTTGTTTAATTTTTCATAAACATTAATTACACTGCCAACACTAATGTTTATCTGTCAAAATATTGCAAAAAAAGCCTAACCGCCAAAAATTGCCATGTTATTGTAGTAAACGCGTCCTCTGCATTTACGAAAATAAAGGTTAAATTCATATGACAAAATAGCATGAAGTTAAACCGTTTCGATATACTGGGATTTTTTTATCGCAAGTTTTTCGCACGAAGCATGAATCATTCGAAATGTCATATGAGTTGAAGTTGTTTACTAAAAATGTTTTTTTAAAGGGGAATATTATTAGGAACCAGTATTTTCAAAAGATCAAAAGGTATTTAAACAATGTTTGCGCAATTCTCCATTTATAGATTTTCCATTGAACTTGACATATCTATTTCATTCAAAATTGATTCTAAAAAATATTTATTCTAATACATTTAATTATGATACCACTCCCTATAAGATTACAATACACCAACCTTAATAAATATTATTTGCCTTGTTTTATTTTATTTATTGATGTGTTGTTATTAATTTTTATTATCAGAACATAAAAGCTTTCACGATTTTGGGAATTCATCAGGATCTTATTATTCAATGAATTGTTTATGTAATATAATACATGTAAATAAACATTTTTTCTTTCGAAGGAAACAAATGCTTTGGGGTTTAACAATCAAATGCTTTGGGGTTGGTTAAAAAAACAAGCAAATTTGTGATACACCACTTTTATTAAATTAATAAATTAAAGTAAATGACATTGTTGAATTCATAAAGAAAAACTTGTCATACTTCACCTCACAGTTAATATTTCTCATTTATTAAATAGTTATGTTTTGTTTTATTATTATGAAAAGTGAGTAGGTATTTGTGCTGGGGGAGATGAACAAGTTTGCATTTTATAGTTTAATTTTGTTAATTAATGAATGTATATATATGTATATATGTACAGAAATATTGTACTTGTGTACATTTTTAAGTAAGTTTTAAGTTTGCTAGTGCAGTGGTCCTCAACCTTTTTGTCTCCGCGGACCGGTAAAAGTTGGATAATTTTACCGCGGCCCACTGGGGGCACATTGAATGTAGTTTTTTTTAATAATAAAATATTTGTACAACAGGTCTATGCCTAATAATAAAAATTACAATTGTGGTACATAAGTTGTAGTGACTAATAATAGTAGAGAAAACACAAGGTTTGTGAGAAAATTAAGAAAAATATATAATAACAATGAATAATTATTTCAGAAGTTTTAGAAATTTTTTTTCTATATTTTTAAGGTTCTACGGAAGGTTGAAAGTATTTTTTTCAAAGGTAGAGAATTTTGAGAATGCTCGGTTTTAATATCGGGATTTTAATGTTATTCTGATATCTTGCAGACATATGAACTTGTAAGATATTTTTATATTTTCTTTGAAAGTTTTGTTATTGAAGTTTTATGTGTTTTAATTTAATAATTTTAATTGAATCGTGTTTAAACATGCGTACAAAAACATGTTTATTTTTTAAAAATTATTTATTAACCAAGATAATATGACAATATGTATAGGTATACAAAATACATTAAAAAAATGGTATATACCACCTCTCTAGGCTGAGCCTGTTCCGAGGTGGCAACCCCTTAAAATAAATATAAACAGATTTAATATTTTAACTTAATGCTAAATCAATGAGAACCCTGAGCTTGCTTCATTGAAATGAGATGGTTCCATCGGGGGGTAATAGGAGATAGTGACACCTGAAGTGTCTCGCTTATGTCCGGTTTATTTCTTTGTTTTATTTTGGTTGCTGTCACTGCAGAAAACCTCGCTTCACCCAGATAGGATGTCGGAAATGGCAATAGGGATTTTAGTGCTGTGGTGGCAATCTCAGGGTATTCTGCCATGACTCTAATCCAGAACACTGTCAGAGTTGTTGTATCGAACATAGTTTTAAGGCTGCCGTCATATGCAATATCCAGCTGATCATCTTCTTCTTTTGCAGGCATGCTAGATTCGCGTGGTTTATTGACAAATGGGTACCGGATCCATTGCTTTTGTGGTTAGGAAGTAGCGCTCAAACTCTTTTAAAGGCAAAGACAGGTGATCTTGCACCAACTGGGAGAATGAATGCTCTGGCTCAGTCTCGCCTTAAATCCGCGTCAATGTCTGAAACATGTCCAAAATGCCTCTGTTCACACGCCGGGCCGTTCCCACAACTCCTTTTCGACTGTGGACTTTCCTTATTATTTCTTTGGATTAGATAGTTGAAAATATCTTCGTTATTTGGTCTGGTAGCAACAGACAATTAAAGAATTTTCTTACATTCATTAATAACCTTCTTAATCTGAATTTTAAATTTACATGAGAACTAAGATAATAACAGCTTAAACTTTTTTTTCAAAAGTATTTTGATTTCTAAAGCAAGCCCTTGCGCGGCCCAATACCATTTGGTCCAGGGCCCGATACCGGGCCGCGACCCATGGGTTGGGGACCACTGTGCTAGTGAATGAAACAAATCTGTCGAAACCGGTAGCAGAATAATTAAAATTTAAGGAACAAGTGTATATGGAAATTAAAACTCTTCAAAACAAAATGGCTAGAAATTGTTACGTAGTTAATGCCCAACAAATACAAAAAATAATAAAATAAGCCCTGATGAAGCTTGAGGTGAGCGAAACCTAGTTGGTTTAATTTATTAATTCAATTAAAGTGGTGTATCACAAGATGTGTGCTTTTTCATCTAATAAACATATATAATATGCAAGTTTACAGCAACAGTAAATTATATCAGATATAAAAGTTATCATAATTATTCTTCATTTCAGAATATTACAAAACATGGCTTCATTTGGTCCATATGAACTTCAAATCGATCTTTCCGATGAAGAGAAAGCCAAATTTCTTGAACTGATCGATGAAAATGATCTATTGAAATCATTTAGCAAAGTCATATGTTCTGAAAATATTCAATTCTTTGAATCACTTATCAAATATGCAGGACTTGATGGTGAAGCGATAGTATTGGAAAATCTTTTAAGC
This sequence comes from Limnephilus lunatus, assembly GCA_917563855.2. NCBI lineage: Eukaryota > Metazoa > Arthropoda > Insecta > Trichoptera > Limnephilidae > Limnephilus > Limnephilus lunatus. Next base: position 25,755,731 of record OU830596.1, read on the forward strand.
GATGTTTACTCAGAACTAAAATTAAGGAATGCGTCTCTTGACAGTACTATGGAACAACACGTTGAAAAAAAGCTGATTGAATTGCAATTTTTTTATGATGCTAACATTAAGAATAAAGATGAAATTAAAATATCTTTAGATGATGCTAAAACAAGAATAGAATTGACCTGCAAACTTATTGAAAAGATGCTTTTCAAATACTCGGTAAACGATTACGAAATCTTACCAGAATCGTTATGGGCTGTCGTACCAGAGAAAGGAATAAATATTCCGTCCATTGATGGAGAATTTCATTTGTTGGGGCGTTTTGTAGCCCAAAACATACACATATTGAAGCGACAATTAAAAGGGACCTATACAAAGCTACCCTGGGAAGAAATAGAATTTTTATTAGTGTGTTTTATGAACTCTCTAAAAAATCCTGAAGATTGCGACATCATTTACAAATTTGTGCTAGACAGAGAAATAATTTTAAAGCATCTAAATCATTTTCGGATCAAGTTAAATGAGGTTAAGCAAGGATTAAAAGAGAAAGATGTACATTTTAAAGAGAAACTGGGAGGCAGGGGTAAAATGATATCTGGAATCATACGGGAGACTCCAGATTTCGATGATTTGTACAGGCATCATGATATTTTAAAGAGCGTTTATTCTCTAAAGAGAATCAACTTGTATATTTGTATTGCTCTGTCTTTTGATGCTAACAACACAGTGGGAGATGTAGAAACTCTAGTGCTGGAAAGAACTCTTCAGGTATGGTATATGTAGTGAGGTTATTCATTGGGTGAGGTTTGTCCGGGTCTGGGTTTGATGCGTCTGACCACCAGCTGAATGGCAGGCCAGATCGGGAGAGAATGGTTGAGTACTCTTTCGGATCATCACCTTGCACCGTGGTGGGAGGGATGGATTCATACGTCCATCATTCCTAGACACACTGACCCCCAGATTCATTTGAACTACCCATCCATCATACCCTTTTCCTTCCCAGAACTTCCTCTCCTTCCTTTCCTTAAAAAAAAGCCTCCACAGCATCCCCAAAGATGACAGAGGCCCTGAGGGAATTATATTTTTCAGGGCCTCCTGTATGGAGCTAATGTAAAAAATATATATTTATTTAGTATGGTTCATTGTATAAATTTTATATTATTTCTTCGTAAAACACCTATCTCAGGTTTCTCTATTATTATTAACACTGTAACGCTGTCCAAAACGTTGGCTAAAGAAAGATAAAGTGCAACAAGGCATAAAGATTATTCACAGTAATGCTTTTGGCCGTGAAAATCTAAAATCATATTATTTTACCTAATTTTATTTATTTCAAATAATGTAGTTTCTTGCTAAGTTCATATAGCTGGGTTCAAGGGGCTTTTTGTTCAAAATGCATACTCGACAAGACAATAGGAGACAGTGAAAACCTAATTCCTTCCATGTTGAATTGCTTATTTTTCCTTCTTTGTAGGTCATTGGAGAATCCCTGAAGAATACTCCAGATTCACCCAACGTCTCTGAGCAAGTTCACAATATACTCTCCCAAGACGCTCCGAGACATGCTAGAGAACTGAGCACGGCACTCAGAGACTGTCTCTCTCACTCCCATAGCTTCACGCGAAGACCGTTGCAGAATGCAAAGTTTTGTCTCAATTTACAGGCAGACCTAAAAAAGATCAACAAACAAATACAACATATTCTTTACGCATTGAAAATCGAAGCTTCAAAGATTTTTCTGAAAAAGATTTTGAAATCAAAAAGAATCGAAGAAATACGTGACCTAGTACAGAGCCTTGAGGAACACCGATTTGAAGAAAGTCTAAATGCTAAAACTATGGATCTTACTGAAGAATCATTTCTTCTTAAGCGATTATTTGAGGAATTCAAAAATATTGTTACTGATAGAGCCGGTGTTACAGATTTATTCGAAGAGGCGGAAGAAATTCTTGACTGGCATGAAAATAGTTTAACCGAAATGAAGACTAATTATTTGGAGGAAATAAACCAAGTTAAAAATCTTGTTAATTTGAGTCATTTGAAAGGTTCATGTTTCCATGATATTAAAGAAGTGGCAGAATCATGCCTTGATACCATGTCACCAGATAAAATTACTCAATCTAAATTGAAAAGGTTTATTAATGTCATTTCAGCTATTGGTTGGAAAGTTATGGAAAGGAGTGATGCTGGAGTTTCGGAAACAAATAACTCCGTGAAATGGAAACATATGAAATTGGAGAGGATTGTTTATGAAATTTATGCAGCAGTTGAGTTTATAGCAGGGAGGATTTCAGGGATCGATCAATTCAAAAATGTCATAGGAAAAAAGGAAGATGATGAAAATGAAGCAATTGAAGTAGTTGATCAAACATTTAAAGGTATTCTGGACGTTTTGAAGGTAGAGAAAGATAAAATAACATTGCAAAAAGCTTTTGAAAATGGCAAAATAATTTATAAAGCAAAGAAGTTTCTCGTAAAAATCTTTGATTCAAAAGTAAAAGGGAAAGAATGCGACTATTCGGAGGCTGTTAAAAATTTGAAATTGAATGCTAGAAATGCAAACAGACTGCATACATTTTATGAAAATAATGATTTTGTTCAGTGCAAAGAACTAGTAAATAAGATAGAAGACCACTACGGACAATTTGCTAAAACAATAGAAGATTTAAGTTTATTTTCACAGGAGACATACAAAAAGAATATTTTAGCTTTTTTTCAATCATTCAAACTGAAAGAAAACTCTAAAAAGGATTTGATGGAAATTGTTGACCAACACATAGAAAAAAGGGAAGAAGAAATCGCCAAGTATTTCAACAGCAGACTCGAAGTCCTGGAGACTTTGTTACTTAATGGTGACACTCCAGAAAATAGAGCAGTGAGTCATAATATTGCTATAGAAATGCTTACTCTAGAACTCACTGAAATTTTAGAAAACATGAAGTATTTCGGTGATGGTAAACTATTCCTCGACCAAAGCTGTCCTTTGTTAATCGGCAAGAACTTACGTAATTATCTTGCCCACGGAGATGCTCTCATAGATAGCCTCCCCTTTCAACCAAGCACAGCAATAGATTATTGCGCAAAACTCCTAGTCAAAAAAGGAGGAGATCTATTGGCCAACAAGGACTTAATCATAGGCCGTAGCATTGCAACAGACTTCAAGAATCTAATCAAAATCTATGAGAGAGGCTTTGAAATCGTTATCCAGCAAGATGAAATGTTCACAGCAATAAAGCAGAATGATTTAGAAAGTGTTAAAGATTGCGTTTTTAATGGAGCCGACCCAAAACGAGCTAATGTAAATGGTTGGACTGGACTACATTTCGCCGCAGCATCTGGAAATATTACCATGCTCGAATATTTCTTATGTAATGGCCTGAATTTGGAAACAAAAGATATCTATGGTAAAACTCCTCTCCATATTGCTTTTGTCAATGATAGAATTGATCTCATTAAATACCTAATTGACAAGGAAATTTTATTATCTAAGGATATTAATGTTGAAGGAGAATTTTTTTTTCATCTAGCGGCAAGATTAGGTCGCACAGATATCATAAGAGGAATGCAGCATGATATTGATCACGTAGATAAAGGCAATGTGTGCAAACAAACAGCTTTGCATTTATCATGTCAAGGTGGTCATGAAGACGTTGTTTGCCTATTGCTAGGAATGGGAGCATCGCTGTTCGCTGACACCACATTAGGAGAAAAACCTTTGCATTATGCGGCACAAAATGGACATGAGCAAATCGTACAGATTATATTGGACAAAGGAGCCGATCCAATGGCAGTATCTTATGATGGGTGGACTTGCCTTCACTACGCCGCACGTCATGGACATCCAACTGTCGTTAAAACTATTCTCAAACACTTAAACAATACTAATTGTTCTTTGGTGTGTGACTTTATAGATGCTCCAACGGACAAACAAATGCGAGCTCTTCACTTGGCTTCCGAATCTGGACATAAAGATGTTGTGGAAGTATTGTTACATTTTAAATGCACTTTCTTTTTCAAAGATTGTGTCAACATGACAGCGTTGCATTACGCATATAGTGGCGGACATGCCACCATCATCGATCTATTGGTTGACGCAGGAGCGAAATTAATTGAAGCTGAAAAGAATGATTCTTGGAAGAATGTTCATTTAGCTGCAATGCATGGACATACAGATGTCTTAGAACAGTTGTTGAAAGGCGGCCATTCAGCGGCGGAAGCTGATCCTGAAAACGGGTATACCGCTCTGCACAGAGCTGCAGCTGTAGGCCATTTAGAAGTCTTAAGGCTTTTATTCAAATATAAAGCTCCAATCTGCGCTAAAGCTCATAACGGTTGCACTGCATTGCATCTAGCCGTCAGGTACAATCACTCTGACGCAGCACGAATGTTGATTACACGCGCTGCTCAAATTAAAAGCAGTAAATTGACACATCAGAGTAACATGAGCGATTTGGTTAACGCAACAAATAAAGACTGTTCCTCTGCTTTGCATATCGCTGTAGCTATGGACCATGAGATGTGTGTACGACACTTAATTGATGGTGGAGCAAATATTAATGCCAAAGATATAACGGGATGTTCAGCTCTCCACATTGCTGCGAGATATGGTCTCACAAACATTTTAAACATCTTAATAGATAGTGGCTGCGATTTAAATGCAGTCAGCAAAGACAACTGGAGCGCTCTCCATTTTGCAGCAGATAATGGAAATTTTGATGCGGTAAAATTACTGATTGAAAAAGAGAGCAAACTTGACATCTTAAGCAGTAATAATGAAACAATTTTACACTGTGCGGTGGCTAAAGACTTCAGAAACATTGTGCAACTAATTCTTAAAAGTGTCAAAAAAGAAGACAAGAAATCGTTTATCAATACAAAGCAAGGCGACAATGAACACACAGTTTTGCATTTTGCAGTCAAAAATGGGCTTAAGAAAATCACTACAATGTTGTTAGAAAATGGAGCTGATACGGAAATTCGTGATTGCAAAGATGACTCTGCTTTGGTTTTCGCTGCGGTAACTGGTCATGTTGACATCCTAACAGAATTATTGGCTAAAGAAGCATCTATTAAGACTAAAGAAGATTCTGTTAATGCTGAAGATGTATCCATTGTCATTAAGGAAGAAATTCCCAATAGTGAAAATGAATCTATTAAGACCAAAGAAAAATGTGTAAACGCTGAAGAAGTACCTATTAAGAATAAAGAAAGATCTGTTAAGACTAAAAAAGAACCCATCAACGCTGAAGTATCAATTAAGAATAAAGGAAGAGCTGAAGTGATTAAAGATAGTAACTTTCATACTAAAGAAATATCTGTTACGACCAAAGATGGATCTGTTAAAGCTGAAGGTATATCTGTTAATACTAAAGAAGCAATCCCTAATGTTGAAAGAACAATTCCTTATGTTGTTAAGGCCAAAGAAGAAGCTGTAAATGCTAAAGATGTACCCATTGTAATTAAAGAAGGAATCACTAATACTAAAGATACATCAGTTAAAACTAAAGAAAGGTCCATTAAAGTTAAGGAAGTTATCCCTAATATTGAAGAAACATCTATCAAATCCAAAATGGAAGCTGTCAATGCGACAGGTGTGTCCAATGAATTGAAAGAAATAATTCTCAGTGCTAAAGATACATCTTTTAAGACCAATAAAGGATCCATTGATAAAGAACCCAGTAATGCTAAATTGGCATCAAGTACTGCTGTAGCAGCACCCATAAATGCTACAATTAGTAATATGAACATTCCTGTTTGTTTGGCAGCGGGAAATGGACATTTAGAAGCTCTTAAGTTACTGATAAATGCTGGAGCTGATCTTAATTCCCGTGATGGAAAAGGAAATACCCCTTTACATTGGGCGGTCACAAACAAGCGCGTGGAAGTTGTAGAGTTCTTAATAAAGAAGGGGATAAACGTTGAGGTCGCTAATAATGATGGTTTAACTCCTTTTCATTTAGCCGCTCAAACTTCTTGCAAAAGTATTGTCAAGATTCTGCTGTTAAATAGAAAAAAATAAAACAAGTCTGCGAAAATAGGATCAATTTGTCAGTGTGTAATGGCTGGATTGTGTGAAGGCAAACACCCTGGCCTTAGCCCTAAGGAACTGTAGGAAGACAGCAGGAGACCGATAAGAGTGAATGAGTTTCCAGCAGAGACTCTTCAAGGATACTCGTCTTCTTTTTCCCCGATAAACTGTTGTAGTAATGGTTCCTAACAACTCAGAATAATGCAATTTCAACGTCCCTTTGAAGTCATTAAATATTTTTATTTTTTTTAACATAGCCCATAACCTAACCAATTTTTTATATTTTTTTCGTCACTTAATGACTTTTCAAAGGAAGTGTTGAAGTTGCATGATTCTGATTTGTCCGGTCACTGTAGTAATTACCCCACGATATAAAAAAACTTTATTATTAGGTACCTACTCATTTTTATATTTCATGAAAGTGTCTTTACTAGGAGCATAGTAAAATGTTTATTCTCAAAATTTTGTTATCTTTCTGCACTTTCTAGCGATATTATTTCACAGGTACTGATCACGAGAAGGTTGATGAAAACCGATACATATAATAAGTAATAGATACTCTCAGTATCGCCCTGGTGAAAGATCACCATACAGAATACAAACATTAACTCCAAACTCAGGAGACCTTGAGGATAATAATTTGCCTATAATTTTTTGGGATGCTGCGTAAAGGTGGGCGAGTTCTGCATTTTGCCAGAGGCGTGCTTCCTTTTAAAAGTACTCGAGTTCTAAGAGCAGGTCCCGGGTTCGAGGCCTTGGGTTCTGATTGGGTACTGGGGGCTGTTGTGGCTACCAGGACGTACGGGTTCGACCAGATGGGCTCTTGAACTCCCCCTATTCGCGGGAAGCGGATCCTATTCCTACTCCTTTTTCAAATCGACTACTCCCAGAGAACCGGTACAGGATTCGGACCGAAACCCGAAACTCGGAGCCGGACCTAGATAGAGCCCGCACAAGAACTCAAACCCGGACAAAAACACGGGGACGTCAGTGGAGGCATTCAGGCTATAGCTCCGGGTCCGACTCCGAGTTTCGGGTTTATGCCCGAGTCTTGGACCAGGTTCTCTGGGAGTAGTCGATTTGAAAAAAGAGTAGGAGTACAATCCGCTTCCTGCGAAGAACCCTAGTTCAAGAGCCCTCTCCAGTTGAACCTACACATCACTAATGCATTGTGTGGAGGGTCCCTTTGAGGAGAAGAAGGAATGAACATGACTATGACATTTCAGGACTATGCCCAGTACCGAAAGGATCAATGATGATAGTTCCTCAGAACAACATCCATTGAAATACTGGTAGAACCAGGACAGTTTTCCACCTGATACCTGTGCTCCAAAGATATGTTAATCTATCAAACGGACCGCCCCTTTTTGCACAGAGTCAACGGTTTTTTTTTCAAGTATTTTGGGGCTCCAGACCAGAGGTGGCTGCCAAATTCAACAGTGAGGTGCACTTGCGATTTGTACAGGGTCAGCAGTTGTTTTCCATTAAATTATCCACAGGCCCTGTACGTGTACAGTATGCTCAGCTTCTGAGAGGCCAATGCGACTCTGGCTTCGATGGCGTCCCCGTGGTTGAGCTGGTTACTGAACCCGGGTTTCCAGCGACAATATTACCACAAAAATTGATCCAAATGTTTGGGGCAGGGCCACAATGCTTTTGTTTTTCGTAGGCGACAAAAAATATATAAATAAAAAACGCATTGTGACCCCAACCCAATGTTTGAAAACATTTGGTCGCTGGAAACCCGCCTTTAGAGTTACATCAATGACTTAAGCCATGATAAGTGACCATATATCTGATATCTGATAGTCTTCATATATGATGCTTCTTAACACCTCCCACCTCCTCACAACGTACCAAAAATGGGGATGCCGTAGTCTCACCGGCTTAAGGCAGTTGGGACTCTTGTGCAGATTTCGCATCGAATGGTATTAATAGGCGTGCGTCTGCATGGTTGAATTTCGAGTGCATGTCTGCCACCGCACCATATAAACATCTGTGTATGTGAAATTTCAAACAAAGCTACCGTTGTAATTCGGTTTCGAATCCAAGAATTCGTCAAAGGATGGCGCTACTTCTGTTCGCAGGTCGCATGGGAACGTGCCCCCCCTAGGTATAAGTACAACGATTTTGTAAATTTGTGTATCTCTACCGATATGGAAAGATTGACGTAATACTTAGTTGTGAATAGTAGTATCACGCGGCTATGTAATATATTTACATAAGACGTCATTTCCTGTCCCGGTTACTTTGTCCTGGTGACTAGCTATCACTGGATCACAGTGGATCCGAGGAACGGCCAATTTTTGGAACCAGTTCCTATCAGATTTATAAAATGGTCACCCACCAACATTAACTGGGCGAAGCCGAACCAAAAGCCGCCCACAAGCTAGAAACCTTTTTAATATCTTATAAAATAATATTCATTTATTATTGAGTAATCCTGATTGCATTTATTATTCTAATTTGGGTACAGTTCTAAAATTCGTGAATTATAATACTTATCATATTATTTGATAATTATAAAATGGTCAATGGCCATTTCATGTCACTGAACCATTAAATAATGTGTTACAAAATTATTTACATAACAATTCAATGCCAATAAAAACATGAATAATAATTTAAACCAGTACCCACTTTCGTACCTACTTAAAATACATCATATCAATAAAATTAGCTCACTAGGTAGGTACTTTACCAATAATTATCTATAGCACTGCAATCAATTATGTCACGTAGCACTTTGTCAAAAGGTTTTAGTAAATTCATTGAAATATTTTTGGATCTATGGCTTCTGCGGTATATTTTTTACGCATGGCTTTTATTTTCCTAGCTCTTGCGTTTGACGCTTCCACGAAGAGCAGGGTTGTCAAAGAAAAGTTATTGAATGAAAATTATTTTGTCATAAGTAAATTAAACGTACATTTTTTAATTTCATCATTTTAACGAGCGGGTCGTAATATTTAGAAGTAAGACCTAAGGCTGGAGTGTTCTGATGAAGTGAATACAGGTGTGTCAGGACTTCATTGGGTTTATTTGAAGTAAAATATCTTATTGTCATTTAGGTCTCTGATTACTTTGATTTCGATTTAATCCAATTTGAATCGAATGGAGACCTGTTTGATATTTACATGTTTTACGCCAAATAACCGCGCGAATCACCAGATAAAGTTTGTTAGGCACACACGGATGAACTCTGTAATCGATTTTTTTTTTATTTTGTGATAAAAATGGATAAATATACAAAATTACTGATACGGTTAATCATTTGAGTGCCGATTGTCATCCGGGTGACAATATTTCAAGCATATGCGGCCACATTCGGCACACAACAAGTTTTAATAAGCACATTTTATTTTAAAAACACTTTGTATTAATTTGATCATAAAGAAAAACAACTCTTTCAGTCACCCGAAATTGAACATAATTAATTTTATTAATAAACCCAAACTAAGATCCTAAAATAGGTTCTCAGGTTCTTAGTTTGGGTTAAATAAAATGAGGAAAACCTTTCATTTCGGACGTATTGATTAATTATGTATTAAAATGATGAAATATGTGCCTTGTTTAGGTCATTTTAATACAATTTCTAAACGTTAAAACCGCTTAACCCGACTGACAGAAAATGGCTTAAAAAAAGTATGCGCTACTATTAAATGAATTGCGGTTAAAACAATGGTAAAGTTGTCCGCTTCACTTGGCCAGGTATATAATATAAATAACGGCATCAAAATTTCATGTATCGCTCAAGTGAATTAATTTTAACAAAATTAAAATGCATATTTTTTCTTTAGTAATCGTTATCAAGTATAATTTATAGAACTCCATTTATATATATATTTTATATATTTAATAATGTTTCTGCTACGTAATTATAATTACGTGTGACAGCTGTTTCGTCTTCTGAAAGCAGTCTGACAGTTTGTTAAAGCCTTCAGAAGGCGAAGCAGCTAACGCGCAATAATAATTACTTAGCAGTACCTGTTTATAAATAAACAGTTTTTATAAATGAAATCATAATATTATTGAATATATAAAAGAAAAGAGCATATTTTTTAGTCTCCACGGACCTAAATATTCACTTTTCGCAATAAAGTCACTAAATCTAACTATTTAAATAATAAATATTTCGTATTAACCGTGAGGAGGACTTCGACAAGTTTATCAAAATAATATGCTCACAAAGCACTATTTTTAAGGAGAATTGCCTATTTAAACAAATATATAAGTAATAATAATACGCACTAAGCATATTGCGAAAATAATTTGATGTCGAGCAATAACTAATTTTTTTAAATATTTCTTCAATATTGTCAACCCTAAATTATTACGCCATTGTTTCACGTAGTTAATTCAAAACGCCGCGCCGCACCAAGTGACAAGTGACCCGTGTCCCGTGTGGCCCATGTGTTTACTATAGAAACATTCCATTCTAATCGATCTCCAGCGCATTTATTTACAATTATTAAATTATAATATAATACTTGTTTAACATAAAAAAACACTTGTAATTTATAACAAGATTGTAGAAATAATCGATTTTTCGCTAGTTCTTATTTCTTATGTCAGTGCGTTCGAATTTGACAGCTGTCAACTGAAAACATTATGAGCAAGTGTTGTTGCCTGTTTTGTTAAATATTGTGATTAATTGTGAAGTGAAACATGGATTATTCTATTTTTCCATAATACGGTGTACTCCAACAGAGCAAAATGACGACGAAAGAGTTATATACGGAGGTTTGTAAATAGCACAATCAAATTAATAAAATTCGCTTTCAGGTTTGATGACGGAAGAAATTGTTGACCTATTGTAGCTTTCATTCAATAAATACGTGTAAATATTGTTTGATTAGTTACTAAACATAATATGATGCCCGATTTTGTATAAGAAAGGTTTTAATTAACAATTTAAGGCCAGAAGGTGATGTGATCGTCAAATACCCACCTTTCTTTTGATATTATGCATTAGGTAGGTATTTATTTTTCTCACGGTAGCATCGTGAATACGCTTATCAGAACAGCTTTGCAAAGTTACCATTGACGTGTCAATTATTTATTTGACCTTTTATAATGCAGGTCGGCATTTTAAAATGCGAGTTTAATAAACACAGTTATATTAAAAACGTTTTTTTAGGGTTTTTACAGTCAGTTGAATGACAGCTCAAAATAATCAATCTTAATACCAAAACAGAGCTGTTATTTACATTTTCAGATGTCTCGTTGTTTAGTATTTATTTATTTATTTTATCTCTATTCCTGAACATACACATTACAGATTATTACATAGATTTACATAGATAATAAGTTTAGTAATAAGAAAAAAAAAGTTAATGATCCGTAACTGTTAGTAAATAGGTAAGTACCTAGTAGTATTTTGTGAACACCTCACTAGGCGCACCTGTGCTGAGGTGTTCCCATGTTTGGGAATAAATGCTATTCTGTCGACATAAGTAGAAACACCGTATCCTCCTTGATATTGTCAAGAAGGACACTACGGGTCGACCCATGGCAAATTAATTAGGACACATAATATTATGTATCTATTACATAAGAATTAAGAAAGGATGGAAAAGACCTTTTGAGGTGTCCTATCTGTCTTTTTTTATATGAAAATCACAAGAGTCCCAACTGCACCAGCCATTGAGACTATGGCCTCCTCATTTGGAGTATCTTGTGAGGCTGAAGATAGAGGAAAGGGGAAGGAGATGGGGAGAAGGAAGGTGGGGAAGTACCTGGCTATTCATATCTGGTCACCAAACACGGCTAAAGCCATTTCAAGCAACATTTCAATTTTGAATGGTGTTCTTACAACAAGTTATCTTCCACTCTGGAACATGCCTCAAATTTACTATATATTATTTGAAATCATTAAAATTGTCAAATAATCACAAATCAATCAAATACATTTTATTTACCTTCAGATTGCTAGTTGAGATCCCTACCCCTCGACCATGAAGGCCGTCCTATATATCTAACCATCATATCTTATCTTCAAGGGAAGGCAGAGAGGATGGACCGCCACACAACTCTGTCTTGACACACATTCTTTGCTTCATTTACATTAATTAGTGCTTGAAATAGCGTTACCCGTGGTTGATGATATTACCCAATATTTGTTTGCGTCGTAGATTTGATTTTTTAACGCGTCAGCATTCCGAGACTGATGAAATTTTGCACACTTGACATTTAAAATAACGGAAATTTTTTTTTTTCTTTTTTAAGTTATCTCCATACTGTGTCGTCTTTGTGGATGTTTTTTTTAAGGAAAGGAAGGAGAGGAAGTTCTGGGAAGAAAAAAGATATGAGGGGTAGATTCAGTATGTCCGGTTCATCTGCCGCCAAGACCCAGACAAATCTCACCCCACGAAATGGTTACCGGGGCGGCGGTAACACACAATTCCCACACCCCCAAATTATAAACTGTCTACATCTGATTTCGACAAACTCTGTGTAAATGCTCTGTGTAAATGCCCGGTACTTTAGCTAGTTTTTTTATAAAAATGATTTATTCTGTGCATTAAACCTCTCAGGCTATTTTGTTCGCTTTTTGAAACAACTCATATAGGTCTCATAGAAATCGTTGTCTCCCTTACTATCATAGTGAGAAATATGATATTAACAGTGTTAGAAAGAGAAAACACTATGCTTTAAATTCAAATCTAAAAGTTATCCTCAAAATAAAAAAATGTACCTTTATGTATTGCACACTTTTCAAAAACAGTTTTTAGTTTTCGGATGTGTTCAGAAAAATTCCATTCTTATTTTGATTTTATTGTAAAGCCAACACATTTTGACTTTCTGAGGCCTGAGAGGTTAAAGGTACATACTTGTACCACAAATAAATAAATTTTCAGTCATATTATCTTCTCATTACATGCCTCATGCTCTACATGACCAAACCATATAAGGTTTCATTTCTTAAGCTTATTCATTAGATCTACATCAGCCTCGCATTTCTTTCTGGATCTTCACATTTGTAACATGACCAAGTAAATCAAATACCTTACTAATATTTAAGTATAACGACTGTTTAGCATTTAAGCTTTCATAGCACATAAAAAAAATATGATTTACTTACTTGGTCATAAAATAAAACATTATTTTTCATTACAAAAAGTCTATAAGGGGTCATTCATTAATCAAGTGATGTTTTGTGTGTTTTGTAGCAACTTTTTAACCCCCCCCATTTTTTGTGATATGTGGTGAGGTTTTAGGCTACCCCCCCTACCCAAAATCACGTGTATTTTTTTAGCACAAAGTACTTATATTAAAATTTTCAGAATATTATCTTCTGATTAAATTTTGGAAAATTAAGCATCTTAATAAAAATTTCCAGAGAGACATTAAGGTTGCAGTTTGTTTTGGACTGGCATTTGGTTTAGAAATCGTGCGTTTAACGAAAAATAAATACAAGTGATATCTCATTATACCCCCCCCCCCCCCTCCTTGTGATATTTCGTGATTTTTTTCAGAACCCCCTTCCTCCTTTTGAGCCTCATGTGATTAATTTAATGGACGACCCCTAAGTACTTGATTTGTAAGAGGTTTACAGCATTTTGTTATTTTTTTTTAATTAGAAATTTTTTATAATTACTTAATTAAATATTTTGATTTTATTTGAAGTAAAAAACCCTAAACTAATTATTCAACTACCTTTAAACTGTTAAGTACGATAATATGTCAAATATACACTTTTTAACTTCAATACATCTTTAAGACTTATCATTATCTTCAACGTAGGTTAAAATAAGATTAAGTATATTTCTAGAGTCAAATATAATATTGATATTTACTTAGCGTGTCGGTATGTTTTTCTTTTTTTTGGCGTTACTTCTTATAAGAGTTAGGACCCTAAACAATTGTTAAAATTGCCCGGTTTGAACACCATCAAAAGACTATCAGTATATAAACTAACACGGTTTTTTTTTAAAGCAAAATGCACATACATAGATCATTTTCTTTTAATACAGTTAAGTAGTAAAATAATCCTAAAAATCAGTCCAGTTTCGGAGGAGGAAAATGGGGAATACAAAACCTCGATTTTGATGATTTTTTTAAAGGTATTATCAGCCCAAGGTGCAGTTGTCCCTTTTGCTCAGTATTCGGTTGACAGTGACAGCAATAGTTTGGTCAAATACCTATTTTTCAAATTTCTCAGCGACCGGATTTCCTCTTAAGGGCGTTTAACCAGCCAACGGCCGAAAATCCACATTTCGTTGAAAGATGTTCTTATGATCGTACAAGGCGGTTCCAACGAGAAAGATTAATTATTCTCCGTACCAGATTTTTAATATTATAACTCAATGTCGGTTTTATTTCATTCCAAATTTGCTTTAATTTATATCTACATGCAAAAATGCTGAAAGGCGTGATGATAAAACTATTAAAATGTAGTTTTTTAAATTATTTTTTGATCATTAGTATTTATCATTTTTCAATAATGTCTAAAAAAAATAAGAATGTTAAAAAAAATCCGAAATATATTAGTTTGTAATTGCGCAAACAAACACACAAACGGACCAATTTTCATCAAGAAACACATGTAGGTATATTTTTTAATGATTTTATTTAAACTAAAATTAAAATTCTGAGACTTGCGTTTCCCAGATAATTTACTGATTTATTTTTCTGTATGATAATATGATTTGAAATTGGTGTTGTATAATACAAAGTCTTGTTTGAAAATTTAACAAATCTGCCAATGACAAAAATAAACATTTTTTCTCAAAATTTAAAACATGCGTTTACTAGATAAAAGAACAATCTTTCTAAATCAATTTATAATTTTTTGTAGAAAGGAGTCGATACGTCTAAAATCTGATTTAAACATGACATATTTCTGGTTTTTTTCCTCTGGTATTCTCTGGTTTCCCTCTTAAGAATGTAAATTAAACTAGCATTTCATGTCTTTTCCTAATTGTATAAACTGTATTCTTCTATAAAGACAGAGTTAAAGACACATTCTACCCTCTTTGCTCACCATTCTGTGGAACTATATAATGTTGGTTAGTTATTCTTCATAATATAAGTAATGTTTTGCAATACAATGAATCACAATAAATTTTGCATGAATTTTTTTTTCTTATCATAATAAACATTAAGTTTTGATAAGCATTCAATTGACTCATCATTTTGCAAACATATTAGATAGTGAACACGGGAGTGTCTAAAATGTTTTGGCATGACCAAGCGGAACTAATCTTTCCTGTATGATAGCAGACTTCAATGTTTCATTTGATTAAATATATAAATTTATTATGTATTATATTGTTAACCTTTAACTATGGATGTAACATTTTTGTTACACTACTATGGACGTGCAGTCTCACAAACTGCTATCTTTAAAGGCCGGAATCTATCTAGTTAAGTAAGTATTGTACCTAAAATTGTTTTTATTTATTTACGGACTTTACCAAATGGAAATAAAACAAGACATTTTAATTCAAATATATTTATTTTAAACTAAAATCTAACCATTTAACAATCAAAGGCACTTTTCAGTCATTTTTACTCGAGATCATTTTATAAGAACATTATCCAAGGAAAATTACTTTTTCAGTAAGTGTTACTAATTTTACAATAAAATATAAATAATAAAAAATATAAAAACCTTAACATTAACTTCTTAAAACAAAACACAAAAAATTTTCATGAAAATCACCATCAGCTCAATTTATTACACAAACGTGGACGAGCGGTCCCACAGACCGCAATCAAAATATAAAGCGAAATTACTCACGCAAAATACAGCCGGCGACGTAACCTTCACTCTCGACAGTTGTTTCGCCACTAAAACAGGACAGGACAGGCAGAGTTTGGTTTTTACTAAATCTAATTCTGAAACAATAGACATTCACCTTCTAGATCTATCTATTTTTGAAAAAATAATAAATACAGGTTTGTTTATATGATTCTTCGAGTAACCAACTAGCGTGAGAAAGTTCTTGTCGCCTCGGTACGATTTATGGCACCCACATTAAAATATTTCCGGCTACATATTTTTTGCCCCTACATATTACATGACTGGTACTAAGCAGAATGGACATATGTCTAAGGCTCAGTTCTCTGCTAGCTAGTTCCTCCATCACTACTCAAGTAACATTTTCCATTTTATTTATTCTTTCTTGATGGCCTCCGTGGTCAACGGGTAAGGCTCTTGACTAGCGATCCGTAGGTCACAAGTTCAAAACCCAGCGTGCGCAAGTAAATTTTATTTACACTTGCCATGTAAGCAAAGGACCCTGGGTTCGAGTCCCAGTGGAACCAATATCTTTTTCTGATTTTTCTGTCTCCAGATTTTCGATTGAGTTTCGCTAATATCGTCTTCATTTAATTAAATTTTATTTGCTTGATTTGTGTTATTTCACAATTTTTTCACATTTAAAAATTATATAAGGTATATTTCACAGTGGAAGAAACTCTCAGTATTGCGCGGTGTGAGACCACCAATTAGAATTGAAACTTCGCTTGAAATGGCTTTATCCGTGTTTGGTGACTAGATTTGAATAGCCAAGTACTTCCCCACCTTCCTCTTTCCCATCTCTTTCCTGTCCCCACTACCTTCAGCCTCACAACATACTTCAATCGGGGATGCCATAGTCTCACTGGCTCCAGACGGGAGCAGTTGGGACTCTTGTGAGGTATTCACATTAAAAAAAAAGAAGCTAAATTTTGGATCGCCTAAGCCACGCTTATTACGAATAATTTTTAGAAAAAAACTTTAGATTCGCCTTAATTACTATAAAAGCAAACTTTTTGCATTTCGGACGGTGGAAAATGATGCATTTTAATTTTCAACTGTGTAAAATTAAAATTCACTTCGCAAACCGACACAATGTCAAATCGGAGCCATTCTGTCACTATGCCATAAATGAACTAATACCCACTATGCTATCACTGTCATGTTGGTATCCCTGATACATTGCGAAAAGCTAAATACGACTGTAGCCGACTTCGTGGGATACATGGAAAAGCGCGTAATTATGAAAACACAACAGAATTATAATGTTAACAAACCTCTATTCGTATATATTTATTACCATAAAATAACGATTAGCTAGAAGTTACGTAAAATAAAAAACATGCGTATTAGGTAAGCACTACTTTGACGAAATTCTGAAAATAAAATTAATAAAGGCCTTTAGACAAGTTTTTTTACATTGAAAATATTATTTTTACCTGAAAATTATTTTAAGTAAAAAAAAGCTGTGTTTTTTTTTTATTTAGAAAAAAAATTTTCAATATAAAAAAAATTTTTCAATGTAAGTAATTTATATTTTTTAAATTAAAAATCATGGTATATATGCATTTAGTCCACCCCACGGATAATACGGAACTTTGAGGTTAAACTACGAAAGCTGCATGTCATCTTAATTTTAAAAACATCCCACGTTTTGAATGGTTTATTTGGCAAACCAGGGTTTGTCTAGCGGGTTTGTGTAATTATGATTGATTGTCTGTGAAATAAAAACAAAATTAAAATTTTAAATGCATATTTTTTGCATGTTTTTTTGCCTCCCGCGACAAATACTCACTTTTCGTGATAATAAAGCTAAATCTAACTTCTATTATTCAATTATAATGACGACGAATACCAACACCAATTATAATGACGATGAAATCCAACATGATTCCAATACCTCAGCTAGAATCTGAAGTGATTCTGATTAGAGGTTCGTTTACATTTTATTATTAATTCTGTTTTTCATAATTGCGCGCCTCTTCATGTATCCCACAAAGTCGGCTACAGAATGGCCGCGGATTGTCGGCGTATCGGTTCGCGAAGTGAATTTTGGTTTTACGCAATTGAAAATTAAAATACATCATTTTCCATTTATTAGTTTCATTTTATAGTAATTAAGGCGAATCTAAAGTTTTTTTCTAAAAATTATTCGTAAGTAATAAGCGTGGCCTAGGCGATCCAAAATTTACCAAAAAAAGTCAGTCGCCCCGGGAACCATTTATTGGTTACCTCTGCTATAGGTCATAGTGGTTCGCTATGTTTGCTGACTTAACAGGGGTGCCCGAGTTCATGGGGAGAGGTTTGTCCAAACCTTGGCGGCGGATGCATTTGCCCACATACTGCGTTGAAGGCTGGATCGGGAGAGACTGGCAGTGGGAAACCTTTTGAGCTCTCTCTCAACCCACCGGCTTGTACCACAGTGGGAGGGATAAATTCATAGGTCCTTTTTTCCTTCCCAGAACTTCCTCTCCTTCCTTTCCTAAAATGGCCCTCCATACAGGGAATTATTTTCCTCGGTGCCTCCTATGTGGAGCTAAGTAATATAAAAAAAAAATATTTATATATTTTCATTGACAGTTAATGATATTACGGGATATAAGATGTATTGTTTATGTACAAATCAAATAACACTGTACTTACAAGTTTATTATAATAATTTACATCCAAACCATAATTTATATTTTCAAAATATTCATAAGGAACAGTGGGAGCGAACACGTAGCGATTTACGAGCTGTTGCGTCGTCGGCAATTCGGAACAGAATGGTTCTTCTTATTTCGTTCGGGCAGTCGGTGACTAGGTGAAAATATTGTGGGATCGCTATTGGCGTGCGACGAGCCAATAGGAATGATTCCGCGATTCAAAATAGCTGCGGCGTTCGCTGCCACAATATCTTCATAAATAATTAAATATTATTATTATTTTGGCAACTCATCATTGCGCAAGCAACGTTTTCCACTTATAACGATGGGAGTAGGAAGATTTCAAATATTGTCAGGTTATTTGTATATATGTATTTATTTATTTGTAATCCTGCTGAGCGATTTCATATCTTTTGTGGGTCGTTATTAGATAACGGACGTTATCTCCTGTCAGATTTGTGTGATTTTTACATATTTACTGTCACATATTTTAATTTAGATCGTTTTAAACATAAAATGTTATCTCTTTTTAAAACTGCTTTTAAACTTGGCTGGCAGAGGATTTAACATGTGATGCCCAGTTGGGAACCCAAACCTTTGACCACTCGTCTAACAACCCCTATACAGGCGAACCTTAAGGTGCGAATCCGTGCCGCGCGGCAGACGGCAGCAGCAGACGTCGACTGCATTGCCGCCGACGGCACTTGCACTTGCAGTCGATGACTGACGCGTAGCGGCAGACGGCACTTGAGTGCAAACATAGTGCTGAAAATGTCTTCACTCTCATTTAGTTGTTTTTTTTTTTATAAAAGTTTCACATGCACCTTCTTCCAGTCTATTTAAGTACATTGGCAGTATAGGCTTTCTACTTGAGTAATAATACAATAATTAATCATCGTCGTCTTCTTCTTCTTGCAATAACACTTGCAGCATTTTATTATTCATAATTTTATATGGAAGACACAACTGTCGGCAGTACCTAATGCAGCGGACGCAACTACAGTGCCGTCACTGCCATCAACTTTGGAACCTATGTGTTAGTGCCGTCTGCCGTCAGCGGCACTGCAGTCGACGTCTGCTGCTGCCGTCTGCCGACTGCCGCGTGGCACGGAATCGCACCTTTAGTGGGGTTAATAATTACATGCTAAAAAATGTATTGAAATTGTGAAGAAGCAATAAATAAATAAATAACCGGTTTATATATTATTATGCAACAGCCAATAATGAGCACAGAAGCTAGTCGAATGCAGCTAATCTTTCTTGATAAATCCGAAAGCCATAAAATTTGTTCGACCGGTCAATCTTGATTCCGTTCGTTAATATTTCCAATTGTCGCAAACGATAACAACTTCGACGTAGTGGTAAAATATTTGCAAATCTTTAAGGCCTTGTAGTGTATGTACTGTTGCCGTAATGAAATATAAACTTTACAAGAGTCTCGGCTGTATGAATGCCTTTTGATAAGCTTATCATTTCCAGTAGCTACATAAATAACGAATTAATATACATAGTTATCGCAATCAGAGTTGATTCGAACATAGTAGGTACTCATACAGATGCATTACTTGTATACGGCTTGTTTAAACTTATTGAACTTCAGAAAAGAAAATTCCAGTTAAAATTTAATGAAGTTCATTTTTAATATGATAAAAGAATTAACACACCAGCTGAGCGATTCTGTATTTTTCGTGGGATCGTTATTACATAATGGACGTGATCTCCTGTCAGATTTGCGTGATTTTTTATGGCTGTTTTTGCTTTTTCTATGTACAACGTACAATAAATGAATGGAATAATCATGCATACTCGCAGGAATTCGTGTTTAAATCGATCTAAACTAAAGTATGTGACAGTAAATATTTAAAAATCACACAAATCTGACTGGAGATAACGTACGTTATCCAATAAATATCCCACTAAAGATACGGAATCGCTCGGCAGGTCACCCCAAGTGGTTCGCTACGTTTGGTGACTGTGAAGGGGGTTCCCAGGGTACGGTTCCATGCCAACTCAGAATTAAATCAACTCAACACCTCTTTCAAAAGTGATGAAAAGCTATGAAAGTAAAAAACCAGTTCAGTTTACACACAGTAAAAGTGAATCTTCACCCACACAATCTCAACCAATAGGAGCCTTGAAATCTGAGCTTGTAATCAAAGCGGCAAATGAGCGTAGCTTGACGCTTCGTAGGTCTGTAAGTAGGTAATAAAGGTTTCATTTTATCTCATTTTCTCGCAGGCTAAATCCTGTGGGTACTCGCTAGTCTAGAATTAAAAAATCAATATATAGAAGAATACGTCAAGATTCGAATTGTGAATAAAAACAATAGAATATTTAAAGTCGATTGGTTGAAGAATAACAATCGCGTGGGAATTTTATTGCCGATAAACGAAGTTTGTTTTTTTTTTTCACAAACACGCAGTGTATGTTATCTAAAAATGTCGTTTAGTAGTGGATGATGTTGTGTCGACGATCAATGCACAAACTATTGATTAATTGTGCACCAATTAAAAAGGAGATCAACAAGGTACAAAAATATATGTTGCTTAATAAGGGTTAATCGTGTATTGGTAAACAAGGCACGTTTGCGAAAAGTCTATAGGAATATGATTAAAGACGTTTGTGATTCTAGTATCTTCTGTCTTTTTCTTCTTACATTTTCATGTAAGATGTGTGAGAAGGATTTTTATGAACGGCTTTTAGGACGATCGTCGATGACTGTGGTGATCTCTCCCTGGGACTAGTATACTTCATAATTTTAATGATTTCCTCATCTTCATGTTTGTCTACTTCATCTTCTTGTTTGTTGAATATTTGGTTTTGTCATAATTTTTATGATTCCTTATCTTCATGTTTGTCGGCCTCATCTTCTTGTTAGTTTACTATAGGTTCTATTCATAATTTTTATGATTTCCTTATCTTCATGTTTGTCGACCTCATCTTCTTGTTGGTTTACTATAGGTTTTGTTCAAAATTTTTATGATTTCCTTATCTTCATTGTTTGTCGATTTCATCTTTTTGTTTTTTTAGATTTTGTTAACAATTTTTATGATTTCCTCATCTTTGTGTTTTTTGAGCCATATTTTGATATTTTTATTTATTTATTTTAGTAACTATATATTTATTATTTTTTACATTTTTATATGAAACATGTTAGGTTAGGTTAGATTGTTATTGTTTTTAAACTTGTTTATCTCCTTGGAATTTTTTTTTCATTTGGAAGGGCATTATATAATTTTGTGGCGTGGAATTTATGTTTTTTCTCTTTGAAAGATGTATTTAATTTTGGGAGGGTAGTAGAACTTTACTTTAACAAAAATTTAATTTTTTTTTTTGTATATTCCAGGGTGCCCGGGTATGGGTCCCGTCCGCCGCCACCGTGTGGGAGGGCGCCGAGGTGTTGACGGACTGGGACGGCGCGGCGCTGCTCACCGTAAGGCTGGACGCCAGTGGCGAGACGAGACAGCTGAAGGTGGCGAGCGCCGACGATCTGCCGCCGCTCCGCAATCCCAGCATCCTCATCGGCGAGAACGACCTCACTTCGCTGAGTTATCTGCACGAACCGGCCGTGCTGCATAACCTCAAAGTCAGGTGAGAACAAAATTTTTTAACCCTTAGTTACTTGCACCTAAAAAGTTACGTAAGTCATTGCGTGGGGTGTCAAACACCTCGTTTTTGTTTATAGAAATAAAACAATATGTTTATAATTAATTTTATAAACTGCATATCTCGATACAGGAATGCCCTAGTGAGATGTGCAGCTTATGTTTTCATGTATTTCTTATTTTTTTTCAATAAATAAATAAATTTATTTTGAACTTTATGAGTAAAATCTCAAATTGTAATATTTAATTAAATGAAGACAATATGTATAAGCAAAACTTAATTGAAATTCTGGAGACAGAAAAATCAGAAAAAGATATTGGCAAATCTGGGACTCGACCCAGGACCTTCTGCTTACATGGCAACAGGTCTACCAACTGAGCTAAGTTGTCTACATCCAATTCGGTCACTTTTAACTGTATCATACTTCGACTAAGAACTACCAACACTATCTTCATTTTCTTAAATTTTTGGTGATAGCTGCCAATAATATGTGCATTAAGAAAATGAAGATAGTGTTGGTGTAGTTCTTTGTCGAAGTATGATACAGTTAAAAGTGACTGAATTGGATAGAGACACCTTAGCTCAGTTGGTAGAGCTGTTACCATGTAAGCAGAAGGTCTTGAGTTCGAGTCCCAGAGGTGCCAATATCTTTTTATGATTTTTCTGTCTCTAGTATTCGATCGAGTTTCGCTAATATTGTCTTCATTTAATTTAAAAAAAAAACAATTATTTATTTATATGCAAAATCACACTTTTATTAATTAATATTTTTAAACTTACATATTAATCAACTTTTATACTATTTTTTTTAACAAAGTGGTAATGAAATAATTTGTAATAATTAAGTACATTAAAAAATATATGTTTTTCTATCACAATTTTGGCAGACAACAATCATTGGCATTTGGAGCACTTAGTCTTTATTTTTCTATATTTGGTTCTTCGAAATATGACATCTTTTATATGAAGATGGTTGGATAGCTCCAGAAGATGAATCATGGTCATCTACTTTATGAATCCGTTTTGGTCGCTTTAGTCACCCGGGGTGTTGCACATCCCAAACGCGCTGTCCAAGCACAATCATACACAATTCACAAGGTCACGTGCTTACACGAAGCTACTAAGAGAATTAGAGCGGTAAATTCATATTTTAATAAGTTATACGCTCCCAAACACGGTCAGGGGTGTTTTGCATCCCACGTGAGTAATTAAGGGTTAATCGACTTCAGCTACAACATGTTCACATTTCGAGCTCATTCAACATTGTTCCTGATGCTTTTTTGTTTTATTCCTTTTTTTTTAAAATGTGAATACCATACAAGAGTTCCAACTGCTCCACCGTAAGGCTATGACATCCCTAATTGGGGTATGTTGTGAGGCTGAAGAGACTGGGAAAAGTGAGGATATCTAAGTGTCCAGAGAATCTAAGTGTCCCTTTCTTAATCTTATTAACTATGATAGATCAGCCTTGCATTGTTTCTGGATCTCCACTTTTGCAACATGGTCATAGCAGGGGTGCCCGGGTTCATGGGGTGAGATTTGTCTAGGTCTTTGGGGCACATGCGTTTGGCAGGCAGGATAAGGAGACTGGCTGATGGAGAGATTTAACTCTCCAATTGTGATCTTTCTCTTGACCTCTCGCCTCATCGCCTTGTACCGCAGTGGGCGGGATGGATTCATACGTCCGTCACTTCTGGACACATTGACCCCCAGATTCTTACCCACCCCTTCACACCTTTCTCATTTCCCAAGCTTTTTCTCCTTCCTTTCTCAAAAAGACCCTCCACACAAAAATTGTTTTCCTCAGGGCCTCCTCTGTAGAACTAAAGTAAAAAAAAAAACAAAGGTTTGACCACACATACTAGGGATCGCATTTTTACAATATTTTATCTTCTGAACCAAATTTTGTAAGTATGTAGAATCGCTTCAGATATAAACATGGCACAAAAGAGAGTTTGAACCAGGGAATTTGCTGACATTTCGAATAAGAACCTAACTGTTGTGTGCTATGTGCTTCTAACCTTTAGGCCATAAAATAATATCATAAAGGTGATCTAAGCCGGTACCTACTACTTTTTCTTGTTTTTATAACCAGTTCTTGTTTATATTTTAAAATTATGCATGCGGAGACCAAATTTACAATTTTAATGTCAGAATTTATTAAATCAATATTTATTTAATTACAGTAGTATAATTTTTTTTAAATTAAAATAATTATTATTAAAACAGATGATGACATGTTACAAAACAGCATTTGATTAAACATATTGTCATGCTAAAAGTAATGAAAAACCACATGTGTTTGCACAAGCCAATGAATTTTTGTGTCTGCGATTGTGATGGATTTCACAAAAGAACAGATGTACAATTGTACATTAATACTGTAAACCTTGGTTAGCCAAGCCTCTAACAACAAATAAATTTTAAAAAAAACATTGTGACACTTGAACTAACATCAGGGTCCCAAAAAGATGTTACGAAAGTTAATATGTATTTCATCCAAATGGATGCATTATTTGATGCAAATGAATTTCGATTACATTATTTTATGTACATATACAGTGTGTTAAGGGACGTACTTGACTTACTTTAACCAGTGATTCCTGACATTATTTGGAGTAAAAAATGTTAATAAAATTTTGGTCTCCGGTGACATTTTTAATGTTTTTTTTTTCTACAAAAATGTTAAAAATGGTAGATGTTGGACAGTTGGAGGAGTGGTTAGTGGTTGGTCAGTTACTCGGCTGAGTGACCAGTGACGACATGTGGAAGAATTATTTTTTTGTTTGATTTTGAAGTAAAAAAATTTGAAAAAAAATGTCACCAGAGACCAAAATTTCATTTACATTTTTTGCTTCAAATAATGTCAGTAATCACTGGTTAAAGTAAGTCAAGTACTTCCCTTAATACCCTGTATATATATTTTATTTGAATTTATAGTAGTATACCTGTGGTATATTTTTTTATAAATTTAATTAAAATTAAATTTAATAATGTTATTATCAAGTTCTGCAAGTATTTTAGTATGTATTTTTGTTACATTTGTTTCGGTTTACAAGACCATTTTCAAACTGTCAATGGTCTTGCGAACCGAAAAAGCTGTAACAAAAATACTTGCAGAGATTGATAATAACATCACCAAATTTAATTTTAATTAAAATAAATGGAGGTCTACAAATTAAACACAAATACAATTAATAATAGTAGATATGTAGAAGAAGTCGGGAGAAGAGTGTGTATGAGACGATGTTTGAATGTGAATGAGGCAAGGAGTGTGTGCCAAGACCGAATTGTTTGGCAGTCCGTCCTCTCTTTCCAACCTTGTGGGGAAACAGCGTGATGTTACTTAGTTGATTTTTAAAAAATCATTATAAAACTCTTCTAAATTTCCCCATTGAGGGCCTTTAACCAGCCAGTGGGCGAGAATCAAAATTTCTTCGAAAGATGTTCTTACGATCGTACAGGGCGGTTCCAATGAGAAAGATTAATTATTCTCCGTACCAGCTTTTTAAAATTATAACTATATCGATTTTATTTCATTCAAAATTGGCTTTAATTTATACCTACATTCAAAAATTCGGAAAGGCATGGTGATAAAACTATTAAAATTACTTATGTACTTTTTGTAATTATTTTTTGATCATGAGTATTTATAATTTTTCAATAATGTCTAAGCAAAATAAGAATGTAAAAAAAACTTAAATACATCAGTTTGTAAGACTGTAAATAAATAGACAAACTGAAGTATTTTCACCACAAAACACGTGCGCGGATCTTTCTTTTAATGATTTTATTTGAACTAAAATTAAAATTCTGAAATATTGCTTTCCCAGATGATTTATTGATTTATTTTTCTGCATGATTTGAAATGTGTGTTGTATAATACAAAATTTTGTTTGAAAATGTAACAAATCTGCCAACGACTTACGGTATAACTTTATTGTGCTAAAAATAAACACCTTTTCTCATAATTTAAAACATAACTTTACCAGATAAAAGAACAATCTTTCGAAATCAATTTATACTTTTTTGTGGAAAAGAGTCTTTATGGCTAAAATTTTATTTAAAAATGACATATTTCCAGTTTTGTCTGGTTATTCTCCTTAACCCATTGGCCACAAACCCCGGCAGCCTGCCGGGTGTGCAACTCAGGTACTTAACCACCAACGCCGGCACGCTGACGGGCTAGAGTAGGTCCGCCAAAAAACGGACAATGAGCACGACAATGACATTTTTTAATAAAATTTTGAATGCCGAACGCTCTGTAGGTAATTAATAATCCATTTCATTGAATTGGCAATAATATGTTTCTTATGTTTTTTCCCTGATATTTGTGTTCCAAGTTTTATATGCAGCCAGCCGCCATTTAATTTCTTAAAAATTGGGAGCGGTTCTAGGCTTTTGGTAGTACCCTGAACGTCCCTGATTGCTTTGAGGACTATCATACCAAATTGTTTTATTAGGTATTAGTATAGTATACAAGTATGTAAAAAATAAAAATTATTATCGTTCGATTTATGAATATTAAATTTTTTTGTAACTTTTCGAATAAAATTGTGGAAAAAAAATTACGAATAAAGAGAAGGTTATATTTGTATCCTTATTTACACATATTTTAATATTTCTTTTAATTTAAATTTTAATGTTTTTCTTTACCTTAATCCAATATGGAAACAAATTTAAAGAAATTAATTCATTTGAATATTCGGTTCTAAAGTTACAATAGATTCAGTACACCAATGTAGGTTTCAATTTTTGGTACAAAATTAATTCAGTAGTGAAGGCCAATTTTTTAGCTCATTAATTCTGTGGCCATTTTATCATCAAAAAAAGGTTTGCTGCAGTGAAGTTTAGAAAACCCTACTTTAGATAATTGATTTCTTCTTTCTCCTTATTCTCCCCTCCCCACAATAACATGATACATATATACTCTGTCGTTAATCCCCACAAATGGCTTCTCCGCCCGTATCTGATTTCCTCACCACCATTTGTCTGTGCGCTTATGCTACTTACCAATGATTACTTGCGTATTCTTTTATTGCCAGATTTACTAAAGTACCTCTCCCCATTGTGAGGTTGACTTCTTGCCAAGTGCTTAGCACAATAATTGACATTGGGCGCAGAGGTGGCAGACCCAATTTCCTTCTAAGTTTCTTATTTACTTAACTGTATCTCAATTTGTGAATTGTGACAATATTAGTTGCTGGTATTATTGAGCAAAATCTAGATATTACAATTATTATTTTGTTCAGAATTACTTTGTATGTTAATAATCTTTATCTTTATTACTAAGTATAAAATGAAGTCGCTCACGCTGTATGTGCGCTTAGATCTTTTAAACTAGGCAACGGATTTTAATGCGGTTTTCACCAATAGATAGAGTGATTCATGAGGAAGGTTTTTAGGTATATAATTTGTCGAGGTTTTGTGTAAATTGGTTGAAATACATAATATATCTGACCAAGCGGCGGCGAGCATATGATGGCGATGGCGTTAGTTATAAAGGTTTCGTTAGCCACAGCAACGTGTGGTCGGGTCTTTTAGTATAGAATAATTCTAAGGCTAGCTTGAAGTTGTTCGGAAGTTCAACCTGTGTAAATGCTCATGCGACCGTTTACATCTGTAAATTTATTTGTGGTAAGATGTCTTCCTCTCAACAATGAATGATCCTACTACTGTCAAATTTAGGCCATTTTAAAGGCAAAAAGGCCCAAATAAAGTGTTAAAATAGAATTTGGCTTAATTAAACAATTCTCCACGCGCTTTTGTGCCGTCACAGGCGGTAATTAATGGAGTTCTTTCATTTTATCCATTTTCTTTCATTTTATTAATAATAATATTCCTTTTTTTTTTTTACATTAATATCTCACAAGAGTCCTAACTGCTCCCGTCTGAAGCCAGTGAGACTATGGCATCCCCAATTGGGGTATGTTGTGAGGCTGAGGGTAGTGGGGAGGGGAAGGAGATAGGGAAGAGGAAGGTGGGGAAGTACCTGGCTATTCAGATCTGGTCACCAAACACGGATTATGCCGTTTCAAGCAACGTTTCAATTCTGAATGGTGGTCTTACACCAGGGCGATACAGAAAGTATCTTCCACTTTGGAACGTGCCGCAAATATACTATTTTATTACTTTAAATGAATAAATTGTGAAATAACACAAATTAATCAAATAAAATTTATTTGCCACGCCGGGATTCGATCCCGCGACCTTCGGTGCGCGAGTCAAGCATCTTACCGCTACGCTACGCCGGCCGTCAGTGCAACCCCTGACTGCAACTGACTTCAAATTCAAATACGTAATGTTATAAACAGAAACATTGAGATTAGAAAGAATTGGACCGATAATAAAGTGTAAATAAATACTAGTTTTATAGGAAAAAAAACCTACAAAAAAACTGTTTTTTAATTTTTGAAATTTCGCAACTGTGATTTTGGTACAATATCTTTCGGCAAGTCTCTTAGCTTATCAAACTGATTTTATAAGCTGTGAGAAGGCTGGAAGTTCGCGCGGACGTGATTAGATTTGTCATAACACTCGCGAAAGAACAGCTTGTTTAACTTGCTATAAATTATGTTAAGTGAATTTGGTGTCTTGGTAATTTGGTCATAAATCATTTACGGGAAAAAACTTACAAGTGTAAATCTAGCCTTAAATAACCGAATGTGAAATTCCAACACTTTCTCTTAGCCCTAAATATCTTGCGTCTTCAAAATTATAGACCATTGAATGGATTTTAATTTTTACTAAGAAATCTTATTTATTAAACAGACTTTGTAATAATTATGATCATTGGACACATCTTCTTAAATTTACAGCAATAATAATAATTGTATTCTAAAAAAAACAGTACTGATGCATTAAACACCATTCAGTAGGTAACAGTTTCACATTTGTATGAATATTTATATAGTGGATTGTTAATATAAACAAACATTGTATGAGTATGAATATTTATTAACACTGAATATTTTAATACTTAGTAATATTATGCAGCTGGTGTGTAAGAATTAATTATTAATATTCTTTTTTATTCTTGATGAAAACTTTATTTTTAATGTGAGTGCTACACAATAGACGTGGGCAGAATGATTCCCAGGAGTGAATCGATTCAGTCTGATTCCCCTGGCCTTTGGAATTGATTCGTTTTATCCATTCCTTTAATTCCCAAAAAAAAACAGAGATGAACAGGGAGGCTACGAGTCACCGCACAGGAGACCGAGAGGCTACGAAGCACCGTACAAAAAGGAGACCGATTGTTCTGTCTCATTATCTCTCAGGCTAAATAAAACCTATAGATTAATGTTCTCTTTTTAGTGCCGCTTTTTCGTTTCATCGAATTTCATATCTCAATTAGTGGGGAGGCTACGAAGCACCACACAAAGAGGTGACCAATACGCTACGAAGCACCACACAAAGAGGAGACCGATTATTCTATCTCATTATCTCGCAGGCTAAATCCTATAGATGTATGTGTTTGTCTTTTTTTAGTGTCGGTATTTTTCGTGTGTAAAATGTATTTATAGCTAGCAATTAAATCTTAAAATTAAACAGTTTTTTGTTTCACCCCTAAAGTTTTAATAATTTTATTTTATTTATTAAACTTAAAACTGTTCCACTTCATGTGATCTAATATAAACATACATTT
Organism: Limnephilus lunatus; assembly: GCA_917563855.2. Classification (NCBI taxonomy): domain Eukaryota; kingdom Metazoa; phylum Arthropoda; class Insecta; order Trichoptera; family Limnephilidae; genus Limnephilus; species Limnephilus lunatus. The sequence goes on from OU830596.1 coordinate 25,785,385, forward strand.
TAACATTGATGAGTATTTTATGACAGCTAACCACAGCTGATTGGTCTTATAATATCTGCAAATTTACATATTATATCTAGCCAAGATCTACGTCTAAAAGTAGGTACTTATATTCCCATATCTTTCGTACATACCAAAAAAACCGCTAATAAGTCCATCCACTTTGCTTCCACTTTTCTAGATGATTTTCGGATTCAAAGTCGAAAGTTTTCGACAAACTATGTAATGAAATTGACGGCTTGGCGTGTGGATGAATTATTAACCGTTTCTGTGCCAAGAGCGAGATATCTCGCATTCTTGGCCGTGCCCAGCAGGCCGGCCATAGAAAAATAGCGAGTATTCTCGCTCTTTTTGAGCCTCTGTATCATACATATGTCCCATTTTTTATTTATTTAAAATATGGAACAAACCGAGAGATCTATTGGGATGAATTTTCGAATTTTTTTTTATTTAGATTTTTTAAAATTTTTTTTTTAAATTAGATTTAAAAATGATTTATTTTGATTAAAAGTTCACGGCCTGCTGTGCACAGCTACACTTCTACCTACTGGCATTTAAAAGGTTAAGCGCATGGACGGATTAAGGGCCGGCTTGAGGAATGAATTAGTAACTTTTTACTAGTGTTTTGTGTCTTACTTTTCTTTTGTGGCTTGATTAACTCGCAAGCTGCGAACCTAGTATAGACTGGGTTTCATTTCGGACAGAAGATTGACGTGGACGATGACGTCTGACGTGATGTCTGAGATTTACGAGAGACGATGATGTCACAATTGAAAAAGACTTGTTTTAATTCCTGAATAAAATTCCTGAATAAAGCGCTTCGGACAATCACGATAGCGACAGACTAGATACGTGGGACGCGGACATGGGGTGCGGACCCGGGACGGCGGGGACCTTAGGACCATCTCAGGATATTGACTAGGACAAATGATTAATTCTTGGCGTGAAAGAGACGCTCGGTCAACTCGGCTGAATCGCGGCCGCGTTTTGGGATGGAGATTTTTATATCGGGTGTTTTTAGAAAGGCGGCATGCGGCGGTAGCGGAATACGACTCATACGAGTCGTTCACAACACCGTCGATAACTTCGCGGCGCGCCACCCATTGAATAATATTTAAATACCTTTGAAACATTATAATATTTTAATCATTTACGGAACACATTATTCATTGAAATAATTTAACAGTAAAATAAATGAAAATTAAAAATGTATGGTGCTGTTAAAAATCGTAGGATGCAAGGCCAAAGGTAAGGAATGAGAAATCAATTCCTTTTGAAATTGAGAATCAGATCTAGTGTGTCACAAGATTGAATTTATTCATTTAATTCGGTCATTCAATTTTGCCCACGTCTACTACACAATACAGATTTATTTTTTCAAAAGCTACCTTGAACGAATTTAATTAATTGGCCATCAGACTATTTATTTCTGTTTTGATCTATTTATTTGAAAAAAACAATATAAAAAACCAATACATTGCAAAAGTGGTAAAGAAAATTATATAATTAATGCATTTACAAATACATTTACTAACCTAACCAGACAATGCTTCCCTCGATGCAACACTAACTCTAATAGGCCACTTGCATCACATTTTTTAATTTTTTTTTCCAGTTTAGGCAAATATTCTAAGACCTTCTGTTTTTTTTTTTTTTTAAATCGTATTTTTGAAACCCTGGCGATTTTTTGAAAATTTCAATCCTAAAAATCAGACCATTTTTATAAACCGGAAAGACGGGACATAATTTTGTGGGTGCGAGAAAACGATAATTACATAGCCGAAAATCATTTAAAAAAAAGAACTTTTTCCACACGAATAGCAATAAATTGTACGGTTCTCTTCGTAACATCTGTAAAAACACCGCCATCTTTATCAAAAAATCAAACCAAAGGAAAAGTTCGCATAGAACAAACAATAAATCTAGTGAACGTTACACGCAAATTCAAAATTCGCCGGAAATCAAAGTGTTGCCATATAAAAAAAAAATTAATCAGTGTGTGGAATTTTACAAAATTAAGGGAACATAATCGGAGATGGGACATTTTCATGTAGTGACGTCACGAGCTCAAATAATGGATTTATTAATTTAAAAAAAAATAAAACTAAACATTTCTAAAAATTTTTACTAACCTTTTCGTAATCTTAGTAAAAAAATCTATCCACACGATTTTTTCCAAGTCGTTATGAAATCCATGCAAGTGGCCTATCAAAACATATTTACAGCTATTACTACACATTAATACATAATAAATTCTTAGGTTTTTTTAAGTTTTAATTAAAATGGGTATTCCAGGAATTTTGTTCACTCTGAATAAAATTGATAAGCTTTCAGATTCTACCACCTAACACTAGAAGTCGGGATTTATTTCAGTGCAGTTTTTCTGGGACTAACTACCATATGTGTTCCTCTTTGCCCAGAATACTGATCGAGGGAAATAATTAGCCAAGTCAGTGGACATCTTCAATTTACCTCCAAACAAATACAAAATATTGTTATTGAGGCAGTTCAGTTATGTATAATAAATACTATATAATTTTTACTATTCATATGTAAAAGCCCATAAAAAAGGGCATTAACAAATAAATAAATAGATAATGCATAGATAGATACTGTTCAGAGATGTCATATCAACTCGTAGGAGGCGTGACGCTACCCCCTCCACCTCTACACGTCGCACGCCGATCTGGACAGCCCAGGTCGGTATCACGATGGGAGCGTAGGTTTGCGTTGCTTGTGACAAGTGTTTTTCTAAAGCATGTATTTCTTTTATTGAAAAGACAAATATCTTTGTTTACATCACTTCTTTACATAGTATAAAGCAAAGTCGCTCGCGCTCTCTGTAAGCTTAGATCTTTTAAACTACGCAACGGATTTTCATGCGGTTTTCACCAATAGATAGAGTGATTCATGAGGAAGGTTTTGGTAAATAATTTGTCAAGGTTTTGTCTAAATTGGTTGAAATATATAATACATAAAGGGAGCGGGCTGGCAAGTGGGCGGTGTGGATTTGATATGTATGCAAATTAACAGATGGCGTTGGTTATAAAGGTTGGGTAATGGCGTTGTCAATAGATGGCTTTGTGTTTCGTTAGCCACAGCAATGTGTGGTCGGGTCTGTTAGTTATTTATAATATACACAATCAACATTGTTCACGAAACATGTTGATTGTGTATATTATAAATAAAGTGATGTGAACCAAGTTATTTGTCTTTTCGATAAAATAAAGAATGCCACCACAAAGCGAAATCCTTTCAGAAGAAGTTTTCTTTGAAAAATTTCATGTATTTTCATAGAAATTTTATGGATTGTAAATAGTCCCGATATCTTAAAGCGTTGCGTACTTTGGCCCAGTGTGTTTTATTACCTTAAATTCTTATTGCCTTCAACATCAAAGATTTATCTTTGGATCTTTCCCCATTTTTCGTGAGATTTTGGGTGTCAAGAAGATGTATTCTAATTTTAAATGATTTCGAAAATAATTATTGATTTTTTTTTTTTTTTTCTAGGTTCTGTGACCTGAATGCCATTTACACATACTGCGGTATAGTTCTGGTGGCCATCAATCCTTACGATGAACTTCCCATTTACGGTAAACCATGATTGCTTTATTGCTGTATCCATAATACATATAATGACAAGATTAGATGCAATAAGTTGACATGATAGGCTAAAATTTGCAAGAATTACGAAAGTTGGCAAAAATGACAAAATAATTAAGAATGACTCTGAATATTAACAATAATGTATAAGAACTGCATGATTGACCAAACATCGTCTTAGTTCTCAATTGTCCAAACGACTATTAGAAAATTTTACAGGAGAAGGTTTTCTTTCATTATTTCAATGAAACATTATGATTGGTGTATAAAGCTATTTCCGTAAAGGTAAAGAGGTCTCATTTGTTTAAATAATTATTATAATGATTATTGACTATCATTTTTTATACTTTATTTTTAATTTTAAAGTAGAGATTGAACAAAAACTAAAATGGTCGTTTGGCTATTGAGAACTAAGGGCGACGAAAAGTGGACAAGAAAGACAAAAATATGCATGCACGATAAATCAAGTCAACAAGAATAGCCGATCATTCTTGTTGTGCTTTTGACAACTGATTGGTTCAAAATTATAAAATTTGACATGAATGACAATGTAGGTGTGATCTACAACATTAACATTTTAACCTTTGCTATAACTTTGATTTTAATTTCTCATCAGTCTTTCAACATGTTTGAATGTTCCAGGCGAGGAGACCATCCTGGCGTACCGGGGGCAGGCCATGGGAGACCTGGATCCTCACATCTTCGCGGTGGCGGAAGAGGCCTACACCAAGCTGGAGCGGGAGCATAAGGACCAGAGTATCATAGGTAATCTAACCAACCTTCATCACACTTCATTTTTCATCATCTGTCATCATTCTTCATTCTTCACTTTTATCATATTTCATTATATTTTATCCTTCATTATTAATTATTTTTCATTATTCATCAACCTTCTTTTTAAATAGGCTTCTTATTCATTTTCTTTTGTTATTCATTCTCCTTCATTATTCATTTTCTTTCTTTATTCATTGTTCGTTGTCCTTCATTAATCATTCTCCTTCATTATTCACTATCTTTATTATTAATTGTCCTTCATTAATCATTCTTCTTCATTATTCATTATCTTTCATTATTCATTGTCCTTCATTATTCTCGTCCTTCATTATTCATTCTTCTTAATTATTCATTATCTTTCATTATTCATTGTCCTTTATTATTCATTATCTTTCATTATTCATTCTCCTTCATTATTAATTATTCATTATCTTTCATTATTCATTGTCCTCCATTATTCATTCTCCTTCAGCATTCATTATCTTTCATTATTCATTCTCCTTCATTATTCATTACCTTTAATTATTTTCTGTGTCCTTCATTATTCATTCTCCTTCATTATTCATTATCTTTCACTATTCATTGTTCTTCATTATACATTACCTTTCACTATTCATTGTTCTTCATTACTCATTCGGCTTCAGTATTCATTATTCATTCTCCTTCATTATTCATTATCTTTCATTATTCACTGTGTCCTTCATTATTCATTCTCCTTCATTATTCATTATCTTTCACTATTCATTGTTCTTCATTATTCATTCTGCTTCAGTATTCATTGTTCATTCTTCTTCATTATTCATTATCTTTCATTATTCACTGTGTCCTTCATTATTCATTCTCCTTCATTATTCATTATCTTTCACTATTCATTGTTCTTCATTATTCATTCTGCTTCAGTATTCATTATCTTTCATTATTCATTCTCCTTCATTATTAATTATTCACTAGCAGTTAAAAACCCTAACCCTTTTTGCAGCTAGGCCCTGCGTGCGGCTTTTAGTTAGGATTCGCCCAGTTTGAGTGTAGGCAACCATTTTATAAATCCGATATCCACTGTGATCCAATGACAACTAGTCACCGAGTTAAAGTAACCGTGACAGGCAATGACGCCATATGTAATCTCTCAATATCCGGAAAGTGGCGACATCGTGTTACGAATTCTTCAATTCTAAACCGAATTACAATGGTATTTTTGTTTGAAATTCTACATACGCAGATGTTATTTGTGGCGCAATGCGTACGGCATGGCGTCAACATGCACTCGAAACTGGATTCTGAAATTCAACCACGCAGACGCTGGGGTAATAATAACATTCGATTATCTTTCATTATTCATTGTCCTTCATTAATCATTTTCATCTTCATTATTTTATCATCCTTCATAATTCATCATCCTCAATTATTTAATCGTCCTTCAATATTCATCATTCTTCCACACGTGCACGAACAACAGTCAACTTGATAAACATATTTTTTTTCACACTTATAGTGAGCGGCGAATCAGGAGCGGGGAAGACCGTATCCGCGAAGTATGCAATGCGCTACTTCGCTACGGTGGGGGGCAGTTCTTCAGAGACGCAGGTGGAGCGCAAAGTGCTGGCCTCCAGTCCCATCATGGAGGTGAGTCACTTCTAGAGCCTCTGATATTTTGCAATGTTCACGTCCTCGTAAATGAAACTATAAACTCAGATTACTTCAATGTATTCTTCATTTTTATAATATATGTATTTAATCTGACATTGAGCATATTGCATTCCAAAACTAACATCGCCACATGAATGCAATAACAACTCAAGTCAAAATTTGACAATTTTCGATAAAATATTAAATATCATCAGTTTTATTATTTCTTTCTCTTAAAAATTGTGAAATAATTATTCATAATCAATTTATTTTGATTCTTATTTTTTGCCGCTTACGACCGTCCTAACCCGGGACGGATATATATCATATATAAAGATAGCAGCCAATAATATGTGCGTTAAGAAAATGAAGATAGTGCTGGTAGTTCTTAGTCGAAGTATGATATAGTTAAAAGTGACCGAATTGAAAATGGGTTCCATAGCTCAATCGGTAGAGCACTTGCCATGTAAGTTAAGGGACCTGGGTTCGAGCCCCAGTGGAACCAATCTCTTTTTCCGATTTTTCTGTCTTCAGATTTTGATTGAGTTTCGCAAATATTGTCTTCATTTCATTAAATAATAATAATATTTGGATGACTTATATAGTTCCGTTTTGTGAAACATCGTCTTAAGGGCGCTGTACGAACTTTTAAAATATTTCTACAATCTTCTAACTATAAACTAGACAAACCACTATAACAACTCATCGCTAAAAATTGCATCCACCGGTTCATCGATCACCGATACGAAACTATATGTACAATGATTTGACCAATGAACGCGATGCTGCTGTAAAAATGTACTGTACAGGCAGAAAATATATACAGGACCATACCTACCTGGAAGATCACTGTCATGGTTATGTTATAAAACAGGCATAAATTATGGCGGTCCGGAGAAAAGGCCTTCTAAGAGAGCAGCTCTAAATTGAGGCGGCTCAAAGGAAATGGATTAAGCCATTTGGACTACGGCATCCCCAATTGGGGGTTGTTTAGTTAGGTTGAGGGAATGGGGAGGGGAAGAAGATTGGGTAGAGGAAAGTTGAGAAGTATCTGGCTATTCCGATTTGGTCACTAAACTTGGCTAATGCCATTTCACGCATCGTTTCATTCCTGAATGAAACAATTAAGGACGATATTTGAGTATTTATCACTCTAGAAAGTGCTCAGATGTTAAGTTTTAGTTTCACAAAATATTGAAAAATTGATTTTATTTTACATGTTTTTTTAGTTTGTTTTTAATTATTATTCTGTTATTTTTCTCCTCAATAATCTCAATAATTCTTCATATTTTGAAGTGTGGTGGTCTTGCATTCAAACAGCAACGTTTTCGTGAATGCACAACAATTAAAGAAAATTTATACACAAAATTAAAGAAGCCAGTAACATTTGTATCTCTGAGTCTTTTGTAATCAAAAATATTGCTTAAAATCAGCGAGTTTTTGAATTTTCTCAATTGAAACCCTTGTTTTATTTTGAAAACTGTCAGATAACCATGTGTTATATTATAGTTACCATTAAATTTACTCTTAGTGCAAATAAATGCGTTAAAATGGAGTGTAGGATATTTTTAGGTTATGATATAAAATATTTTGATCGTGTACTAATGAAATATTGTAATGTTCAGGCTATAGGAAACGCAAAGACTACAAGGAACGACAACAGCTCCCGCTTCGGAAAGTTCATCGAGATCCACCTCAGTCGGAATTTCCACATAGTCGGAGCTTCTATGAGGACCTATCTCCTGGAGAAGTCCAGGGTAGTCTTCCAGGCCAGGGGAGAGAGGAACTACCACATCTTCTATCAGATATGCGCCGCCAGAGAGCAGTTGCCACATCTACTTTTGGGTAAGTTGATCTGTAATCATTGCTTTATCTTTGAGTTAATAATAATAACGTAATATTTATATAGCACAGTTTAGTGTTATTTAACTTCAAGTGCGCTTAATTATAATAAACTTAAAAGTAATCCCATAGTGTTCCTTGCGAGTCCTTACAAAGTATTGATAAAATAATATGAAACAAAGAATATACAGTATATACAAATCAATGCCAAGAGAACAAAATTAACAATATCAGTGCTGTTTAGACACAGGACAATATAAAATGATAAACAATAACGACGCCATTAAACAAGAATCATTCAACCTATAATATAATATAGAACAGGAGGCAGTTTACGTTTAGAAATAAGAAACATTTTGAGTGCACGTTAAACATAAAATAAAATAATATATATAATTAATCAAACTTGTGAAACTTTGACTTTGCTTATGTTCATTGTGAAATGTATATTCTAATTGTTGACTTTTGAATAGTTTAATATTATTTTGTAATGCAGTTTCTACTGGTCATATTTTTATAAAGAAAATATTTTTTTATTTTTTTATTAAATAAAACATACAACGAAGTTGCACTCCCATGAGTTACCAAAACTCATTAAGGGATCGCCAATTGGTACTTTTGAGAATTTAAACCCAACTCAACCCAATATGTAGACACAATATATAAATAAAAGTATAGTAACGAGGAAACTGAAACCAAACAATTAACGGAAACTTGAGAGACATGGCCTATTTATTAGAGTATATTGAAAGGAGTTAAGATTCATGAAATGTATGATTTTTTAAATAAGCTTGTTTTTAAAGCCTGTTTAAATTCAGCCAAGTATTGTATATTAGTAAGAGCTGAGAGAAGTTTATTCCAAATGTCTGCCTTTGGGTCGCTTCCACTGGGGCCTTGAGGTTTTATCATCTGACGTTCTTTCTATATCTTTGAATCTTCATGTTTTTTTAAACTTTAAATTTAATATTTAATCACTAAAGACAATAGTAGTGTAGTGCTATCATGGTTCCAAAGTTACCTAAAAGAGAGACTTCAATATGTAAAAATAAATAATACATTAAGTGAACCCAAAACATCATCATATGGTATACCACAAGGAACTGTCATCGGTCCAATCCTTTTTATTATATATGCAAATCAAATGTTCACTCTTCCCATTGTTGGAGATATCATATCTTATGCAGATGACACTGTAGTTATCACTAAAGGAAAAACATGGGAGGAAACAATGAGTATAGCTAATATCAATATAAACATTCTCAAAACATGGTTTGACCTAAATTGTCTCTCACTAAAAACAGAGAAAACTTATTTTATTCCATTCTCTTTGAAAGAAAAAAATGTCGAGAACAATATAACTATTAAAATCCATTCAGCACAATGTGAAAATAAAAAGGAATGCAACAATGGCAATTGCTTACCAATAACATGCAAAAATAGTATAAAGTATCTGGGTGTCATTGTAGATAGACACTTAAAATGGAACGAACAAGTCGAAAATACGGTAACCAGAGTAAGAAAACTTATTTACATATTCATTAGATTGAGAAACATCCTATCATCTAGTTTGATTAAAACTATTTATTTCTCTCTTGCTCAATCTATTCTACAATATGGTATCATCGGGTGGGGGGGAACTTTCAAAACTAACCTTCAACCTGTAGAAAGGGTACAGAGGTTGATTCTAAAAGTCATTGTACGAAAACCATCTATATTTCCAACAATACAGCTGTTTGACTCTTTTAGGGTTCTTAGTCTTAACAAAATTTTCAAAAAGAACTCAATGTTACAAATCCACAAAAATCATTTCAATACTACAACAACAATCACAAAAATAAGTAACCGATCAAGATCACGTGGTAACCTAGATATCCCTAAAATTAAAACTAGTGCTTTTCAACACCACTATACTTATCAAGGTATAAAATTTTTTAATGCCCTCCCATATAAAATCAAATCTGAAGAAAATTATAAAGCCTTTAAATCACAAATAAAACAACTACTAGATCAACCCAACACAAATTATAAATTTTAATTTCACTGAACGAATTTCTCCGTATATATTTTTTAATTACATTGTACCGATTAGTAGTAATTGATCAAGTCTTAATTATAATATTAGGTACTTTAGTTCAAAATTAATCATTTAATTCCTTCATTAATTAAAAAACTATAAATTAATGTATTCTTCTCGTTTTCACATATCCTCTTAAAATATTTCATCAGCATTTGAACTGAAATGAAGAGATTATTGTTGTAACTTAACATTATGTACCTACTTCTGCACTATTATCAGCTAATCCAATTGTTAGAATCAACTATATGTACTTACCATCTAACACCTACCTATTATGAGAAATGTAATAATATTATTTTTATTTCATCTATATTTTACTTTTAATTATCTATTCTACATGTATCATGTATATTTAATTTAGTAAATTTCTTAATCAATATTTGTTATCATTCATAAGTTTATTTTCTTAATTTAAAAAAAAAAGATTATACATATATGTATATTATTTTTTCTTTATCTTTTTCTATAATAGCACAACTCCCCAATTCAAACACGTGAAATGTTTTCTCTTTTAAATTGGGTAGATTCATTAACAAGAAATAACTTTATCTGTAATTAGTTTTTAAGAACCAAATATTTTCTTTCTGTAAATCTGTTGTATATAATATGTATATTTCAAATAAATTAAAAAAAAAATAAGCGACTCTCAATCGAAAATTTGAAATGGAAAAATCAGAAAAAGATACTGTCGCATCTAGGAATTGAACCCAAGGCCCTAGCCTCGCCGGGGCTCTGCTCTACCACTGAGCTAATTCGACCCTATCCCCTCCGGTCATATTTAACTGTACCATAATTTGACTAAGAACTACCAACATTTTCTTAATGCTTATTTTTATTGGCTGCTATCTTTATGTTACACACACCACCTGTTTACATATGTGAATGTAGTAGCGTGTAGGTTAATTTGTCTTTACTTGATTTTCTCTATTGTTGTGTTTACATTCAGATTGCATCACCTTTGCACTTTTATAATCTCACTCTTACAGCCTTACTAAAAAACATCGCAAATATTTTATTCAATTGATGAATGGTACCTATGTGAAAATCTTACTAAATAGAAACTGACAAAAAATATTTTCATTGTTTGTTTTTGCGGTGTTATGCCGTGTTGCGCTACCTCCTTCTTTAGCCGACGTTTCGGACAGCATTGCAGTGTCCATCATCAGGGCAGATCCGACGATGCAACGCTGTCCGAAACGTCGGCTAAAGAAGGAGGTAGCGCAATACGGCTTAACACCCCAAAAACAAATGTGTAATGAAAATTCTTTTGGCCGTGAAAATCTAAAAACTTATCTGTCAAAAAATAGTTCGTTGAAAGATGTAAATATATATATATATATATATATATATATACATTGCTAATCCAGCCAAATAAGGTTGTTTATCTGTTGTATACATTGTTAATAAAAATAATTAATCATTGAATTTCGAAATTTTTCCAAGGTATTTTAAATATTCTATATATATTTCTTATTTTTGAAGATGTTGTAAAAAAAGTACTCTTTTAGAAACTAGATAAAATTACCTATTAGAGTTTTATACTTGTATTTGTAATATACTTAAGCATTTAAAAATTGCCATATTTTAATCTTCAAAGATGAAAAAAAATTGATAAAATAAGTTTACTGCAAACGAATCTATAATTGCACGATCTTTGTACAATGTGTAATTAAAACACCGTTTGGTTTGGAAATGATTTCTTTTAGTAAGGCTGTTAGTATTTATTGATGATTTTTAAATGCGTCATAGTATGCAATGTAAATAATTATTGTCTAATTGACCGTTGATAAATAACAAATAAATAAGAGAATCTTTCAGAACAGAACAGATTGCACAAACTTTTAGCAAGAATCACATTAATTTATATCTGAATCAACAATAGTAATTGGATTTGTTAGTTGTTCATCCTTTCACCATCAATTAGCCGCTATAAAATGACATGTTTTGCAGACCACCAGGATACCTTCCGCTTCCTTAACCAAGGGGACGACCCCTTCATCGATGGAGTGGATGACCTCAAAGCTTTCAAGGACACCAAAGAGGTAAATTAATCTAACTCACTTCTTATGGCACTATGTACGTGTCTTTCTCATTGACACTTTGTGCTTCGTTGGTGTTAAGTGTGTCAATATCTGAAATGATTCTATTTAACAAGATGCCTAGCTCTCCCCATCAGCATGACTATTGGATATTAGTCCTACAGTCTAAGCTGTCGGAGACGGAGATAACCATCGGAAACGCAGGAATTATTGTTCTCCATGATTGTCAAGTTTTCGAACTGCACTCTCTAAAGTGAACTCTTTCTAGCAGTTCTGCATTAATTACGCCAATAAGTAACTCCAGCAGGCTCAACTCCCATGTTTTTAAACTGAAGAGGGGTACCTCAGGGCACGCTATTTGGACCACTTTTATATTATTTATTTAGTATTGAAACTTATACAACTGGATGTCTTCCCACCACAATTGCACTCAATATTTTCAGTGGAATTCGGTCTTCTGATATTCTTAATATGAGACCAAGCCACTTCCATGGTGATTTTTCTCTGAAGCTTATCATGGGTTTGATGTTAAGGCCATCTTGGATCGTCGAGCTTTTTATTCGATTCCATTTTGTAACCCCTGCCATCTCTCGAAAATCTCATTTCAGCAGCTTGAACCCTGAAAAGTATCATCTATTGTTTGGCAAGAAAGTGTAGAAATTAATTAATTTGGAACTAAATTTTTTCATTACTATGGTAACACCGAAATACTCGTTTTGTCAATGACATTTTGTATGGCTCTTGGCTTTACTGACTTTAATCATGTAGAACACACTGAAAATCGCTCGTTTAGTGTTTTTTTTTTCATTGTTTGCCTGTGCATTGTTTGAATTGAATTAAAATGAACAAACCAATACGTAGTGGTGCAAGAGAAATTGTAAACTGCGTGTTTCAACGCTGCCTAGCTGAATATCGTGCGAAGAAGCTCCTATCCAATTTGAAAGAAGTTTACAAACGAACTGCAGAAATGAATGGTACGTGGTATAGTTTTTTTTTAATAAATTTCATTAGTATTACAAGATTTATGCCAATTTTTGTGCGATTATAACAATTACGATCTGATTTGAGGTTATGTTTAAAAATCCGAATTTGACATTTCCATTTGACAGTTAATATTAGGCCACAAGAAAAATGGAATAACTCAATTTAAAAAAAAAATAATAATATGCAACTTCTTTAAACTCATAGAAATGTAACTTGTTCATAATTTTCTCTTTCTTTCTTTCTAAATGAATATTTACAGGTGTGCTTTTTTAAAACTACCTTCTCTAGAATAATCATTTTAATGATGTTTTCCACATACAGGTAAATCTGAAAAGTAAGATAAATCGTCAAGGAAGGGAAAAGGCAGATGGAAAATTTGAAACACCGGGAAAACGGAAAATAGCATAAGTGTTGATGATTAAAAAAAATTGTTGCAAAAACGTGATGAAAATCGAGGCAGATTATTATGCACGAGGAAGTACTCTATATGATGATATAGATGAACTGATAAAACGTTTAGATGAAGATGAAGATATGGAAGAAGAAGAATCATATGAGGACTAAGACAATAATTATTACATGTCGGGTGTTGAATAAATATACTCAGATTTTTAAATACCTATATACCTACGTTTTTATAACAAAATAAACGCCCACTTAAAACCTGTTTTGTTTTATTTTACTTCTATTAAATTATGTGTTTTTGTGCAAAATTTATGAAAATACAAACACGTTATGAAATATGCATTTTGGCTGAAGGGTTTTTTAAAACATACATTCATTGTCTTATGAGCCATCACGGTATTGCCATTTAAAACCAAGAAATCGATCGCAGCGCCATCATTTATTTTCTACACTTAATTGTCAAACTGTAGTTCAGCGGTTTTCAAACTTTTTGAGTCTGCGTACCCCTTGATTCTTACTACAAATTTGTTGTACCCCCTACCCTCTACCTATCTTTTGTACACGTGTAATGAAAGACATGTTTCATTTGTATTTTTTTAATAATATACTTATAACATGAATTCAGCAATAATGTCGCACAAATATAATTAATACAGAGTGTAACTTGACTTCGGGCATTTATAATCAGCGATTCTACATGCGAAATTGAACAATTTTTTTTCCACATCTTTTTATTTCGACGAAATAAAATTAATGTTCTCCATACACACAACTTCAGCTCACAAAATGTATTATTTATTTTATTTAAGTTTTTATTCCAGCACGACTGGGAGGATAGTGCAAGTCTGCCATATTACATAAACATCTTATAAACTAAAAAAGAAAAATAAAAGAAATAAAATGTGATTACATATTAAGTAGGTACCTAATTAAAACATAAAATGAAAATAAAAAAATTAAGCATATAATTGAAATTAAATTAAACAAAAACTAAACAGAATAAAAAATATACATATTAAAATATTTAAAAAAAAATTTTTTTTCAAAAAATTATTAAAAATAAAAATTAACCGTTTTAGTGCTTATCATTTTTTGCAAAAATAAATGTAAATTGCTATACACATGTTGATTTTTAGAGGAAAAAATAATGGTGTCAAATAATACACACTAATTTAGACAAATATCAATCAATTTTATTCATTCTTTTTGCATTATAAAGAAAAAATGTTTATTGATAAGAATACGGAAAAAATAAAAATTAAATTTCAATATTATTGTATTTTATTTCTATTTCAAAATAAAAAATCTAAAAAAAATAGCTCAACAATTATGTTTTGCCGCACAAATAGGGTGTAGGCCTTTCCTACATCGGACGCAAATAAGGTGGGATCGCTTTATCCCACTCCCTCTGTTGCTACACACCGCACACTGGCGTAAGTTTCGTCCAGGTAATATTTGTATTTGTTTTTTCACCTCCCGTAGAATCACTAGGAATCGAATCAACGTTCGAAGTAATAGCACGTGACATGGTTTTTTTTTTTTTTAAACGGAAAAAAGTTATTTTTAAATGTATAAGAATGCACTCTCGTTACAAATTACGCGCGAGATTAGCGAACATCCACTCCCGCGGAGCACTAAAAACACACTGAAACTCGCAACGCTTCGGCGCCGCGCCGCGATTTGTGATACAAACGATCGCAGCGCTTTTGCGACGCGTAGCACACGGTTAATCAAGTAAAATTATTGAAAGCATGATTTTTTTTAACCTCGAAAAATTTTCTAGAAAAAAAGTTTCATGTTTCGGTAGTTGCAATAAAAGCCCGATTTCCTGTTACACCATAATAATGTTAATATAGTCAATGTGACCCTTGAGCTTGCTTTGCAGAGCAAAGTTTTAGAAAATTTGGTTCAATTTCACGTTGGGCCGAGTTTCAAATCCTATATCGAGCCGCGTACCCCCAGGGGTACGCGTACCACAGGTTGAAAACCACTGATCTAGTTAATCATTTAGATTTGGTGATGTTCCACCTGTTATGTGACAAATCTTAATTAATTGATTCCAGGCCTTGGTGACACTGGGCTTCAGCGATAAAGAGCAAAAGGACATGTTCATCGTGCTGGCGGCCGTATTGCACCTGGGCAATATCACCATTTCCCCTGGGCCCGTGGAGGAGGGAGGCAATGACACTAGCGGGGACACCAGCCAGATACAGGTGATTCATCGTTCATCACTCATCATTTATCACAAATTACTCATCGGTAATACCTTTCCATTATTGTTTTCGTTTAGAGTATTTAATTAGGTTACGTAGGAATAATAAAACCAGTTACATATTTGTATAAACAAATTTTTTTAACAGTAGTAGTTGTCTCCAAAGTGGGAGTTTTTTTAGACAAAATGAACTATTCTTGGGAAACATCTTACAATGAAATGCTTATGATTAAAAGGATATATATTATTATTAACCGCCCTACCCATACGAATGTACGTGATGCAGCCGCTATATTATTGCCCGAACACAACAAGCCACATTTCGTACGTTCAGGTAAAAAAATAACTATACCCGAAACCCACAAAACGTCCGTGATACATTCGTATAGATCAAGTTTGTTCCTGCGTTATCGCATTTAGTATTTTAAGGTCAGCCGAAGCTAACGGATGTGTTCTGTTATTTTCGTCTCCCATACAAGTCACAGTGCTGATCAATGGTACTCTATGCAAGTAAAAATCCAATGTTTTTTTAACCTACTTTTTTAATAATAACCCAAAGGTAGGGCGGTTAAACAAAAAATAATTGCAAAAACAAAAAAAAAAGTATTTTTTATTCTGATATTTGAGCAAAACTCATCAATGTAATTTTTGCACAGCTCCGCATATTTTCGTTCGGCAATCGATTATTCTGAGGTTTCTCTGCTCCGGTTTTCAACTATGAATTGTCCTATGTACTATGAATTGTCACTTATCACTATCCACTTAATAATTCCAGGCCGACGACCGCCACCTGTTCGCCTTCTGCCAGCTGACAGGTATCTCGCCAGCGCGGTTATCGCAGCGCCTTACGCACCGTTCACTGGTGTCTCGTTCGGAGACCATCGAGTCACCGCTGAGCGCGGGGGCGGCGCGAGGAGCTAGAGACGCGCTGGCCAAGCACCTGTACGCCAGCCTGTTCTCCTGGCTGGTGGAGGGGGCCAACAGAGCGCTCAGATGCGAGCAGCCCACGCAACATAGGATAGGCAAGTAATTTTACATAATCCTAGACTAACCTAACCTATACTTAACCTAACCTACACTTAACCTAACCCAACCTTCACTTAACCTAACCTAACCTACACTTAACCTAACGTAATCCACGCTAAACCTATCCTAACCTAAACTTATGTACTCTTGAATGAACTATTATTATTATTTTTAACCTAATATTTATTTTTGTTTATTTATTTACAGTGAAACCCTCTTAAGAAGTTTTCCAAGGGACCGGAAAAAACAAACTTCTTAAGCAGGAAAACCTTATATGTGGGAAAAATTGGGCCAATATTGAGTCGAGGGACTGAAAAAACCAAACTTCTTAAGCCACGAAACGTCTTAAGAGAGAACTTCTTAAGAGGGTTTCACTGTATTTCAATTTACGGCACAAGGTGCCATTTACAAACATGTGTTTATTTAATATTTTTTAAACAGTCGTAGTACAGTAGAGAAAGATTTTATATTATTATTTTTTTTTAATTTCACATAACAATAGAAAAGAAAATAAATTACTAACAACTAAAAAGAAAAAACCTCTTATGAAGTGACCTCGATAAAATACATATGACTGAAATGTTTCATCAGTAGAGCCTTGTATTTTAATAATGAAATATTGAATATATCGGCAACATTGGCATAAAATATAATATAACCTACACTTAAACTAATGTAACTTACACTTTACCTAATCTGGCTTTTTTTTTTAAATTTAACCTAACTAAGGTAAACTTATATTTCACAACCTCCGTGGCTGTGTTGGTTCTGGATTTATGGAACAGTATGTGTTTAACTAGGCTTCTGAAGTTTTTCCCGAGTCTCGCAAGGACCTGGGACGCTTTTGTTTAAACTTTTAATATTTTTGACTTATCACTTATTGCTTGTAGGTATGTATTCCATTTGTTGGTCATTTGTATGTGATATTGACTCCACCGCAAACTGGCCAAAATGATCTGCTGAGCTTCGGTACACGCAAATCATGCAAAGTTTGACAACTACACCTCCCACTTTCTTCGTAGTTCCACTGACTCGATTATTGACTTGATTGATTCTTGCCTTAATCTAGCTTCTCTTTTCAGGTGTCCTGGATATATACGGCTTTGAGACCTTCGAAGTGAACTCTTTCGAGCAGTTCTGCATCAACTACGCCAATGAGAAACTCCAGCAGCAGTTCAACTCCCATGTCTTTAAATTAGAGCAAGAGGAGTACCTCAGGGTATGGTATTTGGACCACATTTAAATTATTTATTTACTAATTACTATCGAAGCTCCCATAAAAAGATAATTTAATGGCGCAAGAGCTAAGTGGGATTAGGCAAACATTAAAAATGGCATTAATTGCTGATTTGACAAAAATATCAAATTTGATGAAAATCTAATGCTGCTAATATTGGTGATCGTTAATTTAATTGTCAATCTAATGTGACCGTCGTAATATAAAGTTTAAATCCATATCCAGATTCTTATCTCTTCTTGCTATTGTTCTATTCGGGGGGTTCCTTTGCCTCCACGAGGGGTCTCCAGGCATCTTTATCCTGCGTTACTTTAGTGACTTCTGTCTGTAGCAGGCCCAGCCTCTCCTTGCACAGCCTTTTGAGAAGTTTCTCTCAATTTTGCCTAGTGCGGCCCACTGGACATCTTCCCTCTGGAATCGCACTCAGAGTTTTTAGAGTAATCTTCTGGCATTAAACATTAATACAGGGCTTGGGCATTTCCTCATTGGAGGGGACCCCACCACTTTACCAACCGTGTTATAAGAAACATGGTTTCCTCCTTCACCGCACATGTCAAGACTCTATTTTTTTAATGAACGAAGCTACATCTATTTGAATGACTCTAGACCCTCCAAGTCCATGCATACGGGGTTAGTAAGCAGTAAGTAGTATACAAATACTTAATATAATACAAAAAAGAAGTAAAAATGACAGCCCATAGAATAATTCTTCTGAAATCTATAGAGGTAGAAGTGTTAGTAAAATAAAAAGAAAAATAAGCTGCACCCGGTTGAAGAAGCCCGGAATAAGAGAAATGAGTTCTATAATTCCAATATCTGCTAAATTTGATTTTTTGACAAATGATGTGAGTATGACATCTTGTTCACATTTTTGCGAGGAACAAGACTAACCTAAAATTGAGTTTCAAAACCTCCCTTAACACGACCAAAAACCGTGTTAAAACTGCGAGTGAGAAACAAAACCCGCTATATCAATCAAGAAGTTACTATCAAAACCCGCTATATCGGAATTCAACCAATCACGAGCAGTTATTTTGCCAAGATGGCGGGTGTAGAAACACGTCCCTTAGGTCAGTTGAGTTTCAAAAGCCTCTATATTCCATGAAGTGAGTATTAAAATCCACTATATCCATTTTATTTATCCAAATTACTTAAATATTTCTAGCCAAACATTGAAAAATGAACACTTTTCAAATGTATATTACTCCAATTCATTAAATAAAAAAATAAAAATGCATATTTTTATTTACGCTAGGGATGTGACAGTTTTTTGCAGTTTTCTCCGAATCAGTGAAAGTTGATGTAGCAGATATAGAAATTGAACGACTCAAATAATGAAAAAAGGGCATCTCCTCAATGCAACTTTTCTAGAATCTAATGTTTTATCGAATTATTTGCAGGAAGACATAACCTGGACCATGATCCACTTCTACGACAATCAGCCGTGCATAGAGCTGATCGAGGCGAGGCTCGGAGTGCTAGACCTGCTGGATGAGGAGTGCCGGGTGCCGCAGGGTAGCGACGCCAGCTGGGCGGCCAAGCTGCACCGAGGGTGCGCTGCATCCAAACACTTTGTCACGCCGAGAT
The DNA here is from genome assembly GCA_917563855.2 of Limnephilus lunatus. Taxonomy (NCBI): domain Eukaryota; kingdom Metazoa; phylum Arthropoda; class Insecta; order Trichoptera; family Limnephilidae; genus Limnephilus; species Limnephilus lunatus. The sequence goes on from OU830596.1 coordinate 25,804,797, forward strand.
TTCACGCGCAGGGTATGTAAAATTAATATTATTTGTTTTAAAATAATGCGTGTAAAAGTAATTGAACGGCCTTTACAATGTTTTGAGCCATGCTCGCTTTTTCACAAGGTACCACTTGGTCACAAGGTTTCATTTTGTTGTGAGGTTTCTTTGTCACAACTTATTGAGGAACTATATACATCTTTCTTCCTCCACCCAACCTGGTTTCCATGTACCTATCCCTATCTGACAATGTGTGGCCAATTGATTAAAGGAAAATCTGGCTATTAACCACTGGAGCGATTTTGGTCGAAAAATGAACCACTTTTATTTTTCTGCGATTGATGGCGGTCCAAAAATGGACCATATTTTCCTACCATTCGTAAAACATTTATTGTAATTATTTTAAACATTTCCTTGTCCAGACATTTATCTTAAAACGAAGCTATTTAAATGCTTTATCTATTATGACCATAGATGACGCAAATCCTAACTTCTTACACTATTTTAGAATGATGTTAAAAATAATTTTTTTAAATAGTTTTTTCCTTCCGTATTTTTGATCAGCTGTATTAGGATAAAATTAAGTCCTTTTTCCGTAGATATGCACCTTTCATTATGTATTCTAACATTTGTAAAGGTTGAAATTTGCCAAATGAGGAAGAGTAATTTTTACAACTTAATAGTTTTGTAAAATAATAATACATAATAATAATAATTTATTCCGGAATAATTTGTTGGTATTACATTCCTCCTGAAACGCGAGTCTCTGAAAGACCCAGCATTCCAAAGAACAAAATTTCTTGACTCAACATAAATTAGTACCCCAATGTTCATTAAGTCATACCAATGTTTTAGTACAAGTCATTTATATATGATGGCCTGCGTAGTCGAGGGGTAAGGTTCTCGACTAGCAAGCAGAAGGTTGCGGGTTAAAATCCCGGCATTTGTGTTAATTCATAATTAATTTATTGAAAATTATATACAGTATATTTGCAGCTTTTCCAGAGTGCTAGATACTCTCATTATTGCCCCAGTTTAAGACCACCATTCAGAATTGAAACATTGCTTGAAATGGCTATAGGCAGTTTTGGTGACCAGATCTGAATAGCAAGGTACTTCCCACCTTCCTCTTTCTCATCTTCTTCCCCTCCCAACTACCTTCAGCCTCACGACGTACCTTAATTTGGGATGCTATAGTCTCACTAGTTCCAGACAAGAGGAGTTGGGGCTCTTGTGCGGTATTCACATAAAATTATTTTTTTTGCCAATTTGGGAGGTGGGTATGGGTACCGCCGCCCCGGGAACCATTTATTGGGTAACCAACACCTCTGCCATAGGTCACCCCAAGTTGTTCGCTACGTTTGGTGACTTAGCAGGGGTGCCCGGGTTCATGGGGTGAGGCTTGATGTTGATGTTCATGGCGGCGGATGCGTCTGCCCACCTGTGGAGGGAGGCCTTTTGACCTTTCCAGCCGGACTCTCTCGACCTATCACCTTGCATCGCAGTTGGAGGGATGGATTCATACAACCGTCACTCCTGGTCACACTGATCCCCAAATTCCTACCCACCCCTCATACCCTTTTCCTTCTAAGAACTTCCTATTCTTCTATTCCTTAAAAAGACCCTTCACACAGCATCCCCTAAGATGACATAGGCCCTGAGGGAAATTATCTTCCTCAGCGGTGTGAAGCTAATGTAAAAAAAAAATATATTTATGTATATTTGTATAATTTCCAGCGTTCGTGATAAAGCACTTTGCGGATGACGTTACGTACATGGCGGCCGGCTTCCTGGACAAGAACCGTGACACCGTGCTGGAGGAGCAGGTGCAGCTGACGAGGTCCAGCTCCTGCACTCTGCTGGTGACCCTATGCGAGCCCGCCCGCGAGAGCCAGCTCAAGGTGCCGGGGCCCGTGCCCTCCGTCAGGGTAAAGATATCCGCCAGCATGGGCAGCGTGAGTACACAGTCCTTCATCTCGTTACTCTTATTCCTTTTAAAACTGTGTTTCTTGTGTATATGAAAGGAGTTCTATTACATAGAAAGTTTGCTTCGAGGACTACCGTACCAAATTTTTATTTATATCTTACTAATATTATAAACGCAAAAGTTTGTTTGGATGTATGTGTGTTTGTTACTCTTTCACGCAAAAACTACTGAATGGATTTTAATGAAACTTAGCTCATACATCAGAATAACATATAGGCTATAATTTATAAGGCTAGCTAGGAAGAGGACGCAGGTGGGGAACGGGGACGCACGAGAAAGGTGATTCAGGGAGAAACAATGTATTTCTTTGAATATGGCATTGCAACGCATGCCGGGAACCAGCTAGTATGTAAATAAGTTTAAAGAAGTTGATTCATCTGAATGTATGATTTCAAAGTTCCAATAGATTTAGCACACCAATGCAGGTTTTTTTATTTGTGGTACAAAATTAATTCAATGTTGAGGTCCAATTTCTTAGCTCATTAATTTTGTAGCCTCTGTGTAACGACCACCAATCTAGTAATCTCTCAGTGTGTGTTTGATTGGTGTCTATTGTAGTAACCCATGCAATTATGACCTGCTATGGTATTTCGGTGACTTTAATATCGATACTTACGGAAACTTTGCAGTGCCCAACCCCCTCGGTGCAGTAATATCGAACCTCACAATAACGTGCTGTATGAAATAATTGTATGTCAGATTCCTTCCCTGTGTCCACTGTTCTCCAAGCTATTCCCATAGTTGTGTCATTTTCAGAACTAACCTACGATACATTGACATACATATACATAAATTTTAGGTGTTTGAGTGGGAGGTTAACAAAAGGAAAGGGGTAATTACGTGATTTCCGGGAAGAACAGAGCGGTTTATTGGAAATATTTATAGAATAGGACTAAATACCCAGTATTAAAGTAGTCTGTAATAAATTAACACGTATTTCAGTCGGCCCCCAGCTCCTTGAGCAAGCAACACAAGCAGACGGTGGGAGCGCAGTTCCGCTCCTCTCTGCAGGCACTGATGACCTCGCTGAACTCCACCACCCCGCATTACGTGCGCTGCATCAAACCCAATGACGACAAGCGCCCGTTTGGATATGACCCGGCCCGTGCCGTTCAACAACTCAGGTAAATTAGACTGTACGGTCAATTCTGTTTTTGATATAACTCTGTAAATTTGTTTTAGATCGATTTCAACGGTTGTTTGCCTTTACAAAACTGTTTTAATTTTTGCCATATTTTGTGTGTATGCATTTTAATCTGCCGCTTTCACTAATTGGACACTGGCCCACTTTTGGGATGATAATTTTGTAAAATATTAAGCGTTAACTAAGTTTTCAATTTTTTTTTTAGAATTTCCGAGAATTATATAAATTTTATTACTTGCATTTTTGTTTTTCAGGGCTTGCGGTGTTCTGGAGACAATCAGGATTTCCGCTGCTGGCTTCCCTTCACGCTGGCTTTACTCTGAATTCTTCCTCAGGTAATAAAATTAACAAAGACAACATAAATAACACCTAAATTATGTTAAATCAATTTCTCAAAATCGCTTTGAAGAATTCCATGATCTCTGTGGTATTTCTCTGGGAAAACTTCAGCGCCAAAGACTAAAAGAAATACTGCCAGAATACATACTATGAAATACTGGTTCAATACGTGTTCAAACGTATTCAATATCTCGTTGCAACGTGCTAAGTACGCAAATTAAGTGTTAAATACTATTATCACGCAGGGACCGGATTCGGTAGTTTTCGGTTGTTCGGCGTTAAAGCGCTGGAGGTCAAATGGGACTAATTGGAGGTAAAAAAACTGTGTTTTTTATGTACATAAATAGACTTGTTTTTGTTATGTAGATACCGAGTGCTCTGCCACTCCAAGGCCATCAATCGACATGATTACAAGGCCACCTGCTCCAACATCATCCACAACTGCATCAAGGACGAGGACAAATACCGCTTCGGCAAGACCAAGATCTTCTTCAGGGCGGGACAGGTACTGAATATATATATATATATATAAATATACCTCTTATTACGAATTTGCTTCGAAAAGTCTTTCTTAGTTCTCATTTGTATGAAGTATGCCTGTTTCTTTTTATTCTGATTGGATTCGGCCATTTATGATGGAATAATATTGTAAGCTTAAAGTAGATAGTGTTAGGGATTGTGTGAGGGTCTTTTTCTTCATTTAAAAACACTTGATAGATTTTCACTGAGTTCATTTATTTACAGTCTTTCAGGTTAAACGTGATGAAAAAATTAAGACATCCTACAATTTTTATACAGCCTGGTTCCCCGTTCTCTATTTAAAAGGCTAAAACGGCCTTGTTTTGAGTTGTACGATCTGCGATAAAAAGATAGCAAAAATACAACGGGAACAAGCCTTTTATGTAAAAAAATTAACTCCTTAACCAAAAATAATGCGCTGTCATAGTATAAAAACAAAGGACACTAGCGCCATCTGGTCAGTCCGCAGCAATCTGCATTATTGACATAATCAAAGTAGATAAAAAAAAGCTACAGGTGTTAGTGACTGCACTAATTCAGTTACAGATTCTAATATGATAGTGCCTCAATATCTCATGTGATAACCAGTTGATTGACATTCCAGGTAGCCTACCTGGAGAAGCTGAGAGCAGAGCACCTGAGGCGGTGCTGCATCATCATGCAGTCTCAGCTCCGAGCCTTCGTGGCCCGCAAGACCTACCTGCGACTGCGGGCGGCCGTCTGCGGCCTGCAGCGATATGCCCGCGGATACCTGGCCAGAAGGTTATTACTGCTGTTAACATTACAAAAGTGGCTCGTCCATCAGATTTTCATATTTTCTGCTTTATCTAATAACATATCTCTCCCAATCTTTGATAATAATGGGTATGGCTGGGACCATGTCCGGAGATATCTAGCAAGTAGGTTAGGCTAACATCACAAAAGTGGCTCATCCATCAGATTGAATTTACAAAGTCATTATGTATTTGAATTTTCAAATACATAAAATTCAAAGTCATTATGTATTTGAATTTTCAAATACATAATGACTTTTCATAGTCATTATGTATTTCTTATTTTCTGTTTTCAGGTCATTATTTCTTTGAAAACACATTTTTGTGTTCATGTTCGTGTAGGGTCTTTATTCAAGTTTTTGTAAAAATAATAATACCAATTTATACATATACAGTGAAAGTATTTCAATCACTAATTTATTAATCTCTTCTCTTTCCAGACTGGCACAAGAACTCCGTCGAAAGCGTGCTGCCATTGTGATACAGGCGAGAGTGCGTGGCTGGCTGGAGCGCGTCCGCTATCAGCGCCTCCGACGCACGGCACTCGGGCTACAGGCACGCTGCCGGGGCGTGCTGGCCAGGAGAGCGTACCAACGCATGCGCAGAAACAAGGCTGTGAGTATAACTGACCGTAAATAGTGGAAATCTAATACCTAACCTTTTTTTGTGGAAATGGTTCTGTCATATTTAACCCTTGTAATGCCTTATTCTATAAAGAACTGCGTAACTAATGAACCAATGTTTTCGTTTTAGGCCATCATCATTCAGAAGACGGTGCGTGGCTGGCTAGCCCGCCGTCGCTACGCAAAGATGAGGAAGCAGGTCATCATTTGCCAGGCTGCCGTGAGTCCTTTTCTTTCCCTTACTTGACATACAATCAGCGAAAAAGACACAGTGATCAGAAGTTCACTTTATGCATTTTAACAATTTTTTGTGTCCTCCAAGGATCTATCATGGGACCACTTTTATTTTGTTTTATTATAAAAAATTATTACAACTATTAATAATTAGATTCTTATCCACCGGTTCGTCGTTGGTATCGTAAAGCCTGCCTTAATGCCATTTTATCCATGCAAACGCCTTAGTAATAATAATTGAAGTTTTTCACTGTTCTGAGCTTATGCGCCGAATTATATTTACACTGTGTTTATAAGTGAGGGGGCTAGTGTTACTACCTGACAATACCTAATAAACAATATGGCATCTTATGCTTAAATATATATTTTAAAACTGTTGACCTAAAAGTTTCAGACAGAAAAAAGTTCATGACACTAGAGCTTAGTTTTGAGAGTTTTTACTACTTCATGCATACAGGTTTTCTGCTTCGATAATTCTTTTCATGTTAGTAAGAGATGAACATTTTTTAAAAACCTTATTTATCCACCTAGTTTCATTGTCTTCTAAAATTATGATCGTCACATCACTTTCTAGGGTGGGATTTGGCCTTCTCTATAAATGTTTTCCACTGGATGTTTTTCCCCCTCAACTTAACCTCAAATTTGTCTGTCAGGTGAGGCGATTCCTAGCTCGTCGCAAGTTCAGAAAGCTGAAGGTGGAAGCCCGCAGCGTGGAGCATGTGAAGCAGCTCAACAAGGGGTTGGAGAACAAGATCATCTCCCTCCAACAGCGGCTGGGCGACCTTCAACAGGACAACAAACAGATTGTACACCTGCAGAAAGATGTGGAGGACCTCAGGTAACGTAGACTTGACTAGAATTTTTTTTTATTAGCAACAAATCAAATATAAAATTGTAGCTTTTATACAATGTGTAACCAAAATACCGTTTAAGAATTGGGAAGTGACATTTTTATTGATTTTTAGTGATTTCCGTACAAGAGTCCCAACATACCGGAATGGTATGGTACGACATCTCCAATTTGGATTATGTTTTGAGGTTGAACCAAACTGCCAAACAAATGTTATGTTATTATAGTTATTACATATTTTTAAAGGAAGGAGAAAGAGACGAGGAAGGTTGGGAAGTACCTAACTATTCGAATTTGGTCACTAAACACAGCAATAGTAATTTCGAGAAACATTTTGATTCTGATTGGTGATCTTGCACTAGAATGATGCTACCATTGACACAAGTGAACACTACCTAATTAAAACCTCTCATCTAGTGCTTGTGATGCATCTGATTAATTAATTATAATATGAACAAAAAAATTGATAAGCTGCTTACTGCCAATAAGTAATATAATCATCCTTATCATATTGTAAGAACCGGTAATCTTTATAGAAAGAGATTTTTTATTAGAAATTAACATTTTTAGGAACTGAGTAATGAGAATAAATTATTCAAACCTTTGTGATGTTGTTAATTCAAACGACAAAGAAAACATCAGTTTGATTTGGAGTCATTAATGAAAAGATACTCTTCTTCATTGGTTTTAATTCCATGTATAACTGTTATAAACTATTTTTATACTTTTTTTTAAATAAACCACCTAAAATCACCTTTCTACACAGACCGCCGAACTTATCATTTTTTAAATTTCCTCAGTTAAAATCTTATAATTAGCATAAAGTTTTGGTGAAGTCAATAGATTTTATAAGTTTGTTAATATTGTAGTGAAGTGTTCTTCGTAATTCTATATTTATTTGGATAAACTGATATGAACTGTTAAATCAGAAGCTATATTTTGAAAAGACAGAGCAAAATAAAAATTGTGCTTTACCAATGACTAAATAAAAAAACCCCAAGAAAGGACTTGGCAAAACATGTCCTTTTTTGTCTAAACGTTTGGACAGAATGTTCGGGTATGTATTTGGATCGGTATTTTGTTTGCTAACTATACTTTCATTTTTGTTTTATTAATATTATTTTATTCATTTGTTGCTCGGGTGATGGCCCCCCGTTACAGCCCCTGGGCTGCGGCGGTGAGACGGCCCATTGCCTCTCATGCCCCACCTTTCGGTGTTACTATAGGAGGCCAGACATAGAAATACTGGCTGTACACTAATAATAATAATCTCAATCAAGTCACCAGCCGAGGGCGGTGTGTCTCATCTTTATCGTAATTTAACTAGCTCTAGTCAGCAATAAAGGCTCTTACTTCAGGGTCTAAGTCGGCGTCAGCCTTATCCGAACAACCAGCTAATAGTGGGATAGAATTCTCGGGTCATGTTAATAAAAACAGTTCGTACAGGCTTGAGGTTTATTTCTACAATAAACACAGTTACAACACAAAGATTCAGTAAACCTAATCGGGAGGTCGCCCGATCCTACGGTAACTTAATCTTTCTCAATCTGGTCCCAAAATATCATTAAGACACGGGCAAACTATATTTTAAAGTATTTAACAGCACACATTGGAAGGGGCTTACGTGAATACTCCGTCCGCCGACTGCGTAGATTTCCGTCGAAGGCGAACCGGCTTCCATGAGTTGGCCTCTCGGCCTGGGCCAGGTACACATTGTTCACAGGTACACCAGGGTGTACGATTGTTTATTAATTAATCATGTCGTCACGAGTAAAATACTTGGTAGGAAAACGCCACGTGCTTTGCCCGGGCCAAAACAATTACGGCGTGCGACCGTTTTCTGGCGATCCCGGGGTAACAATGGCGGGCGACTCGCTTCCTTTCAACGGCGAGCGCGTGCCTTCCGCAGAACGTCTGCGCAGTGGCCATTGTTGCACGCCGCTCTGTCGTTACTTTAACGATCGAAATCTTTTAGCGGTGAATTTAAATATTATGTCATTCAAATTGTACACCGTAACAGCTGTTTTATTAAAAAAATAAATTAAATTTAAAAAAATCAAAATTAAATTGAGATTAAATACAACTTAAATTGAAATTAAATAAAAAACTAAATTGAAATTAAATTACCTTAAATTGAAATTAAATTAAATTGAAGTTAAATAGATGTTATATCTAACCGTTGTTACTGCAGTAGTTATAAAACTAGTCAGCATAATATAATAATAATAGAAAAGTGATTAAAAGGAGGGTATCATTTTTAAGGACAGTAGATTTTTAAACTGGGTATTCCCTCAAAACATTATAGTTTTAGCATAAATTTTAATAGGGTTGACCTACAGTTAATTTCATTTATCGTATGGGAACCAGGAACTGAAATTTTTAATAAATACATACATATTTGTAATAATTTTTGTTTTTTTTATTTTTTGTACGTTATCAAAAAAAAATTTATTCAAATTAAAAATGGTTATGATATAAAATTAGGGTTACAAAGATTTATAGAAATTAACAAATAAACTAGTGTTAGTTACCCATGAAAAATAGCGGGATTTGACTTGACTTGAAAGGGAAAATGAGAAAAAAATCTACAAGATCAGAAAGTATTAGGCACTTTCTAGATAACAGTGAAAAATCAAGAGAAACAAACATTTCCAGTATCTTGATTTAGATTTCCAAAGGAGTTGATTGCAGTGGTTTGGAATTGTGTTTTTTGATTGGGAAAAGCGTGTTACCAATGAATGCTTAAAAATTTCATAACTTACTCATCTAAGTACAAAAGCAGTTTATAAAAATGATTACATTGGTCTATTTTCTTCTTTAGGACAAAACTGGAGCCCCTAAAATCCCTGGAAGCTCTCGTCAAAGAGCTTAAAGCCACTGTGAGAGAGAGGGATAACCGCATACTGGCCATGGACGAGCAGTTGACGCTGGAGAGAGGCAACAACATCGAACTGTTGGAGGAGAAGCAGAAAATGGCCAAGGAATACGCGGAGCACAGGAGCAAGTGGGAACTTGAAAAGGTGGAGGCGGAGAGAGAGATGGCTAGACTGACTCAGGACACAGTCACTACTCATAAAGGTAAAATGTTTATGGTAGAAAAAAATCCATACTGCCACATCTATTTAATTTCAATTTAATTTAATTTTAATTTAGTTTTTATTTAATTTCAATTCAATTTTTATTTATTTAAATTAAATGTAATTTAATTTCAATTTAGTTTTTATCTAATTTTAATTTATTTTTTTATTAATTTTTAGTTCATTTCTTTTTCATCTTTATTTATTTTTAATATAATTTTTATTTAATTTCAATTTCTCTTATATTATTTTTTTTTTATTGAATTTCAATTTACCTACCATTAATTTAAATTTACCTGAAATTAATTTCAATTTTCCCTCAATTTATTTTGATTTAACTTCAAAATCACTTTTATTTATTTTAATTGAATTTTTATTCAATTTAATTTTTATTTATTTTATTTTAATTTATATTTAATTTAAATTTACATGCAATTAATTTCAAATTTTGATTTAATTTCCAAGTCAGTTTTATTTCATTTCAATTTAATTTAAAAAAATATTTATTTAATCAATTTACCTTAAATTTAATTTATATTTAATTTCAATTTTATTTTAATTTAATTTCAATGTATTTCAGTTTATTTAAAATTTAATTTAAATTTATTACTCTTTAACTTATTCTGAGTAAATATTGTTTTCAGATTCAGAGCAGAAAATGCGATCTCAGTTCGAGCTGGAGAAGAGGGAGCTACTCTCGGAGCTGGACCAAGAGAAGACCGCCTACCAGAAGCTGCTGACAGACCAATACAGGCTCACCGCACGACTCGAGGAAATACAGGCGTGAGTACAATACATTACATTTCCTCGTTATTCCAACTCATTCTGTTTGATAGATTCTCCCGTCATGACAAATGGATTGCATTCTTTAGAGCACAGGCATAATAATAATTTATCATCTTTCTACCAGTATTTCAATGGAAGATTCTCTGAGGAACTAGCGTTTTTGATTCCTTCGGCACCGGTTCACATTCAGGAAACATGCCAAAAGCACGCCCAACAGAATGGGTCATTTTACGACGTGTTCTTGAGTTCAGCAGCTCGGCTGTGGAACGATTTACAGGCCTCTGTGTTTCCTCCTTCCTACAACATGGGTTCAAGACGCAGGTTTACTCCTTCCTTTCCACAAACATCACCAAAGATGACATAGTTCCTGAGAGAAATTATTTTCCTTAGAGCCTCATGTGTGGAGTTAATGTAAAAAAAAGATCTCAAATCTGCAAAAAAGTTTTTCTCTCGAGATGAAAGAAACTGTTTATTTTCCTTATTTAAAATTGTTTTTAAACATTTCTTTTTTATTCAAATAAATTTAAATATGACAATGTTTTAATTAAATAAATATAAATGCTTCAAAATAATTATACTTGCCTACATATCATCGCTCACGTTATCGCAAAAAATACTAAATAACTTTTTTCTGATTTTCTTTTAAAACTACCAATGCGCCCATGGTTTGAACTCACAAAATATGTTTTGACTAATCTCCACTCCTTTTGTGGAAATTTCGGTAACAATGCGCATCACGGAATTTAAAAAGTATACCGCGAACTCCGCATATCTTAGGCCAGTCAGTACTTTGTGGTAGTTGGTTGACTGCGTGTGACTGAAGATTTGTGTTTTGGAGCGATTTATTTTTAAATCTTCTCCTGTGGCATTACTTTTTTTTAAATAGGCTAAAAAAATATGACTCCACACAGAGCTCTCCTGAAATAACATTTTCAGACTCAATTTGCCCAATTTAAAGTACAATTTCTTTTACAGCAAGCAATCTGGACAGAAGTCACATCAGCGCTCTCTCTCCAACGCAAGCACAGCATCCCAACAAGAGGAGGTAAGCATTGATTTTCAAGTCTATTTCGGTTTATAATATTTTTTTTTTTTTTTTTTGGCATAATTAATTACATCTAATTCTAAATATGGAATCAATCAGTTTTTACATCTATTCTAGAAAATACATAGGGAGTATAGGACATCTTAACCTCTCATCTGTCGTAGAATTTTGTATTTTTTATGCGATTTTAACCCTTATATATAAAGAATCTGTATGAAATTCAAAGTTCAGAATCGCTTGCGCCAGTATCAATCTGGGACTTATGTTCTATTTGATTATTGTAGCTACTCTGAATGATTTTAAAAGAATTTTCTATGAAATTTGTGGGTGACTTTTGGCCGTTGTCAATGGCGGAAATATCGATATTATACCTTTTCAAATGAGTATAAAGGTCATTATTTATTTGAAAATTCCTTTGAATTGTCTTTTTTCATGTTGGGTTTGTATTCAGGTTTGTGTAGAATTAATAAAATCAGTTTAATATTTGTATGAATATATATTTTTGAAAATTGTTTCCAAAGAAATTTTTTTTTTTTTTTTTAGTTATTTATTCTGGAAAAACTTTTAGCGATATATCATGTAAGATACTTGAATAATAAGATATATTATCTGGTAAACAGAAAACAATCGCTTTTTTTAATATCTACATATATGTGACTAGAACTCATCAAGGTAATTTTCGCGCAGTTTTCGAAATATCATCCCACGTTCAATAGGTTAAAAAGAAAGATAATAATTATTATGTTTAATACAATCATGTACGTATTTTATCTTGTCCATAGGATAACGGTTATGGTTCAGTACGCTCCATGCAGTCTGGAGCAACCCGATCGACGCTGGACAACATTGAGTGGTCCAAAGCACAGGAGATCCATGTACCATCCAAGGTTAGAGACCAAGAATTAACATTTATTATGGTTAATGATTTTTATTAATATTGGAACCTTATTTAACATGAACATGTCTTCATGACGTCATTCAACATCAAACTAAAAGAAAAATTGCACTTACTTTACAGATAAAAACAACGACACTCTCTGTGGCATAGTCTCTTCGAATCAAAAGTTTGCAGGTTCGATTGTCGTTTAACACAAAAGTTTATTAATCCGGACCCTTATATTCCGGATTCTTATATTCCGTTGATCCAGGGTCGTGAATTAATTGCTTTGCTAGCTAAGCCGTCCATCATTGCTTATTAAAAAACGATTATTAATAAGCAAAAATATTTTATAAAATACATCTCGTATAAAATAGAGCAAAAAATCTCTCAGCAAATGTCTAAAGTAGCATTTAAAGATACACTGTGAAATTTTCATACCTATAAATGTGTTTTAATAATTTTCAGAGCATACTTTGCGATTTTTTTTCTATCGAGGAAATTTCGTATAATTAACGTTTCAGTGTGGCAAATGTATTATCTTAAAAAATAACATATAATTTCTTTAGAACTAAAAAACATAAAGTGAATAAAAAATATAATAATAAACATTATTTAATTATTCTATAAATAACAACAACATTGCAACAGTTTCAGATATTCGTGATCTTGGAATAATCCTTGATAGTAAACTACAATATAACCTTCATATACAACAAATCACAAATAAAGCTGCTAAAATGTTAGGGTTCATCATAAGAAACATAAAACTTTTTAATAGCATCAACATCATTAAGCAACTCTACTTTGCCTACGTACGGAGTCATTTGGAGTTTGCATCAGTTGTTTGGTCTCCATTTTATAAAGTCCACATAAACAAAATTGAATCAATTCAAAACAAATTTCTAAAATATCTTTGTTACAAGTCATATATGTAAGATTTAATAATTATGCAGAGGCAGCTTCATACTTTAATTGATTCATTGAGTGTACGAAGGCATCATATGGATGCACTATACCTGTATAAATTAATCAACAATAATATTCAATGCCCAGAGTTGCTAAATAAAATTCAATTCAATGTACCTGCGCGTACAACACGCTCTTCTGTCCTGTTCAAGGTGGATCAATACAAGACAAACTGTAAGCAGAATTCTTGCCTGAACAGACTATGCAATAGTTACAATAGTGTATTATCCAATGTGGACATTTTCAATTGCGAACTTACCAAATATAAGAGGTCCATTAAAAGAATATTTCTCTGATGGTTCGTGAATAATGTTTTTTTTATTTTTTTATTGTTTATGTTTCTGTTATGATTTAATCTATATGTACAACCTCTCTCCATGGCTACCAATGTATTGATAGATTTTTTGTTTTGTAATTTTTCATTTTATATTAAAAATTGTTTTATATAATTTTTGGATTCATATTCCTTTTTTATAAAATTAATTTACTTATTCCTTATTATGCTGTCTCAGTAGAAGTAAAGTCACAAGGAGGAAATCCATAATTGGTTTTATTTTGGCTATTTAATACTATGTACAAACTGAAATAAATGTAAACTGTCGATTTCTTGAAAATTAGTAAATTAATAATTGTACAATACAGTGAAACCCTCGTAAGAAGTTTTCCAAGGGACCGGAAAAAACCAACTTCTTAAGCAGGAAAACCTTATATGTGGGAAAAATTAGGCCAATTTTCAGCCGAGGGACCGAAAAAACCAAACTTCTTAAGCCACAAACGTCTCAAGAGAGAACTTCTTAAGAGGGTTTCACTGTATTTTTATTTCTTGATTAATTTGGGTTAATAGTTGATAGTGTGTCGATTAGGAAGTAACATTTTATTCAAATTAATTTTAGTAAAAATTATACATTTTTTTACTCCCAAAAATTTCCCAGGAGGACGCAGGTCTAGTTCTCCGCCTGCAGGCGCGCACCCAACGTGTGACGGAGGAGCGTGACAGACTACGCTCGCGCATTGCCGGCCTGGAAGGTGCGGGAGCGCTCAAGGCCAGCGCCGTCCCCGGCAGTGCCGAGGACCAGCACCGCATCACCGAGCTGGAGATCGAGAACACTCGGCTGCTGGCGGACCTCACGCGACTACGGAACAGTGTGGCACGAGACGGGGATGTTAGCTCGAGGGAGCTTGCGGGTAAGTTGAAGTAAAGATTAGCAGGCGGGAATTCAAAGGTTTCTTTTATTACTTGAGAGAAGAGTGAATCCTATTTTAAAATTTTGTAATTTTTTTTACATTAACTCCACACAGGAGGCCCTGAGGAAAATAACTTCCCTTGGGGCCTATGTCATCTGAGATGCTGTGTGGAGAGTCTTTTTGAGAAGAGGAAGGAATGAACATTGGTCTTGAAGAGACCCATGTTGTGGGAAGAAGGAACCATTGAGGTCGGCAAATCGTTCCGCAGCCGAGCTGTTAAAACCCAAGAACGTGTCGAAGAAGCCACCCGTTCTCATATGACGAATGTTAACTGTGTTCATATGTTGGGCGTGCATTTGGCGTGTTTCCCGACTATGCACCAGTGCCGAACGGATCATCAATGACGCTAGTTCCTCGGAGCATTTTCCATTGAAATACCGGTAGAACAAGGATAGCATTCCCACCTGACGCCTGTGCTCTAAAGATTGCAATCTGTTTGTTAAGTTGGGAGAATCCATCAAACAGACCTCCCACATATGAAGTAGAAAATAATATCTCCAAGAGCCTATGTCGTATTTGGGGATGCTGTTAGGAGGGTATTTTTGAGATAAGGAAGGAGTGAACATGAGTCTTTTCAAGAGATTGTTTCATTTGATGTTTTTGCTGTTTCACTGTGCACCAGTGCCAAAGGGATCAATGATGCTATTTAACAGAGCATCTTCCATTTAAATACTTGTAGAACAAAGACAGCATTCTTACCTCACGTCTGTGTTCCAAAGGTTGCAATCCATTTGTTAGGATAGGGGATTCTACCAAACGTACCGCCCATTTCCGTGCAGAGTCGAGGTTTTTTTCAGATATTTTGGACTCCAGTCCATGAACCTGAGATTCTGAGCTAAAAATAGAAGTAACATAGTATAATTTACCTACATTCATAAATTCTACATAATTATATCATTCTGGATACTGTTGTATCATCAGGTAGTCTCACAAACCCTTTAGGAAAAATCTGAGGTCACCAAAACACTTTGTATGGTGATAGATTATAATGAGCTCGGATGGCTTTATTAGCAAGCGGTAGGAATTATTCTGGGCCTCGACCTCGAGCATGCAATCATATTTATCTATGTCTCAGTACCTGCATTATCGCTTTATTGTAACCAGTGCCATCTATGAGTGACCTCTTAAACTACTATTAGGATATCACAGATACTAAGTGCCATTTTGTTTTCAGAACAATTCTTGTCACTCCAGGAAGAGTTGGAAAGAAGAAGGGAGGAATGCATTCAGCTCAGGAGCGTCCTTGCCAATCAGGTCAGTGACAATACTCATACAATCATCATCATCATCCGTTGGGAAAAGAAATCTTTCCATACTTGCAAAATTAACCCTATCTATGTGACTGTTGCATACCTATATGATCCATCAGCGGCTGTCCCCATACGCAGATGACACACATATGATCCACAAAGTTTCATTAAAACCCATATGTGCCGCGTAATGGAATACATTGCGTTAAAAAGGCCAGCTTTGTGAAGGTTAAATTCAATTCTTTGAAAGCTAATTTCGCCATTTGATATCCTTTAAAAGTTAGAAAAGAAATCATTCTAGCATTTTTAGGTTATTCCTACTTTGCAAATGTTTCTTAAGTGCTATAAGCCTAACCTTACCTAACCCCATCTTATATTCATAAGCCTACTTACACTTCCGGTTGCTTGCACTAATCACTTCTGAGCGAAGGCTAAGTTTAGCAAGAATTTGGCCTTAGCAAAAAAACTACTCAGGATTTCTCATTTCACCATTCATGCCTGTCTATTATAACATCAAATTGTTCATGAACATGAATGAAATCCTACTGTACTTAGGTACTTTTAAACATTTTCTTTTTTTACACATTGGATAGATATTTATATACGAGGGCTGTTCGTCGCTGTTAGGTCGTGAGGAACGATTTTACGCGTAATCCTGCAACACTGTTATGTAGCCTGATTTCCCTTTGCCAAATCCCCACCATGTTGCACCCTCTGTGACACTTAGTCTCGGCGTGGCAGCCGTTTGCGATGGAGCTTCCACTCACCACACCCGCCAGGTATGAGTTACGCTCTATAATTCATTTTTAAACTCTGCTTCGGCGAATCTGAATGATGCCACTGGGATTGAACCTTTGTCTCTGGTATCGTGTAGTGTATCTGGGTCTCGTCCCCAGTCACAACTGAGTCCAAGAATTCTTCGTTATCGATGTCGTAGCACTCAAGGAATTCGCGGGCTGCTTTAACCCGTTGTTGTTTGTGATCTTCGGTGAGCATTTTTGGGACCCACCTTAGGCGGACTTTCTGGTCTTCCAAATTTTCTGTCAACATCTTGTCAATAGTAGTCTTACTGACATCAGGGATCATATCACAGAGCTCCCGAACCGTCACCCGTCATTCTGCAATCATTGCTCTTTCCACTTTGGCAATTTTTTCATCTGAAACCGATAGCCGTCCGGCACATTTTTAAATTCTCTGCACCATTTGTGTACGTTTTCGCACTCATACACTGTTTTCCGTACTCTTCAAGTAGCTGAAAATGAATTTCTACTGGGGTTTTCTTCTTTGCACAAAAAAACTAATTATAGAGCGTAATTCACACCTGACGGGTGTGGCAAGCGGAAGCCCCATTGCGAACGGCTGCCACGCCGAGACTAAGTGTCGCAGAGAGTGCAGCGTGGTGAAGATTTGGCGTAGGGAAACCAGGCTACACGCCAGTATTGCCGGATCTCGCATAAAATTGTTCCTCGCGACTGCAGCACCTTGGAGACCTTATTTTACGGACAGCCCTCGTAAATAAACCTAACCTCACTAACTTAACTTCTTTATTAAACTTATAAATGATATAATTTTTCCCTCGAAAAACTATATCTCTTTGTCAGGTCAGCATTAAATTTAGCAGAGATTAATAATTATTTATGTAAAAAAGATTTCTTAACTTTATTCAAATAATATTTTCTAACTTGAGCTCAGTCACATTGGTGACAATTGGTGACACCGAGATTATGCATTTAAGTTATAAATAATAATAATAATAATAATATTTGGACGATTTATATAGCGCCGTTTTTGTGAAAAATCACCTCAAGGGCGCTGAAATCACCTCAAACTTAAACTTAGCAATTGCTCAGTTTGAATGGTAGCAGTGGCCATTAATATTATGACTGAGCTTCTTAGTGCTTACTTCATTTTGTAACTTATTTACATATATTCGAGTATCGCCCTGGATAGCTTGCTTTCTTTTCCCGATATCTTTGATTTATTCAAATCTCCATTGCAAATTTAGCAATCATTGGCATTATTTTGTGAATACCTAACCGATGCAAAATTATTATGTCCTATGCTGACAGAAACCTTGGTTCCAAGCACTCAAAGATGTTGTAAGTATCCAATATTGACTGCTTGCTCTAGTCAAAAATACAACATTAAAAGTTCATACTTCCATCCAACTTCTATCCTACAAATTCTTCTGTAGTTTGTTGTTGTGTGAAAAAACTTATGTCTGGTACAAATTCTATGTTCATATTTGGTTTTCATTCCCCGTTTTCAATAGAAACAATGCTATCTATGTTCATACAACATCTCCCGTGCTGTGTTCATAAATCATCTCTTATGCTATGTTCATCCAACAAATTCAGCGGTTTTCATTCAACATCTTCACTCCCTCTGTCAATGTTACGTTCATACAATACTCGTGTGCTACGTTCATCCAACATTTCCAATCTCCTAATATCTAATAGAAACAAAGCCTTGTCAATGTGTACATAAAATGACATGCTATGTTCATCCAACAAATTCAATGTGGTTTTCATTCAACATCTTCACACTTTCTATCAACTTTACCTTTATACAACACTCCTGTGCTATGTTCATTCAACATTTCGATTCCCCGTATCTATTAGAAACAATGCTTTGTTAATATGTACGTTAAATGACTTCTCTATGCTCTGTTTATCCAATAAATTCAATGTGGTTTTCATTCAACGTCTTCATTACCCAGAGCCATCAGATACAATGCTATATGTTCATCCAACGTCTCCTATGCTATGCTCATACTACATCATCTTCTTTGCTATATTCATCCAACGAATTCATTGTGGTTTTCATTCAATATCTTCATTTTCCATCCTTCAGAGCCGTCAGATGCATCGCTGTATGTTCACCCAACGTCTCCTATGCTATGCATGCTTACATCATCTTCTATGCTACGTTCATTTAACATAATATTTAATGTATTTTTATTCAACATCTTCATTCCTTACATCCAATAGAGATAATTCTATGTTCATGCAACATCTCCTATGCTATGTTCACCTTAAAAATTCAATGTTCTTACTACATTTCCTATGCTTCTTTGCTATGTTCATCCAACAAATTCAATTGGATTTTCTTTCAACATTGTCATTTCCAGTAGCTAGCAGATACCATGCTATGTTTCTCCCACTTCTTCTATGCTATGTTCATTCAACATGTGATTTTTATTCAATATCTTCTTTCCTTATATTCAATAGGAACAACTTTATCTTCATGCAACATCTCCTATGCTTTGTTCACCCTAAAAATTCAATGTTCGTAATACATTTCCTATGCTATGTTCATCCATCATATTAATGAAGGTTTTCATTCAATATCTTAATTCCCCTTTTCCAATAGAAACAATGCTATGTTCCTTCAGCGGGTTGGATGTAGTTTTCATTCAAAAACTTTATTCCCAATCATCAAGACGCCTATGCTATCTTAATTCAACATAATATTCATTCAACATCTTAATATCCCGTACCCAATAGATACAATGCTGTGTTCATACAAAATATTCTATGTGATTTCTAGAAACATCATGCAACTTCTTCCCTGCTATGTTTGTCCAAAATCTATGTTCTATTCATCATGTTTTCCAACATATTCCATGCTTTTTGCAACCAATATCTTCACTATGTTCATTCCACATCTTTAATATGGATATTCGTTTTAAAACCCTGAATGCAATAGACAGAACTTATATTTAGGAAAATCATTTTATAAAAAGCAGTTAAAATACACTTGTGACTTGCCATTATTAGTATAAGTTAAATGAATACTTTGTTTTATTATAAATTTATGCAACTGTCAACCGGTTTCTAAAGCAGTTTACATAAATGTTGTTATTTTCATAAATTTGATCTTAATAGACGTTTTAGAAAATGCTTCTTAAAATTTTCCTCAATTTAATCCATGACAATAAATAATATTGGTGAAATCACTTTGGCATTTTAATTTGATGTTTTGTTCATTATCATCCAATTATTATTTTTCATTGTAATTTTTTTTAATCTTACTCTCTTCTGTTTTTTTTAATCCGACTGTCTTTTATCAATTTAATCTGACTATTATTATTTTTAAATATCTTATCTTTTAAATTCCAAGTAGATAAAGCATAACTCTTTCGCTCCCAGTAACTTATATAATAATAAAATTTCAATCAATTGCTAATTTCGACTTTTTAGGCCTTATGTTCTTCACCTTTCCCCATAAGTATAATTTCACACTTTTAGATAATATAATAATAATAATAATATCTTTATTTGGAAAACAAACAGCTTTACAAAGATACATAAAAAAGAAAGAGTGCTAAAATAAAACAGTAAGCCTAAAAACATGTTTTCGCTGATAATTATTTTTTTTTTTTAGTAGCTAGACAAGAAAAAACATAAAGAAAAACTAAGAAAAAAATATTTAAGAGAAGCTAAATACTTAAATATGCATGAAAAGAATATAGAAAAACACAATAAAGGGTAAGCTTATGATCTTGTAGGATTATAAGGATGATATGTATGTAATTAGGGAATATGTAAATATATTGCAAATTAGGAAAAGAAATCTGATTAATAATATAATAAATATAAATATGGATGTTAAGGGGTGTGTTGTGATGCATTACATTTATCTAATAGTGTTGCTTTGAATTTGTTGAAAGTTATATTGAATAAGAATATATCATACTTTTAGCATTATAGATATATTGTAGAATGTAAGCTATAAAATTTTTAAATGTTCAAATTCGACTAACGTTTACACTAAACTTGTTGTTCCTTTTTCGCTTAAGTCAATACGTAGGCGAAAGCAAGACATAGGCTGTTTCTCAGTGATGCTCTTCAAGGACATCACCGTCGAAAGTGTTTATATCGATCATCCAGTTGATTAGTCAGACATCTCCAAATACTAAGTTTAGAGCTAATGAGGAAAGCTATATTCGAATGATCACTATAAATCAAATATGAGTTACACGTGTCTGTGTTTTAAATATTAAATATGCTATAAAATAACACTGGAAAGCATAACAATCCGGTACATCGGTATGACGTTTTGAAATTTCCTATTAATAACACAGAAAACATTATTTTTTATTTCACTTCAAGTTTTTCTGCATCATAATTGATTTGGTGGTTTTTATGAGTAATCTGTCAGTATTGTATTAGATATAGGGTACACTTTTACATATAACAGCATACTCAACTCAAAATTCGATTCTTCGCAGATGTCTGACTAATCTGCTGGATGGTCGATACACGCACCAATACAATACGAAAATAGCCTTATAATAATAATAATAATAATTGGACAATTTGTAGAGCGCCGTTTTTGTGAAAAATCACCTCAAGGGCGCTTATGTCAACATTGTAACCAAAACTCTTAGTATGTGTTGTTTGCGTCAAATCTAATTGCTGACCTATAATCTCTATATATTAAAAATACATATTAAATACATATTAAAAATAAAGTCCTCCGCCGCATCTGTCATCTGTCTGTTCGCGATAAACTCAAAAATTACTGATCTGATTTTCATGCGGTTTTCGCCAATAGTTAGAGTGATTCACGAGGAAGGTTTAGGTATATAATTGTCAAGGTTTTGTGTAAATTGGTTGAAATATACAATATATAAAAAAGAATGTCTGTCTATGGTGGACGAGCGGGCTGCTTTATTATATTTGTATGCAAATGAACAGATGGCGGTGTGAGTTAATTTATCAAAGGTTGGATAACCATCCAGTAGATGGCATTGTGTTTCGTTAGTCACAGCAACGCATGGCCGGGTCAGCTAGTAATTACTAATTTTAATAATTTACAAATAATTTATCAATAATTTTTAAATTTCTCTTGGGTCGGGAAAGAGTTAAAACTAGAAGATTTTCCTATCGTGTGTAATTTTTCATCACTCTATTTATTTTAAATGTTGTATAGTTTGTTTTTGCATTAGTATGCGTTTTATGGTGGTTGTGCGTGTGTTGAGTGTGTAATAATAATGATAATATGGTAGTGTACTAGTGTGGGTGTGAAATGTTAAAATGTTAGGGAAGTGGAAGTCTTACTACTACGGTGGTAACAATAAAAAAAGTGACAATGTGAGTACTTTTAAAAATGGCCTTATGTCAACACTGTAACCAGTAGGATAAATGGAAGAAAGATTTGCCAATAACATAATTTATTTTAAACCACTCCGACCCATAAGCATGTTTACTTGTGACAATATAACAATAGCAGTCGAGTACTAACGCGTGCGTTCCCACGGAAATCATTACAGCTCTGTTAATGTTCTAGTGACAACCCTAAAATAAAATAGAAGATCCATATTGAATCAAGCTTCACATTTCTATTCAAAGTTGTCCATAGAAGTACATAAAAAAAGATTTATTTTGTAGAAACAGTTTTCACCCGCCAAATCGTCTACGCGCCTTTAGACATTGTTAATTTTTCATTAAATATTCTTGTATGAAAAGGTAAAATAGTGAGGTGACGAAATTGTTTATTATACATTTATACAACAGAATAATTTTTTTTTTATATAATCCGTGATTTTAGTACCGTTTTCACATAAAAAACATGTGAGTCATTTTTACAATGTTTTATGTTTGCATTCTAAATTTTAATATTTACAAACGTTAATATTTATTTCTAATAAAACAATTTGAAAGCTTATTTCATAACCTTTCAAAAACAGTTTCTAGTATTCGGCTACATTCAGAAATGTTTCATTTATAGAGCTTTAATTGCGAAGCGGAAATAACACCAAGTTTTTATAAATCCGACAGTTCGTTTTAGACAAAAAACTTGCATAAAATACCTGAGTGGTTAAATTGAAGTAAATCAAATTTATTAATTTCATTACATATTAGGTTCCGCAAGTATTTTAGTTTTTTTTAAATTATTATTGTGACAGCTGTTTCGGTGTTCGTAAAAAATCAAAGTAACATTATCTTTTCTCCTCTCCTTAACCCCTCAGGCTAATTTGTTCACTTTCGGGAACATCTCATATAGGTCTCATAGAAAATGTTGTATCTCCCTTACTATCATAGCGAGAAATATGATCTGAATGGTGTTGGAAAGAGAAATCACCACACTTTATATTTAAATCTAACAACCGCAAAATAATTAAAATTGTACACCTTTAAGAAAACGAAGTTTCCAATCGCAATTTGAAAAAAATGCCGATTTTTCACAGAATTTGGATAATAACAGAATAATAAACAAAATAATGGCTTATCTAAATTCCCTGATTCTGAGACTTCACAGTCTCAATCTAATCGATTTGATCTTGGAGATATATTTCATCTTAAAACTAATTAATTATATAAATGATGTTTATTCCATTACTTTTATTTTTATAAACACAAATAGACCTCTATATATACCTTCTACAATTTTAGTTATATTGAATGTGAGGATTTCGGTTCACATTTTTATGTGAGGATTTCTGTTCACATTTTTATGTGAGGATTTCTGTTCACATTTTTATGTGAGGATTTTTTGTTCTATGTGATGATTTCTGTTAACATTTTTATGTGAGAATTTCTGTTCCATATGAGGATTTCTGTTCACATTTTTATGTGAGAATTTCTGTTCTATATAAGGATTTCTGTTCACATTTTTACCTACATATTTTGTTTTATGTTTTTGTTGTTACTTTTTTATCATTACTTTTGTATTTTCAGTAACAGTGATATGTACAAACAACTTAGATATTAACAAATAGAACGTAAATGGCCAATATAGTGTGTAATAAATAAATAACTACTAAATGAATATGTAATAACAGAACTTCAATAGGATTTTCACAGAACTTAAAAATTAACTTTGAAAAATGATGAATTACTCAAATTCTGTAAAACATCCGCTCCCAAATATTTACAAGAGTGCTATTAAGAGGGAATAACCAGACAAATGGAAATATGTCATCTTTAAATCAAATTCTAGACGTATCAAATTCTACAAAAGGGATTTGTGTCACACATCTGCCCTGATGATGGACACTGTAACGCTGTCCGAAACATTGACTAAAGAAGGAGGTAGCTCAATACGGCATAACACCCCAAAAATAAGTAAGATAGTTACTTTTGGCCGTGAAAATCTAAAATCATATCAGTTTTGGTCGTTGGCAGATTTGTTAATTTTCAAACAAAATGTTGTATTATACAACAAACATTTCAAATCGTATAATATTACAGTAAAATAAATAAATAAATAATTTAGGAAAGCTACTTTTCATAATTTTAATTTTAGTTAAAATCATTAAAAAAAACCCACATGTTTTGTGACCAAAATACTTTAGTTTTGTCTACTTATTTACGATCTTACAAACTAATATAATAAAAAAAAATTTACACACTTTTTTTTCAGACATTATTGAAAAATTATGAATACTTAGTATCATCACGCGTTTTGGAATTTTTATTGAATGTAGGTATATATTAAAGCAAATTTTAAATGAAATAAAATTGATACTGAGTTACTAGTTAAAAATGCTGGTATGAAGAATAATCAATCTTTCTCATTGGAACCGCCCTATACAGTTTCTAGGGTATGATCGGAAGACCATCTTTCGACGAAATTTTAATTCTCGGCCGCTTATTTTAATGGACAACAGGCAATAATGAAAAAAATATTGTCCAAATAAAATGAAATTTCGAGTTTGGTCTGTATCTAACCCTGTGTGTATTTTACAGACTGTGAACTTGAAATCACTTGCCACTTCCAACTATGGGTCTGACGTGGATGTCATCAACGAAGATGGGGAGTTGGTGCAAGCGTTCGAGGCACAGAAACGGATCACCAAGTGAGTACTCCTTCCCTCCCCCACTTTTGATTAGGCCTATTTACCTAACATTCGTCAAAATGACGAGCATCAACCGCAAATCTACCTGTCTCTTTTGAATGCTTCTACCGAAAATAGAGCTGTCATATGTCAATCTAGTAGCAGTTAGACACATGCACTTGGTGGTAAGTTAATTTGTTTTTGATGTTATTTTTTTTTTTTCACATTAACTCCACACAGGAGGCCCTAAGGAATCCCTCAGGGCCTGTCATCTTTGGGGATGCTGTGGTGAGGAAATTCTGGGAAGGAAAAAGGTACAAAGGATTGGTAGGAATCTGGGGGTCAATTTATCCAGGAGTGACGGGCGTATGGATCCATCCCTAGCACTGCGGTGCAAGGTGATGGGTGGGTCGGCTGGGGAGATCAAAATGTCTTCCTCAACAAGTCTCTCCGGATCCGAACACTGCGTGGCGTAACTATGGCAGGGGTATTGGTTATTCAATAAATGGTTCCGAAATGGGGCAGAAACTTGATAGTGGCACCCCCTCTTCTAGATGCGACGGGGATTCCCCTGGCAGAGACATCACGTACCTACACTATGCACGCTTTCAAAAACGACTTAGGATACATTCATAAATCAACTTAGGATGTGTTCAAAAACCAACTGGGCGTTTTAAAATCAAATGAGTAAATCGATAGAACAACGTACGCTGGATGACGGGTGCTTTGTGAATCAATTTTTTTTTTTCAAACATATAAATTACGATTTTGGCGCCCCCTAAAACTGCCGTCAGGGGCAGGCGCCCTGGTTTGCCCCCCCCTGGATCCTTATTTGTCATTTTTAATTTAGATATTTTGTTAAAAATTGTTTGTCCTCATTCTGTTTATTCTTTTGTGTAATATTGTAATTTTTGTTCCAGGCAACTTGAAGAGGAATTGCGCGTGGAGCGACAGCGTCACGGAGACACCGTCACAGAGCTGGCAGCCGAGTGTGAGCTCCTGTGCGAGGAAAACGAGCGCCAACACAAGTCAGTGCCGTCCATTCTTTCCAACATCCTTATTCATATTTATTCTTGACCTATCAATATCAGTATCAACGTCACGCCTGTCTCAACCTAGGTATATCCTAGTGAGACAGGCAATAAAAAAAAAACCCATGTAAACATACTTTTTATAGATAAATAAAAAAAAAATAAAAAAATTAAAAATAAGCTATATGTCTGAGGGTAAAGTAATAAAACTTCTTCGCTTACTGGAGGCGATTTTTTCTTTCTTTTCTTTCTTCTTCTTACTTATCGGAGATGATTCTGTCCCCTGGGGTCCCTAGATTGGAGTTTATCTTAGGTTGTATAGTAATAGTTGTTGTTTGTCAGGTTGTTGACATCAGGCGGAGCGGGCGGTGACCAGTACATGCAACAAGAGGTGGCGAGACTTGCGACGCACAATCTGTTACTACAGGAGCGCCTGGAAGCGTTGCAGGAGCGATGCGACGCGCTAGAGGAGCGATGTGAAAGCTATAGGCGCCGACTGCTGGGGCTGAACCTGACCCTCGAAGACGGCAATGATGGTAAATATGCTTTTCTACTCTTTTGTGAGATTTTTATGAATATTTTCTGTGCTGGCTGCGGTTCTTACCATCCGCCACCAGTTTTCAGTCCTTCCCGTCCTGCTCCAATCCTCTTCCATGCAATTCAGAAAGAATAAGAAGCGTATATTTAATCCTTAAAGTCTATTTGTTCGGTTTCGGAATAACTCATATACGTCTCAAAGAAATCCTTGTGTCTCCCTTATTATCATAGTGAGAAATATGATTTAAAACAGTGTTAGAAAGAAAAAATACCACGCTTTATATTCAAATATAAAAAATATCCACAAAAGAAGAATAATGTAGACCTTTATGAAATCAAAGTTTCGAATCGCAATTTGAAATAAATTTATAAAACTGTGCTAATTTTTTATTAATTATTTTTACATGAAATGTCAAAAAAGTTAGTTGACGATAACATATTATACATATAATACATTTGCCTAATAAAAATAGGCATACGTTTTTTTTTTTCATTATCAGTAATTTTAGTTAGACAAAAAAAACGTAAGGTGAACCATTTTTTAAAACTTTTTTATGTTTGCATGTAAAATTTTTATATTCCCAAAATTATATATTTATTTCGATTTATAAAATTCGATAGCGTATTTTATCACTTGTCAAAAAAAGTTTTTATTTTTCGGTTACGTTCATAAATATTCCATTTAAATGGATTTTATTAATGTCACTTGTGTTCGATATTGTTAGTTAATAATTATGTTTTATTGTTTCAGCCACGACTAAAGACACGTCTTCGATGATAGTAACGAAGGACAGGGACACCAGTCTACTTCCTGTAGTGAAGAAAAAAGACCGAGACTTCATGGGCATGTTTGAGTACAAGGCGGGAACTGAGAACACTATTGTGCAAAGACTTGTGTCCGGTAAGAACGCTTTGCTTATTGTAGTAAACGGGTTTCTTAACCTTCCCCTTCTGTGCTAAAAAAATCCGGTGCTGTGTAATCACTACACAAGCGGAAATGTGCAATTTAAAAGTGGAAAAATTTGAATATTCATAGCTAATCACTGTATTTAATTATAGTTAAACTAAAAAATAACAAAATATTGATTTTTAATTACTGAAAATATGAAAAACAATAGGTAGACGCTCACAAAACGGGCGAAAGTACCAGTCAGAATGAATGCCGAGCGCGTATTAACGGGTTTCTGTGGCAATCCGCACGTTTCATGCATTTGTATGTCCCACCCACAGCGGTGTTCATATGCTACAAGTTTGATTGTATTGTTGAATTTATTTCCGATTTTCACAAAATACCTCTGATGTGCCCGTTAAGTACTGATTATTAGAAAAAAATATTTTTAATTTAATGTGTAAATGTATAACGGAGGATTACCTAAAATCTAAACCCCGAATCTTCCATATTTACGGAGATATTAAAGGTGCAGGAAGCAAAGTATACTAGATACATATCACAGGCAAGGAAGGGTTAATTGAAAATTATAACTTATTTACACCATATTATTTTATAGTAAGTAATTGAATACGTTTTTAGATTTGCACGGCCAAAAGTATTTTCGTTATTTGTTTTTGGGGTGTTATGCCATGTTGCGCTATCTCCTTCTTTAGCCAACGTTTCGGACAGCATTACAGTGTAAATTAATTGAATATTTCCACGGTATTATAGTATTTGGACTCTTGTACTATCACAAACAATTAATTTATATGACTTGAAAACACAAGGAAGGCAGCGTCAAACAAAATATGAAAATTAGTTTAATATGAGATTCAGTATATAATCAATACATAAAATAAAAAACTTAAATTAAACCACATTCCTGTTTCAGAACTCTCCCCTCGCACCGCTGTCACTCTATTACCAGGACTGCCTGCGTACGTGTTGTTCATGTGCATCCGTTACACGGACTACGTGAATGACGATGACAAGGTACGCGTGCTGCTGCGTGTCTTCATCAACGGCGTCAAGAAGGTGGTCAAGAAGAGGGGCGATAAGATGGACGTGTCCATCATGTGGCTTGCCAACACTCTGCGGTACGTGTATTTTTTTTGCGTTTGTTATCATGTTACGTATGTTAAATGTGTTTCCATGACAACAGAACAGTGACAAAATAGAACATTGACGATAGCAGAATAAAACCAATGACGTTATATACTGTAGATGTGGGGTAGAAATCTCAAAGTGGGAAGCCAAAAGCAAGGCAATTGCGCTAGTCTCATTTTCTAGTACTTTAGTACTAAACTGTCACTCGTCGAGTAGTTGTGTTAGTTAGTTAGTTAGTGGTCGTGTTTTACCAGTAGGAAAATTGCATTTAAAAAATGCCAAAATGCCCTCCTGTGTGATGAGAAAATGTTTCCATTGCACGGCAAACAGTTGTAAAAGTGAAGAAATAACATTTCATTTGTATGTACACATAAATTACTTATTATTATCTATTATTATAAGCAATACAATTAATTTTCATGTTTTCCGTCCGACAATTTTATGCATCATTAGAGAAATAACACACATTCTTTGATTGTTTTATGTTACGGCCACACTAAGGCCAACTTCCAACTTCAAACTTTCAGACCATTGTGTAGAAGGGTAGTTCGTGCGTTGGAAATTCGAGTTGGAAGTTTGGCTTCGGTGTGGAATAGCATATCTTTTTAATATGTGAATAACTTTTGAATTAAGAAATAAAAGAGTGTTGCTTATTTTGCAAGTATGTGAGACTATGGCGAGTCTATTTATATAACGTCATTGAATAAAACCTTGAAAAACGATCAACTGTCAGATACAAACAAGATAATTGCAAAAGGTTCGAAGTGATGTTAGACCTTGAAAAATAAATGGAGTTTGATTTTAGAACTGTAGGTGAAATACAACATATGCGGTTCTGAAAATTATTTTGGATATAGAAATGAGCCCAATTTCCTGATGTGCACTGGTGCCGAAGGAATCAACAATGCTAATTCTTCTTTTCATTGA
The DNA here is from genome assembly GCA_917563855.2 of Limnephilus lunatus. NCBI lineage: Eukaryota > Metazoa > Arthropoda > Insecta > Trichoptera > Limnephilidae > Limnephilus > Limnephilus lunatus. The sequence continues at coordinate 25,833,815 of OU830596.1, forward strand.
AATTAGCGATGTTTAGGTTCAGCTGGAGTGGGCTCTTGAACTCTGGTTCTTCGCGGGAAGCGGATCTTACTCCTATTCCTTTTTCAAATCGACTACTCTCAGAGAATCCGGTCGAGGACTCAGACCCAAACCCGGAACTCGGAGACGGACTCGGAGCCGGAATCCGAAATGCTTCCACCAGTGTCCCTGTGTTCGCGGTTCGAGCCACTCGCGAGTCGGGAGCAGGTTCCGGGTTCAAGTTCTTTTGCTCCAAGTCCGGCTCCGGCCTGATCCGTGCATCGCGGTATCTGCAACAGCACCCAGTACACAGTCCGCACCCAAGAACTCGAACCCGCTCCTAGAACTCGAGTACTTTTAAAAAGAAGCACGTCTTAGAGGCCTCCGGAAAAATGCAGAACTTAATTTGAAATATTGTAACACGGTTACTTTTTGAGTGATTGAAATTGTGAGATTAGAGTGCTTTCCATATTCCGGCTGGTCAGTAGCTGAGTGGGTATTGCGTTTGAGTCCCATCCGGGCGTCGCGTGTTCGATTATTCGGCTGGCTAAATCCTCCATCACGGCACAAGCAACATTTTCCGCTCATTGTGGTGGTAGTTGGAGATTTTCAAACATTATTAGGTTATTCATAACCTGTGAATGTTTGTCTTTCCTTTTAAAAAAAAAAATATATATATTTATGCACGTATTGTAAAGTCATTTTTCGTGGAAATGATAAAATCTCCTAACCATGATATTCCTGTCCAATTATTTGGACAAAAATTTTCTTTTGGCTCACGGCTTTCCAAGGGTTTAATTTGGCAAATTACAAAATCTAACACCGTTCATTATTTGCAGGCTGCTGCATTGTCTGAAGCAGTACAGCGGCGACCGCAACTACCAGGCTGAGAACACGCCAGTACAGAACGAGCAGTGTCTGAGAAACTTTGATTTGTCAGAGTACCGGCAGGTTCTGTCTGATATAGCTGTATGGATCTACCAAGGTACATTTTTTTTTATGTATTGTTTTCTATGGCAATGTTTGTAAATGATGTAAGCATAAAGCATAATGTTAGAATAATATCACAAATTAATAAATTATACATTTTCTTAAATAATAAATTATACAAATTAATAATTCTACATATAACTTACTGTAATTACCACTTAAGTCATAACCATGTTCAAAGTTGGTGTTAAATAAAGGGCACTGTTTGTTAGGTTAATCACATTTTTATAAAATCCCTTCCTTTAACAATATTAAAAAAAAACTGTAGGACGCTTCATTCACAAGCTGTTAGATGAGTTTGTAAATTTGAAGAAAAAAAATTCAGACTAGTGAAAACAAAAGAAGAATGGTTGAGATGATAAAACAGAAATCTACAGATATCGCTCTATTCAATGAAGGAAAATGGTTACTATGGTAAAACAGGAATCTACTAATATTTAAAAGTAAATGGAACCACAGAGACATCTGTTGACAATATTATTTGCTGGTATTATTGAGGAAAATCAGGATATTATAATAATTATTTTATTCAGATTTTAACCCCTCGATGACCGCATTATTTCTGAGGGTCAAAATAATTCCGCTTTACAATAAAATCCAAATAAATGGAATATTTATGAATGTATCTGAAAACTAAATATTGTTTTAGAAAGGTGATAAAATACACTTTCAAATTTGTAAATCGAAATAAACATATAATTTTTGAAATATAAAAATGTAGCATACAAACACAAAAAAGTTTTAAAAATGGCTAACATTACGTTTTTTCTGACTAAAATTACTGATAACGAAAAAAAATAAAAACACATATATATTTTATTAGACAAATGTATTATAAACATTATTTTCAACTCAGTTTTTTGTCGTTCCATGTAAAAATAATTTATAAAAAATTCCCAAAGTTTCATAAATTCATTTCAAAATGCGTTTCGAAACTTTGGTTTCATATAGGTGTACATTTTACTTCTTTTGTGGTTAGTTTTTGTATTTGAATATAAAGCATGGTCTTTTCTCTTTCTAACAACGTTTATATCATATTTCTCACTATGATAGTGAGGGAGACGCAACCATTTCTATGTGACCTATATGAGTTAGACACTGAAATAGACACTTAGTTTAACCACTAGAGCGATGGAGATTTCCGGATGCTCGGTTTTCGATTCGGCTGTTCAACACAGGTACATCCTAGTGAGACAGGCATTGAATAATATAATGTAAACATACCTCATATAGATAATTAAAAAAAAAAAAAACAAAAAAAATAATAATTAATTAATATCTTGCATTTTAATATTAATAGGAAATCGTAAGAACTGCTTACTGTAGTTTAAAGCCAATTAATCCACTTAGATTTGACTTTTTAGCCCATATTTTTAGGTTTTACAAAAAAAATATTAAATTGTTACTTAAATTAATTTTATAATTAACGCTTAATTAGGCGCATGGGGTCAAGACCATTTCAAATTGAAAACAAAATACTTTAAGAGTGTTTAGAATGCGACAGCGCTCTTTCTAACTTCCTACCTTCCAGCGAGGTACGCAAATCAGTCGCGGATAGAAAGCCAACATGTCCGCACGTGTCGCTACTCTCTTGGGTGCTGAAACCATGCGACCAATTACGTAACAATTTTTATACTAAATTACGTATCAATTTTTGTACCAAAAGTACCAAAGTGCCAAAAAAGTGTAAATTTATTTCTCAGGAACATTTCAGGGCTTATTGTATTGGATGCAGTATTGATGAATCTACTGACGAGTCTAAATATATATTTTTTTTTAAGTTGATCTCGGCCGTACCAAAAATTAGTAGTTTGAAGATAGATTAGAAGCTGTTTTCTTTTTTTAGTTGTTTAGAGTCAAAGTTATGTTTTTGTTTTTTGATGTTAACTATAATAAAGTATTTTAATATTTTCAACAATACAAACTTGATTGTATTTCTTTCTTCCACTCCGTTTTCCTTTATTTCTTTGGGGGTCAGTAGTGACCCCATACGACTAATTGTGTGATTTTCTTAATGCGCCTAATTAAGGGTTAATTTAAATTTATAAATATCATCTTCCTAAATTTAGGTAGGTGCTCTATCGCTGCAGTGGTTGAATAGAAATTAATCCATTGATCTATTCCAGGTCTAATCACCTCCCTGGAGCAACAGCTGCACCCCCTCATCGTTCCCGCGCTGCTCGAGTTTGAGGAGATATCGGGCGTGTCGGGGAGGGCCCCCCGAGGCAGGGCTCCCTCCCAGGACGGGCCGCCGCCCCCCTCCCCGGTGCCCCCCCGCTCCCCGCACCACCTCACCAAGGAGCTGGCGAACATACGCAGCAGTCTCTACTACCACGGGGTGGATCCCGATTTGATTGTGCAGATATTCAGACAGGTAAAACATAATAACTTCGGCTGTCGATGATTTGAAATTGTACTCCTGCCTAGTCGTCGCCTCAGTTCTTAATTGTCCAAATGACTATTTTAGTTTTTGTTCAATCTCAACTTTAAAACTAAAAATATAGCATAAAAAATTATAGTTTATCACATAACTAAGAATTATTTAAACGAATGAGACCTTTACCTTTACGGAAATAGCTTTATCTTAAACACTTATCATAATGTTTTATTGAAATAGTGAAAGAAAACCTTCTCTTCCTGCAAAATTTTCAAATGGTCGTTTGGACAATTAAGAACTGAGGCGACGAAATGTGTAAAATTATTCAAGTTCAACTACTCAGAATGAAATCAACTCAACACCTCATTTGAAAAGACGTTAAAAGTTATGAAAAAAAAAATGATTAAATAGGTTACATTAGGTTAGGTTATGGGTTATTTTTAAATATTTTTTTTCATAGCTTTTTAATGAATTTTCAAAGAGGTGTTGAGTTGAATTGAAGAGAAGCAAAAAAGTAAATAGTATTAAAATTATTTAATTAATTAATAATTATTCTTTATTTGAAATGTATATTTCTTTTATTTAAATGTTTGACAGAAAAATCTGAATCACTAAGGGTTTTTAAAGTTTACTAGTGAGGAAAATAATTCCCCTTAGAGCCTATGTCGTGCCGTGTGGAGGGTTTTTGTAGGAAAGGAAGGTAATTAAGTTCTAGGAAGGAATAAGGTATGGGGGTGGATAGAATTTCGGGGTTCAGTGTGTCCAGGAGTGACGGACGTATGAGTCCATCCCTCCAACCGTTGTGTAAAGCGATGTTCCGAGAGAGTCCTGCTTTTTATTGCAAGAGGGAGTAAATTAAATAATTTTAAAGAGAAGTATTGCATACTTCTTTGTCCAAAAGTCGTTTTAGTTGTAGGTTGGTGGAATGTATGTTGTAATGTAGATCTTGTGAATCGGTTCGAGTGTGTCTGTGTAAAGTTATCCTGGTTTTTGAATGCGTACATTAGAATATCTTTTGTATATAATTGTTTCAGTGACATTAAATTCAGCGCTTTAAAAACATAGTCTATTATATATTGTAGATTAATCTAATTTGTTTTCTGTAATTGTTTGCAGCTCTACTACTTTGTGTGCGCGTGCTGTCTCAACCAGTTGCTGCTGCGTAAGGACTTGTGCCGCTGGTCCAAGGGCATGCAGATCCGCTACAACCTGTCTTCGCTGGAGGTGTGGGCCAAGGAGCAACTGCCCCCCGAGGCTTCGGTCTCCGTGCTGGCCACGCTGCAGCCCATCATTCAGGCCGTCTACCTCATGCAGGCTCGCAAGGTACGCTTAAAGCAAGCAAGTTTTCTATGGAAAACATCATTTGGACCTCTGTGCTGATCTTCAAGATCCTAAACATATACACTCTCGTTGATTATTCGCTATAAATTGATTGTATGTTTGGCACTGTCGTCTTCTAACGTGGTCCAAGAGTGACAGTAGCTTTTCCTATGCAATTGATTGCATATTTTACAATTTTTTTTTTTTTACATTAACTTCACACAGGAGACCCTGAGGAAAGTAATTTTCCTCAGGGCCTATGTCATCTGAGATGCTGTGAAGAGGGTCTTTTTGAGGAGAGGAAGGAATGAATATTGGTCTTGAAGAGACCCGTGTTGCTAGAGGCTGGCAAATAGTTCCACAGCTGAGCTGTTGAACTCAAGAACAAGTCGAAGAAGAGACCCGTTCTCATGTGACATGTTTGGCGTGTTTTCGCAACTATGCACCGTTGCCGAGGGGATCAATGATGCTAGTTCCTTAGGGTATCTTCCATTGAAATACTGGTAGAACAAGGATAGTATTCTCACCGGACGCCTGTGCTGTAAAGATTGCAATCCGTTTCTTAAGATGGGAGAATCTATCAAACAGATCGCCCGTTTCTGCACAGAGTCGAGAACAACTCTTTTTTTGTTTTTATTTTTTATATGATACCGCACAAGAGTCCTAACTGCTCCCGTCTGAAGCCTGTGAGACTATGGCATCCCCAATTGGGGTATGTTATGAGGCTGAAGGTAGTGGGGAGGGGAAGGAGATAGGGAAGAGGAAGGTGGGGAAGTACCTGGCTATTCAGATCTGGTCACCAAACACGGCTAATGACATTTCAAGCAATGTTTCAATTCTGAATGGTGGTCTTACACCAGGGCGATACTGAAAGTATCTTTCATTCTGGGTTTGTAATAACTTTTGAAGGTTAGTCCCATTTTGACGGCCTCCATGGTCGAGGGGTAAGGCTCTTGACTCGCAATCCGAAGGTCGCGGAATTGAGGTACTTCCCCACCTTCCTCTCCCTTATCTCCTTCCTCTCACCACTACCTTCAGCCTCACAATATACCTGATTGGGGATGGGGATTTGAAAACATGTACATATTATGTTATTGATGTTTAAAAGTGTCAGTCGGTCACTAATGGATTGCTTCTTCCACAGTCAACCGCTGACGTGCAGTCCACATGTGACATGTGCCCCGACCTGACCTCCATGCAGATCTGCAAGATCCTCAACCTGTACACTCCCGCTGAGGAGTTTGAGCCCAAGATCACGCAAGACTTCATCCGGCAGATTCAGGCCTGCCTGCAGATCAGGGATAAGGAGAGGGAATTTTCCGATCAAGTGAGTTCATTCTTTTTGTATCTTATTAAAAAAAATGTATGTACACTTACATTTAAAGTTATTCAAGATAGACATATCAGAGATATTTGAGATATTTGCCAGATGGTTTAGCATCTAGGTAGATTGAAATAATAAAGAAAAAAAACAATATGTATAGGTGTAAGTATGAACAAAAGAAAATACATGAAAAGAAAGATATCATGGGCAGTTTGTCCCACTAACGAGCCCAAGCACCTGCGTCCCTTAGCCGGTTTCCAAAGAATACCCCTGAAGAAGTGTATGTGGGGGGAGGAGATACTCCCATAGACCCTGAGGAATGAATTGAGCCTCGTATCACCGGAGGCAGGACTCGCGCAATCATTTCTCAAGCCCCCTCGTGATGCCGGAGAAGGCACCGGCGGTTTGTGGGACGGCCACGCTGAATTTGCTGCCAACTGACTGGGATGCGGAGACCGGATCTATCCTGCCAACCCCCATGATGGGGATATTGACAATACAGTACGATGGAGTTCAGTACGGCAACCTAATCACAAATAACGGTGTTGGTAACATAATGAAACCAAAAACGGCAGAAAATGAGTTGTGATCAATAATGAGGAAGCATATATTAAAGGGAGATGCATGTAGTTGTGTCAACACAGTACATTATTGCATTGGTGGAGAGTTGAGAAATTACTTGACAACCTAACTACAGTTGATTACAGGTTATCTAGTCTGAAAAGCCAACTTTTGTAGTAAATATTATTAATCCAATTGTTTTTTTTTCAGGTGATGATGGACTCCAAATTCAACTTCCCTGTGAAATTCCCCTTCAGTCCTTCCACCATTCGTCTGGAGCATGTAGAACTAGCGGATGCCCTCAATCTTGCCTCCTTGCTCATCAAGTTGTAGGCCTCTCGGCACCGCCGCGAGGCTTCTTCAAACTAGCTAATAGAATCAGGAGTAACCTGACCTAACTTATTACTACAACCATAGCTGCTAGCCAAGCTGTAGATGCTTGGGTTGAGAGGTTTCCCAAACTTACTTAATGGAATCTAGAGTAATCTAACCTAACGTAACCGTGTATTAGCGTTTTACAAAAAATAATGTAATCTAATTTAATATAATCTAATATATCATGCATCAGGTTTGCATCAGGACTGCGAGGTTTCTCCAAACTAACTTAATGGAATCTAAAATAACCTAACCATGTATCAAATACTTCCCACGAGTGTCGCTGCTAGCCAAGCTATAGATTCTTTATCTGCAAGACATCCCCAAACTAGCTTAATAGAATCTGGAGTAACATAACCTGAAATTCCATGTATCGACTTCTTCCAACAAGAATCTGATAGCTTAGCCACAAGGTCTCCCCAAACTAACTTAATGGAAACTGGATTAACCCAACATTACCATATATCAACGTTTTCCAACTAGTGTCACTGAAAGCGATAAATGCTTTAGCTTCGAGGTTTCATCAAACTGGCTTAGTGAAATCTGGAGTAACATACCGTATATAAACTTTTACCAACAAGTACCGCTGCTAGCCTTGGATGCTTAAGCTACAATGTTTCTCCAAACTAACTTATTGGAATCTGGAGTAACCTAACCTAAATTCTTCCAACAAGCAATGCTAATAGCAATGGATGCTTTAATTATCCGAGACGTGCTTTCTTTTAAAAGTACTCGAGTTCTAGACGCAGGTCCCGGGTCTGAGTTTTTGGGTGCGGACTGGGTATTGGGTGCTATTGCGGCTATCGGGACGCACGGGTTCGGCTGGAGAACTCGAACCCGGGACCTGCTCCTCACTCGCGAGTGGCTCGGACCGCGAACATAGGGACGCTGGTGCGTCCGAGTTCCGGGTTTGGATCCGAGTCTTGGACCAGGCTCTCTGGGAGTAATCGATTTGAAAAAGGAGTAGGAGTAGAATCCGCATCCCGCGAAGAACCTGAGTTCAAGAGCCCACTCCAGCTCAACTTACACATCACTAGTTACAATATTTCTCCAAACTAACTTATTAGAATCTGGATTAACTTAACCTAACATTCCTCCAACAAATGCTTTAAATGACAATAAATGCTTTAGTTACAATGTTTCTCCAAACTAACTTATTGGAATCTGGAGTAACCTAACCTAACATTCCTCCAAAAAGTGTAGCTATTGACTATAAATGCTTTAGCCACAGTGTTTCTCCAAACTAACTTATTGGAGTCTGGATTAACCTAACCTAAAATTCCTCCCAACAAATATAGCCAATGACAATTAATGTTTTAGCTACAATGTTTCTCCAAACTAACTTATTGAAATCTGGATTAACCTAACCTAACATTCCTCCAACAAGTATAGCTAATGACAATAAATGCTTTAGCTACAATGTTTCTCCAAACTAACTTATTGGAATCTGGATTAATATACTGTATTCCTTCCATCTAGTATCGTTGATAGCAACAGATACTTTAGCTACAAGGTTTCTACAAAATAACTTAATAAAAATGCATACTAACCTAACCTGGCACCCATTTAATATTTATTGAGTAATATTTATTTTTACCACTAACCTAACCTAACATTCCTCCAACAAGTATAGCTAATGACAATAAATGCTTTAGCTATAATGTTTCTCCAAACTAACTTATTGGAATCTGGAGTAATATACTGTATTCCTTCCATCTAGTATCGTTGATAGCAACAGATACTTTAGCTACAAGGTTTCTACAAAATAACTTAATAAAAATGCATACTAACCTAACCTGGCACCCATTTAATATTTATTGAGTAATATTTATTTTTACCACTCAGTTTAATTAGATTTTTTAAAGTAGTGCCAATGTATAATAAAATAAAATAGGATTATGATCATTTTTGATTCCACAAAAAATATTCTTCTTTTTCTGATGTTATCTCCTGAGTGCTTATTCTTCTTTTTCTGATGTTATCTCCTGAGTGCTCCGTTGCAACTGTATCTCTGTTACATTTTATATGATAAAGAAGAAGAGGTCACATCAGAACTCTCAGCGGTATGCTTATAGCGGAGTTCTGCATCACAAGGTTTCCTCAAAGTGCCAGCCCAGGCAATAATATTGTATGAAAAGTGAATTATTTTTAACCATGTTGTGATTTATTGTGACTATGATCTCATCAGTCAGTTCGAGTTACCTTAAACGAAATCATTTCCATTATTTTTTAAGTTACCGTTTTCACGAGTGGGTGACATTTCATTCCTCCTGACTTAACCTAACAATGATTTTTTTTAAAACATTTTTCCTTTCCATGAGCTAATCGGTTTTTACTGCCGTCAATAATTACTAGGGTAGGCTGAAAAGTAATGCACACATGCTTTTAAAACACGAACAAAAACAAAATCAGGCATAAAGTACCTACATTAAAGTACAATTCTTAAGCCTCAAAATCATATATTTATGTTTCAACATGGTCACTGTTAAGGCTAACGCATTTCTCTCAACGTATAACAAGTTTTTTCATTATGTAACTGAATAATTTTTCCGACATTTCTCGAATCCAGGACTTGACAGTTGCCTTCACCTCATCGTCCGAGGTGTAATGATTACCCTTGAGGTTGTGTCTTTAGTAGAGGAAAAATATAAAAATTGTAAGGCGAAATATCGGGGGAGTGAGAAGGGTGTGGAATCGGTTCAAATTTCAGGTTTTGAAAAGGCTCTAATCGACGCTCTTTGTTCTCGTCTGTGAAACGGCGTGGTACCCATCGTCCAAAGATTTTATGGTATCCTAATTGTTCAAAAATTAAGCTGAGACGTTCCTTGGATATTCCAAAATGGTTTGTGCACGCTTTTGAGTGATTTCCCGGTCATTTTTAATCAAATCGTGGACGAGTTTGGATTGTTTATCGTCTGTATAATTGATAGGACATCCGCTGCGTGTTTCATCAACAATTATTGCTTTTCCAGGCTCACCATCATGATATTTTACTACCCATCGATTTACAGTAGACCTATCAACAGTATTGTCTCCATAAAAATCCTTCACACGACGATGAATCTCAGTAGGAGTCACTTTTTAGCAGTTAAAATTCGATAATAGCACGCTGTTTACCTTGCGTTGACATAGCACTAAAACACGTCTCCATACTTCTGTTTCTCAAAATACACTGAATGAGTTGAACGACCTTAAACTTGCTCGTACCTGTAGAGGAGAAATGTTACTTCCATATTCCACCTGGCGCGCTTCTGAAGGTCATTTTGTTCGCGCTGTACAAGCATGTGTGCATTACTTTTCAGCCTACCCTCGTATTACTGTGAAAAATAATGATAATTATTTTCTTGTCTTGGCCATATTATAGAATTTTAATATCACACTATCAGCTTACAAATAAATTATAGTATGGCCAGCATGTATTATTAGCGTTTTACTACACTGAAAAGTATTTTTTAAAAGTATAATTATTTTGCAAAATTATTTTGCATAGTACTACTAAAAAGATGTATAAATAAAATATATTATAACATAATAGGTAGCATAATAATATATGCATAGAGTTATATAATAATATTATTTGTTTTTAAATTATTAATGTTTTTGTGAAGACAATAACCGGCAACATGTCTAACCACCGAGCACCTTTGACTCAAAACTGACTTGTGTATCTAAGATTTATAAATGTTCTTTTGTTGGTTCTCATTAGTTACGCGTCTACCACTTTAAATATGGCAACTATGCAAAATTTTGAATATGGCCTGCATGCTCTGAAATGTTCAAGAACTGCTTGTTAAGATCACGAATTTTTGTAGTTATGACCGTGAATATTTTTGTATGAGCAAATCGTGGCACCCAATTATAATACAATTATATTTTGTAGTTTTAATTTTATATAATGCCTGCTTATTGACTTGAAATTGCCTTGTTGTACATTGTTGCATTTTAACACTTTGTCAGAACTTGAAAGGCGTATAACCTATAAGAACCCGATTATTTTAATAATGTGTAATTTATTGTTAAGGCTACAAAAAATTTTATTAGAACGTAAATGAAATAAATGCTGGTTTAGCATTATTTATATCCACCATTAGTATTGTACGTATATGTATCTATAAAATATATATTTTTAGTTATAAATATGTGTATGCCATTTTTACATCGATATCCCATTTTCACCTGAATATTTCCAATTTAAAGACTTTAAATTTCGTTTACATATAAATTTAAGGAAGATTGGAATTAATTGTGCGCAGATTGGAAAGAATTAAATTTAATTAATTCTACAGAGTTTGAAACGAATTGAATGAATTCAAATTGACTATTTTGAAATTAGAATGCTTAAAAATGAACTAGTTTAAAATCGGAATGCTTTGAAATGAATTAGATTGGAATGAATTGAGCACAGATTAGAAAGAATTAAATTCACTTAATTCTACAGAGTTTGAAACGAATTGAATGGTGTTTAGAAAGAATTCAAAAACTAGTTTGAAATTAGAATGTTTAAAAATGAACTAGTTTAAAATCGGAATGCTTTGAAATGAATTAGATTTAGATTTACAAAAAAAGGTGATTCTGAGCTGCGCTAAATATAGTAAAATAAAATCCTTTAATGTTAATTCTTAAAAATATGATGCTTTTTTATTGCATCACCTATTACATAATTATTTATAAATAGTTATTAAGAACTCATTAATTCCACGGTATAATTTACCTAGATATTTCCATTATTAATTGTTATAGATATCATTTACGTATCGATCGAGTACTTAATTAATATTAGGCGCATGAAATGTTTTGTGTTCAGACTGCGATTCTACCAATATTGGGAAAGTGTGAATCTTGCGTAGTATAACTCTGTTGGCCAATAATTTAAATTAAATTATTAAAATATATTTAGGACGTGTTAATTTATTTTTAATGCAAATTGTACACTGTTAATCGACGTTCACAAATACATTACAAACCGTCTTAATTTATAAATTAATCAACAGTGATATTTACAAAGCTTGCTCCTCGGAGCACTTTCCATTGAAATACCAGTAAAATAGATAAAAAAAACAAGGTACTGAATTATTCAGTACATAAAATTAACAATACAATCTAGTGCAACCTAACCTAACTCCGATTTAAAAAATATTAACTTAAGTTGAAAAATCGTTTTTTTTTGTGTCTCAGTAAAAACTCAGGAACGTTCAGAAATGGCCTCCTTAGAGAACCTTTCATTGAAATACCAGTAAAACAGTTAAATAATTTATTATATTATCCAGTCTATAATATAAACAAAGAAAACTTTAAATTTTTTTATGTGTATGCAACACAAGAGTCCCAACTGCTCCTAACCGCCTGGAGCCATTGAGACTATGGCATTCCCAATTAGAGTGTGTTGCGAGGCTGAAGGTAGTAGAAAGGAGATGGTGAAGAGGGAGGCGGGGAGTTACATGGCTATTCAGATCTAGTCACTAAACACGGCTAAGGCCATTTCAAGCAATGTTTTGATTCTGCGAATACGAGGGCGATACTGAGATCTCCGATCTTCCATTCTTTATGCGCTCTTGAGATGATTTTTCACAAATACAGCACTATAAAATGATCGCAAATATAATTTTTATTAACTTGTACAACCGAACCTAAAACCCTGGTTCTAAAATCTTAACTTTAAAGTGGAAAAATCTATTGGTTTAAAAACTAGGGAATAGTGACCATTGAGGAATAATGCAATTTGCACACCCTTTTCTGACTAGAATTTATAAGTTGTTATCATTCCATCATAAGCCACGGAGCTTTGAAATATCCTTTAACCTGTGAAAAATAATATCATACGCCATTTTGTTTGTTCCATATTGTTTTTATTGTTAAAAAAATCATTAATTAATCAATTGACATTTAATTCATTTGACAATATTTATTTTAACAGTATTTATAATGAATGTCGATTATTGGCGTATGACTGTAAAAACAAAATGAAATTCTATAACTTGTTATTGGCTGAAATATATATATCTAGAAAAATTTTACCCTAGTGCCCTTTATGATGTATTTTATTTTATTATAGTCTATTTAAAGTGTTACATCTTTATATATATAAAAATCTCGCGTCACAATGTTTGTTCAAGAGAAATTCCGAAACTACTTAACCGATTTTGATGAAATTTGGTTTACTGTGTGTAATTTGGTCCAACTTAATAGATAGGATAGTTTTTATCTTGATTGTTGACCTCAATATTCATTATTGCGAATTAAATGTATGTAATAAGACAATGCTTTGTAATTATTTGTAAGTTCCATAAGTTTCTAACAGACGGCGGTGTGAGTTAATTTATCGAAACAACACTAGGTAATCTAGGTTGGGTAACCATCCAGTAGATGGCACTGTGTTATGTTAGCCACAGCATGGCCGGGTCAGCTAGTATAAATTTATACATATATTTTAAACTGGGTCCACCGACTGTAAACGTAAACCGTAAACAGTTCGAAACTATTTGACTTTCAAACCAAATAAAGTAGCATTTTTACAGTTTGCGCAATTAGAATTGACCTAATAATACATTCTTAGGATTGTTTGTATCGGTGCACTTTCAACAGTGATTTCATTGCAAAATGGACTGAGAAACAGCTTTTTATCTTGCTTACGCCTAATTATTGTTTTTAGATAAATGGACAACAAGTCGTCGCCTTAGTTCTTAATTTTTAGTTTTTATTATTTTTAATTGTTAAAATTATTTCAATTGTTAAATTATTATTATAATAACCCTTTGTGCTATGCATAAAAATCTTGTCTTAAACATTAGTTTATCAATTAAAAATAATAATTAATATTTGACGAGTTAAAGTATTTCACCAAAAAAATGTAGACATACAATGTCTCGATGCCACCTAGTGGGAGATTTAGCACTTATAATGCCTTTCTCATATAAAAGGTTGCTTGCAGGTGGAAAATGTAATAAGCGGTAATTGTTGAATGAAACACTAGTATATATTGAATTATTTGGCGGGCAGAAGATAAACCGACGTAGCTCAGTGGACAGAGCATTTGACCGGAAATCAAAAGGACACTGGTTCGAGTTCCTACGGCGGCATGTATCTTTTCTCGGGAGATTTTTTCAATGTAGATAAGTGTTTCAGGCTAATAATTATTACTTACAATAATTGTTATATTAGTTTTTGTTCAATCTCTACTTTAAAATTAAAAATAAAGTATAGAAAATGATAGTTAATCACTTAACTAAGAATTATTTAAACTAATGAGACCTTTACCTTTAAATAGCTTTAACTTAACCTTTCATAATGTTTCATTAAAATAATGAAAGAAAACCTTCTCTTCCTGTAAAATTTTCTAATGGTCATTTGGACAATTTAGAACTAAGGCGACGAAGTGTTTACATCGATTGAACTTAAATTACATACAATCAATATGCTGTTTATAAGCAATGCAACTGTTAGAGTCAACTCTGGCTGCGATATCTATAAAAATAATTATTAAAAAAATTTTACACAAGGTTACACAGCGCTCTTGAGGTGATTTTTCACGAAAACGATGCTATATAAATAAGCCAAGTTTTACTAGTTTTCAAAGTACGTGGTAAGCAAACAGTTTTCAAGTAGTAAGCAAACAGTTATATTTATAAAGAAAAAAAATTGCATTATTGAAATGATTTAATTTAATTTTAATAAAACTTTTAACATCCTTTTTACACACAGTGGGGCATAAGGAAACATGCATAATATCTGCGATGATCAACCCGGAAAGGGTTTATCACAACCCAGTTATGGTATACCATTTCCGGGACGCTTTGCCTCTCCCACTTTTATAAAAATATAACAAAATATTATAAATGCAAATATTTGTAATACTACTTACATTATATGTTAGTACCCGATGTGGTATTCAAACCAGCCCGTAAGCATGCTACATTCCACCCACCAGTATATAAACCACCTAATTTTGAAAATATACTAACCACAACCTAAATAATCCAAATTTTTTTTAAATCTAAAAATTTTTTTTTTTGGAATAACTTTAATGAATAAAACCTCAAATTTTAATATTGTAAATTTGAAACAGAAAAAGATATGATCGCATCTAGAAAATGAACAAAGGACATAAAGATAACCGCCAATAAAATTATGCATTTAAGAAAATGAAGATAATGTTGGTAGTCAAAGTATGATACAGTTAAATATGACCGAAGGGGATTGGGTCGAATTAGCTCAGTGGTTAGAGCAGAGCTAAGGTCCTGGGTTCAATTCCTAGATGCGACTGTATCTTTTTCTGTTTCAATTTTCATTTGAGAGTCGCTAATATTCTCTTCAATGATTGAAAATATGTACATGTACGAGGTGTTTTTAAGAATTTTAATATTAAATATTATTTCAATACTTATTATATATTACTGTAATAGATGTGCTGCTGAAGTCTTGTACCAGAGATAATATGATTGGATTATGAAGGTTGAATTGTAATTTTGTTTGGTTTATGAAGGATGAATTGTAATTTTGTTTATTAAACAAGATTGGATTATGAAGGTTGCACTGTAGTTTTGTTTATTAAACAAGATTGGATTATGAAGGTTGTATTGTAATTTTGTTTATTAAACAAGATTGGTTAATGAAGATTGAATTGTAATTTTGTTTACTAAACAAGATTGGATTATGAAGGTTGAGTTGAAATTTTGTTTATTAAACAAAATTGGATTATGAAGGTTGTATTGTAATTTTGTTTATTATACAAGATTGGATTATGAAGTTTGAATTGTAATTTTGTTTATTAAACTAGAGCATCTGTGTGAATGACCAGCTATATTGTAGGGTAGGGATGAATTTTTGTGATAATATTGTATAGAATTCAGTTCCTTGTAATCCGGCTGCATGATTTTTGTGCGTCATTTAAAAAAAAGTTGTTGTAATAAGTTTAAATAAATCTTTAATAATGCATATTATTATTATTCAAAACAAAATTAACAAAGTACAATATCTGGACTGAAGGTGCGTGAACCTTCATAGCTTAGCAGTTAACACACTTGACTTGGAGTCTGGAGATTGCATTTTCAACTGCCATCCCAGTGCAAAACAGTATTTTTTCAAAACTTTAAAAAATTTGTCATTGACAGTGGCTAATTACTTTCCAGTTGCATTAGATATTGATTGATAAATTAATTATTCTTATTATTAATATTTAATATTCAATCTGTAAATGCACTTTGTGAGTTTGTATTTATCATTTTAATAGATGCGTTAACGATTATATAATTATTTTACCAACCGAGACACTTCCACTGTCATATCGATTAGGATTCTGAAATCCTTTTTTTTCAGAAGGTTTTTGTCTTCATAAATGTTTTATGTTTTCATTTACATTTTATGATTTTAATTGAATTTACCGTATTATAAATTAAAACAATGTTGCTTGAATAAAGAGTTTTTTACTTTAAATCTTTAACTTGTTGTGTGCCGAATGTGGCCGCATATGCTTGAAATATTGTCACCCGGATGACAATCGGCACTCAAATGATTAAACGAGTGACGTTTTGATTCTAGGAGACCCTGTATGTGGAACCTTTTCATTGATATGTGTTCGCATGGCACGTAATCGCAACTTATTAGTTTATATTGTAACATTTAAAATATATATTTAGGTACTTCACTGGCTGTTTATAATAATTATTATTTGATGTAGGATCATGGAATATGTATAAATTTAAGACTCAGATCATGTTTGTCATTCCAAAATTAATTCAGTTTTCGATGGTAGAGTAGTTTCGCCATTATAAAATCCTCGGGTACAGGATGATTCATATTAACTTCCTATAATTTTGGTTCAAATGTGTCCGTTTGGATAAGATTTGATTACATGGACTGCTGCCCGCTATCGTCCAGCCAATGATATGCCTCAAACGGAAAATCACACACTTGCGTATGGGTGACAGGACCTTTGTAAAAGCATTAGTAATGAATCTTATGATGATGAAACTACTCTAGCATCATCACCAAATTTATTTTTTCTTCTGCAATTAATTGAGAAAATAATCTTATTCTTTGACTGATTGATCATTTTATTTTTTCAACCGCCTATTATTATTTTATTTTTAAATACTTGAATTAGGTACTTACATTTAATCATAGACAGCTATGTATGTAAAATAATTATAATTTCTTTACTGGCAACACTTATTCTCAGCATTTATGGAACTTGGCACGGTTAAATTTGAAGTCGGTAGCGTTGCTGGCGTAAATTTTGTGGATACAAAAAAATGTAGGCATTGGTTTTTAGTTCTCTCTTTGGTTGCCTAAAAAGTTAACCGTGTCAACTGTACTTTTTTTCTTGAAATATTATATTCTATTACTATCCTTATCCTTATCCTTACAAACTTATCTTGGCTGTTGGATTGCCACTAGATATTGCAGATACTATCTTGAAAATAATACATAGTTTGTTTGTTTGTTCCTATTTTGGCCGTCTGTACTGTAATATATTTGTAAATGATATTCAGATTTTTTTTATTTAAGCTTTTTCATTTAAAATATAGGTAGATACCTACATGGTTTTGTAAAATGCTTACTACGAAACTGTTTATTTGGAAAAATAATTGTATAACATTATTTTTCTGAAGGTGTTTCATAATATTAAAAGACTTGTATTCAAATTGTATGATATAATTTAAAACTAAATTATACTTAGTTCTAGCAATGAATTGAATAAATAAAACATACATAATATATGTTCCGTTACAACTAAAAAGGCTGTTTAATTGAAACATTAAATCCCCTTCCCGGGAACCATTTATTGGTTAACCAACACCTCTGCCATAGGCCGCCTCAAGTGGTTTGCGACTTTTATTGACTTAGGAGGGGTGTCAGGGTTCATGGGATGCAGTTTGTTTAAGTCTTGGCGGCGGATGTGTTGAGGGAGACCTTTTCACTTCTCCAGCTGGACTCTCGACCCATCATCTTACACAGCAGTGGGAGGAATGATTTCGTACGTCACTCCTCGACACACTGCCACTCCTGGACACACTGCCCCCCAGATTCTCCTACCCATTTCTCGTACCTTTTTCCTTCTCAAAACTTCTTTTCCTTAAAAAACCCTTCATTCAGCATTACCAAAGATAACATAGACTCCGAGGAAAATCGTTACAATCAGTGGCAGCTCTTCCCTTAGGACAATGGGTGTTTGACCCCCCAAAATTATAAGACATAATAATAATACATTTTTACGGATAGAACTGCTCAAAGCATCGAATTCTTTATTTGAAATGGCAGCTAGCGGCGACGTAGACGAGCAGTGACATCTATTGCATAAAATGGAAGCTCCCATTCACACGGTATTCCCTGGGTCAATTTTAAAATGCCCTCAGCTTTGGTATCTTCTCTCTCGATGCGCGCCATACAACAAATGAGATGGCACTATGTACTTCGCCTGGAGTTGATATTCTCCCGCATAGGTAGTAAAGAAAGCCTAACAACGCTTGGGTTATGTCCGTGAGGGAGACAGCATTATGAATCTTATGTGTTGTTGAAAGAGATGGTGATATAAACATAGGTCGGTTTTGCTTTTTGCACATATGTCTCGCTTGAAACAATGGTTGTTTTTGTATTGAACAGTTCGGGAGAGATTTGAAATAATTATTCACATTGTTATTGACGTAATTTGCGACATTTCAAATTTAGTTTGGTGGTACATTAAGAAGTAGATCTTTTCAAAGATTATTTATTATATTATGATCAGTTTTCAACAGACATAGAAAACAGCTTGATTTAAAACAATTTTTGTTTTAAAAACTTTTTTATATTAGGTATATTGTATATTTTATATTGTACCGGTGTCTATTTTTTCTAATCTAATTTTGGATACTTAGGTACTATTGGTGTGCACAACTATATTGAAAAGTGCCCTCTTTAAAATGAAGTGCCTGCAAGTACATGTAATTTGCAATTTACAAATAATACCTATGTAATTTGAGATGCGGATTCATACCCTACCTATCTTTAAATTGATATAAATAATAATGTATCGGCATTTTTCTCAATATCAAATAAAGATTAATCACTTTTTTTTTCAAATGACCTTCCACAGCTGGAGCCCTAGAGCCGCCTCTGGTTACAATGCTACTTGAAGGGTTTGTTTTGTTAAACAAATTACAAATAAAAAATATTCCTTTCTCATTTTTAATACATGACTAGCGCAGATCCATAAAAATCACCAGATATTATTATTCCTAATTTGAAAAAAAGACAAAATAATTTTCTGTCAAAATATTATATTACCTTGTACCTACATTATTAATTTTAATTAAATTTAATAATGTTATTATCAAATTCTGCAAGTATTTTAGTAGTTATTTTTGTTGCGGCTGTTTCGGCTTGCCATTTTCAAACTGTTATTAAACCTCTTTCTTCTTCTTCTTCGTATGCCCTATCAGGTCCCCCCGATGTTGGCGATCACTCTTGAAAATGTCTCTCTGTCTTGCGCTGCCCGGAATAGCTCCTCCACACTACTAATGCCGGTCCACTCTCGTACATTTCGCAGCCAAGACATTTCTCTCCTACCAGGCCCTCGGCGACACTCTATCTAAACCTCTAAACCTCTTTGACACAACTTAATTATACGATTTTAAATGTCAATTTTTGAAGGTGTCTAAATTAATTTATTACCGGCTAAACTAATTTGCGGGATAGCTACATGATTGTCATATAAAAACTTATTTATATTTTAAAAATTATAAATAATCTCAATGGGATGAATATATTACAACAGCATTATTCAATTACCTCATTGTTCAAGCAATTCATAATAATGAATCACTATTAAAGTAAATAAAGCTATTGTCTGAACAGCGTGGGTCTTGCACCCAGAATTATTATCAACTAGCTGGGGTACCTGGCTTCACTCAGGGAGTTGATATGAGATTGAACTGACGTTCGAACCCACGACTGATCTTGCTTTATATACCCCTACCAATGGGTAGCCCCACCCATATAAAAAAGCCTTCGAACATTCAATAATGTTCCAGAACATTCTACTACATTCGAGAGTGATCTGGAATGTTCCATAATGATGTGGGATGTTCCCAAACGTTCCACACTATTCCTGAACATTCCAGAATGTTCCGTTATGTTTAGGAATGTTGTGGAATGCTCTCGAATACTCTCGAATGTTCTGGACTGTTCTAGAAATCTCTAGAGGGTGAAACTTCCAGCCCTTTATATCTTTAAAAGCACACCCTTCAGGAAAAAATGGGAACCTTCTTCATGGACGGGGGATAGAGGGCTACCACACTATATAACTCCCTTGATCGTACCGGGACTCGTTTTTGAGTTTTAGCGGCATACACATTGTAGTACACTTTATTTTATAGTATATATTGTTTATGATTCTTAATTTTTTATGATGTGTCAATATTTCAATTCCAGGACTCCTAGCATGGTCGATCGATAAGGATTGCATCGATAACTTTCGGTAACTTCTCATCGTTCGCTAGGACAACTGAAGATCGCAACACTTAGTCATTGTGAACTGTTACTTGTTCATTTGCGATCTGCAGTTGTCCTAGAGAACGATGAGAAGTTACCGAAAGTTATCCTATCAATCCTTATCGATCGATTGTGCTAGAGGGTCAGGAGTCACCAGGGACTATGATGCTCCCAATTAAGGAATACTGTGAAGTGGAAGAAAATTAGGAAGGGTAAAAAAATACAAAGGCCAGGAAGAGCTTGACCATTCAAACACATTTAGGTTTCATTTCAATTTGAGAGGCTGGTAAGGGTACCGCTGCCCCGGGGACCATTTATTGGATAACCAACACCTCCGCCATACGTCATCCCAAGTAGTTAGATACATTTGGTGACTTAGCCGGGGTGCCTGGGTTCATGGGGTGAGGATTGTCTAGGTTTTGGCGGCGGATGCATCTGCCCACTACTGTGTGGCGGGCCGGATTTGGAGAGACTGGTAGAGGGAGAACTTTTTACTTTCCCATTAGGACTCTTTTGACCCTTTCATCCAATAGCAGGGATGGACTCATATGTCC
The DNA here is from genome assembly GCA_917563855.2 of Limnephilus lunatus. Taxonomy (NCBI): domain Eukaryota; kingdom Metazoa; phylum Arthropoda; class Insecta; order Trichoptera; family Limnephilidae; genus Limnephilus; species Limnephilus lunatus. The sequence continues at coordinate 25,854,780 of OU830596.1, forward strand.
GTCAATTTTGGATACACTGACCCCTGGATTCTTAACCACCCCTATTACCTTCCCAGCAGGACTCTCTTGATCTTTTCACCCAATAGCAGGGATGAATTCATATGTCCGTTACTTCTGGATACACTGACCCCCGGATTGTTAACCACTCCTATTACCTTCCCAGCAGGACTCTCTTGATCCTTTCACCCAATGGGAGGGATGGATTCATATGCCCGTCACTTCTTGAGACACTGACTCCCAGTTTCTTACCCACTCCTATTACTTTCCTTTTGATCCTTTCACCCAATAGGAAACCTACACAATAGCAATTTGGTAATTTGCAAAGGTAAATCTCTTAGGGCCAGTATTTTAGTTTCTTTAGCTCCAAATTTGTGTCAAGATACCTACCTGATAGTTAATTAAACTAAATTAACTAAACAAAAGTAAATATCTCTCAAGATGAGCATAAAGCACTTGAAATACCGACCACAAGCCCACAAAAGATTGCTCTAAGCCCGCCATCAGCGGTATTTAGGTTCAAGTTGTTCTCTGGTAGGAGTCCTGACGAGATAAGCCGACTGATACCATTTCTAAAAAATACATAATTTCCATGCCCTAGTTGGCTTTATTATTTAAAAAAGAAAAGTAGGTCAATAAAATAACATTTTGAAAAGCTATTGGAATAAAGAGCAATAGAAGTCGTTAGAGGTGTATTTCACTGTCTATTGCTGTTATTTGAGTCTATGGTCCAGTTGTCATGAAAACACGCATTTTATCGATAAAACAGGCGACTGCTTGAAAAACATTAACTGTCAAAAGTGACAGCGAGACGGATTCGTGGCGATATTATATTATTTTATTACTAAAATCAGTGTAAATTCAACTAGTTTCGTTCGCTTTCAAACATTTTTTATTGATTTCAATGAAATTTCACACCTTTGACACATGTAAGTAAAGAGCATAGACATACATTGTATTTCGGCGACGTATTTGGTTGAAAACATTTTTCTAAAGTTCATCTGAAAAGGGAGAGTGATACGGACTTAACATCAATATTAATTTCAAAGAAAGGTCACTTAAGGTGATAGTGCACAAACGAATGACGAGAAAATAAATGAGGGACACATGTAAAATAACAGAAAAATAGTCAACCAATTCCACAAAACACATCGACCGGTAATTTTGCCAGCTAATAAGATAAAATTACTAACCTTATTTGAAGAACATTGCTCATTTCAATGGTAAACACAGACGTATTGAAAAAAATATGAGAATAGTTATAGTAACTTTCTATCTGTGACAATATCATATACACACACACCTAAGGTTACGCTGCCGCGATTGAAAATAATTATAATGTCAAAATGATAATGGACTTAAATTTTGTATCTTCACTATTTTATGATATGAATGTGTTTGATGCTGCGTTTACATTTGCAAACATAACCCAAGAGCCGAGTCACGAATTATGGGCGTTTCAATGCCGTCTGCGTTTTGCTTCGTTCCTTTCCCATAATTCACGGTTCGGCTAGCGTTTGTATATGCAGCCTTATAATTTGACTGAATTTAATTATTAGGTATATAGGACCTTACTTATAAATGAGTTTTAAATTTTACTCAACTAAGTTAAGTTACTAAATAACATACTGAAATGGTTTTTATCAGATATGCTCAATTTTTGGTAGCTAGACATGCTTAATAAAAAAAAATTTTTTTTAATAATATATGTGTTGTACATTTGGTACGTCAAAGCTATTGAAAATTTCAATAGGTGCTCTAATCAATGACGTTATATATTATAAATAGACGAATAGAATAGAATATTGCGTAATAACTAAATTTGCCACAGGCGCGATAGCGCTCGCGAAATCAGTTGCTGTTTAGCGCGCGGTAGGGGAGGCTGCTCGCACGCGTCGCTAATTTTTTATCTTTCTATGTGTTACATAAAGTTCAAATTATAATATTATTAGGAATTACAATATAAAAAGGATTTAGGTAAAGAAAATGTCGGATTACGAAAATAGTTCAAGTGAAAATGAACGATCTTCAAGTTGTGAAGAAAGTGACAGTGGGAGTGACATTGTGGTGCGCTCGCACCGCGTAATGCAAATTTTGAGTGGTGGTGATAATAGTGACGATAACAATTATTTTGCTGATACGGAGGATGTACCGGACTGCAAAAATGACGATGTGACCTCGACCCAATTCACATGCCTACCACCGGATGCGCAATACAATAAACAAACTCCGCACGTATTTCCATAATTTTCTTTGTATTTTATTATCCTTGTACAAGTTTTTATTAAGAAAACACCGAAAAAATTATCAAAATTGGATAATTTTTGGAAGAGATGCAGTTTTTTTTCGAGACAAGGGTAAATGACATCAAAAACAAAAGATTTATTTGGCATTTCTAAGTATATATGAGTAAAAAAACAATGGCACTAAAAGGGTTAAAATAGTAAAGTTTACTTAGCAACAGTAATTTGGCTGTTGCGCGTCCAGACCCTTTACTTTAGTAGGCCTTGAATTTTCTCTGATGACGCGTAAAACCGCGGGCGGGAAACATGAAAATTAATTGTAATATTTATAATAATTTTTTTTTTTTTTAAAAAGAAAGACAAACATTCCCGGGTTACGAATAACCCAACAATGTTTGAAAATCTCCTACTACCACCACAGAAAGCCGAAAATGTTGCTTGTGTTGTGATGGAGGACTTAGCCAGCCGAGGAATCGAACATGCGACGCCCGCGTGGGACCCAAGCGCTATGCCTACTCAACCACTCAATTACTTATTATTGATAATAATAAGTAATTTGCGTGGACTTACAAATGAAGTGTTATTCCTTCGCCTTAACGACTATTTGCCGTGTAATTGAAGCATTCTCTCAGGAGGGCATTTTGCAATGCAATTTAATTACTGGTAAGTACTGGTAAGACACGACTTTACTCGACGCGTAGCAGTTTAGTACTAAAGTACTAATAAATAGAGACCGTTACAATTGTCCTGTATTTGGCTTCCCACTTTGAGATTTCTACCCCACGTCCAGTATTAACGTCATTGGCTCTAATGGGTACTTTCAATATGGTATATATATGGACTAGTTGCGTCTCATTGCTGGCCATATATTTGGGCATTACACTCCCTTTGTTTCTATTGTCTATGGATGGCAAAGCATGTTAGTCTATTTCTTTTGTTTTCAGAATCACGATGGGAAGTGGGGTGAGTCACCTCTCCCAGCTGGAGGACTCGGAATTGCTGGCCGAGCTTGCCGGGAAGGATCATCTTCCGGCCGCTGGGATTTTCTGGCCACGGTTGCTCTCATTCCATCTCACACCGCCTGCTAATGAGTTTGTATTACTTTTTACATTAATTCCCTCAAATGTATCGAGGAATCACTGCACTTTTAGTAATATATCACATGCCTTATCATCAACACACCATCAAGAAATTCAACAAGGAGGATGCTTTTTAAAACTTTCTATATTAAAATTTTCTATATTAAAACCTACAGGATATTTCTCCCCTATACCACGAACGTTAAGACATTATAACACTATATATATACTGCTCTAATAATGAAATTGACATTCTTAAAGACCCATTTAACCACTCCGACCCGTAAGCATGTTTACACGACAATATAACAATATCAGTCAAATACAATAAGCGTGTTTTCACGCTAACGCGCGTGTTCCCACAGAAATCGTTATAACTCTGTTATTGTTCTAGTGACAACCCTAAAACAAAAAGTATAAGATCCATATTGAATCAAGCTTCACATCTCTATTCAAAGTTGTCCATAGAAGTACATAAAAAAGAATTATTTTGTAGAAACAGTTTACCCGCCACATCGCCCACGTGCCCTTAGACATTGTTAATGTTTTATTAAATATTATTGTATGAAATAGTTAAAAAGTGAGGTTATAAAATTTTTTATTACATATTTATACAACAGCATAATTTTTTTTTTACATAATCCGTGAGTTTTGTTCCGTTTTCACATAAAACATCATGTGAGTCATTTTTACAATGTTTGTATGTTTCCATTGTAAATTTTAATATTTACAAATGTTAATATTTATTTGTAAAAACAATTTGAAAGCTTATTTCATCAACGGTTTTTAGTATTCGGTTACGTTCAGAAATATTTCATTTATAGAGCTTTAAATGCAAAGCGGAAATAACACAAAGTTTTCATAAATCTGACATTTCATTTGATAAAAAACTTGCACAATCGCAAAATACCCGAGTGTTTAACTCATTCTTGTTTGTCATTCACTCTTGCATATTTAGCTAATTATTTTTGTTGCCTTTTTTGTTATGATTTTTGTTTTGCATTGTATTTAAATGTATAACATGTATATGCATTGTATTTAAAGGCCTTTGACCGGGTTTGGCATCGAGCGCTTGTCAACAAACTGCGTTCTTACGGACTTCCCGCATCCTTGTGTGCGTGGATTGCCGACTTTTTGAGGGGGAGGTCGATTCAGGCGGTTGCTGACGGCTTCACCTCTTCCTCGCATTCGATAAATGCTGGCGTCCCACAGGGATCGGTTCTGTCTCCGACTTTGTTTCTGTTGCACATCAACGACCTCTTGTCATGTGCACCGATTCATTGTTACGCGGATGACAGTACAGTCCATGATAGCTTTTTGTTTGACAAGCCTCCAAAGGGCACACAAACCCCAATAGCTCGGAGGGCTTTGAAGCAGAGAATGGACGGTTACCTCGAGAGTGTTTTCTCTTGGGGTAAGAATAACCTCGTCGAATTTAATGTTTCAAAGACCCAATCATGTCTGATAACGTCTAAAAGGGATCGAAATGATAATCTAGTCTCCTTCAACGGAAGCATTCTCCCGAACAGGACCTCCATTGATATGCTTGGTGTAACTCTTAGTGACCAGCTCAGGTATGGGGGCTCCATCGAAACCAGAGTTAAGTTAGCCTCTCAGAAACTGGGCGTACTGTACAGGGCCCGCAGATACTTTAATAGTACTCAACTGTTAACCCTGTACAAATCGCAAGTGCGCCCCACGGTTGAATTTGGCAGCCACCTCTGGTCTGGAGCTCCAAAATACCTAAAAAAAAACCCTTGACTCTGTGCAGAAACGGGCGGTCCGTTTGATAGATTCTCCCATCTTAACAGACGGATTGCAATCTTTAGAGCATAGGCGTCAGGTGGGAATGCTGTCCTTGTTCTACCGGTATTACAATGGAAGATGCTCCGAGGAACTAGCGTCATTGATCCCCTCGGCACCGGTGCATAGTCGGGAAACACGCCAAACACGCGCCCAACATTTGTACACAGTTGATATTAGTCACATGAGAACGGGTCGTTTTTACGATTCGTTCTTGAGTTCAACAGCTCGGCTGTGGAACGATTTACCGGCCTCTGTGTTTCCTCCCTCCTACAACATGAGTCTCTTCAAGACCCATGTTAACTCCTTCCTTTCCTCAAAAAGACCCTCCACACAGCATCCTCAAAGATGACATAGGCCCTGAGGGAAATTATTTTCCTCAGGGCCTCCTGTGTGGAGTTAATGTAACAGAAATCAATTTAAATGTATTACAGAAATCAAATAATTTTTGGGCAACATGCCTGTTTAATGTACTAAAATAAAAAAATTAAAAATTGCCTTCTAGCGAGGAACAGCTGACTTTGGATCGAATAACGGACACTTTTCTGGACAAGCTGCTGACCAACAACCATCAGTCGGGGAACATTGTTTCCCTGGTGCAGGTCTTCATTACCAGGGCTACCGACTTGTTGGCTTCTCCTGACTCTGACAAGTAAGGATTACACTCAACTTTTTATACATTTTATATATATATAGGGTGTTTTTTTAGAGGTATACAAAAACAAAATGAAAACAAACAAATTAAATTAAATTATAAAAATATTGTTTAAATATGATTTCGGTCATATGAGCGCCACGGCTAGCTCGAATGAAGCGCAATCGTGAAGTCCAATTTTTTACAACTTGTTTTTTTAAGAGGTTTGGTTTTTTAACTGGCAACATTGTTTCTACAGACTGTCAATTTGACAGTTGATTTGTAGTCAGTACGTTTTGCCATTTCACAATGAATAGACTGATGTCGGAACAGCGCTTGCAAATTGTGCAAATTTATTTTGAAATTCCAGATATGGCCAGAATGTTACGGTCAATGAAGAGCGCTACAGAATCATGATTACTGACTTCTTCGTACCTCAGTTGAATGACATTGATATGACAGAGCTGTGGTTTCAACAAGATGGCGCAACATGCCACACGGCGGGTGTCACCATCAATTTATTGCGGGAAATATTTGGTGAGCGCATAATTTCACGTAATGGACCTGTGAACTGGTCTGTGACCTGTGAACTCCACGATTGTGTGATCTCTCACCATTAGATTACTTTCTTTGGGGGTATGTAAAGTCACTAGTCTATGCTGATAAACCAGAGACGTTGGTCCATTTGGAAGTCAACATTCGCCGTGTTATTGCTGATGTATGGCCCCAGTTGCTCGATAAAGTTGTCAAAAATTGGACTTCACGATTGCGCTTCATTCAAGCTAGCCGTGGCGCTCATATGGCTGAAATCATATTTATACAATAATGGCATAAAATTATCTATTAAATAAAGCCAATATCATAGACACTAACATAATTTTTATGTGTTTTTATTTTTTATTTATAAACGTGGAAAAACAATTTAGGTGTATAATTCTACTTTCATACAAATGTCATAGCACTTGAATGAGCTGCACAGTAATCCACAAATACGGATTTTCAATTTGGGAGGCAGGTATGTGTACGGCCGTACCATTTATTGGATAACCAACACCTCTGCTGTAGGTCACCCCAAATTATTTGATGTGTTTGGCGACTTAGCAGGGGTGCCCGATTCATGGGGTAAGGTTTGGCCGGATCTTGGCGGCTGATGCAATTGCACACAGCTGTATGGCAGGCCGGATCGGAAGAGAATGGTTGAGAGAGTCGCATTCATTTCTCCAGCCGTACTCTCATGGAACAACTAGCACCGCAGTGGGAGGGATGGATTCATACGTTTGTCGCTCCTGCACACAATGTCCCCCAGATTCCTACAATTATTTTCCTCGGGGCCTCCTGTGTGGAGCTAATGTAAAAAAAATAATAATCAAATATTTCATTGTTTTATACCCATTCAAGTACCAGAGTCAAGGTCCCTTAAAAACAGATTAAAAATGTTCATACTTACCAGTGGCGGCTCGTGACTTTTGGGTGTGCTAAAGTGCTGATATTTAAAAAAATGGCATTATAGATGTTGTTGTAGCCGAAAAAAAAATTTCAGAAAGTTTCAGTTTAGCCATGTGCCGCATGGATTTCCTGAAAAATCTTCATACAAAACACAAATTTTTGAAAAAATCAGTTTTAAATAAATCAGTTATAAATAAATATCTTAATTATCTAATTCAGTCATCTTAGATGTTAATTATAAACTGTCTTACTCACAGGGCCGGATCTACGAAATCTGTCGCCCTGTGCAGTAGGTACCGATGGCGCCCCCCCCCTACACTTTTATTTTGATTAAAAATCCGTTCACCCCAATTTTTTTAATTAATTTTTTTTTTTTTTACACTAATTTATCAAATAAAATCAAGACATATAAAGGGTGTAACTTTTCCAAGTGACCTGCGGTAGCTCTCACACTCATTTTTTTTAAAAGAGAGAATCGCCAGGAGCCCTATACTCTCTGAATCTATTGGGTAAACATAAAATTATGGTGCTATTTTAATTATTTTATGAAAAACTCTTTTTGCAAGTTATGCTTTAAAATAATACTACGATTTGTTTGTTTGTGCCCGTACCATGATTTAAAATATAGGTTACGAGACAATGTGGGTGGTTTCGCTGAACTAGGTCCATTAGACATTCTTGAGATTTACTGCGTTTATGTATATACCCAACGCGAATATTAATAGAAAAAGCAAATACAAATTCGTTTCCATGGCAACGTACAACACAAGAATAGCATCTACAGCTTCTGACTAGCTCTAAAATCTAATAAGAATATAACCTCATATTTGTACCTTGCATTTCCCCAGCGAACAAACACCAAATTGAGCGAACAAACACCATACAAACACTGAACACTGACGTATGGTATCAACGGCTTACGAAAGACGCTTATGTACACTGACACCGTAAAATAACAAAACCAACAAATATAATAGATATTAATTACACATTTAACGAACATCAAATAATATGTCAAATCAATGATGAAACTGTCAACAGTGTCAACACGTTGCAACCTGCAAATCCTGCAAACCGTGCGATGCTTTTGTTAATGGAATTTACTGAAGATTTCATAAGAAAATGGTCTTTAACTACCTTCTCCTAGAGACTTAAATCGTACAAAATAACTAACTAACTAAAATTGTAAACATTTTGAAAGGCGCAAGTCCGTTTGTTTGATTCTCCAGAATAAAAATACCGCGCTGTGATTGGTTATTGAGTTTGGATCGCACCCATTAGTCGTAAAAGATACATGGAAAAATAGATCTTACGTTAAACTAAATATAAGGAATTTGTAAAAAAATTCTGTAACTGACTATAAATTCGTAAGCCGTTGATACCAACCTGACGCGTGCGCATTCTGTTTCTTTGGAAAGTGTTGCTAGAGCGTAATAATTATTTCGTACTATGGGTAATTTTTAAACGATTCAGGGAATATTATAACTAAATTTAATACAATATTTATTTTCTCACGGCGCCCTTTCGGAGTTGGCGCCAGGTTTTTTGCACGTTTTTGAACGTATGGCAGATCCGGCGCTGCTTACTCATAATCGCACTAATCACAACAATTTCACCTAACCTGTTCGTATTATCGTGGTATTATCTTATTCTGCGATTATGAGTAAGACGGAAAGGGTTTAGCGAAACTAAACATAGTGTTTTTATCTTTACATAAGCAACTGTGGGATATATTATACCTAAACTAATGGTTTATTTTGTTTTCTTGTATTTCTAGCGCTATTCTATCATGGCAGACACTAAATGCATTGTTTGTGGTTCGCTGCGTGACCAAGTATCTAGTAGAGAATGTGGATGAGTCCACTCTGCGGCAGCACATGTATTCTTGCTGGGAGCCGGAGCACAATCACGGAGTAAGTACACTGTTATATATATATATATATTTTTTTTTTTTGTGGTTACTCAACAGTTTTTGTGTATTTTTTGTGCATTTTTTTTACCAATTTCAAGCCAAAAATCGAATTCAAAAACACCTTTAATAATAAGTTGGTATTTATTTATTTATTTATAATATTAAATCCTTTTGGCTTTTACATAATATAACATGTATCAGGTAAAACTACAACATGAAAAAGACAGCTTTAAGTTTTGAATTCTATGTAGTAGTGTATTGAATTGGGCCCTGGTCGTAGTATTAACACAATAAAACGGTAGTACTGACTTTATAGTGTGGATATCAAAAGAATTTATGTACAATGCCTATTTTTGTAGTTATATGCTGATATATACAGAATGCAGAAAAGTAGTTTTTTTCCTTGATGCATTTGATTTCTCAATTTGGGAGGCGGATATGGATACCGCCGCCCCGGGAACCATTTGTTGGATAACCAACACCTCTGCCATAAGTCACCCCTAGTGGTTCGCTACATTTGGTGACTTATCAGGGGTGCCCGGGTTCATGGGGTAAGGTTTGTACGGGTCTTGGTGGTGGATCCCACTGCCCACCAGCTGCATGGCAGGCCGGATCGGGAGAGAATGGTTGAGGGAGTCCCTTTGACTTTTTCAGTCGTACTCTCTCGGAACATCACCTTTAACCGCAGTGGAGGAATGGATTCACACATCTGTCACTCCTGGACACACTGACCCTCAGATTCGTACCCACCCCTAATAACTTTTCCCAGAACTTCCTCTCCCTCCTTTCCTCAAAAGACCCTCCACACAGCATCCCCAAAGGTGACATAGGCCCCGAGAGAAATTATTTTCCTCAGGGCATCCTGCGAGGGCTACTCTAAAAAAAATCACTAAAGGGCGCTGTAAATACATATTCTCTTACATCTTTCTATTAAGTAACCGGATTATACAAAACAGTTACAAAATAGAACACAATAATACAAATATGTTTGGTTAGGTTATCTTAGTTTAGATAAGACTTTTTTTCACTTTACATCAATTTTCTGTTTTGTAATGGAACCATTCTAATATCCTCTCTCATAACCAGGCCCTGCCAAAATTGACCGCATCTGATCATGCCAACGGCAACCCCAGTGCCGTGCCATCATCTATTTCTAACCACGAAGCTTCGGAGCCATCTGAGGGTAGTCATGATCAGGTACAGAACGGTGAGGCCTCCGCAGCCGAGGATGGGCAGTCCCAGGGCGCGGGCAAGTATCAGAATGGACCAGTGGAGATGCTAATTGATGCGCTACTTGGTGTCATCATTGATGTTCCCGTCACGTGAGTTTTTAAAACGATTTTTCTTTAATTTTTTTTTCATATTTTCTTATTAAAAGGGTGAATATCACTGATTCTATAAAGCAGTCTTTTTAAAACAATTATTGAACTAAATAAAGCAAGAATCCAGATTCCTCTTATTGATAAATGTGCAAACAAAATACAGTGAAACCCTCTTAAGAAGTTTTCCTAGGGACCGGAAAAAACAAACTTCTTAAGCAGGAAAACCTTATATGTGGGAAAAATTGGGCCAATTTTCGGCCGAGGGACCGAAAAAACCAAACTTCTTAAGCCACGAAACGTCTTAAGAGAGAACTTCTTAAGAGGGTTTCACTGTACATCTTTTTGTTTTGAAGAGTTTTATTTTCCATGTACGTTTGTTACATACATTTTAATTTTGCTGCTACTATTTCGAATTTGCTAACCATTTAATAGACAGGCCATAGCTTCAACAAAGAAAAAAACAATTTTAAACATTCCAATAAAAATACATATTTTAATTTGTGCACTTTAGAAACCTTATAAATAAAAAAAAAAAATTGTCACTAAAATAATAGCATCTAGTTAATCACCCTTATTAACAATGTTCCCATGTTATGTCGATTCCTCCCACCGTTCTTCTCCTCCCCCAAAATCACCCCACCCACTACCACCACCTAATTAAATCTTTTCATTATTGTACTTGTATAGAATTTTTAAGTTAGTTTTAAGTTTGCTAGTGAATGACACGGATGTGTCAAAACCGGTAGCAGTAAAATTAAAATTTAAGTAACAAATGTACATGGAAAATAAAACTCTTCAAAACAAAATGTCTAGAAATTGTTACATATTTAATGCCCAAGAAATACAAAAAAAAAGAATGCATCTTTCTAATGTAATACCACTTTTTTGTGATAAATGTATTAAATATTATTTAGTGCTATTATATATTTTTTGCTTATTTGGGACAAAATGCTTGGGCTGATATGTCCCAATTAAGCGGAATCGACTGTATCACTATTTAGTCCTTGAAAATATAATCTGCTTATGTATTACTAGACCTTTGTACAATGGCGCACAAATTGCTGACTGCGCAAAAAAATTTACCACAAATCCCCAACAAAAGTTCGGACTTTTACAAATGTGTTATAATTTACCCACCTCATTCATTTTTAGCATCGTTACACTAGGCGGTTTGGTTAAAAACGAACATTCGTATCTTGACTGCTGCAAACAGTTGCCTTACTTTAGCGAATTTTAGTCAACTCTAGTGACGTCGGACAGTTGAGTTAATTTGAAGGATTAATTAATTATAAGTGAAGACTCCCACAGCAGCCGTGCAGTTAGAACTCTTGTGAGAGTTAATCATTGTTTTTTTATAATATTTTTATGTTTCCAGTGACAGCACGTATTATTTACACCTCGAGGCAATCAACACTCTTCTCATCCTTCTCTCGGTTCATCTATTCTCTCCCTCACATGGACCTGTGTCCAGTGTTGAAAACTCTCAGATATACAGGTACGAACACACAATTGCATTCGAATTACAGCTTCAAGTGCACTTGAAAATAGACCGTAAATACTAAAAATTAAACAAAACGAAATGGTGATTGCTGGAATTGGGTGATAATATATGAAGGAAAAATAATGGATGCAAGGAAAAAGGATAACCAATCACTTACCACTGTATCTTTGCGAAGGAGCACACAACACAATCACAATATATAGTTCCACCGTGATACCTCAAGGTAATTATCACCTCAACTAAACGAAAAAGTACAAAATGATACTATTTACTTTTGAAATGGTCTAATGCCTTCTTTTTAGTTAAAAAATGAGATTTTGTACATGGAAAACACCAACAACTTGCTTCCAAGGTAGTCCCAATTCTTCTTCGGTTTTTCAAAAACAAATGCACTCAAATTTGCTATTTTTCTTGTCATCCAAATTCAAAATGATTTTCCAGCAAGGTGATGTGGTTAGAGAGAGGTAGGTACTAGATAAATGACATCCCGGTAGGAACTTTACATATTCCCATTTCAAAATCAAACTTGCTATGAAACTCAGTATTTTAAATAAACCCCATTTTACACTATTATAAAGAACTAGCTGAAGTCCCCGACGATGCCTGGGCTTTACACAAAGTTTTCGAAATCAAATGTAGACAGTGACTTTCCTCTTGTTTTGAAGGCTACATGTGCAAAATTTCATCAATCTCAGCATAAAACTGTAGATTTGCCTACAAATTAAATCCACACCGCCCACTTGCCAGCCCGCCCGTCCACCACATACAGACGTGCTCCTTTATATATTATATATTTCAACCAATTTACACAAAACCTTGACAAATTATATACCTAAACCTTCCTCATGAATCACTCTATCTATTGGTGAAAACCGCATGAAAATCCATTCAGTAGTTTTTGAGTTTATTGCAAACAGACAGACAGACGGACGCGGAGGAGGACTTTAATTTATAATATCTTAAAGAATGGAAGTATAATATGTATTAGTTTTGATAGTATGTTAACAATATTGTAAATATAAATTAATTTTCTTTATACTGATGGTATATTTTCTTATTCTAGGACAATATTTGGCGGCAGATATTCGCTGCACTCCGCACTGCTCATCCGGGCACTTCTCCGGGACGTGGCGGCCATGACTCCACCCCCTCCTCCGCCTGCCACCGGCAGTCTCGTACTGGGTCTTGCTTGTTAGTAATACAGTTTTCTTCTATAGTTTTCAGTTGTAGTATTCTATACTGTTATACGTTAATTTCCTAGACAGTTTTACTATACTGTTTGTAATAATTTTGAATGCTTTTTGTATGGATCCAGCCAGCATATGGTCACTGATGTCGGGATCATCATGGCGTGCCGAACCCGCCGATATGACGACCCTACGAGCTACCCGTCCCATGGCGAGCCAGGCCTGCCTGCTTATTCTCGTGCTGGCCAACCACGCACCCAGCTCCAACCTGTACAGAGAGGCTCTGTTTTCATGCCAGGGTGAGAGTCTATTTATTTATTTTACATTCTGTGTTCCTGGTAGATTTATTTATTGCTTCTTCACAATTAAAATACATTTTTTAGCATGGCCTGTTTTGGAGTTAATAATTTCACAATTTGATAAAAGTAATACAGTGAAACCCTCTTAAGAAGTTCTCTCTTAAGACGTTTCGTGGCTTAAGAAGTTTGGATTTTTCGGTCCCTCGGCCCAAAATTGGCCCAATTTTTCCCACATATAAGGTTTTCCTGGTTAAGAAGTTTATTTTTTCCGGTCCCTTGGAAAACTTCTTAAGAGGGTTTCACTGTACATATAAATATCAGTCTTTACCAAGAGTTAAGTACAAGCAAAATAATAAAATTTTAAAATAACAATGATAAATGGAGGAAATTTGTAGAAAAAATAATATATGAATTTACAACAAAGTGAATGAATGATCGGAGTGTTTGCGATCCTTGACTACAAATCCTGAGGTCATGGGTTCAAATCCGGGCGTTTGCAAGTAATATGAATTTAATTTGTATCGAACATGTCGAAGAAATCATATGAGACAACTAAAAATTTAAAATTCGAATTTACGTAACTTCACAATAGCGTGCCGCCAGCATTAACATTTACGTTTATTCAATTAACTTTATCAATTGCATGACATACACGAAATTGATAATAAATGTTACCTGTGGCATCAAAAATGGGTCCCAAATTACATCTAAAAAACTGCTTAACTCTTCACCCAGAGCCTGCAGTCGATAAAAGAACTACGGCTGCCGAGCTGCTATTGGTCGACACTGAACAAAGGAAATCGCCAAATCGAGAATAATTATGATACCAAATTCATCTTCTCAAAAAAGTCGAGCTAAATTACTAGAAATTGATGGCACTTAGGATCAATAAATAAATATCATCACCGAAAAATGGACATGGGCTAAAATAACAATTCAAAAAATGACATTTATCGGTGAATTTTGTATTTTAAGAAAAATGTTTAATCCAAAATATTGTACTTCATGTGACATATGTAAACTTGTACATTTTCTTGTAAAACAATGAAAATGATGTGAGACTGATTGATTGTGAGATGTGATTTTCTTGTAAAACAATGAAAATGATGTGAGATTGATTTTGGAGACCGGGACTGACTTGGGAAGGGCTATCGCATACAATTTTAACACATCTGACTGCAAATTGTAGCGATCAGGAAAAATACCTAACACACACACCCTACAAAGAATAGGGAGGTTTTGTGCCAAAAGAGTCCAACCTGGATTTGTCCTATAAATACAGACGACAAATCCATCACCAATCAGTTCAAAAACTACCAATCAAGAAGAAACAGTCTCCAAGAAACCAAAAGTGTATTTAATTTAGTGTAAAATTCAGTTTTGCCCATTTTACTTAGAATCATTTATCCAGTAGTAAATTCATTCAAAAAACCGTTGGCTTACCAAGTTATGTCCAGCTCCCTATTTTTATACAGTATATGTACAAACGTCTCTTACATGATTGATTTATGTTATTTCACACTTTATTAATTTAAAATTTTATACACACATTATATTTGCTTATGGCTAATTTGAGTATGGCCCTGGTGTTTCAGAATCGAAAAAATAATGAACAGATCTGAACAGCTAGGTACTTCCCCTCCCTCATCGCCCTCATCTCCCTCCCCTCTCCACTACCTTCAGCCTCACTTTCTACCCCACAGAAAGTTGGGAGCAGTTGGGACTTAACTTTTTAGGGAAAAAATAGTTCATATCAACTAAATATGTATGTTTAAATAAGAAGGAGATAGCTCAACACAGCATAATGCCCCAAAAATAAATCACGATAATATTTTTATTTAAATCATATCATTTGGTATATACATATTCTGTACTCTTGGAAAGGGTGTTCCAGATGTCCAGTCCAATAAGAAGATGAATTTTCCTATGCTTAGATTAAACTTATAAATTTCCAGATGTCCAGCAGGCCGGAGCCCTGGGGGTGGAATTTGGGGCCCTGTACCTGGCCACTGGTAAGGCTGCCGACGCGGAGCATGTGACGCTGCTACTCTATCTGCTGCTGCACAGGAACCTGCACTTCCGGGGGTACCTGTTGGCCAGGCCCGATCTGCAGACCCTGGTGAGTGGCAATGACGGAATTAAAATAGCAATATGTGAATTTCTCAGCCATTCGATAGCATTAGAATGGTAGGCAATGTCATAATTAAGAATCGCAGCTTTACTTGAAATAGCTTTAACTGTGTTTGTGCTCAGTGGTAGTAGTCTTCTTTGGAACAGGAAATTAGGCGTGGATTGAACTATGCGTATCAACCCACACAACCCGAATTGCGTAGTGAAAAATTGAGCAGTAAGAGCTCCTTGGCCTCTTTTTACAAGATGTCAAAGCTATGTTCGTTTTTAAAATAAATTACTGTACACCTTGAGCCGAGAGACTGGAGTGGCTCAGTATCAGTCTGAATTGAGCGGTAAGCTCCCTGGGCTGTTTTAAGAGTGTCGACGAACAAAGTGGCTCAGTGATAGAAGTCTTCTTTGTAACAGGAAATTAGGCGACATGGGTATCAAATTACACATATCGACTACACAATCCAAAGGGCTCAGTGATTTTGGTAAAAGACCAACATTTAAATTCAAAATGTTTCTTGAAATGGCTTTAGCTATGTTTGGTGGTCAGATCTGCATAGCTAGGTACTTGCCTACCTTCCTCTTCTTTGACTCCTTCGCTTCCAAACCAAAATTAACAGTGGGGTATTTGTGCCTATTTAATCCCTCAGGACTCAAGCATATTCAGTCAGATGGTCAGATTATTTCCGCTTTGCAATAAAATCCAAATAAATGGATTATTTCTGAATGTATTCTAAAACTAAAATCTTTTTTGAAAGGTGATGAAATATGCAATCTAATTTTATTATTAGAAATAAACATGTAATTTTTTAAATATAAAAATAAAAAAGATATAAAAGTGGCTCACCACTAAACATTCACAACTAAAATTACTGTAAACAAAAAGAAATAAAAACACATTCACATTTTAATTGACAAATGTTATTGTCACCTCAGTTTTTTTTTGTCATTCAAGTTAAAAATATTTAATAAAAAATTCACAATTCTTTTTAAATTTCTGTCGGAAACCTAGGCTTCGTAAAAGTGTACATTTTAGTAATTTTTCTGTGGTTAACTTTTAGAATTAAATATAAAGCATGGTGTTTTTTCTTTCTAACCCCGTTTAGATTTATATTTCTAACCATGATAGTAAGTGAGATACAAGATTTTTTATCCCAAAAGCAAACAAATTAACCTGAGGGCTTAAGAGAGAGTATCAGAACAGGAATAGCTATGAGTGGCAGATACTTCCAGTATCGCCCTGGTGAAAGATAGTAATCGAAATATTAAAAAAAAAAAAAAATTTTTTTACAGTATTTCATAAATTTTGTTGTGTTGTTTTATCTCAGGTTGTGCCCATAATGAAGACATTGTACGACGCGCCCAGCAGTAGCTCTCACCACATATACATGTCTCTCATAGTGCTGTTAATACTATCAGAAGATGACAATTTCAACAAGGGCATACATGAAACGGTAAGTTTTTTTTATCGTATCATGAACATGTGCGTGACAATTTTTACAACCGTGGTCAGTGCTCACCAGTGCTGAACCAATTGTTTATAAACTGACTATATCTTTTTTAAAGAACAAGAACATTGACAAAAAGGTTATCTGTGTGTGTTTTTCTAATTTTAGGTCCTCAAGAACATAACCTGGTATACGGAGCGTTCCATCCCCGAGATCACAGTCGGTGGTCTCCTGATCCTGGTCATCGTGAGGACCATCCAGTTCAACATGCTGCGCTCACGGGACAAGTACCTCCACACCAACTGTCTGGCCGCACTCGCTAACATGAGCAGTGAGTAGTACATATATTTTTTTTGGTATTCGTGGGACATTTTCAACTTTATGTGTTGCTATATTAAGCATAAGAAATGTTTGAAACTTTCAAAATATTTTTACTCATACATCTGAAAAGTTTTTTTATCGTTACAAAAACTCTTACGAAAGTGTCAACATTAGGTACGAGAGGACTAATCTATTGTTATTATACGAGGGTCGATCAATAAGTACCCGTGTTAGAAATGATGATGCAAGTTTTTCACAATATTTTTTTTCAACGTTATCTTTTTATAGGCCGATACTCTTTTTCCAACGTTTCTGTCATTTCTTTAACCCTTCAAAAAATATGATTTGTCAGACTCTACAAAATGCGCTTCTGTTTCGGCGATAACTTCCTCGTTTGAGCTGAATACTTTTCCCCAGAGCCATGTTTTCATGTTGGGGAACAGAAGGAAGTCGCGGGGAGCTAGTTCGGGCTAGTACTGTGGGTATGGCAGCAATTTGTAGCGCAATTCATGCAATTTGGCCACGACAGTTCTGGATGAATGTGCTGGAGCATTATCTTGTTGTCTACCGTGAGCAATCCTGGCAAACACCTTTCTCACACTTAACTTATCAGGTAAAGTATTCATTGCCGTTCCGTATGTCACGCCTATGGCCTCTGCTGCTTCCTGCACTTTAGTTCGGCGATCAGCAAGAATCATCTATGAATCTTTTTCAACAATTTTCTCGGCAACACGTCTGCCGGGTGGCCTGGCCGCTCCTCATGAAAAACAGATGTATGACCATGTTTAAATTCATCGATCCAATATCTCTCGGTTGTCTTAGATGGTATAGGACCCCCTGAGACGGCATCCAACTTTGCTTTTATTTCTTCGCATGTTTTCCATCCAAAAATAAAAGCGAATTACGAATCGATGCTCCTCTTTTTCCAATTTATCGAGAACCACGAAACACTTGTGATACAACTCGCTTCCAAATAAAAACTATCTATGAATCAGTCTGAAATTTAGTATGGTGTCATTTGACCGATGGCAGTACACGACGGTAATGTCAACTTCCCTCAGCAACGTCACCTGTCTTCAAACACGGTTACTTATAGATCAATCCTCGCATATCAATGGCTATCTCCCATCCAGTCTATAGTCCTGCTAAGTGTAGCTGTCCTATTTTTATGATTCTTATTATTGATGGTTAGTTCTCGTTTGTGCTATTTATCTGTTAATCAGTTTGTATTTATTTCCAGGTGAGTTTAGAAATCTCCATCCCTATGTGGCCCAGCGGATTGTGTCACTATTCGAGACACTGTCCAAGAAGCACACTCGCCTGGTGGTCAGGGTTCACCGACCGCAGGCTTCTCCTTCCACTACCACCGTTATAGAAGCTGACCAAGAGGTGGCCCTCGATATGGAGCCTGAGGAAGTGCTTACTGAAGAAATTACCGAGGAATTGGTGAGTTTCAAATAATATTCGCCTCTTTACACATTCTGTGCTCCAGATTGATTCATTATGATCTCTACACTTTCTATGCTCCTTTTTTAATGTCAATTTCACACAGGAGGTCCTAAGGAAAATAATTTCCCTCAGAGCCTATGTCATCTTTGGAGATGCTGCGTGGAAGATCTTTTGAGGAAAAGAAGGAGTGAACCTGGGTCTTGAAGAGATCATGTTGTGGGAAGGATCTTTCATCAGAAGCTGCCAGATCATTCCACAGCTGAGCTGTTAAACTCAAGAACGAGAGCTGTATACAAAGGTTGAGCGTACATTTGGCATGTTTCCCGACTGTGCACCGGTACCGAAGGAATCAATGACGATAGTTGCTTGGAGTATCTTCCATTGAAATACATGTAGAACAAGGACAGCTTTCCCACTCGACGACTGTGCTCTGAAGATTGCAATCTGTTTATTAAGATGTGGAGAATCTATCAAACAGACTGCCCATTGCTGCACCGGGTCAAGGGTTTTTTGGGGCTCCAGACCAGAGTGGCTACCAAATTCAACCATGGGGCGCACTTGCGATTTATGCAGGGTTAGTTAGCAGTTGTGTATTGTTAAAATATCTGTGGGCCCTGTACAGTACGCCCAGCTTCTGAGAGGCTAACTTAACTCTGGCTTCGATGGATCCCCCATGCCTAAGCTGGTCACTTTGAGTTACACCAAGCATATCTATGGAGGGTCTGGTTGGAAGATTGCTTCTGTTGAAAGAGACTAGATTTTTATTTTAATCCTTTTTAGATGTAATCAGATATGATTGGGTCTTTGAAATGGTAGCTCTAGCTTCTGGTAGATTCAATGTGATCTTTTTATCTATTCTGTGCTCCCGTCTCCAAGGTCCTGGTCTATGTAGATTCAGTAATACTTGGCAAATGTTTATAATGCTGTCTTTGTGAAATATCGCCTCAAGGATGCTTATATCAACGAGACCACTTCCCAATTTACTCTTGTTAGATTCAACAAAACCTATTAACATTTTTGTACTACTTCTGGTAGATTGGCTGCATTAAATTCACAGTATTTTTCACCTCGTCATTATTATTAGCAATCTCCTCCAGGACGACCTATCCAAGATACAAATATTTTTCTTTTGCGTTATACCCAACATGTCCTCTGTTGAATTCTCCAGCTAGTCAGAGATCTTAGAAATTTCCTCAGCTTGCTCCCAGTCATATGGCCAACCCAGCAAACCCAACACATCAATATGTCATTGCATTGGGATTGAATTGGGTGGATTTGAATGGTGTGGCAGTGAGGTGTGTGTATCTGGTCTGGTTTATTCGAACCCCACACACATTTTAGGCTCTGTTAAACCCACACCATCCATGATTTTTTCTACAGCTGCAGGACATAGCCGTAGTGGAGGAGGTCCTGCGCATGGTGCTGGAGATAATCAATAGCTGCGTCAGCTGCCAGCTGCGTTCCAACATCCACCTGGTGTACTCGCTGCTCCACAAGAGGGCGCTGTTTCAGAGGTATCGCGGACACCAGCACCTCAATGACCTTATACAGAACATTGAAATGGTGAGACTAATATAAATATGTATTTCGAAAAACTGCGCAGATTTTACCTTGTTGCTTTCTGGTCAAATATCCATAGAAAAACAAAAGAATTGCTTTTTTCTAATTGTTTTCTGTTTACCAGATAATATATCTCATTATTCATGTATATTATTACATGATAATGTCGTAAGAGGTTATCCCAGAATAGCTAAGTAACTAAATAAATAAATAAATAAAAAAATTAAAAATCTTACATTTTGGAAATAATTATCACACAAATATAAACTGATTTTTTTTTATATCTACACATATCTGAATACATACCCAACATGAAAAAACCCAATTCAAAGGAGTTTGCAAATAAATAAAGACCTTTATTGCATGCTTTATACCTTTGTGGTATGCTGTGAGGCTGAAAAAAGTGGGGAAGTGAAGGAAATGGGGAAGAGGAAGATCGGAAGTCCCTGGCTATTCAGATCTGATCACCAAACATGGCTAAAACCTTTTCAAGGTACGTTTCGATTCTGAATAGTGGTATTTCACCAGGGTAATGCTTATATGTCATTGAGTCACTCTTAATGCCGATGAATCACTTTCAGCAGACATGCGTTAGAAAAAAGTAACATAAAAAAAATATATCAAAAATAATCTTGATATCATAGCTTCAAACCTTTTTTTACCATAATCATTTGTACAGATCTTTTAAAATTAAACAATCTTTTTAATAAATTTTTCATTCTCTTGTACAGGTGGTGGGCTACTTCTCAGCACGCCTACAGCGCGCCCAGGAACAGAAGGGTGCTTTAGGAGCGGCAGAAGTTCTGGCTGTCATCACACGCGCCGCTGACCACTGGTCCAACGACCGCTTGAGGGTCAGTATCCATTTAATGTTTTTTTTGTTTGATTTCGGTGTTCACTGAAGCTCCTTTAGTAATTGGCATCTTACAGAGAGGTTCTTGAGGTTATTTTTCACAAAAAGGGCGCCGCATAGATCATCCAAATATTAATTGCGATTATTTCTATACTTGTTTAATCTTTTTACGACGATTTCGTTAAAGAATTTGCAATACCCGTGGACGGGCAGATTTTTCGCAATTTACAAATCTCATTTTAATTGAATATGGTGTCACATAAACAATATTCAAAGACGTAGATGTAATCTAAACAGTTCAAAGATAACAAAATCAAATACAAAATTCAAACATTTCGTCATCTAAATAATTAAAATAACGTAATATGCGTCATGTATAGATGAAGCTCGTCTTTTAGGCACTCGACCGGTTGGCATGTATATGTCGGCGGCCGATCGTAAAATCAGGCAGATCATCATGCGCCTGCTACTTCGTGAAGTGCCTGATCGGCATGATTTTACAATTTGCCTGCGACATCTACATGACGCTCGTCTCAAATAGGTTAAAAATCACATCTAAATCTCTGCTACTAAGAATAACTTAATAAAACTACGGTGACCTTGACTATTCATACATCTATTCGTATACCTACTTACACAAAATATAACTAAGTGTCCCCGAAGGGATGTGCAGAGAGGATGTACCGCCGAGTTACAAAAGGCAACATATTTTCACAACAAAAGTACAAAACATTTTCATTCAAATGCGTAGTGTATAAAACAGTGTATAAGTACAAAAAATCGACACTGTAAATAAATTCGTTTGATATCCATACCAACTTTTATTTAAAGGTATTTTTGAAGTCGATTTTAGGTTAGTAATTGGTAAAAAATGCAAAAAATAAAATATTCTTTCATAATGATTATAATTTTGGTAAGCCAACTGTCGGGAGATCATCTGTCGGGTCATGGATTTCAATTTTCCTATTTTGTACTTAATCTAAGAGGCATATATCACCAAGTAGAATAAATGGGTTAATTAGTTATGAACAATGTTATCTTAATTTTAATAATTGATTGTTCCTCTTTATGTTTATTGCAGAAATTCCCTGATCTAAAGTTCCGCTATGTGGAAGAAGATCAACCAGAAGAATTCTTCACTCCGTATGTATGGTCTCTGGTCTGCGTTCACGGCTCCATCCGGTGGTCAATAGACCCCAGCCTCATGCCCGACCTGTCCTGCTGATTGCCTGGCCGCGGTCAGCCAGATCATTGGTTAGGCGATGTTCAGAATAATGGTCGCCTAACCAATGTTTAGCAGTAGAATGAGTGGCTAACAGGCCATTTCAATAATATATCATTAATCTTGGATATTAATTCACCAGGCAATGTTTAACATAATTATTGGCTAGGCAATGACTAGCCAGTAACTGACTAGGCAACTTACAAGTCATATCATCAGACTTCAAATGGAATTGGCCAAATCATGAATTATTGATTATTGCCAAGGTAATGTTTTGAATAACGATTGCCTAGTCGATATGTGTATGGGAAGATTATTGGTTGGGCAATATTTAGGACTATGATTGCCTAGACGGGGAGATTCTGACTAGGCAATGTTTAGAACAATGATTGCCTAACCAATGTCTGAGAATGATTGATAAATTGATGATCAATGTTGATTTCTTGGTCATTGTCAGGGGAGATTATTGGCTAGGCAATGATTAGAAAAATTATTGAAGAGTAAATTATTGACGACTAGGCAATGATAGGTCTAGGTAACGTTTATTGTATTGCCAAGGTAATGTTTAGAATTATGATTGCCTAGTCGATATGTGTATGGGAGCTTATTGGTTGGGCAATATTTAGAACTATGATTGCCTAGACAGAGAAATTACTGGCTAGGCATTGTTTAGAATAATGATTGCCTAACCAATGTCTGAGGATGATTGACTAGATGGAATAAATAATGATTGCTTGGGCGATTATTGGCTAGGCAATGAATAGAAAAATGATTGAAGAATAAATTGTTGACGACTAGGCAATAATTAGACTTGTGATTGCCTGGCCAATGTCAGGCCATTGACTGGGCAATGTTTAGAAGAGTAGTAGCTTGACCAATATGTAAGTCATCAATATAATTGAGTAAAATAATTGCCCAGACAATGGTTATATCATTTTAAAAACGTATCACCAATCTTCCAGTATCAGCCGAGCGATTCTATATCTTTTGTGGGATCATTATCGAGATAACGGACGTGGTCTCCTGTCAGATTTGTGTGATTTATTTGTTTTTTCTATGTACAACGTTCATTAAATGAATAAATAATCATCCATACTTGCAGGAATTCGTGTTTAAAACGATTTAAACTAAAATATGTGATAGTAAATATGTAAAAATCACACAAATCTGACAGGAGATCACGTCCGTTATCTAATAACGATCCTACAAAAGATATAGAATCAGTATGCAGGAGACTATTGGCTAGACATTATTTAGAATGATTAGCTTGTCAGTCTTGCAGTAGATTTTATCAGACAATGTTTAAGTAGAGATTATTTGCTGGTCAATGCCAGATCAGGAATGGCAAACCTTTTTCATTAAGTATGTCAAAGAATATGACAAATAAAATATATACATACATCTATATACGGACACTGCAAAATATTGCTTAGGCCAGGGGTTCCCAAACTTTTCCAAGTCGCGGCACCCTTAGAAAATTTGAATTTTCTCACGGCACCCCTGTCATATAATGTCTATCTGTGGTAGCCTCGGGACCGAGTGTCACCCCCAAGAGCACAATTCTCTAGTGTCAATTTTGATTTTTAGTAGACATCAGGGGCGCCTCGCGGCACCCCTGACCTCTGTCCGCGGCACCCCAGGGTGCCGCGGCACCCACTTTGGGAATCTCTGGCTTAGGCAATATTTTCACTAATTATCACCTGGCCAATATTTTCATTAATTGCCTGGTAAATAATGCATCACCCATTGCCTGGACAGAAATCAACAATCACTTAAATTATTGTACCGAGAAGTATCAGACAAATGTAGTATACATTGTTAGAATTAATACCTTTTTATATTCAACAGAATGCTTCGTATGGCTTTCTCTAGATTCCATTTAATTTCGGTCACAAAATGTCCTCTGCACATTTGTCTAAGTGACACCAAAACCAGCTTTCTACATCCAGCTTCAAAAATAACAAAACAGTTCTTCTGCTGCAATGTTCGTTTACTTTTGCAGCCATCTGTGCTAATAAATATTTGACCTTCTCTCTTAAAAATGAATATAAAACTGTATATGTATCAAAAAAAAATCTTTCATACACAATATGGTTTTTGAAATGGGCCCTAATAATTGCTCATCCGATATTTTTCAGATACGTATATATATTTTGACTACTTAACATAAATATTGTTTTCTTGCCCATTTTCTTTATGCTTCTAACTTTAAATTATAGTTACCTACCTTATAATTCCATGTTCCAAACAATAATTTTACCCTAGTTTTGGAAGTGGTTATCTTACTTGATTAATATTAATATTTTATTTTTGAAAATCTATATTAATTGCAGAAGGTAGTAAAATTTGGCAGATACATTCAAACTTGTCAATCAATTCACACATGAACATGAACACCAAACACCAAAAAGTAACTACACAAATTGAGTTTTTGAGTTAAGAGGAACAGACGCGCAGCCTTTTTCATTAAAAACTTAATTTTTGATTCTCCACATCAAGTGAATCAATTCATTCAGATCCACTATTTAATTAAATCAACTCATTATGAATCATTACCTCCACTTAATTATTACTCCACAGTCAATTTATTATGAATAACTACGTTCATTAAATCAATTCATTATGAATCTCTACATCTATTGAATCAATTCATTATGAATCACTACATTCATTGAATCAATTCATTATGAATCACTACGTCCATTGAATCAATTCATTATGAATCACTATGTTCATTGAATCAATTCCTTATGAATCACTATGTCCATTGAATCAATTCATTATAAATCCCTACATCCATTGAATCGATTCATTCTGATTTTCCTTAATGAATCAGTTCTGGTTCGCTATGTTGATTTATCGATTTACAGTGAATCATTTTTATTCCGATTTGCAATGCAATTGAATCACTTTACTGAGGTTCTCTGATTCACTACTTTCTAGATTTACCACGCCAATTGAATCAGTTCATGCAAGTGACTGATTCTATTCTGATTTGCAAAGCATTTGAACAAATTGATTTGGATTCAATTTGTTGTGAATCTAATCGTTATGTGCTCTAAAAAAGCAGTTGAATGCTGCCGATCTCATAAATTAAACTTCAAAACGTGGCATTACAAAAATTATGTGCATAATATACATTATATTCTGCCTTAACTTATGACAAACTTTATTAGGGACTCTGCAATTTCTTCTATTGTTTGTTTAATTTAATTCCTCTTCTGACTACGGTTTGTGCAATCTTTACATGCTTTACGATGCCGTTCCTTTGAATGCTGATACGGCTACGCTAGCTTTTATCGCCGTCTGTTTCAACGCTTGCTAGAGTAAAGGTAAGAATAAAAGAAATTGCCAAAGTTAAATTTCACCAAAATGCGTTTTTTAATCTAATTAGCCGCCTGTTTTGCGACACTTTCAACTTTTGCTTTTACTTTCCAAAAATCTCTAGTTACTCTAGAGTTTCTCCACCATTTTGACATATTTGTCAGTTCTGTTGGAGGTAAGCTATGAAATTGTGCTCTTCATTTATGATTAATATTATAGAGGACGATTATAGTGACGACATATGTCTTGCAGCGAAATCCAAAAATATTTCGACATTGCATGTAAATAATACAGTTAATTTTGGCGAGGTATCTCTTGTCCAAAGATTTCTTAAAATTTGTGACACATCAAATTCAATGAGATATTTATTACTGGAGGGTAAATTATATTTTTTTCCATATTATATCATATATATTTATTATAATACATCATTTATTTTTCAATACCTAAATATTTTTATAGAAACAAAGATGTCAGATCTTACAACGATGCAAAACTAAATTCAGCGGGATATGACAGTTGTTGTGGTTTTCAAATTTAATTTACGGTGTGGCCGCACCAAAAAATATTGCTGTGCTTTTTTAATTTTGAGGAATATTCTGCTTTTTAGACTGGCTACACTAATAACTATTACTTTAGCAAAAGTGCACTTGAAAGAGCGCGTGGTCCTATTTAACAACCTTGTTACTTTAAATGACGGTTGAAATTTAAATTTAGTACATGATTTAGCTTTCTGTTGAAACAGACGGCCCCAAGTTATGTAATTAATAAACTCTTGACTGCGAATAAGTAAAATTACAAATAACGAATAATTATTGTATTTTTCATAAATTTGTAGCGCTTTATCTCTCTTCCCACCCGGCAGTGAAATGATTTTCAATTTGTACGCATTGTAAAGAAATCTTATGTAATTAAATCTACAATGGAGTACGTTGGGACTTATTTTTGATGTGTGTTTAAAACTCAAATTAGATCTCTTTGATATATCGTTTTTCGGCGTGCAATAACAGTTAGTAGCTGAGTGGGCAAATGCGTCAATTGGGTTCAATTCCTCCGCTAGCAAGTCCTCCATTATTGCACAAGCAACATTTTCCGCTGATAATGATGTAGGTTATCAGTACCCTGGGAATGTTTCTGTTAAAAAAAAAATACACAACGGATAAGCAATATGGAACAAATTGTTTAGTGGAGAGAAAAACCACCACGCATTAATATGCGCCATTGTCCTTGAAGCGATGTTACATATTATTAACTATAAAAACGAGCATTTAACCCCTCAGGCCTCGGTCATGTTCGGTCAGAAGGTCAGAAAATTTTCTCTTTGCAATAAAATCCAAATAAATAGAATATTTCTGAGTGTACCCAAAAACTAAAAACTGTTTTTGAAAGGCGATGAAATATGAAATACGCTTTCAAATGTTATTGTTAGAAATAAACATATAATTTTAGAAATTCTAAAATTTTGAAAGAACACATAAAAAAGTTTTAATAATGGCTCACCTTACGTTTTTTCTAACTAAAATTGTTGGTAATGAATCAAAAGAAAACTAAATGTTTTGCAAGCCTCACTTTATTTATGTTTCATAAAAAAAATTCCAGAAAGTTTTATAAATTTTTCTCAAATTGCAGTCTAAAGCCAGATACAGACTGCTGTAACGTAACATGCAATATAAAATAAAAGGACTTTTTCATAAGTGTGGACGCAGCGTGCGCAACGAACCAAGCATGTACCTACTCGCATCTGTTTCCGGCATGCGCGCGGTGAACATAGCTCAATCTTAGTGATTCAAGTGTAGCCTCTGCCATAGCTGTTGCTGTGTCTTCTTCCTCCTTTGTTCGCGTGCGTTCTGCAGTATAGACACACACAACCCGTCCACAAACTGTCACTGACGGATTGCGGTGCGCACGAGTTGAAATGCTCTGTTTGTGCGCATAGTGTGCACAGTGCGTGCGCGCACGGCTACCACACTATGGCAATTCTGTTACATTGCATGATACATTGCGACAATTTGGACGGCAAATTCTTTCATTGTGTGTTACATTGCATGTTACATTTTGTAAGTCTGTACCCGCCTTAAAACTTTGGTTTCGTAGAGGTGCACATTTTAAATTTTCTGTAGCTAACTTCTAGATTCGATTAGAAAGTGTGGTATTTTCTCTTTCTAACACCTTTGAGATCATATTTCGCACTTTGACAGTGAGGGAGATACAACGATTTCTATGAGACCTATACTCCCAAAAGCGAACAAATTACCCTGAGGGGTTAAAAAATATTTGGCATTCTGTTGATGAACATACTTGGTGAAAAAAATTACAATTCGAATGACATTCAAACTTCAATCAAACAACAACAGTATTAAAAAATAAATATATTTCACACAATAATTTACCTCAGGGAGTCGTCTTTGGAAATGCAGTGTGAAGGGTCTTATTGAGGAAAGGTAGAAGTGGACTTTGGTCTTCTTAAAGAGATTCATATTGTAGGAAGGAGGAAGCGCGGAGGCCGGCAAATCATTTCACAGTTGAGCTGTTCTAAACCAAACCGACCCATCCTTCATTGCGTGCTGAACGATGATATATATAATAATATGTTATTATTTGCTGTCGTATAGATTTACTTGTATAATGAAATTGACAGCTTATTTATTTAATCATTTTAATTAATATTAGCAATTTACCAAATAAATCACATTTTGTTTTCATTGTAATATTGTTAATGTATTATTCCACGATTATAAATTTTTTATTATGATTTTAATTATTATTTTGTATTTTAAATGACTCGTGTACCTTTGTGTAAAATAAAATTTGATTTAAAAATAAATAATATTGAATTAATTTTATTTAATTGGGTTTCATAATAAATAGTTCTGAAATGTCCACTACCAACTCAAAATGTTATGTCATAATTTTATTTTTATGTATAAAAATTTAATCAACTGTATATTTGAATAAATTGTATGTGTCATAAGGAAAAATGTGTTTTTTTTTTGTTATATTTATTTTTTACATTAGCTCCACGCAGGGGGCCCTGAGGAAAACAATTTCCCTCAGGGTCGTGTCATCTTTGGGGATGCTGGGTGGAGGGTCGTTTTAGGGAAAGAAAGAAGGGGAAGTTCTGGGAAGTAAGGTAAGAGGGGTGGGCAGGGATCTAGGGGTCAATGAGTCCAGGAGTGACGGACGTATGAATGCGGTGCTAGGCAATGGGTCGAGAAAATCCGGCTGGAGAGGTATCTCCCTTAACAAGTCTCTTCCGATCCGGCCCGCCACACAGTAGCTGGGTAAACACATTTCGTCGTCGTCATACTACCTCACTCCAAGAACCCTTGCATCCTTGCTAAGTCACTAACGTAGCGAACCACATGGGGTTAGCTATGGCAGAGGTGTTGGTTAACCAATAAATGGTTCCCGGAGCGGCAGTACCCATACTCGCCTCCAAAATTAATAAGTTTTGTTTTCCAACCATCTTGAAAAGCAAATGTTTCATGCTTGGTCTAACATGTTCAAACAAAGGCGTGTATAAGGGGGGGATTATTAGGGGGTTCAGCCCCCCTCCCCCCTTCCCCCTGATCGGCCTAGATTACATTCCAAAATACAACAATATTATTTGCACCATCTAATGTGATGTAAATAAAAAGTTGTCATAAGGGGCCGTTCAAGTATTACGTAACGCAATTTGGGTGAGGGGGGTCTTGTAAAACATTACTGTCGTTACGGGGGCGGGAGGGGGGTTCGAACAACGCGTTACGTTATATATATTTTTTTTAATTTAAATAAAAAACTAGGGAATTAAAATCTTCCAAGTTGGCAACCCTTTTCGTCTATGTTTTATAAGGAATCCCTCGATTGTACTGTATGTAATTTTTTCTTTTGTTCTCCCAAGTTGGCAACCCTTTTCGTTTATGTTTTACGGGTAATCCCTGGATTGTACTGTACGTCATTTTTATTTTGTTCTCCCAAGTTGGCAACCCTTTTTGTTTATGTTTTAAGGGGAATCTTGTATGTCATTTTTATTTTATTTTCGTTGTCAGTATTCGTTAGTGTTTTAAACACTAAGTGACTTTCCATACTTTGCGCAACTTAATTGTAACTTTTACGTAAAAATAGTCACTTGGGTGTTACGTAACGTTTATGGAGGGGGAGGGGGGGGGGGTACAGAAAAACGTTACGGCGCGTTACATGGGGGGGAGGGAGGGTCAGAAATTGCGTTACGTAATACTTGAACGCTCAGGAAGTAGAGGTCCCAAAAAACTTTCTAATAAATTTTAACCCCCCCCTTCCCCCTCTTAAGATCGAACCCCCCCGTGTGAAGGCTATAGCTACGCCCCTGTGTTAAAAGATTTAAAAACATTTTGTGGCAGTAGACTCGGCTTTACCAGGATTGCACTGATAGTATTTTCCACTTGGGAACGAGGTGAAAATTTAATATTAAAAAAAAATTATTTCTTAATTTCTTAATTTAAAAAAAAACATTAAATGATTAGTGGAGATCTCAATATTTGATATTTATTATGTTTACAATGGAAAACGTTTGAAATCTTCGACACCAGATGGCAGTAATTGTATCAAAATATATTATTTATATTTTTTTTTCTTCAACTAGCAGTTGCAGCTACACTGTGAGGCTTCTCCAAACATTACAATAAAAAAAACATTTTTTTAATGTGAAATGCCGCCCCATTTATTGGATAACCAACAACTCAGCCATTAGTCACCTTTGGTGACTTAAGGCGATCCAATAGTACAGGAAAAAATCGAAATCGGAATTCACGCTCCTTTATGGGAGGAGTTTAAACATACTTGAGAAAAAGCTTTTGGAAAGGTTGGAAATGTTGATTTCGTAAAGGCCTGTAAAAAAACATTTATTCCTTTTTTACGCATTGTTTACTGTAATAAAATTGATTTTTAAAATTGATTTCACGAAAACAAGTGACGCGGAGCCTAACACGTCTTTTCTCCGCTCCGTCCGGAGGAGTAGTGACAGAAAATAGGGGTGGCTGCCAGTCGTTCTTTGGTGGACGGTATAACGTTCACTTTGATATTCCAAATTCGTCGACTGCCGTATTGTCGCCGTGATGTCAAAAATAAGAACGCGAATATGCATATTATATTTTATTTTGTGAGGTTCGGGCGTAAATTTCAATTTTTTTGCGATATAAGAAACTGAATTTGCCACATTATGCAATAAAACCATACCCGAAAAAGTGTTTATAAGTAGGAGAGTTTGCACTTGAAAATTTTTTTTATAGACCTAATACTTTTGTGACGTTCGCGCGTATATTTCTATTTTTTTTACGATTAACATAAAAGAAACTAAATTTGCCAGATTAAACAATAAAATTATATTCAAAAAGAGGTTTATAAATAGGAGAGTTTGGACTTCAAGGTGTTTTTTATATTTTTTTACCAAATTTTTTTTTCTAGGCTTATTAAAAGACTTTTTTAGAAAAAATGACCGATATTTTTAAGGGCCAAGATATGTTCTACAAGCATTTAATTGAAGCATCTATGATACTTCTAAGCGATCAAATTTTCAAAACAAAAACGTATGATTTTGTATGATTTTGCATTATTTAGTATAGCTTAATTTTAACAAAGGTGCCCATGGGTGAGGTTTGTCCGGTTCTTTGACTTCTATCTGACCAAATTGGTAGATGCCGCTTTGGGGTGATCCTTTGACCTCTCCAGCTCTCTTTCTAGACCCATCGTCTTGCACTGGGATGGGTTTATACGTCCGTCACTCCTAGCCATACTGACTCCTAAATTCCTGCCCAATCCTCATACCCTTTTCCTTACCAGAACTTTCTCTCCTTCCTTTCCTTAAAAATACCATCCACACAGCATCCCCAAAGATGAAATAAGTCCTGAGCTAAATTATTTTCTCTGGGGCCCCTCCTGTGTGGGGTTAAAGTAAAAAAAGAGTTTCTACTGCCCGGAGGTTGTGGGACTGTGGCATGTTGTGAGGTTGAAAGGAGTGGAAGGAGGCGTGGAACAGGAAAATTTGGAAAGTTTCTGGTTACTCAGATCTCTTCTAAAACGATTTTAAGCTACGATTCGATTCTGTTTCTAATTCTTCACCAGGGCGATACCGAGAGTAGGTATCTACCACGAACGTGCAGAAAATTAGCAAATATACCTACCTACTTGTATATCATTTGGAATATGGGTAGATATCTACGCAGATACGTGAAATTATTTGCGTAGGTAGGTACCTACTTACTGGTTTCCAAGTCGCGACTTGGAAACCCGCGTGTCCGGAGCTAAGGATTTTATCCATTCGGCCGCGGAAATATCATGATTGCAAGGAAAAAATCTTAAAATTCCCCAAACAGGTTTTTCCTCACAAAGTAGAATTAGTTTTTTATCTCCTTTTTCACAGATAGCGTTAATTGAATTATTTTAAGGAAATGACACTGCTTTAAAATATGATAAATTAATTGTAACACACGCAATATAAATATGAATAAATAACTTTGTTCCCAAACAAACTCAAATCTTTCAAGAAAGACTTAGAAATACAATATTTCATCGGTGATTTAATCCAATATGGGATTCGTGAACTCAAATCATTGTGGAAAGATTTGAGTTTGTTTATGGACCAAACTATTTATTCGTATTCATATTAAATATGTACTGGCGCGATAATTAATTTATCTTAATATTTTAAAGCATAACTTGCAAAAGGTCTTTTTTTCCTAAAATTATTTAACTCACGCCATCTATGGAAGAGAAAAACGAAATCTAAATTCACGCCCCTTTATGGGAGGAGTTTAAAAATACTTGAGAAAAAGCTTTTGGAAAGGTTGGAAAAGATATTTGAGAATTTTTTTACATGTTGATTTCGTAAAGGCCTGTAAAAAATATTAATTCCTTTTTTATGCATTGTTTATTGTAATAAAAAGGAATTTTTAAATTGATTTCACGAAAACAAGCGGCGCGGACCCTAACACGTCGTTTCTCCGCTCCGTCCGGAGTAGTGAGTAGTGAGAGAAAATAAGGCCGGCTGCCAGTCGTTCTTCGGTGGACGGTATAACATAAGGTTCACTTTGATATTACAAATTCGTCGACTGCCCTATTGTCGCCGTGATGTCAAAAATAACAACGCGAAAATGCATATTATATTTTATTTTGTGAGGTTCAGGCGTAAATTTCAATTTTTTTTTACGATTATCATAAAAGAAACTAAATTTTCCACATTAAACAATAAAACCATATCCGATATGATGTTTATAAATAGGAGAGTTTGGACTTCAAAGTGTTTTTTATAGACCTTATAATTTATTTTTTTCTAGGCTTATTAAAAGACTTTTTTAGAACAAATGACCGATATTTTTAAGGGCCAAGATATGTTCTACACGCAGTATTTAATTGAAGCATCTAAAATACTTCTAAGCGATCAAATTTTCAAAACAAAAACGTATGATTTTTATGATTTTGAATTATTTAGTATGGCTTCATCTTAAAGTACCTACACCCAGGGGCGTGCACTCCATATAGGCACATAAGCACTGCCTACCCTCCCGTTTTTGTAAATTATAACCTTGTAAATAATATTATAATTTATAAAATTATTGATAAAAATAAATACACACTTTCAAAAATAAAAGCGAAAAAGCTGAGCAACCGAAACTACGCGAGCAACACATCAAACGGCATACTACAAACGCGGCATAAACTGTAACTAGAAACTACACGCGCGCCCTCCAATTGCCTCACTAAAATGCGGTCTAAGCAGGAATTATTTCTGACTTGAGCTAACTTCATACAAGACATAATTTAATGTTTACGAAATGCACAAAGCATAGAGTAGAACTGTCGATTTGGATTTGCTTCTATGAGGTTTTTTTGTTAGTATTAAGCAGTGCTTTCTAGAACAAAATTAGCAAATGGCAATCAGTGACGACAAAAATATCTGTTGTTATGTACTTCTATCAAATAGTTGTCTTTCATAAATGCTAATTGTCGGTTCAAAAACGTTTGTCGTACTTTAATTCTGAAATTATCTGATAGAATATGGAAATTTTAATCTGTGAAACTTGTTGTATTTTCTTACTGCCTACCCTGATCAAAAACTCTGTGCACGCCCCTGCCTACACCGCTTTCAACAGGACACTGACGAAATTACTGCTCGGTGGTTAATAGCGATTAAGCCATACGTTCATCAGAAAAAAAATTTATTTAGAAACTAAACATAATTATAGCACCACGTAGGGGTATTTCGATATCTAAAAAAAATAAATAAATGGACAAGTGATTTTATGGAAAATTTTCATCATTCATAAAAAAAATAAATTAGAAGGGGGCCCTTTATAAAAAAATCACTAAGTACGTGGTGCCATAGAGACTGGATTTTCGAACACGGTGCATGGTACCTACTTGGGGGTCGTCCATTAATCACGTGAAGCCGAAAGGGCAGGGGGGGGGGTCGGAAAAAAATCACGAAATATCACAAAGATGGGGGGGGGGGGGGGGTGATGTAATGTGATATCACGTGTATTTATTTTTCGTTTAACGCATTTTTTAAAACCAAATGCTAGTCAAAAACAACCTGCAACCTTAATGTCTCTCTGGAAATTTTTATCACGATGCTTAATTTTTCAAAAATACACGTGGTTTTGGGTAGAGGGGGGGGGGGGGGGTAGTCTAAAACCTCACCACATATCGGGGGGTTAAAAGTTGCTAATAAAACATCAAGTGATTAATGGACGACCCGTTGGTACTAGGTACTAAGTATTGGTGCATGCAAATCGGATGTATAGTTTTTTCAATAAGTTGTCAACCAGGTTTAAAAACATAGTTTCGGGAAAAACGCGATCAAAGTTTTGCTGAAGGATAATTCAACATTAAAATTGTATTAAACGGTTTCACATAAAATGATGTATCTCCGTCTATTTCTTTAAAACATTTGGTGAGAGCATTCAACAAATGCATCTTTCATAAAATGGCAAAAAAATGGACTTTTTTTACAATTAAGTTAAGCAGTAAAAATATCATCTAAAAACGGAAAGGTAGGTGCGAAAGCTTGAGAATTATCCGGCTATTGACTATTGAGTTCTGGTCACCAGCGCAGTAAGAACAACACAGGCAAACCATAAAAAATATTACCCACTAAACCATAACAAATATTACCAAATTTTTCCACGAGCATTGCCGGGTGCTGCTGACTTGTTAGTAGGTACTTTTATAATAGTATATTATCTTAATAAAATGAAATAAAAAATACCATTTCCAATTATTTCACAGCGGAAGTTTATCAACTGTGTCAACAAGGAGATTAAATCACAATTATAAAAATATTAAATGCTGTCAGTATAGGACTTGTATTACTGAACTGTGGAGCCTTCAGCATTACGATGAAAGTCTGTCAAAATTACTAGAAAGTAATCTAATATGGCGGCAAGTGAGCTAAGACAAGAGATCGTCAACTATCACATGGAATTTCGTAGTGTTCGGTAACTCCAAGAAGCGTTTTTAAGGTGATCCAATAGTCCAGGAAAAAATTTGCTATACCTACTAATGCATAATTGTTACCAAGCTGCGTTTGCGTGGTATGGGAGTTCATAAACGAATTGTATGGGATTGATATTATTGTTGCAGTTAAGGCGATCAAATAGTACAGGAAAACATCGAAATCGGAATCCACGCCCCTTTATGGGAGGAGTTTAAAAATACTTGAAAAAAATCTTTTGGAAAGGTTGGAAAACAATGACGTTTTGGAAAAGGTATTTGAGAATTTTTTACAGGTTGATTTCGTAAAGGCCTGTAAAAACCATTAACTCCTTTTAACAAATTTTAAATTGATTTCGCGGAACCAAGCGATGCGGAACCATACGTCTATTCCCCGCTCCGGCCGGGACTGGACTGGCACAAAATGGGTGTTGCAAGTCAGTAGTTCTTGGGTGGACGGCATAAGGTTTACTTTGAAAATCCAATTTCGTCGACTGCCGCCGTATTAATTGATGTCAGAAATAACATCGCGAAAATGCATATTATATTTTATTTTGTGAAGTTCGGGAGTAAATATAAAAGAAACTGAATTTGCTACATTAAACAATAAAACCATATCCGAAAAGGGGTTTATAAGTAGGAAAATTTGCACTTAATAGCGTTTTTTTAAAGACCTAATACTTTTTTTCTAGGATTATTAAAGGGTCAAGATATTTTCTACACGTAGTATTTAATTGAAGCATTTATAATACTTCTAAGCGATCAAATTTTAAAAAAAAAAACGTGATTCTGTGTGATTTTGCATTATTTAGTATGGCTTCATCTTATCCGAAACTTTTCTAATACTCGTCGAAAATATTAAGAACACTCAGCCATTGTGAACTGTAACTTTTTTGTTGGCGATTTCAATCATGCTAGGTAACGATGAGAAGTTATTGAAAGTTATTCTATTAATCCTTATCGATCGCCCAGGCAAGGACACCTGGTCATATCTATGTCTTGCCCCCTGGCTCCAGGCAGTGAGGAACAGTTGGGACTTTTGTACAGTATTCACATAAGACGTCGTACGTTTTGCAAACTGCTTTTCTCCATTCTCTTCAGTTCTTTCATCACCAGTATCTGATGACCATCTAATTGGAAAAGGCCTGTAATAATTACGTGCGAAGAATCATAAACATTATCGTCATTTTATTTAAAACAGCGCCGAGAAAACCTGAAACCGGTTTGCACCGCGCTAAGATATTGTTTTCGCGAAGATTTTATCAGGGTGTATTAAGATCAGCGATATGTAAAGAAGTGAGAGGGGAATTTTTAGAATTGCTTCTTCTTTTTCTGGTGTCTTTTCCTATCGGAGGTTGCTATAATCAGGGCAATCTTCACCCTGCAGGATGCAGACAGAAACACCTCTGCGGAACCTCACTCGTACCAGTCACGTAGATTTGGAGCTACGTCTTCTAGTCATCCCTTGGCTTATCAATGGGTTAATCCTGTATTTTGCGATCCTCTATGGCAAAGATATTATAGTTTTCTTCTAATTTATAGCTAAATTTCTTAGTCAATTTATAAGACAGATTTAAATTGAATTCAGGAATGTATACCGACGCGCCACAGTCTTTGAGATCGAATTGTGATCCATCTGCATAAATTAGGGAAAACTCAGAAAACTTTGATGATGTAATGTTTTTAAAATGTTCCTCAACATTTTGAAAGTTATTAGAGGAGGTTAAATGTTCGTCTGAAAGTCAGAAGTTATTACATTGGGGATTAAATTTATAGTATCAAACGGGATACTGAAAATGGGTGGGATTGAATCATCTTGTAGATTTTGGAGTGAAGAAGGCAGAGATCTGTATAAAAGCAAACTTTTTAGTAGGAGAGGGAATCTGTCAATTTTTGTTGTCATTGAAATTATTATACAAATGATCGAGACTTTGTCGTAAAGGATGACAAGATAAAGATTTGAAAATATATTTATCAGCAAGGAATTGTTATTTCAAAAATAAAGGTGGATCTACACATTCTACCTAGAAGGAATTAATAGGAGAAAATGTCATTGCTCCAATAATCAATCTGAGCACTTTGGATTGAAATCTTTCAAGTTTTTTATACAAATATTTTGGAAGCGTGTCGAAAAGAAATGTGCCATAATCCAAGTGGCTTCGAACTAGGGAATTATAAATTAATTTAAGAGAAGTAGGATGAGATACCCACCATATTCTGGAAACAGCTCGCATCATATTAAGACCCTTTTCACACTTAGCAGAAATGTTCTGAATATGGGGGAGCCAGGAAAGCTTACAGTCCAAAAGTAGACCAAGAAATTTTGTTAACGATTTGGAGAGGGACATTATCAAAGGAGACAAAAAAGGGAGGCAATTTTCTTTTGCTAGTAAAATCCACTACCTTAGTTTTAGAAGTAGCTAAATTCATCCCATTTAATAAAAACCAAACTTTAATGTTATGTAAAACCAATTTCAATTTCTTCGCAGCATGGGATAAATTTTTGTGCTATACATTTATAAGAAAATCGTCTGCAAAATACAGTCGCTTGATAGTTGAAGGGATTAGAATGTCTAAATCACTTACATAAATACTAAATAATAATGGACTGATAGCAGACCCCTGAGGTAACCCTTTTTGAGGAAGACTGGATAATAATGAATCTGTCTGTTAGCAAGCTGATAATAAATTGAAGAAATTTTATGGGGATTTATATTTTTATTAATTTTTCTTTCAAAACACTAATTAGCACATCATCGTAAGGTGACGAAATATCAAAAAATGTGGCCAATGTACAAGAATTAAGGGATTGAGAAATACGATGTCTGTTGTAAACATATTTAAATTATTCACAGTAGATATCTTTTTCCGGAAGCCATATTGATTTGGAGAGATAATACTGTGATTTCCAACAAACCATTTTAATCTATTATTTATTAAATGCTCCGCCACTTTCATTTTAAACATCCAATAGGACGATAGGATGAGACTTCAGATGGATTTTCCCCCGGTTTTAATAATGGGAGAATTTTTTGAACTTTACAGATATCCGGAATAAATCCTGTTTCTTTTTTTTTATTTTTTTTTTTTTTATTTAAAGAAATATTAACATAGTACATAATTAATATTGTTTACAACTTTTTAATGTAACTTTTTTATATTTATATTGGTAAGTATATAACATGTTTCTTGATTTAATTACATACCTCCCTAATTGAGAATAACTCGTGTTGAGGGAGGGAATTTTTACAAGATTTGTTTAATTTCTAGAATTATACCTATAATTAACACTATATACACTCAATTTATTAGCGTAGAACAGATAACATATATTAAAAAAACAGACAGTTCTTTAAAATATATAATATATAATGCATAACCTTTACGAGAGTGTATTGTTCGTTTGAAAAGGCAGAAAAAAAGTGATAGTATCTATAAAAAATCAATGAGATATTTACTGATTCTAATTAGCTAATTTATTTATGATATTATTATTTAATTTATTTTTAAATTTATTGTAATCAGGTTCTAATCTTAGCTCTGTCCCAAGTTGATTAAACCACACCACCCCATTGTACGTGTAGTAGTGTTGTCCAAAACTGGTACGCATCAATGGCGTGCATAAGCGACCCGCTGTGTTTTGTCTATTGCTCTCAACGCGTACTAAGGCGTGCAACTTCTTCGAGTGATCTTTGTGTATTTGAAGCAGCGTATTTTTTATGTATGTGTTTTTTAGAGGTGGGACTTGAAAGTCTTGAAAAAGTTGTGAGGTTGAATAATCTGATGGTTTTTTAGTAATAATTTTGATTAATAGTCTCTGAGTAATTTCGAGTGGCAAAATTGAGGTTTTGTATGCTCCCCCCCAAGCAACTATACCATATTGTATTATTGAATGGGCTAGAGCGTAGTATATATTTTTAAGAATTTTTAAGTTTAGTATATTTCTTAAGTTAATAAATATGTATATAAGTTTTCTTAATCTATTTATAATGTTGGTAATTTGAGTCTTCCATTTGAGGTTATTATCTATTATAATACCTAGATATTTTTTTATTTGTTATGCACAAACAGTCAATATTTTGACATGTTAATATTTTAGTACTACATTTTTTTGCATGAATTTTAATATTTAACGTGGTAGTAGCTATTTTTTTGTTATTTATATTAAAAAGAATATAATGTGTTTTTTCAATATTCAATGTTAATAAATTTTTGCCAAACCACTCTTTTAGCATATTAATGTCATAGTTAGCAGTTATTTCAATTTCATTCCATGTGTTTGATTGGAATGTAATGGCAGTATCATCTGCATATGAAATGAGTTTTCCGGTTATTGGCAATACAAAGATATTATTCAAACATGTTATTAATTAAGGATAATAAATATTCAACCAACTTGTCAGAGAATGCTTAAATAAAGCTATATAATATCCCATCAGGACCTGGAGAAGAATCTGAAAGGGAATTAGTTACTCGTTTTAATTCACTGACTGAGAACGGAAAGTCATGTAAAGTTAAGTTAGAATCAAAGTGACAATTTTTTAAAACCCCCTATCAATTCCATTGAAAAAAAAAACAAGGGCAACAACTTTAAATAGTTCTAATGTAAAGTTATCAATAATTTTCGTTTCCAAAGTGGTTTGTTGCGATAGTCGACATATGATATACGCCTTATCTAGGTATATAGTATCGTCAAAACAAAGTTACAAGCAATGTTGTATTTTATCGTACTAGATTACCTTGGTCTGGGAAACTCTCGGAAGACTATACAACTCTTGGTAGTGATATTTCTCTACATTCTGTGAACAGACCTTCTTTCTTTTTCCCGCTAGATATCTATAATATTCTTTATAACTGTTTGCCATAAATCTTCATCTCTGCCTACCCCTTCGCGCATCTGTCAAGCGCAGTAGCGGGCAGTGCGGGCAGTAAAGCCAGTGGAGCCTGGGTAATAACACGGCGAAGGCTGTAATTATAAATTGTAAATTATAATCATTTCGGCATGTTGATGATACAAAACGGCCCGGCTAAATTACACAACCCACCGGGAATGAACCAAATGTTTGGAGAACTATTAAGACCAATAGAGATTCTTTGAGGATTAGCTTCGATATTGCACCTACAAAATTAACGCTTTTGTTATTAGTTATTACCCTGACGATTCACAGTAACGGTACCATGACGGCAAAAAAGGCAATAATCGTACGTTCCTAATCACAATAATGCTGCAGCTCTTTCAAAAGATGAGATACACAATGTACGTAGATCAGTTCCCTCCAAAGGAAAAAAAAGTCATCATTTTCTTGCATTTCTCTCACACAACCCATCATTACGTCTCCGTAGACCTCTACCAATACTACTAGCTGTGACGATAATTTTGAAAGTATGGAATATAGTTACCAGGATAATATTGAAGTGTGAGTTAATTTAAAAAAAAAATTAAAAATACTTCAAATGTCAATGCGCTGATGGTTTTGCTTTTGTTATTAAACATATAATGCTGCCGCTCTTTCTTACACACTAAATGACAACAATCAAAAATGAGGCAAACGGTGAATGTTTCACCCCCCCAAAGGAAACATATAATCATTTTCCTACATCTCCCTCACACGTACAAAGAAAATGAAACTCAAGGAAAACTAGTACTTTGGAGGAAACCGTCACACGTATTTTGTGTGTCTCACCATTATTTAATGTGTAAGAAAGAGCTGTAGCATTATAGCGATAAGGGGAACGTATGTTTATTGCCTCTTTTTTGCCGTCACGGTACCGTTAACGTGAATTGTTTCGGTAAATATAAAAGCGTCCAGTGGCTGATGCTGATAATGCACGCACATTGCACGTATCTATCAATATTATACAATGTACCTTTTCCTAAAGATTGTTATACCTAATCAGATACACTATTTTAATAACCTACAGTAGGTATTTTAATAACAATAAAATGAAACAAAATTTGGCAAGTATGATTTTAGGTTTTCACGGTCGGAACGTGATTTATTATTTTTGGGGTATTATGCCAATTGCTACCTCCTTCATTAGCCAACGTTTCGGACAGCATTTCAGTGTCAATCATCAGGGCAGATGTGTAATCGATAGTGGAGAAGTGTGTGCTTATGTATTTAGATGATAATCGGTATGTCTACTGTCTACCTACCACATATTATTTCGTAAGTATGTAATAAAATGTATTGATAAAACACTCTAAAACAACCCAAAACCTCCGTAATGCAGTACTGTTTGGTAAATTGGTCCTTCGAGCCGGATTTTGTTTAGTGCGCAGACGTGGTGCGCTTTACAAACCGACATTTGAACGGTGTGATAAATAATAAGACCATCTGAGGGAACAAAGAAGTGGATTTAATCGCTTATCTTATTGATACATGCTGAGGAGGAAGGTTCCTGAAGAATGATTTCCTTGTGACCTCTATAGAAGTCGCAAGAGTCCTGACTTAAGGTTAAGTATAATTCTGACTATAAACTCGTTTAATCACAGGAAACCAAATTTGTCCCAGCTCAGTAATATGTTTTAAACGGTGTTGGAAAGGCAGAGTACTACGCTTTGTATTCAAATCTTAAAAATAACCACCAAAATAGTAAAAGTAACCTTTATAAAACCAAAGTTTAGAATATCAATTATTGGAAAAAAATGGTAATTTTTTATTAGTTATTTTCCCGTGGAATGACAAAAAGTAAGGTGACAATAACGGTATAATACATTCGTTTGTATTTCTATTTTTTTCGGTATCAGTAATAGTTAGAAAAAACGTTAGGTGAGCTATTTTTGAAAATTTTTATGTTTACATGCCAAATTTGTGGTTCCATGCCAACTCAGAATGAAACCAACTCAGAAACACCTCAAAAAGATCATTAAAAGCTAAGCAAAATAAAAAAATAAAATAGCCGGTAATCCTAACCTAACTTAATCTATTTAACCAATTTTTAAATATTTTTTATCATCACTCTTAATGACCTTTCTGAGGTGCTTCTGAGTTGGTTTCATTCTGTGTTGTCTGGTCGCCCAAATTTGTATACATATTTAAAACATTATTATAAAATTTGAAAGCGTATTTCATCACTTCATAAAAAAATAGTTTTGGGATATGTTTAGAAATATTCCATTTATTTGCATTTTATTGTAAAGCGGAAATATTCTGACCATCTGTAAAATTTCTGAAGGGTTAATGTTATTTTAAGCGCAATTTTGTGAAACTCGGGAAACTTTCCCAGGTTTGTAACCCGGCGTGCCTAAATTAAACTAATATTTATTGTGTATTTCAAATGTCGTATGAAATAAAGCACTATGAAACAATATATGAATATTATTTTTGAAAATTAGTGCGGGGTGAAAAAGTCCGTCCTTTGGAACGAGCCGACGTTTATGACAAGTCTCGCTTAGGTCTCAGTAGCTCAATTGGTAGAGTGTTGGTCCTCTAAGAAAAAAAGAATTGGGTTTTAGTCCCAGTAGCGAGCTTTACATTATTTGTTTAACCTTTCTGTGTCCTAGGTATACCATTTTCATTGTTTTCTCTTTTTTGAAGTGAAAATTCTTTAACAGCTATAGAAACTACATAATAGTGAGTTGTGGCGTTATGAAATTATTTCATATACTATGCATCCGATTGCGATGAAATTTTGGTGAGTTGTTTTGTGCGTACGCCCAGGGAGAGGCGGAGAAGGTGGAGGGGAAACGCGGAGAGGTAGAGGTTGTGGGAGGCGGAGGGGGAATGGGGACGAATGCGAAAGGACACGCAGGGAGAAACTATTCCGGCTTCCTGCATTTCTACCGATTCATTACATGTTTTCTTTAAATAATTTA
Organism: Limnephilus lunatus; assembly: GCA_917563855.2. NCBI lineage: Eukaryota > Metazoa > Arthropoda > Insecta > Trichoptera > Limnephilidae > Limnephilus > Limnephilus lunatus. The sequence goes on from OU830596.1 coordinate 25,897,767, forward strand.
AGCTTTAAAGCCCTAAAAAAATATGTGTTATTCTTGAAGATAATATCAATACATTTCCTACCCCGAAACAGCAATTATTTGAAATTCCCTCCATAGAAAAAAATCGCAAAATATGTTCCGAAAATTATTAGAAACACGTTTTTTTCAATTATTTTAAAAGTTATATGAATAAAAAAATTGACAGTGTTTCTTTAAATGCTATTTTAGACAATCCCCAAGAGATATTAGAACTATTTTAAACTAGTCGTGTTTTGTTAAACATTTTCGCTTAATTATTATCGTTTTTAATATTAGCGCGCTCTCTCTAACATTAGTATTTACGTATCTCTCCATCTTATTATTTTTGAGCGGGTACACAGCGCCTTAAGTGGCATTGCAACGCACGCCGGTAACTCGCTAGTGTGAAATAAAACTCTTCAAAACAAAATTCATTGTTTTCAAAGATCAATAACTAGCATATAAATCCCGCTTCCGCAGGAAAACTATAATATGAAAACTTTAAAAGTTCTATTTGAATATTGCAGATGGCAGCACTTTCGTTTGTATCTCTTACGTGAAGCGAGTGTGTACGACAGACGCTAGCATATTAATAATATAGAAGAATAGTTTGTTTTTAACCAAATTTCCCAAGCTTTCTTTTTTACTTTTCCGTTCCTCCCGAATTACATTTACCGCACAACATTCCCCAAAAAACAGGATGCAACAGATTCATCATCCCGTTCAACAGACTCATGTCATGTGCGGTTACGTGTACACAAAAAATATTAAAAAGCCATTAAAATGCCTGTCCTTATCGACGGGTTGATCGCCTCGGCCAGTGGCTGGTGGCTACCACCTTCCTCGTCAGTCTCCAAACTTTAAATATTCAAAAAAGGTTATACAAAGTAGTTTAATGGCCAATAAATTAACAGTTTACAGTGGCGCACAGCGACTTTTAGAAGGGAAAACTTCTTTAGAACCGTTGCTATTTGAAACTTGGTGTAACAGAAACGTTACTAAAAAGAGACAAACAAATGCATCTATAGGATCGATGCATTTGTTGATAGGGCATGCAAGAGAATAATAGCTTCGTAAAGTCGTACAGTGGTAGGAATGGATTCATATGTCCCTCTCTCTTGGACACACTGACCCCCAGATTCTCACCCATCCCTCATACCTTTTTCCTACCCAGAACTTCCTCTACTTCCTTTCCCTAAAAACACCCTCCACACAGCATCCCCAAAGATGACATAGGACCTGGGGGAAAATTTACGAAACAAACAGTCATACAAAATGATAATATAACAAAGAACATTCATGTGTTGTAGACCAATTAAGTTCCATTAAGTTAAAATTTTGATATAGTATTTTTACCTATTCAACATATGTGACAAAAAAGAAAAACAATAAGGAAAAACATAAAAAAGAAAAACATAAAACGTAATAAAGAAAAAAAGTAAAGTTATTAACAAACATGGTTACACTATTTGCTACGGATAATAATAATATTATAAATTTTCACAAAAAAGAAAAAAAAAATTTAAGTTATTAATATATTAAGCAGCATTTTATATGATTTCAAATCATGGTTGAAAATGTCTACATCTCGTAAGGCATTGTATTACGAGATTGTATTGCATTGCATTCACATATACGTATTATTACAGAGTTTTGCGCGTATTTTGATTTACTGTGTGGTATTCTAAATAAGTCGTTTGATCTGGTATTTTGTTTGGGGCAACGAAATGCAATATTTTCTAACAGATATGATGAATCAACAAGGCAGTTCATGATTTTGTATAAGAATAATGCATCAAAGATTTTTCTGCGTTTATATAAGGCGATAGGGTCAAATTGATGATCACTAAAGCGATACGATAGGTGTTTTATACATTGTTTCTGGATATTTTCAATGCGATGAATATATGTTTGATATTGAGGATTCCAAATTACTGAGGCGAACTCGAGTTGTGACCGTACATATGACATATATAACAGAATTAGGGTGTGTGCTATAGTAAAAGGTTTTGTAATGCGAATAATGAAACCCAATTGCTTATAAGCTTTTCCAGAATATTTTCAATATGATCCCTAAATAACATTTTAGAGTCTAGTATTACTCCAAGATCTCTTATTGTTTCTACTCGTTGTAAAGGGACATGGTTTAGTTTGTAAATATAATTAATTAGATTTTTTTTTCCGTGTAAAAGTAATAACATTACATTTGTCTATATTTAGATATAATTGATTATTTTCGCAATATTCCTCAATTCTGCTAACGTCTTCTTGCAATTGGTTGCAGTCATCTATGGAGCTAATACATTTATATAATTTCATGTCATCGGCGTAAAATAGGAAACAAGAATGATTTATGACACGGTTCATATGGTTTATATATAAAATAAACAAGAAAGGCCCTAGATGGGAGCCTTGCGGTACCCCTGAGGGAATAGTTATAATTTGTGACATGTAACCTTTTAAAGCAACAGCTTGACTTCTATTTTTAACATATGAAGAGAACCATCTCAGAAGATCTCCACATAAACCACATATACCAATTATATGAATCTATATGTATAAAAAGGTTTACATTTTTTTTGGCCTTGCTTGTCTCACTAGGAAATCCTGTGTCAAGACAGACTAGTTTACAAATATTTTATAAATATTAAATAAAGTACATTTTTCAATTAAGCAAAAATATTTGACAAAAATTTTCACGTTGGTAGGTAGTGGTAACAATAATGAGATATAGGATTATATTTGGGTGAGGTAAAATGGGTAGGGACAATATGGAACAACTTAAAAACGAAATAAGTTTAAAATTGGATCATTTAAAAATAATTTTTGATTATTAATAATATTCAAATTCGCATTCACACTCTTTCTGATCTCTAAAATTTCAAGTTTATCCAAATGAACACCATTGACACCACAATGCATCAACTCTATTCCACTGTTGAAGTCAAAGGTATGACTAGTTTCCAACAAATGGTTTGCAAACTCAGAGAAACTGTTATTGTTTAAGGATTTCATATGCTCTTTAATCCTTATTTCAAAGTTTCTCGAAGTTTTACCTATATAATAGAAACTACAATCATTACACTTCAATTTATAGATTCCAGATTTTTTCAATTTTGAATCTCTATCTTTATTATTTAATATGTAATTTTTAAGTTTGTTATTTGCATAAAATACGGGAAAAATTTCATTAGGTACAATTTTTGTCAAGGAATTACAAATTTTAAAGTTTGCTGTTTTAGAAGAAGTGATATATATGTTATTTTTTAAGATAATATCTATAATTTCCCCACGCCGAAACGTTATTTTACAAGTTATATGGATGAATGAAAAAATTCACAGTGTTTCATTGAATACTGTTTTAGACAGCCCCCAAGAGATTTTTGCTCTATTTTAAACGAGTCGTGTTTTATTAAGGATTTTCGCCATTTTTGCATCGATTTTGGCGCTGTAAATGTTAGCGCTCTCCTCTAACATTCGTAATTTCGTATCTCTCCATCTTCTTTCTTTTGGGACCGTTAACGGAGCCTTAAGATATTGATCAAATGTAAGACCAAGGTATTTGATATGGTCCGTTCGATCTAGGCAGGGACATTGACAGAACGTATCGTGAATAAAAGAACATTCATGTACTTTAAAATAAAGTTAAAATAAAATTAAAATAAAGACGCTTTTCTTTTAAATAGCAAAATTAGGTAGGTACTTACATATACTTATTCTACGGTAAAAAAAACACCGCACGCCCTTGTACATAGAAACCCTCCATGGTATCTAGGTAGGTACAGGTACATCCAGTGATCACCTTTCTTATCACGTAGTCGAGGGTTCCGTTTAAAACAAGAAAAAAAATTGGCAGGTGTAAATAAACTCTGGTGTTATGAAACGATTACCTTCATGCTTTACTGGAGGAGAGAATTTGCAAGCTAGTTATTAAAATACTCGTATTATGTAATAATAAAATGTTTTGAATTCAAAATAAATGGGCATTGTTTGCACTACTTTTTGCGATTATATTCGAAATATATTATCACGAACACACAACTTACAAAATATACCGATTTAAATTTAATTTTATTATGTTTCGTTAATTATGCTTTCATTTCATTGGTGCTCCAGATTTTACGTCCGGATTAAATTTTCCCACAGGAAAAACCAAACCCTTTCAAACACTTTTCCACAAATGTTGTATCTAGTCAATCAACGCTATGTAAGTGCACTATATGAGTATAATAAATACAAAACAACACACGAACAATCTACCAGAGACCAAATGGGAAAAAATATTCACCGACTCCAGATATTTTCATATCAGAGGGTTCTGCTCGGTGCAACTCCTAACTGGACCGATAAATCCTACTGATCCCTCAATATAAATATTTAAAAAATCTTTCGTAATCCAACATGTATTTAAAATGACTGACTTTTGCATTTTTATAAATAAATTATTTGACAAATCTATGTAATACGCCTAAATTTTGAATGAGTGAGATAGGTATAATGCCAGTAGCCAAAATAATAAATGGTATTTTTTTATATTCTGAGAGAAAGCCAAATTCTTTTAATCTCATTTCTTAAATCTGTATATTTTCTTATTTTTCAGAAACAGTTTTCTGAATATTATTATTATCTATATATCTTTTCAAAATGTATCATGTACTTCTTCTTATTATTTTTTTTGTACAATAACATGGGGATTCAGAACGGGTAAACCACCCAATAAGGCCAATATTATTAAACTATACCTACTATAAAATAAAATAAAAAGAACGTAGATATAATAATTTGCAAATCAATATATTTTTATTCGTGCTCAAAATTTGTGATTTGGTCTGAAACCAATATGCTACCTCAAATTTATCCTACCTAGGGGGGGGGGGGGGTCTAGATTGGAAGAAAACTGCTCACGTAATTAATGGATGCCCCCAAAGAAGTACAATTTTTAGCTACGCAAAACTGAGTCCAATGGGCCGGGGGGTCGAGCTCATTTCACTCACCCCTCTTATATACGCCCTCGGTTGAAAAAATATGTATAAGATAGGTGATGTGCAACATCGTATTAAAATTGGATTAACTATCAAACTAACAACTTTTTTAAACCATAGATTTTTGCATGCTCAAAATCTACACTAGCGATGCCAACTGCTGCAAAGATAAGTGTGTCGATCTGCAGCTAGGCAGCTAGATAGTTGTTAGGTAGATACCCACAAAGTACCTACCCAATAAATACTTACCGCTCACGCACGGCATATCTCAGCCTACCGCGCCGGGTAGCCCGTGGGTAGTGAGCAATAAGAATAAAACAAACGATAAAAACAAAAGCAAAACGAAAACAAAAGCACGCTAAGATGGCGGCGCGGCGGACGAAAGAGGCGGGAAACAGAATAAGACAGAACAGAAGAAGATGGATGTGTTGCGTGGTAAAGTACCAACCTGCTCTTACGTAGGTACTTTGAAATAGATAGTTGGCAATCAATGGCCATACAATATGTTAGAAGCAGGAAGTAGGTATAAATGTGTTAATAGTGCCTCCATAGAAACATTTTACGAATCAGAATGCCAAAATTTTGGTTTGAAAATTTGATCCTTGGAAATATAATATGGTATGCTTATATTTAAATATCATTGGCACTTATAAGTAGAACACAAGTTGGCATTTATGGCCAAATATGGCGTTTTTAACGAGTTTTTTAATGGAAATATTGTAGATACCTACGACTATTTATAGGCATATGAGCCTAGAAAAGTCGATAGATGTCGCACATTAAAATAAAAATGGATTATTTATCCAAGATACTGTCTAGATTGCATTTAGTTTGTGTGGAATCTTGAAATCATATATGAAGACAGCCCAAATAATATCTATGGGTAAGTAATGCGCGTTTTCATCCCGCGACAAAATATCCCCGACAAAATATCCCACGGAAAAAACATCCTCCAACAAAATGTCTACTATAAATGAACCTAACCTAAAAAAAAATTGGACAAAATAATACAAACATCTTGTAAAGACAATAAATTATTGATCAAAAATAGTAAAATGACTCGATTCCTAGATGCGACTAGTGCTAGTTACTAGTGCGACGGCCTCCGTAGTCCAGTGGCTAAGACTCTTGACTCACAATCCGGAGGTGGCGGGTTCGAACCCGGCGTGCGCAAATAAATTTTATTTGTTTAATTTGTGTTATTTCACAATTATTTCATTTAAAATAATATATAGTATATTTGCGGCACGTTCCAGAGTGGAAGATACTATCAGTATCGCCCTGGTGTAAGACGGCATTCAGAATTGAAACGTTGCTTGAAAATGGCTTTAGCCGTGTTTTGTGACCAGATCTGAATAGCCAGGTACTTCCCAACCTTCCTCTTCCCCACCTCCTTCCCCTCCCCACTACCTTCAGCCTCACAACAAACCCCAATTGGGGATGCCATAGTCTCACTGGCTCCAGATGGGAGCAGTTGAGATTCTTGTGCGGTATTACTGTAAAAAAAAAAAAAAAGTGCTTTGAAGTGTCAAATCGCTTACGTACGAACTTTTTAAAGATTTGTTTTTATTGTACAATGTGGCAATATAAGTTATTTAAAATTATGATTTTAATATTTATAAAATTTAATTACATTTTGGTTGGTATTTTTTTAAACATTTGTTGACCTACAAATACGAGAGAGAAAAGTTGTACAAATTTCATGTCTTCGGTGCTCACCATACGATGGTTTTATCTGATTCAGATTGCAGATTTCTACAGAGAAATTTAATTACAGGATAGGCACATTTAAAAAAACTTTAATAAATAAAAATATCAAATCAAATACTCACTAAAAAAACAGCATGGATTTCAAATTTACTCCAGATCTTGGCTAGTTTCTGTTTATAACGTTTTATTTCTCCTTTTTACATTAATGAATCTGTTTCATTATGTAAATCAGCCGCTCATTAATGCGCGGGTAGCTCGGGTTGATGATGATTGTGTGTTTTCCTACAGAGCGATTCTGGTTTTGTCCTCGGGCGTCGTCAGACCGGCATTCCGAGACGGTAATAATTAGCTGCTAGAAGTTCTAACCGGACTGCTACGCGCCACAGTTACTTTTGATGGATTAGGAAACCTCCTGTTGGATAACTGTGCACTTATTGATCTAATTAATGAGGATTACACATGAACTCTTTTTGATAAGACGTGCATCTTTTTTTTCCTTTTTTCTATGTAGATACAAGCTTTTACCTACATGCATCATCGGTGCTACAACGCTTATATTCTTTAGGGGCCATCCATAAATTACGTCACACGAATTTCATGATCTTTTTTTACCCCCTCCTGTCACACATCGTCACATTTGTGAGACCCCTTCCCCCCTAGTGTCACATATTTTTCAATTTATATAATTACAAAAAAGTTTTGCGTTTTAATAATTTAGATTTTTACATGTGACGTCACAGATCTTATGACCCCCCTCCCCCCCCTTACCCCTTGTCACACAATGTCACACTTCTCTACTCCCCTCCCCCCCCCCCCCCCTTAAGGTGTGACATAATTTATGTATGGCCCCTTAGCGGCAAAATAGGTTTTATTTTGGGATTTTTACGGAAAACCATTTGTTAGATAACCTACACCCTGCCACACCATGTGGTTCGCTACGTTTGGTAACTTAGTGCCCGGGTCCATGGGGGGGGAAGTTTATCTCGGTCTTGGCGGCGGATGCGTTTGCCCACCTATTGCGTGGCAGGCAGATCGGGAGATTGAGAGAAATCTTCTGATCTCTCCAGTAGAACTCTCTCGGAACGGACGGGTAGATGTATACTTCTGTTACTCCTGGACACACTGACCCCCAGATTCCTACCCACCCCTCATAACCTTGTTCTTCACAGAACTTCTTCCTTTCCTAAAAAATACCCTCCGCACAGCATTCCTAAAGATGACAGACTATGAGGTGGTTTATTTTCTTCAGGCCCTCCTGTATCGTGCTAATTTCAAAAATAAACATTAGCAGCTGAGCATATAATAACCTCACAAACATGTTTTACATAAATTTAAGAATCGTTATTTTTATGTTTAACTTAAAGAGTAAAACCTCAAATTAAATGAAGAAAATATTTGCGAAACTCAATAAAAAATCTAAAAACAGAAAAATCGGAAATGATACGGTTAAATGTGACGGTATCTTTTTCTGACTTTTCTGTTTTCAGATTTTCGATTGAATTTCGCTAATATTATCTTCATTTATTTAAAAATTGTTTTTAATAAAAAATGTAAAATTGAGAAAAGTGCAAAATCTCTACAAATAAACGTTTTCAAATAAGTTCTTAGAAAAGTTCAAAGGGAAAGAAATTTTTAATAAAAAAATAGTTTTTCATAGAGAAAAGAGAAAAAGCGATTTGAATTTTACTCACCATAGAATAAAGAACAGTATTATTTTAATAACACTATTTCATATTCTATTTACACTTTAAAAGGATTCACCACTTTTATCCTTTGCTTTGATGCGAATATCGCACACAAGTCTCAACTGCTTAGACACAGAGAAACGATGACATATACAATTATTGGGAATTGCCGAGTAAGTGGTGAAGTTAAAGTAAGTGGGGAGGGGAAGGATATAGTATGCAAAAATGATTGTTAGAATGTACCTGCCTATTCAGACATTGGATATGACCATCGGGTCAGTTTTGATTAACTTGATCGTGCCACGTATTCTTCACCCGAACCTACCTCACTAAACAGACAGCCACCGCATTATTTTGAACAAGTAGTATAGTATTTTGTGACCCACAACACCGTAAGTGGTGACTGACCTTGATTTTGAAAATGTAAAATCCCTGTTATAAAAGCAAGGTAATCTCCCCACTTAATTCAGGCCGATTACTCCAATAATGGCCGCCGATTATTTTTTTTCATTCCCCGCTCGAATCGTCTTATCTACTAGTTATACTGTTAAATATGGCGTCGAGGCGATTATGGTCTCGAATTACCGGGTAATTTTGTTGTTATTATTTTTGTAATAATATTCTAAAATACTACCGCGGGTTGGGGAATTTTCGATTTTAGTTTCACGGGCACTGCGGACAGAAGAGCTACTCGTTGGCGATTCGCGCTCTTTTTGTTTTTCGGAAAATGTGACAGGGTCCATTTTGGATTCTAAACTTCTTGTTTTGTTTCTGATCTCAGTCATAGATAAAGAATCACTCGGTGTAAATGAAATAATAATAATAGGCCTGCTGGTTTGTTGCTACATTTTTGAATTTGGAAACGTTCTGATTTTTAATCTAGTTCTTGCTTTTTCGGAAAATGTGACAGCATCCATTTTGTATTCTAAACTTTTCGTTCTGTGTTTGATCACAATCGTGGTTTGTTGTTACAATTTTGAGTTTGGAAACGTTCTGATTTTTAATCTAGTTGTACGAGTATCCCGTACAACCTTTTTGATTTTTTGGAAAACGTGACATCGTCCATTTTGGTTTCTAAACTTCTTGTTTTGTTGGTGATCACAATCGTGGATAAAGAATAATCACTCGGTGTAAATGAAATAATATTTTTTTTCTTTAAAAAGAAAGACAAACATTCCCGGGTTACGAATAACCCAACAATTTTTGAAAATCTCCTACTACCACCACAGAAAGCCAAAAATGTTGCTTGTGGTGTGATGGAGGACTTAGACAGCCGAGGAATTGAACACGCGACGCTCGGGTGGGACCCAAGCGCTATGCCCATTATTATAACAGGCCTGCTGGTTGGTTCTTACATTTTTGAATTTGGACACGTTCTGATTTTTAATCTGGTTCTTGCTTTTTCGCAAAATATAACAGCATCTCTTTTTTGTTCTAAACTTCTTGTTTTATTTTTAATCTCAAACGTGGATAAAGAATCACTCGGTATAAATGAAATAATAATAATAATAGGCCTGTTGGTTTGTTTTTACATTTTTGAATTTGCAAACGTTCTGATTTTTAATCTCGTTCTTGCTTTTTCGTAAAATGTTACAGCGTCCATTTTTAATTCTAAACTTCTTGTTCTGTTTTTGATTTCAATAGTGGATAAAGAATCACTCGGTATAAATGAAATAATAATAATGGGCCTGTTGGTTTGTTGATACATTTTTGAATTTGGAAATGTTTTGATTTTTAATGTAGTTCTTGCGTTTTCGGAAAATGTGACAGCGTCTATTTTTGATTCTATACTTCTTGTTTGTTTTTATCACAATCCTGGATAAAGAATCACTCGATGTTAATGAAATAATGATAATAAACCTGTAAGATTATTGTTCCATTTTTAAAATTGGATATGTTCTGAATTTTTATTTAGTTTCAACGATTGCTCCGTTCAAACGTAGAAACAGTTGTGTAAATAAAATATATCGTTCGAATTTTGAATATGTAATTGTTCTAAATATGAATCAAGTTCCTGGGCTAACAATTATACGCTTCTAACATAGCTGTGTAAGCCAAATTTGTGGCTTCTATTTTGAATTTGGAATCGCTCTATTTATTTTTACTTGGTTCCCAGGCTAATAAATTATTACTCGATTCGAAGATGGGAACGGTAGTGTAAATTAAATACGTCATTCCAATTTTAAATTTCGTTTTGGATTATAAAAGACAGATAGTTAAAATTATTGGTGTTAATGTAATTTGTTGCTCCAATTTCAAATTCAGAAAATATATCAGTCTATGATGTCACAATATCTCTTTTGAATTCTGAAGTTTTTCTAATTTAGATGCAAGTTTCTCTAGAAAAAAATGTTACACGGTTCAAGCGATGAAACGGTTGTATAAATAGAACAATTCTAATTTTGAATTAATGAAACGTATTACATTCTAAATTTGTTCTAATTTTGAATCTAATTATTAGGTCTCGGTTCAAATACAAAAACAATGGTGAAAATGGTGGAAAATGTGACATGCAACAGTTTTGGTTTCCAGAGGCGTTGTGATATTGAATTTTACTCAGTTCAAAAACAGAGACAGTTGTGTACAGTTTGACATGGATAACTCTGCAGTAGGTGGCGACGCTAATGTGGATTTTGAGGATACACAAATACGGATTTAAAAACTAATTCGTTCGTTCGTTATTTCTCTATCAGACCCCCTACAATGTTATCGCTTTCAAACTTTAATGAAATAATTCGCACCAATTTTGAATTTTGAAAAATTTGACGGCAACTATTGTGAATTCAGATGTTCTAATTTTGATTCTAATTTCTGTGCTAGCAATGATCTGGTTAGACCATAAAAATGATAGTGAAGTAAATAATTAAAAAAAGTGTATCCCGAAAAAGTCACGATTCCTATTTATTGCTGTATTTTAATCAAATTTTACCTGAAAGTTTTGGGTTTAAGTTTTGAAGTGCTTTAGATGGTGCGATAACCTCCGTGGTCGAGGGCAAGCTCAACTAGCAATCCTAAGGTTGCGGGTTCAAATCTCGGCGTGTGCAAATAAATTGAATGTATGTGATTAATTTGTGTTATTTCACAATGAATTAATTAAAAAATTACATGTAGTATTAGTGTATTTGCGGCACGTCCCAGATTGGAAGATCCTCTCAGTATCGCCCTGGAGTACCACCATTCAGAATTGAAACGTTGCTTTAAAAGGATTTAGCCGTGTTTGGTGACCAGATCTGAATAGCCGGGTACTTTCCCACCTTCCTCTTTCCCTCCTCCACTACCTTCAGCCTCACAACATACCTAAATTGGGGATGCCATACCCTCACTGGCTCCAAACGGGAGTAGTTTGGACTTTGGAAAAATTTGACAGTTTTCATGTTTATTAAAAATATCGAGAAAATTTCAAAAGTTGTTACGTTATTGGTTTTCAGTTAAAACAGCTTTTTCTCGCTTTTAAATTTACTTAGCGCCGTTGTGATTTGAAACTCGATGAAACGAAAACGTGACATTAAAACGAGACAAACACATATTATATCTATAGGTTTTAGTCTGCGAGAGAGTGAGATAGAATAATCGGTCTCCTCTTTGTGCAGCGCTCCGTAGCCTCCCCACTATTGTCTACTTTAGATTTCTGAAGGTTTCACTTCTACCGCGTGTAAACTGAACACTTGTATGTATTTTGTGTTTTTTTGTAATTTTCTGTTAGGCTTTTCAATGTCTAATTTTCCTCATAGGCCCTGTTGTTTCGCATGAATTCAAACATTGTTATCAAATAAGCGCCCTTTTTTACATTTGAAATGTCTCCGTCAAACGTCGATTCTAGGTTTCGTTTCAGGTTCTAATAATAAAATCATAATAATCAAATTATAATAAGCTGACAAGCTTAGCAACAGGATAGTAATCCTTTTTTGCTCATTGCAATTTATTCAAAAGCTAAAGCGGACGCTGAACGGTCAAACAAAATGGCGCTATTTGAGGACTTTGTCACACGCGAATTTCTGCAAAACAACAGGGCCTTACTTACTCATTTAGCTTTGCTGAGTTTTTTTTTATATACATATTTTTTTTATATAAATACCGCACAAGAGTCTCAACTGCTCCCGTCTGAAGCCAGTGAGACTATGGCATCCCCAATTGGGGTATGTTTGTGGGTAGTGAGGAGGGGAAGGAGATAGGGAAGAGGAAGGCGGGGAAGTACCTGGCTATTCAGATCTGGTCACCAAACACGGCTAATGCCATTTTAAGCAACGTTTCAATTCTGAATGGTGGTCTTACACCAGGGCGATACTGAGAGTATCTTCCATTCTGGAACCTGCCGTAAATATACTATATATTATTTTAAATGAGTAAATTGTGAAATAACACAAATTAATCAAATAAAATTTATTTGCCACGCCTGGATTCGATCCCGCGACCTTCGGTGTGCGAGTTAAGCGCCTTACCGCTGCGCTACGCCGGCCGTCAAGTATCTACCTACTTATGTACTTTTAATAAACATTTAGTGGGTATTTCAATACCTACTCACCCCACATTAAAGTTTATGTAAATTAAAAAAAAATCGAAATTTATTTTATTAGGTATATTATTTACCCAGGTACTAAAATAAATTCATAAAAAATACGTGTTCACAATATTGCCTACCAGAAGGCGCAGGTGAAATCGAAATATTATTTCTTGTTTTTTTTGCTTTGTGATTCAAAGTTACCTTCAGGGAGCAAAAACCTGTGATCGAATAATAAGAAATAATTATATTTGTGGTCTGCGGTTTTGGATGAAAAGGTTCTGTAGAAAAACACACCCAAACTCTCTGCTTGTAGTTACCAATTATTCATGTTTCTGGAATTTTTATTAGTTTTAACCAAAACAGATTTTGTTTTATTTTTCGATTGAGGGTCTACGTGTTTTCATAAAAAAAAGAAAGATGATAGAAAATAAAATAAATTCAGTGTTTCTTGTCCAAAAGTAGTATTACACTTAGTTATATTTAATACTAGTTGGTTCCCGCCATGCGTTGCAATGCCATATTCAAAGAAATAAATTGTTTCCCCCTCAATGTCCATTCCCGTGCGTCTCCATTCCCCTCCCGCGTCTCAATCCCCTCCCGCGTTCCCCTCCCACCTTCCCCGCCTTCCCCTTTCACCTTCCCCGCCTTCCCTCTCCCCTCTCCAAATTTTTATTTTTCGTATATTACAAATATTCATTTTTGTATGTTATAAGGACAATCAATCAAATTTGGTACCTTACATAATGTAACTGTTTAAAATATCTATAATTCTTGATTCGATTCAAAATATTAGACTAGTACTTAAGTAGTATTAAAGAGTTTCGAAAATTGAATTTTGATTTAACAATCATTGTTTCGAAAAATGACAATCTCAATTTTTGACAGTTTAGTAAGAGTTTTTGTAATGGTTAAAACTTTTCAGAAGTATTGTCATGTGGTAGTAATAATCAAGAAACCTTTGCGGAGGTATAAAATTTTTTTTTTGAAAATTTCAAACATTTCCTGTGCTTAATATAGCAATACATAGACATCTTATATACTCATATACCTACTCATATAAATAATAATAATTGGACAATTTGTAGAGCGCCGTTTTTGTGAAAAATCACCTCAAGGGTGCATATACCCAAGCAAGCATATTTTGAAATAAACATGTATGTATATATGTTTGTTTGCTTGGCTATGGTACTATGGTTGTGAGAGGTGTTTGCCTCTGCATCTGGTTTGAGGCGTTGAACTTGAAAAATTTTAACAATTATCAGCCTGAAACACTCATCTACATTGAAAAAATCTTCCGAGAAAAGATACATTATTGCTTATAATAATTATTGTTACCCTTCGTGCTATGCATAAAAATCTTGTCTTAAAAAACGTTAGTTTATCAATTAAAAATAATAATCGAAAATTTTTATTTTTGACAAAGATTTTTTTAATGCTTTGAACATCAAACTTTAAAATTTTAAACTTTTCTTCGCCCGTATGGTCTTTATGATGCAATTCTGAGTTGTCTTTAGTCGTTTTTTCATGTTTTGATGCTGCTGAGCCCCATCCTATTAGCTGCTGACTTAGTATTAAGGAGTAACTTCGACGTGTATAGTATCCATTTTATAATACGTTTTTATAATAGTCCCTATAGCATAGCTTTTAAAACCGCCCCGGGGAGGACAAGGTTGTATCCTAAGCTGGCTTCCTATTGCTGCAATCTGTAATAAATAGTGTATTTTTTTATATATCCTTCCTTACTTGAGTAATGAGAATAAGAAAGTACTTTGTAACCTCACACTTTCTTATATCATTTTTTCATTTATTTTTCCCATTTTTTACATTTATACGTGCAATGAAATCATATGAGTAATGGGAACCCACTAAATCGCAGGCTATGCGTAGGTAATACAGTTTTATACATTTTATTTTTGTACCTGGAGAGAAACAAATATTGGTCTTATAAAGGAAAAACAGTTAGCTTTTATAATTAAAATTTATCTAAACAGTTTGTACAAAAAGTGTATACAATAGTGTACAGTCAAATACTGTGTAATAATGTGGTCTCCCTTCCCCCTCCCTTTTCCGCCCTCGTGCGAACTTCTCTCTATGGTTACCTTCCCTCTCCTGCCTTCCCTCCCTGCCACTAAACCTTTATTTTTTATTTATTTATCTAAAATAAAATATATTTACATTGGTTTTATTTGTCTCACTAGGGTATACCTGTGTCGAGACAGGCGTACAGGTATATAAATTAATATTGTAGTTACAAAGATATTTAAGGTAAAATACATATCACATTGAATAGAATTAAAACAGAAAGGTGATTGGAAGGGTGGTAAATCTTTTAAAGAGAGTTATTTTATAAATGTTGGAGATGAAGTAGAGAAGTAAATTCTGCCTAATCTATTTAAAGGTCAAATTTGAATTACACATATAATTAACTATATGAATTACACACATTTTGAAAACTATACAACTCGCCAGCCACCTATTGTAATTTTTTAATACAAATTTGATAACGCCATAGCTCACCATTATATATTGAAACATTTACGGGCGTGCGCACAGCCACTCAACAAAATTTATCGTAATCGGATTAATACTGTAAAATAGGAACTAGCAGACCCAGCCACACGATGCTGTGGCTAACCAAACACAACGCCACGCCATTACCCAACCTTTACAACCAACGCCATCAAATCCACATCGCCCGTTTACCAGCTCGCTGCCCGCTACCGGTGGGCCAGATATATGATATATTTCAATCAATTTACACAAAACCTTGAAAAATTATATACCTAAAAACCTTTCTCATGAATCACTCTATCGATTGGTGAAAACCGCATGAAAATCCGTTGGGTAGGTAGTTTAAAAGATCTAAGCGCACCGACAGCGGGAGCGATTTT
The DNA here is from genome assembly GCA_917563855.2 of Limnephilus lunatus. Classification (NCBI taxonomy): domain Eukaryota; kingdom Metazoa; phylum Arthropoda; class Insecta; order Trichoptera; family Limnephilidae; genus Limnephilus; species Limnephilus lunatus. Next base: position 25,913,533 of record OU830596.1, read on the forward strand.
AATATATATTATATAAAGAAGATATATGTTCTCTTATATCATTCTAACTACATTTTTTGAAGTAAAAATTCTGTATGCACGCTTGACTTGGGGAGTAAGCTGGTGAATGCGTGACGAGAGCGTTACGAAAAGTGTGATCTGACGAGGCGAGCGGAAGTTGAGAGGGAGATATAAGTTAGTGAAGATAGAAAGAGAGAGAGAGTTACGATTCGTATATAACTGTAGGGGCAAGAGGTGCGAGCACACATTTTCTTTCTCTTTTTCTCTCATAGCCAGTTACGTTTCGTATATCTAAGACACAGTGCAGGCCTATTGTCTGTATCACACTGTAAGAGCAAGAGAGAGCAGTGCGCGCTCACATTTTCTTTCTATCTTCTTTTATAGGTTAGTGAAGTTTTATTCGATCGTGTGGTCTAAAGCACATTGTTTTTTTTGTTCAGCGCAGCTGGGCACAGCTCAAATTTTAGAATTTTATAATAGCCAAAAGAAACCGATTCCAAAAATAGCTGGAAGATCGATAACGAAGAAGGACTCCATATAATATCTAATATCTGCCTGTCCTTACGGTACCAAGGCAACGCTTATCACATAACTTATTCATACAATCGCCGTAGTGGATTTGTGTAGTTATAAATTAAAAACAACTCGGCCATATGCCGACCAGGTAATATTGAATATTTAACGGTGCCGTTTTAACATATAAATTGATCGTGGCCAGATCTGGGGAAGGCATTTTGTACGTAGATTATATAATATATTAAACCGCCTTTATTATAATTTATAACTTGTTGTCAGTCACAGCGCGATTTCAATGGTGAAAGAAACAAAGGAGATATGTATTTTTTTTTAGTCGGGTGTCACCCCCCTTCCGGTGTAAGAGTCCCGCCCCCCCCCCCTTCCTCTAGCAACGCCAATTGTGAAAATTTGTTTAATTTTTTTTTTTTAATGAATGTTTTTTAATTGTCCGTGTGCGTTCCCATACTTGTTATATATGTTGAGTTGAAATACAGTTTCACAGAGTACGCCATACTAAATAATGCAAAATCATACAAAATCATGTGTTTTTGTTTTGAAAATTTGATCACTTACAAGTATTATAGATGCTTTAATAAAATACTTGCGTGTAGAACATATCTTTGGCCGGTATAAATATTGGTCATATTTTTCTGTCTTCTCTTGCTTGCTTTTTCTCTTTTCTCGGCTTATTAAGTCTTTTAATAAGCCGAGAAAAAAATAAAGTATAAGGTCTATAAAAAACACTTTCAAGTCCAAACCAATTTGTAAACCCCTTTTCGGATATGGTTATATTGTTTAATGTGGCAAATTCAGTTTCTTTTATAATAATCGCAAAAAAATTGATATTATAAAATAAAATAAATATTTTACAGTTAAGTTATTTTACAGTTTTAAGGTATTTTACAATATCTCAAAATATGGATTTTCAAAGTGAACTCTATGCCATCCACCCAAGGACTAAAGACTTGCCATACCCATTTTCTGTCAGTCGGGCCCCGGATGGAGCAGGGAATAGAAGTTAGGCTTCGCGTCGCTTGGTTCCGTGAAGTCAATTTTAAATTTCCGTTTTATTACAATAAACAATGCGTAAAAAAAGAGTTAATGTATTTTACATGCCTTTACGAAGTCAACCTGTAAAAAAAACTCAAATACCTTTTCCAACATTTCCAAAAACTTTTTCTCAAGTATTTTTAAACTACTCCCATAAAGAGGCGTGAATTCCGATTTTGGTTGTTTCCTGGACTATTCTATCGCCTAAGGTAAAAATGATTTAGCATTAGTTTTCAATGCATCGCTTTAAGGCGATCCCCTAGTACTTGACCCATTCGGAATCGGTGGGAGTAATGACTTTAGGGCGTTGACCAATAAAAACCATAAGCCAACAATAGTGTTTTGTTATTTCGCAAGTACATATTTACAATCGAACGTTGAGAATTTCCGAATTTTGTTCGGAGAGAAATGCACGTTTTTTCGGCCCGAAATCCGGGCGGCGACTGAGTGCGAATATACTACGCGCTATCGGCCCTTCTGCAGATGGCGTAAGGATTAATTTCGCAGTTGGGTAACGTCTCTTTTAATGCACTTGAAAAAAACATCGCCAAAATTTATGTTTTATTTTATTTTGTGAGGTTCAAAATGTTTTCCTATTATTTTCTAAGAAACTTAATTAGCTACATTATTCACTAAAACCATACCCGAAAAAGAGTTTGTAAGTAGGAGATTTTTTAACTACAAAGCATTATTTTTTTTCTAGGCTTATTAGAACACTTATCAAAAAATTACTAGATATTTTGAAAGGGCAAGATGTGTTCTACTTGCAGTATTTAATTTCAGCATTTGTAATATTTCTAAGCGATTAAATTGTCAAAACAAAATCAGATAATTTTGAATGATTTTGCATTATTTCGCATAGCTTCATCTCTAGGGATGTGGTCGTTTGGCCTTTGCTAAGTGTCTCTACAGTTACATGATCGGAGGTTTTATTCCAGTTATTTACGAGGTCTATCGGCACTCCATCATGTTGAAGTAAGACACTATTCGGCGGACATTTTTCATTATTATTTTGTGCTTTTTCCCCGACATTTGACGGGAATTTATCGCCGAGTATGCTTTATGCTTTATTTTATACTCCGGCATGGGTTTGTGATATTTTGGAATACTTACTTTCAATGCCTTCAAACATGCATACCTGTTATATATATATACCAGTCCGGTATATCAGTTTTGTAAGCTCGGCTTGGTTGGAATCATATATGAATGTCGAGCAACATAATCCGTATTCACTGGAGCGCTTTTTGCCACAATATGGCGCATTTTAAAACACCTCGGATTGCTTTGCTGCCAATTTCGGAAATTTTTCCCTTTTTTGTAAGTAATCAAGTAGAAGTTTACGATTATATATATATATATATATATATTTTTTTTTTTATAAATCCTACGAATATGTGATAAACAACAAAATATAGGTAAATTCATTAGCTACATAGAACTATCATCAGTTTGTATGTCTCCATATTAAAATTCAGAGGTATGATTTTTTTTTAATGTGGGCGGAAAATATTCAAAATGATCACCAAACAATCTCGAGCTATCGGGGAAAAAAGTTTTAAATTGCACTGTCGCTCCGAAGGGTATACAGGTCGCAAGCCCAGATATCATGAGTATTAATTAGGTTTTTGTGATTTTAATGGAGGAACGTCTTTCTTCTTTGAAAAACCAAACTAGCGCTATATCTATACTTTCTACTATCATCGGGAGATCGCAATCTTTGAAAATGTTAACGACACAGATTATTACATGAACCTAAAACATTTTTTTGTGGGTTGATTTTTTTACAAGCTGATCTATATAGATATATAAAACCAATATATGTTTGCTTCTATGTATACGAGTTGTCTGTGCATTGCTATGTTAAGCATAGGAAATGTTTGAAACATTCAAAATATTTCCTAACTTCTTTCCACCCTCGCGAAGGTTTTTAAATTATTACAACCACATGATAATACATCTGAAAAGTTTTTTTAATCATTCCAAAATTCTTACGAAACTGTCAAAAATGTCACAATTTGAGAATGACATTTTGCAAATTATCGATTGTTAAATCAAAATTTAATTTCACAAATGAATGAATTTAATCGAAGTAGGTCCTCACCTATGGTAGTACAAACAAAAATCGAATACTTTGAATCTAATCAAAAATTATATTTATTTTAAATAAATACCAATGTTAGGTATTAAATTTGATTGATTGCTCTTATAAATAATAGGCAAAAACGAATGTTTGTAATATAAGAAAAATTAAAAATTACGCATTTCTGATGTAATATTAAGAAGAAATAACCAGACAAAACTGGAAATATGTCATTTTAAATCAAATATTTGTCGTATTGAGACTTTTCCACCCAAAATTATAAATTGATTTCGAAAGACTGTTCTTTCATCTAGTAAAGCTATGTTTTAAATTTTGAGAAAATATGTTTATTTTATCGAAGTTTTTAGTACAGGGTTTACCGGAGGTCGTTGGCAGATTTGTTCAATTTTCAAACAAAATTTTGTATTATACAACACACATTTCAAATCATATAAACATGAAGTAAAATAAATCAATAAATTATCTGGGAAAGCTATATTTCAAAATTTTAATTTAAGTTTAAATAAAATCATTTAAAAAAAGATCCGCACACGTGTTTTGTGACGAAAATACTTCAGTTTGTCTATTTATTTACGGTCTTACAAATTAAAATATTAAAGTTTTTTTACATCCTTATTTTGCTTAGTCATTATTGAAAACTTATAAATACTTATTATCAAAAAATAATTACAAAAAGTACATAATTTTAATAGTTTTATTATCATGCCTTTCAGCATTTTTGAATGTACCTAGGTATAAATTAAAACAATTTTTGAATGAAATAAAATCGATATTGATTTATTATTTAAAAAAGCTGGTACGGAGAATAATTAATCTTTCTCATTGGAACCGCCCTGTATGATCGTAAGAACACCTTTCGACGAAATATGAATTCTCGGACGCTGGCTGGCTTTAATGGCCCTTAAAATTACGCAATGATCAGAAAAATAAACTTTAAATTTCCACACATTTTTAAAGGAATTCATAGTTTGTGAAAATACCCCATTCATGTCTAGACCCGAGGGGTTATTTTTTGTTTAAAGATCTAACAAATTACGTATGTGTTTAACAAATAAAAAAAACGGTGGTTGTAAGTTCTACCACCAAACTCAAATAACTTTCCAAAGCAAAGCTATGTTAACAGAATTTCTTTATTTTCAAAGTGTTTTTGCTGGTTTTGCCACAGCAGACTTCCAAGGGCGTAATTACTGCCCGGCGGGCCCCCCAAAGGTAGAATTCGACATAATTATAGCCCCCGCGCGATGCGCCCATGGGTAGGTAACAAGACAACTACCTAAGTACCTACCAGCGCGTTAGGTACCTTCTATTCACCGCAACTTCTGGGCATATTCTCGAGCATTGCTACGAGTATATAGACCTATTCAGATATAAGCGATATTCGCTGTTGCTGTGGGCGAAAAACAACAAGCGGTATTTCGCCCAGTATTTGTATGAGCTTTCGCGGCTAGTGCGAAACTAGAACCGCCTGAGTAATAGCAATGAGTAGGTTCAGTCGTAATGAGTTCTTGAACCCGAGTCTGGAAGTCCCGGAAGTGTATCACACTCCTACTCCTGCCAATCAATTACTCAAATCAATTACTGCCAAAGAATTCGGACCCGAATGCCTCTAATCAACTGTTCCTAGAGAATCCAGACCAGGATATAAAATAAAACACGCTTTCTGGCGATGTTTTTTTCTTAAATATTTTATTTTATGTAACCTATATTTTGTTTTTAACATATATGATGTTTGATGTTACATGTATTTTGTAAACTCATTATTTTCACTGTAATTTAAAAAAAAACATGTACTGCATTCTTTGAAAAAGCCCTATGGGCGTATAAATAAATAAACAAATCAAAACAAACGGCTGGTGTTAAACGGAAATTTAAACCTTATCGCCATTTAAGGCGCCGCGCCGTAACCGTCCTCAAAAAGAAGAAGATGGAGACATATGTAACTACGAATGTTAGAGGAGCGCACTAATATTTAAAGCGATAAAATCTTTGCGAAAATTGTGAAAATGTTTAATAAAACACGACTCGTTTAAAATAGAGCAAAAATCTCGTGGGGGTTATCTTAAACAGCATTTAAAGAAACACTGTGAATTTTTTCATACATTATATAACTTGTAAAATAACTGAAACAAACGTGTTTATAATAATTTTCGGAGTATACCTTGCGATTTTTTTTCTATCGAGGGTGTTTTATATAATTTGCGTTTCGGCAAGGGGAATGTCTAGATATTATCTTCATGAATTACATATATTTTTTTAAGAGCTTTGAAACTTAATGTGTTTAAGGGAGATACACAAATAAAATAATGTCTAATACAAGGAGGACAGTAAGTAGTTGTCTTGATGCATGACGCCACTATCTACTTCTGCGGTGTTTTCTTTGAATTTAGCATCTATAGGAAGGCAAGGGAGATGGGAGAGGAGAGATAAACAGTATAAACACCTAGTTGAGACTGAAATGGCCCGCGGCCGGGGTGCGAACACGCAACCCATCAGACACGAGAGACCCGTGGCCTAGAGGTAAGGAGCATGCAATGATGCAACTGAACCTGACGTGGTATAGGAGTTTCAAAGTTTTTTTTTTAGGAATTTCAAAGACACGAAGTTTTAAAGTCTTTTTTTAAACATTAATTTCACACAGGAGGCCATGAGGAAAATAATTTCCATCTGGGGCGATATCATTTTAGGGGTTACGGGTTGGTCGAAGGGTTACGGGGGTTCGTGTGTGTTTTTTTCAACTGTGGATCAGTGTGTGTGTTTTTTTTGTTTTATGTGAGTGCCGCACAAGAGTCCCAACTGCTCCCGTCTGGAGCCAGTTAGACTATGCCATCTCCAAATTAGGGTATGTTGTGAGGCTGAAAGTAATGAGGAGGGGTAGGAGTTGGGAAGAGGAAGGTGGGGAAGTACCTGACTATTCAGATCTGGTCAATAAACACGGTTAATGTCATTTCAAGGAACGTTTACATTCTAAATGGTGATCTTACACCAGGGCGATACTGAGAGTATCTTCCATTCTGGAACGTGCCCCGAATATACTACATGTGTATTAATTTTAAAATAATTAAAAGTAATTAATTTAATAGTTCTTCCATCTTTGCCCTGCTAAATTAATAGCTTATTATATTGTAAAATTTGTTTTTTTTTCTCATTTTTGGCCTGCTAATTTGATAGCATTTTAGATTGAAAAAATCTTTTTTTTTCAATCTTTGCCCTGCTCAATCAATAGCAATTATTAGATATTATATTGTAAAAATATTGAAGATATCAACACTATGGTCACCCTACATATTTACAATGCGATGTACTAGACGCCTTCTGCGTGAGTACCATTATATGAAATTTAATTGCACATTATTGTAACAATATTGTTCTTCAATATATTAATATTATTTTGTGTTATATTTTGCTACTTTGTAGAATTATTAACCTCGATACAGGCTTGTCCTAGTGAGGTTAAAAATTAAATTGTACATGGAAATAACATGTAAAGAAACAATAAATAATTAAATTAATTTTGAAATAAGACAAAATAATTACATCAAATTTATTGGCGCACTGGCAGATTCGATCCCACGACCTTCGGATTGCGAGTCGAGAGCCTTAACCCCCCGAACACGGAGGCCGTGTCCAGGAGTGACGGACTTATGTATCCATCCCTCCAACTGCGGGTTGAGAGAGTCCGGCTGGAGAGTTCAAAAGACCTCCCCCAACCCGTCTCTCTCGATCCGGCCTGCCATGGAGCTGGTGGGCAGACGTATCCGTCACCAGGCCCCGGACAAACCTCACCCCATGAACCCGGGCACCCCTGCTAAGTCACCAAACGTAGTGAACCACTTGTTAACCGATAAATGGTTCCTGGGATGACGCTAACCATGCCCACCTCCATGACTGAAGTACCTATGCTGATAATTAGAATGAAAATATTAAAATTACACATTTTTAGTACAACGATTAAAATTAGAAAAATAAAGTATAAATCTTCCACATATTTTAAAAGGTTTTCATAGTTTATTAAAATACTCAATTGCAATAAATATGTTAAATTAGTTGTCAAGTAAAAACGCGTAAAACCCATGAAATAATATCACATGAGTGAGTAGTTTTGCACTGTCTGCAAATTCGCTTGTTACGTTCCGGTTCCGATTTAAGATGGCGGCCTTGTTGGAAACTACATTTTAATGTCGCCGGAGTTCGCATGGTAGTTGTCCTACTACGATCTGTCAAATCGGAATAATCAATGATATTATGGTAGATACCTACCGGCTTGAAGAAAGTTTGTAAAAAAATTGTCATTGAGATTACTTACATGAAAAAATCCTTACGTAAAATATAAGGTGGGTATTTAAGTACATACCTACTTATAAATCTGATTCAAAGGAAATTTTTCTTTCGATTTATGAAATAAGAGAATATTAGAAACCAATTTGGACTCGAGGTTTACTGTACAGAACTCTTGTAGAGGTTTTTGTTGAATGTATTTGATTCAATTCGTTGTACATATTTGCTTTAATCAAACCTGACCTCTAACTTTGTAGATATGTGATTAGGTTCCAGTGGAGTGTGCCTTTTGTACATTCCCACCAAGGCTAGCTAAGTCCTCCATCAAAGCACAAACCACACTTTCCGCTTATAATTATGAAATCAGGAGGTTTTCATATTATTTGTAACCCGAGAATATTTGTCTACCTTTTAATGAAGATAAAAATATTTTGGCGCCAACGAATCGAAGCGACCATTTCAGCAAGCTATTTGACGTTTGGCGCGACATCCGGTGTCTAATTATTTGGCGGTAAATCTATCCAGGATCCGAACCTTAAAAAAGGCCGACGGTCATAGAACATAACGTGCTATTATTTTTCGCTAATTATTGTGTAGGTTTTTGGTTTTTACCTGAAAATCTGGCGAATTTCTGCCCGCTCTTAGAGCCTCGGGGGTATTATGAATGAAAAGGGATCGGCAACCAAAATTTAAAAATAAGGTCTGCTACCAACTTTATTAGATTTCGCTGACTTCTGATTTTTAACCGTACCTTCTTAATTTTTTAAAAATGTTTGTAACATACAATACCTACGTTAATACTAAATAATAAAAAAATACTAATAATAGATTTTTCAGAATTTTATGCAGGGGTTGCAATGTAATACATTCCATTTTGAAAATAACATTTTAAAAAATAAGAGAAAAAAATACAGAAATGGAGTAAAAAATGGAAAGACTGCTCTCGTCTCTCAATTAACATTTCCGTAGCGCTGCAGTATCTCGGTAGGCGGAATAGTTGGTAATGAGTTTTATTTTAAGATGAAGCCATACTAAATAATGCAAAATCATACAAAACCGTATGTTTTAGTTTTGAAAATTTGACCGCTTAGAAGTATTATAGATGCTTCAATTAAATACTGCGTGTAGAACATACCTTGGCCCCTAAAAATATCTGTCATTTTTTTTAATAAGTCTTTTAATAAGCTTAGAAAAAAATAAAGTATTAGGTCTATAAAAAACATTTTTAACTGAAAACTCTCCTACTTATAAACACTTTTTCGGATATGGTTTTATTGCATAATGTGGCAAATTCAGTTTCTTATATAATTATCGCGAAAAAAAATTATATTTACGCCCGAACCTCACAAAATAAAATATAATATGCATTTTCGCGTTGGTATTTTTGACATCACGGTGACAATACGGCAGTCGACGAATTTGTTATATCAAAGTGAACCTTATAATATCCACCGAAGAACGACTGGCAGCCGCCCCGATTTTCTGTCATTACTCCTCCAAACGGAGCGGAGAGAAGACGTGTTATGCTCCGCGCCGCTTATTTTCGTGAAATCAATTTAAAAATTCCGTTTTATTACAATAAACAATGCATAAAAAAGAAATTAATGTTTTTTACAGGCCTTTACGAAATCAACATGTAAAAAAAAATCTCAAATATCTTTTCCAACCTTTCCAAAAGCTTTTTCTCAAGTATTTTTAAACTCCTCCCATAAAAGGGCGTGAATTCCGATTTCGATTTTTTCCTGTACTAGTGGATCACCTTAAGCGTCTTTTAGCTTATGCTATTGGGATGTAGCATAAAGTAACCACAGTTCTGACGTATACTGCGATGTGCAAATAATATCATTTTGGCATTTACCGACGTGTACCGCTGCCCCGGGAAATATTTATTGGATAAACAAAACTTTTCCCATAGGTCACCCCTAGTGGTTCGCTTAGTTTTGTGACTTAGCTAGAGTGCCCGGTTTCATAGAGTGAGTTTTTTAAGGTCTTGGTGGCGGATGCACTTGCCAACCAGCTGCGTGGAGGGCCGGATCAAGACCGTATCGGAACTTTTACGTCTCCAGCTGGTCTCTCTCGATCCATCGCCTTGCCCCGTTGACACACTGTTCCCTAGATTCCTACCCACCCTCATACCTTTTTTCCTATCTCGAACTTTCTCTCCTTTCTTTCCTTAATAAGACCCTCCACACAGCATCCCAAAAATATGGCCCGGGCAATTGATGCATGAAACTTTGAAAAATTGATAAAACTGTAAAAAATAAAAAGCAAGCTGCATATTCTATAGGTAGCAGGTAGGTATCTAGCTATATCATGTTTTCTTTAAAACTTTGACGACCGGTAATAAATATCTATAGCAAGTATCTAAAACATACTCAACAAAGAGAAAATCACGATTTATTAGAATGATATTTAAATAATGTGAGAAATTGGTTATTTCTATGCATTTTTCAACATCTGCGATACGGATATAATTAATTAATAATTTTGGAAATATGATTACTTATGTGCATCTTCGCTTCACATTTTTTTGTTGTCGACCTCTGCCTAAAATCAATGCTGCAAATAATGCAAAGAAGAAAACCGTTATTTTTTTATAAGATGGAACTGTTGCGGCGGAACCTGTTATTAGGCCGCTCCTAATTGGGCTTGCCATCCCTATTGCTATTTTATTATTCCTTATGGTTGGCGCTATCAACATCTTGGGCCGTCTACGTAAAACAGGAAATAATACTTTTAATAAATAAATGACTAATTGTAGGTATATACTGTTTTAGGTAGGCGTCATGATAAAGGAATCAGTTTCGAACTTTTAAATCTTTCGTCTCCATTCTCCAAGTCTAACACACCACTACGAAGTTTTGATACTAATCCTTACATACATACATGCCAGCTATGCAACTAGCAGAGGAAGAGCGAAATTGCGCTGAGTGCATTACAATTGAGATCCTTAGGGCGTACGTGTGTAAAGAATATCCACACCATTTGTATTAATGACTAGCGAGTTCTCGGCATGCTTGTTTCTCCTTGCGTATCCTTTCCTATTCGCCCCGTCCCTTTCCGCCTCCCTTTCCCCTCCCATATCCCTTCCCCAAACGCGTTCCCCCTCCATATTTCCCACCTTCCCACTCCCCTGTCTCCCGCGTTTCCCTCCCCTCTCCCGCGTTTCATCATCGCGTCTCCCATATATTCAGTCCCGGTACATTCAGATTTTCAAACAGCTCGCGTGCCACCTATTGCATTTTTTTTTACAATTTTTCATTTTTCACATATTACAAATATTTATTCTTGTGTATTATAAGAACAATCAATCAAATTTAGTACCTAACATAGGTACCTATTTAAAATATCTATACTTCTGAAGAATCGATGGCTTGCAAAATGTCATTCTCAAATTATTACATTTTTGACAGTTTCGTAAGAGTTTTGTAATAATTAAAAAAAACTTTTCAGATGTAGGATATTGTCATTGGTTGTAATAATATAATAATAATAATGTAATACAGGGGTGGAAATAACGTATTTTGAATGTTTCAAATATTTCCTATGCTTAATATAGCAATACGTAAGCAACATACCTACATGACATTTTAAACATTAAATATTAAGTCAATTTTTTTTTTAATAATAAGGAACTCCTGTCTAATTTTTTTTTATTGAAATTAACCTGCATATTTTTATTTATTTTTGGAGTTAGTTTTAATAGTTAAAATAATTGTCAAAGTTTTAATTTTTCAAGATTCCCCGAAAACCACCGTATGTGAATCATGTGACGTCATAATTTACTACGTATCACTACATCGGCACTAAACATTCAATAATACCAACTTTACAGTGTGTTTTAACGACACGTTAAAAAATGCACTTTGTAATTTTTTTTTAAACTCTACGTTATTATTATTAAATAAAACTTATATATTCAGAATCAGCCTTTATTGGTCTATATATATGAACATATTTTTTTTGCCATAATATTTTTCACTTGAGTTCCTTATTATTGACTTTTTATTTATTATTTTTGGATGATTTGTGAACATTAGTTATTGGGTTATAACCTAATTATATATTTTTTTGTTTCCTTTAATGCGTGTAATTTTATTGACCTGCAAATGTTCCTAATAAAATAAAATATAATATAAAATAAAAATAAAAATGAGATGTCATAGTCTCACTCCAGATGGTACTCACAAAAAATGACAAGTTTAACCGAATCAAAAGTCGGTCTCTAAAAAATCGATACATACACGTGGCAATCTAGTGCAAATTTTTCAAAATATCGGCGTCTAAACTAAATACGTTTATAATTAATTAATTACACGGCGACTAAACCCGTTAATTGTACGGTGAGTTTGCCGTACTTAATATTAACGATCAAATAGGTCCGCCCAGGGTCTGAACCCGAGACCATTCCGAAAAAGCAAAACGCGTGCCAACACGCCACTGGAACGTGCTAAAACAACCTATCATTATAAATGTATTAAATAATAAATGAAAAAAAATATATTTAAAAAATCGGTAACCTCGGGTTATGTTTTAATAAATAACATGAAACGTCTTTGATGTGAGTTCGCTAATGGATAAAAAATATTACAGGTACTTTTTTGACTCTGCAAAAACGGACGGTTCGTTAGATAGATTCCCCTATATGCAGACTTGCACAGCAAATATGCTAACATTTGTCACTTGAAAACTGACCGCTTCTACGAGTCGTTCTTGTGTTCAACTGGTCGGTTGTTCAGATTTGTGCTCCCTCCTTCCTGCAAATTAGATCTCTTCAAGACCTAGGTTCACCTTTACATACGTTGATTTCTGTGTTTTCTCCCTCATACAGAGTGGGTTATTTTAAACTGACTTTCACATATTCTTATTTTTAAACGACTTCGAAAAGGAGGAGGTTATCAATTTGACGGTATTTAATTTTTTTTTTTTTTTAAATATTTGTTACCTCAGAACTTTCGATCGGGTGAACCGATATTGATGATTCTTTTTTTATTAGAAAGCTGGTACTTTCCGTGTGATCCCATTTTAATTTGGTCCAGTTCTGACAATGGGATCCATGAGAAAACCATATATGTCTTAAATTTGCAATAAGTATGTGCGCGACATATGGACGAATAACTCAATATTACGCCAACAGATTTCGATGATTCTTTTTTTGTCTTTTTTTGAAGTAAAACTTCTTTACGCACGCTCGTCACTAAAAATCAAAAAATAAACAAAAAATTTAACAAAACAAACAACGACTTCAAAAAATGCACTAAAAAGTAAAAAAATAATTTCGTACGATTGTTATTTTTGGAGTCGGTGTCAGCCAAGATCTCCACATCTCACCTATAACTACCTATGCAGGTATGTAGTTACCTTGGCTGACACCAACTCCTTTCTCCCTCATACAGAGTGGGTTATTTTAAACAGACTTTCACATCTTCTTATTTTAAAAACAATCTTTCAAACAGCATACCCCAAGCATAACCTAAACATGACGTGACCTTATAGGTTTTCAATATAGGTCACAGAATTAGAAATGAGTGTGAATTGAAACACATGAATTCACTTTTCACTTCGGATAATGATGTACCTACTTGCCAAAATTCACTGATAAATAAATAGCTTTATGTTTTGTTTACGCCAATTTATTACTTTTTCCGAAAAAGGACAACAAATGTCTCTTTACGTTGTTATAATTAAAATATTCGGAGAGTTTTACATTGTAGATTTTATTAGGCAAATGAACATTTTTATTTTTTGATTTCGACAAACACGTTTGAAACATGCTGAATACAAGCAATGAATCTGTGCGATGCGCTACGTTTTTAACAATAATATATCTTGGCTTTTACTTTTTGAAATTATGACAGCATGAGGTTAAGGGCAGGAGCCTTTTGGTTCTTATGAGTGATGACGTCATAATACCCCTCAGCTATCTGCCTAACCCGTGCGTGATTGTGAATACATTAAAGCAGACTTTTATCGTCTTTGCGTGTTACACATATACATACATAGAACATAGTACGAGATTTAAGAAATGTAGAAGATATGGTATATGGTTCAACATAAAGCCTACCTACCTCTTGATGACCTATCTACCATTCTTCTTACTGATCATAAATAAACTTTTGGTCTCCAGTGACATTTTTGATGTTTTTTTTTCTACAGAAACATAAAAAATGGTAGGTGTAGGACAGTAAGTTGGAGGTGGGGTAAGAGGTTGGTCGGTTACTATGCTGAGTGACCAGTGACGACGTGCGAAAGATGTTTTTGTTTGTTTGATTTTGAATAAAGACTTTTTTAGATGTTTTTTTTAAACTTAAACCAGTGTTTATTGGGCAGTTAGGGTCGGAGTGAGGGGTTAAGCGGTTATCGACGAGTGACCAGTGACATGTGGAAGTTTTTTGTTGTTTCGTTTTGAAGAAAAACAACTAGAAAAAAAAACTTCAAATAAATTTAAACGGACATAGTTGTCTTACTTTAGCCAGTGATTCCTGATATTATTTGAAGTAAAAATTTAAATGAAATTTTGAAATCCGGTGACGTTTTTGAAGTTTTTGAAAACCTGAAAAAATGGTAGATGTTGTCCAGTTGGAGGCGGGGTAATTTGATTTGAAAAAAAAAGTCAGAAGTCATCAAAAAAGTTACCGGAGACTAAGATTTATTTTAATTTTTTTTTCTCCAAATAATGTCCACTGGTTAAAGTAAGTCAAGTACGTCCCTTAACACCCTGTATAACAGCGAAACAATTTAACAATTTGGGAGGCGGATATGGGTACCGCCGCCCCGGGAACCATTTATTGGATAACCAATACCCCTGCCATAGGTCTCCCCAAGTGGTTTGCTACGTTTAGTGACTTAGCAGGGGTGCCCGAGTTCATGGGGTGAAGTTTGTTTACGTCTTGGCGGCCAAAGCGTTTTTCCACCTACTGCATTGCGGGCCGGATTGAGAGAGATTGGTTGAGGGAAACCTAATCTAGACCTCTCCAGCCGACCACTCTCGAATTATCGCCTTGCACCGCGATTGGAGGTATTCATACGTTCGTCACTCCTTGACACATTGATTCCCAGATTCTTACCCACTTCTCATACCTTTTTCCGTACCCTTAAAAGACCCTCCACACAGCATCCCTAAAGATGACATAGGCCCTGAGAGAAATTATTTTCCTTAGGGCCTCTTGAGTGGAGCTAATGTAAAAAAAAACTACTACAAAAAATCGACACTGTAAATAAATTGTGTGATATCCAAACCAATTTATAATTAAAGGTACCCACTATTGTAGTCAATTTTCTTTTTGAAATTGGTAAAAATTTCTTATGCTTCTGTTAAATGTTATGAGTTAAATCTTCCCCACAGAAAAAACTAAACCCTTCCACACAATTTTCCACAAATGATCTTCTAGTCAATCCACGCTATGTAAGTGCGCTATATAAGTGTAATAAATACAAAACAATACAAGAACAACATGTCAATCTACCAGAAACCAAATGGGAAAATAATTTACCGATTCCAGATATTTTCATATCAGAGGGTTCGGCTCGGTAGAACTCCTAACTGGACCGATAAATCTTACTGATCCCTCAATATAAATATTTAAAATATCTTTCGTAATCCTACATGTATTTAAAATGACTGTTTTACACGATGTTTTTTAAAATTTATAATGATTATGATTTAGGGGGCTCAACTGTCGGGAGATCAACTGTCGAGAGATCAACTGTCGCGAGATCAACTGTCATCACCAGCCAATTTCATCATAAATTGTCATCCTTCACAGCTTTATAATATCTCTATGTCTAACAGATAGAAAATGTAATATTATGATTAGACCTTATTCCATCAGTATATTAAAAAGGTGTGGCCGCGAAGCACCAACCTTGCCGAGGGGAGATAAAAAATTAAACTGATGTACCTACATAAGAAGGTACCTACGTAAACAATACAAATATACGTAAAAATAATATATAACAATCTTAGGGGTTGTTTTTGGTAGATATTTCGCTCCAAAAATTGTGGCTGGTATAAAATATTGAGGGGAGTGAATGTTGGGTGGTGCGTTGGATGCATATATAAAATAGAAACAAGGGAAACAGGTCTTGAACCATTATTATAAGTATGAACCGGGATGCGATTTTCATCTACGCACATCGGCGTACCCCGCCTATGTTTTACCCTCCTTTGCTTCAATTAGGTTATATGGTTGTATGTTATATCTTCTGAATTAATCAATTTGTAAAAAAAATAAAAATATATTTATGTTATCATAACAAAATAATACTTACAACGGTTTCAATTGAATTGATATAACAATGCAAGCATGAAATATTTGGACTTTGTCGTTTATAAAAACATGAAATAAAGTTGGGCCAAGATGACTACCTTGCGGTACGCCACTAGTGGGGGAAAATGGTTTAGACACCTATATAAGATTTTATATTAATAAATAAAGTTCTACCAGATATGTAACTACTTAACCAGCTTAACATATTTGCTCTGATTCCCAAAGCATGATTTTTTTAAGAGAGTTATTTCTATAAATAAATATTTAAATAAATGATTAAAATTTTTACAAGCAAATACAATAGGTTTACAATTAGATAACATAGAAATTCTAGAAGTTAGAAAAGGTGTTAATAGTGAATTAAATATATTTACTAATCAAATATTTTAGGACTGTTGACCAAATAAAGTTCTATCGGATATGTAACTACTCGTACTTAGCCAACTTAACATATTTGCTTTGATTCCCAGAGCATGACAATTCTTATGAGAATTATTTCTATAAATAAATATTTAAATAAATGGTTAAAAAATTTACACGCAAATTCAATAGGTTTATTATTAGATAACATGGAAATTTTAGAAGTTAAAAAGGGTGTTAATAGCAAATTAAATATTTTTAATAATCAAATATTTTTATTCAGCTTATTTATTTTGTGTTAATTTATAAAAGTTTTTAATATATAAATTCAATAATATTCTAAAATAATTGTTGTATTTTATGTAATTGTTTTTTATGATACTTTTAACTCTTTAACCAATCTTTGTAATGTTTTTTTTGTCTATAGGTATCTACTTATTTATCTGTACTTGTTTGTCTTTTATTATTTGTAATAATTTTACTTTTATCCCGTCGAAGGAACCTTTGATTACGAAACATGTTAATAATTTTGATTAAATATGTGACGTATACAAAGTGATTTGATTTAATTTAATAAAAAAATACATTTGTTAAAGCTCTTCAAGCAAAATATTGCAAGTTTTACAAACGCACTTTTGGCTTTTTGTTATCATTCGTCGGATTGCTTCTAAATAAAGAAAAGGGAAAAGGATGCGGAAGGTAGGAAGGCAGAAAGGAAGGTAGGTACCCGTGTCTATAAGGATGTGTGCATCGTCCCTGGATATTATATTGGTACTAATTGGTGCTAATTGCTTCCCTCTAGTTCTTCTTGCCGTGTTTATTAACAGGGTGACCATAAATAGTATCTAATATTTGTTTAACATTTTAACTATAAAGAAAATCAACTCTTTGTTTTTTTTCTAAATGGTGAGATCTGGCGTTTTGAAATTCGCACTTTCTAATTCTCCTTAATATTTTTCAATCCGAACCATCACTTTTATGTAACTCCAAACTGAAGGCCGTGATGATAATTAATTCCCTCAGGATCTATGTCATCTTTGAAGATGCTGTGTGAAGAGTCTTTTGGAGGAGAGGAAGGAGTGAACATGTGAAGGTCACAAAGGCCGGCAAATCTGTCCAAAGTCGAGCGGTTGAACTCAATAACGATTTGTAGAAGCGATCAGATCTCATTCTTTCTTCATATATCAACATATGTTGGGCGCGCGTTTGGCGTGTTTCTCGACTATGCACCGGTGCCGACGGGATCAGTGACGCTAGTTCCTCGAAGAACCTTCTATTGTAATACCGATATGAACAAGAACAGCATCTTAAGTAAGGTGGGGGATTCTACCAAACGGATCGGCCATTTCAGCACAGAGTCGAGGATTTTTTATATGTTCAATAAACTTTGTGATGTTCAAATGATTCAACATCTTAACAGGAAACTAAAACCCTCTGCCCTCACTACTCCCTCGTCCCCATCCCGCGAACCCCTTTCCTTCGTTTCCTTCCACCCTCCCGGATACCCCCCCCCCCACTTTCCCTCACTGCTGCTAAACTATATGAACTACACACATTGTTACGTAACTTTTTTACACTAATTTCGTTACGCTAGAGTTCACCATTATACATAAAAACTTTCACAACAAATCTTGTTTCATTGCAATCGATTGAATGGTAAGTACGCACACGGGGCACAAATAAACATTCATTTTTATATATAAAGATTGTGATTTGAAACTCGATGAAATGAAAAATAGCGACACTAAAAAGAGACAAACACATATGTCTATAATATTCTGCGAGGGATTGAGATAATAAAAACGGTCTCCTCTTTGTGCGGTGCTTCGTAGCCTCCCCACTCTAGTTAACTACTTTAGTTTTCTGAAGGTTTCACTTGAGTTTTTGAAGTGATAACTTCTTTAGCAACGTTGTGATTTGAAACTCGATGAAATTAAAAATAGGGACACTAAAAAGAGACAAACAGTACGTCTAGGGAATGAGATAGTAAAATCAGTCTCCTCTTTGTGCGGTGCTTCGTAGCCTCCCCACTCTTGTCTACTTTAGTTTTCTGAAGGTTTCACTTGTACCGCGTGTGAATTGAACACTCTTATTTTTTTAATTAGGTGGTGAAATGTGTGTCTTTTAGGAAGACGTTGAACATATATTAAACAAGAATAAAACATTGTACAATTACCAGAAATCAATAGAATTGTACACACATATTAGAAACTCCCTGTAGATCTATTTCATCAAGGGTTTGTCTTAGCCCCGGGTCATTTTGGACGCCCTTGCCTCTACAATTTGACCTTCTTCCTCAAAATCTAAAACCCCAACATTTGCCCATTTTGAACGCAAAGGCCCCGGCAAATATAATTGTTTAATTGCACCGGGACCTACCGAGAAACTATAATAAAAACAATAAATAATAATAAAATTCTAACAAATCATTACGACTTACAGAAGAATAAAAATGTTTTCGCGGTATACCATCATTCGAACCCAGAACGAAATGGTTTAATTGGAAAATAATTGTGAAAAAGGTTCAACTTGTAATTAGGTACTTTATTTATTGAATTAAAAATATTGGAAAGGGGTTATTTTAATTATTAGGGGTTGTAAAATATTTTAGAAAAATAATTATTGAGAGGTACCCAGCAAGTATGTAATAATATACATTTTTCTCTATTATTAGTCCTAAATATGTTAAAAGGTATTAAAACACTTTTTAATAGCCAAGCTATTCAAATTATTAAATATTTATTTTTATTTAAACGCCCAAAGGGCATTGGAATATAATGCAGTACTTACATTTTTTTTGAAAAATTACAACTTAAGTAAAAAATTAACAAAACACAGGTAACACAAAATTTAAGATGGGTAGGTATTTATAATGGGTTCTATGCCAACTCAGAATCAAGTCAACTCAACACCTAAATTCATTAAGCTATGATTTTTTTTAAACAGCCCGTAACCTAACCTAACGTAATCTATTCAACCAATATTTTTAATATTTTTTCATAACTTTTAAAGGCTTTTCAAAGAAGGTGTTGAGTTGATTTCGTTCTCAGTTTTCCGGTCACCTTTATAATAACTGTAGAAATCCAAAAGTGGCAAGCCAAAAGCGAGTTCATTTTGGAGGTGGGTATGGGTACCGCCGCCCCAGGAACAATTTATTGGGTAACCAAAACCCCTGCCACAAGTTACCCCAAGTGGTTCGACACGTTTAGTGACTTAGCAGGGATGCCCCGGTAAGGTTTGTTTAGGTCTTGGCGGCATATGCGTTTGCCCACCTACTGCGTGGCGGGCCGGATCGGGAAAGACTGGTTGATTAAGACGTCTTACCTATCCAGCCGGACTCTCGCGACCCATCGCCTTGCACCGCAGTGGGATCGATTCAAGAGTTCGTCATTCCTGGACACGTTGAACCACAGTTCCCTACCCACCCCTCACACTTTATTCCTTCCCAGAACTTCTCTCCTTAATTTTAGTAAAAAGACCCTCCACACAGCATCCCCAAAGATAATATAGGCCCTGAAGCAATTTAGTATTTCTTAGGGCCTACTGGGTGGAGCTAACGTAAAAAAAATGTCCATCACTCCTACTCACACTGCCCCCAGATTCCAACCCGTTCCTCATATATTTTCCTTCCCAGAACTTCCTTTCCTTAAAAAGATACTCCACACAGCATCCATAAAGATGACATAGGTCCTGAAGAAAAATGTTTTTCTCAGGGTCTCGTGTGGAGTTAATGGAGTCAGTCGAAGGAATTCAAATTTATATATTTAAAAATGAATCCCTGTTTCCCTTGGTCACGCCATAACTTCAGAACGACTTTACCTATTTCATAAATTTTTTAAAGTTTTTCAATAGTTTGTAGAAGGTTCTTCCGGAAAGAAGAATTAAGAAAATTGCGCAGAAAATTGGATAATCTCAGAAAACTTAACGACTATTTTAACTTCGCACATTTGACAGTTTCGCGAATTTGACGAAATTGAATTTGGCAGGCAGCTGTTTTTTTTTGTAAAAAAAGAATTGTCTATGGATTTTTTAAATTATAGATGTTTTAAATAGGTAGGTAGGTACCTATGTTAGGTACCAGATTTAATTGATTGTTCTTATAATATACAAAAATGAATACTTGTAATATATAAAAAATGAAAATTTGAATAAAAAAATTATAATAGGTGGTGGGACGGGGGAAGCGGGAGAGGGCTGAGCTTAGGCGAGGAAGGTGGAAGGGGAATGCGGGAGGGGAAGGGTATGCGTGAGGGAAACGGGGACACATGGGAAAGGACATGCAGGGAGAAACAGTTTATTTCTTTGAATATGGCATTGCAACGCAACGCGGGAACCAGCTAGTATCGGATAAATCGTAACTTGAAAATGTTTGTTTTGCCCGAGTCATTTGTATACGCCTTAAAGGCCTTCAATCACAGGAGCCTTCGTGACAACACAACCCCGCACAATAACACTTTAAGCCCAGTATCTACTTAGGCCACATTGATTATTCTTATACGGCTTTTAACGCTTGACGGTATGTTCAAAGTAAATTAATTACTCTGATAACAATCACTGCGGTGTAATTAAACATGTAAATCAGTTGCATAATAATGTGTTGCCATTATTATTTCATTAAATGCAACATTGGAAAATTTATGTGAAATCTTATTGCAGAGTTTCTACGACTTCTTGGAAATGTTTCACAGGCTTAATGCGTGACCATGACAGATGGTAATATTGTATCTATATTATATGACTGACAACATTGTCACAAACAAACAGTTAAATCACTTTATATATTTTTTATATGTGCTCCACACAGGAAGCTCTAAGGAAAATATTTTTTTACGGGGGATATCATATTTGGGGGTCTTTTTAAATAAAGTAAGGAGAGGAAGATCTGGGAAAGAAAAAGGTATGAGGGGAGGGTAAGAATCTGAGCGTCAGAGTGTCCAGGAGTGACTTGTGAATCCATCTCTCTCAATACATTTCAAGACATTGCGTTGGGTCAGTTCAATTCAATTTTATTAATTTTAAAAACATTACAAAGTAAATATTACAGTTCGTTCTTAAAAGATGCATAATGAAAATAATGATTGCCTTACTGATAAATGCGCTCCTAACTACACAACTGACAAGCAACCATCAATCGCAACCAACCGTCAAAATTCTGATTCGTTTTTTTTTTTTACAGTGAATACCGCACAAGAATCTCAACTGATCCCGTCTGGAGCCAGGGAGACTATGGCATCCCTAATTGGGGTATGTTGTGAGGCTGAAGGTAGTGGGGAGGGGAAGGAGGTGAGGAAGAGGAAGGCTGGGAAGTACCTGGCTATTCAGATCTGGTCACCAAACACGGCTAAAGCCATTTTCAAGCAACGTTTCAATTCTGAATGGTGGTCTTACACCAGGGCGATACTGATAGTATCTTCCACTCTGGAAGGTGCCGCAAATATACTATATGTTATTTTAAATGAATTAATTGTGAAATAACACAAATTAATTAAATAAAATTTATCTGCGCACGCCGGGTTCGAACCCGCGACCTCCGGATTGTGAGTCAAGAGTCTTGACTCACAATCCGGATTGGTTTTAAATATATCAATATCTGAAGTGATTCTATTTAAGAACAAGATAGCTCTCCTCACTGGCATGACCATTGGCATGTTAGTCTTGCAGTGCATAAACCGGCGACAACCATCTGAAACATAGAAGATAATGCTCTTCATCATATTTGAGTTTTCAAACCATATACGAATCAGTGATGCCACCTGAGGATCGTGACTCCTACCCCATTTTCCATGGTGGACAAGGTTCCTACACTTCTCGTGGTATATACATCCCTTCTGATCTGTACATGGTTCGTTTCAAGGATGCCCAAGATAAATTCAGTTGGTTAGAGCCACAGGTAGTAGCCATACTCCCTCAGGTTAGAAATCTCAGAATTTTTTTTCAGAACCTTCTCCAACATGAAGGAATACTTCACATGGTGCGGGCTTCAAGCCACCGACCAACTCTCAAGCTAACTCCTAACAAATGCATTACACAGATCTGTGGGAACTTGGGTGACTTTAAAATTCTTAGTAGTGCGTAGGACGAAACCCAGCATTTTCAGTGAAGTACTACATGTCATTTCAATATGAGTATGAAATGTCTGCCTACTAACTATCAAACATTATGTACACTGTTAAAACCAAATAATGAAATTTTTAGAGACATTGAATTCGATCTGATTCCGTTTACTCCAGTCAACGATTCAAACAATGTCCGATTGGAGTCGAATGCAGTCTTCTAATGTATGTATTGCCAAGAATTGTTTTAGGTCATCCCCGAGAAGAAGTGATCTTGAATTCAGAATAATTTCTTATATATCATTATTAAAAATCGAAAAGAGGAGCGGTCCTAAATCAGGGCCCCGAGGAACTCCCGAGAGCACAAGATATAATTTTGACGCGAATATTCCATATGATATAAATTGTTTTCGTCTAGCAAAAAGCTGGCAACGAATATGAGAAACCACAAAGCAAAACCTATGCTCCCTTCCTCTCCTTCCTTTCCTTAAAAAACCCTCCACAAAGCATCCCCAAGGGCCTCCTGTGTGGAACTAACGTAAAAAATCCAAGTATTTGTTGGATGCCTCAACTCAAATTTTATTGTGCAACCCATAATAATAACAAGTATTATTTGTTGAATTCTGGTTCGTACAAGATGTAGGTGGTATAAAAAAACAGTTTTTATAAAACCCAGCACGATTTTAATGACATAAAATATCGACGTAATGGTATAAAATATGAATATAATGACATGACATTAAAGTAAGGGTAGGTCCAAAGGGCGGATGTGTCGGGACAGCTAGGGGAAGGAACCCGCCTCGAAAGCAGGCTTTCCGGGTTCAAAACCGCAGTGGGGACAAGAAATAGAAAATAATAATACCTAGGTACCTATCACTGGATTACAAAAATATGAACGAAAATAACATGTTTTAAGATCGAATAGGTTTTAAGGTGATCGAAATTTTTTTATTGTAAACTAGCCAACCCGTTGAACTTCGTACCTCCTCAGAATCAATAACTGTTGTGTTCACTTATTATCTGAATTAAATTAAACTTACTATTTTTAAATTGATAAATTAACATTTAATATAAGATTTTTATGCATAGCACAAAGGTTAACAATTATTAAAAGCAATAATTATCAGCCTGAAACACTCATCTACATTGAAAAAATCTTCCGAGAAAAGATACTGGCCGCCAACGGGACTCGAACCCGTGTCCCTCTGATTGCCTGATGTAATAAGCAGTAACTGTTGAATGAAGCACTAGTATATATTGAATTATTTGGCGGGTTTTAGATAAGCCGCCATAGCTCAGTGGTAGAGCTCCTGACCGGCATTTTGACCTTAGCTAACAGCTATACTAATATTATGAATGCGAAACGGAGCGTATTTGATTGGTGATTGTTTGGGGGAGGGGGAGTGGTAGTGCGGGTGGAGAGGGGGGGGGGGAAGAATATGCGAGCGAAGCCGGGGGCAAAAGCTAGTATGGAATAAATAAAAGCATATAAAAATACTCTAACGCAAGGTATGATTTTAGATTTTGGCCAAAAGTGATTTATTTTTGGGGTTATTAAACGGTGTTTTTGTGTTTGGGGAATATTGCCGTTTGCCGCGTAGCTTACGTGTACACAACAGTTTCGGACAGCCTTACAGTGTCCATCATCAGGGCAGATGTATGTGTCCTGATGATGGACGTTGGCTAAAGAAGAAAGTAGCCCAGCATGACATAATACCCCAAAAATAAATAACGACAATATCCTACCAGTTACCCAGAAAACGGCAACATTTTATTTAATTCACTACAATTTTTTCTGCATTATAATTTATTTGGTGGTGTTTAAGATTAATCGAGTATTGTACCAGATAGAGGGATACTTTTACACATAACTGCACAATCAAATCAATTTACGATTTTTCGAAGATGTTTGACTAATCAACTGGACGATCGATATGTGGGTCCATAAAGACATTTTTTCTAGCATAATAATGATAATAATAAAAACATTTATTTGATACTAGATTGTCACATTTAAAAACACAAATACTAAAAGGAAGGGCAAACATTCCCAAGTTATTCGTAACTTGGGAATGTTTGTCTTTCTTTTTAGTATATATATATTTTAATACAATCTGATATCAAATAAATGTTTTTATTGTTATCGTTATTATGATAGAAAAATGTCTGACACTCTTTAAACATCTCCTACTACAACCACAGTAAGCGGAAATTTGTGCTGGTATCATGATGGAGGACCTAGCCAGCCGAGGAATCTAACACGTGACGCCTGGGTAGGACCCAAACGCGATGCCAATTCAGCCTTCTGCTATTTCACAAGTAGCATCTCCGCATAGTAACAACTAGACCTCGATTTACGAATGATGTGAACATTTTTAATTGGAGTTTTAAGAGGAAACCCAGTCGCCGATAAATTTGAAAAATTGGTATTTTACCAAACTGATGCTCTCACTGTCTCTCTTACTCCCTCGAATTCTGAGCGAAAGGGACAAATGTACCTTAGGCTGATAATACCTCATTAAAATCGTCAAAATCGCGGTTTTGAATTTTTCATTTTCCTCCTCCTAAAGTGGACTGATTTTAAAGTTTTTTTTACTAATTGTATGGGAAGAAAATACTCTATATGGGTACATAATGCTTTTTTAGAAAATACATTGTCTAGTTTGTATACTAAACGTCTGTTGATGGTGTTCAACAGGCAATTTTAAGGATTTTTGGCGGTTCCTAACTCCTACAAGAAGTAACTTAGCTAGTGGTCGATACCTATATTACATAAAAAATATTTACAGTGGTGTCAAAATCTAGAGAGGAAATTAGAGAATATGTACGCTTATGGACAAAACGCCGCCCGATTCCCTCTTAATATCTATGCACATTCCAATGGAAATTTCATTTATGTAATAATTGTTAATAACTCTGTAAAGGTTTCAAACAACGATACAATTTGGGAGGTGGATATGGCGGTGCCCGGGTTCATGGGGTGAGGTTTGTCTGGGTCTTGGCGGTGGGTGCAACTGTCCGTAAGCTGCGTGATAGGCCGGATCGGGAGAGACTCGTTGAGGTTGATCTCTCCGGCAGGATTCTTTTCGAACATCGCGTTGCACCGCAGTGGCAGGGATTGATTCAATGTCCATCACTCGTGGAGACACTGACCCACAGATTCCTACCCCCCCCCTCCTCATACCTTTTCCTTCCCAGAATTTCCTTTCCTCAAAAGACCCTCCACACACAACATCCCCAAAGATGACATAGATCCCAGAGGGGAATTTTTCTTTAGGGCCTCCTGTGTGGAGCAAATGCAAAAAATAAACAAAAAAATCAGATTGTGCAATTTAAACGCGGTAGAAGTGAAGCCACCAGAAAACTAAAGTAGACAAGATTGGGGAGGCTACGAAGCACCGCACAAAGAGGAGACCGATTCGTCTATCCCATTCTCTCGCAGGGTTAATCCTATAGATGTATATGCTTTTGTCTCTTTTCAGTGTCTCTATTTTTCGTTTCATTGAGTTTCAAATCCCAACGGTGTTAAATAAGTTATTTCAAAAATAAATTCTGCCCTTCGTGTTTCTAGCACTAGGGACTACAATAAATACGTACCCCACCCGTTGCAATCGAACATTTAAATATTATTATTTTCCAGTTCTACGGCAAGAGACGAGATATTATTACGAGTAATGAGTGTTGCCAGTTGTCCGACAAGGCCTACCACACCTTTCCACGTCAATATAAACATAAATTGAATGTTGCCAGCACGAAAATGTAGCTACGCGTTCTGCTAAAACGTAGATAAATAGGTACCTATGTGGAATCGAAGGTAATGGGTACCTATGTAGATGATGTAGTTTCTTATTGATGGAAATAATACCTAAATTATAATAGATGTGAAAAGGGGAATGTACAGAAACAAAATGTTTAGGTGATCCACTAGTCCTTGAAAAGTTCGAAATCGTAATCCCCGCCTCTTTCTGGGAAGGATTTTAAAATACTTCGACACTCTTTCGATCCCCGACGAAGCGCAAAAATAATTTATTGCATTAATTTGAAATTTGGGAGGTGGGTCTAATACCGCCGTCTCGGTAACCATTCAAAACTATGTCAAAACGCCCGTCTCGTTTAAGTCCCAACCGAGAGGCAGCCTGGGTTCTCATTGCCTCGCAAACTCTGGACCACCAACAATAGGATAAGGTGCTCCCATAGCCGTTGTGCTCACATGATGCATGCATAGATGGGGCCTTAGAGAGTCGGAAATGTGTGAATGCGGTGCGGTGCAGACCACCGTACATGTGATCAACGAATGCCCGCTCCTTTCATTCCCCGGCGGGATTGATGAGGTCCACAGGGCAACGCCTGAGGCTTTAGACTGGCTCGCAGACCTTGATGTCCCCCTCTGACCCCCCACCATACGAAATAAAAAAGGGAACCATTTATTGGATAACACCTCTGCCATAGGTTAACCCAAGGGGGTCGTTTCGTTTGGTGACTTACCAGGGGTGCCCGGATTGTCGGGGTGAGGGTAGATACTTTTTCCTTTTGGAGGAAGCAGACATAGGTATTATACGTACGTCTTTTATCTCACTATTATTTTTGTGTGTAAGAAAGAGAAGCATCATTATTGGGATAAAGAACGTGTGTTTTATGTGTTTTTGTGCCGTAACCGTGACAATTATAAAAGCGCACATTAGGTGCTTTAAGTATTACCGCGGAAAAGGCACGGTGACGGGAATGTCTCGCGCTATATCATTTCTTTAATACGACCCAGTGAGAGGCAAGAAAATGATTACTCTTCTTGCTTCTCCCTTACTCGTATTAAACAAATGAGATGGCGTGAGCCATCACCGTCACCGTGCCGTTTCCGCGGGAATTATAAAATCAGCCATTCCCGTCTAAAACCGTGCTAGGACGTTAGTAAATAAATAAATAAAACTCCAAAAAGCAGAAAATAATGGCCGTCCCAAGAGACTCAACTAAAGCTAAATTTCTCGTATTTTAAAATGCAGACAGTATCTTCTGTTCTCACGTGCATCAATAAATAACGCGCGATGTCTTGTGAGTTTGTACGTGTGTTAGTTTGTCGGATTGCCGGATACAATACAGGTAAAACTACCTGTAAGAGGTAAGTATTGCAATAGTATCGGTGAAGGGAGCGGTCATCCTAAAACACTCCCACTGAGATACTGCCGATGTCTGCTGTAAATGTAACTGTAGAGTAGTATTGGGACTGTTGTATAAGCAGTACATATCTGTGTATGCATAAAATAACATGTGAGGTGCGTTTTTTAATGTTGGATGTGCGCACGCAACAGAAGTATCAATCGTAAGGGTCGCTTTGGATTAATCAATTACGTTTTTTATGAAATTATTAGCTATCGTCCAGTTTGCTCAGTCAGACATCTCCAAATACTAAGTTTTGAGATAATGATGAAAGCAATATTCCAATGCTCATCATAAATCAAATATTTTTTACATGTGCACGTATTATATGGTGACCGGACCAATTAGTTATGTTAGGTTAGGTTAAGAGCTATTTTTCTTTTTTTTTTCATTAGATACTTTTAATGACTTTTCAAAGGGGTGTTCAAATTCTACGATTCTGAGTTGTCAGGAACCATATTAAATATGCTATAAAATAACAACTGGAAGCGTAACAGTCCGGTTCATTAGTATTACATTTTGAAATTTTCTACTGTAACCCAGAAACATATATTTTTATTTATTATTTCAACATTAACGCTTTTAATTTTTTTCCGGAAGTCGATTGAAAAATGATCTTCTTTGGTGAGTATTATGTTTTAGTGCACACGAAATATTTAATTTTAGGAATATATTTAAGTCGCGTACCTACATAGTTAAAAATTGTTAAGTATTTGTCTTTTACTTTTAAGTGTTGGATATGAATGTGTTGGATACCCCTGCATTGGATAGAAATGGAATGTTTTCATCCCTCCCACATATGATTCGAATACAATAGTCGTATATCTGCACGCTATGCGACACACGTAGGTGTGCGTGCTGCCGAGGGTGGTCTAAGACACTCCCATAA
The DNA here is from genome assembly GCA_917563855.2 of Limnephilus lunatus. Classification (NCBI taxonomy): domain Eukaryota; kingdom Metazoa; phylum Arthropoda; class Insecta; order Trichoptera; family Limnephilidae; genus Limnephilus; species Limnephilus lunatus. The sequence goes on from OU830596.1 coordinate 25,942,198, forward strand.
GCATGGCGAAGGTCGGTGCTATAGGAAGGCATGAATAAATGTCGTGTGTAACTACATATAAGCACACATATAAATTATTTCTTATAAACATTATTTCCTTTTGTAAATTCACAAGAACCGACACAATGCCCTTGTTTAATTTTGAAAATTAGTTTTTTTCTGAAATCTAAATTCGGATCCTTGCGTAGACAAAAACAAATTGGTAGTTTATATTTTAATTTTGGAGGTGGGTATGAAATTCCCCCGGGAACTATTTATTGAATAACCAACACCCCTGCCATAGATCACCCCAAGTGGTTCGCTACGTTTGGTGACTCGGGTTCATGGGGTGAGTTTTGTGTAGGTCTTGGTGGCAGATTTTGAACACCTACTGCGTGGGGACCGCATCGGGAGACACTGATTGAGGGAGACATTTTACCCTATACATCCGAACTCGCCGTGCCCCACAGTGGGAGGGATGGATACATACGTCCGCCACTCCTAGAAACTGACCCCCAGATTCCTACCCAAACCCAACATACATTTTTCCTTCCTTTTCCTTTCAAAACTTCTGTTCATAGCATTCGCAAATATGACTGAGGGATTTGTTTTCCTCAAAGCCTCCTATGCGTAATTAGTGTTAAAAAAAATATGTGTTCTACTGCACGAAACATAGTTATAAGAAGGCTGTAATAACATTCCGCAATAATAATGCTCAATGTTAGCATCATACTATTCTTCTTGTTCTATATAATTCAAATTAGCATATCTTACTTTATGATTACTGTACCATTAAATTATTTTGTATCTAAGTAAATCAAATGTTTGTAAAAGCCCGTATGGGCGTACAATCATATAATTTGTTTTTTATTATAATTCTTTTACTATTTATTTACATTTTTTTATATTAAGTCACGTTAAACTGATTGATATCAGTTTGTCAAATAACATTAACTTTAATTTACTTTGTATAACATTTTCTTTTCATAAATTTAGTTCTTTTAACGTTTACTTTTTGTAACTTGAGACAGGTGCTTAAAATAGGGACATTATTACATTATATATACATATTGTTAATGTTAATAACAGGAAAAAATAGTGTTAATAAATAATAACATTTATGAAAAATAAAGAATAGAGAAACGAAAGAAAGAAGAAAAAATAATGGGAGAAAATTAAAACGAAAACGGGAAAACGGAGATTAGGACAAAAAGTTCTTTCAATTAACCATTTTTTAGCATATATTTCCTTCTGAAAATCAATTCACAGCTCTTTTTTGAGTTGGGTAACATGTTGTAAATTATTGGAACAAGGTATTCTAGAGTTAGTTCTTTGAACGTATTAATTTAGGTATCTGGGATTTACAAGTCCATCATCGTTTGCAGTGTTTTATTGTTAGTCTTATATTATGAACATGAACCACTATTTCATATATTCAGATTGAGATTTTTGCTGACTCGCAATTTTAAGCCACAATATAGCACGGACAGATAATAAATTTACAGAATTATATAATAATGATTTTGGTACATCATGTCTTTTTTCGTATTCGGCTTTGTTAAATAATAATTTTACCAAGAATGTTGTACATTTTGCACTGAAAGAAGATTTGTTTTTGTTGAATGTCCCCATGTGGTTATTCCATATCTTATTTTTCATATTAGGGATTCCGCCAATATACTCGACAGATATACTCTTCTAAGAATATTTGTTGGAACAAATATTTTCAGTCTGTAAAGTTTTTTTTTCAGTCTTTAAATATCATTTCAGAAATTATCATTACGTCCTGGCGGGGCTCGACTCCTGGGCCCCCGATCTGCTCCCCGGGCCACACCACTGACTTATGCAAAAATTAAGAATCTATGAACCCATAGGCGCAACGAAAAATGAAGATACCCCCCAAGCGAGTGAATATAAGAAATTCCCCATCCAGATATTGCTAATTACTACCTACCTGATGATAATAATGATATATTCTCCAACACGTGGGACCAGACACGTGTGCTTCAATGTGCCATTATAAATTGGTTCATTATTTATTATCTCATCGTAGGTACAGGTACCAACACGCCATGTCATAGTGGGAGGACGCAGAGAATAATTTACTTAAAATCCATGAATTATACCTACCTAAAAGACACAGGAGGGGGTATTTAACCATCCTGTTGATAGCTTATCCATACAATAACGAATATTAATAAAAAAAACATATAGTACTCACTAAATGTAAAATAAATCGGCTAACTTATCCTTTTTATAACCACAATTTATAGGTTCAAGTACTGAATAGTGAACTCAGACTTTTTAAATAAATAAATCGTGTTTAATTAATCTAAAATGTTTGTCGTATGGATAGGTAATCTATGAGGAGGATGGTGAAATACACCCTAAGGGGTATTTTACCTTCCTACCGATAACTATATATTATAATAAATAAATATTAGCAGGAGAAAGAAAGGGTACGTATAATTTGGGAGGCGGTTATGGGTACCGCCACCCCTGGAACCATTTATTGGATAACATTTGGTCACCGGCTACGTTTGGTGACTTAGCAGGGATGCCCGAGTTCATAGGGTGAGGTTTGTCCAGGTCTTGGCGGTGGATGCACCTGCCCACCAACTGCGTGGCAGGCCGGATCGGGAGAGACTGTTTGAAGGAGAACTTCTAACAGTTGGGCTCTTGTGCGGTACTAACATAAAAATAAACTCCTCGTTTAGTAGATATCCTGTAACAAAGTAATCAACTAAGAATTTCATGCGAAAATTACCTAGTGCAAGAATCGAAGGCCGACCCAAGTCATGCAATACTTAAAATGAATTAAATATGATAAATTTCAATATTATCATTCTTGCTGTTAGTAAGAGAGTTAAATCCAAACCACTGGTTGTTTACAGGTAGAAACACTGAATAAAAACTGCACACCTTCAAATAGAAATGTGTTACATGTAGGTACTTGGTACTTACGTTTCGACTATAAATTATATCGAGAAATTACTAATTATTATATGAGGCAGTTAATAGACAACTTTTTAATATTTCTATTTTTGATACTGACAATTGGTGGTGGATATCCATTATCATTCCATAGTATAAAATGAAGTCGCTCAAAATGTTTGTGCGCTTAGATCTTTTAAACTACGCATCGGATTTTCATGCGGTTTTCACCAATAAATAGAGTGGTTCAAGAGGAAGGTTCACATGTATAATATATGCTTATTGTAGTAGAGAAAAACCGAGAAATTCAAATATTAAATTCAGGCGGCGGGCAGCGGGCGGCGGGCAGCTGGTAAGCGGGTGGTGTGGATTTTATAAAGGTTGGGTAATGGCGTTGTGTTTCGTTAGCCACAGCAACGTGTGGCCGGGTCTGTTAGTAATATAATAAAATACAACTAAAATTTATTTTAACATAATTTATTTTTTTACCGGTTTCAGCTTGTTAAAGGCATCTTCAGACTGGTACAGATTTTATTATTCATCTAGACTTTATATATATTACATATGGAGAAAGGGAGATGGGGGTAGTCTACTAGGATTTTATTCAATTTTTATGTTTTTCCATATTTGTCGTAATGTCGTCTTTGACATTTTTAATCAAACATCCAATCTACAAAGACTACATGACAACAAATATGAAAAAAAATATAAAAATTGAATTAAATCCTTTTAGACTACCCCCTCACTCTCCCCCATATGCTATGTATATAAACTCTAGATTAAGAATAATTTGTACCAGTCTGAGGGTGGCTTTACCAAGCTGAAACCGATTACGGTAAAAAATATATTGTTTCTAAGCACCTATACATCAATTGATTGTACGGATGTAATGTGTAATTACATATTTATCTATAAATATGTCTTCTAGTATGAAGTATGTTGTGTGCCTTTGAGAGTGTAGGTATATGAGAATGTTGCCTGTGTTATATCCGTCTGAATTTTATGCCTTTGTATCGTGGTTATTTAAAAAAAATATTCATCCATATTAATTTTCTATATATACTGTGGTTTCTCGTTATCGTGTGCTTTAGTGTTGTATTTATATTGTTGAATTGAATAATAAATAAATTAATTATAAAAAAGACAGCCAATCAACATTGCGTAGGTACTGTGTCCTATCCATTGCCTGATCGTATTCACCATCCTGTTTGATTTTGAATTTGTGCTGAGATACGCATTTTGAATTTGAAATTTAAGCAAAGAATGGTCCGACTTTTGGATTATGAGATACGCCCACATGGCATTTCTTGTGTTTTGTTTATCTTATGGTTATGGATAAACTCCGTTTACATCTAAACTAACGGTTAGATATAAACGGAGTTTGCTTAACTGGGACTTCTGATCGTGATATTAAAGTAGGTTGATAAGTAGGCACTGTTAAGTATTATTGTTAAATAATTATGGATTATTGATTTGTTTTACTGGAAAAGCTTGTTATAAGTATTGCAGGTAATTGTTTTAGCAACTTAACATTACGAGATTTTACCCACAAAGGTACAGTAAACAGTCTGATAGATAACTGATAATAAATAATCTACAATAGGAGAAGACATCATAAGAACTGTGACTTTTTTTATTTCAATGTCACAGAAGAGCTCCTACTGCTCCCAGCTGTGCGGATTGTTGAGATGGTATGGCAAGATTATTTTGTTAATAGTTATAATTAACTCACAAAAAATGTCAAAGTTGCCGCTAAAACCATATAAAATTGATTTCTTATTGGCAAATTTCAAATCCAAAATTTCGTTTTATTTGAAAAAGGGCGCGCAAACGTTCCTCTTGTATATGTCAGAACTGTGGGTAGATTATACTGAATCCCAATGGCATTAGCTATAAGTCACTTATAATTAAACCTGTCTCGACACAGGTATACCCTAGTGAGACAGGCATACAAATAAAACCAATGTAAATATATTTTATTATAGATAAATAAATAAAAAAAAAAATAAAAAAAATATTATCGCCAATTTTCCCGCCTACTGAGATACTGCAGCGTTACGGAAATGTTACTGGAGAGACGAGTGGAGTGCGCTCTTTCAGAGCTCTTCTTCGTTGGAAGCTTATGGCGCAGACTACAGCAATCGAATAATACAATCATTACTACCCTGGTTGCCTGGATGGAGTCACCCCTGATGGCCCTATGGAGACGGGAGACGATCAAATATTCTCCATAAACATGTTTCATTTCTTTTTCTGTTTTATTGTATGATCCTGTGTATTGTTGTTGTGTCTAATTTCTTATTTAATTCTTCTTCTGATTCCCTTTGGCCGGGAAACACCTTAGGGGCATACATTAATTACGTGAACATTTTTTCTTCCAATCTAGACCCCCACCCACCCCCTTGGTGAGATAAATTTGGGCCACCTAATATAATAATTTTTTTTCCAGTAACGTGAGATTTTGCTGGACCCCCCCCCCCCCATTTTGAGCTCACGTAATGAATGCATGCCCCCTTACGTAGCGGCATGATTTGTAGTCGGAGGCCATCTTAAGGTGATCCACTAGTCCTGGAAAAATTGGAATTCCCGCCTCCTTTTAGGAGGGATTTAAAAATACTTGACAAGAAGTTTTGGAATGGTTGGAAATTTGGAGAAAAAGTATTGGAGAGTAGTTTTTTACAGGTTGATTTCGTAAAAGCCTGTAAAAAATGTACTCCTTTCCTACGCATTGTTTATTATAATAAAAAGAAAATTCAAATTGATTTCAGGGAAACAAGCGACGCAGATCGTAAGGACGTCTATTCGCCACGAAGTTCGGGCGTAAATATCATTTTTTGTGAGTATTATTTAAGAAACTGAATTTGCAACATTATACAATAAAACCATATCCGAAAAGGGGTTTATAAATAGGAGAGTTTGGACTTGAAATTGTATTTTATAGACCTTATACTTCATTTTTTTACAGGCTTATTAAAAGACTTTTTTAAGACTAAATTACCGATATTTTTAAGGGCCAAGGTATGTTATACCTACACACAGTATTTAATTGAAGCATCTATAATACTTCTAAGCGATCAAATTTTCAAAACAAAAACATGATTTTGTATGATTTTGCATTATTTAGTATGGCTTCGTCTTAATTTGGTTGCCACATTTCTAATTGCACTACCTTACACGCGCGTATGCACGCGCGGTAACAATATACGTGCAGGCTACATTATTTCTCTATTTTTTTTTTGTTATTTCAAAATATGGAATATATTAAATTGCACTACCCATGCGTACATTCTGGAATAAACTGTTATTATTATAATAATTATTATTATTGACTTTTTTCACATTTGTGAGACTGTAAGCAAGAATGCAGTAGAAAAGTGCTTCACCGCCATGGCTGACGTTATGGCTGACGCCTTCGGCAGGGTATCGCGTGACATAACAAATTACACAAAACCTTCGTTTTCTCAATTTATACAGATGTATTGATATTCAGCAATTCGTGCGGCTGTTTTGCATACGAAGGTATTTATTGGCAGGTACAGTCGCGATCAAACATAAAAGAACGCGAACAAAGAAGTGGTCTTGTGACGGGAGCAGACATGTTGTTCGAATTCAATTTTTCGAAATCAATTGTTCGAATTTCAATTTTTCGAAAGACTAATTTTTCGAACAGCAATAAATTGGCCGAAAGACATATTTTTCGAATTTCAACTTTTAAAATATATTTCACTTGCTTATGACTAACGAGATACTGTTAGGTTAGGTTAAGTTAGATTAGGTTAGGTTAGTTGATATTGTCCAACCTATAATAAAATACTCTTGTACGTACTGTATACATACTTATATCAATTCGAAAAACTAGTGTTTCCCGTCAATTGATGTTCGAAAAATATGTTTTCGAAAAATTGAAGTTCGAAAAATTGCATTTCGAACAATTGAATTCGAAAAATTGATTTCGAAAAATTCCGATTCGGTCAATTTACCTAGACCTCTTGTGACGATTCGATTTTAGGATCAGAGCAAAAAATTTGCACCGCCGCTTAGTAGATATCTACCTACTACAAGCAATGTTACAATTATTGTAAATTGTTTATGAAACACTTCGCTGAAGTCTGATGCACCATATCGCTTAAAATTCAGGATCATGCCGCTAACAATAACACTCCTTTTATAGATAGCGCTAAGGTTCAAATTCCCGTTTAACACCAGCCGCCTGTTTTGATTTCTTCACGAAAAAAAACCATCGTCAAAAAGCGTGTTTTATTTTATATTAAATACATAAATGTTTTACTATCATTTTCTAAAGAATTTAATTTTCCACTTAATACAATAAAAGCATACCCGAAAAGCGGTTCGTATTTTGAACATTAAAGAAATTTTTATATGTTCCGCGACTTTTCATCTCGCGACAAAATATACCCTACAAAATATCCCCGATAAAATATCCTACGGACAAAACATTCCCCAACAAAATATCTACTAAAACCTAACCTAACCCCTAGATGCCCTGCGAAATGATTCTTCTCAGGGCGAGGAGGCCTTGGCCACACAGGAGTGTAGAAATAGTGTTAAAAAAATCATGGAAGCACTTCCACACACTTTCTTTTATTGGTTTAATCGCTTTTCTCAATGGCGACCAAATCGTGATAAAAGTTTTACAAAATCTGAGATACAATCAATGATCTTTTTTAACTCCAGCTATTTTATTGGCTCCACACAGGAGTCTTTGTCTAATATGCTTTGTGGAGGGTCTTTTTTGGAAAGCAAGGAGAGGAAGTTCTGAGAATGAAAAGGGTGTGAGAGATGGGTAGGAATCTGGGGGTCAGTGTGTCCAGAAGGGATGGACGTATGAATCTAACCCTCCCACTGCGGTGCAATGCGATATTCCGAGAGAGTACAGCTGGAAAAGTCAAAGGGACTACCTGATTTGAACGTCAAATGTGCAAAATTTCATCAAATGTATCAAAATTCTGCTTTAAGATGTCGGAAAATGGGATGTTAATGGTTTTTCCAAATCTCAAGAAAATAGTCAACTTCGATTGTTTTGAAAGTCAAGTGTGCAAGATTTCATCATTCCCTTAATAAAACTGAATATTTGTATGAAAATAAAACCACGCCGCCACAAACTTTTCTTTAGAACTGTGTACGTATAGATGGGAGATACATTGATAGTACATAATGCTTTTGCACAAAATTGTACAGTAGTCTGGAAGGCTGCAAAGAAGTTACAATTTTTCATTCTTATGTTGCCAACACTGCACTCTACTCTTCTACACGTGTACTCAGAGTTATTAGTAAGTAGATACCATTGCAAAATACGAATTATTATTATTGTTATTTACCTAATTAGGTTGGTACTTACATAATTAGTTTCTACCACTAGGAATGGGTACAAGTAGGTACTTAAAGTAATACACATGATTTGAAGTGGTCTACCTATGTAGATAATTTATTGCCTTTGCAGTACCTATCTACCTTATTCCAAGTGTAATATTATTCATGTGCCTAACCACAATCGTAGTTATTGTAGTAAAATCTATTATCTTCGAATAAAAATATATGATTTTTGTCTAAATAGTTGTAGTTTACATATCGATCACGGAAATTTGAAATGCTGTAAAGGATAAAATGTACATTGTTTAGAAGAGCAAAAGAAAATTATTTTTTAAAATAAATCATATCTCCTGTTTTTGTAGACCTACAATTATGAATTTTTATTTTAAAATAACATTGCATAGATCTTTCAGATACCAAGAATTTGTTTGCAATTTTCTTAAATAACAGTATTTAATTTATTATTAATATTTAAGAAAAAAATCTTCTTAACCCTAGAAAGATAATCTTATTTTGATCGTCTTAAAGACGTAGATACCGAAGTTTAAAAGCGTATATTTGACATATTATCTTGCTTACAGTTCAAAGGTAGTTGAATAATTAGTTTTGTACTTTAAATATAAAACCAAAATAATTATAAAAAACATGTTATAATTAAAAAATAGCAAAACCCCGTTAACCTCTCACATATCAATTATTAACTAAGTTTTTTAAAATGAAAATTTTTGTTTTATTTTATGTCTAGATCGTATTTTTTATATGCTATAAAAATGTATATAATAAACAGTCGTTACACAAAAAAAAATATATATTTTTGCCAAATCACATTTATAGGATGAAATCCGAAAGTTACACAAAATATAATCTGACGCCTTTCGAACATATGGTGTATGTATCGTCCAGCGCAAGCTCTGCTCGGCAACTGAGTTAACTGAGATGGACAGCGCGCTACTTTGTGAAATAAAAAAAGACTTGTGTCTCGCTTACGTTGCAAAGACGTAAATTATCTTTCTAGGGTTAAGACGCACTTATTTTCCTAGAAATATTTGGAAGACGTAGATCGAAAGAGAAAAAAGGGATTAAAATGACGTATTTTACTTAATTTTGGATTCATTGTCCTTTGCAACGTTTCAAATTTCCACTGCAGATAAATATGTAACACCACTTAAAAATCTCATTGCAATAACAGTTGGACTATAGGAAATGTTTTTGGGTGGAAGAAAATTTCTTTAATGAAAATATAATATACTAGCTGGGTTACCCGGCTTCGCTCAGGACAACATTCGAGAGTGTTCTGGAATGTTCCACACTGATTTTTCCCGATCCCCTATTCCCGAAAATTCCACGACATACTCTGCCACTCCTACCAGAATTTTCTAGAGCTCTATGGAACCTTCTAGAACTTTCCGGAATATTGTTCTCGAAATTTCAAGAGGGCGAAACTTCCACCCCTTATATCTTTAAAAGCAAGCCCTTTAGGTTAAAACGGTTACCCTTATTCCCTAGGGGGGATAGAGATCTACCACACCATATAACTCCCTTGATCGTACCGAGACTCGTTTCTGAGTTTTTACGGTCCGCACATTTTTTTGACTTTCTTTTATAATATATAGCTGTTTCCCGGCATGCGTTGCAATGCCATATTCAAATAAATAAAATGTTACTCCTTGCATGTCCTTTCCCGTGCGTTCCCCTCCAGCGTTCCACTTCCACCTTTCCCGCCACCGCTCTCCCGCTCCCCCGTCCCGCCAACCCCCCTGGCACTTCATTTCTTAACTCTTCTCACGCCCGGCCCGTAGCCGAAACTTTTTTCTAATACTAACATTTTTTAACTCGTGATATCTTTCTAATTAAATATCCGAATTGAAAAATTCAAAAAGTTAAATAAAGGTATGGAAGCTGTCTTGAATATGAAGTAATTTATTTTGATAAGGATTAAAACCAAGATACAAATAAAGAGCCTTTTCAAGCGGCGACATTTTAATTAAATTTTTAAAATAAAGAATACTTAATGTGGCATAACCATAATAGTAAGACATATGCTGTGGCGACCTTTTTTGTAAATAATGATGTGTTCTACAAAGTCGTAGTACATTATTTTATTCTATCATCAATAGTTTTCGCAGCGCACGGGATGTAAAGAATATTTTAGGTAATTTTTTTACACCTTGGGTTGCATTATTGAAGTTTTAGTAAGGATGGCTATTTTTTTTGAAAATATAATATAGCCTATGTTACCCAGGGATAGTGTAGCTTCCCAACAGCAAAAAAAATTTTCAAATCGGTTCAGTAGTTTCGGAGCCTATTCAATGCAAACAAACAAACAAACAAATCTTACCTCTTTATATAGTGTAGTAGAAGTAGATTATATATTGAAGAATATAATAATAATAAACCTAATCTGGGTAACCTTTCAAAGTTATTAAAAAAATATCAGAGTGTGCAGTTCAGACGCGGTAGAAGTTCACAAAAGAAAACAAGGGTAGGGAGGCTACGAAGCACCGCACAAAGAGGAGATCTATTAGTCTATCTCATTCTCTCGTAGACTAAATCCTATATTGTCTCTTTTTAATGTCGCCATTTTTCGTTTCATCGAGTTTCAAATCACAACGGTGCTAAATAAGTTTTCACTTAAAAAAATCAGAGCAATTCACACGCGGTAGAAGTGAAACATTCAGAAAACTAAAGTAGACAAGAGTTGGGAGGATGCGAAGCACCGCACACAGAGGAGAACGATAGGCTGCGAAGCACAGCACAAAGAGGAGACCGATTATACTATCTCATTCTCTCGCAGGCTAAATCCTATGTATGCTTTTGTTTTTGGTGTCGCAATTTTTCGTTTCATCGAATTTCAAATCACAACGGTGCCAAAGGAGTTTTCACTTCAAATAGTTGTTAAAACGTTTTAAACAAAATTAAACGTTTTATTTTATTTTTGGAATAACTCAATGATTAAATTATAATATTTAATCGTTGAAGGCAATATTAGCAACTCGAGCAGAGCTCCGGCAAGACTAAGGTGCTGGGTACAATTCATAGATGCGGCCAAATCTTTTTCTGATTTTTCCATTTCAAATTTACGTTTGAGAGTCGCTAATATTGTCTTCAGTGATTAAAAATTAAACGTTCGTCTTTATTAATTAATAATTTCATTATTATTGATAATAATCACAATCTTTCTGGACTATTTTGCAATTATATGACGGTGACTAATTTGGGAGGCGGGTATGTACCGGGTACCTCGGAACGATTTATTGGATAACCAACACCTCTGCCATAGGTCACCACAAGTGGTTCGCTACGTTTGGTGACTTAGCAGGGGTGCCCGGGTTCATGGGGTGTCTGCCCACCAGCTGCATGGCAGGCCGGATCGAAAGAGAGTGGTTGAGTAAATCAGCCATACTTTCTCGGAACATCGCCTTGTACTGCAGTGGGAGGAATGGATTCATACGTCCGTCAGTCCTGGACAAATTGACCCTTAGATTCTTATTCACCCCTCATATCCTATGCCTTCCCTAAAACGACCCTCCACACAGCATCACTAAAATGACATAAAAAAAAAAAAAAAAATAATAAAAAACATAGGTCCTGAGGGGAATTATTTTCCTCAGGGCCTCCTTTGTGGAGCTAATTTAAAAAAAATAAAGTTGTTATTATAATATAAATAGTACATAAAAAAGATATTTAAAAATAATTAAAATGTTTTCCTTTCATTTTTCCTCAGATAAACCTAATCCATAGATAGAACAAAACACCGATCCTTTTGTTATTCTTTAGAAAAAGTTTTTTTAATGATCCTAATTATCAAGCTCAACAAGTCAAAGCTCTAAAATGGCGAGTTCTGGCGTCATGAAATTCCACAGCATTTTCTTCCTTTAAAGTTTAAAGGTTCATCTTCAATTGTTCAAAAAGAATTTTGATACTCAGATGAAGTCGCATAATATAAACCATTGATGCAACATAAAAGGGAACAACTCATCACACTCGGATAAACTATCTAAGCAAAATATATTCTACCTATAAAATTAATTTTAAGAAAGAACACGTCTAACAAAATGACAATATAAAACAACAAACGTGTAATTTCCCGTCCGAAGACGCCATTTTGTTACTTAACTGTCAGATCGAAAAGGCGCGGGAAACACCAGCCGTAGATAAATAAATAATGTTGCCAGCGTATAATTTAATGGCTGGATATATCACTGGCCGTGTGGGCGTGCGGCAGGTACCCCTCGTAGCTCTCTGTGCCTTTATAGGTTGGTAAGAACCGTATGTATTTGAATATTCATAACCTATTCGTTTATGTGTCTCTCTACATATTAAAACATTAATTTATGTCTTTGGATGGATGTATTTATGTAGATGTATGAAATGGAATAAAGAGGGAGTGGATGAAAAGACATTTTAAGAATAATATTATCACGCTGACGCCTGTTTTGAAACGGTTGTCTCCTTTGAGGACACTTTCACACGATGGCCGTTTGACATTTTGAAATGTTTAGCCAACCTCTCCATCGTTTTCATTGCATTGAAAAATTCTCTTTACTGTACGGTGTACACTCCTGTCAAACTGAAGAGGGCTTTTATTTTTTCAATCGAGAGATAAACTGGATTGTCGGTGTTCCTGATATAGGATTTTTTTCCTCACTAGATACATATGTAAGTGAAAAGTGTATCAAAATTTTTCAAAAATCTTTTTTTTTGGTGAATACCTAACAAGAGTCTCACCTGTTTCTTACCATCTTGAACCAGTGAGACTACAGCATCGCCAATTGGGGTATTTTTCGAGGCTGAAGGTAGTAGGGAGGTGAAGGAGATGTCAAAGAGGAAGTTGCAGAAATACCTGGCTATTCAGATCTGGTCACTAAACAAGGCTAAAGCCATTTGAAGCAACGTTTAAATTTTGAATGGTGGTATATTTAATACGAAATGTACTGGAGTGGACCGGCATTAGAAGTGTGGATGATCTATTCCGGGCAGCGCAAGACAGAGAAACATTTTCTGGAGTGATCGCCAACGTCGAGGGGACCTGATAGGGCACACGAAGAAGAAGAAAAAGTACTTCTACCTCCTGACATCAAATACTTAGATGACGTAGGAAGTAGGTATGCAAGTCATAAACCATGAAACAAAAGTGGTGAGGGGACGGAGATGTGAAAGACGAAGGTGCGAAAGTACCTGGCTATTCAGATCTGGCTTAATAGAAAATAATAAATTCCACTAAACACGCGTAAAGCCATTTCAAACAACGTTTCAATTCTGAAAGGTGGACTTTTTTGTGAGTGACTAATTGGGGTCAGGCTCATGGTAATGGTGAGGGGAAGGAGATGAGGAAGAGGAAGGCGGGGAATTACCTGGCTCTTCAGATCTAGTCACTAAACACGGCTAAAGCTATTTCAAACCACGTTTCAATTCCAAAAAGTGGTCTTACCTTTCAGGTCGATACTGAGAGTATCTTCTACTGTGTATCGCAAATATGGATAGGTACTATTTATTTTTTGAGTGAATAAATCATCAAATAACACAAATTAAACAAATAAAATTTACTTGCTCCGAGATTTGAACCCGCAACGTCAGGATTGTCAGTCAGAGCTTTACCCCTCGACCACAGAGGCTATCAGAACAAATACTCGATTTCATTAGCCAGTCTGGTGCCGAAAGGCATTAAAATCGAATCAATTCAATTTATATTAGAATAAGTTAACAATAATAATCTAAACGAAAATATGAAAGAGAATAAGACACAGAAAAACAGAAAAAGACAATGGTCGCAACTGGGACTCGAATAAATAATAATAATAATAAATAATAATCAACTGGTTAGACGGAGAGGTCTGGGTTCGAGTCCCAGTTGCGACCATTGTCTTTTTCTGTTTTTCTGTGTCTTGTTCTCTTTCATATTTGCGTTTAGATTATTATTGTTAACTTATTCTAATATGATATATTTCACTGATGGGAATAACCTTCAAAAAAGTATAAAAAGAAAGTTTTTCTTATAAAAATTGAACAATTCAATTTATTTGGTTTATATGTTTATTATATATTTTATTTTATTCAAAATATCTGTTTTTTTTCAATTGATATACAAATTATTACATGTTCCACTAATAAAGAAAAAAATACTAAAATATATTTTCCTCGCCATAAAGAGACATGGCTCTTTGGTTTTGAAGGGATGTTAGCATAATTATTTGTGTAATATGTACCTAAGTACTTTTAGGTCGGTACTTACAGATCACCGAGGGCCTGGTAGGAGACAAAAGTCCTGGCTGCGAAACGTATGAGAGTGAACCGGTATTAGAAGTGTGGAGGAGCTATTCCGGGAAACGCAAGAAAAAGATGCGTTTACCAGAGTGATCGCCAACGTCGGGGGACCTGATAGAGCACACGAAGAAGAAGAAAAAGTACTTCTATCTCCTGACATCAAACACTTAGATGACGTAGGAAGTAGGTATGCAAGTCATAAACCGTGAAACAAAGAAATAAATCAAATTGTGTTCTTACCTACAATAGTTGGCGGATTTCGAACACGAATACATAAGATTACTATAAATTATCATAAGATGGTAATACCATCGCTTCCTTGTATGGTAACATCCACAAATCTGTTAATCTACCGATTCCACAGTTGGTTCCCCGGCATACTTATATACAATATGTAGTCGGTTTAGGGAAAATACGGTGTACCTACTTACACAAAATATAACTTAAGTGTCCCCGAAGGGGTATGCTCAGGGGTTGTACCACCGAATACCAAAAGTACTTATAAAACATAAACAAGGATAAAACTACTTATATGACTTCAATATTTGATTTATCCCATCCCCTGATAAATTATCCTCAAAATTAAAACTATCTTTCTTAACTTTATCGGCACAAAGCACTCTTTTTAGTTTGATTTGCCTATTTAAAAAAAAAACTTCTTGTCTATAATTGTGCATTATATTAGCGATTACGTACAAAAAACGACACTATGAATAAACTCGTTTGATTTGCATACCAATGTAATATTAATGGTATTTTTTAAGTCGGTTTTACATTTGAAATTGATAAATAATGCACAAAAAATATAATTTTACGATAATACTCTATCACGGACAACTGCCTAGCATGGTGGCCGAAAAATCCCCAAATTATGTAACTATCAATGTGATGATTAAAGCAAAATAAAAATAAATTTACAAGTGTGCAGTTCATGCGCGGTAGAAGCGAAACCTTCAGAAAACTAAAGTAGACAAGAGTTGGGAGGCTACGAAGCACCGCACAAAGAGGAGACCGATTATTTTATGTCATTCTCTCGCAGGCTAAATCCTATACATGTACGACAATGTACGTGTTTGTCTCTTTTTGGTGTCGCTTTTTAGTTTTATCAGGTTTCAAATCACAACGGTGCTAAAGAATTTTTCACTTCAAAAAAAATAAAATATATATGATTTCGGGGGAAAACTGTCAGAGGATTAACTTTCGGATCACCTATAGTAGGTATCTCCCCTATGGTATCTGGTGTTCTATATGAAGAAAATACCTAGACTAGGTATACAAAGTAAAATACTAAGTATAAAAAGAGCCTATATGTTTTTTCTCCTCCAGCTAATCAGATCTGTGCTTTAAAGATAAGATTGAAATGCAAATATTAAACATTTACCTATATTTACGCATCTTTGCAGACAAACCACTAAAAATAATACATTTTTTCATGTTTTTTTTCTCTCAAAATTGACAAACTTGCAATACTAATTATCCTAATACTTACAATATTTATCGAAACTTTTTTTTCATATTCAAAGTTTACGAATGGCAAAACGTGCAGAAATATTTTTCATGCATCTGCACTAGGGATGTTATGGATATGCAATTTCGGATCTGGATACGGATACGGATATTTTTTTTTATTTTTTTTTTTATTCTTCATTTTAAGCACCCCCTAAACCGCCAAAGCAGTTTGTCAGCAGGTCAATTTAACAATATTAATATAACACTAAAGCACAAATATAACAAGAAACCACAATATGCAAAATAGATACAGAAGAATAATAATATTAGACCGGTTTCGGATACGGTTACGGATATGAAATTATTTCGGATTATCCGCTAGTTTCGGATAATTTCGGTTACGGATATTAGAATTTTAAAATTATAAAAGTAAAATACAAATGGCAAGATTTGACTTTTATTTCTAGCCTATATGATCATTTGTTTTTACAATCAGTCACGCGCGGCTTTTATGGCAAATGACGGCTCGGCCCGGCAAAACAAACAAAAACCTGTCGTAACCTGTCATTTAGACTCCGCCTTTATCCGAAACTTTTATTTCGGTTTCGGTTACGGATACGGATATTTTATTGTTTCGGATATCCGATAGTTTCGGATACGGTTACGGATCTCCATAACATCCCTAATCTGCACTTCTCGTTGGTTTTCCCATTTGCATAGATAGCTTGACATAAAAAAAAACATGGCGTCTCTAGTTCCTCTTCTGGCCATCTGTAAATAAATCATTTTAAAACAGTGCACAATAGGCTGGTAGATACCTAACCACCTACCTAATATTATGTTTTATTCACGGGACTGGGCCGCCATTTCAACTTATAAATCACATTTTTTATTCCCCACCTCATAAAACCCGATTAAAATTCTGACTGTTAAAGGCGCGTACATTTATAAAGAAAATACATTCATTTATCATCCTGGCAATACTGTTTTCAAGATGGCAGCCGGTGGGCGGGAAACAGTTGAAGTAAATCTCTAAATTCGAATCATGAAATAGGTATACATTATTTTCTGTCGTTTTAGTTCGCCCATACGCCATACGTCACATCCATGGTAGGTTTGTTTGTAGTGATTAGGAACCTACCACTAAATCTATGGCATCAGATGGACTTAAGTTTATTAATGATGGTCTGAAAAGGATTCCACTAAAAGGTGACCGTCCACCTCAGAAAGTTCATAAAGAGTGGTGATAAAAAAATGGTTAAATAGGTTAAGTTAGGTTAGGGTTACCGGCTATTTTTAATTTATTTTTTCATAGCTTTTAATGACCTTTCTGAGGTGGTTCTGAGTGGGTTTTATTCTGAACTGGCATGGAACCCACTAAAAGATACTCCAAATGTGGCATTTTGTTGAAATGACCCGTTCTCATGTGACTAATTTCAACTGTGTACAAATGTTGGGCGCGTGTTTGGCGATGCCAATACTACTTGCCGTGACAATAAATTTTTAAGTACGAAATATAATTACAAGGATAATATTGAAGTGTGAGCGAATTCCAAAAATTCAAAAATGTCAATGCGCTGATGGTTTTGCTTTTGTTCTTAAACATATATGGCTGAAGTTCTTTCTAACACACTAAATAACAACAGTCGAAAATGAGACAAACGGTGAACGTATGTCTGCACCCCCCCGAAGAAAACATACAATACTCATCATACATCTCCCTCACACATATAAATAAAATGAAACGCAAGGAAAAAGTCGTACTTTGGATGAAACATTCACACGCATTTTGTTTGTCTCGCCATTATTTAATGTGTAAGAAAGAGCTACATCATTATAGCGATAAGGAAAGTATGTTTATTACCCTTTTTGCCGTCACGTACCGTAACCGCGAATCGCCACGGTAATTATACTCATAACAGTACTCAATCTCCTTCCCTTCTCCGCTTACTTCAGCATCTGAACAGAACATACCCCAAATAGGAATGCATAGACCCAATGGCTCCAGGCAGTTGAAACTCTAGTAAAAACAAATAAACAAAACGCATTCCTTCAAAATTGAAGAACATCGAAGACTTTGCGTGTTTTGCAAAAGATTTTAAAGTCCATCACGCACCAAGTTCCTTTTGGTTATACCTATCGTCGCTTTTGTATTGTTACCCTGTTTATTGTTGCGCTGTTTCTACCCAGAGATAGATGGCGTTGCATGGTTGTGTTATTAGGTGTGCCTCGCCGGGATTCGAACCCGGCATCAGGGTTTGATTGATCGTTGCAAGAATCATCGGACAGGAAGATTATCGACCGAGATACAGAGATCAGTGTTAGGATGGGATAAAAGAGGTAGATAACCATTGAAAATTTACAAATCAGTATTTATTGATGAATTTTTGAATTAATAATTAAGAGGGTAAATCAAATAAGAACACTTAGCACGGATTGTTTCAACAAATTTTAACAATTCATCAAACATTTTAAGTTAATTTTTACGTTTTGTGTAATATATTTGAGGCGATTCAATAGTACAGCAAAAAATCGAAATCGGAATTCACGCCCCTTTATGGGAGGAGTTTAAAAATACTTGGAGAAAAAGATTTTGGAAAGGTTGGAAAAGGTATTTGAGATTTTTTTTTACTTCTATTCCCTGCTCCGTCCGGGAGAGTACTGACAGAAAATAGGTGTGGCTGCCAGTCGTTCTTTGGTGGACGGTATAAGGTTCACTTTGAAATTCCAAATTCGTCGACTGCCGTATTGTCGCCGTGATGTCAAAAATAACAACGCGAAAATGCATATTATATTTTATTTTGTGTGGTTCGGGCGTAAATTTCAATTTTTCTTCGATTATCATAAAAGAAACTGAATTTGCCATATTAAACAATAAAACCATATCCGAAAAGAGATTTCTAAATAGGAGAGTTAAGACTTCAAAGTGTTTTTTATAAACCTTATAATTTTTTTTTCTAGGCTTATTAAAAGACTTATAAAAAAAAGTGCGATATTTTTAAGAGCCAAGATATGTTCTAGAGGCAGTATTTAATTGAAGCATCTATAATACTTCTAAGAGATCAAATTTTCAAAACAAAAACATACGATTTTGTATGATTTTGCAGTATTTAGTATGGTTTCATCTTAATGTTTATACAGTCTCCCATTACGCTTCAAGCTGCTATCTGTCAAAAAAATAAAATCAAACAAAACAATTCAATTCGAAATCGGCGAAGCTGGCCTGATACCCATAGAAAAGTCAAATAACAGCCTTAGAAAATCACACAAATCTGACAGGAGATCTGGTCCATTATCTCTCTCGTTATCTATAACGATCCCACAAAAAATACAGAATCGGTCGCAGATATCTTGTTGTCCAGTGTTTCACTGGTCCAACTTCGAGAATTCTTTGACGTTTTCCAGTGTTTTACTACAAAATGAATAGGAATGACCCCTTTTAATATATTGTGACAGTAGCACAGATATCTTTCTGTCCTGAGGTAGTGAGATTATGACAACCCCAATGTAAATAATGCTAATAGACACTTTTATAACCAAAAAAGGCAATAAACATACATTTCTTATCGTTAAAATGCTGCAGCTCTTTCTTACACATTAAGAAAGATGAATCACACAAAATACGTGAGATGAATGACAATATTTGAATATTTCCTTTTGAGGGAGTCCAGACATACGTTCACTGTTTGTCTCATTTTCGACCGTTGTTACTCAGTATGTAAGAAAGAGCTGCAGTTATATGTTTAAGAACAAAAGCAAAACCATCAGCGCGTTGACATTTGACGTTTTTGATTTTTTTTCATTCACTCACACTTCAATGTTATCCTTGTAACTATATTCCATACTTTCAAAATTATCGTTAAGGCTAAGTAGTATTGTAGAGGTCTACAGAGACTTCACTAAGCGGTGTGTGAGAGAGATGCATTGGCGTTTTTCGAGGGACGGGGTTTTGGGTTATTCTTCATGCTCGTATAACTATAAATAAAGAAAAATAAAAAAGGTTTACGATTCCTGATTAAAATCCACAGTTTTGATACGTTCCTCGCCGATCTCACTGCAGCGTATTTCAACGAAAAACCCTTTGATTTCGAATCTTTCAGCCCCCGGGCTGGACAATAAATAATAACGCCGGTCTGAAGGATTCACATAAAGCATTCCGGCATACCATCGCGCCGTCTCCTCGTGGGGATAGGCAGATACACCACACATTCCTGGCGCAACCAACGAGATGATTAGTGACCTATCGAAGCAATCAATTTTCTGACACGCGTCAAACAATCTTCTTTTTTTAATCTTATATGTAGGTTAGATATCCAATATGGTTACCGGTCCTCTTCACCACCGTCCAAATTCTTGTGTATGTATTGTATCTACTATGTTTATTATCAAAGGTGACAAAATGGTGGAAATATAAATTTTTTAAATGAATTTCAATTTTCTAATTTATTCAATTTTTTTATAATAACTTTTGGAGGTTATTCCCATCAATGTAATATATCATTGAAGAAGAAGATATCTAACACTTACAATCTAAACGAAAATATGAAAGAGAACAAGACGCAGAAAAATGGAAAAAGATAATGGTCGCAACTGGGACAAGAACCCAAAACCTCTCGTCTAACCGAAACGTGCGCTTTTACCAATTCAGCCATTGTCACCTTCTAAGAAACCGTCATAAATTGTCTCACATTTTCATTTTTTTAAAGATTAACAACATTATTTTCAACTAATTTTTCCATCATATGTAACTACCCTTTTTTCGTTGGTCCCAAGATTTACAAGATTTTTTTTACAACATTTTGATTTACAAGCTCATTAGAGTTATCTTTTACTTATTCTCATTAACGCATCTTTTCAACTTTAAATATATTTTTTATCATTATTAACCTACCCTTTATTGTGTACCTTTATTTATTATGTACCTCGCATTTATCTTAAGTTACTTACATATATTTTTTTAAGTATGTATATATTTTTTACGCATTCCGATATAATTATTTATTTATTTATTACACGCCCTAATGGGCTTTTACATTCTAGTCTATAAGTTGAGTATCACAGTTATTTTAAATACTTCAAAACTAAAACAATAAAGAAAATATAATATAAAGAAAAAAATGTAACAACAAAAGGATATAATAAAATAAAATACATTGGTAAAAATGATAAGAAGTCACACATTAATAGATATTCAATATATTCACAAATTGCAGACATTATACACGTCTGTTTTTGTCTAGATTTATAAAAGAATTGGAATAAACACTGTTTATATCTGTGGTTATTTGGTGAAATATATCTCCCAGATCAGAATATTTATTTCCGAGACTGTGAAATCTCGTAATCGGGGAATTTTGGTAAGACAGTGTCTTGGTGTTGTTACAGTAAAAGGGTAGTAAATGTCGGCAAGATCTTTTGGGTATATGGCTGTTGATTAATTTAAGCAAATCAGGGCAGTCAATTTTGTAATGCAGTATTTTATGTAATAGTATTAAATCTGTGTTCATTCTTCTTTCTGAAAGTTTAGGGACATTTTATCCAGTAGGTAATTATAATCAATATTATGTACAGCAATATTCGATTTATAGTTTATGTACTTCAGTAACTTATGTTGAATCTTTTCAATGCTGTCGGAATGAATATTGTAAAAGGGAGACCATAATATGGAGTTATGCTCTAGTTGGCATCTGACAAAGGCTATATATAACATGATAAATGCGACTAAATTATTAAAGTCTTTTGCAGCTCTCAAAACAAAACCGAGAGTCTTAAGGGCCTTATTGATAATTAATATGACATTTAAAGGTTTGTTTGCTATCGAACATTAAACATAGGTCAATAATTTCACTAACGCACTTTAATACTATATTGAAACGGAATAGAATAGAAATTCGAAAGATATTGAAAAAGTCGGGATTGCCCCAGGAAGACGGAACAATCTACGGATTCAAATAAGAAAATTAGACCAGTACTCACGTACGCAGCTGAGACTTCGGTACTAACTAAGAGGAATGAGCGAGCACTGGACGTTTTTGAAAGGAAAATTTTAGACCGGTTTTAGAAAATGGATTTTGGCGCAGACGTTACAACAATGAATATACTCTGTTTAAGGAGCTAAACGTCACAAAATTTATAAAACTGGAAAGACTTCGGTGTCTGGGTCATGTGGAAAGAATGACCGAGCATCAAGCACCAAAGTCCCTGCTGAACTCAAGACCGGTTGGGCGAAGGAGCCTGGGAAAACTAAGATTAAGATGGAGCGACAACGTCCTCAAAGATATATCTACGTTGTAGCTTCTAAACTGGAGAGAGCTGGCACAAAACCGAGATAAGTGGAGAAAGACTCTTGAGGAGGCCAAGAGTGATGATGATGATGTGTACAAAGCCAAATCACAGCTATTATCAAAAATTGAACGAAACTCTTATCCCACATAACATATCTGCGTATGTACAAAATTTGAGAAGGTACCTAAATATTGAATATGCACTTTATTATTTAGTAGATGAATTATAATTGTTTGTTCTTCCTATATATCTGCATTATAGGTTGATACAAACACCCCTGCGATCCATAACGTCAAAAAGTAATAGAAACATTAAAAATAAAAACCTCGAATT
The DNA here is from genome assembly GCA_917563855.2 of Limnephilus lunatus. Taxonomy (NCBI): domain Eukaryota; kingdom Metazoa; phylum Arthropoda; class Insecta; order Trichoptera; family Limnephilidae; genus Limnephilus; species Limnephilus lunatus. Next base: position 25,964,773 of record OU830596.1, read on the forward strand.
TCACACAAAGCCATAATAAATCGTTAGCCATAAAATAAAATACAAAAGCGAGAATTTTATACCTACCCACGAGTAAAATATTAAATATGTTATGAGTTTGATAAACCCATTTTTTGAAACCATTTATTTGAAACAATAATTCAAAATGTACGATAATTAATCAAGAAATATTTTTATAAAGTTTTTTTTTAACGTTCAGAATTTTATCAGGGAAGAAAAGATATTATTTATAATACTTTTTTTAGATATAGGTACCTACAGTCATGTTGTATTGAGTCAAATCCTTTAAATATAGGGTGATTAAGATATAAGTGACTTTTCGATTTTTTTAAGTGAAAAATTCTTTACCCCCGTTGTGATTGGAAACTCGATGAAACGAAAAAGTGACACTAAAAGAGACAAACACAACTGATGTTGTAGTAGCTAAAAAAAATGGTTTTTTTTTAAATTTTAACGTTTTTATGAAGATCTTTCAGTATGTGGATACGGCGCATCCCTTAACTGAAAGAATTCTTTAGGATTATTTAGGATCTTTAGATCTTCGTACAAAATGTTGAAATTTAGAAAAAAAAAATTTCAGCTACAACAACGTCAATACCGTCATATTTTTCAATTTTAGCGCTCTATGAAAACTCACTGACCGCCACTGACATCTATAGGATTTAGTCTGCGAGAGAATGAGATAGACTAATCGACCTCCTCTTTGTGCGGTGCTTCGTAGACTCCTCACTCTCTTTTTTGGTATAGATTCATTAGGCCTCAGCATACATTGGTGTGAGCAATTTGGTGAGTCAGCGGCATCCGCCGGCTGCCACCTCGGCATCTCGAGGAAAGCAAAATGACAACACGTCTGTTTGGCGAAAATTCCGTTTATTATAATTGTTTTGGTTGGTTTTTGCGCTTGCCACCTCGTGGACTTACACCAACCTGCCCTATACTAATACATATTGTACATATATTGCATTTTCCCATTAAGCACTTGCTTACTGCTTACTAACAACGTATGCAGGGACATTGGAGGTCTAAATTCGTTCTAAACTAAATGTCCTTCATTCTTTCGAAGAAATTAGAATCTTGCGAGAGCCTTGAAGGAGTAACTTTCTGTTACTTATACCAGGGCGGTAAAATGGTGGATAACCTCCAATGTTTTGGTTAGGTTAAGTTAGGTTAGGTAGAACATTATAAAAAATCAAGTCAATGACTTTTTGAAACATCACGATTGATCACGATGATACTAATTTGGTTTGCAAAAAAAAAGAAACACGTCCCTCTATTAAAAAATTAAATATGATGACAAACAAACAACATAATATAATGTATAATACGTTAACTATGATGTACAAGCTTAAAAATAGTATGCACCCAAATTATCTGCAAAGTAATATAATGTACCTACCCTGAAAATGTTTACAATTATCTACGAGAAGACGCAGAGATTTTAGGCTTCCCAAAACTAAACTTTCGTGCACACAAAACAGCGCGTTTTATAAAGGCAAAAACTTTATAATAACCTACCAAATGCCGTAAAAGAAGCCTCAAGCCTTAGCACTTTTCGTAGGATATGTGCTTTATATGTAAAAATAGTTTTTGATGTAAATACGAACACACTCAACAATATTATTTAAGTAACCTAGTGATCCGTTTCTCTTTAATGTTTTTTTTTGTAGTTATGTTTTTTTCTTAAAATGTATTTGTAAATGTAACTGTATCTCGTAAATTGTATTTTTTTTATATTTTCCTACTAGATGTATGAAATAATTTGCGTAGGTACATCTAAATAAAGATTCAAAAACAAACAAAATTGTAGGGCATACGTGTAATATTGGTGATATTATGCTTACAACCTATGTATACATCGCGTTATGTACCGGGACATAGTTATTTCTCATATGGAGGACATGACAGAACTCAGCGCTTCTTTTATCTTACAAATTAAGTCACGAGACGCAAGAGATTGCCTACTAATAAAAAATATATGGATCATTTTGTATATCTCCATTTTAAGCGCTCTTTTATCTGTGAATCAAATAAACCATAAGAAAATCTTCCGCAATTTTTATAACGCCGTGAACTTCAATATCCCCCTGTTTATTTTTTTCTTTTCTGTAGAGTAATATTTTCGGCTCGCCCTTACAACGTATAATCAAGGAATTATAAATTGGTACGGATAATATATTTTTGAGTTCGTACGGCAATACCGGGCAGCCCGGCAGAGCTGGAAATGATTAATGTGCCCGTAAATCTAATTGCCCGACCATTTAAATCTGACCCACACGGTACCTTAGTACTATTTATTATTTATGGTCAATTCAACGATACGGACAGGGAAAAGTACTGTACACAAAGTTAAAACATTTGACTGCATTTGTTATATAAATACATAACTTTGTAGACGAAAATGTACGCATAGGTATATTCCTTTACATAAATACACTAGAATCTACAGCAAATGGTATATTATATCAACCTATGCGCCAAATGCAAAACATTCATTGCATAACCGTTTTGATAGATATTCCACGCATTTTGGTGGAAAGTCCGTGCAGGTTGGTGGAAAGTCCGTGCAGTTTGATGGAAATTCCGTGCAGGTTGGTGAAAAGTCCATTCAGTGTGATGGAAAGTCCGTGCAGGTTGGTGGAAAGTCCGTGCAGTTTGATGGAAAGTCCGTGCGGGTAAGTGGAAAGTCCGTGCAGGTTTATGGAAAGTCCGTGCAGTTTGATGGAAAGACCTTGCAGGTTGGTGGAAATTCCGTGCAGTTTAATGGAACGTCCGTGCAATTTGATGGAATGTTCGTGCAGTTTGGTGGAATGTTCGTGCAGTTTGATGGAATGTTCGTGCAGTTTGATGGAATGTTCGTGCAGGTTGGTGGAAAAACCGTGGAGTTAGGAGTTAGGTGGAAAGTCCATGTATTTTGATGGAAGGTCCATACATGGTGGAAAGTCTGTCCAGTTTTGGTTAAAAGTCCGTACAAAGTACAATCCATTTACGGTAGGTATTTACATTCTCAACCTATGCGCCATAACCCACTTTCCACTTTTTTTTACATCAATTCTCACAGGAGGTCCTGAAGAAAACAATTTCGCTCGGGGCCTCTGCCATCTTTGTGGACGCTCTGTGGAGGTTTTTTTTAGGGAAATGAAGGAGAAAAGTTCTGGGCAGGAAAAAGGTATTAGGGGTGTGTAGAAATCTGGGGTGCGTCCAGGAGTGACGGACGTATGAATCCATTCCTCCCACTGCCCATAGAGCCCGGCTGGAGAAGTTAAAAGGGTGCCTTCAATCAACATCTCCCGATCCGGCCCGCCATGCAGTAGGAGGGCAAATGGATCCGTCAGCAAGAAATGATACGTCGGCCGTAGACAAACCTCTCCCCATGAACCACCCCCGCTAAATCACCAAACGTGGCGAACCTCTTGGAGTGACCTACGTGAATACTACGTAACATTATTTGTATGAAATTAAACAACTTTGTAGAAATAGGTATAAACTAATTACTTTTTTATCTTTGTTTTTTTCTCGTTTGAACTGTACTTTGAACAAAATAAAAAACAAACTAAAAAAAAAAACATTATAAAATTTCAGTGATTTGGAATGACTTCTCGCCCACCTGTATGTTTTATGGATGTTCAAAAATTGTACATAAAATATAAAACTATTGGTGTGTGCATATACACGAGTTGGTAGTGGGTAGGTACAACATATTACATATTTATACATACGTATGTATTGTTTCCGGAAATCTAAACAGTCGCATTTTTAATAGATGGAGATTTACAAAATGCTTAGAATTAGTCCACACCGTTGGGAAAATGACGGCTATACACATTTTTAATGGTTACACATGTTTTTCTAATAGAAATGAAGTAATTACTATTTTTTTTATTTATTTCTATGCTCGTATATACAGTACCTATTTACAAATCTAATTATTTATTTAACGCCCGGAGGGCTTTTATATTTTGGTTGCACAATTTTAACAAGAGATATAATTTTGAAAGAAATAATAAAAATAAAATTACGTTAAAAATGCACACAATTCATATAAATAAACAAGAAACAAAGCTGAGAAATTCAGCGATTAGATAGGTTTACAAAAATACATGATGTGTAAAGGAATAGTATTGGAATAAATATTTTACATGATCCACAAAACTCGCCACGTTGATATTAAATATGTCAATATCATCTAAGTATTGATTTCCCATAGTGTAAAATCGTTGAATCGGAAAGTGGGCAATGTAGTTACGCTTATGAGTGCTACAGTAGAATAGTGTATTTTGTCATGTTGTTACTATGGGTATTCGTAAGTTTATGAGTTATAGTATACGGTATTATAAGTATACATGTAAATATACTAATTTATTTAATTATTAGCGCCTTGAAGGCTTTTACTTGTATGCATTATCATAGATAAGTTCTTTATAATGTTAAGTATATACTACATAACATAATAAACTGAATGTGAAAGATGTATGTAGGTGCAAACAAGTAGGTATGTAGTTCATTATTATATAAAGTTGTACAAAAGAGTTCAATAAGTGCAAGTATAATAAGGGTTAAAAAGGGTACTATGAAAGTAGTTACAGACCAAAATTTTTGTGGATGTTATTATAAACATAAATTTTAATAATTTGCTGTAAAGCAAGTTTATAATTGTAATTAGCAAACCTTTATTACCCTCGATTGGATGTTTTACAGAAGTTTATCGGCGCAAATAATACAAAACATGTTTATACTACTTATAAAATTTAGTGATCGTAAAAAAAATAATGGTAAAATACAGAACTGTATGCATGCATATGGGATCGCTTCGTTCAGAAAACATTTTTTTATGTTCTCAAAAGTTGTCTTGACAGAGGCTCATTCCTGTTATATCTTGAAAGAAACCATTCTCTTGTTAAAAATATTATGAACTAAATATACAATTTGGCAGTCCTGAAACGGGTATCCTTCCCAGTTGGACAGACAAAGTATCATTTTGTAATATATTGTAATATTTATATGTATATAAATAAATAAATAATAACACTTTATCTGAAATTATGAAAACATGCGAACACCTCAGTACAGGCTCTTCTAGTGAGGTGTTCACAAAATACTTTTAGGTATTTACCTATTTACATAGAGTTACGGATCATTTGTTTCTACTTATTACTAAACTTATTATCCATGTAAACCAATGTAATAAACTGTAATGTGTATGTATGTTCAAGAATAGAAATAAAATAAATAAATCAATAATGTCACTACCAATTCGTTTATGAACTCCCTTATAGATACCAAGCATACACTACACAGCTTAGGAAAGCAATGTGCAGAAGTAGAAGAAATGTTGAATAGCAACGAAAGAACTTCCAAAAAGCATTTGAAAACAGTTATTAGTTTACATTTTCTTTAAAAAAATTATAAATTTTGGTTCATTCAAATCACATCGATAGCAGGAATTTGAAATGCTGTAAAGGACAATAATTCCAAATATGAGTAAAATATGTCATTTTTCTACTTTTTAAACGACTTCGAAAAGGAGGAGGTTATCAAATCGACGGTATTTTTTTAAAAATTATTTATTTAAATTATTTTTTTTATGTTTGTTACCTCAGAACTTTCGATTGGGTGAACCGATATTGATGATTCTTTGTTTTATTAGAAATCTGGTGCTTCCCGTGTGGTCCCATTTTAATTTGGTTCAGTTCTGATAGTGGAATTCATGAGAAAACCATATAGGTCTTAAATTTGCAATAAGTATGTGCGCGACAATTGGACGAATAACTCAATATTACGCCAACAGATTTCGATGATTCTTTTTTTGAAGTAAAACTTCTTTATGCACGCTCGTCACTTAAATAAAAATAAAATAAACAAAAATTTTAACAAAACAAAAAACGACTTAAAAAAATGCTTTTAAATAAATAATTTTGTACGATTGTTATTTTTGGAGTCGGTGTCAGCCAAGATCTCCACATCTCACCTATAACTACCTATGTATGTAGTTACCTTGGCTGACACCGACTCCAAAAATAACAATCGTACAAAATTATTTTTTTACTTTTTAGTGCATTTTTTTAAGTCGTTTTTTGTTTTGTTAAAATTTTTGTTTATTTATTTCTTTCGATCTGCGTCATTGAAATAATTCTATAAAAATAAGTATCCACCTACAGCGAATTTTGAGAATTTAATAATAGGTATCTAGGATAAAAAATGTTAAAAGCATTTTGAAATGTGTTATTTTATAAACAAAAAATTATAATTACCATTCTACAAAAACCGAGAAATGATTTTTTGAAAAATAAAAAAAGATTTCTTTCCAACTTTATGAACAATTAATGTTTCGATATGATTATAGATTTTCACGGTTAAAGTATTTTTGTTATTTATTTTTGGGGTGTTATGCCGTTTTACGCTACCTCCTTCTTTAGCCAACGTTTCGGACAGCGTTACAGTGTCCCTCTGCCCTGATGATGGAAACGCCTTTCGAAACGTAAAGCTTTTGACTCGCAATCTGGTCGCGGGATGGAATCCCGGCGTGGGCAAATAATTTTTTTTATTAATTTGTGTTATTTCACGATTAATTCATTAAAAATAATATATGGTATATTTGCGGCACGTTCCAGAGTGGAATTTTATTGCCCTGGTGTAACGTTGCTTGAAATGGCATCAGCCGTGTTAGATGACCAGATCTGAATAGCTAGGTACTTCCCGACCTTCCTCTACCGCATCTCCTTCCCCACTACCTTCAACCTCACAACAATCACAACATACCCCAATTGGAAATGCAATACATTCACTGGCTCCAGACGGGAGCAGCTGGGACTCTTGTGAGATATTCATATAAAAATAAGGTAGTCCAACACGGCATAACACCCCAAAAGTAGATAAATAACGAAAATTAATGTTTCGTACTTTCAACATATCAAATTCAGTGATCGATATGTTTTATTTATGGGGTGTTATGTTATATTTTTGTATTGTTATATTTTTGGGGTGTTATGCCGTTTTACGCTACCTCCTTCTTTAGCCAACGTTTCGGACAGCGTTACAGTGTCCCTCTGCCCTGGTGATGGAAACGCCTTTCGAAACGTAAAGCTTTTGACTCGCAATCTGGTCGCGGGATGGAATCCCGGCGTGGGCAAATAATTTTTTTTATTAATTTGTGTTATTTCACGATTAATTCATTAAAAATAATATATGGTATATTTGCGGCACGTTCCAGAGTGGAATTTTATTGCCCTGGTGTAACGTTGCTTGAAATGGCATCAGCCGTGTTAGATGACCAGATCTGAATAGCTAGGTACTTCCCGACCTTCCTCTACCGCATCTCCTTCCCCACTACCTTCAACCTCACAACAATCACAACATACCCCAATTGGAAATGCAATACACTCAATGGCTCCAGACGGGAGCAGCTGGGACTCTTGTGAGATATTCATATAAAAAGAAGGTAGTCCAACACGGCATAACACCCCAAAAGTAGATAAATAACGAATATTAATATTTCGTACATTCAACATATCAAATTCCGTGATCGATATGTTTACACTGATTCACATTTCTTCGCCGTCGGTATAATTGTTTGTCATCCATTTTTATGTTTTAAAAAATAGATTATTTTGTATTTGAAGCTATTTGTTCCGTAAAAAAATAAATTAATTAAGTACCATATTTTGCTATGTAATTTAATTTCATGCTTAGGTTTACTACCTGCATCCCCGAAGAGAACATTGTAGATAGGTACGTACCTAAAATTTGCAAAACGATAATTAATTATGAAGTTCGATGTTATTCACTTTTCCTATCGGAAGTGTGACAGCATCGAAGCTATAGATATACCAAGATAGAGCAGTTAAAAACCGTGTTATTTTAACCGTGGTACATCAGCTAAAACATCCAACGTTTTACCCGCTTTTTTACACTCATTTTTACCTCAAATGAACAGTTATAAATAATAGTTCGTCGCTTTGTATTAAAGTTAAAACGTGTTATTAATTTAAATTGCTAACGAATAATTTAATCAAATTTGAAACAATCATTTTTGATTGATTTATATGTTTTCCGCGGTGTGCGTCTTCGCTAATTTCCAAGCGTCAGCTTCGCTACTCGCCACTAGATGTCGGTATAAAGGTTAATTGTATAAACGGCTAATTACGCATTTATAAATTTATACCACGCGGACGGATGAACATTATTTCAAAGAGTAGTGATTTTGTAAGTAAATTATATATAATACCTAAGATCAACGCTAAATTAGGAGGATTTATGATTATTATATTAATTTATTGTTATGTAAATAGATACGTAGGTAAATAGGAACCTAAACGATTTTTTGCAATGTTAATGTTTCAAACATTAACTGTGTAGATATATATTGCATTAATTATTTGGATTTCACTCATTTTCGATGACATTAATATTATATTACGACAATTCGGCGGGCGTTATCGAGGGGTAAGGCTCTTGACTCGCAATCCGAAGGTCGCAGGATTGTCTCCCGGCGTGGTCAAATACATTTTATTCGATTAATTTATGTTATTTCACAATTAATTAATTTAAAATAATATATGGTATATTTGCGGCACGTTCCAGATTGGAAAATTCTCTCAGTATCGCCCTCGTGTAAGACCACCATTCAGAGTTGAAACGTTGCTTTAAATGGTTTTAGCCGTGCTTGGTGACCAGATCTGAATAGCCTAGTACTTTCCCACCTTCTTCTTTCCCTCTTCCACAACGTACCCCAATTGGGGATGCCATAGTCTCAATGGCTCCAGACGGGAGCAGCTGGGACTCTTGCGAGGTATTAACATATTTTTTCCTTAAATTGTATTGCATCTGGATGTATGTATCTGTACCCATTTTATAGCATGTAGCTTTATTTAATAAATACATATATAAGTTTGTGTTAATTTTTGTTAAAACTCATTGTATTTATGCATAAAAGTAATTATAAAGTAGGTACCTACCTACCTTTACTAGTATTAAATATTGTAGGACCGAGTTGTTTGGCGGTCCGTCCTCTCTGCCTACCCCTGCGGGGAAACGGCGTGATGGTTAGTTAGTTAGTTAGTTAGTTAGATATCGCTCTTTTAAAAACATCCATTTTGAATCGACTAGTTGCGTGAAATGGCAATAATGTGTTTAGTGACCAGATATGAATAGCCAGCTAATTCTCAACCTTCTTCCTCTCCATCTACTCCCCCTACTTTCTTCAACTTCGCAACATATCCATATTGGGGATTTTTTATTGTTATACGGCACAAGCGTCCCAACTACTCCCAACCGCCCGGAGCTAGTGAGACTATGGCATTCCCAATCGGGGGATGTTGTGAGGCTGAAGGTAGTGGAAAGGGGAAGGAAATGGGGAAAAGGAAGTATCCAGTCACCAAACACAGCTTAAGCCATTTCGACCAACTTTTCAATTATGAATGGTGGTCTTACACTAGGGCTATACTGAGAGTATCTTCCACTATAAATATAACTTATATTATTTTTAAATGATTAAATATTTAATTAACACAAATCAATAAAATAAAATATATACTTTCGCAGGCCGGGATTTGAACTCGCAACCTTCGCATCGCTAGTCGAGAGCCTTAACATAAATTATGTTTTTAATGATTAAATTGTGAAATAAAACAAATTAATTAAAGAATAGACGTTGTGCGCTATTCACATAAACAAGAAGGTATTCTAGGGCATAATTAAAAAACGTATATTATTTGTAATATATCTACGCAGTCTATTTTTACGAATCAAGCAGTGAATCAAAAACAGGCAACAAACGGAACCAAACGAAGTGTGGCCTAACACTTTAATACGTTCATTCATCGCCCCGTGCACAGGGGCATGAGGGGGGCGATAAACTAGGGGACATCATAGCCTCATTGTGTGGCGCCGTGTCTATGAGAACCACTACATTTTATTAGTACCTACATAATGATTATCATTTAATTCTGCTTTTTTTTCTGTTTCATACAACTATATTTTTTCAACTTTCTTATTCAGTCAACAACGCAAAATTAATTAACAACTAAAACGCCAATCAAAAAATTCCCCCTGTGTCAGTGTCATCTTTGAGGATGCTGTGTGGAGGGTATTTTTAGGAAAAGGAAGGAGAGGAAGTTCTGGGAAGTAAAAAAGTATGGGAGTGGGTACGGTCAATGTGTTCAGAAGTGACAAACGTGCGAATCTTAGGGTCAATGTATATAAATAAATATATAAATAAATGTTTATTCCGGTATGTGGGGAGAATAGTGCAATCCCACACATTCCATAAGGGTTATAAAATATACATTTTAAAGAGAGAAGCAGGTGATATGATTGTACATGAACAAAGGTAATAACAAAATAAAATCATAATAATTAGCTTTTAGGATTCTGTGACCACATTAGGTGCCAGTATTTTTCTCCAGTGTGCATCAATGCTGGATGATGGACTGAGGCGGGCTTCCATGACGAGGATATTTCCAGAGCTGCTTATCCTTTCCCTCTCCTAATCTCTCCCTCCCACTACGTATCCCTCCATCTTTGATTTGTTGGATTTGTCTCCGCCCCGAATACCAGAATAGCTATTAAAACATCGAAAAAATTCACGAAAAAAAGTTATGAAGAAAATTATTTTCCTCATACATTTTGTACGGAACGAATTCTCATCTTTTGAAAGAACTGCAGCAATATCAAATTCCAAATATTAAAAAACGTCAAATAACGTCAATGCGCTAATTGCTTTGCTTTTGTTCTTAAACATATAATGCTGCCCCTCTTTCTTACACACTAAATGTCAACAGTCGAAAATGAGACAAACGGTGAACGTATGTCTGCACCCCTCCAAAGAAAAATAAAATAATTATTAATAAATCTCCCACATACATGTAAAGAAAATGAAACGCATTTCCCGTAAGTAAATTTAAAACTAAGAATATCACAAAAAAATATTAATCCGTATACAACGCCATCTCTGATACTAACCAAAACAAAACACGGACAGTTGCGCATCAATAACTGCTTCATTGTGTAATTTTTAACTTAATAAAAAAATGTGTTTAATTCAGCTAATAAGTTAACACAACAGTTATCGATTCTGAGGCGGTACGAAGTTCGCCGGGTCAGCTAATAATAATATAAAATCAGAACGTTTCCAGTTTCCAGACCTAAAATCAGCAGTCTTCACAACTAGACCATGAGCCCCACCTAAACATCTAAACCTAAACCAACATTAAAGAATCATCCTTAATCCAATAATCACCGCCGTCACAACACGCGTTTCGATCTTCACACCTCGCTAAACAAGTGCCCCTTTCTTGATCGCGTTCGTTTGTCCTTTGTAACCGGAGTGCACAGTGACAATACGTCTGTAACACAATATCATTATATTTAATGCTAATGAAGAATGGCTAATTTGGGCACGTGCAAGACGCGTGGCTTGTTAGCTCTAAGCGACTAGAGTTGGGAGAGAATTGCTCATCTGAAGATAATCTCATTAGGGCGTGTGAACTTATATAACTCGCGATCTAATGGGGTGACATTTTTAATGCCAGGTACATCCCAACTTTCATCTTAATCATAACGCAAGTATACTGATGAATTTGGCAGCCACATCTGGTCTGGAGCTCCAAAATACCTAAAAAAAACCCTCGATTCTGTGCAGAAAAGGGCCGTCCGTTTGGAAACTGCAATCTTTATAGCACAGGCGTCAGGAATGCTGTCCATTCTCTACCGGTATTTCAATGTAAAATGCTTCGAGGAAGTAGTTTTATTGATTCCTTCGGCACAGTCGGAAAACACGCCGAACGCGCGGCCGACATTTGTGAACAATTGACAATTGTTACACGGGAACTGGTCTTTTCCAGACTGGTTCTTGAGTTCAACAGCTAGGCTGTCGAACGACGCGTAAGGAATCAATGACGCCAGTTCTTCGGAGCATTTTCCATTGAAATACCGGTAGAAAAGGACAGCATTCCCTCCCGAAGTCTGTGCTCTAAATGAAATGCGGTTGTTAAGATAGGATAATCTATGAATTTTTTTCGTATAGTTTTTTCACCTCGGGGCTGCAGACCAGATGTAGCTGTCAAATTCAAACGTGGAGCTACTGTAACAACGGTAGTAGGTAACCGTACTATTAAAGTACAGTACGCCCAGCTTCTGAGAGGCTTTCTTCGTTGGAGTCCCCATACCTGAGGTATCTGCGGGCCCTGTACAGTTCGCCCAGCTTCTGAGAGGCTATTTTCGTTGGAGTCCCCATACCTGAGCTGGTCACTTAGAGTTACAACAAGCATATCAATGGAAGGCCTTTGGGAAGATTGCTTTCGTTGTATAAATAATAAATTCATTTGATCATGCCATGTCTTCCTTGGGCGTCTGAATTTTTCCACCAAACACTTACTAATCTTACATTCCTTTATCTATCCGCTCCACATGTCCAAACCGTCTGAGCCTCCTTTTCTAAATACTTTTCCCTATGCTTTTTTCAGCTGTATATAATAATAATATTTGGATGACTTGTATAGCGCCGTTTTTGTGAAAAATCACCTCAAGGGCGCTGTATCCGCATATCCGCATCACTAACACAGTCAACCATGGCTTTGCACCGCGTGTATCACGTAATAAATTTATTAACATAACAGCTTTTAGTTCAGTTCGACTTTGCCCGACCGCAAGCAGTCATCATGAGTTTGCGCGACTCACCTGTCCAATAATTGCATCTTATCCTGTATTATTTCTTATGTTCCCTTCTTCCGACACCCTGTCGCCTGTGCTACCCACCCTCGCCGACTAGGCCCGAGGACTAGGGCCGGATAATTGGGTCCCCCGGGTTCTAATGACAGGCTCAGCCCTGTAATTTGTCGCAATCTGACGACGAGACGTCTCTACAAGACCCAGACGTCCCGATATGTCCTGAGGCACCAGATCCTTTGACTATGATGCAGATGTTGAATTTTTATATCATTATGCCTACAGGAAGTAAGCGGCATTTTTTATTGAAATGGATTTGATTTTTTTTCTTTGTGTTTGTAGGTAGATCTGACTTTTGATGTATCTACCTGTCTTAGTTTTCTGAAAGGATTCTTGCAATCCCATGACGATAATTCGGCTCCATTTGTTAAATTTAATTGAAAAAGATATTCACGTGAAAAAAAAATACAAATCTAAAACACAAAATTCATACGTGGATAGTCAACAAAGGCTTTCCGCCTTACTCATAATCGCAGATTAAGATAATAACCACGGTAATACGAACGGGTTAGGTTATGTTAGGTAACGGGCAGATAACTTCTACAATATAACAACCCACTCAACGCCTGTATCTTTTCTCTTTTCCTCACAATTATTTTTATTCTTTCATTCATATTTTTTTCTATTTTTCTCATCTCTTTTATTTTTTTTATTTTTCTTTCATTTAATTATCTATTCTAATATAAATTAATATTTTTATCTTATTTTATCTTTCAAGATTAAGATATCAAAATTAGATTAAATTCCTGCCACCTTGGAACAGGCTCAGCGTAGTGAAGTGGTATATACCAAAAAATGTTTATCATTACATAGTATTATTTATCTTGAACATAATCTATATCATAGGTTCTCAACGTGGGCGATAACGCACCCTTGGGGGCGTTTTAGACCTTCAGGGGGGCGGTAGAAGACCAGGAAAAAATTAAGGGGCGTTTCAGACTTTCAGGGGGGCGGTAGCAGTGTAGCAGACCCAGAGAAACCCATCCCATCCCATCCCAACCCATTAGGGGCCATCCATAAATTACATCACACCTTAAAATATTTTCCCTATCCCATTACGCCCCCTCTGTTGTGGCAAATGTAACCCCATCGTGATATCCCATTGTGCCTCCTCCGTTGTGGTATCCCGTTACGCCCCTCCGTTGTGGCAAATGTAATCCTGTCATGGTATCCCATTACGCCCCCTTCGTTCGGATTCGAGTTAGGGGGCGGTAGAAAGAAAAATATTCTAAAAGTGGGCGGTGGGCAAAAAAAAGTTGAGAAACTATGATCTAGATGCTATGAAAAACTGTATAGGTACATATGGATCTTAACTGCAACTATTCTTTATGTGTTCGATACTGCCGCACTGGGTTGACCCACAGTGCCCTTCTTGACAATATCAAGGAGGATTCGGTGTTTCTACCTACTTACGTTGACAGAATAGCACTTATTCCCACACATGGGAACACGTCAGCACAGGTTCGCCTAGTGAGGTGTGTACAAAATACTACTAGGTACTTACCTATTTACATACAGAAACGGATCATTAACATTTTTTTTCTTATTACTAAACTTATTATCTATGTAAACCAACGTTATAATCTGTAAAGTGTGGGTTCAAGAATAGAAAAAAAAAACAGTATAAAATTAAGTCGCTCCCGCTGTCTGTGCGCTTAGATTTTCATGCGGTTTTCACCAATAGATGGACTGATTCATGGGGAAGGTTTTTAGATATATAATTTGTCAAAGTTTTGTGTAGATTGGTTGAAATATATAAATAAAGGAGTGAACTGGCAAGTGGCAGCCGGCAGCGGGCAGCGGGCTGGCATGCGGGTGGTGTGGATTTGATTTAACAAATGGCGTTGGTTATAAAGGTTGGGTAATGGCGTGACGTTGTTTCGTAAGCCACAGCAACGTGTTTCGGGGTCTGCTAGTTGTGTATAATGTAATATTATCTTCATTAATAAATCTTTTTTTTAAGTGTAAGTATATTTATATCTATACATATTTATAATATTTAAAAATATAAATAATATTTCTATTTTTATTGCATAGGTATTCCTTATTTGCAAGGCTACACTATATACAAGGGCGTATATAAGGGTGGGGGAGGGGTAGAGGTTTTTAAACCCCCATCCTCCCGTCAGCCTGAGTAACTATGTCAGCACGGTTACTCAGCCGGTTCGGGAGACACTGCTAGAGGCAGACATAATCTAGACCTCTCCAGCCGGGCTCTCTCGACCCATCATCTTGCACCGCAATGGGACGATTCATATGTCTCTCACTCCTGGATACATTGACCTCCGGATCCCTATCCACCCCCCTCACCCCTTTCCCAGTACTTCCTCTCCTTTATTTCCCTAAAAAGACTAACACACGGTATCCCCCAGGGCCTCCTGTGTGGATATATTATAAAAAAAGAATGCTAGTTTTGTCCATACTAAAAGTAATTCCGAATTTCCTCGCTGGATTTTGACACTAAGACAAATATTAAAAAAAAATATATATATAGACATAGACGGGTCGGTACGTTTTTTTTGGATACCTAAGTTACTTCTTGTAGGAGTGAGGACCCTCCAGAAATCGATTGATAAAAAATAACTGCTTTAAATTTCATCAATAGACTTCAGTATACAAACTAGAAAAAACTTACAGACGTAGAATATTTTCTTCTAATAGTTTTGTACAAATAACTTAAAAATCGGTCCAGTTTTGGAGGAGAAAAATTGGAAATAAAACCCTTCGATTTTGACGATTTTATTTAGGTAATATCAGTCTGAGGTGATGCAGTTGTCCCTTTCGCTCAGTATTCTGAAGGGTAACAGCGACAATTTGGTAAAATACCTATTATTCAATTTTATGATAATTACAACGTCTAATATATGTTTTCTCCTCAAATAAAAAATAAATATAAAAAAGGGAGACGCGAAAATAACAATAGTCAATGGAATTCGAGAGTTCAACTGCTCTCAACCGTTTTAAGCTATTGGGACTATGACATCCTCAAAAAGGGATGTTGTGAGGTAGTGGGGAGAAGAAATAAATGGGGAATAGGAAGATTTGGTTAAGCACGGTTCTATTTTACTACGGTGATACTGAGAATGTACCTACCTATCGACTATCGACCACTCTGAAAATAATGCTAGCGCTTTGTTGTTAAAGATCCTTTGAGTTATAACGAGACTCGGCCCTTTTACATCTACATAATGTACCCGCCATGACAGCCGTCCTGTAAGACTGTTATTATTTATTACACTTCAAAGATAAGTGGGAAGTTCACCACCGATCGAGACACTAGCTGCCATCTGTCGCCGCGCATCAAACTAATAATATGAAATAATAAAATTAACGACTGCTGTGCCGGCTGAAGTATGAATTATGCCGGAAAACGAGCGGTTATTACACCGCGAAGCATGAATGTCCGTGAAGCTCGCTTTTCACTGCTTGTCATTGTCATGCAGCGAGTAGACTCAGTTATGTGTTCGTCGGTTTCAGTTCGTTTTGTGATCACACAGAACCGTGATAAAATAGAATATTGAAGAAAAGTAACCATGAATGTATGAATTTCTGAGAAGCTCGCTTTTCACTGCTTGTCATTGTTAGTGAACCCGGTTGTGTGCATCCGTCGTGTTCGCCGGTTCCAGTTGGTTTTGTGACCAAAGAGAAGAGTGATAAAGTAGAATATTGAAGAAAAGTGACCATGAATGTATAAATTTCCGTGAAGCTCGCTTTTCACTGCTTGTCATTGTCATGCGACAAGTGAACCCGCTGGTGTGTGCATTCGTTGTGTTCGTCGGTTTCAGTTGGTTTTGTAATCAAAGAGAACAGTGATAAAATAGAATATTGAAGAAAAGTGACCGTGAATGTTTGAACGTCCGTGAAGCTCACTTTTCACTGCTTGTCATTGTGTGTTTTCGTCGTGTTCGCCGGTTTAGTTGATTTTGTAATCAAAGAGAACAGTGATAAAATAGAAAATTGAAGAAAAGTGAATGAATGTATAAATTTCGGTGAAGCTCACTTTTCACTGCTTGTCATTGTCATGCGACAAGTGAACCCGGTTGTGCGCATTCGTCGTGTTTGCCGGTTTCAGTTGTTTTTGTGTTCAAAGAGAACAGTGATAAAGTAGAATATTGAAGAAAAGTGACCATGAATATATGAATACCCGTGAAGCTCGCTTTTCATTGCTTGTTATCGTCATGCGTACAGTTAGTGGCTTTGATTTCAGTTGGTTTCACGGCGAGATAGAACAGTGACAAAACAGAACAGTGATAAATAGAACAGTGACAAAATAGAATAGTGACAAAATAGAACAGTGATAAAATAGAACAGTGACTAAATAGAATAGTGACAAAATAGAGTAGCGTTAAAATAGAATAGTTCCTAAAAAGAATAGTGATAAAATAGAACAGTGTCAAAATAGAACAATGACAGAACAGAACAGTGACATATTAGAACAGTGACAAAATAGAATACTGACAAATAGAAGAGTCACAAAATAGAACAGTGACAAAATAGAATAGTGACAAAATAGAATAGTGTCTAAATTGAACAGTGACAAAAAATAACAGCAAATTAACAAAAAAATGTCGAAACAGACCTTTAAAGAAAAGTGCAGAAAAAGAGCAACAAAAACAACAAATCCAAATCTAACCTAACCTAGACAACCAATAACTACCTAATGTTTTTATCCATTATCCTTTCTATTAGAGAGCTATTGGGTCGATTAGTGTGAAGTGTAATACGATTCGTATTTGATAATCCAGTGTTTTTTTTTTCATCTTGTTTTATTGCAGATTATTTGGTGTTCTAGCCTCTTTAAGTATCTACAGTGGGCACTGTACCTTGTAGGTAAGATTTTTAGTTACTCAATTTATTTACTTTCCTTATTGAGAGTGTTTGGTTTTAGTCAATCGATAAGTGTAATACGATTCTTTTTTCATGATTGATTTGCAAGTTTGTGAGACGTTCTTGACTAACCTCTCTGACTGTAGTCGATACATGGCATGCACTAACACAGAACATCGTGTTCTTGAAGACAAACAAAAATTCTGCAACGATGGTTCCAGAAGATATCCATGAGTGTAAAAACAAGTGAGCAGTTCACACGTGGTAGAAGTGAAACCTTCAGATATCTAAAGTAGATTAGAGTGCAGAGGCTACGAAGCACAGCATAAAGAGGAGACCGATTATTCTCATTCTCTCGCAGGCTAAAACCTCTAATTGTAATATTTAATTCAATGAATACAATATTTGCGAAACTCAATCGAAGATCTGAAAACAGAAAAATCAGAAAAAGATATGGTCAAATCTAGGACTCGAATCCAGGATCTTCGCCTTGCCGGGGCACAGTTCTACCAACTCAGCTAATGTGTCCGGATCGGGACTCTCTCGGGACATCGCTTTGCACCGCAGTGGGAGTGATAAATTTATACGTCCGTCACTACTGGATAGATGGATTCATACTACCAAACCCTATTACATTTTTCTTCCTCAGAACTTTCCCTTCTTCCTTACCTAAAGTGACCCCCCACACAGCATCCCCGTAGATGACACAGGCCCTGAGAGGAATAATTTTCCTTAGGGCCTGGTATGTAGAGCTAATGTAAAAAAAACTAATCAAAAGCACAACTCAAAACGTTTATCGATCCAGTAAACATTTCCATACCTAATACTTGGAACTTACAATAGAGGAAATGGGTAGGTACCAAATAACCTATAAGAAACGTGTAGGTGCAGTGCCATATACCCATATGAAACTGAACATATGAAACGGGTAGGTACCGTATACTCACACGAAACTCTATAAGAAACGGAAAGGTAGATACCGTATACCTACTTATATGAAACTGTATAGGTAACGGGTATAGGTACCTACCATATATCTACATACGTGAAACTATTTGTAGGTACCGTGTAACTGTACAACATATTTATAATTTCAATAATAATTTTAAACATGATTATTATTTTAATAAAAAATATCAACATTAATATAATTTTAATAAAGATTATCAATATGATTATTATTTTATTAAAAATTATCAACTTGATTATAATTTTAATAAAAATTATCAATATGATTATTGTTTTAATAAAAATTATCAACATGATACCAACATACGTGAAACTATGGGTATAGGTACCATGTAACTGTAGAGTACCTAACTATCGGTTTTCTATCCCTCCAAACTTCAGAATAAAGGTAGTGTAGTAGGTGGGTGAACCGTATTTCCAATATAAACGAAGCGGATAGTATATAATATATATCTACCTTGTGCCTGGGTTACATAATGTGCTATATTCTGAAAAGATACATACGAATATAAGAAATACCAATAGACGTCATACTGAAGGGCCTCGGTGTCTTTTTACAGCGGTTTTAGAACTGTGGGAATTAATTGTTATTAAAAAAGTGTTGCAAGTGAAATGATGTTGTGAAAGCAATAATCATTCGAATATTACATATAACCTTAAAATATTTGAACTCCTCCCACCATCAAAAAAATATTCTGCTATGAAAGAAAACTTATCTAGCCGAGGAAAACCCACGGAGTCGGCATGGAAAACCTTGCTTTTGTTTTGAAGGTCAAGTATATAAAATTTCATCAATCTCGGAATAAAGCTGTAGACATGTATAAAAAATTAATAAACGACGCCCTCCCGGTATCCATCCGCACGCCGGCCATCTGCTACAGACAATCTTATTCATTTAAATATAATAAGAAGATAGATATAACAAATAAATTTCAAAAGAACGTACGTAAATCAAAATAACTAACTAATATCATGTAAAATCACAACCCGAAATTACTGCAAATTGACACCGAGATACCTTGTAAGAACGTTTCGTAATATATAATACAAGGTTACCTTAGAAAAATTGCTAATATATGCTACTGTGAAAAAATTTATTTTACAAATGAATATACTTACCTTGGCATAATCGTAGACAATAACTTTAAATGGGACAAACAAGTGATCAAAATTCGTGCCCAGCTCCGATGTTTGACGAGTAATTTTTATAAATTAAAATTTGTGTTGTCTCGATGCATTCTCAAACTTATATATCATTCTATAGTCGAATCCATACTAAGATATGGAATTCGAACTTGGGGACACTCGAGCATAATTAATATTAAATACATTCAAAATTTACAAACTGCTATAATTAAAAAAAAATGTTAAACCTAGCATTTACAAACAAAGAAACAACTTACTGTATGAAAATTACTTAAAATTACTGTATGAGTCTGAGGACCTACTTCCAATTAAAGGGCTTCTCTGGTACATTATAATTATGGATAATTCGGGAGAAAGCGCATATAAAAAGTTATTGGTGCATAGTCACACAACAAGATTTACCGAAAACAAAGGCCTAAAAATACCACGAATATCAAATAAGTATTGTAGCAGAACGCTCGAATATATGATACATTTGATTTATAACATATTGAATCAAAACATTAATTTAAAAAATAATGAAGAACCCTGCCCTAAACTGATAAATGAACAACACATTTATCTATCCTAAATCTTATATATAATGTAATAATATTGTAACAATTTCTGTTATGTAATAATATTAAATAATAGACCCTACAGACAAGCTGATCTGTCACAGCTTTGTGGGACTACCCATATCTTATATTGTATTAGATGTAATTATATTCAAATTAATAAATAAAATAAAAAATAAATAAATATATTGGAAGTAAATTAAAATAATCAACTTTGTTTAAACCGCTTTTTAATGAAAAATATCAACATGATTATAATTTTAATAAAAATTATCAACATGATTATAATTTTAATAAAAATTTACAACATTATTATAATTTTAATAAAGATTATTTATTTATTTATTTCACGCCCTAGTGGTCTTTTCTTATAAAATTTTTACAAACTATTTGTATCAAAGTAAATACTTACAAATTTAAACAATAAAGAAAAATATAAAGATAATGACAAAGAACGTTGAAACAAAACACAAAACAAAATACATAGATAAAAATGTAAACAGAAACTAATAATCCTCACAATTGAATTTAAACGATTCAACGTGATTAAAATTGTCAACATGACTATAAATTTAATAAAAATTATCAACATATGTAATTATACATTTAATGAAAGACATGATTTTAATTTTAATAAAAAAATATTAACATGATTATATCTATATTAATAAAAAAATATAGACATGAATATATATTAATAAAAATAATCAACGTGATAACAAATGTTATCAAAATTATCAACATGATTATTGTTTTAATAAAAAATATCAACACGATTAATATTTTAATAAAAGTTATCAACACGTTTACAATTTTAATGAAATTTTAAAATGATTTTAATGAATTATCAATTCTTTTAATGAATTATCAATTCTTTTGAAACGTTTAAGAATCCCTTTCCATTGCCTTGGTTTGGGGGTAGTAATTTGCATGTAAAATGTGTCGTGAATCCTGTGGGGCTGAAACCGGCGCACCGAGCGGAGGGGGTGGGGGCATACGGCGGTGTGGAAGGGGGTAAGGGGAGGGTGGGAGGGGAAGGGGCACGGGGGAGGGGGAAGATGAATCACTAGGGGAGTGGAAATAGATTAATACTTGTGATTGTTTGATATCACTTTCACTAAAATGTTCGGGAATATTTTAATTTTTTTAATTGTAAATCTTTGGTAATCTCACAATCGCATCACTGAAATACCACAATTCTAAAAAATAAAATGGCGATGCTTGCATGACTAGAATATTGGTATAATCTCGGCTTGTCTTTCGAGATTGATTTAAATGCTCATAGTGGAAGTGACGTTGTGAGCTGAAAATAGTCGACTTGCCTGTACATCTATACACTTTTGATTAGCCAGCCTACCTACAAACACAAAGAGGTAAACAAATTCAAGTTAATAATCAACACCACTATCCAGAAATTCAAAATTAAATTTGGATAATTACTAAAAATAATGGTCTGATTAGTAGCCGAGTTGACAAATGTTTCGGCTAACCGATTGTTAACCCGAAATCCTTGTTCTACGATTGATAGCGTCATTAATCCCCTCAGCACTAGTACATAGTCGGGAAACACATACAACATATGTACACCGTTGACATTAGTGACGTGAGAACGGGTCGTTTCTACCACTCATTCGTGAGTTCAACTGCTCGGCTGCGGAACGATTCGCCGACCTCTGCGTTTCCTACCTCCTACAACTTGGATCTCTTCAAGATCCATGTTCACTCCTTTCTCTCCTCAAAAAGACCCTCCACACAGCATCTTTAAAGATGAAATAGGCCCTGAGAGAAATTATTTACCTCAGGGCCTCCTGTGAGGAGTTAGTAAATCATTGCATAAGCTACGGAAAGGCTATAAGTGTCTTAAAAATATTATTTTACGAGCATCGTATACACTTGTTGTCTGTCTTCTCTATGATAATAAGTAGACGTAAACAAGACAAAGGACTGTTCCTGGCCGATGCAAAAATACATTCGATACTGAGTTAGGTAATTGTATCCACATCTCACTGCGTTATCTGTAATACGTGTACGATATCCTATTTCATATATTTTTTTAAAATCAGATTGTGAGATTTATACGGTGTAGAAGTGAAAAAAAAAGTGTAAACATGGTGCCTATCCGAAAGAGATAAACGGAGACTAGAGGCTTTTGAGATGTGGTCCTATAGAAGAATATTAGGAATTTCCTGGAGAGACCACATTACAAATGAGGAGGTTCTCCAAAGTATCGAAGGAGGAAGGCACCTGCTCAGGACCTTGTCCGAAAGGCGTGCAAGATGGATCGGACATGTTATACGACAAGAAGGCCTCTTGCATACCATAATGGAGGGTATGACCGAGGGGACAAACTCTAGGGGACGCCCACGCCGAGAGTACCTGGACGACCTGCTGGTGGACGTGCGCTGCTCATCATATGCAGAATTCAAAAGAGCCGCACAAGACAGGGAAGAATGGAAGAGAAAATTAGAGGAAATTGCTGCAAACCAATCCCAGGATTGAAACCAGAGAGAGAGAGAAGTGAAACTTTTATAAAATTAAAGTAGACGATAGTAGGAAGACTACGAAGCACTTTTTTATCAATGTGAAAGATGATTTTTCCATATTTTTGTCGTTTAATTCCAGTGCACCTTTTCCTATACATTTGGTCATCTTATTATTATTTGTGTTTTCTTCTTCTTGGGTCGCTAGATGCGCTTTATTTTGTGTTTTCTTTGCCTGATCATTTTGGAGTGGTTTGAAGATTTGAAGATTTAATAATAAATAGATTTGACAGGATTTACTACTGTACTGTATCTCTTCCCTCATTTATAAGAAAACTCTCTTTATGTGATTTACCCACACTTTCAATCATCTTTTTGTTTAACTGTTAATTATATTACTCTAATATATGATATGTAATTATGTACCTCTACGCCTGTCTCAACACAGGTATACCCTAGCGAGACAGGCATCGAATAATATATTGTAAAAATCATGTATATAGATCAATAAAAAAAAAAAAAAAAAAAATATTGATTTTACAATTTTTTTTTTTGATTTCGTAAGATTCGACCCTCGGTTCGCTTATGTCTGGCCGCTAACGTTCGTCAGGCGCTGTGGTATAAATAACTAGACAAAAGGAGGCTTCTGTGGGACCGTGGATTTAAAGAAGTGTTAACTTCAATGAAAAACACAATAGAAATTATCATATTTTATTTTCTAAAGTCGTTCATTATATTTATACCGCGACATCTATGGTATTTTCTCCGTTTTCTATCCAATCGGTATCCTTTAAAATTTCACCAAAGACGATGTATTCTTTTATCGAAGTTTCCCCATTTGTCAGTAAATACTTAAATGTAGGTAGGTACTTATTATGAATGTCGTTCGTGACATTGCAATGGTAAATTAACGCCGGGTGAAGAAATTCCTAAGATAATGAGCGCGGTCTGAACCTTGGATAGGACAGTTTCTCGTGACTTGCTCGACCGTCGATGAAGTGTTTAAAAATCTACATACGTACCTTCTATCAACATAGGTAGTAGGTAGGTACCTTTATAATTCTAGTGAAAAATATTATGGTTTTAAAAAGTATGTTCATATAGAATATAGATCAACAAACGCTGATTCTGGCAGTTTTTTTATTGTAATATATTATTTTAGTTTTTTTTTCAATTTGGGAGGCGGGATGGGTACCGCCGCCCCAGGAACCATTTATTGGATAACAAACACCTCTCCATAGGTCACCCCAAGTGGCTCGCTATGTTTGGTGACTTAGCAGGGGTGCCCAGGTTCATGGGGTCAAATTTGTCCGGATCTTGGCAGCGGATGTGTCTGCCACCAACAGCGTGGCAGGCCGGGTCGGGGAGACTTGTTGAGGAAGATCTTTTGACCTCTCCAGCAGGACTCCTCGGAACATTGCCTAGCATTGCAGTGGAAAGGATGGATTTATTCGTCCGTCACTCCTGGACACACTGACCCCCAAATTCCTACCCACCCCTCATACCCTTTTTCTTCTTCTTCTTCTTGTGCCCTATCCGTTCAACGGACGTTGGCTATCATGTTGGCTATGCGGACTTTTTTACTGCGGCTCGGAACAGCTCTACGGTAGACTGGCCAAACCACTGTATTAGCTTTTTCAGTCATGAGGTTCTCCTTCTTTCAGGGCCCCGTCTTCCGGCAATCTTTCCCTGCATTATGAGATGCAAGATCTCATACTTCTCTGGATGTCTCATCACATGTCATTTGCATAGTTTTCAGCACACATCATCTCCAAATTATTTTCCTTAGTGCCTAATTATAAATAAAAAAGGTATAATTTATTAATCTTCATTTAAACATGAATAAAACATCATCACATTAAAAACACTGTTGGTTTGGTACGGACGAATCTAATGATTCTGACGTCAATGGTCTTCGAACCAATCCAAAAGTCAACATTTCATTGTGGTTTTGTATGAATATTATTGTGTTCACAAGTTGTTGTATTCACACAACCAGGTTCTCCAACTCGTATTGGAAGGAGATTACTTCTTTGAAATAATAGAGTTCTTTATGTTAATCTGGATTTTTTAATATTTCGCGTATTACAAGTGTTGTGACTGCAAGTAGTCAACCTAAATAGAAGCTAGCTGAAATAGATCTGAATAGGCCACTTGCATCACATTTAAAAAAAAAATCCGGTTTAGGCAAATATTCTAAGACATTCTGTATTTTTTTTTTAAATCGTATTTTTGAAACCCTGGCAATTTTTTGAAAATTTCAATCCGAAAAATCAGATCATTTTTTATAAACCGGAAAGACGGGACATAATTTTATGTGTGCGAATAAACGATAATTACATAGCCGAAAATCATTTAAAAAAAGAACGTTTTCCACACGAACCGCAATAAGTTGTACGGGGTTCTCTTCGTAATATCTGTAAAAACACTGCCATCTTTATCAAAAAATCAAACCAAAGAATAAGTTCGCATAGAACAAACAATAAATCTAGTGAACGTTAAACGAAAATTCAAAAACTCACCGGAAATCAAAGTGTTGCCATATAAAAAAAAATTAATCAGTGTGGAATTTTACAAAATTAAGGGAACATAATCGGAGACGGGACATTTTCATGTAGTGACGTCACGAGCTCAAATAATGGATTTATTCATTTAAAAATAAAAAAATCTATACATTTCTAAAATTTTTTACTAACATTTTCGTAGTCTTAGTAAAAAAATCTATCCACACGATTTTTTCCAAGTGGTTATGAAATCCATGCAAGTGGCCTATTATGTGAGCTCCTGCAAACTGCACAACGGCCCTCGCCCCCCCAGGAGCACAAACTCCGAACTTAACTAATCGCCATCTTGCGGACTTTCTGGACAGCTCTTGAAACGAATTGAAACATAATTTTGGTCCTCAATAATTAAAACCCGGACGGAAAATGAAGGAAATCGGTTACATTCGGGTAATCTTCCCATAACAGTTGATAAGGAGATGATTATTTTATTTTTTCATAGGAAGCAATTACTTTGTGGTTAGACATTATATTATAAAAATAAAACACAAACACTTTGTATTTAACCACGAATTTTTTATTGCATATATCGACCGGTTTCACTTCGACCAAGCTTCTTCAGGATATAAATAATAACTAAATGCTAAGACAGAGTTATGGCTAATATATAAGAGTGACAGAGGGAGAAAGAACAAAATTAAAGGGAGACAAAGTATTTGACATAGGTAAAGTGGATAATCCCTTTAATTTTGTTCTTTCTCCCTCTGTCACTCTTATATATTAGCCATAACTCTGTCTTAGCATTTAGTTATTATTTATATCCTGAAGAAGCTTGGTCGAAGTGAAACCGGTCGATATATGCAATAATAAATTCGTGGTTAAATACAAAGTGTTTGTGTTTTATTTTTATAATGATTATTTTATTCTAACCTGATTATGTAAGTGTAGAATTTCGTGAAACAAACGTTTCTAAGAAAGAACATCATTTAATAATTATGTCAAGTCATAATTTGCTGGAAAAAAACATGTTTAATTATGTGCGGTAAGTTTCAGATTGTTTGAAGTTATGATGATATCATTTGTGACATTTTCTTTACAATAATATTGTTTGTATTTTTGAATTGGTTTCGGCTCCAAGGGATTTTCATAAATACGTAGATATTATTACAGTGTCGTAATCATTGTATTTATAAATTCCATAGGCGTAAGTCGGTGATTTTTTTCGTAGTAATTTTGGTACACAGATAAACCACAATAACAGTAGTGATGAGATGCTGATATTTTACGTAATATTAAAAGCGCTTAAACTTAAGAAAAAAAAGCCTGATCAACTCAACACATCTTTAAAAAGTCATTATGGCTATGAAAACCAAATTAAAAAATAGCCCATAACCTAACCTTAAGTGACCTATTTAAGCCATGCAAAATAAAACTTTTAAAAAAAAAAATTTGATTGCTTAGAAGTATTATAGATGCTTCCATTAAATACTGCATGTAGAACATATCTTAGCCTTTAAAAATATCGGTCAAGTCTTTTAATAAGCCTAGAAAAAAATAAAGTATTAGGTCTATAAAAGAACACTTTCAAGTGCAAACTCTCCTACTTATAAACCCCCTTTCGATTATGATTTTATAGTTTAATCTGGAAAATTCAGTTTATTTTATAATATGTAATAATATTAAATGTAGGCAGCCTACTTTTGTCATCCCACAGGTTATGTTCACAGGATTGTTGAGTTCAGGGATTTGTGGTCATGCATATAAATGAAAGCACTTATTTTACTAGTGAAAGATAAAACAAAACTTTATTGCACTTTGAGAGGGAAATAATACCATTAGGAAGAACATAAATACCTTGAGCATTTAGCAATAGATTTGGAGAGAGAGAGTTATCAAAATTTCGGTTAATTTTAAATACCGCATACGTCACGTCGTCGTGATTCTCCTCCTGCATCAGGCCGCACCAAGATCGCCAACATCGATCCCCAAAACGCTGTCCAGCGCGTCACGGGGGCCGTTCGATTAAAGGGAGTCCTCCCAACAAAATAGGCACAGCGATTTGTCACCCATCAAGCGGCGTGAGCAAATCTCGCCTTTAAGAAATCAACCTATGAAAAACATCTGTTAAATATCTTCTCCAATGTTTCCATAATAGTCTTCTCGAGTATTTTTAAACCACTACCAAAAAGAGATGGAGATTCCGATTTCGAATTTTTCAAGGAATAGTGGATGATAAAACCTCGAACTGTAATATTTAATCATTGGATACAATATGAGCCTTTCTCAGACCAAAATTTGATACAGAAATTTCAGAAAAAGATTCGGCTCATCTAGGAATTGAACACAGGACCAGGAAGTTATAACCCATGATCTTAGCTTATTGTATTTGGGGGTATTTCACCATCGTTCTCATAGATTATCCATAGGATAACGTACATTTTCGGTTAATTAAACATGAGTAATTTATTCAAAAAGTCTGGGTATTCAACATTCGGTACTTGAACCTATGAATAGTGGCTATATGTATAGGTATAGGATAAGTTAGCCGAGTTTTTTACCTGTTGCAAGTATTTATTTGTTTATTTATTAATATTCGTTATAGTATGGATAAGCTGTCAGGAGGATGGTGAAAACCCCCATAAATCTATTAGATAGTTCGGTGTATATATCAATTTGCAGACATTAAGCAACTCCTAAGGAGAACATTTTATAAGATAAAGAAAAGCGGTATTATTAATGCTTTCGGGTTCCCCTGTAGTTGTGGTGTTTCACGACTGAATGTTTCCCCGTCTCCCCACAGATGTCACTCCGTGTCCTCGAAGAGACTTTTCACTTTGCAGCCCCATCTTGTGGAAATTACAATCCATTTTTGTGCTTTTTACTTAAAAGGATTTTACTTAGATGATTTTCCTACTCGGCGAAATGTCTTTCGCTGACATGAAATTAAAATATTTCTGGATAGCTGGTACCTAGTTTTGTAAATATATAATTTATTCAGCCATCTAGTGACCTCGACACTATCTGTCTTACTTGTTAGATTCAGTGTGCGCGTTTTCATCCCTGGACAAAATATCCTCCCAAAAATATCTACTAAAACTTAACCTAACCTTATTTAACTATTTTTAACGATAATTTATTGTATTTACAGGATGTCTGCATTCTTTTTATCTAATTTTACTATTTTTGAACAATCATTTATTGTCTTTATATGATGTCTACATAATTTTTGTCCCATTTTTTGTTAGGTTAGGTTAGGTTAGATTCGGGTAAGTTAGGTTTTAGTAGATATTTTGTTGGGGGATGTTTTGTCCGTAGGATAAACAAATACATCTATAGGATTTAGCTTGGAAGAGAATGAGATAGAATAATCGGTCTCCTCTTTGTGCGGTGCTTCGTAGCCTCCCCACTTTTGTCTACTTTAGTTTTCTGAAGGTTTTACTTCTACCGCGTGAAAACTGCACACAATTTATTTGTTGGTATGTGAATTCCGATCAGTCCCTGTTCGGAGCCTTTTAGCCAATGTTGTTAGTAATTGGGGTATGTTGTGAGACTGAAATGGGTAGGGAGGGATAGTTGATGGGGAAGAGGAGGTTGGAAAGTGTCTGGCCATGCATATTTGGTCACCAACCAAGGCTAAAGCCATTTCAAGCAATGTTTCGATTCTGAAAGGTTCACTAGGCGATGTTAGAGTTTGTATCTACTGCTCTGGAACTCTTTTTTACACTAGCTCTAAATATGAGTTCTAATTTCCTAATGGCTTATGTCATATTTGGGGATGCGTGAGAAGGGTTTTTTTAAGGAAAATAATAAAACGAAAGTTCTGGGAAAGAAAAGGTATTAAGGGGTTGGTAAAAATCTGAGGATCAGTGTTTTCAGGTCATCCGCCTCCAAGACTTAGACAAACCTCACCACATAAACCACTAAGTCACCAAACGTAGCGAACCACTTGGGGTGACCTATGACCGAGGTGTAAATAAGTAACGCGTTCATTTGACAAAATCTTTTTGTAATTTCTTCAATCTTCTTTTAAACTGTAAATATAAATTTCCTAAAGTCGGGTTACGTATCTATTGTGCTATGACTCCAGGCAATAACGAATCATTTTAATAAAAATTATCAGTACTATAAATAACAAAAGAATAAAACATATTTTCATTCGAATGCAACAAGGATAAAACTACTTGTCTACGTACTGTTTTTACAAGCGTATGAGTAGGTACATAGGTATACGTTTTACATACATACCAACTTATTATTAAAGTTATTTTTGAAGTCGATTTTAGTTTTGAATTTGGTGTATAATGCATTAAAAATTATATTATTTATGCTTTAAACCGCTTACTCGTCAATACGGAAAATGTTTTATTGAAACAATTAGATTTAGCTTTATTATCACGAAAAGTGAGTAGATATTAATGTCGCGGAAGACAAAAAAACATGCAAAAATATGCATTTAACATTTTAATTTTATTTAAATTAGTTCGCTTACGCGGTAACGCCATTTTCTATCTACCGTTTTTTATTTCATAGACAATCAATCATAATTAGGTACACAAACCCGCTATATAAACCCTGCTTTGCCAAACAAACCATTCAAAACCTGGGATGTTTTTTAAAATTAGGATGACATGCAGCTTTCGTAGTTTAACCTCAACCTAAAAAAGGTTATTCCTCATTATCCGTGCATCATACTTTGACAACACGAACGTTCCGTATTATCTGTGAGGTGGACTAAATGCATATTTACCAAAATTATAATATCATAATTTCGTGGGGCCTACTGTAGGGGATCTTCTGTCGGATAGACAGATTAACGAGTTTTCCGCTTGTACTACGAGTTACCAGACGCCGTATATGATAAACATTGAACCTTTTTTTTTAATTAGTAAAATTTGGATATCTATGTAGAACAGAATGGAATGGGATCAATGAATGGTTTCTGTACCTACCTGAAAGTACTCGCGCACAACCATTAATTTAATGTACACAATAAACCAAATAGAGTTTAATTTAATATGTAAGGCATAGGTAGCTACTTCGTCGGAGCCCAACTACTCTAATACTCCTTAAAAAGTATAAATTTCCAGAATACACCACTGCATTGTGCATTTCCTAGTGCAGGCTGCACTTGATTTCCGCAAACCAAGAGGACTGCATTACCGCACCCTGAGAGCACTCAACACAATGGTAACAATACACCCCTGGAATATTGTTGCATTGTGCGACACGGCCGCATTTTATTCCTCTGCACATTTTTATTGAAACAATGTGAATAAAATTCAAACAATATTAATTAAATTCAAACAATATTAATTAAATTTAAACAATATAATAAAATTCAAACAATATTAATTGAATTCAAAGAATATTAATTAAAATTCAAACAATATTAATTAAATTAAAACAATATTAATTAAATTCAAACAATTTTAATTAAATTCAAACAATATTAATTAGATTCAAACAATATTAAGTAAAATTCAAACAAAATTGATTAAAATTTAAACAATATTAATTAAATTCAAACAATATTAATTAAAATTCAAACAATCTCTACATATTACAAATTTAAGTCCTCCGACACGTCTGTCTGTCTGTCTGTTCGCGATAAACTTAAAAACTAATGAACGGATTACTATGCGGTTTTCACCAATAGATAGAGTGATTCTTGAGGAAGGTTAAAGTATATAATTTGTCTAGGTATGTATAAATTGGTTGAAATATATAATATATAAAGGGAGCGGGCTGGCTAAGGGGCGGTGTGGATTCGATTTGTATGCAAATTAACAGATGGCGTTGGTTATAAAGGTTGGGTAACCAACCAGTAGATGAGGTTGCGTTTCGTCAGCCACATCACGCGTCACCGGATCAGGTAGTATTAATTAAATTCAAACAATATTAATTAAATAATAGAAAATTTTAAAGATTTAGGTACGACTGAGACTCGAACTCGGTATCTGTAAGATATATAATATCCGGTCAATGGCTGAGTTGGCATCGCGCTTGGGTCCCATCCATATATATCAATTTGAGAGATGGGAAACCAATTATTGGAAAACCAACCCCTTGCTGTAAGTCACAACAAGTCAGACTTAGCAGGGGTGCCCGGGTTTATGTGTTGAGGTTTGTCTAGGTCTTGGCAGTACATGCTTTTACCCACCTACTGTGTGGCGTGCCAGATCGGGAGAGGGAGACCTTCTGAACTCTCCAACCGGACTCTCTCGACCCATCACCTTGCAACGCAGTGGGAGGGATGGATTCATACATACGTCACTTCTAGACATATCAACCCCAGGATTACTACCCGCCCCTCATATATTTTCCTTCCCATAACTTACTCCAAAGATAAAGTAGGACCTGAGGATTTTTTTTCCTCCGGTCCTCCTGTGTGGAGCTAATGTAAAAAAAATCAAAATATTAAATACTAAGTAACTATCTATGCATTTCCAGAGTGGCAGACACTCCCAGTTTCATCCAAGTAAAATACCTTTCAAAATTGAAAACAGTTCCTGGAAATGGCTTTAGGCGTGTTAGGTGACCAGATCTGAATTGCACGGAAAACTTCGGTTATCTGTCAGTATCTGGCTGTTCAGATCTGGTCACCAAACAGCCATTTTAACCAACATTTCAATTCTGAATGGTGGTCTTTCACCAGGGAGATACTGAGAGTATTGTTCACTCTGCAACGTGCCGCAATTACACATTGGCACTATAATTATCTATAGGAAAGTACTTACATATTATTATAATAAATTAATTATGAAACTCTACAAATTATTTAAATAAAATTTTCTTGCCTCTCGACCACCGATTTGAATGCGTACGAGACTCGAATTTGGAAACTCTAAGATATAGGCGGGTTAGTAGCCGTTTGGACAAATGCTCTGGATTCCTATGCACATGCAATATCCTGTCTTATAATTCATGTTACTCATGTCAGAGACATCTATTCAGTTTCCAGTATCTTTCCAATCACAATTCTTCCTAAATATGAAATCACACCATCCTACAAATTACTCATAAATCAACTCACACTAACATTTTACATTCAAGACATTCACAATTACCGTGATACTCTAATTAGCAATAAAATCCGTGTTCCTCAAACACACTGCAAAATATGGACAAAATCTCTGAACTAGGTATGTTGCCTACGTACTTCATTATTCGCTTTCAGGTACGAAAATATATATTATCTTCGGTTCCATGCCGACTCAGAATGAAACCAACTCAGAACCACCTCAAAAAGGTCATTAAAAGCTTTGAAGAAATCATTTTAAAATAGCCGGTAACCCTAACCTAACTTAACCTATTTAACCATTTTTTTAATATATTTCTTTATCATCACTCTTAATGACCTTTCTGAGGTGGTTCTGAGTTGGTTTCATTCTGGGTTGGCCGTTCACCATATTTGTACATCCTTTTTTTTCTTTATCTGTAACAAATAAGTGGAGTATTTAAATATTGTCAAATTGACGGGTTATTCGTAAGTCGGTAATGTTTATCCATCTAAAACTGAACAATGTAGAACTAGTATTTTTTTTATTTTTTATTATTGTACAAAAAATTGTATACAATTGGAATTTTTTACCCGCTAAGCTACTGCAAGTAGCTTGTCAGCAGGAGATTAGTTCCGCAGATTAGTTACAACTACAAATAAAATAATCATAAACGCGTTAGCGTACCAACAACATACACAAATACACATACAACATATCTACCAACATTGTGATGCAGAATAAGAAAAATATTTATTTATATATATTTCTTTTTTAATACATATCATGAAAAAGTTGAAAAACAGCAATACGTTAATCACATACTTGAAATTTAATACATGGTAAGAAAGAGCAAATTTTTTTTTTTTATCTATGGTATCCCTTGTGATTTGAAACTTGATGATACAAATAAGCGACACTCAAGAGACAAACACATGATTTAGGCTGTGAGAGAATAAACGGTGTCCTCTTTGTGCGGTGCTTCGTAGTCTCCTCACTCTTATCTACTTTAGTTTTTTGAAGTTTTCACTTCTACAATTTTTGTTTATTTTCTCTTGATGCTTGTTTGTTCTGCGTAACTTTTTTTTTTTTTTTTATAACTGTAATGTACGTGAAAGATACATTTTTGATTTATTAAAATATCTAAGAAAAATTGTATTACTATTAAATTCTTCCCTTCCTAAAATGAGTTTCATTACTCATCGGAATTGCTGTGTAGCAAGAAATTAAAAATAAAAATAAATTTTCTTCAGGCAGGTAGGCAAGTGTAATATGAAAAAAAAATGCGAATATGAAACTCCAAATAGCTAGACAAACTTCACATTTAAAAAAATAATATTTACAGAAACATTAAAATAGCCACCATCTTAAAACGGCATTGGAACGTACACACAAAAGTACTCACAGATGAAATTCAAAACGGTTGAATTATAACAGGACCTCGCTATACAATCAGTTAGTTATTTCTGATTGTTGAAAATCTAACAAAAGAAATATTCTTGTCGTTTGTAGAAAAAAAAAATTTTAGATTACTTGTAAGGAAAACCTATAGGGGTAGCTTGCTACTTTTAAGGGTTGAATTTTTCGTTAGCCTTGCACAGTGCTTAGGTGCTGGTTATATTATGTTTCTATTTCGGGGATGAAAACCTTTGAAGTAGAGCCTCGCCGTGGGGTGGTAAGGGGGAGGGGTGATAGATCGTTGTCCCCATGGCAACGCATCCCCTTATAGATACTAACAGCTTCGGAATTTCGACGCATCATGGATTGTAGCGCTTTCAAAATAGAAAGTTTTTACATTTGAATTGGAAATTATTTCTGGAGTCGGTTGAAAACAGTATCTAAGCAGATGCATTGTTTTCATAAGACATTTTTCAAAAATTAGAAAAAATTAAACACATTTGTTGTTCCCTTATCGCTAAAAACAATAAGTAGGCACAGGAAAGGCCAAAGGCTGCTTCTCAGTGACTTTTAGCAAGAATAACACACTATCAAATGTGGACATTTTTAATTGTGAACTTACCAAATATAAGAGGTCCATAAAAGAGTATTTCTCTGATGTTTCGTGAATAATATTATGTTTCTATTGTATATATTTCTGCGTTATGATTTGATTTTTATATACAACCTCTCTCCACGGCTACCAATGTATTGATAATTTTTTTTGTTTTGTAATTTTTCGTTTTATATAGTTTTTTGTTTTATGTAATTTTTGGCTTCATATTCCTTTCTTATACGTTTAATTTACTTATTATGCTCTCTCAGTAGAGGTAAAGTCACAAGGAGGAAATCCATAATTGGTTTTATTTTGGCTATATAATACTTATGTACAAACTGAAAAAATGTAAACTGTCGATTAGGTATTATCCTTCCAACGTATGCACCAATAGGTATGCACACTAGTAAGGATGTGTTAATCGACTTTCTGGAGGCGGGTATGGATACCGCCGCTCTGGGAACCAAACCATTTATTGGACAAACAATACCTCTGCCATAGGTCACCCCAGTTGTTTGCTACATTTGGTGACTACAAGGGATGCCTGGTTTCATGGTAGAGGTTTTTTTTTTCTTGGCGGCGCGCGGCGGACGCGTCTGCCCATCTACTGTGTGGCGGGCCGGATCAGGAGAGACTGATTGAGGAAGACACTTTGATCGCTTAAACCTCTCTCTCGACCCATTGCCTATAGCAGCAGTGGGAGGGGTGTATTTGGTTCCATGACAACTCAGAATATTGCAATTTCAACACCCCTTTAAAAAGTTATTAAAATAAAAAATATTGAAATAGCCTATAACCTAACCTAACGTATTAAATATATTTCTTCATCACTTTTGATGACTATTCAAATGAGGTGTTGAAGTTGCATGATTCTAAGTTATCCGGTCTCCCTGGACACACCGACTCCCAGATTCCTACTCACCCGTCATACCCTTTTCCTTCCTAGGACTTCTTCTCCTTCCTTTCCTTAAAAAAGGCCTTAACATTGACTCATATCAGGAATTGGAATAAAATAGGAGATAAGGGAAGGTACCTACTTACCATTTAACATGGATGACGCAAGAGACATAAATATGTCAGGACAGAGCTGTGTAGCGTTCTATTCTGACTTCGTACCCCTGCGGGGACTCCAATCCATCTAGGTTAGAGTTATTTTACTACAAAGACACGCCTAAAGCATGTCGTCACCATAAATTCAAATATCTTGGGAGGTACCTGTATAATTTAACGTAACCTATATTTTTCCTTTTTATATAAAACCTCTCATTCAAAATTCCATACCGCACATAATCTGAGAAAATTTAAATTCTAAATAATAATTTTCATATGTGATTTTAAGAATATCTCTTTTTCATTCAAACGCACTAAAATTTCATTGTACGAAGAGGGACAGAGATATTAAAATGTACATGCACTTTTAAGCATGGATAATCTAAAAACACCATTACTTCTCTCTCTCTCATTATATATAAAATCGAATTAAAATGAAAGAGATGAAAACATTCGATAAAATTTTAATGTTCCTTTTTTATTTTTATCAAAACACTATTATGTGTGTAAAAAGAAGGCACGAATGCGTCTTGCGTCTCTTTTTATCTAACGAAACTTGAACGGAGGATAGTGAAAAGGAACACTTTTCGTTGTACTCTTTGATATTAAGCGTGAATCAAGGAAAGTTGATTGTTGCTATCTCTTTTTGTAATATGAAAAGTGGTGATCAAAAGTGAGACAAAACAGATCCCTTGTATCGTTTGTTGCCTCGAATTGAAATACGTCGTGTGCCTGTGTCTCTTTTTGATAAGGCATTAGAAAATACGTGAGAGTGAAACATAATATTCGAAACGTACGTTTGACGTTTCACGATCATGTATTTTAATGTTTTTCAAATACGATAGTATGGTTGTGAAGTATCATTCTGATGGAAAGCTTTTTTAAATTTCCATCGATTTTTGAGCGATGGGTGTTCCAAACGAGGGTAAACATTTGGAAAAAATATGTTTTTCCAAAATGCAAAATAGAAAATCTACAGAAATTAAAATATTTGAATAATTTTTCCGCAAAAAAATTCCAAAAATGATCTCCTCGTCATACTTAATACAAGTTAGAATACTACGTATAATAAAAACACTCCAATTCACCAACTTATGAAAAATGTTGATTATATATTTTTTGAAAGAAAAAAACTGATGATGTTCTCGTTCCAGATTAGTTGTTCAAGCTTTCGTGACACTAGTTGCGTCACGTTTTTACACTACACAATTAGTTTCATTCCACATAGCGGTGCCGTATTTTCGCGATAGCGCGATTCTAATTTTGTGGCATAAACTAATGCATGCATGATGAAACCACATTTTTACAGATTACACCGGCAGTGCAACTAATGTCATCAAACAACTTGTGCGCAACTAGTTGAGTAATGTAAATTCGGCTTTACGGTTTATGGAGGTGCACAAACAAAGCGACGCGACGCACGCAACTTAAAAGAAACTTTTTTGAAAATGTATGGATTTTTTAACGGTTGCCAACTGTCTCCGCATCTAAAGTAGGTAGTGCAGGGGTTTCTAACAATATTTTCATCGTTTTTGTGTTTATTTTGTTTAATTTATTTCTTTATTTGTACCGGTAACAGATGTTCTCACTTCAATTAAGTTATAAAAACCCAGTTATTATACAAATACGTACATAAAAATACAAAAACCTACTGAGTCAAAGGATATACAATATCAAAATAAAATTACAAAATTCTGTAATTGAGAATTTCCGTGTTGGTGATCATGTCGATCCATGGGACTTTGAACATTCTCCGGTGAAGGCACATTTCGAAAGCCTCTAACCTGTCCATAGTATTTATTTTCAAGGTCCATGTTTCACAAGCATACAGCAAGACTGACCACACATAACATTTTAGCATTCTCTGCCTTAGTTTTAATCTGATATTGTCATTGCAGAAGAGGGATTTCATTTTTATGAACGCAGTTCTTGCTTAAAAATTGACTCAACTGACAAATAATGTAAAGAGAGATAATAGACACAAGAGATATAAAAAGACACAAGTTATAGAGAGATGTAACAAATACGGAAATAGCTTAAGTAAAATAATCTGATTAATTATAATTGAATCGTTTATTAAGTATTAAACATTGAAATCTTTGGAAATATAATGACGGAACTTAAAATATCAACGAAGTATTAAAAAAAACTCACAATGTAAGATAAAACAATAGAAACAAACAATATTAAAAAAGTGCTCCTATTATGGGATACACTGATTTTTTAGATTTTGTATGCAATATTCACATAAAAAATTAATATTATCAGCTTCCCAACACTCAAAATGACACCAATGGTTGCAGGCCTCGCTTCTGATATCCCACGGTCTTCGATTTTACAGCTTCCATGACTTTTATTAAAAAAATTATCCCATGCACGTCTTTCGCTGTTTTTTCTACGACATTTTGACGTTCGTGTAGGCTAAAATACAACCTGGAAAAACAAAAAGAAATTCAGTTCCACTAGAATTCCATATTGGAAACACTCTTACTAATAAAATGTAGTATTCCGTATTAGGGTCATCAAGAAGTCCCATATTAGGAACAAGATCAATATAAACAAATATATTCCTAGAATAAAATTTACTTGACTTTAATTTCAAACCATTATTAAAACATGAAATTTAAATAATATCTAATATTGTCCATCAGTGAAAGATTGACAATTTGTGGAAAAAAAAATTTGAGAAAAAATATAGTGAAACTTAAGTAAATATCAAATCGGTGAGGTACAAAAACTCGCTCAAGTGAGTGTGTTGTGGTCGGCCGGTCGGCGTCCGGACGAGTAGGTACTGACTTTTTCGAGGTCGGTCGGTGGGAAATCGGCAACGAGAAACTTAAATTTTGAGAAACATTATACATCTCAAATGAGGGACATATATGCCATATTCGGTACATCTCCTCTATATACCTATGGCCGTTGTTTCCAATCCAATTACAATTTTTTATACAAATTTCATAACGCCAGAGTTCACTATTAGATATATACAGAAAACTTCGCGGCCGTGCGCACAACAACTCACTAAAGTTGCATCGAAATCGGAAGAATACTATAGGAAATAATTTCTAAACGCCAGAGCTCACTCTTATATATATCTAGAAATCTTTGCGGGCATGCGCTCAACAAATCACCAAAGTTACATCGCAAACGGATGAATGGTAAAGGAATGCATAAGGGACAAAAAATAAACATTCATTTTTATATGTTAAGATTTGTTCAGTAAAGATCTCTTTAATAAATTTGATATTGCATCCAACCGTAAAGCAGGTTCACTCCCTCCTTTCCACAAAAGACGCTCCACACAGCATCCCTAAAGATGACATAGGCCCTGAGGGAAATTATTTTCCTTAGCCCCCCCCCCCCCCCCCCCCCGTACGGAGTTAAGGCGGTATAATACATAATATTTGTGGTTTGCTGCTCTAGGTTTATATTTTAATAAATTCCGACTAATTCGTAAACAGGTATAATAACTTTTTTTCAAACTGCGACCCGGGGATGTAAGTTATTTATATTTAAGATTAATAAAAACCGTACCTCACAATTTAATATATTTTACGTAGAACGGTTTGAAAATTTTATTTCCCGTATATAACGATAAATTTAGCTGTGAGCACCAGATTTTATTTTTCTATACGATGAATAAATAACTTCGGGAGTATTCGTTTAGAAACATCTTAAATATTAGTAACACGTTCATCAGAATTAATTAAAATGAACCCCACGGAAAGGTCGAATCTCCAGGCCCGCTGCTGCCAGGTGAATTCGACCGTAGGTATACCTACGTCCGACCAATTTGCCGCGCCGTGGGCTCATATTTGTTTACACGCTTTCTTTGCTTACTTTGTTAAGATTAAGTGTCTTTGTTAAGACATTAATTTTCTTCTTCTTCTTTTCTTTGATAGGGCAAATTCGACAGTAGGTCCGTTCAATACACTGGTCGCAAGTCGAAATTTGTATACACAACTTCTTTACTTACGTCAGTAGTGAGAGGGAAGGCAGAGTGGGAACGCGTCAGGGGAAGGGGACCCGGCAGAGGAAGGGGAGGCGGAAGAGGAACGGGACGAATGAGAAAAGACACGCAGGGAGAAACAATTTCTTTATTAAGTGGCATAGCAACGCACGCCGGGAACTCGCTAGTGTTCATATAAACACTACACAACGCAACACGGCTTAATACCCCAAAAATAAAACTCGATAATTTCTAAAACATGTTTAAAAAATAAATGTTAAAGATATTTCCGATCACCGTGCACATAATGTCATGGCGGCCGGATCACCATTTTGAATACATTTCCTCCGACACACGCCCCGCCACAACAGGACCAGGCCGTTGCCATATGCATACCTACCTACATACACACTACACACTGTAGACTGTAGACTGTAGGTTCTACTCCGCACTCTAGCATACTATATTAGGCTTTGCTATACCTAGAGGCAGGTATAACTAACTCGCGAATACTCGGGTAGGTACTACTGAGTCAGTACCTACATTCCAATCTGAAAAGTTGCCCGTTTGTAGATGACTATCTAATGTACCTACATAGGTACGAACCATACAATTTTATTATATAGCTGGGTACTATAATATTACATATTTTATTTTTTAAACTTAAAATAGTTAACATAAACATACATTTTAATTTACGCCTTGCTTATTTCTAAGTCAGTGACCCGACAATCGATACCCGAGATTATAATTATTACAAAATTGTATGACTTCAAATATACGTACAAAAAGGTGGCATGAATACCGAACGAATTTATTTATAGTGTCGATTTTTGAAGTAAAAACGTCTTCAGCGCCGTTGTGATTTGAAACTTGATGAAACGAAAACGAGCAACACTAAAAAGATATAAATAGATAGATATATACAACTTTAGCATTTAGCCTGCGAGAGAATTAGATAGCTATATTTATAATTATAATATTTATTTAATTCACGGGTACTCGGTTCCAATATAGTATGATAAATCCTCAGTCCCACGCAGGTCTCCTTTGGTGTAGTGGTGTAAAGCGCCTGACGAACCTCTGCAGAGATTTAACGGACCAAGGATCGAATTTTACGAAATCCAAAAAAACTAGTATTTTATTTTTGTAAAATCAATATCCAATTTTCAGACCACTTCAAAATGAACAGGCAAAAGAAAACACAAAATAAAGCCATTTCTAGCAACTCCGAAGAAGAAAACACAAATATCTACTAATAAGATGACCAAATGTATAGGAAAAGGTGCACTGGAATTGGACGACAAAAATATGGAAAAAATCATCCTTCAAATCGATAAAAGTGCTTCGTAGGATCCCCACTCTCGTCTACTTTAGTTTTCCGAAGATTTCATTTCTACCGTGTTTGTATTTGCATTTTTTCAAATTTATTTTTAAATCTCATAATAGTTCCTATTCATGTGGTATAAATAACAGAAACTTGCATTTATATATTTTAATTTGCGCTTTGTTTATTTCTAGGTCAAGAGAAAATTTGAGTATAACTATTCAATTTGGTCACAGCATTATAAGATTCACTCACATTCTATTAAAACATAGAGCATAAATACTCCTATTGAAAATATAAACTATAACCATCTAACGAAAAATCTAAAATAATTAAAGCTGTCACACAGAAGATTGGTATCTGATGTCATTTCTCTTTTTAAAATCATTAATTCCCTTATTGACAGCCCAGCATTATTGCAATTGATTTCATTTCATGTTCCTAATAGAGTTGACGGCCGGCGCGGTCTAGCGGTAAGGCTTTTGACTTGCAATCCTAAGGTCGCGGGATCGTATCCCGGCGTGGGCAAATAAATTTGATTTGATTCATTTGTTTTATCTCATAATTTATGTATTCATTAAAAATAATGAATAGTATATTTGCGGCACGTTCCAGAGTGGAAGATACTCTTAGACCAGGGCGATACTAAGAGTATCTTCTAATCTGGAATCGGTCGTCAATTTTATTGGTTCATTCTTATATATTTTTTTTCTTTTTTTAATGTTTGGTGCGGAAGTCTTCATTGTAAGGCAGCTTGCCTGTAAAGCCAACCATGACATAATATGTATGTAATTATGTCATGTATATAGATATGTGGTTAAAAATGCAAGCACCTACGTCCTACGTTTACTGGACGTCTTACTGGACGATGTCTGTTCTGAGACGGCTAATAATACTTAAAATTTTATAATAATATTGTAATTAAAGTACTTACATAAAATTTACAACGAAATAAACCTGAAATTAAAAATTTATCTTATTAAAAATAGAACAAAAAATCGTTTTCTGATAAATTAATATTATGTAAAAAATACGCAAATTAATGATTATTAAAATATTATTAAATTTTAAAAAATCATGGAAATACACGAAAATATAAATTGGCGTGGTTGAGGGGTAAGGCTCTTGACTCGCAATCCGAAGGTCGCGGGGTCGAATCCCGGCGCCGGCAAATAAATTTTATCCGATGAAGTTTCACAATTAATTTATTTAAAAATAATATAAAGTATATTTGTGGCACGTTACAGAATGGAAGATACTCACAGTATCGCGCTGGTTGACGTATCGACCACCATTTAGAATTGAAACGTTGCTTGAAATGGCTTTAGCCGTGTTTGGTGACCAGATCTGAATAGCCAGGTACTTCCCCACCTTCCTCTTTCCCATCTTCTTCTCTTCTTCACTACCTTCAGTCCCACAACATACCCCAATTGGGGATGCAATAGACTCACTGGCTCCAGATGGGAGCAGCTGGGACTCACATACGAAAAAATCTAATAAATAAATCATTTAAAAATCATAAAAAAAATTAATTGCATAATCATGAATACATAATTAATAATAAATTAATAAAATCATACATTAGATAAAATATATTAATAAATGTGTTTATTGTGAATTAAATACGTCAATAAAATTACAAACATGTTAAACTCCTTTGTGCAAATTTCTACAATAATGTAACTCGATTTTAAAAACGCATTGAAATGTAAAATTTTGTAATGTTTTTGAAATAATAAAATTGTATTGAATTGAATTGAATTGAATTTAACTAACTAACTAACCATCACGCCGTTTCCCCGCAGGGGTAGGCAGAGAGGACGGACCGCCAAACAACTCGGTCTTGGCACACAGTCTTTGCTTCACTCACATTCATACATCGTCTCATACATACTCTTCTATTATTCCGACTTTTGACATGGCCCGACTCAAGTATCTGATTCACTTGATCGTGCCATGTCTTCCTCGGGCGTCACCTACTTCTTCTTCCATTCACATTTGCGTCATATATTCTTCTCACATTATTTTCTTCTTTCATTCGCTCTACATGTCCAAACCATCTGAGGGTCCCTTTCTTAATCTTACTCATTATGCTTACATCAGCCTTGCATTCTTTGCGGATATCCACATTTCTCACACGATCATACATGGTTTTGCCACACATTCGCCTCAGGGATCTCATTTCGACAGCATTCAGTTTACTTTCATCCTTCCTCTGCCAACTCCATGCCTCACTGCCATACATCAAGGTAGGTACCAGGACTCCATTGTGGACTGCTAGCTTCGCGTCTTTTGACAGTGTTTTATTAGCGCCAACGGCATTCAGTCCTCCATTAATGGAGTTACCTGCATTTACTCTTCTTTCAATATCTCTATCAGCCTTCCCATCTCTCGTAAACATACTACCCAGGTACACAAACTCATCCACCTGCTCCAAGTATTCATCATTCACAACTATATTGCACACTGTTTTCGTACTCTCCCTTTCAAATACCATGACTTTAGACTTACTTACATTCATCATTAACTCATTTTGCATACACACTTCGTTCATCCTAGACACGAGAGACTGTAGATCTTCCATAGTGTTAGAAATCAGCACCGCATCATCAGCATACAACAGGCAACATATTTTCAGATCACTCAAATTCGCGCCCAATCCCATCTCTTTCAATTCTTGCATACAATTATCCATGTATAAATTGAATAACCATGGTGACATTACGCAGCCTTGCTTAACACCTTTTGTGATGTCAAACCACCCCGTAAAATCACCGTTTACCCTAACACATGCAACGCTTCCCTCGTACAGAGACGCAATTGCCTGTATGAGATTTGTATTCACTCCATACTTGGACAACACCTTCCATAGCTTTTTCCTGTCGATTCGGTCGTATGCTTTTTGTAGATCTACAAAGGCACAAAAAAGTTTTTGGTTTTTTGCCAGAAACTTCTCAGTGAGCATACGCAAGGAGAAAATCTGGTCCATGCATCCCCTTCCACTCATAAAGGCACCTTGCACATCCCATATTTTATCCTTTGTTTCCATTCTTACCCTTTCAATCAATATTCTTCCGTACAACTTGCCGACTGAACTTAGCAGGCTAATAGCTCTATGATTCCCACATTCCATACGTGACCCTTTACCTTTGTATAATGGCATGATTACAGCCCTTCTCCAATCTAATGGCGTGTAACCCTCCTCTAAACACTGGTCAAAAAGTTTGCACAACCATGTGAGAATAATATGGCTATCTCCTTTAAAGTATTCGGCCGCAATATTGTCGAAACCTACAGCCTTACCATTCTTCATGCATTTTATCGAATTTTTAATTTCATCCATGCTGATTTTGATAACATTCACTCCGTCATCGTTCATACCCGATTCGCCGCTGGCCTCACTATCACTCGGGTTGCTTTCGAAGACTTCCTCAAAATATTTCATCCATCTCTCATTGATTTCTTCCTCATTCGTCAACATTCTTCCATCTTTCGATTTTATCACTTTTAGGCTCCCATTCTCTGGACCGCTCCGGACTTTTTGATCTCCTTCCAAAACAGTTTAATGTTTTCTTGGAAGTTTTTTGTCATTTTTATTCCCTCTTCCTCTTCCAGACGTTTCTTTCGTACTTTCACTCCAACACTTACTCTTTTCTTGCATCCCTTATATACTTCTTTCGCTCTATCTCTCTCTTCGCTGAATTTAACTCTACAAAGTAACATGAAAGGTATTTATTGTAGGCACCTACTGACATTTATTATGTGTACTGATTTATATTATATTTCTGACTTGTATAGTGTTTATAAAAGCGATTAAATAAATTAATACCCACATAAAAGTAAAATTTTGTAAGTTAATTGATAATACATAAAAGAAACGTTAAAAAGTATCGTTGTGAGTACATAAAAGTAAAATACCGACAGAAAATCTATAAATAATTATTTAAAGTTAAATAAAAAAATATTGATACATATATACCTATGTGTGGCAGTGGCGGTCTGTGAGTTTTCAGTGAGCTAGAGTGCTAAGATTGGAAAATACGACATTACTGATGTTGTTGCATCTGAAAATGATTTTTTTTTTTTAAATTTCAAATTTTTGTATGAGGATCTTTCAGTATGTGGATGCGGCGCATCCCTTGACTGAAAGAATCATAAAGATAAAATTCATTTTCAGCTACAACAACGTCAATAACGTCATATTTAGCTCACTGAAAACTCGCGGACCGCCACTGATGCATCGATAGGTACCTGA
Source organism: Limnephilus lunatus (assembly GCA_917563855.2). Classification (NCBI taxonomy): domain Eukaryota; kingdom Metazoa; phylum Arthropoda; class Insecta; order Trichoptera; family Limnephilidae; genus Limnephilus; species Limnephilus lunatus. Next base: position 26,009,545 of record OU830596.1, read on the forward strand.
AAGTATTTTTTTTAGAATGGCAGAGCAGTATTTTTGATTGATGTCGTTTTATGGCAAAGATAATCTTAGAGGGAATGCACAACATTTCAAACATCAAATATTTTATTGGTGGGTTACCTACTTTATCACTGATTTCAAATGATTATTTTAATAATTTTCCAAACAGGTAGGTATCAAAGACTAGTACCTACTCGTTGATACAAACTTTTGCAACTATAGGTATCATGTTTTTACCAGAGTAAAAGTTGTCCTATAAAAACGGATAAAAAACCAATGATCATTTTGAATTGAAGGTAATGTCTGTTTTGTCGGGTGACCCACAAAAACCCACCACATTTGATTAGTTCCAATTCCAATACAACGGCGGGGTGGCGTAAAAATGAATATTTTCCTGACCGCAAGAGCCTACCCAAGTAGGTGCAGGTACCTACTAGTCTATAAAGTGAAATGTTCAAATGATTTGGAGCTATGCTGTTAAAAAAAGGCTAAATTCATTTAAGGATGAAAAATTATTTAAAAATTCCCTAGGTACTTAGGTCGGTTGACACCTAATCTTATAATAATAAAATATTTAACTGTTAATAAATTTTTATAAATGTATGCATTTTGTTTATTTTTATAACATTTTTATTCATAATCATTTTACAACATTATTTCTATTGACAAATAGGGCACTGCTCAGCTATACATTCAGGATTTCTCTAGGAATGAAGCTGGTTTTCAGCAGTGCCTCTAATATAATACATATTTATATACAATAAAAAAGCACCTGTACCCAAACTGTTATTATTATATCTGTACCCAAACTTTTATATATATATATATAGAATAAAAAAGCATCTGTACCCAAACTGTTATTATTATATCAAGTACTTAAATACAATATGAAAAATATCTGATAAATCAACAATAATAAATAATTTTATCAAATGACACCATTTTAATTCAAAATTAAAAGAATTTCTTTGTTTTATTCACTTTTAATGTCTATAAAACCGAAATGTTTCGAGATCGATGCTCTCTTCCTCTTTTCTAAGTACTGTTAGTTCTCTCTTAGGGCTCTCGTCCTCTCTTCTAAAACTTTAGTTAACCCTGAGGAAGAGAGCATCGCTCTCGAAACGTGTCGGTTTTATAGGCATTGAAATTGATTAAAACAAATAAATTCTTCAAATTTTTAAAAATAATTGTATTTTTTAATTTATATTTACTTAGGAAACGGTCGTAAATAAGTATAAACAACAAACCTTCGTACGTTCTAGTTTAGACAAAAAAATTGTATTTGTATGTGTACGTACACAAGATATTACAAATGGAAAAAAGAAAAAATAAACATTCTAAAGAAATACATAATAAAAATAAAATAAACTACAAATAATGTTAGTAAATTTTCGCAAAAATAAAAGTCATTTAAGTTATTAATTTAGTTGAGCTGCATTTGATATGATTTCAAGTTACAGTTGAAAATGCCTACATCTTGTAAGGCATTGTCAGTTTTACAAATTCACCATATTTTTTTATTTAGATTTTACACTGTGGTATCTATTTTTAAGTCGTTCGATATAGTGTTACGTTCAGGGCAACAAAATGCAATATTTTCTAACAGATATGATAAATAAACAAGGCAATTCACGATTTTATATAAATTTAATGTAATAAACTTTTAATAAAACTACAAAATTAAAATTACGACAATTCATTGACCCAGGTCGTTATTGCACTCGTCGCTTCAAGCTTATTCATAAGATTTAACCGCAACACACATTGAACGGAACAAAAGTGCAGTTAATGTTCTAGTAATGTATGTTATTTGGTATTTTAATGTGGCATTACACATAGCGGTCATGCGAGGTGTCGTTACAAGCCTTATGGAACTACATTTTAATCGTTATGCTAAAACGAAATTTTACGCACTTTAAAAATGTTATAGAAAGTACTAGCGAACTCCCGGCATGCGTTGCAATGCGATGTATGTGAAGAAATAATTTCTCCCTGCGTGTCCTTTCGCACTCTTCCAGTTCCTCCTCCACCCCCCCTTCCCCTCCCACGTCCTTTTCTTCTCCCCCGTTACCCCTCCACCTTTCCCTCCTTCCTCCTCCCTTCTCGCGTGCGCACATTAACTCACCATTTCATCACAATCGGATGAATAGTTAAGGAAATAATTTCATAACGCCAGAGATCACTATTATGTATTGGAACTATTACGGGTATGCGCTCATCGAATCTTATTTCTACAAAATTCAGTCTAGTTTCATCCTTACCTCCCCGCCATACATAAGGATTGGTATTCGCACTCTATTGTGGACTGCTAGCCTCATTTTCTTTGGACAACTAATTCTCAAAAGGAAGAACTTTAGAAAAAAATATTCTCGTAAATATGGTCTAGCGCTGACCCGTGAAAAATCATGGGTCGTGGAGGTATTAGATATTGCGTACTAATATCTCTTCGAACCGTGTTCCACCATGCGAGTAGCATTGAGTCAAATCAGATTAATTAGGGGTAACATGCGGAACCAATTTTTTCGTTTCGTGTCTCAAACTAACTAACCATCACGCCGTTTCCCCGCAGGGGTAGGCAGAAAGGACGGACCGCCACACAACTCGGTCTTGGCACACACTCTTTGCCTCGTTCACATTCATACATCGTCTCATACATGCTCTTCTATTAATCCGACTCTTCACATGGCCCGACTCAAGTATCTAATTCACTTGGTCGTGCCATGTCTTCCTCGGGCGTCCCCGACTGCTTCTACCATTCACATTTGCATAATATATTCTCCTTACACTCTTTTCCTCGTTCATTCGCTCTACATGCCCAAACCATCGGAGAGTCCCTTTCTTAATCTTACACATCACGCTTACATCAGCCTTGCATTCTTTGCGGGATAGTCTGAATTCTCAAAAAATCAGTTCCAATTTTTAAAGGGGCAATTAAAATACATTTCAGTTAATATTATATTAGAGTACTAGCTGACCCGGCGAACTTCGTACCGCCTCAGAATCAATAACCGTTGTGTTTACTTATTAGCTGAATTAAATTCAGTTTTTTATTAAATTAAAAATTACACAATGCAGCAATTATCGATGCACAACTGTTCGTGTTTTGTTTTTGTCAGTATCAGAGATGGCGCTGTGTGCGGATTTATATTTTTGTTGATTTTCTTACTTTTCCAATTATTTACTTAATTATTGTATTTTCCTTTGGAGGGGTGCAGACATACGTTCACCGTTTGTCTCATTTTCGACTATTGATATTTAGCATGTAAGGAAGATGGGCAGCATTATAATATGTATGTTTAAGATTTTGGAATTCACTCACTATTCAATATTATATTTATCATAATATTGCTGCAGCTCTTTCAAAATATTAGAATTCGTTCCATACAAAATGTATGAGGAAAAGAATTTTCTTCAATAATATTTTTTCGTTGTTTTAATAGCTATTCTGCTATTCGGGGCGGAGACCAATCCATCAAATCAAAGTTCATGAAAATCGTTCCATCCGTTCGTAAATTATAAATGGTGTAACTAACCCGACATTGTTTTTATATATTAAAAGATTGAGATAGGTAGGTATATGCCTACTTTATCACTTGACTCGATTCTTCAAACAAACACTTCCAATTTTGAAAATGAAACTTCAATTCAAATGAAAAGTTCTAGAGATCATTGAATCGGAGTTATAGACATAGTCACATCCGAAATTATTATTTTTTAAATACTTATCCTTGGTACTTTTCTATCTAGAATTTTTTAAATTAAAGATTTTTAAACCTTCTATTCACACATTTCGATAGGTCGCTTTTTTCCAAAACACGAATGACCGACAAGAAGAAATGATTTTGATAAATCCAAAAGTGAAACGATGAAGCAATTTTCCTTTTAATGTCACTGAACTGGAAAACTGTAGGGTGGTGCGAATCACTAGGCACTAGGCACTGGGGTCCTTCTTACTAACCATAGGGTGACAATAGTACATGCAATTTTAATGGACGCTTTTTTATTTACTGCGACGATTCACGTCTTGACGGAAAAAAGGCAATAAACATAATAATATATATATATATATATTTTTTTTATTATTGTAAGAATAGTTATTACAAATCACAAACAAGTCCTGCTAAGCCAATTGAATTGGCTTGTCAGCAGGTGCTTATAATTAAGTTACATATAAATTTTAAATGTTATAATGTTACATCTTATATCTACAAATTCAACATTATTCATACAAATCAATAAATATATTTTTTTTTCCTATAGCCAATTTTTCAGCATATATTTAACCTTATTCATAGAATTACATTGCTTTTTAGTATCAGGTAATAAATTATTATTAATAATTCAAAAGAGCCGCACAAGACAGGGAAGAATGGAAAATAAAATTAAAGGAAATTGCTGCAAACCAATCCCAGGATTGAAACCAGAGAGAGAGAGAATAAATTAAATATTTTCGATATGTTATTTTCAAACGTTCTCTGTCCGTACTTATTACTAAATTTCGGAACTTTTAACCGGTCGTTGCGCGTGAATCTAGTGCTGTATTTATGTTCTAATTTCTCTTTATGCTGCTGGGTAAATATATACTGAATTATAATTTTGTGCCATAGTATTGCCTTAAAAGGTAAAATTTTAGCACTCTGAAACAGTAATGGTGTATTATGTCTCTGTTTGAAAATATTAGGATCGACTAATAATTTTACAATTGCGTTTTGCACAACTTGGACTTGCTTCAGATTTGTTATAGAAGTATTTCCCCATATTGTTAATCCATATCTTATAATGGATTCTGCCAGTGACATATGTTGATATTTATTCACAAAATATTAAACAACATGTTACCAAAATACTTCTCAAATAAAATCGTATACAATAAGGACATTCACAGACATTACACAAGGACGTGCAAGGAAATAAGATTAAACAAAAAGGACAAAACGAATACGCAAAACAGTTTGCTATACAAAGGAATTAAGTTATATAACACACTACCAGAAACTCTAAAGTCCTCACCAATTGAAAAGTTCAAGATGTATTGTAGGAGCTACATAAAACAAGAAAAAAAGAAAGAAAAAATATAGTGAATTTGAATTATTATAATTAATTAGCTGAAATATAAAATATTATAATTAACTAGAAATTTGTAACCTTAAATGTACAAATTACTAAAATAAAATTCAAATTAAAAAAAAATATATATATTTTTATGATAATGACAAAACAAAACCCGGGCAGTAGCGAATCGATAATTGCTTCATTATATAATTCTTAACTTAATAAAAAAACTGATTTTAATTCAGCTAATAAGTTAACACAACAGTTATTGATTCTGAGGCAGTACGAAGTTCATTGAGTCAGCTAGTAATTAATATTTTTTTTAAATGATGTTAATAAATCTATCAGAAATGCTCAGCTATACCTATATGCTGATGACAAAAATATTTTCAAAATCATTGTCTTGATGGATTGTAAAGAGCTCCAGGATCAGCTGGAGATTGAACTTATAAATATATATTTTTTTTGTTTTATATGTTTACCGCACAAGAGTCCCAACTGCTCCCGCCTGAAGCCAGTGGGACTATGGCATCCCCAATTGGGGTATGTTGTGAGGCTGAGGGTAGTGGGGAGGGGAAGGAGATAGGGAGGAGGAAGGTGGGGAAGTACCTGGCTATTCAGATCTGGTCACCAAACACGGCTAATGCCGTTTGCTAATGCCCTCAGTTTGCTAAACAGTTTGATAATGCCCTCAGAAGGCGAAACAGCTGTCACGCGTAATAATAATTACCGGCAGAACTTGTTTATAAATAAACTGTTTTTATTAATTTAATAATAAAATTATTGAATATATAAAATAAATAAAAATTAAAATGGAGTTCTACAAATTAAACTTGATAACAATAAATAAAAAAAAAAACGGCTAATGCCATTTCAAGCAACGTTTCAATTTTGAATGGTGGTCTTACACCTGGGCGATACAGGGAGTATCTTCCACTCTGGAACGTGCCGCAAATATACTATATATTATTTTAAATTAATAAATTGTGAAATAACACAAATTAATCAAATACAATTTATTTGCCACGCCAGGATTCGATCCCGCGACCTTCGGTGTGCGAGTCAAGCGCCTTACCGCTGCGCTACGCCGGCTATCAATTATATATATTATTGTAATAATATAAAGAACGTGGGTTACATTTACACAAATATATTTTACAAAATATCATATTTAAGATCATCATCATTGAGAAAGGATAGAATTATCTTATTAATTATACAAATACTTTTTTTACATTAGATCCACGCAGGAGGCCCCGAGGAAAAAAATTTCCCTCTTGGCCTATGTCATCTTCGGGGATGCTTCTGTAAAAGACTCTCCACACAGCATCTGTGTGGAGAGTCTTTTCACTTAAAAGAATGAGAAGAAGTTCAGGGAAGAAGAAAATGAAGGGTGGATCAGATTCCTACCCACTCCTAATACCCCTTTCCTTCCCTGAACTTCTTCTCCTTCCTTTCCTAAAAAAATCCTCTACACAGCATCCCCAAAAATGACATAGGCCCTGAGGTGAATTATTTTTCTCACGGCCTCCTGTGTGGAGGAAAAAAAACTAAACCCATGAAACTGGGCACCCCTGCAAAGGCACGAAGCGTAGGGAACTTGCGGTGACCCATGGCAGAGGTGTTGGTTATCCAAACCCGCCTTCCAAATTGTAAAAATCATTTGCCATTTGTCGCTGCTTTTGAAATTAACAAAATACTGTCACCCCAAACGCAAGTGCATAAAATCCCCGGATACAGAGACGCAGTGCCATAATGTAACCCTCCAGTATTAGGAACTTGTCAATTACGGCGCCATTGTACTGCCTGCCTCTTCGGGAGCCGGGGATGGGGAATGAAGAGGGTGCTTGAGATGATTTTTTTGTTCGCGGACGCAAGGGGTTGAGGTTTTACTAACCCCCGGAGCCGGGGTTGTACCTACGAATGTGGTGATTTTTACTTCCCTTAGAATGTGTGTGGTGTGATGTATGTATCAAATCTGATGAATCGCCTTGATAAAAAAATCAGAATGTGCAATTCTCACGCTGTAGAGGTGAAACCTTCAGAAAACTAAAGTAGACAAGAGTGGGGAAACTACGAAGTACTTTTTTTATATGAAAGATGATTTTTCCATATTTATGTCGTCGAATTCCAGTGCACCTTTTCTTATACTTTTGGTCATCTTATTAGTATTGTGGGTTTCTTCTTCGGAATTGCTAGATGTCGCTATTTTGTGTTTTTTGTACCTTTTGTTCACTTGAAGTGGTTTGAAGATTGGATATTGATATTACAATTTTTTTTTTGGTTTCGTGTGATTCAATCATTCGATGGTCAGGTGCTTTATACTACTAGACTTGCATGGAAACATGGATTTATCGTATTATATTGGAACCGAGTACCAGTGAAAAAAATAAATATTTTATTCCTATCTCATTCTCTTGCCCGCTAAATCCTATAAATTTATGTTTTTAGTGTCGTTCGCTTCCGTTTCATCGAGTTTCAAATCACAACGGTGCTGAAGAAGTATTCCCTTCAAAATCAAACAAAGTATCGAACGGTTCAGATAGAAAGGAGAGTAGTAACATAAGAACATAAGATAATAAATGTGCATACAATCAAATATAAATAAATAAAAATAATAACATCATTTATTGATCGCTTATTGGTCTATCAGATCGAGAATTGTGCTGGCTATGCGGTAATCTTTCTATAGTGTTCTTTGATGATCTTGAAGTTAGAATAGATTCAATAACATTTTCAACAAAATACATTTGCAAAATATTTAAAAAAAAACGTTGAAAAGATGGGCACTCAAAAGCTTTCTGATACCTTCGCATCTTCTTCAATGGCGCTACAGCCCATTTTGAGCCTTGGCCGCCTTCAAGATAAACCTCCACCGCCCTCTGTCCTCGGCCGTCGTCTTCCAATCTGCAACATGGAGTAGTCCTCTTGCATCCTTCCTGACATCATCCTCCCATCTCAGCCTAGGTCTGCCCGCCTTTCGGTTACCTCCCGGATGTCCTGTTAGAAGCTTCTTCAGTACTCATGTGTTTGGCATTCGGTGCACATGTCCGGCCCATCTTAGTCTTTGGAGCCTTAAATGGGTGGAGAGTCTGGGGGCTTGTTAGATATCATAGAGTACATACATATAGAGAGTTTTCCATGGAGTACCTATAATAATAATAATAATTGGACAATTTGTAGAGCACCGTTTTTGTGAAAAATCACTTCAAGGGCGCTTTACAATTTATTATGAATTCCTAAATTCTATCTAATTTTATTATTTACAAATAGATACAGAAATATACTTACCTGCAGGTCACTTCGAATGAACACTTTATTAGAAAGTTTATACTTTGGGAAGATACGACTTTGCACGTGGAGGACATTATATTGAAAACACTAGAAATTGCATGACTTTACCTTTTCTACCCTCATCACTGTTGGTTTTACATTTATATTTTTAAGAAGATTAATGCCAAAGTTAAGTTAATATTTATTTTGAAAGACTGGAGGATTGTAAGAATTTGCTTTACTTTTACACAATTAGTTATTTGCAATGTCGCAAGCCGTGAAGGCGATGGAGAAAGGTTTTTTAAACTTATGGATACGACTGTCTGAAAAGATGAGTATTAAGTTTAGCTCTAATTCCACTGAATCTGTGATCAGTCTTAACTCGTGTGGCAGTCCATTCCAGGCTTTAGGTCCTGGCACACTCACCGAATTTAGTATCTGGTGTGAACTTTGGTTTCTTCAACCTTCCGATAGCTGATGTTGCTGCTGACCTGAAGGTGTCCTGCTGTTCCACAGACTTTACTGTCAGTGGCACCTTCACATAATGAACTCAAATATTTCATTTCTATATCAAACTTTCATAAATTTTACCCGTTATGTAGGCTATATATTTTGCTACGTACCTACTTTCTGGCCACTTTCAAGTATCTAATAAAATACAAGTGTCTAGGACGTTCTAAACACGTTTTTCCTATAACTGGATAAATAATAAACATTTAAATTTAAAAGACAGCATTTCAACAACAGCGATAGCAATAACAACAACGGCATGTTATCGATTAGGCAGACTCTTAACTTTTAATGCGATCCACGACAGTTAATCGAAAACGAAAACCGCTCATTATGTAATTTACATTATAAATCGCCGTCCCAAAATATTTTCGAAGAGATTAAATAATGCTATATTACAGGGTCCCTATGCCAGTCATTATGGCCGCGATGTTTTACATAACCTGGTCTCGGGAGATGATATTATATTAAAGAAATCTTCACTACACAGATTGCCGCCCAGCGGCGTCCAAACTTCAACACTAAACAGCTGTTTTATTAATTTAATTAAATTAGGTGATTTAACTTAAGGGGAAGCCACAACCCAAAAATGTATGTATTCTTAGTGTGCCTTGTATCGCAACGAATATAGGTAATAGGCATAATAAACGGAGTTTAGAAACTCTCGATTTGTGTGAATTATTATTATTTTTTTTTTTAAAGTTTATTTAGGAAGCATACAGTTATGTATAAAGTAATTGTACATTAAATAGTCAATATAATTTAAACCAGTTAAGTTCCTTTTATAATATTTAGTTGTGGTTAATGATTATGTGATTATTATGAATCAAGTGGTTATTAAACAATTATAATAGGTATATGGTTTAAGTACGTTGTAAAAAATTATCAAAAACGTGATAATTTTATAAGGAAGTTAAAAAGTGAACCAATAAATTGAACCATTAAACCAATTAATCTGTCACATATAAGTTTGGCTAAAAAATCATTTCTAATGAAAAATATTTTTTTTAGTACATTTTAGAAATTTTCAAAATAATAAACAAATTTAATTTAATTCTACTCAATGGAAACAGTAATAAAATCTTCAATTTATCCTAAGCATATTTTTTTTTGTATTAAAGATATAAATAATTAATTAAATTATTTACCTCTGGTTTTTCTGGCTAATGTAAAAAAAAAATAATAATACTCTCCCATCAAGATAACATATTATCCAAAGTGGACTTTTTCAATTAAACTTACCAGATACAAAAAAAGTCCATCGAAGATGATTTCTCTGATGTTTCGTAAAATGTTATATTTCTATTGTTTATATTTATAATTCTTTTGTGATTTGATTTGTAAGCACAACTTGTCTTCTTTTTTGATATTTTTTTTTTATTTTCTGTAATTTTTCATTTTATATCATTTTTTATTTTATATAATTTTGGCTTTTAAGTATAATTATTTCTTATTCCTTATTATGCTGACTTATTAAAGGTAAAGTCACAAGGAGGAAATTCACAATTGGTTTTATTTTGGCTTTATTATAAGTTTGTACAGCGCCCTGGTGATTTTTCACAAAAACTGCGCTATACAAGTCATCCAAATATTATAATTATATTACTCATGAACAAACTGAAAAAAGTAAACTGTTGATTTCCCGAAAATGAATAAATAAATAAATGAAGCAGAACAGTGACAAAATGGAATACAAAAAAAAGTTTAGGTTATGCTTTTTGTTTGTTTTTTCTCTTCACTTTTTTTCAATTTTGTCACTGTTGTTTGTGATGGAACCGATATATCTGTGTGAAAACATTTGAGTACCTCTCTCGTGGCTAGCTCAACCCCGAGTCGCCGTAGCTGCTAATGCTGGTAATCCCGACCAGCCTAAATACATATTATATCAAATAACAATCGTTAGGTCCTCGGGGTAATTGCAGTGTCGTAGACAGCGGTAATTTGGTCTCGGGTTCACTACACGGCCCGGCAACACGGCTACACGGTCAAGTGGAAAGACATCACCGACTGCTTGGCGATAGGTGTCTTAACAAAATGAAACAAGTTTGACTCTCATTCATTACAAAAATCTTTGTTACCTACCTTAGTAGTTCTGTGGACAATGGACATCGCGTCAAAAAAAGTATGTTTCTAATTTTCTAATATTTGATAAAAAAAACCAAAATTTCCTCTGAAGTAGTTAATTATATATAAATGATTCATTTTAAGTAGGTAACTTTAACTAAGTAACCAGCACGCCGTTTCCCCGCAAGGGAAAGCAGAGAGGACACCCTCATACATACTCTTCTATTATTCTGACTTTTGACATGGCCCGACTCAAGTATCTGATACACTTAATCGTGCCATGTCTTCCTCGGGCGTCCCCGACTTCTACTATACACATTTGCGTGAATGGTAGAAGTCTATTGCGTCATATTGGGTCAAATATTCTTCTTACACTACTTTCTTCTTTCAATCGCTCTACATGCCCAAACCATCTGAGTTTTTTTAAAAATCTTACTCTTTAAGCTTACATCAGCCATAGGTACATTCTTTGCGGATCTCCACATTTCTCACACGATCATACATGGTTTTACCACACATATGCCTCAGGGCCCTCATTTCAATAGCATTAAGTTTACTTTTATCCTTCCTCTGCCAGATTCATGCCTCACTTCCATACACCAGGTTAGGAACCAGGACTCCATTGTGGACGGCTAGCTTCGCTTCTTTTGACAGTTTTCATTAGCGCCAACGGCATTCAGTTCTTTATTAATGATGTTACATGCATTTATCCTTCTTTCAATATCTCTGACTGCCTTCCCATCTCTCGTAAACATACTGCTCAGATAAACAAACTCATCCACCTGCTCCAAGTATTTATCATTAACTACTATATTGCACACTGTTTTCGTACTCTCTCTTTCAAACTTTAGACTTATTTACATTCATCATTAACTCATTCTTCATACATACCTACTTCCTTCATCCTAGACACGAGAGACTGTAGATCTTCCATAGTATTATAAATCAGCACCGCACCATCAGCATACAACAGGCAACATACTTTCAGATTACTTCAAATACTTAAGGATTATATAATTTGCACAACGAAATGTCACTATTTCAATGATAAGTATTTTTTCATACTTTCTTTTAGTAGGTTCCACATATTAATAATTTAGTAGGTTCCACATAATATTAGAAAAATGAGAAAAAAAAACAGGATGATTTCCCATTTGAAAAAAGAATCTTTACTGAATCATTAAAACGGTTACCACCTTGATACGTAGGTACAAACAAATTTATAGACAGACGAAATGCAAAACGATCGAGTTAAAACAGGACTTCGCTACGATCACTCAATGATAATATCTTCTCTCAAGTTTTATTAATATGTTGTATGTGGTCTGTGTGTGACTGCGATTACTGATATCATTTCGAGTAAAAACAGTAAATAAAAATTTGGCCTCCGGTGATATTTCTGTGCCTGTTTTTATTTCTTAACCACTGGAGCGACAGCGCAATTTAAAACTTTTTTCTCCGATTGCTCGAGATTTTTTGGTGACCATTTTGAATATTTTCCGTTCACATAAAAAAATCATACCTCCGAATTTTAATATGCAAACATACAAAAAGATTATAGTTCTATGTAGCCAATAAATTCATCTATCTGTTGTCGATTACAACATATTCGTAGGATTTATAAAAAAAATTAATAATATCTTAAAGTTCTACATAATTACTTACAAATAAGGGAAAATTTGCCAAAATTGGCAGCAAAGCAATCCGAGGTATTTTAAATAGTGCTATAGGTAAAAAGCGCTCCGGTGGTTAAAAACATTTTTTAAATTTATTGTTATTGGACTGTTAGGGTCGGGGATGGATTGGGCGGTTACTCACCTGAGTGACCAGTGATGAATAAGGAAGTTGAGTCCATTTTTTTTATTTTTTTTATCAATGTTCGCATTCAAACTTAAATACTGGTATTTTTTTTTTTTTTTTTAAAGTTCGTTTTCATAGTAAAATTAATTCTCAAAGTTTAAATTTTTTTAAGCCCGCCAAAACGAGCGGATCCGAGCGGTAAGAAGCGGGGTGTGGGTGTGACGTCATTTAAACTGAGAAAACTGCGTCGCTTGGGCATTTTGTATGGAGATTTTTTAAATTCTTCAATAAGGAATTCCAGTAATTTTTTTTATCAATGTTAACCGTCTATCAGAATTGATGTTATTTAAAAAAAAGAAAATTGATCAAGTTTTCATAGTTAAATTAATATTTAAAGGTAGAATTTTTGTTTCTCGCGCCAAAACTCTTCACAAACACGGTATTGCCTTCGCTGGCCGATCGCCGTTGGTTGAAGTGCCACCCGCCAATTCAGGCCGCCGCGCAAAAAAGTAAAGACCGAAAGTAAGATAACGGTTTACAGCGCAGTTCACTGTGAGACTTTTCTGCGCAATCAATAAATTTAATATACTTGCACAAAACTAGTGAGGTTTACGGCGAAACATCAGATGTCAGATGGGTAGAGAATTCGTAATGATTATTATTTAATACTGAAAAAATGTAGTATACTTATTGTAACATACAAATGAACACAATTAATAATTTGATGTATTTACTTGGAAGCTTTAACTCCACAAATTTCAGCACTAATGTGGTCAGTATTATCTATTTTAAATATAAAATCAACATGTCAGAATCAACGATTTGTAGGTAGTCGGACTGGCCTTGAATATATCTGATTTCTGACATGGTATGTGGTTTTTTAAACAGATTTTGCATTACATAAACTTTGTTTACTAAACCATTAAATATACCAAACCACCCATTACTAAACTTAAAAATACTTTTAGGGGATAGAATGCAAAACCGTTTGGCCCATAAGTAAACTACGTTTGGCCTATACACCTCTCTCATCATACACAAACCATCTCTCGTGTAATAGAAAGAGATGCACCGTAGACATTTCGGTGATCCGCTCTTTATACAAACTGAGGTTCCAATGACGTCAGAATTCTTTCGACCATTCATGAAGCGTTTGTAGTTCGTAGCTTTTTGATGGATTTTTAAGAAGGTTTAATTAATTCTAAGAATAACAATATAGAAATATATTTATATATTTAGAATCGATATTTTTTGATCTACATGAACATATTTTTTATAAGTCAAAATATTTTTCACTCAACTTCCTTATTGTCCTGTAACACCCTTTTTAGGACATCATACCCAATAATATATAAGAAGGTTACTTGTTCCTTGTAACATTTTTGGATGCGTGTGGTAGGGTGAAAGTTCTAAGGAAGATAAAAAGATTTCTTAGTGTCATTTGACTAAAGAAAAAGTTTTACCAAGATGTATTTTAAATATAAATCTGAAAAACAGACTTGTGCATTTTTGCCAGTGGATCCAAAACTGTCGTTTTACTCTGCAACAGATTTTAGACAATCTGTTGCTAAATATTATGATTTAAACCTTACCGAGAAGTATTATAATTTTGAGGAAAATGTGTATGTTTATAATATCTATTGTGAATTGTGAACATAAAAAAGATAATGACAGCGTGGTCGAACCCTTGGGTGTAGCAAGCTGAATTCATTATAATGAAAACCAGCACATCTAATATTCATAGTGGGACATTATCCAAGAAGGACGTTAGAGGTCTAGGCGTCTGACTTTAATTCCGAAGGAAATGGGTTTCGTTCCTTTGCAACCCAAACATGTCATATGTATAAAATCGCTCCGATCTATTATTTTGTAATTTGCGTTCCGGCAGACATTTGTTGTAACAATTTAAAATTTCTTCCGTAATAAAAATGTCTATAAAGAATGTTTTTTTGAGGCGTTGAGGAAAAAAATGTCATCTTATATTCAGATCTTTAAGGGTCTTCGAGATCTTTGTGGATCTTTGGGGATCTGAATGGAAGATATTTTTAGGGAAAGGAAGGAGAGAAAGTATTGCGAAGGAAAAAGATATGTGAGGTGGGTAGGAATCTAGGATCAATAAGTCCAGGAGTGAATCCATCCCACTCAAGTGCAAGGCCATGGGTCGAGAGACGTCTCCCTCACCAGTCTCTCCCGATCCGGCACGCCACGCAATAGGACCTAGAAAATCTCACCCATGAACCCAGACACCCCTGCTGTAGCCGATGGTAGGGGTGTTAGTTATCCAATAAATGGTTCCCAGAGCGGCGGTATCCATTCCAAATCTGCCTATGGAATCATGAAAATTCGATATCTTATTGCCAGTACAGGGAGTTACGAGAAGTATCTGATTTTTAAAACCTCTAATTCTCAACAGGGTCGTAAAAGGACCAAATTTGATCGAAACATTTGGCTTTCCATTCTCCCCTATTGAACGCGTGGAAGACCAAAGGTGTCAGTAGCCAGAACATTTGTCGAATTAATATTATTTTTAATGAGGTTATCACTGAATATCTTAGATATGATAAAAACGGACAACGGCGTAAAAAATCGCGTGTTTCAACAGAAATGCAAGTATGTTGAAATTGCAGGTACGGAGTAGATAAATCGATCGTCCAATTTGATTATCCGGACATCTCCAAATTTTAAGTTTAGAGATAATAAGGAAAGCAATATTCGAATGCGAACCACAAATCAAAAATTACTCTCACGTGTCTGTGTTTTACATAGTTAGTTAATACACTTAATACAGTATAAAATGTCACCGGGTGACTGTACATTAAAATGACATTTTGTAATATCCTTCTAGTGACCCAGAAAACATCAACATTTTGTTTAATTCACAATAAGTTTTTCTGCGTTATATTTGATTTAATGGTGTTTATGAGTAATCTGAGTATTGTACCAGATAGAGGGTGCACTTATACATATAACTGCATACTCAACTCAAATTTCGATTTTTCGGAGATGTTTGACTAATCATCTGGACGATGGAAATATAAGAGGATATTTTATAAATAACTAAAAAAACAATTTAAGAAAATGGAAATATTAAATCACTCGGCAGAGACTTTGGCTTAAAAGTGACAAAAGAAACATAAATATGAACATCAATCAACAGATAAAACGCACTAAATTCTGTTGCTTGCTTCTAAAAAACCCAATGTCAATTATTATTTACTTTCATTTGCAGAATTTGCACTTTTTAGCAAGTGTAATTTTAAGGAAAGCCATTTTCTAGTGTAACATTGGACCCAGAAAATCGACAAATTCTTTCTCTAAATCGAAAGATTCTTTTAGAGTTCGGAAAATTATCCATTAATGAAGCAAAATCGTAAAAATATACCGAGAAAAACCGAATGTCTTCTTAGAAACAAACCACAAACCACAGAATTATTAACATCTTTTCTTTTGCCATATACCTACATTCTGGATAAAAAATATGTAAAAACAAAAAAGTGGTTTCCTACTTATTTTGATTATTAATATTTTATATGTATTTGAATCATGAATGTCTTACGGATTTTAAATAGTAGATATGTATATCTTAAAGCAAAATACTAATAATTAATTAAAGGGAAAATGGTTTATTCTTTGACAAGCAGGTGAAACCAGCCACCGTCCCTGTGGCTGGTTGACGCATCACTTCGCCATATTATATTTCAATATCTGATTACTAAAATCCGCGTCCATCAGCGGCATCAGAGGCTGAAGACCTTCATTACTTCAATTAAAACCTTGGATCGGCATCGGACTACCAGGGAAGTTTAATCTTTGTGCTAGATTTTGAAATCCAGGCATGACGCAGGCATCGGTCTTCCGACTACAACTGGAGCTACAGGAGCTTGCAGAGGAGCGGCGCCAGATCGGATGACCTTGGCCGCAATTGAAGTGGTCGGCTGGCTGACAACCGCCCTGGGACTGGACGTCGCGGGAATCGCAGGGCTCTAGCCCTTTCAGCTTCTCCAGCCTGCCGTTTCTTCATCCGTCAGCAGCGGAGGGAGCCGAGCACATATCTCCGAAGGCAACTTGGATCGCCCACACATTGGCGTCAACTCACTGGATCAAAATTACACTGTACTACCGCTCCTTTATTTATTTAGCCCATTCAGTATTATAGTTTAGCTCTCGACAAAATATACAAACAATTGATTAGATTTTTACTAGGTAGGAAGATAGTTTACCTACTATGTTAGTAAAGTGATGATTTTGACTTCTATGTCGATGTTGATTTTTTTTATTATAGATATAATAAAAATAAAAAAATTAATTTTTTCATAGGTATAAAATTACATCTAGGTACTTAAAATACATTCAAAACTCAAATCAAACCATAAATTACATCAATTAATTGCTTTATGAAAGTCCTTCTTTCGTCACAGCAAAAAATAATTAAATTTTTATAAGAAAAACTTTCTTTTTATACTTTTTTGAAGGTTATTCCCATCAGTGAAATATTATAATATAATACGAATAAAAATAATTAGTTTGACAAATTCGCCCCTGTGTAAATAAGCATTCCCACTGTAAATGCATTTTTAAACGCCACCGAAATGCACGCTATAAATGCATAATGGACTCATTATTTAAAAACCAACAAATTGTTGAAAACTGAAAATACTTTCCTTTTTTTAAATATAAGCATCAGCTTAAGTACCTACCAAGATAGATACCATCATACATATTATGTAGATAGGTATATTATATGAGAACAAAAACTTCAACGTGTCTGAATTTTCCGGAAGACTGTTCTAGAAGGTTCTTTCAAGAGGGCGACCGAACTTCCAGCATTTATATCTTCAAAAGAACGCCCTTTATGTAAAACGTAAACCATCGTCCTGGAGGGGGATAGAGATCTGTCACACCATATAACTCCCTTGATCGTACCGGGACTCGTTTTTGAGTTTTTGCGGGATGCACGTTTTTTTAACCTTTCTTTTATAATATATATTGATTATTTTCAATGGCCACAATGAAATTGCAAATGCATTATTTTTTTTAAGTAGATAAGAACAGTATATTTCTAAAGTAAAAATACAAATAGATCCCCTGAATTCATCGATAATTTTTTTTTAAACATTACAGACTGACAAACAAAATCAGCTAAAAACAATTTTTTTTTTTAATCTTTGTAAATTCACTTTGTGGCGTCATTTTTAATTAAATGAAAACAAATCGCTTTGTAAAAACCCACTATTTAATCAAAATTATCTACATGTTTCAAAACCAAAGGTTTGTTCGTCTGGATAAGATTATTAACATTAATGTTCTGTTAAAGTATTTAATAGCGGTGTTTTACAAATCGATTTGTTTTCATTTAATTAACAATTACCTTTGTTTTTCCTAAATCAATTTCATGTCTTTTTGCTGTAGAAAAAATTAATATGGCAAAAAATAATGATATTGGCAGATAAAAAAAGAAAATAATTGTTTTTATTTTTTTTTTATAAATTTAAAATATTTTTATTAAATTTATAACAACAGTTTATTTATAAACAATTATGTAATTATTATTACGCGTGACAGCTGCTTCGCCTTCTGAAGGTATTATCAAACTGTCAACGCCCTCAAAAGCGAAACAGCTGTCACGCGCAATAATAATTTAAATTTCTATATTATAATTTATAAATTAAATTATAATATAGAAATTTACAAATACTAATAATAAAAAAAAAGTAATGAAGGTATTTAAAATGTATTCTGTGAATACAAAGATACCTATAGTCTTTAAAGCTTAAAGACTGTAGCTATTAATATAATTGGGTGTATTTTTACGTTAGAAATACACTGTACTTACTTAAAAAGGATATTACTACTGCATAAATAAATGGTAATTGTTTTAAATACTTATAGTAATTAGTATCTACTTATTTTTTTTTTCTTATTTCTTCTTAATTGATTCAACGTTTATTTCGTATACACAGTATTCTTTTCGTTTCTATGTACTCGTACTATCATGATGTTCTTATATAATCTATATATAAATATATAAAATCAAAATATGCTTGCTTATTGTATGTATG
The DNA here is from genome assembly GCA_917563855.2 of Limnephilus lunatus. Lineage (NCBI taxonomy): Eukaryota > Metazoa > Arthropoda > Insecta > Trichoptera > Limnephilidae > Limnephilus > Limnephilus lunatus. The sequence continues at coordinate 26,028,300 of OU830596.1, forward strand.
TTGTTTGTGTATTGCTATGTTAATGCATAGGAAATGTTTGAAACTTTCAAAATACTTTCTTTCCATCCTCGCGAAGGTTTCCGGATTTTTACAACCACTTGACAATAGAACTGAAAAGTTTTTTAAAAATTACAAAAACTCTTACGAAATTGTCAAAAATGTGACAATTTGAGAATGACATTTTCCGAAACATCGATTGTTCAATAAAATTCAATTTTCGAATAAGCTATTTAAATGAATGAATTTACTTCAAGTACTAAGTAAGAATTATTGGTATTTTTAATAGGTACCATGTGTTGTAGTAATATATAAAAAAAAATTGTATTTATTAATTGTAATAGGTGGCTCGCGAGCTATTTTAAAACTGAATGTACTGGGACAATATGGAACGCGGGAGGGGGGTTGATGGGACGCGGGAGCGAGCGAGGGAAGAGGGATGGTGGGGAAAGTGGAGGAGGAACGCGTGAGTCGAAGGGGCAGCAGAAGGGGAACGTTACGAATGGGAAAAGACACGCAGGGAGAAATAATTTCTTTATTAAGTGGAATTGCAACGCATGCCTGGAAATTGCAAGTATACAATAAATAACAGTTTATGTAAAACATGCATGCTAACACCTCAGTACGGGTTCTCTTAATGAGGTGTTCACAAAACGTAACTACTTAACCATTTACATACAGTTACTGATTACTTTAATCTCTACTACCATGTTCTGTATTAGAAACATTTTTCATTACTTTCACTTATCATCTACTTACCTAGGTTCAGCGACTTTTATAAATGCGACAAAATATCCTACGGACAAAACATACCTAAACAAAATATTTACTTACTAACGTAACCTTCCCTTACCTAACAAAAAAATGGGACAAAAGTAAATTAATGTTATTGTCTCATTTTGTTTCAACAATAATTTATTGTCTTTACAGGATGTTATTATTATTTTTGTACCATTTTACTATTTTTGAACAATAATTTATTGTCTTTACAGGATGTCTGTATTATTTTTGTACCATTTTACTATTTTTGAACAATAATTTATTGTCTTTACAGGATGTCTGTATTATTTTTGTCCGTTTTACTATTTTTGAACAATAATTTATTGTCTTTACAGGATGTCTGTATTATTTTCGTCCCATTTTACTATTTTTGAACAATAATTTATTGTCTTTACAGGATGTCTGTATTATTTTTGTACCATTTTACTATTTTTGAACAATAATTTATTGGATAAGTTTTTAGATTTTCACGGCCAAAAGCATTTTCGTTGTTAGTTTTTGGGGTGTTATGCCGTGTTGCGCTACCTCCTTCTATAGCCGACGTTTCGGACAGCGTTGCAGTGTCCATCATCAGGGCAGATCCGGTAGATCCGACGATGTGTAATTGTTAGTGTAGAGTGTGTGATTATTAGTAATAACACACACTCTACACTAACAATTACACATCGTCGGATCTACCGGATCTGCCTTGATGATGGACACTGCAACGCTGTCCGAAACGTCGGCTATAGAAGGAGGTAGCGCAACACGGCATAACACCCCAAAAACTAACAACGAAAATAATGTATTGTCTTTACAGGATCTCTGTATTATTTTTGTCCCATTTTTTGTTAGGTTAGGTTAAGTTAATTTTTAGTAGATACATACCTATTTTGTTGAGAGATGTTTTGTCCGTAGGATATTTTATCGGGGATATTTTGTAGCGGGGTGAAACGCGCATTACCAATTACCTACACTTAATGTTCGAGCACAGAAATAAATGAAAAAAAATAATAAAATTCTTTGTCGTCTCGTCAGATGTCTTCAATGCCTGCAGGTTTCTGAGCTACCTACCCAATCTTGTATTACTTCACGCATACATCATAACTGTACTTATATATGCTTTTTTTTAAATGAGAACATGTAAGAACTATTATATTTATAAGTATTATAATATTACCCATTGTCGTATGCCGTGTAAAGTGGAAGGAATTCATTGAAAACATGGAAACATGAAGTTGTTATTATCTCTTGACATTGAGCAGATCGATGGAGAAAAACCAACAAAGGATATGTTATTACAAAAACTTAATAATCTCTAAATAAGATTAATTTTGAATGTGAATACCTACCGCACAGTCCCAACCGCTCCTACTTGTCCCGGAGCTAGTGGGAATAATCGCATTCCCAATTGGGATATACCTGTACTCTACTGTAATTGTGACCGGTCATTAGCTGAGTGGGCATCGCGTTTGGGTCCCACCCGGGCGTCGCCTGTTCGATGCCTCGGCTGGCTAAGTTCTCCATCACGACACAAGCAACATTTCCGCTTAGTGTGGCGAAAGTAGGAGATTTTCAAACATTGTTGGGTTATTCGTAACCCGGAAATGTTTGTATTTCTTTAAAGAAAAAAATGTTGGAATGAGGAGGAAAATTACATGGGAAAGAGTAAGTTTTGGAAGTAGATACCTGGGTATTCAGATCTGGCCACTAAACACGTTTGAAGCCATTTCAAGAAAATGTTTCTATTCTGATGAAGGACTGCCATTTGGAATTCAAACGTTCATTGAAGTGACTTTATGTGTGTGTTTTGACCAGATCTGAATAGCGAGGTTTCCTTTCGTACAGACTCACAACAAGCTCTAATTGGGGATACCATAGTCCCATAGGTTCTGGGCAGCCCGAAACAGTTGACACTCTTGTGGAAAATAAAAAGCATATATGGTTTTAACACACATATGTTAATCTCAGAGATCACATGTTAACTGCGCGAACACATTCAGCTATCTATTAGATAGCTATTTCGACTTACAAGGCCATTTTAAAATCTTGGTTAGGCTACTTTGTGACGACTTGTATGATTCTATTTACCCCCGCCCAATTTCAATTTGATGGTGTCAAAAATGATTTTTTATCGGTTAAACCGATTTACTGAGAAAATAGATAGTGACAATAGATCAATTTTTATTTTGTGGATCACTTTGAAATCTGTTTTCCCCCCATTAATTGTTTAATAATGTCTTAATTGTTTAATAATGACGCCTGCTATTTACTTATTTAAATGTGTTCTATTGTTTAGGTCTTGTGAAAATACTGAAAAGGGGAGAATAAATAATTTTCTTTATTTTTTTAATTAATATTATATTTGGGATATTCGTTGGTTTATTGATTTCTAATTGTTCAAGTTAATTTAATCTAAGGCTTTTTCTTTCTACCTGTATTTCTCCAAATAAACAATAAACATTGTTAATCTCAAGTAACTTCCAAGTTAAGTATGGTCCTGTTTATTTTCTGCCTGCACAGAGTATAAATAAAACAAAATATTATTTTATTTTATTTTGCAGAAACAAACAGTACATAAATTACATAGTGAAAATAATTACAAGTTATAGAATTTAATACAATAATTGGTACCAATGACATGGTGCTGTTATATACATATTTTTATGTGATAAATTATACTTTTTACCTAAATTAAGTTAGTAAAATATTGAAGGAGAGGGGTGTGTGTGAGTGTTTGTGTGTAAGGGTGAGAGAGGGTGTGGATGTGTGTGTTATGTGTGCGAATTCAGTGTGCTAGAAATGTTTTTCTTAAATAGAAGGAGGGAATCAAAAAATATATGGATATTTGTGTTTTTTTGTTTTATTATTACGTAGCATCGCGTTCATTGGTCAAAACATTTACATATTATAGTTTTGTATCAGTGATCGATGAACCGGTGGATGCAGTTTTTAGCCATAATGTATGGTTTATCTAATTTGTAGTTTAAAGTAGGATTACAGATGGTAGTAATATATTATAAGTCTCTACATCGCCCTTGAGGTGATTTTTCACAAACACCGCTTTACAAATTATTCCAAGAATATTATTATTATTATTATAGTTTATTATGGTTTACTTCTCCGACAGCAATCTCAGTGGTGCAAATTTCAAGAAATTGATTGACCTTTTAATTACAGAAAAACATGTTTACGTGAAACCCTAACAATCAAGACTCATCAATAATTGAAACGATGACTTGTGAACGCTAAATTCTATCAGTTAAGAGCCGTTCGCATTTGGCAAGTATTTTAGTAGAGTGGAGAGTATAGTATGTAGTAACTAAACGCGTCTGAACACCGTAATTTTAGTAGAGTAGGTGAGTCAGCTCTTTAGTAGATTCAATCCATTTCGTTCTATTTTTCGGGTGAGTAAGGACCCCAAGTAGCAAGTTTACTCACTACTTAAATAGTAATAGTATAAACTAGCCAAATAATAATAATAAAAATTATCAAATTAGGGGTTTCGGCTTGTTGTTGTTAAGTGGAACGTGATTATTCACTAAGAGATTAAGAATATTGTCAGCATTTGTGATTTCTATTGGGGGATGCAAAACTAATCGTAATTTTGGTTATGTCATATCTGAATATTTCGCAGTTTTCTCGCAACTTATCCACACCTTTCAGTTACGTCCTCCGCATGTGGCTACCTTACAAAATAAGGTTGCGTGCGGCAGGCTGTATTGCAGATTGCAGCGAACACAGCCTGCGGGGCTCTCCTCTTATTGTGAATTATATTATTATTGCACTCCTTTATTGGCGAGATATGCACGTATACCTAACTCGGTAACTTCTCTTTAGCATTCCGTCACGCAATGCTCAATGCTGGGTGGCGTCAAACACTGAAGTATCATGATACAAGTCGATGATACATGCTGGGACGTTCGGTGATCTTTTTCGATCCATTAGCGTGTATAAGGAAAAGGCTTTTGTGACCATAGTTAAGGCGATCGGACCCATTCGGAATCGGGGAGAGTCGAGGACTTCAGGGCGTTGGCGCTGTTGACCAATAAAAACCATAATCAGTAGCCAAAAACGGTCCGCAAGTACAATTTTACAGAACGAAGCGACGCGGAGAACAGAGCAACATCTTTTCGGCCCGAAATCCGGACGGCAACTGACTGGATATACTACGCGTTATCGGCCCTTCTGCAGATGGCGTAAGGATTATACTCGCTGTTGGATAACGACTCTTTTAATGCACTGGGAAAAAATATCGCCAAAATATATGTTTTATTATTTTTGTGAAGTTTGGGCGTAAATATCAATTTTTATTGCGATTATTATAAAGAAACTAAATTTGCCACATTAAACATAAAAGACTTATAAAAAAAATTACCAATATTTTTAAGGGCCAAGATATATTCTACACGCAGTATTTAATTGGAGCATCTATAATTCTTCTAAGCTATCAAATTTTCAAAACAAAAACACGTGATTCTGGATGATTTTGCATTATTTAGTATAGTTTCATCTTAATAGAAACATGAAAGTGTTGAAGTATTAGTGTCATCTGTACAGTCCGTTGTACGTCTCTGAGTGGGCATGAGGCTCTGAGGGATATTGACCAAATCAGTCATCCATGGTCAGTTATCAACATTTGCGATCATGATCAACAATGGGTAAGAGATACTCCGACCGACGATCAATAAATTTTAGCCCGGCCTCCATAGTATCAGATACATAAGTTTCGACTAACTGTAAATACATGCAATTTGGATAATGTCATTTGTTATGCAAAAATACAGGCTTTTTAAAGGAGTCCAACTAACGAAGCATCTAGTATTATAAAATAAGTCATATACCCGATCCATAAACTTTAATAATTCATCTAAATTTCAAAAACTTTTTCCAATTTTGGAAAAAGAAATGATTAACTAATTAACTCCCATTTTAATGTCAAAAAGTAAAAGCGGACCACTTATGCATATTTTGGTTAGTATTTTAATTCAACATTGCCAATTTATTCTATATTTTTACGTAATTGATTGGCGTTTGATGTTTGGTGTATAGATCCGCTAGTGTTGCCAGCGTATATCGATTTCTTATCTATTCCCTGTCCATTTAGGTTCGGCCATAAACAGTGAATCGGTGCTAGGGATATCGATATAAAATCATCGGAAGTTACGCGTATCCATTTAATATTGAAAAGTTATCAATGTCTTCACCATGCTAGAGATCTTTGAGGTAGAGCGTTTGGTGACAAAACAGAGGTGCCCGGGTTCATGGGGTGAGGTTTTTCCGGATCTTGATAGTTGATGCGCTTTTCCACCAAGTGCGTAACAGACCGGATCGGGAGAGACTGGTTAAGGGGGGCCTTTTGACCTCTCCAGCAGAGGACTCTCTCGAAACATCGCTTTGCACCGCTGTGGGAGGGATAGATTCATATGTCCATCACTCCTGGACACATTGAGCTACAGATTTCTATCCACCCCATACCCTTTTCCTTGCCAGAAATTCCTCTCCTTCCTTTCTCTAAAAATACCCCCCACACAGCATCCCCAAAGATTGAAGATACAAAGAAGATATATTGAGTATCTCGACACATCGCCACGCACCGCAGTGGGAGGAATGGATTCACTTATCCGTCACTCCTGAACAAACTGACCCCCATATTCCTACCTACCCTCATACCTTTTTTATTCCCAGAATTTCCTCTCCTTAATTTCAATAAAAAGATCCTCCATACTGCATACTGCACCCCAAAAAGATATAATACAAGCCCCGAGGGAAATTATTGTATTTATGTTTAATTTAATGAGTAAAAAACCTCAAATTGTAATATTTAATTAAATGAAGACAATATTAGCGAAACTCAATCAAAAATCTGAAAATAGAAACACCAGAAAAGGATACAGTCATATCCAGGACTCGAACCCAAGAAGAGCTGCGCCCCGGCAAGGAAAAGGTCCTGGGTTCGAGTCCTAGATGTCACCGTATCTGTTTCGCTAATATTGTTTTCATTTAATTTGAAATTATTGTAGCCTATACATAAGTAAAACCAACCAAGTATGGGGTATTTCCACAAACGAGGGATTCTGTTGAAAACGTACGGAATATTTAAAGATCATTTTTCTGATATTAATCATCCTACTAAAAATGATTGTTTTTTATGTTTTCATTCAATATTATTGATTTTAAAAACGCTCTAAAACTGACAAAATCAAACGGCCTGTTTTTCTCAGCTGAAACAGCATAAATAAACACTGTCATTGATCGTCCGCACTCATGACACGATAACCACACCCCAAAATATCGTTTTAGCGGTAATTCAAAAATGGGATTCTTTAACTCGCTGTATAAAATTTATTCTTCAACATAAAAATAAAATAAAAATGCTGTAATCGTTGTAATTTTTTGCTTAATTTTTTTAGGTAATTAAAAAACGTGGAAATACCCCATTGAACCGATGACCTCCAGATTAGAATGTCACAGTTTCACCACTACGTCCGAAGGTCGGCCAGTATGCAAGTATGGCGTATCGATTGGTAAAAAAACAATTTACAAGATGTGCTTGTCAAATGCCCGCATAATGACATGCAAATCGCCCATAAATTATTGATAAGCCTCTCGAACCTGAGGCTACTCGCTACCGTGCCACGCATAAGTAGCCAGCTTACTGCGTTACAACTACCTTCAGTGTGTTTTATAATATAAAACATAACCGTCATTATGACGGCAAGCCTTGTGGACAAGTGGTAAGATGCTGTGCCTAAAATAGTACTCGTTCTTAATTAATTAAAGTTATCTTAGATAACGAATTCATTGAGGGAGATTCCGGTTCCAATTTTTTACATTAATTCCACACAGGAGTACCCTGAAGAAAATAATTTCCTCGGGGCCTAGGGTCGCCTCAGTTCTTATTTTTCCAACAGACCATTTAGTTTTTGTTCAATCTCCACTTTAAAATTAAAAATAAAATATAAAAATGGTAGTTAGTTAACTATTGTTTTTATTACTTGCTAGAGCAATCCCGATGAGTTACAGAACTCATTTTAGGACAGGAGGAAAATTCATGGGTGGGAGGAAATAGTTAAAGTTTTACTTGGAATTTGGATATTAAGATATTATTTGGATATTTTGAATAACTTAGAATTATTTAAACTAATGAGACGTTTACCTTTAAACCTGTTTATTGCGGTACTTTAAATAGGTACATAGTTATCTATATCATAATACAATCCTTATATACATACATACACTTAAAATAACACATCTATACCAAATCAATCACATATCTTCGCAATTCAATTTTAAATGTCTTTATGCTCTCATCCAATTTTATTTTTTCTGGTAATTCTCCAAATATCTTCAATGCTCCGTACATCAATGATTTTTGAATATGTGTTTTTTTCTTAAAAGGGAGTCTTAGTTCATTTCTTTACCTCGTCTCATGTGTATGTTAGCTTTGTACCTAGTTTATCAATTTTTATTAAGAATTCAATAGACATATGGCCATTGATTATTTTGTAGATTAACAATATAGTGTTGAAGTAAATAATTCGTCGTTTGCCAAGAATAGAATGCCTGTAGAGTAATTTCTGTGTGGTACAATGATTGCGTTGTACACATTTTTACTGAATACTGTATCAAGGAATCTTCTTATTCTTCCCAACAGCGAATTTTTTTAGCAATCGTTATATTAATTTGTTTTGTATTTTGAGCGAAAGTCAATTTGGAGTCAATTATTACACCCAAATATTTCATTTCAAATACTTCTTTCAAAACTTCACCGTCTATCAATATGTCTTTATCTTAAACACATCATAATGTTTCATTGAAATAATTAAAGAAAACCTTCTCTTCTTGTAAATTTTTTAATGGTTTATTGAACAAGGGAGATGCTGTGTGGAGGATCTTTTTGAGGGATTTTTTTAAATCTAAATGATATTTTTTTTACTTTTGCTCCCCACAGGAGGCTTGAGGAAAATAATTAATAAGAGGAATCTGGGGGTCAGTTTAGACATTAACTCCACACCAATAGTGGTGCAAGGCCATGGGTCGAGGAATTCTGGCCGAAGAGGTCAAAAAACCTCCTTAACCAGTCTCTCTCGATCCGGCCCGCCACGCAGCAGGCGGGCAGACACATCGGCCGCCAAGACCTTGACAAACCCCATCTCATGAACCCTGGCACCCCTGCTAAGTCATAAAAACAAACTGAACCACTTGGGTTGACCTATGGCAGAGGTTTTAGTTAAAAGTAACCCAAAAGATGACATAGGTCTTGTGGGAAATTGTTTTCCTCGGGGCCTTCTGTTTAGCTAATGTCAAAATATATTATAAAACTCAATATATGAGGCCTCGGAAGATGGACAGTGCGAGATCTGTCCAAAATCCATTAAACTATTTTATGTATCTCTAGTTAGAAGCCAAATTGAATATAACTCGGTAGTTTGGTCTCCATCTTACAAAATTCACATTAATAATATTGAGCGAATACAAAAAAAATTTCTGCGTTTTATAAATTTTAAATTAAATATCCCTCTAGAAGACTTAAAATATAATCTATTACTAAATATTCTAAAAATACACACACTAGAAGACAGACGTAAAATAAACGACTTGACATTTTTATTCAAAATACTTAACTCTAAATTCGACTGTTGCGAACTCCTACAACTCATAAACTTACGAATACCGACAGTAACCACACGACAACACAATATTCTACTGCAGCATTCATAAGCGGAACTACATTGCCCACTCTCCGATACAAAGATTTCACACTATGGGAAATCAGTACTTAAGTGATGTTGACATATTCAACATCAACTTGGCGAATTTTGTGGATCTTGTAAAAAACTTGTTCCAAAACTATTCCTAAACATTTATGTATGTATTTTTGTAAACTTATCAAATCGCTGTATTTTTGTGACTTGTGTGCATTTTTATCTAATTTTATTCTTATCATTTCTCTATTTGTTTAAAAATCATCTTTTATATCTGTATTACTGTAAAAGCCCTCTGGGCGTTGAATAAATAAATAAATAAAAACGCCAGGAGTTAAAAAGTCTTTTTAAGGACTACGTTACGCGGGTAAACCGAGAAAATTATTCTACATCTTACACCCGTGAAAAACCTTAACCATAACATATATAATATATTATATGTATTATTTATATAACATTGGTATTTTCATATTATATACACGTATGTTTGAATGGTATACTAGTGAGATAAGGCTTCGAAAAAATACTTGTAATCAAACTTTATATGTGAAAATAATAAATGAAAAATAAAATTTTGGAATTCAAAAATTAATAATTAAAATGTAGTGTTAAGAACTTCGCCGAAAAATTATCCAATCCGAAACGTGATAGTTAAATTTATTATAAAAATTAATTCAAAACTTTCTCTCATTCTATTTCATCATCAACGAAAACGAGTGGGTGCATAAATACTTCTAAGGTGACGCAAAGGCATAATTATTTTTGCATGTCGAGAATTTGAATACCACATTCGAAATGTGCTATATATGACAAATAGGCATACGAAAAGTGACGTAAGGTCTGTGCGCTTAAAAAAACACACAAAAAGGCTAGACAAAAAAATCCAGTGCTAAATAGGGTTTTGTTTAGGTCTTGGCAGCAGATGCGTCCGCCCACCTGCTGCGTGGCGGGCCGGATTGAAGGATATTTCATACATATCTCACATATCTCCCTTAAACATATGCTTACATATCTGCCTTAAACATTTTAAGTTTTAAGCTCTTAAAAAAATATATGTTATTTGAAACGCAAATTATATGAAATTCCCTCGATAGAAAAAAATCGCAAAGAATGCTCCAAAAATTATTAAAAACAAGTCTGTTTCTATTATCTTATAAATTATATCTGTGAAAAAATTCACAATGTTTCTTTAAATGGTATCTACTTAAGATGCTCCCCACGAGATTTTTGCTCTATTTTAAATGAGGCGTGTTTTATTAAACATTTTCGCAATTTTCGCATCGATTTTGTCGCTGTAAATGTTAGCGCGCTCCTCTAACATTCGTAATTTCGTATCTCTCCATGTTCTTCTTTTCGAGCCCGGTTGCGGAGCCTTTACTAGTTGAAGATTAAACCCACCGCCGATCTATTATTATAATATTATTAATAAATATTTCAGCTTCAACTTAATAATAATTTATAATTGAAGAATCTCTGGTGCGGTTTGACGGTCAGGAGACTGGAATACGCCAATTAGAGTTCGTCTCTTCTCCCATCACCCCATCAGCCTCATCAGCCCCATCAGTCGCCATCAGTCCCATCGGTGGCATCAGTCCCCCATTAGTTTGGTATATTCGGGACCCACGAGTGTGGAAGGGAACACGTTGATAATCGTATGCTAATGTGCCGCCCGCCGAATTATGTTAAAACGCATCGAGAAAACTACCTTTTTGTGAGGATTTTCGTGTTTTTTGTTCGTCCTTTGGGAGCAATTATTGTTTCCATGGCATTAAAAAACGCTTAATTTTTTTAAACAAATTAAAAAATCATGACCTTCTTGGAGAAGTGTTCTTTGGTTCTGAAGGTTGAAACAATATTAACGTTTGTCAAAGATCTGAAACGAAAAATGTAGGTACTTATGTTACCCGTACAGGGTGTCCGGGGGTAAAGTGTACAAGCTTCGGGACTTGATTCCACATGATAGTACAAGTAAAAAAGTTAAAAAATGTAGAAACTCCAACATTTTAAGATAGTTTTCAAAGGCATTTTGAAGGCGGAGTGGTAAGTGGCGGAGGGGAAGGGGAGGCGGAAGGGGAACGAGACAAACGGGAAACGATACGCAGGGAGAAAAAAAATCTTTATTAAATGGCATTGCAAAGCATGCCGGAAGGTCGCTAGTATTAAATGAAAAAGTACACTTAGTAAAGAAGCGAAGCTAGCCGTCCATTATGGAGTACTGGTACCTACCCTGATGTATGGCAGTGAGGCATGAAACTGACAGAGGAAGGATGAAAGTAGACTGAATGCTGTAGAAATGAGATCCCTAAGGCGTATATGTGGTAAAACCATGTATAATCGCGTGAGAAACGTGAAGATCCGCAAAGAATGCAAGGCTGATGTAAGCGTAATGAGTAAGATCGAGAAAGGAACGCTCCGATGGTTTGGGCATGTAGAGCGAATGAACGAGGACTGTAAGGAGAATATATGTCGCAAATTTGAATGGTAGAAGAAGTCGGGTCGCCCGAGGATGACACGGCACGACCAAGTGAATTAGATACTTGAGTCGGGCCATGTCAAGAGAATAATAGAAGAGCGTCTATGAATGTGAACGAGTGTGTGCCAAGACCGAGTTGTTTGGCGGTCCATCCTCTCTGCCTACCCCTGCGGAGAAACGCCTTGATGGTTAGTTAGTTAGTTACACTTTTTAATACTCGTAGGTAAACTACTTTTTTATTTTTAATATTTAATAGCCGACCGGGTTTCGCTTAGCTGAAGCTTCTTCGGGGCTTATTATATTAGCTAAAACTAATTATTTACAGACACATCTAACTAGCTTTAGTTAATAAAGTCACTCCTGGACACACTTCATGATTCCTACCCACCTCTCATGCCTTTTTCCTTCCATGAACTTCCTCTTCTTCCTTTTCTAAAAAAACTATCCAAATAGCGTCTCCAAAGATGACATAGGCCCTAAGGGAAATTATTTTCCTTAAGTCATTCTTTGTGGAGCTAATGTAAAAAGAAATCCAAGTAGAAAACAGATACAGCAATGAAGAAGAAAATAAATTATTTTCTTTTAATTTAAAATATTTAAAATAATCATTAATTGGAAAATTCTCCTATATTTAAACGATTTCTCACAGATTTAACATTAGCAGCTGATAAATAAGCAAACCTTTAAAAATATTTCTTTCAAGAAACGCTTAAAAACCAATTTTTAGAAAAGTTCGAAGGAAAAAATTATAAACGAAAACAGTTTTAGACAAGTGAAATGAGATAAAATACGTGTATGTATAAACAAAGCACGTCAAGTATGATTTGAGATTTATTTTTGGGGTATTATTCCGTGTTGCCCGATAAAAAATCTGCCCTAAAGTTGTCCGAAATTTTTCCTAAATGAGGTAGCACAACTCTGCATAATACCACCATAATAAATTAAGATAAAAGTATGTCAAATTAGGTTTTTTATAGGAAAGGTTCAGTACGTATGTTAAATTATCTCCATGTGTTATTTTGGTCAGCCGACAGTTGATCCCCCGGCAGAACTCCCCCACCCCCACCCCCCCTCCCGTAATGTTATTTATTATAGACTTCAAAAACACCTTTAATCATAAGTCGGTATGGATTTCAAACGAAATAATGTGCGGTGTCAATTTTTTATACTTACTTGTACGCTGACATGTACATTTTGTAGACAAATGGTTTTATCCTTAATGCATTTTATTAAAAATATGTTTTATACTTTTGTTAATTGTTCGGGGATACTTAGGTATTCTGAATTTTCCCTAAACCAACTACACATTGTATATAAGTATACCGGGGGGGGGGGCAATGTCGGGAGATCAAATGTCTTAGAACCGTTATTTTGTCCATGTTTTGTTAATTTACTCCCTGAATAATTCTGTTAGTGTGTAATCGGTTCCTACATGAAATTCACAGCCACCGTTTTCCATAATATTTTTTATAAAGGCAAGTGATTGGATAGTCCTCTAAGATGGCGCCTAAACTATACATAATTTATTACAAATTAATAATATTCTTCTACGAGTTTCTCACGAAGATTTGCCCGCATTATCCTTAATAATATTATCATAACATCATCAGGGTGCGTAATGGACCGTTTCCTGTGTAATTCGGGGTAAGAATGCTAATTTAATATTATAATATTCGTAGACTACGTATCGATTCATTACAGATTTGCCCCGGGGTAGAATCTGCTCAGAAAGATGACTAGTCAGAAGATCGTAAGTGAAAACAAGCTGAACTATTCTTATATTAACTTTATTACGCATTCAAAAGTATATTATTATGTTGAAAAATATGCAGCTATTTTCTTCAGCAGAAAATTGCGTTTCAAAAGGCGATTTTTAATTAAAAAATAATATAAAAATTCGATCAACGTGTTCGTAATAATTAACAAACTTTATCAAACTTATAAATAATTTTGCTTGTCTGTGATGCGCGTTAGTTTTTCCTTTGTGATGTGATTTTATTTATTTATTTAATTAACGCCGATTAACGGCTTTTGCATGGGAATTACAAGAAATTGAAACATGAATACAAAATATACAGAGATAAGAAAAATATAAGTTTAAATGACAAAAACAATAGGCCACTAGAATGGATTTTATAACGGCTTGGAAAAAATCATGTGTATAGATTTTTTTACTAAGATTACGAAAATGTACAGTTTTTTTTTAAATAAATAAATCAAATATTTGGGCTCGTGACTTCACTAAACGAAAATGTCCCGTCTCCGATAATGTTTTACAAATTTTGTAATATTCCCCACTGATTTATTTTTGTATATTGGTAACACTTGAATTTCAAGCGAATTTTTGAATTTGACATTTAACATTCACTAGATTTATTGTTTGTTCTCTGCGAACTTATCATTTGGTTTGACGTTTTGACAGATGTTACGAAGAGAACTCCGTACATTTTATGTCTTTTGTACCTGTTTTAAAAGTGTAATGGTAATGGTGCTTATTTTAACAAAATTAAATTTTATAATATATTATTATTACAATACTTAACAAATACAATTATATTACATTGGATTTAGTTATACATAGACGTTGAACATTATAATGATTAATGGTCAATAAGATGGATCAAGGAAAAAAATATTTATCAGATGTAATCTTTTTGGTATGCCTCGTTATTGTCCTGCGCCATCCGTGTGGAAAACGTTCTTTTTTATAAAATGATTTTCTATTATGTAATTATCGTTTTTTCGCACCCGTAAAATTATGTCCCGTCTTTCCGATTGAAATTTTCAAAAAATCGCCAGGGTTTCAAAAATAATTGTGATGCAAGTGGCCTATTAAAAGTTAAGTATTGAAGTAACAACATAAAAGTACAAAGAGTAAGCTACAAAGAGAGGCACTGAGGACAATAGTTTCCCTCAGGGCCTATGTCGTCTTAGGGGATGCTGTGTGGAGATTTTTTTAGGAAAGGAAGAAGAGAAAGTTCTGGAAAGGTAATAGGCATGAGAGGTGAGAAAGAATCGGGTGTCAGTGTGTCCTCCAGTGGGGAGTGACGGACGTATTAATCCATTCCTTCAACTGCGGTGCAAGGCAATGGGTCAAGGGATTCTGGCTGGAGAGGTCAAAAGACCTCCTCAACCAATCTCTCTTGATCCGGCCTGCTACGCAGCAGGTGGGCAGACGCATCGACCGCCAATTACCAAACCTCACTCAATAAACCCAGGCACCCCTTCTAAGTCACCAAAAGTCGCAAACCACTTGGGTGACCTACGGCAGAGGTGTTGGTAATCCAATAAAATATATATAAAATTGCTACCCATACCCGCCTTCCAAATCGATATCTAAGCATCTGTCAAGCACTTGAAAAAAAGAAATTCGAATAAGCAATTAGATATTAATTCATAAAATAATTTTGATACTTGTATCTGGTATGATAAGTAGTTCCAATTATGAAAATTAGAAGTGCACTGAACTTGAATAACATTACGCATTACGCAGTAATATTTCACATTACTTACCCATGCACCAACGACTGAAAAATGATTAATATTAGCTATGCTTTACTTCTTGCGTTCAGACGAAGTTGCGATGCTTTTGATTTTTCTAATGCCTGAGACGTCACCGACTTACTTTATCAACTCACCCGAAAAACATATTACAATCTTTGCCGTACGGAATAGATACCTAACTACCTACATACATTAAACAAATGCTCCAAAATTATGACGACAAAAAACAAAAAGGGCCTATCCCAATTATTATTAACATATTATATTTTAGTCGTTGTCGTTGGGCCCTTTCCGACCCAGACGGCCAGTGAATGTAACATAAAAACAATATAAAAAGGTTTTGATTGTCTCTCAAAATTATACGTCTGACATCTGTCGGCTTAAAATAATACTATAAAAAATCTGCGTCAGGTTTTTGAAACTACCTGAATTTTTAATGTCTTGAAAAGTTGTAGTTATAACAAAGCACTTGTTTTATGTTAATACCGCACATTTATTAAATTTGGGAGGCGGATATGGGTACCGCCAGCCCGAGAACCATTTATTGGATAACCAACACCTCTGCCATAGGTCACCCAAATGACGTTTGCTACGTTTGGTGACTAGGGTTCCAAGAAAACTCGGAATGAAACAAACTCAGAACCACCTTAGAAAGGTCATTAAAAGCTATTCTTTCCTCACATGCCAAGTTATTAGAAATAATTATCCATAAATATGTTTATGCCAAAGTTGAACCATTCTTGATCGATCAACAACATGGATTTAGACGTAACCGATCAACTACTAGAAATTTAATGGTTTTCACAGATTACATGGCGAGAGCACTCGATAACAATGAGCAGGTTGACACATCATACCATGACTTTGCGAAGGCTTTCGATAGGGTGGATCACTTAGTGCTCCTAAGCAGGCTCGAAGAAATTGGTTTTTCCGAAAACTTACTGAAACTCATTCTTAATTATTTGAACGAAAGGAAACAATTCGTGTCCTATGGTGAGTTTAACTCTAACACGTATGCTACAAACTCTGGTGTGCCACAGGGATCCAATTTAGGACCCTTATTGTTTTTAATTTTTATCAACAATATTCGGGAAAAAATCAAATTGTCCGTTTTTTACTTTTTGCAGATGACATTAAACTCTTCTTGAGAATAAGATCTTTAGAAGACTGTAGAAAACTCCAGTAAGATATAAATGCAATTATTAACTGGAGTATCGATAATAAACTCGATTTCAACTTCCAAAAATATTCAGTTATGTGCTTTACGAGGTCACAAAAGACCATATATTTTAATTATAAAATGAAAGAAACGTCATTGAAAAACATGGTGACTTGCAAGGACTTAGGAATTGTGTATGACGCTCGCTTAACATTTCATGCTCACATTGAAAAGATCTGTAAATCAGCCACAAAGATGTTGGGTTTTGTCATACACAATTCAAAGGAATTGACCAACCTCACAGTTATAAGGCTGCTTTACTTTAGCTTGGTGCGTAGCATTCTCGAGAGTGGATCTCAGATATGGGGGCCAGAGGACATCGTATATGTACTAATGGTCGAGAAAATACAAAAGAAATTTTTACGATAACTCTATATGAGAGAGTTTGGTTTTACCCATGGCTGTTTCCAACAGCATTTATCTCGGGAATGCTGGGTATCTGCAGCCTTAGTTCCAGAAGAGATGTCGCATTACTACTGATATAAGCTTCTAAATGGTTTTGTATCGGTACCAGATATTCTGGCTGAAATAGGATTCTATGTCCCGGATAATTTTACGCGAGGCCGCCAACACAGGCTTTTGATTCTTCCTAGGTGCAGAACTAACTTACCAATAGTGATGCCCCTGACGAGTCACTAGGTTAATTAACTGCCTCGCAGGAAATGTGGATATTTTTTACATTTCCTACAACGATTTTAAGCGTGAAATAGCACTTATGTTTTAACGAAATGTATTACTTTAACTGTAAATGTATTTATTATGTATCTTTTCTTACCGCTCTTGCAATGTATTGGTTTTATGCGGTTTTTGCAAATAAATAAATAAATATCTCCAACCGGACTCTTGCTCCAGTAGAAGGTTTGGATTCACAAGTCCGTTACTCGAGGACACACTGCCCCCCAGATTCCAACCTTATCATCCCTCATGCCTTTTTCCTTCCCAGAACTTCCTTTCCTTTCTTTTCTAAAAATCCCTCAACACAGCATCCCCAAAGATGACACAGACGCTGAGAAATAAAAAAGAAGATTTACTACTCCCAACTGTCCGCAACCAGTGGGACTATTGCATCGTGTGAGGCTTGAGGAAGTAGGGAAGGGAAGGAGATGAGGAAGAAAAAGGTTGGGATATACTTGGCTGTTCGGATATGATCACCAAAACGGTCAAAGCCATTTCAAGCAAGTTTCAATTCAGAACGATGGACGTTCACCATTGCGATACTGAAAGTATATATCTACCACTTTTTAATGTATTTGAGTTATCTAGCATTTGGAAAAAATGCGAATCCAGTATTGTGTATTTGAAAAATGTCGATTATATATTTTAAAAAAAATTACATTGCGAACCTAGTGGACATAGTGAAAAATATCGGTACCGACACAATGTTGGTCGGTAGGTACTAGGTATGCATTGATTTTTATCGCTGGGCAAGAAAAATATTTTTTTTAATGCAAACCCAGTGGAAATGTGTGAAAAATGTCAAAGGTAGCTACAAAAAAGGTTCGTTTGTGTTTGATGTTTTTACCGCTGGACGATTTAAATTTTGAACAAAAAATGCGAACCCAGTGGACATATTGCCCATTTTCATAAAGTCCGTGTGCCTATGTTTGCCTACATTTGCCTATGTTTTAAGGCCAAACGAAAAAAAAAGCTAACCCAGTGGACATTTTTCAAGAAACGCTTACGCCTATCCAATTTCCACTGGGTTTAGCGACCGATGTAAGTAACCAGCACGAGAACGTATTGAAAAGGTTCATTTACAGTGTATAAGTGGGGGTCTAGAGCCGGCTGGGAGGTACCCGGCTAGTACCTAATACCTACCCAGTCTATATTTAAGATCCGAAATCGGATACTGTGAAAGTTCTATGCGAAAATAAATAAAATTACAAGGCTGATAAAGTCCGCGATTGCTTTTATAAGAATTATGGCCATTTGTCGTGACAAAATGTGAATAATTTTGTTATAACGTTATTTAAGTGTTTCGTTTTTTTTATGTGATATCGCACAAAAGTTTCGACTGCACGGGGCCGGTGGAACTATTACGCTTATTAATTGTTTTTGAGTTTATTTCGTAGAAATCCATTCAATTTTTTGAAATTGAATTAAAATTATTAAATTTGATAATTTTTATTATTAAGTTAAGTTTAAGTTCTGCAAGTATTTAGTATGTGTTTTTGTTACAGCTGTTTCGGTTTACAAGACCATTGTCAAACTGATAATGGTCTTGATTGATTTAGTAAATTTATTTTTATTAAATTAAAAAAAAAAAACTATTACACTCCCATTTGGGAAACATGCGATGACTTTGATGCACTTGGTCATGATACTTTTCCTGGGACTACTCATTTTTAGGCAGCATCGCGTTCATTGGTCAAAATATTGTACATATATTTTCGTATCGGTGATCAATGAACCGGTGTATGCAATTTTTAGCCATAAGTTATTTTTAATTGTTTGTCTAGCTTGTAGTCTTTCTAGATTTTAGGCATGTATGGTATGTTTGTACAGCGCCCTTGAGGTGATTTTTCACAAAAACGGCGCTATATAAATCGTCCAAATATTATTATTATTATAACCTCGAATTCATTCCTACGCTTGCGAGTCGTATACGAGTATTTGAAATAGGCACCGCATCGTTAGTATTTTTTGGTATCTACTGGTGTCGGGTAAATTTCGAGGAATTCGGGAGAATTTATTTTTGGGGAATATTGCGGGATTTTTTTTACCTAAATGGTGAATTTCCATGCGTTTTTTCAAGTGAAAACTTCTTTAGCACCGTTGTTATTTGAAACTCGATGAAACGAAAAAAGCGACACTAAAAAGAAACAAACACATAAATCTATAGGATTTAGCCTGCGAGAGAATGAGATAATCGGTCTCCTCTTTGTGCGATGCTTCGTAGCCTCCTAACTGTTTCACTTTTAACGCGTGTGAACTGCACACTTGAATTTTTTATTTTTTTAAACTCTTTCTCCACACCGAGGAAAATAATTTCTATCAGGGAGAAAGTTATCATAGGGAATGCTGTGCGAAGGGTCTTTTTAAGGAAAGGTAGGAGAGGAAGTTCTGGGAAGGAAAAAAAGTTTGAAGGGTGGGTAGGAATCAGGGGGCATTGTGTTCAGAAGTGACGGACGAATGAATCCTTCCTTCCAACTGCGGTGAAAGGCAATAGAGCGAGAGAGTCACGCAATAAGTGAGCAAACGCATCCGCCGCCAAGACCCGACAATAACGTAACGAATCACTTGAAGTGACCTATAAGTCCTCAAACGTAGCGAACCACTGGGGTGACCTATGGCTGAGGTGTTGGTTATCCAACAATCAGAGAGTGAAGAAAAAGTGAAACCTTCAGAAAACTAAAATAGACAAGATTGGGGAGGTCACGAAACACCGCACAAAGAGGAGATTCACTCATCCTCTCGCAGGCTAAATCCTATAGATGAATGTGTTTGTCTCTTTTTTTTCGTTTCATCAAGTTTCAAATAACAACGTTGCTAAGGAAATTTTCACTTCAGCCCCTAACGTTGAGGTCTCCTACAACGAAATTTCATGTTAATTACAAACTTATCATTTAGTGGGAGAATCCTGAGGACAGAATTTGTATCAGTTTTTTAAATACCGAATAGTACCTACCTAAGATACACAAGCCATCAAAATGTTGTTATTTGCGACCCGCCGATAAACGTGTGATGTCACAGTACACACAATGACTAGAATTAATACGTACTGCAGCACCGCTATTCGAATTATGAATTGTACTGCGTTATTGTGTCTCGTGTGACGTCACGAGACACGATTGTTTACGTTTTACCCAAGTTCGCTTTGAAAGCTCACAACTTTGTCTTTTTTGAAATTATTAATACATTTTCATCACAAAAGACAAACCTCATTCAGAATAACCTCCTTAGTTAAACAAATTAATTCCCGACTTTGTGGAATATACTCTAGGACGGAATATTCTCGGCTGCACATCATTAAGTACAACAGACAACATACATTCCGATTGTTTCAGAGACGGTTATAATACTTGTATCTTTCAAATGCCTAACATTATTAAAATTGATGATGCGAAAAAACTTTAGGTTAGGTTAGATTTTCTAATTAGTTTTTCTTCAATTTTCTTAGGTACATGCACTGTAAATACATGACAGTTGATCCTTCGTGTTTGGTGACTAGATCTGAATAGCCAGGTACTTCCCCACCTTTCTCTTCCCCTCCCTAATACCTACCGGATGCCGTAGTCTCACTGGCTCCAGACCGGAGCAACTCAGACTCTTGTGAAGTATTCATATAAAATAAGGTTAGGTTGGGTTACATTAGAACTTTTTCCTTCGTATTTTCGTCGCTTTTCTTAGGTACGTGTTGTTTTGTCACGGAACCGAAAAACATGCCTCTTGGAAAGTCTCAGAGAGAGGTTGTACGCGAAGTCATGGTTTTAATAACTACTTTTTCATACTGAAGGAAGATTTTTCGTCAATGGCGTTCCTGCATTTTATTTTATTTTATTGGGAACATTTACAGGTTAATAACATTACATGCAATAAAGAAAAAAAACAAATGGTAATAATTAGGTTATAACCCAATAACTAATGTTCACATCGTGCACAAATAATCAGTAAAAAGTGTGACTACTATATTTATTTGTTTATTAAGACATACACAGTACATTATAATACAAGTTATAAGGTAAATTAAATTACATGGTTATGTACCTATTTCGTAAGTCCATAGAATGTCATTTGGTAGTTTCGCCTGAGATATGAACGGGTCTTAAAATTTATTAGTGAATGAAGGAGTAATAATAATAAAATGGAAGAAAAGGGGGGGGGGGAGATAAAGAAACATTTTAAAATCAAGAATTATATGCTCACTAATTTTAATTGAATGATTAAGGTTTAAGTGAAAGGTTAAGTGTAAGTAGTTTAAAAATTTATAATATGTATTTATATCACGCCAAGAAATGAAATAAATTAGTTTTTTATGTTTGCAAGGAATCATGAAAAATGTCCAAGTGTGGTAATTTTTCGTAGTGGGTATAAGTTGTGACAGCGCGAGTAATTGGTGAGTTACTTGCTGCATTAGTGTTGTTAGCTTCTATATGAAAAAGGTATATAGGTACACTATTATCCGATGCAGAACTTCTATCGGTGTTGAGCTCCAAACTCTCAAAAATAAAATATTGATATTTCTTTCGAGCGTAATCACGATTATAATTATTTTTGTTTTCCGCTTTGTGTTAACTTTTTTCAACCCTTCTGCCCGGGCGGTGGCGGTGCGCTTGAGAAATAAAATAATAAAAAAAGCCATTGGAGCCGAGGCAGACCAACCGACTGCCGACTGCTTGTATTCCTCTTGTTGTGTATTTCTTTTTGTTTCAGCCCCGTAATAAGCAGTTTCGATACGCCGATATTATGGCGGCCATAACGCGGCATGTAGCTACGTTATAACGCCGTACTCGTCTACTGTGCAGTCAGCTTCATCAAATAATGAACAACTAAATAATAATTATTTTTTATGAGGTAAAATCTCATATTATAATATTAAATTAAATGAAGATAATATTAGCGAAGCCCAATCGAAATTCGGAAACAGAAAAAATCGTAAAAAGATTTTGACACCTTTGGGACTCGAACCCATTATTATTATATTAATAAGAGAATGCTGAAGACAAACCATTGATAATTTTTGTAAAATATCTAAAAAGGTAGCTCAGATACGCAAGCCGTTAAAATGTTCTTATTTGCGTCCCGCCAATAAACGTGTGATGTCAGGGTACACACAATGACTAGAATTAATATCTACTGCAGCACAGCCATTCGAATTATGAATTGTACTGAATTATTGTGTCTCGTGTGACGTCACGAGACACGATTGTATACGTTTTACCCAAGTTCGCTTTGAAATCTCACAACTTGAATTTTGTCATTTGTGAAATTATTGAAGTACTATTTTTATTGTCGTTAAACTCTTTAAATACCTCGGTCCATGGTCCTGGGTTCCAGTCCCAGAGGTGCCAATATCTTTTTTCTGATTTGTTTGTATCCAGATTTTCGGTTGAGTTTCGCTAATATTGTCTTCATTTAATTCAACTAAATAATTATTTCTCTTTATGTGTAATGTATTATTATGTCAGTCTATATGATCAGTTCTTACTTCTTACATTGTTTCCGTTGTCTATGCTATATTCGGGTCACATGGTGTCTGTTACAGGAGAATATTATAGAAAATAGCCGAACACAGACAGGTAAGTTATTATTTTGCGAGAGGTCTGCAGACAAAAACTAGCTTCCGAGTAGCAAGGACGTGTAGACTACTAGTTTTACTACCCGAATTAGCTATATCTTCTTGTTATCCCATTATGTTTATTTTTACAGACCTGAAATGTTAAAATTGTCTCTCATTAGATTTCAACAGTATTTTTTTTAAATGTTATCGCAATTTTTTTTTCACAACACAAATGTCGCTCCAGTGGCTAAATAAAACCTAGTTACAAACCTCACACAATAAACTCGGGCACCCCAGAAAGGAGCCAACCACTTGGGGTGACCTGACCATGCAGAGGTTTAATTGTTTTTGTCTTCAATTCGAAGAACTCCTTTATATATTTCCTCCATTTATTTATTTATTTAATCTAATCATTTAACAATGTAATTATTAAGTTCTGCAAGTATTTCAGTTGTTTATTATTGTGACAGCTGTTTCGGCGTTCAATCGCAGAGGTGTTGGTTATCCAATAAATGGTTCACGTTGCAACGATAACTACACTTATATACCGGTCCCCTATTTTTTAATACATTTCTATATTTAATTTGTTTTACACATCCATTTCCTTGATTCGCGTTGATCGAATTATGAAGCCGACTGCATTTACAAGTTCTTGTAGATATTGTATCTACATGTTGATGTATACATTAAGAAGTGTACCTCTGCCAGACATGAAATGGTGTAGGTATACATATATCTGTGAACCACAGGTATGAAGTATGTACCGTTCCACTAACAAAAGCTGCAGACTTCAGCTGTACTCAAACATTTTCGTATTTATTTCGACATTATTTGATTTGTTTTCAGACGATATCAGAATGATGACACTAGTCTACATTTTCACCCTTTCTAACCAATTGCAAGAGTGTGCAACTAAAGTAGACAAGAATGGGGAGACCACGAAGCACTTTTCTTATCAATGCGAAGGATGATTTTTTCCATATTTTTGTCGTCGAATTCCAGTGCATCTTTTCCTATGTATTTGGTCATCTTATTAGTATTTGTTTTTTCTTCTTTGGAGTCGCTAGATGTCGCTTTCTTTTGTGTTTTCTTTTGCCTATTCATTTTAGAGTGGTTTGCAAAGATTGGATTGGAACAGTGGTTTAAAAAAAAAAAAATTGGATTTCGTAGGAATTGTTCCTTGGTCCGCTGAGGTTCGTCAGGAGCTTTATACCACTACACCAAAGGAGACTTGCACGGGACTTTGGATTTATCGTATTATATTGGAACCGAGTACCCGTGAAATAAATATATATTTTATAGCTATCTCATTCTCTCGCAGGTTAAATCCTATAGATGTATTTGTTTGCCTCTTTTTAGTGTTACTCGTTTCCGTTTCACTGAGTTTCAAATCACAACGGTGCTAAAGAAGTTTTCACTCCAAAATTATAATCAATATTATTATAGATATCTAGGTAGATATAAAGACAGTGTATACAAAAAGAAAAGAAAGACCTTTCTTCGAGGTACGCACTCATGGCCTGTTTCATACAATTTGAGAGGCGGGGAACCATTTATTGGATAACCAACACTCTTGCCATAGGTCACCCCAAGTGGTTCGCCACATTTGGTGACGGTTACTTAGCAGAGGTGCTCGGGTTCATGGGGTGAGTGTTCTCTCGGTCTTGGCGGCGAATGCGTTTGCTACGGATCGGAAGAGTCTGGTAGAGGGAGACCTAGACCTCTCCTTCCTTTGCCCAGAAAGACCCTCCACACAGCATTCCCAAAGACCACATAGGCTATTTATATATAAGATGACTCCGAGGAACCAGCGTCATTGATTTCTTCGGCACCGGAGAACAGTCTGGAAACACGTCAAACGCGCGTCCAACAGTTGTACACAGTTGACATTTGTCACGTGAGAAGGGGTCGTTTCTTAATTGTGCGAAGAGAATGAATAAATCTATCTCACTCTCTCGCAGGCTAAATCCTATATATGCATGTGTTTGTCACTTTTTAGTGTCGCTTTTTCGTTCTAAATAAGTTTTCACTTAAAAAAAATAATAATTCAGAAATTTTTCATTTAAGTAGTTTAATTAATAATTATATAAGTTTATCTTTTGATAAGCCCTGTAACAACATTGTATGGTGCATGTAATGTACGTGTTAGTCACAGTGCAACACAGGTTTATGTTTAAACCATACCTACCTACATCTGCCTGTAGGTACTTTACTAACGCTGGAACTGCTGGTTTGAACTAACGGGTTTATTATATAGAACGCCATACTTACCTATGTACGTTCCCTGTGATTTGGCGTGACTAATAAATCGCTTATTTCAATGCAATATTAGTTATCTGTCTTTGTCAACAAACTCAACTGGTACTGCGCGTTTTCATCCCGCGATAAAATATCTCCGACAAAATATACTCCAACAAAATATCTAATAAAACCTAACCTAACCTTATTTTACATTTTACAATTTTTGGACAATAATTTATTTTATTAATAGACAAATGACTTTGTTGATATTGTAATCCCTAATTCCAATAAACTTCCTCCACTCTTAAGGCCGTTATACACGAGCCCGATTTTCAGCCCTATTCCAATTGGAGACAAAAGTCAACATTTTTCGCTTTACGCGATCGCTGTTTTCAACTCTATTTTCATACCTACGATTTCAGTAGGCATCACAACAAACAGTATGGTTCATGTGTTGTTTGCAGTGATGACAATTGAAATCCTAGATATGCAAAATAGAGGTGAAAATAGCGATCGCGCAAATCGAAAAATGTTGACTTTTGTCTCTAATTGGAATCGGGCTGAAAATCGGGCTCGTGTATAACGGCCTTTACGCGCATTATACACGAGCCCGATTTTCAGCCCGGTTCCAATTAGAGACAAAAGTCAACATTTTTCGATTTGCGCGATCGCTATTTTCACCTCTATTTTCATATCTAGGATTTCAATTGTCATCACTGCAAACAACACATGAACCATACTGTTTGTTGTGATGCCTACTGAAATCGTAGGTATGAAAATAGAGTTGAAAACAGCGATCGCGTAAAGCGAAAAATGTTGACTGTTGTCTCTAATTGGAATCGGGCTGAAAATCGGGCTCGTGTATTACGCTCTTTACCCCTCTCCCTTTTTTTACCCCTTCCCCTGTTATTTAATCTGTAATCTGTATTTAATTTGTGACTTCAGTGCACAGTGTACATTTATTCCTGATGATGTAAACATTGTCCACGAAACATTTAGATTGTGTGTAAATTAAAGTGATGTAAACAAAGTTATTTGTCTTTTAATAAAATAAATAATGCCATCACAAAGTGAAATCCTGTCAGAAGAAGTTTTCTTAGAAAAATGAATAATTTATCATCTTTACAGGATGTCTGTATTATTTTTGTCACATTTTTTGTAAGGTTGGGGTAGGTTAGGTTTTAGTAGATATTTTGTTTAAGGGATGTTTTGTACGTAGGATATTTTATCAGGGATATTTCGTCGCAGGTTGAAAAGTCGCGGAACCAACACTATAGTTAGTGGTTTTTTTTACATGTGAATACCGCACAAGAGTCCTAACATTACGGATCCAGCTGTAAAATGACTCCCTCGTTCGTGAAAAAGTCGATCGTTTAGTCAGACATATCTAAACACAAGATTTTGAGATAATGAGCAAAGCAATATTCGAATGCTCATCATAAATCAAATATTATTTTTAATTAAATGAAGACAATATTAGTGAAACTCAACTGAAAATCTGGAGACAGAAAAATCAGAAAAAGAAATTGGTTCCACTGGGACACGAATTTGAGATTTTACTCATCAAGTTAAAAATAAAAACAAATATTATTTGTTTATAAAGCAGATACGTAAAATACCACTGGGAAGCATAATATTCTGGTACATTAGTACGACATTTTTAAATATCCTACTAGTGACCCAGAAAACATTTTTAATTAATTCACTTTTTTTACATTAGCTCCCCACAGGAGGCCCCGAGGAAAATAATTCCCCACAGGGCATACATCATCTTTGGCGATGCTGTGTGGAAGGTCTTTTTAGTAAAAGAAGGAGAGGAAGTTTTGGAAAGGTAAAGGGTATAATGGGTGGGTAGGAATCTGGGGGTACGTGTATCCAAATTATATTATACCAAATTAATTATTATAATGTAGAAAATTTTGTTGTGTTATCAATTTGGGAAGCGGGTACGGGTACAGCTGCCCCGGGAACCATTTATTGGATAACCAAAACCTCTGCCATAGGTCACCCCAAATCGTTTGCTACGTTTGGTGACAAAACTATGTCTTGGCATACACTCTTTAATTCATTCACGTTCAATGAATCATATCATCCATACTCTTTGGTTACTGCATCATTTAACATGACTCGAATAAGATAAATACCTTTGTATGTATATTTTTTTAAATTGTAATATAAATAATATGAATTAAATTTGTGTATATATATTTTATAAGGTCATCATTGGTCATGCATACATTATCAGAAAAGAGGAGCTTTTGTGCCTGATAATAATGTATTCGATACTGCCGCCATGGGTCGACCCACAGTGCCTTTCTTGACAATATCAAGAAGGATACGGTGTTTCTACTTAGGGGGCACACATTAATTACGTGAGAACTTTTTCTTCCAATTTAGACCCTCCCCCCCCCCCCCCCTTTTGAGCTTACGTATTTAATGTATGTCCCCTTATTTTGACAGAATAGCACTTATTACCAAACATGGGAACACCTCAGCACAGGTTCGCCTAGTGAGGTGTTCACAAAATACTACTACTAACCTATTTACATACAGTTACGGATCATTAACTTTTTTTTTCTTCTTATTACCGAACTTATTATCTATGTAAACCAATATAATAATCTGTAAAATATATGTATGTTCAAGAATAGAAATGAAATAAATATATAAATTAATGAAGCCACTATATATAATTATTATTTTCTCTTGATTAATTTGGTGTAAGAGTCCATCGTTCAGAATTGAAACAAGCTACCTTGCGTCACCTCCCAAAAATTGTCGATCTGCTTAAAATACATATTTTTAATTTTTTTCCTAAATGCTATTTAGGTCCATGTAATTATCTGCCTTAAAACATAATAGAAAAATATCGTGGGTAGGTACTAGGTACCAGCCTACCGAGAAATAATTTAATTTCCTCACGCTGGCCACACCGACCTCTGAAGTCGTTCGATTTTTAAAATCCATTCCACGGACGGATCGGGCCCGCCCCGACCGCATTTGGGCAAAGAAATATATTACCAAAACAATTTTTAATATCTGGCTGTGATCTGACCTGAAAATATAAAACGTACACGGCTTTTGGTATTTCGTGGTCTATGTATATATATTTTGAGCCTTTACTAGCGAAAAATAAAGATTATATTACAAGATCTTAGCTACGAATCACAGAAAAATTAAAATAATTTGAATTCAGAATATTAAATTATATTACGTAATTTTAATAAATTTCCGTTTTTTTGGGGAATATTCTCGCAACGAGTGGTTCGCTATGTTTGGTGATTTAGCAGGGGTGCCCGGGTTCATGGGGTGAGGTTTGTCTAGGTCTTGGAGGCGGATGACCAGGGCACACTGAACCCCAGATTCCTACCCACCCCTTTAACCTTTTCCCTTCCCTGAACTCTCCTCTCCTTTCTTTCCTTAAAAAAACCCTTCCACACAGCATCCTCAAAGATGACATCGGCCCTGAAGGAAATTATTTTCCTCAGGATCTCCTGTGTGGAGCTCGTGTAATTTTTTTGTTTGTTTTAAATGCCGTATTTATTTCTTAAATTTCTATAAGGTTGTCTACAACAATAAAATGTCATGATATTAACAAATTTATCATATTAATAAAGCACGCTGAGAACAAATATTTTAGAATTTTAGAAAAATGCCGAATGGTTAACGAAGTTATAAAGTCGTAAAAATACTGATATTATGGCCAGTAAGCGTGTGATATCAATTTAAAGAAATAATAATTTAAATTAAATTTAATAATGTTATTATTAAGTTCTGCAATTATTTTAGTTTTTATTATTGTTACAGCTGTTTCGGTTTACAGGGCCATTTTTAAAGATTTCAAAGTAGGTACCCCACATAATAGCAAATTGGTTTAACCGATAATAAATTTATTAATTATAATTTTTATTCGAAATTATAATTTAGAATCATATAAATAAGTCGTCTCAAAGTGGTCTAATGACAGTTTGAAATTGGCCTTGTAAGCCAAAACAGCTGGCACAATAATACCAAAATACGAGTGCAGTTTGCATGCGGTAGAAGCGAAACTTTATCAAAAAAATCTCAACCAATATTTTAAAAATGGTCATAATCACAGTGACCAATGAGCCGACCAAATTTCCGTTTCATATTTCAACCAATGTAAAAGTGACGTCATAAACAAAGCGAATAATTTTTTTTATTTTATTTTTTTATTTATTGTACCTACAGAAAATGTTGTACAATTACAGGAAAATAAAATAAAATACATATTACAGAAAAAAGAAACGTCCCAATAAACTACTTTTAAGTAGTTGTCAATGGGTGCTTTTACTTTGAAGCTTTTTAAAAAAATGAAACCAATTATGCAGTTAAAATTTTTTTGTGTTAGTCTAAGACAAAATGAGCGCAGTTGATGCGTCGCAGGTGCAGTAATCGTCATTTCTGTTTCATCCGAAATCCAAATTACAGCGGGGCTATAGAAGTTTCATTTAAAAAATCAAAGTGTGCAGTTCACACGCCGTAGAATTGAAACCTTCAGAAAACTAAAGTAGACAAGAGTGGGGAGGCTACGAAGCACCCCGCAAAGAGGTGTCCGATTCATTTTCTCGCAGGCTAAATCCTATAGATATATGTTTTTCTCTCTTTTTAGCGTTTCATCGGGTTTCAAATCACAATGATGCTAAAGAAGTTTTCACTCGAAAAAAACAAAAATACTTGCAGAACTTAATATTCCAGAGAAAACCAGAATTATGTCATTTTAAAATCAGATTTTAGACATATTGACTCTTTTCCACAAAAGATTATAAATTGATTTCGAAAGATTGTTTTTTTATCTAGTAAACGTATGTTTTAATTTTTGAAAATAATTTTTTATTTTTAGTATAATAAGGATATAGCATAGGTCTTTGGCAGATTTGTTAAATTTTCAAATTTTCAAATCAATTTTGTACAACACCCATTTCAAATCATATAATTATGCAGTAAAATAAATCAATACATTATCTGGGAAAGCTTTGTTATAGAATTTTAATTTTAGTATAAATAAAATCATTAAAAAATACGTTTCTTGACTAAAATTGGTCCGTTTGTGTATTTATTTGCGCATGCACTTACAAACTATTATATTTCGGATTATTTTACATTCTCATTTTGCTTAGACGTTATTGAAAAATTATAAATACTTATGACTTGAAAATAATTACAAAAGTACATAATTTTAATTGTTTTATCATCACGCCTTTCAGCATTTTTGGATGTAGGTATAAATTAAAGCAAATTTGGAATGAAATAAAAACGATATTGATTTATAATTTTAAAAAGCTGGTACGGAGAATAATTAATCTTTCTCATTGGAACCGTCCTTTACGATCGTAAGAACATCTTTCTATGAAATGTGGATTTTCGGCCGCTATCTGGTTAAACGCCCTTAAACTAAATTTACATTAATTTTAAAAAATATGTACGGAGTTCTACAAAATTAAAAACAAAAACAATTAATAAATCATTATTTTTTTAATTAAATATAAATTTAATTTATATCACAAAATACTAATACCAATCGTTATGTACGGTAAAACCCGCAAACATACCATTCTCGACGGCCGATCCATGTAAGGAGAAAATATATAATTTTTCCCGCCTCTTTCGTTATCGGGGTTTCGAAAAAGGAACGCGGCGACGCCATGTTTCCAAGATGGCGGCCGCCGGTGCCGCCTAGTCGCTTATCGCCTGTCAAACTAAACTTGTAAATCTAGGTGTATATTTATTTATTTATTACTCTAACACAGCCCGAGAAGCACTAAATGATAATTTGGAAATTGTTTATTTAAAGGTATTTATCAGATATTGATTTTGGAAACAAATAAAACACTATGTAGTATTTGCATTTAGGTTACCAAGTAAGTAGAAAGTGGATGGTGAAATGAGTCGTAGGCGGCAAAGAGGTAATTTGAGTTATTAGACGCCATGGTGGTAGTTGCTCTCAATCGTGAAAGACCATGGATCCGAATCGAAACGTTGTTTGAAATGGCTTAAGCTGTGTTTGGCGACCAGATCTGAAAAGCCAGGAATCTACTGTAGGTACCTTAGTTGGGAATGCCGTAGTACCACTGACTGGACAATTAAGGGCAGTTTTTTGCATCAGTTCCACACAGGAGTTCCTGAAGGAAAAAAAAATCCTATGGGCCTCTGGGTCATCTTTGGGGAGAATGAGTGGAGGCACTTTTTGGAATTTTGGGTTCAGTGTGTCCAAGAGTTACGGTTGTATGTATCCATCCCTTCAACTGCGGTGCAAGCAAAACTTCCTAGATCACCTCCTACTGTGATCTAGGATGTTTTGGTGCAAGGCGATGGGTCGAGAGACTCCGGCTGGAGAAGTCTAGGTTAGGTCTCCCTCAATCAACCTCTCCCGACATTAGGTTGGCAAATGCATTGGCCGTCAGACCTAGACAAACCTCACCCCAAGAACCCGGGCACCCCTTTTTTATTTTTTACATGAATACCGCACAAGAGTCCCCACTGCTCCCGTCTGGAGCCAGTGAGACTATGGCATTTCCAATTGGGGTATGTTATGAGGCTGAAGGTAGTGGGGATGGGAAGGAGATATGGGAGAGGAAGGTGGGGAAGTACCTGGCTATTCAGATCTGGTCACCAAACACGGCTAAAGCCATTTCAAGCAACGTTTCAATTCTGAATGGTGGTCTTACACCAGGGCGATACTGAGAGTATCTTCCACTGTGAAAAGTGCCGCAAATATACTATATATTATTTTAAATAAGTAAAATGTGAATAACACAAATTATTCAAATAAAACTTGCTAATTAAGATAGCGAGTCAAGAGTCCTACCGCTGGACTACGCTGGCCGTCGATTAAGGCCACTGTTAAGTCATCAAACGTAGCGAACCACTTGGAGTGACCTATTATGGCAGGTATTGGTTATACAACAAACGGTTCTCGAGGCAACGGTACCCATATTCGCCTCCCAAATTTGGATCTCTTTTACGGTTTACCTTTAAAATTGGTGCATGATAAATGTATATAATTTAATAGGACTATAGGATCCTCGATAGGGGTATGTTATGAGGCTTAAGGGAAGGGAGAGAAAAATATGCAGAAAGGGAAGAGGAAGATTGGGAAGTGCCTGGCTGTTCAGACCTAGTCACCAAACATGGCAACCCATTTTAAGCGACGATTCTCTATGAGGTACCGATGTGAAAAAAATACTTTTATTTGCATTTAAGTTTTGCTATTCGATCGGTCAGTGGTTGAGTGGGCATCGCGTTTGGGTCCCACCCAGGCGTTCCGTGTTCGATTCCTCGGCTGGCTAAGTCCCCCATCACGATTCCAGCAACATTTTCGGCTTACCGTGGTGGTAGTAAGAGATTTTCAAATATTGTTGGGTTATTCGTAACCCGGGTTTGTTTGTCTTTCTTTTTAAAAGAAATAAAAGAAATTTTCCATCAAAATTTGAACACAGCTATCATTCGGAATACATATAAATAAATAAACATAAACATAACATTACTATCATTTTATCTTAGTACATAATCAAACACGAATAAAACTACAATAATAATTAATAATGTAATTGTACACGCACTTTATTTTGTTTTAAATCGACCGCGTACTTTAATTCTGCGATTTAATCACAAAGTCTGACATTCAAAAAACTAATCTCTTGTTGGTAAATTAACCATTCTGCATTATTCACTAAACGGCGTTTCAGTCTGGTGGCTTTGACTGAATCTGATGCAGTGGTCGACAACTGTGAACGCATGAATTGTCAGGATTTTATTATAGAACATATAATTTACTCCTTCATGACGGTTCCGCGACTTTCATCCCGCGATAAAACATCCCCGACAAAATATCCTCCGACAAAATATTCTACGGACAAAACATCCCTTAACAAAATATCTACTAAAACCTAACCTAACCTAACCTAACCTAACCTAACCTAATCTAACCTAACCTAACCTAACTTAACCTAACCTAACAAAACAATGGGACAAAAATAAGACAGACATCCTGAAAAGACAACAAATTATTTTGGTCCCATTTTTTACTAGGTTAGGTAAGGTTAAGTTGATCTAATCTTGAGGGATGTTTTGTCCGTATGATATTTTTTCGAGGGATATTTTGTCGGGTATATTTTGTCGCGGGATGAAAACGCCATTACCCTCCATGGCGGCCCCTGAGGAGCGATTCTGTATCTTTGCGGAATCGGCTGTCAAATTTTAAGTAATTTTCAATGGCTGTCAATTGCTTTTCATTGGGTGATGTCAGCTGTCATCAATTTGAACTAGTTTGAAAGA
This sequence comes from Limnephilus lunatus, assembly GCA_917563855.2. Lineage (NCBI taxonomy): Eukaryota > Metazoa > Arthropoda > Insecta > Trichoptera > Limnephilidae > Limnephilus > Limnephilus lunatus. Next base: position 26,061,719 of record OU830596.1, read on the forward strand.
AGAAATACTGTAAGTATACATGATTACTTATTCATTTAATATATGTTTAAAGATGTATACCATGGATTTGATATTTGCATAAAATGGGTTCTTAGATTAAGAAAACTAAATAATTCATACGTATGTTGATTGAAGCGATACTTAGCAAATGTCAAATCCATGGTTAAGATGAAGTTATGCGAAATAATGCAAAATCAGAGAAATCGTTAAATGTTTTTTTTTGTTTTGAAAATTTGATCGCTTAGAAGTATTATAGATGCTTCAATTGACCGTAACATTCTAGTCATATCTGGATTTTAAAAATAAATTTATTTGCACAAATTGTGAACGCTGTTCTGACGTCAGTCTATTCATGGTGAAATGGCAAAATGTACTGACTACAAATCAACTGTCAACTGTCAAATTGACAGTCTGTAGAAACAATGTTGACAGTTTAAAAACCAAACCTCTAAAAAAACAATTCGTCGAAAATTGGACTTCACGATTGTGCTTCATTCGAGTTAGCCGTGGCGCTCATATGCCCGAAATCATATTTAGACAATGATGGCATAAAATTATCTATTAAATATACCAAATATCATAGACATTGGATTTTTCCTTTTGAATTTGTATACCTCTAAAAAAAACACCGTTTATAATCGTATAAACCATATAAAAATAAAACCATTAGGGTATATATATATTTTTAAATATTCTCTATTGTTGAAAATGGTATGAACTAATGACACAACGAATAATAATCTTTTGTTTGATCTCTCAACTCTTTGTTCTTAATTCATACCCTTATTATTTTTTCTACAAATTTCCTCTATTAATCGTTGTTATTTTTAAATTTTATTATTTTGTTTTTACTTAAATGTTTGGTAATGACAATGGCCGTTATTTATGTGTTACTTTTATTAAATTGTGAATTAATAATCCCGATGCAGGCGAACCCTAGTGAGGTCAATAATTACATGCCAAACAACGTATTTCAATTGTGAAGAAGCAATAAATAAATAAATAAAATAAAATTTATGTTTACTAATGGACGAAAGTCTCTCCCCTTGGTCATTAGCATCGATTTAAATCAGTATACAATTGTTGCCGATCACTTTACCGTTTTGTTGTTTTTCATTTATTTACTCTCAAACCTGTAATGGCATTTGGGAATAAGTCAGTAACCCCTGGGCTGGACCTTCAACCCGCAAACTGATGTGCATTGATTTATTTGTCAATGTTCGTTAAGACAGCTGTGAAGACATTTTACTGCGATGTTCCCCTGACTGTCAGAAGATACCTGATTAGTAACTGTGTTATTTGTTAGATGAACAGTTTGGTTCATCTACACAGACCTCGTGTAAAAAATAAGAGCTACTCATGTCTGTCTTGACACTCCTCTCTTCAGAGGGAATAATCAGACAAAACCGGAAATATGTCATTTTTAAATAAAATTTTAGCGGTTCCGACTCTTTTCCACAAAAAACTATAAATTGATTTCGAAAGATTGTTCTTTTATCTGGTAGAGTTATGTTGTAAATTATGAGAAAATATGTTTATTTTTAGCATAATAAGGTTATACCGTAGGTCGTTGACGGATTTGTTAAATTTTCAAATAAAAACACACAGTTCAAATCATTTAATCATGCAGTAAAATAAATCAATAAATTATTTGGGAAAGCTATGTTTCAGAATTTTAAATTGGTATAAATAATATCATTAATAAAAGATCCGCGCACGTGTTTTGTGACGAAAATACTTCAGTTTGTCTATTTATTTATGGTCTTACAAACTAATATATTTAAGACTTTTTTTGCATTCTTATTTTGCTTAGACATTATTGAAAAATTATAAATGCTTATGATCCAAAATAATCACAGAAAGTACATAATTTTAATAGTTTTATCATCACGCTTTTCAGCACTTTTTAATGTAGGTATAAATTGAAGCAAATTTTTAATGAAATAAAATCGATATTGAGTTATAATTTTAAAAAGCTGGTACGAAGAATAATTTATCTTTCTCATTGGAACCGCCCTGTTTGATCGAAGGAACATCTTTCCACGAAATTTGAATTCTCGGCCGCTGGTTGGTTAAAGGCCCTTCATGGATTTTTTTCGGTATTGTGACATGGTCCAACTCAATAACATGGGTATTTGGTTTATTTGATTATGCCGTGTCTTCCTTGTGCGTTCCTTACACCCTTTTCTTCGTTCAGTCGCTCTACATGTCCAAACCATCTGAGCGTCCCTTTCTTAACCTTATTCATCAGCTTTGCATTGTTTCAGAAATTTCAAATTTTTAATATGTCATAAAAGGTTTTACCATACATTTGCAGGAATCACAATTGTACAGTATTCAGTCAAAATTCATCCTTCTTTTGCCATTTCCATGACTCAGTGAGCTGTAAAGAAAAAGACATGGTCTAGCGGTAAGGCTCTCTTGACTCGCAATCCGAAGGTCGCGGGATCAAATAAAATAAAATAAATTTTATTTGATTAATTTGTCTTATTTCGCCAATAATTAATTAAAAATAATGTGTATGATATTTGCGACACGTTCCAGAGTGGAAGATACTCTCAGTATCGCCCCGGTGTAAGACCACCATTCAAAATTGAATAGTTTCTTGAAACGGCTTTCAGCCGTGTTTGATGACCAGATCTGAATAGCTAGGTAGTTACTTCTCCACCTTCCTCTTCACCATCTCCTTCCTCTCCCCACTGTCTTAAACCTCACACCATATCCCGATTGGGGATGCCGTAGTCTCACTGGCTCCAGACGGAAGCAGTTGGGTCTCTTGTGCAGTATTTATATAAAAAGGAAAAAAAGGAGGCCCTGAGGAAAACATTATTCTTCTGGGCCTCCTGTGTGATGATATCTCCAAAGATGTTTGGGAATACTATGTGGAGGGTATTTTTAATGGAAGGAAGGAAAGGAAGTTCTGGGAAGGTACGAGGAGTGGGTAGGAATCTGAGGGTCAGCTTGTCCATTAGTGACGGACGTATGAATCCATCCCTTCAACTGCATTGCAAGGTGAAGAGTCGAGAGGTTCTGGATGGAGAGGTCAAAATACCTCCTCAACCAGTCTCTCTCGATCCGACCCGCCACACCAGCAGGTGGGCAGACACACTGGACGCCAAGACCTTGACAAACCTCACCCCATTAACCCGAGCATCCCTGCTAAAAAACCAAACGTAGTGAACCACTTGGGGTGACCTATGGCAAAGGTGTTAGTTATTCAATAAATGGTTCCGGGGCGGCGGTACCCATACCCACCTACCAAATTGATGGCTTCTTTTAAGGATACCCGTAAGGCGCCGCAACCGGGCTCAAAAAGAAGAAGATGGAGAGATATGAAATTACGAATGTTAGAGGAGCGCTCTAACATTTAAAGCGACAAAATCGATGCGAAAATTGTGAAAATGTTTAAGAGCGTATAACGAGAGAAAACCAGAAATATGTCACAAATATTATAATCAATAATTATCAGCCTGAAACACTCATCTACTTCGAAAAAATCTTCCGAGAAAAGATACTGGCCGCCAACGGGAATTGAACCCGTGACCATCTGATTGCCGGTCAGCAGCTCTGACCACTGAGCTATGGCGGCTTATCAAATACCCGCCAAATAATTCAATATATACTAGTGTTTCATTCGACAATTACTTATTATTACATTTTTCCAACTGAAACAGTGCTCAGAGCTGCTGACCGGCAATCAGATGGTCACGGTTCAATTCCCGTTGGCGGCCAGTATCTTTTCTCGGAAGATTTTTTCAATGTAGATGAGTGTTTCAGGCTGATAATTATTGATTATAATATTTGTTATCTACCCTTTGTGCTATGCATAAAAATCTTGTTTAAACGTTAGTTTATCAATTAAAAACAATAAGAAATATGTCATTTTTAAATCAGTGTTTAGACGTATTGACTCTTTTCCAAAAAAATATACATTGGTTTCGAAAGATTGTTCTTTTATCTAGTAAACGTTTGTTATAAATTTTCAGAAAAATGTTTATTTTTAGTATAATAAGGTTATACCATAGGTCGTTGGCGGATTTGTTAAATTTTCAAAAAAGTACATGTATTATACAACACCAATTTCAAATCATATAATCATGCAGTAAAATAAATCAATAAATTATCTGGTAAACGTATGTTTCAGAATTTTAATTTTAGTTTAAATAAAATCATTAAAAAATATATATACGTAGATACATGTGTTTCTTGACGAAAATTGGTCGGTTTGTGTATTTATTTGCGCACTTACAAACTAAAGTATTTCAGATTTTTTACATTCTTATTTTGCTTAGACATTATGGAAAAATGATAAATACTTATGATCAGAAAATATTTAAAAAAAGTACATAATTTTAATAGTTTTATCGTCACGCCTTTCAGCATTTTTGGATGCAGGTATAAATTAAAGCAACTTTGGAATGAAATAAAATCGATATTGAGTTATAATTTTAAAAAGCTGGTACGGAGAGTTATTAATCTTTCTCATTGGAACCGCCCTGTACGATCGTAAGAACATTTTTCGACGAAATGTGGATTTTCGGCCGCTGGCTGGTTAAACGCCCTTAATAAAACATGACTCGTTTAAAATAGAGCAAAAATCTCGTGGGTGTTGTCTTAAACAGCATTTAAAGAAACACATTTTTTTCATACATATAACTTGTAAAATAACTGAAACAAAAGGGTTCATAATAATTTTTGGAGTATATTTTGCGATTTTTTTCTGTCGAGGGAATTTCATATAATTTGCCTTTCGGCGCGGGGAATGTCTAGATTATTTAATAACATAATTTTTTTAAGAGCTTTAAAATTTTACGTGTTTAAGGCGATCCACTAGTACAGGAAAAAATCGAAATCGGAATTCACACCCTTTTATGGGAGGAGTTTAAAAATACTTGAGAAAAAGATTTTGGAAAGGTTGGAAAAGATATTTGAGAATTTTTTTTTACATGTAAAAAACATTAATTCCTTTTTTATGCATTGTTTATTGTAATAAAACGGAAATTTAAAATTGATTTCACGAAAACAAGCAGCGCGGACCCTAACACGTTGTTTCTCCGCTCCGTTCGGAGGAGTAAAGCGCGCCTTCCACTGCGAGCGGAGCGGACTCTTTACGGACTCCGCTCGACTAGCAAACGTTAACTGCATACAAGTGCTTCCACCAAGAACGAGGTGAGCGGAGCGGACTAAACGAATTTAAATAGGTTCGAACGAGTCCGCTCCGCTGATGCGAGCGGAGCGGACTCCGTACGAATTCCGCTCGACTCGCAAACGTTAACTGCATACAAGTGCTTCCATCAAGAACGAGGTGAGCGGAGCGGACCGAAGTAGTTAAAATAGGTCCGAACGAGTCCGCTCGCACACACCATCGCCGACTAGTTTCTAGCGGACTCCGCTCAAAAACTGTCGTCAATTCAGTTGCCTCAACTGCATATTTTGTCGAGACAGAGTTGTTTATTGAAGCCGGTCGCCAATTTTGTTTATGGGATACGACTCGCAAATAATGTAGCAATGTTGACAAAAGAGAATTCGGCTTATAAAACCATCATTGAGATGAAATTGGCGGAAATAAGAAAGTTAAAATTTTTTAGATGAAAATCTTTTTATAAATATACATTAGCAAACATTTTTTTCATTACATACATGCTGTCAGAATCATCTTCACTAGAATCAATACTTGACATCACAAAAATCACTCTGTTTACTTCAAACGTCAAAACGATACTGACTCGTTTTCAATGGAAGGGCAAAACTATTTCTCATTTTTCGTTGACCTCGCTCCGGTCGCCTCGCTCATTTCTCGCACGGGGGCAGTGGAAGGCAAAGACCTAACTTCTTAGCAACTCTTTTGGTGGAAGGTCAAAACTATTTTGCTCATCTCCCACCCCGCTCCGCTCAACTCTTTTCCGCTCGCAGTGGAAGGCGCCCTTAATGACGAAAAAATGGGGCGGTGCCAGTCGTTCTTCGGTGGACGGTATAAGGTTCACTTTGATATAACAAATTCGTCGACTGCCGTATTGTCGCCGTGTTGTCAATATGAAAATGCATATTATATTTTATTTTGTGAGGTTCGGGCGTAAATTTCAATTTTTTTTGCGATAATTATATAAGAAACTGAATTTGCCACATTATGCAATAAAACCATATCCGAAAAAGTGTTTATAGGTAGGAGAGTTTTCAGTTGAAAATGTTTTTTATAGACCTAATACTTTATTTTTTTCTAAGCTTATTAAAAGACTTATTAAAAAAATGACGGATACTTTTAAGGGCCAAGGTATGTTGTACACGCAGTATTTAATTGAAGTATCTATAATACTTCTAAGCGGTCAAATTTTCAAAACAAAAACATACGATTTTGTATGATTTTGCATTATTTAGTATGGCTTCATCTTAAGGGAGATATGTCAGAAATCGGTAGAAATTCGGGTAGCGGCGGCTTAAGTACCTGTCTAATAAATTTGTGAGAGAGTTATTTGGCAGTTCATCCTCTCTGCCTACCCCTGCGGTGATCTGGTGTAATGATCAGTTTAGTTCTTTGTTTAGTAAGTTTCTTATATAAATTTGTGTATATCTACTTGCATAATTCTATCTAACATTATAATATACATATAGGTACAGGTACCTTACCAAATTCCATCCCCCTATGTATGTAGGATGTAAATACAAAACAGGCTTTTCCATTTTATTTATTAAAATTCTACGTGGTTCGTATCTGGCGTTCGAGCTCGGGACCCAGGGCGAACACGCCCAGCCGTGCCCCTAATTATACGGCCGGTGGGTGCCCGCCTATATGGATGTGCTGCGCCCCCCGGGCCCCCCTGGCCCCCTTGCTGTTCCCCGTGCCCCCTGCTCTGTGCCCGGGCTCGGCACAAGCCCACCTGTTTTGTGGGCTCGTTTCATACTATATGTGGTGAGAAACTTGCCTGGGTTGCCAACTGATAAAGGATTTATCGATAAATAACTTAGGTCCCCGGCGTTGCCCAGACTTAAGGCCCGGCTTTCCGAATTTCTACCGATTTATTATATATTTTCCTTAAATTTCTTTTTCCTTTTAAAGCTCTTAAAAATATATGTTATTCTTGAAGATAATAACATTCCCCACGCCGAAATAGCAATTATATCAAATCGCATAGTTTGCTACGAAAATTATTATAAAAACGTTTTTTTTTAGTTATTTTTCAATTTACATGTATGAAAAAAATCACAATAATGTATTTGAATGCTATTTTAGACATTCCCCACGAGATTTTTGCTCTGTTTTAAACGATCGTGTTTTATTACTTTTTTACAATTATAGCCTAAATATTACCGTTTTTAATATTAGCGTGCTCCCTCTAACATTTGTATTTACATATCTTTCCATCTTCTTCTTTTTGAGCGGGTTCACCGGGGCCTTAAGGTGATCCAATAGTCCAAGAAAAAATCGAGATCAGAATTCACGCCTCTTTTTGGGAGGGACTTAAAAATATTGGAGAAGACTTTTTTGGAAAGGTTGGAGAAGGTATTTGAGTGTTAGATATTATTTTCAGGTTGATTTCGTAAAGGCCTTTAAAAAATGTTAACTCCTCTTTTAAGCATTATTTATTAAATATTGGACGCGACAGAGTCCAAGGACGTCTATTAGCACAGCGGTGGGGTGTTAACCGACGACAATATACCCTAAAATATATTCAGAATCTCAACGACGTAAGTAAAGAAGCCATGTATACATATAGCGACTCGCAACCCGTGTATTGCACGGACCTACTGTCGAATTTGCCCTATCAAAGAAAAGATGAAGAAGACAAATAATGTGGGAATCTTAACGACGTAAGTGAAGAAAGCGTGTAAACAAATATGCGCCCGCTGCACGGCGTATTGGACGAACGTACGGTGGAATTTACCCTAGCAGGCCTGGAGATTAGACCTTTCCACCGCGTTCATTTAAATTAATTCTGAAAAACGTTTTACAAATATTTAAAATGTGGCATTATGTCTTACTCCCGAAGTTATTGATTCATCGTCTAGAAAAATAAAATCTGGTACTTACCGCTAACTTTATAGTTGAAAAACAGGTTATAAAATTTTAAAATCGTTGTACGTAAAATATATTAATGGTAAGGTAATGTTTTTATTAATCCTAAATACAAAGAACTTACATCCCCAGGACAAGATCTGAATAAAAAAGTTAATATAGTTACGAATTCGCCGGAAATGAATAAAATGTGAGTTTTGAGCAATCAAAAATTATTAGGATTGTGTACCACCTTAAATGTGCATTTAGTCTTTATGCGGACGGCATAAGGTTTAATTCTCAAATTCAAATTAGTTGAACGCTGCCCATTTTGATTCATGCCGAAAAAAACAACGCGAAATTGCATTGTTTTGTTTTATTTTGGGAAAATCAAGCACAAATATATATATTCTTTTGATTATTATGTAAAGAATTTAATTTTCCACATTATAAATAAAAACTTAATATGAAAATGGATTCCTTACTATAAGATTTTGGCACTTGAAAGTATTTTTTATAGGCCTGATACTTTATTTTTTCCAGACTTACAAGAAGACTACATTGAAATACTCAATTATTTCCGAGGCCAAGATATTATGTTCTACACGCAGTATTTAATTGAAGCTTCTAAAATATTTCCAAACAATCTAATTTTCAAACCAAAAACACATGATTTTGTATTATCAAGAATATCCTGCTGGAGGACTCTAGGTTAGGTCTCCCTCAACCAGTCTCTCCCGATCCTACCCGCCACGCAGCAAGGGGTTAGACGCGTCCACCGCCAAGACTTGGACAAACCTTACCCCATGAACCCGGGCTAATCTGCTAAGTCACCAAACTGACCTTCGGCAGGGGTGTCGGTTATCCAATAAATGGTTCCTGGGGCGGCGGTACCCATACCCGCCTCCCAAATTTAAAAACATTAAAATAAAAAGATTCAACTATGAAAGAGAATTAACTTATATTCCGGAATATGATTACGATGGAGATATTTTTTTTTTAATTAACATCAATTTAAAAATAATTAATTATAAATAAATTGAAATCCCCTGAACATAATCAATACAACATCCTTTAGCGTCATATTAATCGATATATTCAAAGGAACACGACTTTTTACCCAGTCTATACCTAGATACACCCATCCCTCTCCCCCTCAGGCAACAACTTGCCGGCGCACCAAATGAGAAAGAGATGTAGTTATTAGAAAACGAGGAGTGGCGATTGTGTTTTTCTCCCGCTCGCACGCGCTGTGGGGGTACGTAAGGCGTACGAGCGGAAGGGGGATGAAAGACCCCTTTGAATTGTAATAAAGGGGATCTTAGAAAATATTAGGGGCTTTATGTATTTTTGAAACGGGGATTTCAACTGGTGTTCATATATTTTATAACATTTTTTATTATTTTTAATTTATTTAAAGTTTCAAATCAACTTTGAATTTGCTATTTGATGTTTTTTTACAGGTGACAGCTGTTTCGCTAACCTAGGTCGTTATCAAACTATGGTTCAGCAACATTATAAAGGCGATCCAATAGTCCAGGAAAAAATCGAAATTCACTCCCTTTTATGGGAGGAATTTAAAAATCTTGAGAAAAAGTTTTTGAAAAAGTTGGAAACGGTATTTGAGAAAATTATTTTACCCTAACATCTGTTCCCTGCTACGGCCGGGGTAGGACTGACATAAAATTGGTGTAGCGAGTCAGTAGTTCTTCGGTGGACGGTATAAGGTTCACTTTGAAAATCCAAATTCGTCGACTAGCGGCCGTATTGTAAAATAACAACGCGAAAATGCATATTTTATTTTATTTTGTGAAGTTTGGGCGTAAATATATCATTTTTTTGCGATTATTATAAAAGAAAATGAATTTCCCACATTATACAATATAAAACCATATCCGAAAAGGGGTTTATAAATAGGAGAGTTTGGACTTGAAAGTGTTTTTTATAGACCTAATACTTTATTTTTTATATAGGCTTATTAAAAAATTACCAATACTTTTTAAGGGCCAAGATATGTTCTACATGCAGTATTTTTATTTGAAGCATCTGTGATACTTCTAAGCGATCCAATTTTCAAAACAAAAATATATGATTATGTATGATTTTGCATTATTTAGTATGACTTAATCTTAATAATAATTTTGTGATTTCTTCTCGGGAGTAGAATTGAAACGTTGCTTGAAATGGCTTTATCCGTGTTTGGTGACCAGATCTGAATAGCCAGATTCTTCCTAACTTTCCTCTTCCCATCTCCTTCCCTTTCCTCACTACCTTTAGCTTCACAACGTACCCCTATTGGGAATGCCATGGTCTCTTGGTTCCTGGTGGCTGGGAGCATTTGGGACTCTTGTGTGGTATTGACATAAAAAAGATACACTGAAATTATGATGGAACGCCAGCACACATTCCTTGCTTCAACCACATTCATGGGTATATAATTTCACGCCTTACATAGTACCTCCATTTCAGTTATTCCAACTTTTGACTACCCGACTAAATCACCTATTTGATTCACTTGATCGTTAAAGGTCTTTCTGGATCATCTGCGAATATCATTAAAAGTCATGCAAAACATCCTACTTCTTTTCTCATTCATTTGCGGTTTATTTTTTGCAATAGGTAGGTACTTACCCTCACAACCCCTTTCACAGTTCATCCACTCTACATGTCCAAGCAATATGATCGTCCCTTTCTTCGTGTTCATGTTAGGTAAACAGGTAGGTAGGTACTTTTGGATTTCTTCATTCGTAAATAAGGTCGTAAAATATAGGTATGATAACTAATATATTGAAATCCATACTAATATTATAAATGCAAAAGTGCGTGTGATTGCTTGTTACGCTTTCACGCCTAACCCACTAAACCGATTTTAAAAATTATTTCACCAATAGAAAGCTACATTATCAGCGAGTAATATAGGCTGTATATAATGGTAAGCTCTGGCGTTATGAAATTTGTATAAATTAAAATGTGTGTATTTCATATATTTTAGCGGCACAGAGGAAAGGCAGGGGGCGGTGAGGTTCGCGGAAAGTGAAGAGACAAGGGAGGGGGAAGGCGGGGAAAGTGGAAGGGAACGGGGACGCACGGGAAAGGACATGCAGATTTCTTTTAATGGCATAGCAACGCATGCCGGGTACCAACTAGTATAAAATAAAAAAAATTAAAGATGATGGTTGTTGTTATTTTACAATCCTATTTAGTGTATTTGCGACTTGCGACCCCTTCTAGGATAATAGAAATTGTCCTGGTGAAAAACAGACATTCAGAATCGAAACGTTGTCTGAAACGGCTTTAGCTGTGTTTAATTACCAGATCTGAATGTCCAGATAATAATGAAACTTGGCAATTAATTAATGTAGCGTAGTTTTGTGATACGCACAAAAGACGCCAAACGCGTTCCTAACTTGTCACATGAGAACAGGTAGCTTCTATACGACTCGTTCTTGAGTTCAACAGGTCGGCTGTGGAATGATTTGCCGGCTTCTGTGTTTCGTCCCTACTGCAACATGAGTCTCTTCAAGAACCATGTCATTCCTTTCTCTCCTCTAAATGAGCCATAGCATAGCCATAGCCACAGCATCTTCAAGGATGACAAGGGCTTGAGGGAAATTATTCTCCTCGGAGCCTTTTGCGTAGAGTTTAGGTAATGATAAAAAAAGTAATTTATCTCAAGATCAACATACCTACACCACAAAATCGAAAACCTCAATTCTTAAATACATAAAATTAATCTCAAACCATAAATTCCGTGCTACAATATTATAAACATGAAGATGAGGAAATCATAAAAATTATGAATTAACCTATTTATGCATTGCCTCTTATATAATATGTGTGTATATTAGAGGCAATGCATACACTCAACAAAGATGAATATGTGGAAATGAACAAACATGAAGTTGAAGAAATCAACTAACATTAAGATGTCACCGGTCAGTGGTTGAGTGGGCGTAGAGCTTGGTTGGCTAAGTCCTCCATCACAACAAAAGCAATAGTTTCGGCTTTATGTGGTGGTAGTATAGGAGATTTTCAAACATTGTTTGAATTGTGGATATTCGTAACTCGCAATGTTTGTCTTTTTTTTTTTAAAGTGTATTTTAACAAACACGAACGTGAGAAAGTCAACAAACATGAAGATGTGGAAATTAACTAACACGAAGATGAGGAAATCAACAAACATGAATATTGTGGAAATGAACAAACACGAAGTTCAGGAAATCAACAAACATGAAAATGTAAATATTAACTAACACGAAAATGATGAAATCAATAAACATGAAAATGATGAAAGCGTTGATATGTTGAGGAAATCACGAATACAAACGAAATCACCAATACAAACTGCCAACAGTCCGCCTCGGAAAAGGAATCCCTAGTAACGAGGACTGTTGATAAACTACTATACTTTGCATAAAATTTAGTAGTTTATCAAAATTAAAAAAAAGTGGGAAATTTGAAAAAATTGTAAAATTTATAAAATTAAAAAGATTCTCCAAAATTTCCTCTTTAAAACCTCGTTTTTCTCTCACTCTTTTCAGTATCACGAATCCAAGATACCTCAATTGACGATGCCATAGTCCCAATAGCTCCGGGCAGTTGGGACTGTTGCGCGGTGTCCACATAAAATAAAATCGTAGATATGAAAAGATTGCGAAGCGATTGATCTCCAAGCTGGTTTTTCCAAACCAAATGGAAAAACACTTAGCACCAAAAAATACCGACGAAAAACTGTGTTTCTAGAAAATTGCTCAATTTAACACAAAAGTCACGTCTCCAATGTAATTCGTCGACGCCCTTCATAGCATAGTTTTTTTAATGTGAATAATTATGCACTAGAGTTCCGACTGCTTCCAACGCCCTAGAGCCAGCGAGACTATGACATCCCCATTTGTTGTGAGGTTGAAGGTAGTGGGGATGGATAGGAGACAGAGGAGAGAAAGGTGAGGAAGTACCTGGCTATTCAGATGTGGATACCAAACATGACTAAAGCCATTTCAAGAAACGTTTCAATTATAAAGGTGGTTTTACACCAGGCGATACTAAGGAATGTAGCGCAAATTGTATTATAACACAAAAGCCTGGATTCATTGACGTATTGATCGATGCCTAGATTTGACCTCGTGACCTCCGGATTGCTGGTCGAGAGCCTTACCCCTCGACCACGGAGGCCGTCAAGTGTTGATATAGTGTTATTGGCTGACACAGAAACAATTTCAATGGCCCTGAGGAAAATAATTTCCCGCAGAGTCTGGGTCATCTTTGGGGATGTTGTGTGTAAGATCTTTTAAAGGAAAGGAAGGAGTGACCTGTGACAGAGGTGTTGGTTAGGTTCTACACTACAGAGGGTTTTTCGAGGAATCTCACAAACTGATTTTCAAACTAATTTTTGAAGAGATTGGAATTAATTTCATAGCTAGGTACCTATACACCATATTATTTTGTGAATAAAAATTTCGAATTGTATCTACGAAACTCGGTGCTTAGTTGAAAAATAGAAATCACAGAAAAAAATTTACAACAAAAACACATTGTTAAATTTTGCGATAAATTTCAGAGTTTTCAAGTAAGTAGGTATGTAAAATTTTCTACCTTTGTCAAGTCAGCAAATATTTTTAAAATATAATTTTTCATAATTGGTAGGTATATTTTATAGATGCTATGGTAGGTAGGAACTGATTATACATTATTCAATTAAATATATTGTTTATTTACAGAGATAGTATATTTTCACCCACGCTAGGAATTCTTAGATGTCGTGGAATAAAGACAGTTTAAAATAAAAAATAAAAAACAAAAAAAGTAGAAACCAAAAAAATAAAAATACATACATATTTACTGATGAAAAAAAATTCAGTAAAATTTCAACATGGGTAACTTATGAGTAAATTTCTCAGAAGTATTAGGTTTAAAATGTGATATAATATCTATTAAATATTTAATTACTCTCCCATTACACATTAGGTGGTTTTTCACAAAAACGACGCTCTACAAATTATCCAATTATCGTGATATAATTTAAAAAAATGGTCAATACCTACCTAATCGGTACCTACCTAATTTAAAACAACATTTAAAACTTGGTTTTAGTCGTAAAAATAATACCTACAAGTGATTGATATTCATAAAATTTTAAAAATAATTCAGTCGCTAAAATAACAGAAACAAAGCATAATAAGAACTGACAACATTGTGTTAAAATTTCATGCATTATTAATTTTTTCAAGTTTATTAGTTAGTCTACTCGCCGCTAGATGTCCATCGTTCACTTTATTTTGTTGCAATATTATTTTGGTCGCTCGCTTTGAAATTTAATAACAGAGAAATGAATATTTTATTTACTGTGTTTATCTGATCGTTTTTTTTATTCACAAAGAAATAAATGAAACTTTTTTATTAATTAAGCTTTTTTTCCAAATTAATTCAACATAATATACTTTTAGATTAAAGTTAACTTATTCAATTAAAATCTTGTCCACATACAGATAGATACTTTTCTAATAGATATTAATGCACAAGAGTCCCAACTGCTCGGAACCAGTTGAACTATGGCATCCTCAGTGATGTGAGGCTGAATGAAGTGGGAATATCAGGTCACCAAACATAACTAAAACTATTTCATGCAGCCCGGCGCGGCGTTTCGAATCTGAATGGTGGGCTTCGCCAAGGCAATAATGAGAATATTTACCATTAGGTACCTACCTACCTACTTAAGACCCCGCAATCAGAATTTCCGCCTTTTAAGTTCATCAAGGAACGTGTTATTTTTAATCTCATGTATTTGCCGAGTTAAAGAAGTAATTTATATGATATTCCCTACTTCGAAAAAAATAGTGAGGTCGCTACGCAGGACCGCACAAAGAGGAGACCGATCGTACAATCTCATACTCTTGCAGATCTAAATGCTATAGATGTATTTTGTTTGTCTCTTTTTAGTGTCGCTATTTTTCAATTTCCTCGATTTTCAAATCACAACGGTGAGAGCGATGGGCTACGAAGCACCGCACAAAGAGGATACCGATAATACTATCTCATTCTCTCGCAGGCTAAACCTATAGATGTATGTTATTGTCTCTTTTTAGTGTCACTATTATTTGTTTCATCGAGTTTCAAATCACGGTACTAAAGAAGTTTTCATTTCAAAAATTTCACAGATGGCTCCGAAAATTGTAAATAACACATCGGGTTCTGTTCATGAGCGATGTATGCAGATGATGAGGCGACCTCCCTGATGGTCGATCTTGAAATATATTTTTATTTTTAATTCTGTTTAATTTAATTTGAATTTTATGCTTAATTTTTTGTTATAAACAAATAACTTACCGAATGTTATTTTCATTTTATATTTTAATTAGGTACTTACCTAATATGTAATCACATGAATTAGGCTGTATTAATTATAAACAGTTTTTTTTTTAAATGTTGGCATGCGCGCTCCCACGAACATTCGTATTTACAAATCTCCCTTTCAAATCATATGCTTCTTCTTTTTGAATGCTTACTACGGAACCTTAATCGTAGTAATTTATTTTTTTTGAACTCCAATTAGAAAAAATAGATATTATTCAGAGGAGATTCCTACATGAAACTGTATTGAAACTATCTACTAAAAACACAATTTCTGAAAAATTATAATAAAATCGTATTTAGTTGTCCACACACAATATATTTAAAATTAAATTTTTTAACGATAATAAATTCTTAAGTAATTAATATGTCATACAATTGTTTATGAAGGTACTGAGAGAAATTGGTTTACCATTTTTTCATTATATGATGTAATTTATTATCTAATAAATAATTGTTTTATTCATTATTCTAATTTTTAAAAACATTCCTTTCAAATTCGGTATTATACACTTAAGGTTTTTTTATTTATTTTTTATTTTTATTTTAGCGACTACATATATAAAATAATTGTTACATACAAAATATAATGGTGGAATTAAGTATAAAATATTGTATTTCTTAGTCCTCCTCACTAGGGGGTCCTGTGCCGAGGCGGACTAAAGTTATTTAAATATGGTTCATTTGTCTTTTATGTCGTTTTTACTGTCTTCATTAGGGTTTTTTCGTTGACCTCTTTTAGCCAAATTTTTACTCTTGATTTGTATTCATTAGGATTTTTTATTTGTTTTATGTCTTGGGGAAGGATGTTATGGAGTTTTGTTGCAAAGTATGTATAGTTTCTTTGTGCGAATGTGGTTTTATAACTTGGAATATTGTTTATATAATTTTTATTCGATCGAGAGTTATGCATACATGGTCTAAGGATTCATTATTTCTTTGGGTTTTTGATTTTTAAAGCTTTTAAGTTTAATTTCTCGGAGGGCTACATTGTTAATCAAGCAACATTTTCGCTTACTGTCGGTCGATCGATAAGGATTGATAGGATAACTTTTGGTAACTTCTCATCCTTCCCTAGGACAACTGCAGATCGCTAACGTTCAAACACATTTGACGACGAATATATTAAAAAACACTTAGTCCTAAACTAAAAAAAACTAAACTAACCTAAACTATTACTTATGCATCTGCACTCATGGTAGGGAACAATGAGAAGTTAACGAAAGTTATCCTATCCATCCTTATCGATCGACCGTGCTAGAGGGCCCGGTGGTGCTAGGACTTAGGAGGAGATTTTCAAATTGAGCTTTTGACATAGTAAATTTAGTTTTGCATGGACCTATCAACGGTCGTTTTATTTATTACTCGCTTGTTTCAGGTGTGTTAGGTACTCAGAAAGATAAAGCAGAAATATGTTCTAATTTTATAAAAAAATATATAATTTATAACTAAATTGTAGGGCATAATTCGCTGTTGTGAAAACTTTTGTGAACATTTTTTTAAGTTCGCAATTTGGACTTATTTTTTCACTTAAAACCGTCCAACGAATTTTTTATTTTGTAGATATTTCTCTTCGTGAAAATGCTTCTCAGGTTATTCGTAACTTTCTTTTTAAAAAAAGGCATTTTATTACATATTTTACGATACATAAATTGTCAATGTTACAAAGCGAAGTAATTTTTTTTAACAAATTGTCGACACTTAGTGTCAAGTAAAAACAACAAATCCGTTTGATTTTTTGTTTAGTTTAAAAAAAGTTGGAGCAGTTTTTGGAATATCCTTTTACAAAATATCTTTTTACATATCTAACGTCCAGTCAGACATCTCCGCAAAATCGAAATCTGATTTGAGTATGCAGTTAAATGTAAAAGTGTATCCTCTCTCTGGTACAATACTCAGATTACCCATAAACACAACAAAATCAATTATAATGCTGAAAAACTTGCAGTGAATTAAACAAAGTGTTGATGTTGTCTGGGTCACTAGTAGAATATTTCAAAACGTCATACAAAAGTACCAGACCGTTATGCCTCCCGGTGATATTTTATAGCATATCTAATATGTACAACACAGACACGTGCAAATAATATTTGATTTATGGCGAGCATTCGAATGTTGCTTTCCACATCATCTCAAAACTTAGTATTTAGAGATGTCTGACAATCAACTGGACGATCGGTATGTAACTATAGCCAGTGTAGACATAATAATATAGTACAGGTACAGATCACCATCGACGACACAATAGTCACAAGTTTGAATCACAACAGCTGATTTGAGAGCCAGTGCTGTCGTCTAGTACTCTAGTGGATTTCCAAGGGTTTTAGGGAACCCCTTTCAAACGCCAATTGCTTCTATCAAGGTCAATTTTATGACGCAATGTTACGAGTAGAGTATCAATATATGTGTATGTTCTGGTAGGTGGAAATATGTGATTAAATCGTAAATTGGTTAGTGATTGGCTTCAAGAATTAGACAGAAATAAGGACCAACCAAAATGTTCCCAAAGTATTCAGCAAGGGGCCATTGCATACTTCAAAATACTTAAAATAATATCACGATTCTATGTAGGTTATACAATTTGGGAGGCGGTTATGTGCACCGCCACCCCGGGTACCATTTATTGGATAACCAACACCTCTGTCACAGGTCACCCCAAGTAGTTCGCTATGTTTGGTAGCTTAGCAGGGGTGTCCGGGTTTATGGGGTGAGGTATGTCCGGGTCTTGGTCTAACCACCAGCTGCATGGCAGGCCGGATCGGGAGAGAATGGTAGAGGGAGTCTCTTTGACTTCTCTAGCCGTACGTTCCTCAGGCCTAATTGCGTATGGAGCTAATGTAAAAAATATATATCGATCATCTAGTTGATTAGTCAGACATCTCCGAAAAATGATGTTTTTCTTAGTATGCAGTTATATGTAAAAGCGGGTTCTATGCCAACTGAGAATAAAGTCAAATCAACACCTCTTTGAAAAGTCATTTCAAATAATTTGAAATAGCCAATAACCCTAACCGCACGTAACCTTTTTAACAATTTTTTTATAAAATTTTTTCATCACTTCTAATGACTTTTTGAGGTGGTTCTGAGTTGGTTTCATTCTGACTGGTCCGGTCACCGTAAAAGCGTATCCTCTATCTGATATATACTCAGATTAGATATACTCATAAACACCACAAAATCAATTATAACGCGGAAAAACTTGTAGTAAATTTAACAAAATGTCGATGTTTACAGGGTTTTCAAATTGTCGTACTAATGTACCGGAACATTATACCTCCCAGTGTTATTTTATAGCATATATAATATATAAAACACAAACAGGTTTAAATAATATTTGATTTATGGGAAGCATTTGAATATTCTTTTCCCGTTATATTAAAACTTAGTATTTGGAGATGTCTGACTAAGGAACTGGACGATCGATGTGTTGTTCTAAAACAAAACATCTGTAGGTACTTTATTTTTCTTTTCAACAAATTATATTTTTGTTCTTTACTTTGATTTTTTACGAGAGAAAAGATATTCAGAGGGTAAATGCAGATGACTCTATTAATGGAGGACTGAACGCGGTTGGCGGTAACAAAAACAATATACGGAAGCAAACTTAGCAGTCCACAATAAAGTGCTGGTACCTACCCTGATGTATGGCAGTGAGGCATGGACCTGGCAGAGAAAGGATGAAAATAGGCTGAATGCTGGAGAAATGAGATCCATGAGGCGTTAATGTGGTAAAACCATGTATAATCGTGTGAGAATTGTGGAGATCTGCAAAAAATGCAAGGCTGATATAAAGGCAATTAGTAAGATTAAGATAGGGACCCTCAGATGGTTTGGGCACGTAGAGTGAATGAACGAAGAAAGAAGATTAAAGAGAATATATGATATGGTCAGCGTCTATATTGGCATCGCGTTTGGGTCCCATCCAGGCGTCCCGTGTTCGATTCCTCGGCTGGCTAAGTGCTCCATCACGACTCACGCAACATTTTCGGCTTTCTGTGGTGGTAGTAGGAGATTTTCAAATATTGTCAGGTTATTCGTAACCCGGGAAAGTTTGTCTTTCTTTAAAAAAGAAATTATTTAAATAAGAATGGTAGAAGAAGTCGCTGTGTTTGTTTGAGATAATTTCCGAAACTACTTAACCGATTTTATGAAATTTGGCTTAATGTGTGTAATTTGGTCCAACTTAAAAGATAGGATTTTTTTCATGTCGATTATTGACTTCATTATTTTATGTTTGTTATAGGACAATGCTTGATAAATATTTGTAAGTTCCATAAGTTTCTAAAAGATGACACTGTGAGTTAATTTATCGACAATAAACTTGGTTATCTAGGTTGGGTAACCATCCAGTAGATGGCGTTGTGTTTCGTTGGCCACAGTCCACAGCGTGGACGGGTCAGCTAGTAATTAATATATAAAAATGAAAGGTTGTAATGTGTGAAAAATTAAAATTTATGTAAAAAAATTGTAATGGTGGCAAGCAAACTGTTGAAAACTGAATGTACCGAGACTGAATATAACGGAAAGCGGGAGATGGGCGGGGAACGTGGGAGGGGGGTTCGCTGGACGGGGACATGGAAGAGGGGAAATGGGAGAGGGAAGGCGGGGTAAGTGAGAGGGGGAACGCGTGAGAGGGAAGACAATATGGGAGGGGACGGGGAGGCGGAAGGGGAACGGGACGAATGGGAAAGGACACGCAGGGAGAATCAATTTCGAATAGGAACTCGCTAGTTATGTTTAAATTGAATATGTAAACTTCACCCGTCATAACACAGAGAAACTAGCATGGCCGATACCAAAAATGTGAATTTTTCGTGCAAAATTTTAGCATGAATATAAAAAAAAATAATGGTGGAATCCTGAGAAGGTTGAACCCGCGACGTCTGGAAGGCAACCCGACGCTTTGGACAGCTCGGTTCGAATCAGTGCTTACTTCGGTACGTTTAGGCGGTCGGCAGAACGAGAGGTTAGGTTAGGACAACACTTTCACTGCTTGCTGTGCCCTCGCGGTCAGATTTAAGTTGATTGCTTCTGATTGCCAGAGAGGAAGCGCGCATTAGTCCCAATCATTGGTCATTAAAGAGATCATCTGCACTGTAAGTAGGTACTGGTCTTGTTTGTAGGCACAACACACAAGCCGTACACAATACACATGCTTACATCTCATCTTTCAGCTCCCTATAAGATTAGGCAGTGAAACAATGTTGTAGCGACAACGCGAAATAAATAAATTTGCCTTGATTCTTCGAGATTTCCCGGAAGATAATATTAAAATTTTTCGCCAACAATAAAAAAATCATACCATCGAATTTTAACATGGAGACATAAAAAATTATTATAGTGCTATATAGCCAATGAATTAACCTGTATTTTACCGTTTATTTTATATTTGTAGGATTTATAAAAAATAATATTAAAAAATCGTAAATTTTATAACTGTTATTGTTACTTTAAAACTACCGTGA
The DNA here is from genome assembly GCA_917563855.2 of Limnephilus lunatus. NCBI lineage: Eukaryota > Metazoa > Arthropoda > Insecta > Trichoptera > Limnephilidae > Limnephilus > Limnephilus lunatus. The sequence continues at coordinate 26,082,521 of OU830596.1, forward strand.
GAGGTACTTATTCGAGTCAACATAGAATATTTTTCAGTTTTTCTGTTTTGTCTGTAGTATATTTGATAATAAAAGGTGAATATCTATGGAAAAGGGACTTAATTTTAAGCTAAACGGCTGATCAAAAATTCGGCAAGAAAAAAATATTTTTTAAATTTATTTTTAACATGGTTCTAAAATAGTCTACGATGTTCGGATTTGCAACATACATGGTCATAATAGATAAAGCATGTCAATAGCTTCATTTTAAAATAAATGGTTGGCAATGGAAATGTTTTGAATAATTACACTAAATGTTTTACTAATGGTAGGAAAATGTGGTCCAATTTTGGACAGCTGTCTATCGCAGAAAAATAAAAGTGGTAAATTTTTCGACCATAGTCGCTGCAGTCGCTGAAAACCCTACTTAAATTGCATGTTAAGTTCGAGCGGCCAGTGGTTGTCACCTGAGCGTCGCGTGTTTGATTCCTCGACTGGCTAAGTCCTCCATAAATAATAATAAAGAATACTTTTGGCTGAGAGAATCTCAAATCGGGTGCGGGTACTGCCGTCCCGGGAACCATTTATTGGATAACCAACATCTCTGCCATAGGTCACCCCAAGTGGTTCGCTACGTTTGGTGACTTAGCAAGGGGTGCCCGAATTCATGGGTTGAGGTTTGTCCGGGTCTTGGCGGCGGATGCGTCTGCCCACCAGCTACATGGCTGGCCGGATCGGGATCGGGATAGAGTGGTTGTGGGAGTCAATCTGACTTTTCCAACCTTACTCTCTCGGAACATCGCCTTGCTCCGCAGAGGGAGGGATGGATTCATACGTCCGACACTCCTGGACACAGTGAGCCTCAGATTCCTATCCACCCCTCATAACATTTTCCTTCCCAGAACTTTCTCTTCTTTCTTTCCTAAAAAGACCCTCCACACAGCATCCCCGAAGACGGCATAGGCCCTGAGGTGAATTATTTTCCTCTGGGCTTCCTGTGTGAAGCTTATGTAAAAAAAAATGCGCCGGGATACCACGCATACGTCTCGGGTTTAGTCCTCTGCTACCTTAGCATGCTAAGATTATATTATGAATTATGATGGTAGTCATAGCAATTCAAACATTGTTAAGTTTTTCGTATAGTGGTTTGTTTAAATTTAAAAAAAATAACAATACTATTGGTATTATTAGTTTATCTTAGTAATTAGATACATAGTTAATAACCCATCACACTTTTTCCTGCAGGGGTAGGAAAAAGAGAACGGACCGCCAAACGACTCAGTCTGATTGTCGATGCTGATTGCTGATTGTCTTTTATTTTGAAAGTAAAATTGTGTTGTTGAAGTGAAAATTCTTTAGCTTCGTTGTGATACAAACACATACATCTATAGGATTTAGCCTGCGGGAGAATGAGATACCAATAAAAAAAAAATTTCAATTCGGGGTTCTCGGGGACGAACCTTTGCAGACATTTAGCCGATCAAGGATCGTATCCCACGAAACCAAAAAAAAATAGTAAAATCAATATTCAATCTTCAAACCACTCAAAAATGAACAGGCAAAAGAAAACACAAAATCAAGCGACATATAGCGACTCCGAAGAAGAAAACACAAATACTAATAAGATGACCGAATGTACAGGAAAAGGCGCACTGGATTCGACGACAAAAATATGGAAAAAATCATCCTTCACATTGATAAAAAAGGTGCTTCGTAGTCTCCCCCACTCTTGCCTACTTTAGTTTTCTGAAGATTTCACTTCTACCGCGTGTGAATTGTTCACTCTGATTTTTTTTTATTTGTATTCTAGTTTTTAAACTGATTTTGTAATAAATATTCACATCCTTGTTTTACAAGAGTATACATTTCCAATGGTACGATGCTGATTGTCTTTTGTTAATATTGTGCTGTTATTTGTACTTCTGTTATAAACTACTTATAAGCCGCGCCTGGTCTCAACACAGGAGTTCATAGTGAGACAATCGGTCTCACTATGAACTCCTGTGTTGAGACCTCTTGATAAGACCCGACTCAAGTATTTGGTTCACTTACTCTTGATAAGACTCGAGTGTTGAGCCAAAAAGTTCGGCTCAACAGTTGATCAGCAGTAGGATTGGGAACAACGGCCGTAAGTTTATTTTCATTCTTCCTCTTCCAGTTCCATGCCTCACTGCCTCACATCAGGATTGGTTTCGGCACTTCATTGTAAACCTGTTTAGAGTGTTTAGATACACGGAATAAATAAATAGTATTTAAATTCAAAATTAATGGTAACATAGTTTTAACAACGTTAATTGTTCAATTTGGGAGGCGGGTATGAGTAGGGGAGGGTGGGGCGTGTTGAGACGGGGGCGTGTTGATACATCGCGTTTAAAATTCTTGCTAGTTGACTTAGCTGCGCGCGCATCGCGCCGTTTCGTGTGAACCCCGTACCGCCAGTTTCTGTCAAAACGGTGGTGCCGTGCGGTCGGTATAATTAAAGTTATACGACAAAGTGTGATTTTTAAGGGCTAAACGAACTTTTCCAGGAAATTTTCGAAGTCGTCTGCCAACCTGCTAACACTCGGTAAGTCGTTATATGTTTTTTTCTCCACAAACTGTATCTTTTGACTGTGTTATTAGTTATAAATGAAATGCGTACGTCAAGTATGTTTACTTGCATGGCCATTTTTATGTAAAATCGTCGGTTGGGGCGAGTTGTTACATCAAGGCGGGGGCGAGTTGTGGCAGACATAACTCGCCGCTAGAATTTAGTTTTTTTTACGTTTATATAAAATATATGCTTAATACAATATGTGTTATGTAAACATGCGTATTTTTTCAACATATTATGAATGTATATATGTACTACCTAGATACATTTCCTTTTTGTGCCTATTTGTAATTTTATTTTTTTTTCAGTCTTGCAAAATGGTCCGAAAATATAAAAAAAGACGAATAGAGGGGAAATTCCAGAAAACGTTTATGAACAAGCTGCAGCTGAAATCATTACTACAAATGTGTCACTTCGAAAAGCTGCAGTCTCTTTTGGAATTAATCATATGACACTAAAGAGGTTCATCGAAAGGAAAAATGCTAGTCCTCTTACAAATTGTAAGGTGGGATATTCCAATCCTGGTCAAGTTTTTACTCATTCACAGAAAAAAGAACTTGCAGATTACATCGCAAAATGCAGCTACACCCAAACTAAGAAAGGAAAAGAAAGAGAAAAAAATAGAAAAAAGCGTACATACAAAAAAAACAAGCACCCAATAAAACAAAGGCGGTGTCAAAAACAGAACCACATAAAAAAAATATTTTAGACGTAAAAAAACGAATTTTGGTGTCCACATCATGCAGTGAAACTGAAGAGGAGCCACCACTTATGAAAACTGACGACAGTGATGCAAACGAAGAAGAGTAATGTATATTTTGTCGTAACCCCTATTCTAATGATATTTCTGGTGAAAGATGGGTGAGGTGCATAAAATGTCATAAATGGTGTCATGATTTATGTGCCGGAGTGGATGAATACATTCCTGACTTCATCTGCGACTTTTGCTTGACTGGCTGAGATTTATTTTAAATGTTTTTTATTTTTTTTATTACATTGGAGGTACACTACAACCACTTTTATTTAACTGATGATAATATATTATCAGGACTTTCGATTTTACCAATTTTATTTCGTACCCACCTAATGCTTTTACTTAATTATTTGTTCGTCTCAACACGCCCCACCCCCGTCTCAACTAGCCCCACGGGTGGGGCGTGTTGTGCCAATTCCCATATTTTGTAAAATAATATTTTGTCACTTTATTCGTATGTTAACAAGGTTAATAATACCAAAATAATGTAGCCAAAGAGTTATTTGTTTCCATTAAAATGTCAAACCTTTGATTTCATTAAAGATTTTTCTACGACACTCAGTTTTGTAATTTTGTCACAACACGCCCCACCCTCCCCTACCGTCGCCCCAGAAACGACTTATTAGATAACTAACTCCTCTGCCATTAGTCACCCCAAGTGCTTTAGTAGTTAGCTTCGTTTAGTGACTTAGCCAGGGTGCTCGGGTTCATGGAGTAAAGTTTGTCCGGGTCTTGGCGGCGGATGCGTCTGTCCACAATGGCATGGTAGGTTGGATAGGGAGAGAGTAGTTGAGGGAGCCACTTTGACTTCTCCAGCCGTATTCTTTCAGAATATCATAAAGATTCAAAGGAGAGATTGATTCGTACCTCAGTCACTCCTGGACACACTGACTGCCAGATTCCTACCCAATCCTAATACCCTTTTTCTTCCCAGAACTTCCTATCCTTCCTTTCCTAAAAAGACCCTCCACACAGCATCCCCAAAGGTTACATAAGCTCTTAGGCAAATTATTTTCCTCAGGTGTGGAGCTAACTTTGAAAAATGCTTACTTCTTCAGGGTTTACTTAAAAAACTAGTAGAATAGTATTTATTATTATATAAGTTATAGTATTTATTAGTTTTATTTACTTAGTAATAAAAATAGTATTTATTTATATTTATATTTATATCGCCACTTATTTCTAAGCAACCAACATCAACGAATATTTTCATAACATACCCTTTCTCTGAGTACAATGCTTCCATCTTTCTTTCTCGGACCTTCATTCGTTGTGGCGGCATTATGGGACTATGAGTATGAACTCTATGGGTTCTATGGACTACACATAATATAATATTATGGTCGGTGACAACAATGGCATAATGGTCTCTTAGTTCCCACACTGTTTACTGTTTTGCCGATTTGGGTTATAATCCAGGCACACAGGAACAAACACTGCGCCACCGGGTGTTTGGTCAATATTTATATAATAATCTTATTTTATTGATACATTTTTCTGGAGTCCTCTGTATCTTGTTTGATAAGTTGCGGTATTGATATATAAGAACTAATAACACTAGATAAGCCCTCTCATATCTAATTTTTATTTAAAAAATAACACCACCTAAGAGTGATTTCGTAATACACTTAACTCCCCAACTTGATGTAAACTTGTACAAGCTTCTAAAGACGTACGCGAAACAAGCAAAGATCTTTCATTTTGTGGTAATTTTTTTTCTCCACGAACCCCACCTTCCCCATGCCTTTGTTCCCTGCCGCTAAAATATCCTACTATCCTACTAATATTATAAAGGCGAAAGTTTGTATGGATGTATGGATGGATGTATGGATGTTTGTTACTCTTTGACGCAATAAATACTGAATGGATTTTAATGAAACTTTACAGTAATATAGCTAATACACCAGGATAGGCTATAGGCTATAACTTAGAGCTCTGGCATTATGAAATTTGTATAAAATTATACGTTTATTGTCCAGGTTGTTGGGGGAGGGTGAGGGGGGGGTTAGTGGGGGCGTGGATGAGGGAAGGGGGGGGAGGTTTGGGACGGGAGGGATTGGGGGGGGGGGGCAGTGGCGCGTGCGAAGCCGGGGGCAAAAGCTAGTATGAAATACACACATTTTCATTTGTATAAATTTCATAACGCCAGAGCCTTACTCGCTGCTAATTCACCTTTCAATTGGTGTTAGAATTTAAAAAATCAGTTTAGTGCTTTAGGCGTGAAAGCGTAACAAACAAACAAACAAAGCGTAACAAACACACGTACTTTTGAATTTATAATATTAGTTTGGATCTATACAGATACACAAAAGTATCTACTCGTGGTGCGAGGTAATATAGGCACCTATTACCTATGCCTACATGTTTATACACCATCACGTTTATTGGTGATACATTGTAGGTACCAAATATTTATTTTAAAAATGGCGCTATTCTAATTATTTAAGTACCTAGTACCTATCGTTTTTATTTTTAAATTGCAAATATTGAATAATTCTGTTCCCAAAGTGAGTTTAAAGTCAATACTTCTCTTTCTAAAAAAATACAAAATCATTAATAATTCAAAGGATATGCTAACTTTTGATAAACTTTCAAAAATAAATATTATATTTGTGTGGGTACTAAGTACCGTAATACCAGAAGCAAACGTCCTCCCCAAAACCTTTCTTTATCCAATTCACATATCCATTCACCGTGGCAAGTCTGACTGCTTATTATGTCGGGGATTGATCCCGGACAATGCGGCCGCCAGCCGGAGCTAATCCCACTGTCCCACTGTCCTCCCGGGCAACCCCGGGGCCTTACATACATAGGACTCGTGTAATAGAGGTGGGTAGCTTGTCGGAAGTAGAAATGGTCTGAAACGGATTCAAGAAATGATACTAAACTTACATTTTTTGGTTATTTTGGAAATCGGTGACTTCGTTGTAAAAAAATATTAGATATCAAAGATATTGCATATCGCAATCAAAGTTGACACGAATATTATAGTACCCACTCGTACCAAAGCATTTGCAAAAATTGCCCACAAAATAGCGAGTTTTATAAATAACAAAATTTTTATAATAACCTACCAAAAGCTTTAAAGGAAGGCACAAGCCTTGGCACTTTTCGTAGGATATGTTGTTCTACGAGGATAAAGGACTTTGAGGAGAGAAAGGTGTGAAAATGGATCTTGAAGAATCCCATGTTCCCCATGGGAAGATTCACAGAGGCACAACCAAGCTGTTGAACTCAAAAACGAGTCGTAGAAGAAGATCTCTATAAAGATTGCAATCCGCTTTTTTTACATTTACATTCACACAGGAGGTCCTGAGGAAAATAATTTCCCTCTGGATGCTGTGTGGAGGGTGTTTTTAAGGAAAGGAAGGAGGGGATATTGTGGGAAGGAAATAGGTATGATTGGTGGGTAGGAATCTGGGTATCAGTGTATCCAGGCATGACCAACGTATAAATCCGTCCCTCAAACCGCGATGAAAGACGATGTGTCGAGAGATTCCGGCTAGAGAGGATAAAAGGCTCGCTCAACCAATCTCTCTCGATCTTGCACACTACGCGCAGCTAAAATAGGGCATCTATCAAACGGACCGCCCGTTTCTGTACAGAGTCAAGGGTTCTTTTCAGGCTTTCAGAGATTTTGTGCTCCAATTTCAGAGATTTTGATCTCCAAACCAGAGGTTGCTGCTAAATTCAACATTGGGGCGCACTTGCGATTTGTACAGGGTCATCAGCTGAGTATCTGCGGGCACTCTACAGTTTCTTCTGAAAGGTACATCCAGCTTCTGAGAGACTAACTTGACTCTGGCTTCGACGCAGCGAATGTATTTACATTCAATTATTATAAGCAATAATTATTAGCCTGAAACACTCATCAACATTGAAAAAATCTCCCGAGAAAAGATAAATGCCGCCGACGGGACTTGAACCCGCGTCCTTCTGATATCCGGTCAACTGCTCTACCAACTGAGCTACGTCGGCTTATCTCCCACCTGCCAAATAATTCAATATGTACTAGTGTTTCATTCAACAATTACTGCTTATTACATTTTTCATGGCGGCATTTATCTTTTCTCGGGAGATTTTTTCAATGTTGATGAGTGTTTCAGGCTAATAATTATTGCTTATAATAAGTGTTACCCTTTGTGCTATGCATAAAAATCTTGTCTTAAACATTAGTTTACCAATTAAAAATAGTAAAGATAATCGATGGAAATGTCTTGTGGAAGGTCCGTGTGACCGAAGTAAGATCAAATAGTCCTGTATTCGGGTGTCATTGATTAAACTCTTTTCAAATATCTTCTTTCTAAAACCAGTAATCAATTCGGTGTCAAAATTCTCAAATCAACGTTTTAAACAATGAATTGAATCCCAGTGAACGAATTCTCTCAAATTCAACAATAAAAATATTGCCATTTTACGTTATTCGGATATCTACCCTTCGTACGTTCTTCTGCTTGGGTACATTTTTTTGCATAGAGTTTATATGCGCCCTAAGTACCGCCAATGTGCCCGCCGAAGTGTGAAGGAACCTTTATACTCTGAAAAGGATAAGCGATTTGTGAAATGACTAATCCATACATCCAAAAGGATTTAAGGGATGCTCTTTTGAAAAAAAAATGGTATGGAAACCTACCCTTTTCTTTATTTTGGATATATATCAAATTTGAACCATTTTTATTTTATATTGGGTAAATAGCGCTTTTGTAGGTAGAATGTGTTTTCGGTATTATTTTATGGAATGAAAGCATGGACGCTTACTGAAGAACTGCTAAGGCATTGAGGCATTCGAGACGTGGATCTGAAACAGAAGAACGCTCAAAATAGGCTGGATGGATTTATTTATTTATACTGGGTTTTACAGATGTTTACACTTATATGAGAACAATCTAGTTATAAAACTCAGTTATCCAGAGAAGTACGAGATCTGGCATCTCATAATGCAGGGAGAGATTGACGACAGGGCCCTGGAAGAAGGAGAACGTCATGGCTGAAAAACCTGAGACAGTGGTTTGGCCAGTCTACTGTAGAGCTGTTCCGGGCCGCAGTAAACAAAGTCCGCGTAGCCAACATGATAGCCAACGTCCGTTGAACGGACAGGGCACGAGAAGAAGGTAGAATTGGTAAAATATTATATTTGCAAAAATATTTGGGATAATTTGGGATTTGGGAATGGGTATCGCCACCCCGGGAACCATTTATTGGATAACCAACACCCCTGCCATAGTCACCACAGGTGATTCGCTATGTGTGGTGACTTAGCAGGGGAACCCCACGTCATGGGGTTAGGTTTGTCTAGGTCTTGACAGCCAATGCGTTTGTCCAACTACTGCGTGAGGGAGACACATTCACCCCAAATTCCTATCCATCCTTAGTGACTAAACAGGGATTCCCCGATTTTATGGAATGAGGTTTGTCCAGGTCTTGGTGGCCAATGCGTTTGGCCACCTACTGCGTGGCGAGCCGTATCAGAAAAGATTTGTTAATTAGACCTAACCTAACCTCTCCAGCCGGACTCTCTTGACCTATCGGCTTGCACTCGTAGTGGGAGGAATGGATTCATACGCCCGTCACACCTATTCACATTGACCTCCAGATTCCTAGCAACCCCTCATACCTTTTACTTAACAGAAATAATTCTCCTTTCTTTCCCTAAAAAGACTCTCCACACAGCATCCCCAAAGGTAACATAGGCCCTGAGAGACATTTTTTCCTGAGGGCCAACCGCGTGGAGAAAATATAAAAAAAAAACATTTAATGTATGTCGATATATTTATGATTAGACTATGGAATCCCCAATTAGGGAGGTTAATGGGAGTGGCAAAGGCATGGAGACGGGCAGTGGAAGGATGAAAAGTTACTGGCTATTTAGATCTGGTCCTTAAACACGGCTATTGCCATTTCAAGCCACATTTCGATTCTGAATGGTGGTCTAACACTAGGGCAATACTGAGGGAATCTACCACTTTAGAACGTGCAATAAATACCTACACGATATATGTTAATTATACGTTAATTAACACATATTAATTAAATATAATTTACCAAGTCGTGATTTGAATCTGCCGTATCTGGATTTGTATCTGAGTATCTTAACCGCTCGCCCAAGGAGATCGTCATTCAAATTAATTAAGAGTATGAACAGAGGAGCGATTCTGTATCTAGTGTGGATATGGGAAAGATTCCTTACGAATATCACGCTGCTATTGTGTGATTTTCTATGACTGTCAATTGCTTTTTGAATGTGTGTCGTGGGTCGGTGAACGCTCCTCTGAAGTAGACTGGTTGATACTTTCCTAGCACCCTTCAAAATCTAAACGACTCTTGAAATGGCTTTAACCGTGTTTGGTCACAACATCTGAATAGCTACGTTCTCCCCCACTTTCCTCTTCCCATCTCCCTCCCCTTACTATTATCTTCAACGTCTGTTGATGGCGTTAAAACTAGGCAATTTTAACGATTTCTGGAAGGTTCTAACACCTATAAAAAGTAACTTATCAAAAAAGCAAAACGTACCGACAAGCTAGTGCTCAATATCTATTTTATACTAAAAAAATATTTGCGGTAGTGTCAAAATCCATAGAGGAAATTGGGGAATAAGTTTGTTTATACAAAACAGCAGTTTATATTGCCAGTATTTATGTATAGGTACTCGTATTTATAGGTTACTTATAATTTAAATTTTCACAAAAATACTAAAAGTTTTTTTCAAATTGGATTTTTCTAATGTGTAAATTACGTTCTTCTTCCGAAACTGGCTTCACATCTGTCATTACGAACATATACAAGAAAAAAATCTTAACATCTACATTAGGTAGGTACCTACCTAGCGAGAACTCTAAAATCGCCACGCCCACAAGTTCTTTATTCAAAAACTTATAATGGAAAAAAGAATCAAGGGTCTTTTCACCACGTCAAACGAGACGATTTTTTTGTTTTGTATTTTATAACCTTTTTAGTTAGGAGAATGGCACATTGAGGGTTAGGTTTCTGAGGGCGTGTCGCCAAGGGATTGTACTATCAACCCTATAGGTGCCACCGGATATTTAAAATGTTTTCACTGCAGGGGTCTCATAATCTGATACACATTAGGCGGATGTTAGCACATTTGGGATTATTTTTGGATTTAAAAAGAAGCCGGTTGGTGGAAGAGTGGTGTAGAGCGTTGGGTTCTCATTCAGGCATCATCATCATCATCACTCTTGGCTCTACAACCCCTGGTGGATCTTAGCCTCCTCGAGAGTCTCGGTTTTGTGCCAGCTCTCTCCAGTTTAGAAGGTTCAAGGTAGATATATCTTTGAAGACGTTGTTGCTCCATCTTAATCTTGGTCTTCCCGGGCTCCTTCGCCCTATCGGTCTTGAGTTCAGCAGGGACTTTGGTGCTTGATGCTCGGTCATTCTCTCTACATGACCCAGCCACCGTAGTCTTCCCAGTTTTATAAATTTTGTGACGTTTAGATCCCTAAACAGAGTAGCTCATTATTGTAACGCATAGAGGGTACAATTATCTGGTAGCTAGTTCCTTGACCATCTTGTTTGCTAACTTAGCCGAGGTGCCCGGGTTCATGGGGCAAAGGTTGTCTAGGTCTTGGCGGCGAAGGCGTTTGCCCATCTTCTGCGTGGCAGGCCGGATCGGTTGAGGGAGGCTTAACTTAGACCTCTCCAGCCGGACTCGATCGAAAATTTATCCTGAGGGGTTATCTTAAAAAGACCCTACTACATACACAGCATCCCTAAAGATGAAAAAGGAGTTGAGGTAAATTATTTTCTTCAGGGATTAGTGTGTGGAGCTACGTAAAAAATTATAAAAAACACAAATAATACCAAAAACACAACAATTATTTCTAATGAATGAAAATTCCAGTCCAATGTTATAAATAGTTTTTTGAAACCTATTTGCAGGTTTGTTGCATTAAGGCCATTGTTCAGGTTTTGTAAAATTGTTTAGTAAACTTCCTAAAAATCCATTTATAATAGTATCATACTGTACTGGTTTTGTTTGTGAAATAAATATTTTCAAATGTGAATACATGTTACACGTTACACATGAGATCTAAATGACTTTTTTTGAAAAACACTTAAATATGATAGAGGAGGACAGGGTCCCATTATCTAGCTCAGTGATAGAGCATAGCCCCGCAAGGCTAAGGTGCTGAGTTCAATTCCAACTTGTGATCTTATCTTGTTCTGCTTTTTCTGTTTCAATTTTTCGATTGAGAGTCGCTAATATTGTCTTCAGTGATTACATATATCAATTGTGGTTTTACTCATTAAGTTAAAATAAATATTCATCCGGTAGCATTAGTTCGAGATAAATCTTGCGATCACACGTAAAATAGTAGCCAATAAATGGTAGTTCTTACAGTTCTTAGTCGAAGTATGATACAGTTAAATATCACAGAAGGGGACATGGCACCATTAGCTCAGTGGCAGAGCATCGCCCCGGCAAGACTAAGGTCCTGGGTTCAATTCCTAGATGTAACCGTATCTTGTAAGGATTTTAGCGTTTAAAATTTTCGGTTAAGAGTTGCTAACATTGTCTTCAGTGATCAAATATTACAAAATGTTTCACCATTATCATCGGCATTTTCATCGGTCGCCTCTATGAAATACTCCACTACTCTAGTACTAGATTTATTAAAAGCAATTCAATGATTCCATTACTCGATGGAGCACCTATTACCTAACTAAGGGTGCAGAAAATCACAGTAGATCTACTTGTATATTTCAAATGCGTCATAAGAGTAGCATTTCTGTAGTGCTATAGGTATTGGGGTTGATGTGTAGTGCACTCCATCCTCTTCAAGTATTCTATTTCACCCCTGGCTTTGGTACAACAATGAGATAATTAAGATGGTTTCTGTAATAAATATCGTAACCCCAAAACTTTTAAATAATCGTTTTCAAATGTTATAAATGGAATTTTATTATGACTTGCACTATTTATTTTATTTTTTCTAACCACTTATGTGATATAAAACTAATACATGCTTTATTTGATGATATTGGTCATTGGTTATTATTGTTGACTTTGAACAGATGTTACGATTTGGATTTACATTGAATTAAAAATATTTTATTAAAAACAAGAAAATAAAATCTGTTATTGAAAATTTTATTAACAAAAATAATTTTTAGGTTTTTCTAAAAATTTTCCACGTTTTTTTTACATTAACCCCCACAGGATATATGTCATCTTTGAAGAGATGCTGTGTGGTGGGTCTCTTTAACCACTCGTTACTCGAGCCTTTTTTGTCAGAGGTTTTAAATATTTCGGCTTTGCAATAAAAGTAAACTAAAAACTGTTTTTGAAAGATGATGAAAATTTTATAATTTGAAATGAACGTACATTTTTTAAATATAAAAGTTTTGCGTGCAAACATAAAAAAGTTCTATAAAATGGCTCATCTTACGTTTCTTCTAATAAAATTGCTAATAACGAAAAAAATAAAAACGCCCACATGTTTTATTATTAACGCTATCGTCTACCCACTTTTTTGTTTTTTATGTAAAAATATTTTTAAAATTACCAAAGTTTTTTTTTTCAAATTTGGGTTGTAAACTTTTGAGTCATAAAGTTGTAAATTTTAATAATTTTGTGGTTAATTTTTAGTTTTGAACATAAAGCGTTGTATTTTCTCTTTCTAATACCGTTTAGATCATATTTCTAATCATCATAGTAAGGGAGACACAACGATTTCTATGAGACATACAGGAAGGAGAGGAAGTTCTGGGAAGGAAAAAGGTCTGAAGGTTGGGTAATGAATCTATTCCCCCGGCTGCAGAGCATGAAAATATTTCGAGAGAGACCATCTGGAGTGGTTAAAGAGTCCTCCTAAATCGGCCTCTACCGATCCTGCCCGCCAAGCAGCTGGTCTGCAGTGAGGTGCCCCTTTGACTTCTACATCCGGATTCTCCCGACCCAACGCCAGCACCACAGTGGGAGGGATAGATTCATACGTCACTCCTGGACACACTGACCACCCCTCATACATTTTTCTAACCCAGAACTTCCTTTTATTCCTTTACTGAAAACAGCATACTTTAAGATGACAGGCCCAGGAGTGAATTCAATGTATTTTTATTACCTCTGATAGCTACATTGTAACCACTCTCTCTGTTTCTCATAAACAACGCGTGTACCGAAATGGTTCCATGACATTTGATCCGTCGACAATTGGTCCCCACAACGTACTTATATACAATATACGGTCGGTTTAGAGAAAATACGGTATATTACCCAAAATATAACTAAGTGACCCGAAGGGATGTGCAGAGAGGATGTACCACCGAACAACAAAGCAAAAACCATGTTTTCATTCAAATGCATCAAGGAATAATCTATTTGTCTATGTGCTGTGTACACCAGCGCATAAGTACAAAAAATCGACACTGTATATAAATTTGTTTGATATTCATACCAACTTATTATTAAGGTGAGATATTGATTTCACGATTGAAATTGGTAAATAATGCAGAAAAAATTATAATTTTCTAGTAAAACCGAACTCTAGTAGTCACCAACCGAAATAGAGATTATAAGGGATATCAATGGGAAAAAAAACATGATATTTTAATATTGACAACAAAGTTGAACGCTTTTTGAGAGTGTAAAAATAATGCTATAGCTCAAAATCTCAATAATTACGAGTTGTGGCAACAAAGCAACAGGGGTGCGATATAATATTTTATTTGCACTATATAATTATTTTGGCATACGCCGGGCACGCTTTCCAATACAAAACACTGCAAATAACCGTTATTCCCAAAACGACAGATCGAGTTTCATTTTTTGATTTCTAAAAGTAAATAATTATAGAGTGGATGGAAGATTGAATAAAAGGGGACAAGTTTTATTTGTATGGGCATTTCAAGCTGCGTTTTTTATTAGTATACAAGTCACCTGCGGTATTATTAGTAGAGGTAGATACTCTCAGTATCGCCCTGGAGAAACACCGCCATTCAGAATCGAAACGTTACATGAAATAACTTTAGGCGTGTTTTTTTTTACATGAGCTCCACACAGGAGGCCCTGAGGAAAATAATTTCTTTCATTGCCTATGTCATCTTTGGGGATGCTGTATGGATGGTTTTTTAGGGAAAGGGAGGAGAGGATAGTTCTGGGAAGGAAAACGGGTTTAAGGGGTGGATAGGAATCTGGGTTCAGTGTGTCCTGGTCGTCCGCCTCCAAGACTCAGACAAACCTCACACCTCAGGTGTTGGTTATCCAATAAGGTTCCCGGGGCGGCGGTACATATTCCCGCCTCTTAAATTTTTTAGTGACCAAATCTGAATAGTCAGGTAGGTAGTTAGGTACTTTCGAACCTTCCTTTTTCCATGTTCTTCTCTGCTTTATTTTTTTTTTTATTTCAATTCCGCACAAAAGTCCCAAATGCTCCCAACTGCCTGCCATCCAAAATCGAGGTATGTTGTGAGGGTGAAGGTAACTGGGGAGGTCAATGAGGTGGGTGAGAGGAAGTTGGGGAAGTACCTGGCTATTCCGATCTGGTCACCAAACACGGCTAAAGCCATTTCAAGGAACGTTTCAGTTCTGAATGGTGGTCTTACACCAGGGCGATACTGAGCGAACCACTTTGGGTGACCCAAGGCTGAGGTGTTGGTTATCCAATAAATGTCTCCCGGGGCGGCGGTACCCATACCGCCTCTTAAATTGGTACCCAGTGGACTTAATGCGGTGTACATGAGATCCCTGAGGCTTGCGTAGATCCAAAAAGAATCAAATGTCGATTTACTTATTCGTACGTGCGATGAAGAGATTTAGAAAAGCGTGCTTAGACAGTTTAGAATCGTAGAGCGGATGCACGGAGAAAGTTGAGAGCCAGCATAATGAGAAAAAAGTCGGGGACGTACCAAGAAAGTACGGCATTGTCAAGAAAATCAAATATTTGAGTCAATTTAGTGACTTCAAAAAAACCTCAATTTTTGCAAAATTTAATAATGATGGGTGTGCATTTTGGAAAAAAACTCTGTTTGATTTGCTATTTATTCAAATATGGTCACTAATAAATTTTCGATTCTGAATGTTGGTATAAAATAAAAATGGTAAGACGAGTGATTCTGGGTTCGAGTCTCCATTTTAGACAGTTAGCTTTTAATTTTTATGTTGAGATGGTATGGGCACATAAGACGGAGACCATCAGACCACACAGTGAAGCAGGCAATGTCTATGGAGTTTCATCGACAGTCATCCATAGGAAGACCAAAGAACTCCTGGATGACTCAATGCTCCAAAATGCTTCAGAGAAACGGCCTGATGAAGGCGATACTCAGAACCGAAGAAGCTACAATCTGAGAACGAGAAGAGCTGACCCCAACAGCCTACCCCTAGGCAATGAGTTGGGACAGCTGCAGCGCAAGGAAGAAGAAAAAGAGCTTTTTATTTTTATGCTGTTGTCATATTTTAGTTTACATTATTAGTTTTATCTTCTTCTTCAATGATATATTTCTTATATATTTATTTTACATATTTATTAATTTATATATTTATTTCCTCTTCTTATATTTTATTATCTGTTTATATAAAATAATATTTCATGTATGACTACTACAACACGGGCAATAGCCTAGTATGGTGGTTAAAAAATTGGCTAAAATGTAACATGTAAACATTTATGAAATAATAAATTTAAATTACATTTATGGGGATGACCTTCAAAAGTTATTATAAAAGAGAGATATTCTATTAAAAAAAATAATATTTGTTTATACTTTTAGAAAAGGGTCAATAGGTGTCCCATATAAACAAAATCGGATAAGTTCATCTGAGACACTATCTAAGTAACAAACCAGCGCTTCGAACATTTATCATTTAAAAAGGTAGTTGTTAAAAATATGGAAAAAAATAAATAAAAGATATTGTCGTTTGACAAAAATTACTTAAAAACAAGAGGCGTCTGTGGCCGAATTGGTTTAGGCACTGGTTCCCGTAAGACGAGAGATCCAGGGTTCAAGTTCTAATTGTGACCGTTAGCTTTTTATTTTTCTGTGACTTGTTTTTTTCACATTTTCGTTTCTGATTTATTAGCATTATCTTATTTTTGGGAAGAATCTTCAAAATTTACTATAAAAGAGAGTTAGGAGATATTTTACCATCCTCCTGATAGCTTATCCATAAATAACGAATTAATAAATACTTTCAACTGGAAAACAAACTCGGCTAACTTATCCTATATATAGCCACTATTTATAGGTTCAAACTTTTTAAATAAATAAATCGTGTTTAATGATTCGATAATTTTCGTTATCGTTTGGATAATTTATGAGACGGATGGAGAAATACCCCCTTATTTTAATAATAAAATTATATTATACTAGCTGGTAACCGACATGCGTTGCAATGGCATTCAAAGAAATACATTGATTCTTCCTGCATGTCCTTTCCCGTGCGTCCACGTTCCCTTCCACCTTCCCCGCCTTCCCCCTCCTTCGTCTGTTCCCTCTCCGCGAACCCCATCTTTGCCCCTGAACCCGTGCCTTTCCTCCCTGCTACTAAAATATATGAAATACACCCATTTTCATTTATACAAATTCCATAACGCGAGAGCTTACCATTATACACAGCCTATGTACTCGCTGATAATGTAGCTTTCTAGTGGTGAAATAATTTTTAAAATCGGTTTAGTTGTTTAGGCGTGAAAGCGTAACAAACAAAACAAATACACGCACTTTCGCATTTATAATACGAGTAATAGTGGATTTCAAATATTATATTAAATTAAAAAGAAATATATGTGTATATATTTTCCTACTCTCCACTGATTCTCAACAGAATTCCCAACTTGCTCGTTAAATCATTGTGAAATAAATAAATAAAATTACCCCACATAAAACTGACGACACAGCCGACCTTGTAGGGCGGTGTGAGAGTGAGTGATTTTAAGGGCGCCGTGACTTGTGACAATACTACTAATCATACCGCTCCTAGCGGCCACCTCAGGTCCGGACGCATATTATAAACGGCAGCATATTTTATTCTTGATACTTGATAATTTATTTTTATGCACTGCGTAAACCTGCACATGACCGATAAGTAATAAAACCCATATTTTTTCATAGAAAATAATTGAGCGTAGTTTTTTTTTTAAGTAAATTTGGGAGGTGGGCATAGGTACCGCCGCTCCGGGAACCATTAATTGAATAACTAACATCCCTGCCGTAGATCAAGTGCTTTACTTTGTTTGGTGACTTAGCAGGGGAGCCCGGGTTCATGAGTTGAGTTTTGAAAAAAAAATAGATTTCGTGATTTGGGAAAAAATAAAAGAAATGGTCCACATTTTGTTTTTTGTAGCAAACTTAAATTGTATTCCATAACTGCAGTACAAAGAATGCAAAAAAATGTTTTTGAACATAATATATGTGAAGTGTTTGTTAACCCTTCTAATCACAGGAGACCCAAGTTGTCCCAAAACATCATATGCCGTTATAATAACAAGAGACCCAGATTGTCCCAGAGCGACCGTGCATTATTAAAAGTTATATATCTCTCTTCCTGTCATGCGAATATTTGTGATTTATTTTATGTTAGAGAGCCAAAGAAATAATGCTTCTCATTGTTTTAGAATTATATGAGCTATGTTGTTCAGATATTTTACAAACCCGATCATAGGTGACGGTTTTATTTCGATCCAATTTTTGACGTAACAAACATTTAATTTTAAAATAAAATTGTATGAAAGTGATAAAAAGTGAGGTGACAGTTTTATTAAAAATTTTGTTAAAAAAAGGAATCTGTATTTAAAATTTTAAGTTTATTCTATTTTACGTACTTTAATTCCAATATTCGCAGGTATGCATTTTTTAGCTAATTTACATTTCCAATATCAAAATTTTAATATTTTGAAAAAAAAAGTTGATTTCTAATAAATACATCGGAAAGATTATTTTATCTAGATTTTAGAACAATTTTTGTTTTTGCAAAAGGTTTAAAAAATAACCCATAAATAGGAAAATTTAAGATGCATTGCAAGAACCAGGAATTTTGCGCGCGAACCTTGACAGGCAAAAGGTTACAGATATTATTTTCTTATTATTCGAAGGGTTAAAAATATAAAAGGGGAAAATAACACTTTTTCTGGATAAAATCAGTATTCTTGTTGACTTACTTGTATTTATAAACTTGTTTTTTTTTCCTTCATTTTGTCAGCTATACGCAGTATTTAATAACAAACAAACGTTAAAAGCTTCAATTATTAAAAAAATTTAATTACTATAATTTAAAAATATATGTTTTAGGTTTTTTTTCAATTCATTTTAGCGAGCCAATAATCATTTTTAAAAATATAATTTTAAATGCAGTTATTATTTACTTTGTAAGGTGCAACTTTTGAGATATAAGCCGTTTCTGAATTCAAAAATTGAAATAATTGACACACCCTCGTACACAGTATTTAGAGAAGCAGATTTTTCCTTGGTCCATTTGAATGAAAATATATTTTATACTTTTCTTATTCGGCGTTACATCCTCTGCATATCCCTTCGGGGCACTTTATACTTACGGGGCAGTTATATTTTGTGTAATTAGGTATAGGTACCGTATTTCCCCTAAACCGACTGCACATTGTATATATGAGTATGCCGGGGGGGGGTGGGGGGTGGGGGGGGGGCAACTGTCGGAGGTTCAACTTTACTGTCGTGGAACCCTTATATTTGCTGCACGCTCCAGAGTATATGAATCACTCTGTATCGCCCTAATGAGACCACCGTTCATAATTTAAACGCTGCTTTAGATGGATTTAGCCGTGTTTGGTGACCTGATCTGAATATATCCTGATCTTCTTCCCCTCCCCAATATCTTCAGCTTCACAATATGTTATGCCCCAATTGGAAACGGCTCCAGACGGTTGAGAATAGATGGGACTCTTGTGCAGTACTCACGCGAATAAAGTCATTACATGAAATCAAATAATTTCACAAGTTTAGTGGTGACGTTGGTTTTCTGCCAAAGATATTGAAATATGAGAGATGTGCTGTCCGCAGTTTTTACTGGGTGGGACTGCGGATTTTGTGGGACCGTTATCGAGATAACGGACGTGATCTCCTGTCAGATTTGTGTGATTTTCACATATTTTACTGTCACATATTTTAGTTTAGATCATTTAAACACGAATTCCTGCAAGTATGCATGATTATTTATTCATTTAATATACGTTGTACATGAAAAAAGCAAATAAATCACATAAATCTGATAAGAGATCACGTCCGTTATCTCGATAACGATCCCACAAAAGATATAGAATCGCTCGGCAGAAGTCGCCGATATTGTTTACCAACTAACGACTAAACTAAATGAACGAATAATTAACTAATAAACTAAATGAACGAATAATTAACTAATAAACTAATAAACTAAATGAACGAATAATTAACTAATAAACTAAATGAACGAATAATTAACTAATAAACTAAATGAACGAATAAATAACTAATAAACTAAATGAACGAATAATTAACTAATAAACTAAACGAACGTTTACCTAAATTAACGAATTCTTTCTGTATTCAAACTATGTTATTAACCAATACTTCTGCACACCTTAAAAAAATCAACTAAATGAACAAATTATTTTCGTATGCAAACTACTCCAATTAGGTAGTAGTCCGCCGACAGTCGCGCGGACATCATAGCATACATAATCTCTTTTTTTTATTTCAATATCATTGTTTTCTGATGTCACTTGAGGGTTGCGTTGCGCAGTGCGCCGAAAAAACAGTCTCGGGGAATTCTCGGACTGCGCAGGCGCGTACACCCCGCCAATTATTACCCGTCGGCCCCTTTGACGCATGCGCGCTACACAAAAACTCGATCCGTACAGGAATCCGAATGGCCAAGTACGCAATGCGCGTATAGTGCGCCATAGCAGACCTACTTCTGATGGAAGTACTGCCACAAAAATACAATTCATATAAATAATAATGAGACATTTTTGTGACTTTGATGTTTACCTGCAATCGGCAATTCGTCAAGTTAAATCATACGTAAAATTTACGTTTGAAGGTTTAATATGACTGAAGGTGGCCAAAGAAAACACCCTAATGAAGACACTAAAAACGATATAAAAGACAAATAAACTATAATTAAACAATTTTAGTCCGCCTCGGCACAGGAACCCCTAGTGAGGAGGACAAAGAAATACAATATCTTTAATTAACATAACCATTGTGTTTTGACTGTTTTGTATACTTATAGAATTATTTTATATAGTCGCTTAAATTTAAAAAATTTGAATTTTAATACACCAATCAGTATTATATTTTTACAAACAAGAAGTAGAACAATTTGTGAATATGTATTTATTTGTCATATGAGAAAAAACGAATCGTGAAACTTCTTCAAAAATCAAAAAACTTAGGAATAATTTTTCTTTTATCTCAAATTACTTATTTCTTACTAATTACAGCCATTTTGACTAATGTACTAAATAATTAAGATATATTATAATTTATAGATCATATCTCATTTGACGCAAATGTGAATGGTAGAAGAAGTCGGGGACGCCCGAGAAAGACATGGCACGACTAAGTGAATCATATACTTGAGTTGGGGGAAGTCAAGAGTCAAAATAATAGAAGAGCATGTATGAGACGATGTATGAATGTGAACGAAGCAAGGAGTGTGTGTGAGTTAGTTAGTTAGTTATGTTAGTAGTTGGTATACGTAGTAATATAAAAATCAATCATTTGCAGCTTTGGAACGTATCAATATTATGCTTTTTAACTCATGCCGTCGTTATATCTCAAAACCGGTGACACTTACCACGGAGACGCGCATGCCCCACGGAAGGTCCAAGTAGCGAGTAAGATGTCTAAAAAGCACAGCGACGAATTCGCACTAATTAGAACGAGAAAGCAATAATTCTAACACGCATGCGTAAATTTTACGTAGACTATAATAATAATAATAATTGGATAATTTATATAGCGCCGTTTTTGTGAAAAATCACCTCAGGGGCTCTGTACAATTTATTGAGAATTCTTAGGTTCTATCTAATTCTACTATTTACAAATGGATTCAGGAACATACTTATCTTTCCAGGGTTCCAGGAACAGAGAAGACTAAATAAAGATTTAAATTTTCTATTTAAAATTGTTAATGGTTTAATAAACTGCCCCTTTTTACTTCATCAAATCTTGGTCAAAGTTTCTAGATTGTTTCCCAACTTGTAAATTATATTTCGTTAAAAAATTTAAAAAAAAAAATCAATCTAAGCTGGAGTATGACTCAGCTTTATTGAGAATGTGTAGTAGTTTTTATGAGACATATATCATTTCATTTATTTGCCAATGTCAGCACTAATTAGAACGAGAAAGCAATAATTCTAACACGCATGCGTAAATTTTACGTAGACTATAATAATAATTATTATTGAATAATTTATATAGTGCCGTTTTTGTGAAAAATCACCTCAGGGGCTCTGTACAATTTATTGAGAATTCTTAGGTTCTATATAATTCTACTATTTACAAATGGATTCAGGAACATACTTATCTTTCCAGGGTTCTAGGAACAGAGAAGACTAAATAAAGATTTAAATTTTCTTTTTAAAATTGTTAATGGTTTAATAAACTGCCCTTTTCTACTTTATCAAATCAGGTTTAATGTTCCTAGAATTGGTTCAGGACTTGAAAATTATGTTTCGTTAAAATATATTTTTTTTAAATCAACCTAAGCTGGAGTATGACTCAGCTTTATTGAGAATGTGTAGTAGTTTTAATGAGACATATATCATTTCATTTATTTGCCAATTTCATCATTGACCAACTTCAAATCATCTGTTCAACAAGATTTAAAGCTCCCTATTATGTTGTTCTATAAACTTCTTGTTCTAAAAACTTATTACAATACTTAGTCCAATCCTAATTGGATAGTATCGACCTATATTTCGTATATTAACTGCCGTTAATTTGTGTATGAGTCCCACAAAAATTTAATTGAATGCATCGCTATCAACGATTCTATCTGCCGAGTTTCGGCTTGATCGAAGTTCGGAAAGCGGTTAATTTCCACTTCCAAGATTCCACTTTATTTATGCATTCTTTCAATCTAGAATACAAAACTGAAATCAAATAGATGACGCCGCCCCTGGAACCATTTATTGGATAACCAAAACATCTCCCATAAGTCATCCCAAGTAGTTCGCAACGTTTGGTGACTTAGCAAGGGTGCCCGGGATCATGGGGTGAGGTTTGTCTGGGTTTTGGTGGTGGATGCTGCGTGGCAGGCTGGATCTGGAGTGACCGAGGGAGACTTTTTGATCTCTCCAGCTGGACTCTGATGGGAGGGATGGATTCGTAGGTCCGTCGCTCCTGGAGACACTGATTCCCAGATTCTTATCTACCCCTTATACTTTTTCCATCCCAGAACTTCATCTCCTTCCTTTCCTCAAAGTTCCAAAGTTGACATAGGCCCTGAGGGGAATAATTTTACTCAGGGCCTCCTGTGGGGAGCTAATGTAAAAAAAGTATCTGGAAAAGTAATATATGTTTACAATCTAGGTTGAGTGAGGATTGCATACTGTATTTTTATTCTTGCTTCGTGAATCTAATGAGACCACTCCCAAGTCGATAGGATAAATATTTGGTTAAGAAAATAAAGGTTTTCAGTAACCAGATCTGAATAGACAGGTACTTCCCAACCTACCTCTTCCCATCTCCTTTCCTTTCCCACTACCTTCAGCCACACGACAATTGGGGATGCCATAGTATTATTGGCTCCAGACAGGGGCAGTTGGAACTATTGTGGAAATAACAAAGGTTGAAAATCAAACAGCACGATTGTTTGTATTGTTTGTAGGTAAAAACAAGTAGGGTTGCTTTGGAGCAATTTGCAGTAATATTTATTATATGGATTTATTTATTTAACGCCCAGAGCTTTTCCATGTTTGGTAGTAGATTAATTCATGACAGATACTTTTAAAACATCAAAAGTCATAAAAATACAGATGTGTTTAGGAATAGTGGAATATATTTTTTACAAGATCCACAAAACTCTCCAAGTTGATATTGAACATATCAACATCACCTAAGTAGATACTGATATTCCATAGTGTGATATCGTTATATCGGAGAGTGGGCAATGTAGTTCCGCTTATAAATGCTGCAGTAGAATAGTGTATTTTGTCGTGTTATTACTGTGGGTATTCGTAGGTTTATAAGTTACAAGAGTTCGCAACAGTATATCAAAATATATCAAAATCACCTAAGTACTGATTTCCCATAGTGTAATATCGTTAGGTATATCGGAGAGTGGGCAATGTAGTCCCGCTAATGAATGCTGCAGTGGAATAGTGTATTTTGTCTTGTTATTACTGTGGGTATTCGTAGGTTTATAATTTGCAGGAGTTCGCAACAGTTGAACTTAGAGTTTATTATTTTGAATAAAAAGATTAAGGCGTTTATTTTACGTCTGTGTGCATTTTTAAAATATTGAAAGCTGTTGGCGACGCTTTCGTGCGTGCTATGGCAAAAATTGGGAACAGAATTAAAAAAGGTAGGTAAAATATATATTTTTTTAAATAAAACATGTGTTATTGAAATATTTCCTTTTATTGTTTATGGCAACTTTTGCATAATTAAATAGAGATCTCTTCAACAAAAATCAAGACATTATTTTGTATCTGTTTACAAATTATCACCGGGTTAAAAAAGAAAAACAAAACTTTTATAAAATTTTTGGATTTTGAACAAACCAATTCTGAGACGAACACTTTGTTATGTGGCCATTGTTTTAAATAGAAAATATTTAAAAATGATATAATTTTTTAAAATCATTACAATATTCTAAGATATCTAAGAAAATTATACATTCGAATACATATTAAACTTAATTCTGTATTTAATACCCATTTTCTATAATAAATCTAGATTCTTAAGCCTAATATTATTTTAGCTTTACAAAAATGTACATAACTATATATAAGAATTAATCTACAAATAAAATTAAATACACCTTTAGTTTTTGACAAAAAATGTTTGATTCCATTGCCAGAACATTAAAAAAACTTTAATAAGGATATTGTAGATTTAAATTCAGTCTGTTATTGTAGAAGCCACAAATTTAATTTATTCTCGGTGAACCAATTTTTTAACCCCTAACGCTGCTACATTTAATACCCAGATTCTTTAAACAATCAATCAAGCAATGAGTGTATCAATCAATCGATCCATGGTTTCCTCCAGATGAGCCGCACAACGCGCTTTAACTGCTCGATTAGCAGGTAAATAAGTTAATAAATACGTGAGCATTGATCGTAAGTTCCGAATACACTATTACAGTCACAAATATTTATGACACACTTTATTTGCTCTTTTGATTGTTTAATTATTTATTTGCTAGTCGGATTGCGGAGACAAATAATGAATGAATCGCACTTAAAGTGAAATAACACAAAATTGCGCTATAAAAATGTTATAATGATTGAATCTATCAATCGATAAGTGAATTAATCAATCATTCAATCAATGAATAAAAAAATCAATTAATGATTGATAGAGTGAATCAATCAATCAATGAGCGGATCAATCAATAAATGAGTGAAACCATTCAAGCAATCCATGAGTGGATCAAACAATAAATGAGTGAAACTATTCAAGCAATCAATGAGTGAAATCAACAAACAATCAATGAGCTAATAAATCAACGAGTGAATGAATCAATAAGTGAAACATTCATCGAATGAATCAGACAATTAATCAATCAATCAATAAGTGAATTAATCAATAAATGAATCAAAAATCAATTGATGATTGAATGAGTGAATCAATCAATCAATGAGCGAATCAATTCAAGCAACCAATGAATGAAATTAACAAACTATCAATGAGCTAATAAATCAACGAGTGAAAGAATCAATAAGTGAAATATTCATCGAATGAATCAATCAATGAGTGAATCAATCAATGTGTGAATTAATTAGTCAATGAGAATTAATTAGTCAATTAATTCACACATTGAGTTAATGAGTGAATTAATCGGTGGGTGGATCAACCAATGAGTGAATCAATCATTTCTGTACCTTAAAGGATAAATCACACATAGCTATAGACCTAGCTATGGACTTAATTGGTTTATTCTTTAGGGTACAGAATTAATGAATCATCGTATTAAATCTATCAATAAGTGAATTTGTTACGGTAATCAAAAATTGGGTGAATCAATCAATGGATGAATAGAAAAATGGGAGTATAAATAAATCGTGAATAATTATATTTTTTAAATATCAATATCATTTGTTATCGTTTTCATGCCAAATATCACAAAATATTTTCCAAGAATACAAATTTATTTAGTTTTTAAACAAGTTTATCAATTTTAAGTCGACGATTTTTAGCAAATATTACAAGATCGTTATTTACTGGGAAAAACATTGTTTTAGACAAGTTAACGTGTTTTACAAGAGTAAGGATAATTTACAGGGCATAAATATGATATTTGAGATAGATGAGTAATAGAGGAGACATTTTAGAGCAAAAACATTTATGTGAATATAACGTTATCATAAATACCCATTACCAGTTCTAGTTCTACTATAGTCAAATGATATCTCATTAGCTGTTAAGAATTGATACAATGTTCAAATCAACTGTTCTGCGTAAATGTCTCCTCTGAAACTTCCTTCAGTTTTTTCCAAGATGGACGTAACATAATACATGATAAATAGAAAGAAAAAGTTTGTACGACATAAGATTATGCAAAAAAAATAACATTTTTATGTTCTTGGCAATAGAATTTCGTCCCTGAAGTAACAAAAATTCCGTCAAGTGCCAGAAGAGCATTTTAAAATCAACATTACAACAATCGCAAACGTAGCGAAAATACACGAAATAGTTTTATCGTTAAAAAGTCCCTGTTAAAGCTAAAAACCATTCACAAAACACAAAAACAGACCAAACTGACACTTGAAGGTTAAAACTCTTAGTGGCAATCTTTTCACAAGTAAAATGAATGGGTTCTAAAGTGTTAAAACTATTAGAGGCAATCTTTTCACAAGTAGATGGAGTGTGAAGGGTGAAAACTCTTTGGGGCCACAAGTAAAATGATAGAGAATAAAGGGTTAAAACTCTTAAGGGCTATCTTTTCACAAGTAAAATGATAGAGCGTAAAGAGTTAAAACTCTTTAAGGCTATCTTTTCCCGAGTAAAATGATATAGCGTGAAGAGTTAAAACTCTTTGGGGCAATCTTTTCACAAAGTAAAATGATAGAGTTTGAAAGGTTAAAAACTCTTTGATGTAATCTTTTCACAAGTAAGAGATTTAAGAGTTAAAACTCTTTAGGGAAATCTTTTCACAAGTAAAATGATAGAGCGTGAAGAGTTAAAACTCTTTGGGGCAATCTTTTCACAAAGTAAAATGATAGAGTGTGAAAGGTTAAAATTTAGGGCAAGCTTTTCACAAGTAAAATGAATGGATTCTAAAGGGTTAAAAATCTTAGAATTAATCTTTTCACAAGTAAAATGGTAGAGTGTGATAGGTGAAACTCTTTGATGCAGTCTTTAACAAGTAAACTGACAAAGAATGAAGGGTTAAAACTCTTTAGTGCAATCTTTTCACAAGTAAAATGATAGAGTGTGAAGGGTAAAAATCTTTCGTTTCACAAAGGTGATGGAATGTCAGGGTTAAAACCCTTACGTGCAACCCTTCCATAATTTAAATGATTGGAGTTTTCACAAGTAAATTTAAATTTCGAATAATGTGATACATTCACAATCAAATGAAGTTGATTGCAAAATTTGGGAAATCCAATAAAATAAAAGAGATGGGGGAGATAGGTGTTGGACAGTTGAGGGCGGGATAAGAGGTTGGTCGGTTACTCGACGAGTGACAAAAAAGTTGGAAAAAAAGGTCACGAAAAAGTCACCGAAGACCAAAATTTCATTTACATTTTTTAATCCAAAAAATTTCAAGAATCATTTTCACATTTTTTAATCCAAGTAATCAAGTATGTCCCTTTACACCCTGTATATTGCATAAATGGTGTGATATTTTTTTTAAATAAATCATAATAAACCGGAAAAGCTTTTAAATTTTTCAAAAGCAAATTAAATAATTCCCATCCAAAAAAATATATAATAGTATTTTTTGTTCCCTTTAAGAAAAAATGCCCAAATCAATACATTATTTTCTGTGACATGCCATCAAAGGTATATGATTTATTATGATTATCTATGTAAAATCATTTTTATATACAAAATCATAGTATGTATTTACATTATATTTTTTATCAGAAAGACCAGCCAGCAAGTCAAATAAAACTTTTTTATTCTTTCATAATATAAAGAAAATCATTAGTGTGTTATTTTCTTTCACGTACTTTATCAATTTATTGTAATTGTTAGTTTCACTTGGATACATTAAAACATTTCACTTTCGGTTTAGTAATCATCCGATTTTGAATGCTTATTTTAAAAACTAAAATTAACAATTTGCACTTTTTCATTTAGGTAATGTTTTTCAATTTATTTAATATTCATATTAATTTTAGTGAAGATGTTTTAAATGTAATTATTATTATTATTTATATTTTTATCGTATAACAGCATAAGTCTATATTTTCATGTCGCTTATAAAATCACTATACAACCGTATTGTTTAACTATGTGGAATATATGTTTCACTTTTGTCCATTCTGTTTATAAAATTATAGGATGTTTTCCTGCTTCAACCGTGGCTACACCGCAGGCCATACCCTGTTAAAAGAAAGAAATATAAATATTAGAAATAAATTATTAATTATTAATTTAGAAATGTTCAGAATACTAAGGAAATCATAAATAACAAAACTAGGACCAATTAATAACCTTGAGGTATTCTGCTGTAAAACTTTAACAAAATACACTAAACTATGCTTCAAAAATAGAATAGGTACATCAAAGATGAACAAACAAGCTGCTCAATCTATGATTAAAGAGAAAGATAAAGGGGAGATGAAGAGAAGGACAAAAATGAAGATGAAGAAAAAGGTGAAGATGGAGAGGGAGGTTAAAAGGAAGATGAAAAGAGAGGTAAAAAGGAACAGGAAAATGAATGGAAAGATCAAGATTAACAGAAAGATGAAGGGGAAGATAACGATGAAGATGGGGACAAAAGTCAATATGGAGAGGGAGGTGAAGAGGAAGATGAAAATTAAAGTAAAGAGGAAGAAGAACATGAAGATGAGGATCAACATTAAAAGGTAGATGAAGAGAAAGCCAAAGAGGAGGTAGAAAAATAATAAGAAGATCAAGATAAAGAGAAAAGTGAAGACAAAGGGGAAAATTAATAAGAATTTCAAGATGTAGAGGATGATAAAAAGAAAGGGGAAGATGAAAAGTAAAATTAATTAAGAACAAGATGAAAAGGAAAATGAAGAAGAAGTGGAAAATGATTCGGAATATCAATACGAAGAGAGGAATATGAAGAGAAAAAGGAAAATTAATCGGAAAATCAAGATAAAGAGCAATATGAAGAGAAAGAGGAAGAAGAGGAAAATTAATAGGAAAATCAAAATAAAGAGGAATATGAAGAGAAAGGTGAATAGGAAGAGGAAAATTAATAGGAGGATCAATATTAAGAGGAATATGAAGAGAAAGGTGAAGAGGAAGAGGAAAATTAATAGGAAGAACAAGATAAAGAGGAAAGTAAAGGGGAAGATAACGAAGACGATATGAACAAAGGTATATGGAGAGGAAGGTAAAGAGGAAGATGAAATTATATATTATTCGGATTGACTTACGTTAGTAACCCTGCTGGTCCGGGGTCCGCGGGCTGGTACCACGAGTACTGTGGCACGTATCCGGGATGGTGGGCCGGTTGAGGGGGACCGAGCGGCCCCCCTAAGGGAGGTGCCCCGCCCGGGCCTCCGCCACCTGTTCCTGGTTTCATGTCCCAAGCGCCCGCTGCGCCGCCCTGTGAAAATGGAAAAATATGGTTAAAAATCATTTTTATTCAAAACGGGACCGTGAAAAAAGTTTTTTTAGTGAACGAGTTCACTAAAACATTTTTAAAGTTCGATGCATTCCGATTTTTTTTATATACTTTTGATGAGAAGCACTTTCCTAATTTAATGATTTGACTTTCAAACGACCAAAGGTATTATAGAGATTGATTTTGGGGTGCTTTGTCGGCTTGGGCTCCTCCTCTTTTAGCCAACGTTTTAGTCGCTCTAGCAGGGTCCATCGCATCACAACATGTGCTCTGATGATGGACGCTGTAAGACTGTCTGAAACGATGGACGTGGACCCACGTGGACTTTCACCAACCTGTCCCATTGTCTTGTCTATATTTTGTCATACCAACACATATTGTATCTTTTTTTCCCGCTAAGCACTTGCATACTGCTTGCTAACAACTTATGCAGGGACATAGGAGGTCTAAATTCGTTCTAAACTAAATGTAGCTTCGTTCCTTCAAAAAAATTAGAGTCCTTGCGAGAGCCTTGAAGGAGTAACCATCTGTTACTTATACCAGGGCGGGTAAGTGGTGGATAATAACCTCCAATGTTTGAAACGATGGTTAAATGGAGGGGAAACGCAACACTGCATAATACCCCAAAAATCAATCACGATGAAGTATAATTATGCGATGATCCATTTAATTTTAATGTGATGATCCAGTTATTTTCAATAGGAAATGCAAGTTTGAAAAATAAATCCTGAAGAAGATGAATAATACAAGACAGACACGGTGAAACCGGTTCGGCCCCAAACAAAAAATAAATAGTTTAAAAGTAATTTCATCTGAAATAATAAAGGAATTCCACTACAAATTTACACTTCATGCGCACTTGAAGTGAAATATCACAAAACTGCGCTATATAAATTCTATGTTACTATTATTATTCATGATGACAAATTTTAACCGTGATGAAATACAGAAAACATTTTTTTTAAATAGGCAAGTAGGTTAATATGTATTATAAAATATATAAAAGGTAAAACTAACCAAAAAGGAAGGGTAATGCTGATTGTAGGATCCACCAGCAGGCTTAAACATAGAGAAAATACACACGGTTAACATAATATTATTTCATTTAAACATACATAAAGAGACAATAACAAAAAAAGGGGCAACCAAGAAGAAATACAACTTAGATGGATTTTATAGTAATAAAACCATATATAAAAAGTGTTGGGATGAACATGGTGATAATTAAGAAGCCCATTTTATTTAATAGAGAGAAGAAAGAGAAAAATTAACCATGCTAATGACCATGAAGATGGGTTTTTAAAACATGGCCAAAATTGAAAGGCTTGCATATTTTTTTTTACATGATGTAAAATGAACAAATGTATCTGTAGGCAGGTACTACTAACGTTATGTAAATATTATAGGGAATCATGAAAAGGTATTAGAACAATTTCAAAACAGATTTAATTATACAATAATAATAATAAAAAAACTGATAATTAAAAGCTACCATGATACAAAATTCAAACGACCGACAATATTAATTAATATTTATATGAGTTAATTATTAAATGATATAAATACAGTATTACTCAGAACCGAGTGATAAGATCACAGCAGTGCGTGACCTAGTCTGGTGTATTAGCCAGTATTTGCATCCATGAATCGTTGTACTAGATGAAATCATTGGTTGCACCTACCAACTGTCCTTGCATTAGCATAACAAATTGCACAATTTCCTCCTTTTTACTGCGTCAACGTCTCATTTTATGATTTACCTCTGTGAACACGTTCCTACGGTACCCAACTGAGAAATCTATAAACTAGTTTCATTAGAACGGGTATCTAATCTATCATAATGTATATGTATGGAAAACCTAGTTTGTTAGTAGACCGCTGTTTTTACAGATATACCCGTAGTCTAGGCTTGGTTTAATTGCATAATTTGCTGGATTTTTTACATGCCTTTGCTAGAAGCACTGCATGTATCTGGTTTAAGTGTAATTTGTGGCGTTTAATTCTCTCTTCCTGCCCCTATCAGCTACGGCGCTGTTGAACAGTCTGCGATTTCTTGAATTGGTGAAATCATTTCATATATTGTCAAATACAGACTTATGAATTAATATATCATATTTG
Organism: Limnephilus lunatus; assembly: GCA_917563855.2. Lineage (NCBI taxonomy): Eukaryota > Metazoa > Arthropoda > Insecta > Trichoptera > Limnephilidae > Limnephilus > Limnephilus lunatus. Next base: position 26,113,880 of record OU830596.1, read on the forward strand.
GAGTGGAGATCACGATCCTCAGCAATCAACTAAACCGCAACCGGCATAAGAAAATCAATTAACATAGCGATCGTTCATTTTTGTAAGAACTTCCACAATTTATTTAATCTTTTGGGGTGTTCATTATGCGCTACTTTTTGAAACATTAAAAATATCGGCAAAATACATTCATATCTAAATCTTAGAATCAATAGTTGTTTCTATTGTTCTTATTTTGAAAAAGTGTTTTAGTATCTTGAACCCATATTTTGAACTAATCTAATCACCTTTTGTAAATAAAGTTATGCCCATTGCGTAGATAAACGCGTGTTGACAAAATTTCGTTAATCAGCTACGGTCATCGACAGCCATGACACTGCAGGGAGGGAAAAAATTGACGCGTGCGCATGAATGTTCAAGGAGAAATAGAAAGATCCGAATAACCGAATAGAAAAGTATTATTTTAACAAATGTAGGACAAAATCGGTTTCAGCGAAGAATTTTTAACTGAATATTTTAATAAAAATCCATAGAAATTCGAAAAGTAGAGAGATTTAAGTAATTTGGTCCAACTTTATGAATTTTGTTTCGCACCACGAAAAATATAAGCATTTTCAACAAAATAACTGTTTAAAATCTACGGAGTTCTTCGAATTTTTGGGACATTTCAAGAGATTTCAGATAACGTTGCTAAAGAGTTTCATTTTTTGAAACGGCAACGCTGGATAGTTTCCTAAACCTCCCCAACAGGGGCCACCTCCCGTGCTTCATTTACTTCCAACATGGACCTAAAAAGTCTTAGACACAGTGTTAGTGCGATTTTGTATGAATGACATTACCTAAAGGCAAATCTGAGTAGAAATTATCTGGTGCCATCTTCTATGACAAACTTTTAAAATTATTGTGTGCAAAGTGGTATAAAATTAACTATTTAAAATTTAATTTTTATATTGTTTTACGAGAGACTGTCATATTAGACTTTTTATATTGTTTTACGGGAGACGTGATTAGTCACGGCGACAGTCGCGTAGCAACAGTTGCTGACAGAAAAATCAATTACGGTATATGGAGGTGCCACACTTTGATGGGAGACTTTTTGTGATATTGTAAGAATTTCGGAATAGTATCCATCTGTAGTAGTATCGACTAGTCTCTCATCTAAGTCTCTCATCTAACTAAGTCTCTCGTCTAACTAAGTCTCTCATCTAACTAAGTCTCTCATCTAACTAAGTCTGTCATCTAACTATAGGTCTCTCATCGGCGGAAAAATGGTCACTGAGAAATTTGAATAATAGATATTTTACCAAATTTTTGCTGTTACCCCCACGAATACTGGGCAAAAGGGACACCAGCACTTAAGGCTGATAATACCTAAATAAAATCTTCAAAATCGAAATTTTGTATTCCTCATTTTTCTCCTCAAAACTGAATTGACTTTTAAGATTTTTTTAGCAACTATATCAGAATAATTGTTAAAGAATTATCAAAGAAAGATTGTGTAATTTCTATACTGAACGTCTGTTGATGGCGTTCAAAACTGGCAAATTTTAACGATTTTTGGAGGGTTACAACTCCCATAAAAAGTAACTTATCAACAAAAAACAAAACCTACCGATACTCTAATGGTCAATATTTATATTTTATATTATATCAAAAGATATTTTCACTATTTGGTCCTTCGAGCCGGATTCGATTAATTTTTAGACGAAATTTCAAAGTACAATACATCTAACTCCTCAGAAACTCTGGTAATTTCCGAACAGGTATTTTTCAAACGTCTCCCCCCCTTGGCCCACCGCTTCAAATTCTCGAATATGACTTCAAATCATCCGATATCTTTTGAGTTTGTATTTTGAATGAAGTTGTCAGATCCTTACCTTGACGTCCCACGGCACGGGTGGGGGTCCCTTGACGTCCCAGGGCGCGGGCGGGCTGAGCCCCGGAGACAACTCGCTGACGGGGGTGGACGAGGGGGTAGGGGAATGGCCCCCGGGCTGACCGCCGGGGGGGCCTGATGAGCCCCCGAGGTACTGGTTGGGGGAGTGTTGCGAACCGCTGCTGCTGCCGCCACCTGAACACAAATTAAACATATTACTCATAATATTACTTAAATCGTTATAATATTAAACAACATCATTACACCCTTAAGGCGCCGCATCCCAGCTCAAGAAGAAGAAGATGGTGAGATATGAAATTACGAATGTTAGAGGAGCGCGCTAATATTTGAAGTGATAAAATGGATCCGAAAATGGCGAAAATGTTTAATAAAACACGACTCGTTTAGATTAGAGCAAAAATCTCGTGGATCGTATCTTAAGGATCATTTGAAGAAACAATGTGAATTTTTTCACTACTATAACTGAAACAACTATAAAATAACTGAAACATCTGTCAGGTCTGCCCTGATGATGGAAACTGCAATGCTTTCCGAAACGTCAGCTAAAGAAGGAGGTATCGCAACACAGCATAACACCTCATAAACAAATAACGAAAATGCTTTTGGCCGTGAAAATCTAAAAACGTATCTGTGTTTATAATAATTTTCAGAGCATACTGCAATTTTTTTCTATTGAGGGAATTTTATATAATTTGCGTTTCGGCATGGGAAAAAAATAACATATATTTTTTTAGAGCTTATAAACTTCAAATTTTTAAGGGAGATATGTAGGAAATTGGTAGAAATTTGGGTAGCGGAGGCAAATGTGTGGTTCTTTAAAGTAACTTAACGTGATGCACTAAGCAATACAAAAGCATGTGATTTTTAAACTGAGTTATTTAATAATTAGTTAAAAAACGAGTAAAGAAAACTATCCAATATCATATTTCGAAAACCAGAAGTGCTTTCCAAACAAATTTAAATTTAAAAAAAAAATTATTTCCGCGCTCTATCTAACATACTGTCTTCTGTATGTGTTTGTAAATAATAAAATAAGTTGTGGCCTAGGAACTCATAATAAATTATACAGCGCCCTTGTGGTGATTTTTCCAAATTAGCCTTTTTTTATTGTTGTTATTATTATCATAAATCTTCACCCTCATTTGAATTTTGGCCCGTTTAAGGCCAGATTGGCCATACATTTGGATCACGAAATATATCATAAATTTTATTATTTATTCTTCGTTATTCTGTAATGGGGCGAAACTTTATGACACAGTGAAAGAATTTTTTATTCCATTTCACTGGACAACCTCTAGTTTAGATGTGTGAATAAATCTTACCGTGCATAATCTGCGTAGAGTTAGGTGAGCCTCCAGGCGCCTGGAGACCTAGGGGATGTCCCAGGCCTCCGGGTCCCCCAGCAGGACCCCCGCCGGGCCCCGACTGCGCCGCCTTCATCATCTTCTTGTATTTGCTGCGCCGGTTCTGGAACCAGATTTTCACCTGGAAAGATAAGAAATTTACTGATTAGTTGATGTGATAAAGATGCTTTGTGCTACGTATGGACAAACAACATAATTATTTCCCTAAAGCCCTAAACGAAACATTATCGAACATTGGGTGCATTATCCCCAAGATAAGAACCATATTCACTCAAAGTCAATTTTGGTTCATCGCCTCCAAAATGTTCAATGCACTGAACACCGACGTCAAGTGATCGAGTAGTTTTTTCCAATTTGCGGTTAGTGGTCAGAATTAGATATGTTTTTAAAGGGGATGAACCTTTTTTAAAGAATGGGTACATGACTGCCAAAACTGGATTTTTCTCACTTTATTTGGTATATTTATTTTCTATATAATAGCGTCACAAAATTCCAAATTGGGGATGTCATAGTCTCACTAGCTCCAGACCTTGAGACTGTCGCGCGGTATTCACATAAAAGCAATAGTAGAAAATAGAATGGACCATCTTCACAAAATTAGGCTTCTATACATGAAACGATTTGGAACTACCCCCGCTGAGAAAATCACCCCTCTGCTTATTTAGACTATATCGATGTTATTACGTCTCTAGAGATAACTTTGATTCACCATATAATATTCCACGAGTTTTAGATGATACGTTACTGTTAATGAAAGCAAATGTTGAGTTTTATATTGTTTTTAAATGGTGCAGTTTTGTTTTGAATATTATCTTTGTAAATTTGAAACGTTGCATGGTAGAAGCATAATAACCGGAGAATGCTCAAAATCCCATGGACCGACATGATCACCAGTACAGAAATTCTCAGGCGCGCTATAGCAGATTAAGAACTGCTCATATTATTAAAAGTTCGAAAAATTTCAAATCTGGGTCACATATTTCGGGAGAGAAATATCACTTGCTCCAATTAATATTAAAAGGCAAGATAGAGAGTCGCCGAGTGCCTGGTAGGAGACAAATGTCTTGGCTCGGAAATGTACGAGAGTGGACCGGTATTAGAAGTGTGGAGGAGCTTTTCCGGGCAGCGCAAGATAGAGATACATTTTCCTGATAGGGCACGAGAAGAAGAAGAAGAAGTGTAATGTTTTTTTTTCTGAAAAATATGTACATGAATTTTTTTTTTTTTTTTTTTATTTTTTTATTCTTCATTTTAAAAACCCGCTAAACCGCCAAAGCAGTTTGTCAGCAGGTCAATTTAACAATATTAATATAACACAAAAGAAAAATTATAACAAGATACCACAATATAGAAAATAGAAACAGAAGAATAACTTTTAAGTAATTACAATATAAAAGCATAAAATACAAATACAGACAGATATAATACAGGCAAATTACTCATAGTTATATTATACACAAGATTAAAACAAAATTCAATATAAAAAGTCTTGATCTATTAGCCATTTTTTCAGTTTTTTTTTTAGATCAGTGGTGCAATTCGATTCGTTTTTTATGTTCATTGGCATCTTATTAAATATGGTTGGGACAAGATAAGCGAATGTCCGTTGTCCGTATTTATTTACAATTTTGGGAATGGACAACCCCTCATTTTTAATTAATCTAGTGCCATATGCATGATCTACTTTTTCCTTGTACTTTGAATCCGACAATAGGTTTTGGCATACAATTTTAAACCATAATATCCCTCGCACAGGTAATATACTAATTGACTCATATAATAATTTTATGTTTCTTCTTTGTGCATAAATGCTTTTGCTTACCAAGAGCTTAGTCATAGAGTTCTGAATTGTTTGAATGTAATCTATATTTGTCTTGCACGAGTTTCCCCAAGAAGTTATTCCGTATCTGATAGTAGATTCCGCTAGTGACAAATAAATTATTTTCAATGTACTTATGGGCATAAAATATTTAATTTTGTAAATTCGTCCCGCAATAGCTCGCAGGCGTTTACAGATGTTGCTTATGTGAATATCCCATTTCATATGCCTGTCTACTGTTATCCCCAAATATACATACGTTTGTACAAGTTCAATGGTTTCGCAATTGCATGACTGTGGAGAATTGTGTATACACTCAAATGTATGCGACTTTATTAAAGGCGTAATGGTATATTTGGCATGTGGAGATCTTATATGCATTAATTTAGTTTTTTTTGAATTAATTATAAGACCCGCATCATGTGACCATTTCTGTAGGGAAAAGAAATCATGCTGCATGAGTTTAATTGCAATGCATAATTCTTCATGCGAAATTACTAGTGCCGTATCATCAGCATAAACGTAATGTTTAACGAATGTGAAAATTTTATTCATGAGTGAAACGAATATTATGTATAATGTTGGGCCGAGAATTGACCCCTGCGGGACTCCTGTTGACATATATTTAGCTTTGCTGTAAGTTTGGAAGAGTTTCACTTTAATTTGTCGATTGCATAAATAGTTTTTGAGTAGTTCTAGTAATTTTCCCCTAATTCCTATCGCCTCCAATATCTGTAATAGTTTTGTCGGATCAATGGTATCAAACGCTTTAGAGTTGTCTATGAATAAAACCAGAATATGTTTTTTATTATTGAGTTCTTGATTTACGTAATTCGAAAAGTCTTGTAGTAACATTTCTGTGCTTTTATTTTTTTGAAAACCGTATTGGTTAGGATCAATAATGGAGAAACTTTCTAGGTATTTTATTAAATTTACGGAGATGTATTTTTCTAGAATTTTTTCAATAGCTGGCAGTATACTGATTGGTCTGTAATTTTCTATCTCAGTATGTTTTCCCCCTTTGTATATTGGCCTAATAATACTACATTTAAGCTCATCAGGTATAACTGCTTGAGACAAAATTTTATTAATTAAATGGGTGATTACGGGACATAGAATAGTAATATGTTTTTTAATGTCGAACATTCGAATATTATCGATGCCCGGCGATTTTGAATTATTAAGTTGACAGATAATCCCGTGTATATCTTCACAGGTAGCTCTGGGCAGGTACATGCTATGCGGCAACTCAACGGGAGTTACGTTAGACGCTTTGTAGTCGCATTTGTGTAGCATCGAGCTGATACTGTTGGAAAAATACTCAGCGAACCTATTTACAACGATTTCCTCTGTTTGCCCATTTTTATTGAGCATATACTTTGAAATAATTTCATCGCAGTTTGTTTTTGTTTTGCGCCCCAATAATTTGTTTATTTGATCCCATGTTTTTTTGGAATTGCTGAAGTAGTTTTTAAATGTTTCATTAAAATGTGTAGTTTTACTTTTTATGATTAATTTGGAAACAGTATTTCTGAATGATTTGTAGTTTTTTTCATAGTTTTTATTGGTAGGTGAATTTTTCCATCTCCTGAACAGGGAATCTCGGATTTTAATTTTTTCTAAGATGTCATCCGTTATCCACAATTTTGTTGCAAATGGTCTTTTTTTGGGGTTTGGACAGAAATTAAGTAGAATTGTTTTAGTATTAATTTTTCTGCTATGTAAAGCGGTTGTATAAGGTTTTTATGAGTTCCTCCCCATCCTATAATGCCATATTGCATTATTGATTGGCAGACGGTTGTATTCTACTATCTTTGGCAGAATGCAAAGTACGTCATTATGATTAAATCTTTATAATGATCAACTGCAATTTTTTTTATTAATAATTGAGTCCTTTTTTAAACGACTTCGAAAAGGAGGTAGTTCTCAATACGACAATTTATTTTTATTTTTAATGTTTTTTACCTTAGATTTTTCGATTGGGTGAACCGATATTAATGATTTTTTTTTATTTGAAAGCTAGTGCTTTCCGTGTGGTCCCATTTTAATTTGGTCCAGTTCTTACAATGGCATCCATATAAGTCTTAAATTGGCAATAAGTATGTGCGCAACAAATGGACGAATAACTGAATGTTACGCCAACAGATTTCGATGTGTCTTTTTTTGAAGTAAAACTTCTTTACGCACGCTCGTCACTAAAAAAAAATAAACCAAAATTTTAACAAAACAAAAAACAACTTAAAAAAATGCACTAATGGTAGGTTTGTAACTGCACACATTGTTATAGGTGAGATGTGCTTGTGTCGCATGCGCGACAAACCTACCATGGCTGACACCGACTCCAAAAATAACAATCGTGCCTACATATTGATGAGTGGAAAAAGTAAGTTGATTATTAACTTGTAAAAGAATACGAAATTATTTTTTTACTTTTTAGTGCATTTTTTGGAGTCGTTTTTTTTTTGTTAAAAAAATTTAAAAACAAAATATAAATAATTTCATCATTGAATCTTATCTTCCACAGTTATAATTATTTGTATTCATGTAAAATAATAATAATTGACAAACAACCCTTATTACGAACAATCAGGATTATTATTATTGAAATGAACCCCAATTGATGGTTTTGATGTGAAAGGGGAAGGTGGGGGGGGGGGGATACCGCTGTGATAAGAGCTATGCCTTTAAATGGGGGTTGATCTTGAACATTCTGAAGGGTAGCTTTTCAAATAATAATCTAATTATATTCTACCATAATTTTATTTTGTGGTAGGCCAAGAAATATAAACAAATTTAAATAAATAATGATCGTATTTTCAAATCGTAAACTGAGATAAAAAATAAATTTTTACTGATTCTTGCCATTTTACATTTATATTTAGACTGCGTGAAGGGTTGTTTGAGGAAAAGGAAGGAGAGGAAGTTTTAGGAAGGAAAAAGGTATGAAAGGTAGGTAAGAATCTGGGGGTCAATGTGTCCAATTCATCCCTCCCACTGCGGTGCAACGCGATGGGTCGAGAGAGTCGGGTTGGAGAAATCAAAATGTCTCCCTCAACCAGTCTCATCCGATCCGGCCCGCCACGCAAAAGGTGGTCTAAACCATCCGCCGAAATCGTTCTTGTGACTAATGTCATCATTGTACATATGTTGGGCGCGCGTTTGGCGTATTTCCAGACTATGCACTGGACGAAGGGATCAATGACGCTAGTTCCTCAGATCATCTTCCATTAAAATACCGGTGGAACAAGGGTAACATTTCCACCTGTCTTCTAAAGATTTCAAACCATTTGTTAAGTTAGGAGAATCTAACAAACGGACCGCCCATTTCTGCACAGAGTCGAGGTTTTTTTTCAGGTGTTTTGGGTCTCCAGACCAGAGGTGGCTGCCAAATTCATTCAACCGTGGGATAAAATTAAAATTAAAATTATATTGTTCATAAAAATAAATTGTTTGTATGTACGTAAAAGCCCAATGAGCATTTAAATAAATAACTAAATAAATTAAGAGTCCTTATCGTGATTAATTTTTGAGTTATTATGCCGCGTTGTCGCACTTCCTCCTCCCTTAGCCAACATTCGGACAGCGTAGAGTATAAAGCCTTAATTATCAACCCTTAGACAACGGAGCCTAATTTAGATGAAATAATAATCTGTAATGTCAAACTCTTCCTTTTAACCCCCGCAGTCCCAGAGGGGTGTAATGCAACACGATGCTCCGTCACTACCCCTAAAGTAATTGGCAACCCCTGCCGATCTTTGAGGGTTAAACACGTGCCACCTCTGACTATATGGAGCTTATTAATAAAACAAAATTATAATTATTAGATCTTTTTTTATGTGAGTAACTGCCTGTAGCCATCCATGCCTGTGACATATTGCTTTTTTAATGTAGTGTCTAAACAAGGCTAAAACCATTTTAAGTAAAGTTTAGATTCTGAAAGATGATTTTTCACCAGGGTGTGAGTATGAACCACAATTTTAGAATGAATGGTAATTTTTAAAGCGATTTTTATTGATATTTCTCCAAAAAGCACTTTACAGAGCTAGAAAATAAATGACAACTACGCAAATATGACGAATTAAAGCACACCCGTAAAAATCACGGATAGCATAAATTCTCTAGTTATCAGTTCCAATTTTGAAAATGGCCAAAAAATTCATTTCTTTTCAAAATATTTGGTATATATTGTACGCAGGTACTTTACTAAAGGTCTACATTTTTAATCAAATCACTGAAAACAATATTAGTGACTTTCAATCGAATATTCTAAGATTTGAAAAATCGTATAAAGGTACGGTCACATCCAGGAATATTAAACCAATAACTTAATAAACACCACTCATATTTTTGAAGTTAAAACTTGTGATTGTACCGTTGTGATTTGAAACTCGATGAAACGAAAAAGCGACAGTAAAGAGAGACAAACACATACATCTATACGATTTAGCATGCGAGAGAATGAGATAGTAAAATCAGTCTCCTTTTTGTGCGGTGCTTCGTAGCCACCCCACTCTTGTCTACTTTAGTTTTTTGAAGATTTCACTTCTACCGCGTGTGAACTACATATTCAAATTTTTTATGTACCTACTTAACTTTATAATTATAATAATAATAACAATTTGATAATTTGTAGATGGTCGTTTTAGTGAAAAATCACCTCAAAGGCGCAGTAGCCCATTATAAACCAATCCTCCACTTACCCTTACTTCTTACTCCTACCACCTTCACCGGAGTTCAGCCCATTTTTTTCAATCCATTGTGAGTAGGGTTCCCAAATCGAAAATCAAAACCCCGGAGAAAATTCCTAACATTTGATAAAAATTCCGGACTTTCTTGTAAATATAATATTAATGTCTTTATGCATCGTCCATGTAAATAAACGAAGCAAATTTCCGTTCGAATGTAAGGTCTTTTCCTTAATGGGAACCCAATGGTCAAAGTAAAGGAACAGGCTTTCTGTAGAGTCTGTCAAGTCGATTCTCTTAACACAGTATATTTAAAAAAAAATGACTTGCGAAATGTTCTACAAAACTATTATTAAGGATTCGGATGTGTTGAACAATATTTCTGGGAGCATTAAATATCAAAAGTGATGTTTTTACTTTTAATTATAATAAAAATAATTTGTTCATATGAAGCAGTTACTTCGTGATGTGACATTATAATTTAAAATAAAACAATAACTTTGTAAACACCACTTTTATTTTTTATATACTTTATGCCGACCGGGTTTCGCTACAACCGTAGCTTCTTCAGGGCAGTACAATTTCTACGTAGAGATTGTACTGCCCTGAAGAAGCTACGGTTGTAGCGAAACCCGGTCGGCATAAAGTATATAAAAAATAAAAGTGGTGTTAACAAAGTTATTGTTTTATTTTAAAAAAAATAATTTGTTTTTTTTTTCATTTTTTATACCAATCTCAATTCAATTGTAGAAATTCCGGACCGTTTAGGATTCCCCCGCATTCCAGACAAATACCTATATTTCCGGACTTGTCCGGAAAATTCCGGACGTAGGTATGGCAACCCGGATTGTGAGAAAATATGGTTGTTGCAAAACCCGATCGGCACTAAATATCTTTATTATTGTTTATTGCGGTATTTTAAATAGGTACATCTTTATCTATATCCTAATACAATCCTTATATATACATACCTACACTTAAAATAACACATCTATAATAATAACCGCCTTGAAAGGGCTGATGTTACAAAATATCTTGGCCTTTTCATTGATTCACAACTCACATGGAATCACCAATTTAAACATGTTCTATCCAAAATTACTCCTATAACTGGTGTTTTATATAGACTTCGCGGGTTACTTCCTCCCTCTCTATTAAGATCGATTTACCATGCTATTATTCACTCACATCTAATATATCTCGCCGGAATCTGGGGATTTGCTACAAAAAAAATGATTTCAGAAGTCCAAGTCGTCCAAAATAGAGCCCTGCGAAATATATTCAGCTTACCTTGGGATACACACGTCAAAGACATTTACAGAAACACCCAAATACTTCCTTTTAACACCATTCCCACTTTTGAAATAACAAAAACTATATTACAAGTAATTCAACACTCGGCACATTCCAACACTACACTCAATTACAATTGCGACGTACACCAACACAACACAAGAAATCACAACAAACTTCATATACCAAAAATCAAATCAACAAAATATGGACTAAGATCCCTAGAATACAAAGCTTACACAAAATATAATCAACTGCCCAACGAGATCAAATGTGCAAGTCAATGTAAAAAGACCCAAACTAAAATGCTCAAACTTCATTTTATGAATGACTATCTGAAATAATAATGTTGTGTATGTCCTATGATATGTCCATTTAATACATACAGCTATATGTTTCATGTAATGCGTATCATTCCCGCAATGAGTTTATTAACTTTTGGGAGTACAATGCTTTATATAATATACTATATTCTGTATTGTATACTTTAAAAAAAAAAAAAAAAAAAAAAAAAAAAAAAAAAAAAAAAAAAAAAAAAAAAAAAAAAAAAAAAAAAAATACCAAATCAATCACATATCTTCGCAATTTAATCTTAAATGCCTTAATGCTCTCTTCCAATTTTATTTCTTCTGGTAATTATCCAAATATCTTCAATGCTCCGTACATCAATATAAAAAAATAATAATGTTTGCTAAGTTATTGTTTTACAACCGAATTTAGTATGTTTCAATTATATTACCGCAAAGATGGGACCTACACATCAAAGGTATTACTGAAAAACTCACAAGCCTTACATATTTAGATTTGGAAAAGGTTTACTACGCGTTATGTCATTCTCGAATTGAATATGGAATTATAGGATGGGGATCTACTACACATAAATACATACAAAACCTGAATACAGTTCAAAAAGGAATCATAAAGACCATACTGAAAGTACCAATTAGAACGCCTTCGATTGAAATATTCAAAAGCTTTGAGATACCAAATGTACAAAGAATATATGCCAAAAATATATTATTGAAGCTTTTCAAAAATACTGAATCCTCTACTAGACAGCGTATCCATAACACTAGATCAAATAAAAATGACATAAAAAACATTCCAAGTTATAAAACCACATTCGGACAAAGAAACTACACTTATTTTGCAACTTAAGTCCATAACATTCTTCCCCAAGACATAAAACTAATAAAAAAATTTAATGAGTACAAATTAAGAATAAAAATATGGCTGAAAGAGGTCAACGAAAACACCCTAATGAAGACACTAAAAACGACATAGAAGACAAATAAACTGTATTTAAACAATTTTAGTCCGCCTCGGCACAGGAACCTCTAGTGAGGAGGACTAAGAAATACAATATCTTTACCTTACATAACCATTATATTTTGTATACTTATGGAATTATTTTACATAGTCGCTTAAATAAAAAAATAAAAAAATCATATGTACTAAGGACTTTTCATCCCTTTCATTTACTTATAAAATAGTTACCGGTTATGTGATTATAATATATCCGAATGGATCTGCTTTCAAGGAATAGGGTTGCATTCTGAGACTAATTGGTTTCTTATAACAGCTACTTTGGTACTTACTATAGTTGAGCCTGTTATATTAGATTTATATTATTATTTCCCGATAAAGAATGCTTTCTTGGGGTTCATTTAGTTTTTCAAAATTGAATAAGTTCACTCAAATCAATAAGTTCACTCAAATCAATAAGTTCACTCAAATCAAAGTTCAATCAAAAGGGCAGTGGATATTCATTAATTTAGGAAAGCAATTCATTAAATATTTCAAAGTGCATTATAAATTGTAATTATTTACCTATTTATCAAAATAAATAAAGTAACTTAAAGATATAAACATATTTTCATCACAAAAAGTTTCCTGGCAACTTTGAAGATTTTTTTGTTTGTTTTTTTACATCAAGTATGCAATAATTTCCCTTGGTGCTTATTATTTTTTGGGAATACTGTGTGGAGGGTCTTTATGTGGAAAGGAGGGAGTAAACCTGAGTCTTGAAGACACCCATGTTGAAGGAGGGAGGAAACAAGTGTTTTGGTTTAAAAATTTGCTAAAAAAATATATCTTGGCCTTCGAAACTATCCAGTATTTTTTTGATAAGTCTTTTTATAAGCCCAAAAAAAATTTACTTATCAAGCCTTTAAAAACTACTTTAAAGTACAAAAACTCCTACTTGCGAATCTATTTTCGGTTACGGATAATTTATATAATGTGGTAAATTAAATTATTTATAAAATTATCGAAAAACATTTAAATATTTGTGCCTGAACTTCGCAAAATAAAATAAAGCGATGTTTTTTTTATCGCTTAAATGTAAGTGGGAATTTAATTGGTGTATTTGGTAGAATTGGTCATCTTCTACCAAAAGAGTTAAAGATGGGCTTATACTTAATAGAAATATGGGGAAACACATACATTACGTACTTATTTAAACGACTTACAAATAACACAGAACTAAGTTATTAAAAAATTCTTCAACTAAAACCCAGACACTCCCATAAAAAAAAACTATACCAGGAAATGAACCTTCTGGAAATGAGAACATTGTACAAATATAACATTAGCCCTTTAATCTACAAAATACAAAATGGACTTATACACACAAACATAATATTTATAAAAACGTCACAAGTACACGAACATTATACTAGACAACAAAATAAATTGTACACAAATACTCTCAAGACTGAAAAAGGCAAGAGAAGCATTGGCCACGAGGGCGTACACATATATAATCTCCTTCCAGATAACCTAAAAATGGAGAAGAATATAAATAGGTACCTTTATAAAAACTATTTAAACTTAAGTTGTTAGAACAAAAATTAAAAATATTACTACTATACTATACACTACTTCATATATATATATATATAGATACCAACTCAAGTCAGTTCGAAGAAACCTTCCTACAGAGGCGACTACTAGTAGTCTCACGGCTTGATTACTGTAACGGCATCTACGCTAGTCTTCCAAAATACCAAACTGACAAACTTCAATCCGTGTTTAATGCAGCGGCAAGGCTCATAACCGGGGTCTCTAAATATTCACACATTTCAGAACACCTTCGTAACCTTCACTGGCTCAAGTGCCCTGAAAGAATCCAGTACAAATTGTGCTGGATGGTGTTTAAATCAATCAACGAAATAGCCCCACCTTACATCTCTGAATTATGCGTCCCGGAAAATACCGGTCCGAGGCAATTAACCCTTAGATCGGCAACTTCACCTGCTATAGGCAGACTAATAGAACCCAAACGAAAGCCAAATACTAAGTTCGGAGATCGTGCTTTCGGAGTATCTGGGCCTAAGGCTTGGAATAGACTCCCTCCGGAATCAAGATGCATAAAAAGCCCAACAGAGTTTAGGTCCATACTAAAAACCTACCTTTTCGGGCTCTCATACCCTTAACCTTATTTAAATATACCTATCTGAGAGTATTATACTTGTATTGCCTATGATATGTCTTAATCACACTTTTCTTACTGAATTAAAATTACTCGAATCGTTACACATCAATCTGTCTCTCGGAAGATCAAATCCTTATACTATTGCACCGCCCACCATTAAATGTTGCTTTTACTTTCCAAAATACACTCATTAAAGAATATATTACATATTAATATTAAAATATTTTGACGATTAAACAACAAGTGTTCACAATTATGTCCTCTGCGTGCGAACTCTATCTAAATTTCTTTAAATAGACAATAAACAGTGTTAATTTCAAGCCACCTCCCAGGTAAGTATGGTCCTGTATTAATTCATTTTTAGGCAGCATCGCGTTCATTGGTCAACATATTGCACATATATTTTCGTATCGGTGATCAATGAACCGGTGTATGCAATTTTTAGCCATAAGTTGTTTTTAATTGTTTGTCTAGCTTGTAGTCTATCTAGATTTTAGGCATGTATGGTAAGTTTGTACAGCGCCCTTGAGGTGATTTTTCACAAAAACGGCGCTATATAAATCGTCCAAATATTATTATTGTTATTTTAATATATACTCTGTGCTTGAGTTAAGAAAATGAAATGTTGTATTTCTTTTAACTTAAGATGAAGCCATACTAAATAATGCAAAATCATACAAAATCGTATGTTTTAGTTTTGAAAATTTGACCGCTTAGAAGTATTATAGATGCTTCAATTAAATACTGAGTGTAGAACATACCTTGGCCCTTAAAAATATAGGTCATTTTTTTGAATAAGTCTTTTAATAAGCTTAGAAAAACATAAAGTATTTGGTCCTTAAAAAATATTTTTAACTGAAAACTCTCCTACTTATAAACACTTTTTCGGATATGGTTTTATTGCATAATGTGGCAAATTCAGTTTCTTATATAATTATCGCGAAAAAAAAAGATATTTACGCCCGAACCTCACAAAATAAAATATAATATGCATTTTCGCGTTGGTATTTTTGATATCACGGCGACAATACGGCAGTCGACGAATTTGTTATATCAAAGTGAACCTTATACCGTCCACCGAAGAACAACTGGCAGCCGCCCCCGATTTTCTGTCATTACTCCTTCGAACGGAGCGGAGAGAAGATGCGTTATGCTCCGCGCCGCTTATTTTCGTGAAATCAATTTAAAAATTCCGTTTTATTACAATAAACAATGCATAAAAAAGGAATTAATGTTTTTTACAGGCCTTTACGAAATCAACATGTAAAAAAAAATCTCAAATATCTTTTCCAACCTTTCCAAAAGCTTTTTCTCAAGTATTTTTAAACTCCTCCCATAAAAGGGCGTGAATTCCGATTTCGATTTTTTCCTGTGCTAGTGGATCGCCTTAATATAATAAAAAAATAAAATAAAATAACCTTATTACCTACATAAGGAGTGTTATTGTTAGAGAACCGCTTTCGAATGTTAAACCACGTGGTGCATCGCCTTAATATTATTATTATTATAAATACCAGCAAAAAAAGTTCACGGGACTCCATTGGCAAGTAAAACACATGAAACAGTCGAAACTCGAAGGGGTTAATATAAATAACCCTCACCGACTCATCACTTGTGTTGTAGTTCACGTCTCCTTAACCCTTTGTGTCCCTAATCCGATTAGACAGATTAATCGTGGCGATACAAACTCTGTGGAAACGTTACAATCAAAACTAATTGTTAAAAATGGTGAATGAATATATCTGTCATAATAGAACTACGTCATAAAGTAAAAGGCTTTCAATGGTAGTGCAACTTACCGAGAATTATTTTTTATGGTTGTAATTTTCAATGTTATTTTTAATTGAGTGTAAGCTTTTTTTATATATTATGTTTATCTTTGCTTGGCTGAATTTACATGAGGAGTCTTGGAACGCGTGGCGATTTTTGGAGTCCTGATTTTGTATGGACACATGGACTATTTAGAGGTGTATAGAATCAAATGCAGCAATCTCTAAATGCATTATTTTGAGAAAACCAAAAGCAAAACGCTTAATTTCAGTAATTCTCACACATTCATAAGGTAATAATTATATTCACAATGTGATAAAAGGATAACTAGCCGGTTTTAATGCCAAATAACTACTTTTCTAGGTAAGGGGGTGAATCATTTACAAAGTTGCTTGTTAGTCCACTTAAAAAAAAAAATTGAGATTTCTGCATTTTACACAAACCTCATAGTTTTACCCTGTGATTTTTCCAAACAGGCAGAATTTGGCTACAGATTCTATGTATATAATGTGATTGTGAAGTTAATATCAGATTATGTAAGTAGATACTTTTAGTATCGCCCTTGTAAAAGACCACCAATCGAAAACGAATCTACTATATACACTATATAAAGAGGTAAGGTTTGTTTGTTTGTTTGTTTGTTTGCATCGAATAGGCTCTGAAACTACTGAACCGATTTGAAAAACTCTTTCGCTGTTGGGAAGCTACACTATCCCTGAGTGACATAGGCTATATAATATTTTCAAAATAATTAGGGATCATTACTAAAACTCCAATAATGCAACCCAAGGTGTAAAAAAATTACCTAAAATATTCTTTACATCGCCTGCGCTGCGAAAAATATTGATGATAGAATAAAATAATGTACTACGACTTTGTAGAACACATCATTATTTACAAAAAAAGTCGCGACAGCATATGTCTAACTATTATGGTTATACCACAATAAGTATTCTTTTATTTTAAAAATATAATTAATATGTCGCCGTTTGAAAAGGCTTTTTATTTGTATCTTGGTGTTAATCCTTATCAAAATAAATTACTTCAAATTCAAGACAGCTTCAATACCTTTATTTAACTTTTTGAATTTTTCAATTCGGATATTTAATTAGAAAGATATCACGAGTTTAAAAATGTTAGTATTAGAAAAAAGTTTCTGCTACGGGCCGGGCGGGAGAGGAGTCAAGAAATGAAGTGCCAGGGGGGTTGGCGGGACGGGGGAGCGGGAGAGCGGTGGCGGGGAAGGTGGAAGTGGAACGCTGGAGGTTAACGCACGGGAATGTACGCACGGGAGTAACATTTTATTTATTTAAATATGGCATTGCAACGCATGCCGGGAAACAGCTAGTCTATAATAAAGGTATGTGTGGTTTTAACCGAGATTGGTGATCATGTCTGAAGATCCAGGTACTTACTGTCCCACCTTCCTGTTCCCTATCTCATTCCATTTCCCACATACTTTAGCATCACACACAACCCCCTATTGAGGTTTCCATAGACACACTGGCTCTGGGCAGGTGGGAGCAGTTGGTGCGCAATTCACAAAAAGAGCAGTCCAATTCTAGGGGCGATGTTAAATATTTTAAATTAAAATCTACAATTATTTTAGTGTTTATTAAAGTGACAAAATATAGTTCAACAAATTAAACACAATAAATATGTATATATGTCGATCGTCCAGTTGATTAGTCAGACATCTCCAAAAAATCGACATTTGAGTTGAGTATGCAGTTATGTATATGTAAAAGTGTACCCTCTATCTGGTACAATACTCAGATTACTCAGAAACACCACTAAAACAAACATAATGCATAAAAACTTGTAGTGAATTAAAAAAAATGTTCACTGCCATCTCAGGAGACACATGCAGCTATTTGGAGTGGAAAGAACCAATAGATGTAGAAAATGTGAAGAGGATGAAGAGACTCCAATTCACTTGTGGTGCCAACGTCCTGCCCTGGTGGGAACTGGGCTCAGATACCTGGGGAGACACATTGTGGAACCAGAAGACTTAGCCATATATCCAATGACAACTCTGGTGAACTTCATTAAAGGGACTGGGTTATTGTTAAAGGATTGAGGTAAAATGGGAGATAGTACAATGGGCCTATGGCCTAAGTACTCACGGGAACTAATTGTAAACCGTCTCCGCAAATTAAAATAATAATAATAAACAAAATGTTGATGTGTTTTAGGTCACTGTGGGATATTTCATAATGTCATTCTAATGTACCGGACCGTTATGCCTTCCAGTGTTATTTTATGGCATATTTAATATGTAAAACACAAACACGTGTAAATAATATTTGATTTATGATGAGTATTCGAATATTGCTTTCCTCATAATCTCAAAACTTAACATTTTGAGAAATTTGATTAATCAACTGAACGATTGATGTTTTTATAAATTTTTGTTACCCCTTCGGTTAATCGAGGGTTCGAATGTTGGGCCTTCTACTAAAAACACAAAGGGCTGTGTATTTTAACCCAGCAGCAAGTTGATGGACGAATTTAACCCTTGCATCCCCAAAAAGCGGGGGCGGAATCATATAGTACCTACTAGGGATGTTCATAAAGTAAGTGTACTGTGACCATAGCGGGCTGTGGATTTTTGTTTTTTGAGGTTTGGTAACACTGAGTGGTAGAGGGGGTTTTTTTAACAGAGCAAGCATCGCAGGAACACCGCAGTACGTGGACTCACGTTGTAGTGATAAGTCGCGTGGAAGATGTCGGTTAAAAATCCCGCCAAGTGCTGTGATCCGCTGTTTGCTCACGGAAGGAATTTTTTTTATTTTACACTAGTATTATATGTAATTGTAGCTCCTTGTGTCACTTCTCAACCAAATGCCACAACTAACTTATTCTCTCTCTTTTATTATATCTTATTTACAACTATGATATTGTGACATGTAACCTGTATTTATGGTATATTTATACCGTTAATGTTAATAAATAAATAAATAAACATTTACAAGAAAAAAAGGTGAGATTTTCTGAGCTCTATTGTGACTGGAGATGTTAGTGAATGACTCAATACATGTCTGGAAAAAAACAGTCGTCAAAGTGGCGTCATACCAATTCCCCATCTGTCAAAAAATTGAATCCACAATTTCGTGCAAAAAAAAATCATGGCCTCAGTGTTTTGAGACGAAAAGACATCATTTGAGTCGAATTTCGACCTTAGGTTGAGACCATCAATGAGCAACAATATTGTGTACCTACCCGGAAAAAACTCAAATAGAGCATTTAAAACAAAAGGAGGGGAATGCTGACCAGAGTAGTTTTCTTTTTTCACGAAAACGTCCGTCCTCACACAGCCTTAGCCACCAATACGATCATGGACTCATTTGACTGGGATGTTTTGAACAACTCCCCGTCATCCCCTGACTTGGCGTCTTCAGATTATAATCTTTTCAGCTTCCTAAAGGCATGTAAGGATGAAAAAAAAATTCAGTCGACAAGCAGGTGCAGAAAGTGGTTCTGAAGTGGGGGAAGGAGCTGGCGGGAGAATTCTTCGAGGAGGGCATAAAGAACCTTGTGCCACGGCTCACCACATACATTAAACGAGTTGTCAATTATTTGGAAAAATATTCAACAAGTGTATCAACAATATCCTGTATTTTTTTTTCTAACACACTTATAATAAAAATATATAAAAATTCAGTACACTTACTTTCTGAACATCCCTCGTATTTTAACAAGGATAACCTCGTTTCATATTATCCGTAGAGCGTATCTCGTGTCATGTTCTCACGTATCATGATTTGTTATTTTCGGATAAAGCTCGTATTTTGAAAATGGTTGAACTAAAAAATCTATATTTTGTTATAATATCAAATTTAAACTAGCCTCGTTCAATATGACGAACGTGTAACAAATAAATAAATACCCAACATATTTCTGGAATTTAATAGATACAAAATACCTGAAAAAACACTCGATTCTGTGAAGAAACGGGAGGTCTGTTTGATAGATTCTCCCAACTAACACACAGATCTTTAGAGCCCAGGCGTCAGGAATGCTGGCTGGTTCT
Organism: Limnephilus lunatus; assembly: GCA_917563855.2. Classification (NCBI taxonomy): domain Eukaryota; kingdom Metazoa; phylum Arthropoda; class Insecta; order Trichoptera; family Limnephilidae; genus Limnephilus; species Limnephilus lunatus. The sequence goes on from OU830596.1 coordinate 26,134,156, forward strand.
ACTATTATTTCAATGGAATATGCTTCGAGGAACTAGCGTCATTGATCCCCTCGGCAGCGGTGCATAGTCGGGAAACACGCCAAACACTTGCCCTACATATGTACACGGTTGAAATTTGTCACTTGAGAACGGATTATTAGATGTTAAGTGAAAATTTAAAAAAATAAACATTTTTAGGGCGACGCGCGACGCGACGGTCGAACGAGAAAGTAACTGAAATTATTTAACATTTTTTTGGAAATATCCTGCGGATATTTAATGATGATTTTAGTTAATTTTTACGAGTGAAAACTTATTTAGCACCGTTGTGATTTGAAACTCGATGAAACGGAAACAAGCGACACTAAAAATTTTATCACGGGTACTAGAATATGGAAAAATATCATCCTTCACATTGATAAAAAAAGTGCTTCGTGGTCTCTCTTGTCTACTTTATTTTTCTGAAAGCTTCACTTCTAACGGGTGTGAATTGCACATTCTGATTTTTTTAATTGCTTTTTTGTGTTGTTCTTGTTTTTATTTATTTATTAAAACCACTTCATTGTCTCCCGATGGTTATGCAGAGATTACGCTACCTGTCTTCAGCAAGCACTGTCACAGCAGTGTCCGCTAATGTCTGGTCGGTAGCGGGTAGCGGGGTCGAGTGTGCGCCCCAAGCGGCCCAACGGACCGCGCAGCGCTTTACGCTCCGCGGCCCCTCTCTATGGAATTATGATTATTGTTGTAAGGTATTTCCCTTCACGGTTCTGCGCTCCTGGTTGTCATACGGTCACGCTGCATTGCCCTCAACTGCGATGGGACGCTAGGTGACGAGAAAGAGTCAACTTGCCATTCAAATTAATTTATTTAATCTTATTATTTTAGTCGATCAATTCAACTACCTGGGCTCCAATCTGACAGAGAACAACGATGATCCAGCAGAAATCAGAAGGAGAATCACAGCAGCCAACAAAACGTGCTTCTCTTTGCTGCCAGTGTTTAAGTCACGTAGTTCATAAAAAAAAGTAACCTTGAATAAGACCATTGTCAAAACTGTATTGGCATATGGATGTGAGGCGCTGACACTGACGGCAAAGATGGCTGAAATGCTGGATACTTTTGAAAGAAAAGTGTTGAGAAGAATATGTTGGCCCGTGAAAGACAGGGAACAGTGGCGCATCCGGCACTATTAAGAACTGTGTGATATATATCAGGCCCCTAACATGAGACTCCTCAGGTCGTGATGGGCTGGGCATGTACAGAGAATGCGGGACACACGCGTCCCAAAAAGAATTATTACTGGACACCCAGGTGGAAGGAGAAAAGTGGGAAGATCCAGATTGAGGTGGGAAGACGAGGTAAGAGGGGATGCAGCACAGCTTCTCCAAGTACCAATCTGGAAGTCAGCCGCTGAGGACAGGAGGAGTTGGAGGCGAATGTTGCAGGAGGCCATAACTGGATATGGGCTGTAGCGCCATCGAAGATGAAGAAGCAGAATCTTATTATTTAGTCGCTGTCATTGCTGAGGATCGTGACACTCCGATTTTCCCTGGTGGACAAGGCTCATACACTCCTCGCGGTCCTGCGCTGCTTGGATAGCCAAGGACATATATGTTTAGGACGCCTATGATATTTAATCACTCCATCACATCAGGAATCTGCCTCTATCAACGATAAGAAGGCCAAAACTAACTTATGAAAGCCCCATTTGGGCCCACGCTTCAGAGTCTCATTTGAAAAAACTGCAAACATTCCTGAATAAAGCCATAAGCATAGCCCTGGATGCCCCCAAATGGATAAGGGTATCCCAACTCCACAAAGATTCTGAAATCCCCTTATTTAAAAAAAACACATCTCTCGCAGAAATATTTTATGCGGGAATTTCCACCCATGAAAACGCGTCGATAACCTGCCTCGCCCGGTACGACGAAAATGTACGTACCATTCATAAAAAACCTAATCAAATCCTCCGTAAAGATTAACCTCTTCAAGTAATTTCTAACAATCGCCAAATAAACCGTTTTTTTCAACAATTATTATTATAAATTCATGACGAAAGAGAAAGGGCCTTTTTGGCCCGGAGTTCTGTATGCTATTGTTCAAAAAAGTCAAAATAATCCTATATCCTGTCTTTCACTTTTCCAGTGATAATAATAAAACGTTTATTTGTCAAAAGATTTTTACAAAATTTACACATCTTGTTTATTTAACATTGTTTCTATTGACAAATGGATCGATGCACAGTTATACATACAGGATTTTCCCGTGATGCAGCTGGTTTTCAGCATTGTTTCTACCACTTACACATAATATTATACATCTATTAAAAAATAAATAAAAATGAAATTGAAATTGAAATTAAATCTTGTAGATAAATCCATGTTCAAAATTAAACTACGGACGGCGAACCCTGGAATTTAACGTGCCAAAAATATTTAACATGTTACCAATTAAGATAAAGCCATACTAAATAATGCAAAATCATACAAAATCGTATGTTTTAGTTTTGAAAATTTGACCGCTTAGAAGTATTATAGATGCTTCAATTAAATACTGCGTGTAGAATATACTTTGGCCCTTAAAAATATTGGTCATTTTTTTTAATAAGCTTAGAAAAAAATAAAGTATTAGGTCTATAAAAAACATTTTTAACTGAAAACTCTCCTACTTATAAACACTTTTTCGGATATGGTTTTATTGCATAATGTGGCAAATTCAGTTTCTTATATAATTATCGCGAAAAAAAATGATATTTACGCCCGAACCTCACAAACTAAAATATAATATGCATTTTCGCGTTGGTATTTTTGACATCACCATCACGGCGACAATACGGCAGTCGACGAATTTGTTATATCAAAGTGAACCTAATACCGTCCACCGAAGAACGACTGGCAGCCGCCCCCCTGTCTTCCGTCATTACTCCTCCGAACGGAGTGGAGAGCAGTCGTGTTATGCTCCGCGCCGTTTATTTTCGTGAAATCAATTTAAAAATTCCGTTTTATTGCAATAAACAATGCATAAAAAAGGAATTAATGTTTTTTACAGGCCTTTACGAAATCAACATGTAAAAAAAAATCTCAAATATCTTTTCCAACCTTTCCAAAAGCTTTTTCTCAAGTATTTTTAAACTCCTCCCATAAAAGGGCAGAATTCCGATTTCGATTTTTTCCTGTACTAGTGGATCGCCTTAATATAAAAAATTGCGACTCTACAAATAGATTAAGATATATGCTGAAACAATGGTTACTAAATAGAGATTGTTTATATTAATTAATGTTTGTTTATTGTGACAATTTGTTTAGTCATTTATACAGAAATAATAATATGTATGTATGTTTTATATTTAAATTTTATGTTTTAAATTGTAATTGAACATTAACATCCTGTTGACAAACTGCTTTATTGCGGTTTAACGGGATTGTATCTTGAAAACAATAAATAAATAAAAAAATAAAATAAAAAAATAAAATAATATTAATAATAATACATTCAAATTAAACAATGTAATCAAAAATCCAAGTAGGTATTCCTTTCATTGTAGGTTCTATCAATTAAGAATGATGTAATTCGGTTGACTGTGCAGTCAGCAATCATTCGCAGCAGAGCTTCTTGAAGCGCTGCAACGATGTCGATATTCGAATTGGCAATGGCATTTCATTCCAAAGTTTTGATGATGAATAGGTGAAACTATCCTCAAATACACCAGTTTTATGTCTGAGGAGAACGAGTAAATGGTCTCTTTGGCGTGTACTGTGCACATGAGAGTCACGGGACCACTGCAGTCTACCAAACAGATAGGCAGGAACCTTCGAAATCATCAAATTCTGTATTTGACTGCGAGTATTTTCCGAAGAGGTTGTTTTGTCCGAAGGATTTTTTGAAAATGCGCATTACCCATTCTGTATAGTCCCACAGACATCGAACAATCGTCTCTTCCGCAGTAACACAAAAACATACAATAATTGAAGTTAGAAATGATTTTAAAGGCCAGAAATCCGTCGCCCATCTTAGTATTTTCACTGTTTTACCGGTTGAATCGTTTGAATTGAATGGGCATTTGAATAATATTATTTCACCGTCTTTTATTTATTGTTTCCCTGGCGCATTCCCACGAACTTAATGCTTGGATGGAAATGAAAATAATATTATATTATTATTTTGTCAAATAATAATGCTTCCGCTTAATAAATTCCTTAACCAATAATTGATTTGATAAATAAAAAAAGTTTTCACAAATATTCGGGTTTTTCCTATCTATTTTAAATAGCGACACGAAATTTGTATTATTGCCTCCACACATACCTACACAAAAGATAGATGTGAACACATTTTTTTAGCTTTCAATAATTGCGACATCCTTCTTAAAATGCTCTTACCTACAGCTTTAGTACCAGTTTTTTTTTATTCTACGGATCTTTCGTAATCCTCTAACTTCTTCTTCTTTATGTGCCTTATCAGGTCCCCCCGACGTTGGCGATCACTCTTGAAAAGGTCTCTCTGTCTTGCGCTGCCCGGAATAGCTCCTCCACACTTCTAATGCCGGTCCACTCTCGTATGTTTCGCAGCCAAGACATTTGTCTCCTACCAGGCCCTCGGCGACCCTCTATCTTGCCTTTCAATATTAAATGGAGCAAGTGATACTTCTCCCCTCGAAGTATATGACCCAGATATGAAATTTTCTTGATTTTAATTAATGTAAGCAGTTCCCTATCTGCTCTAGCCCGCCTGAGAATTTCTATGTTGGTGATCATGTCGGTCCATGGGACCTTGAGCATTCTCCGGTGAAGCCACATTTCGAAAGCCTCTAACCTGTTCATGGTATTTATTTTCAAGGTCCATGTTTCACAACCATACAGCAAGACCGACCACACATAACATTTTAGCATTCTCTGCCTTAATTTTAAGCTTATATTGTCATTGCAGAAGAGGGATTTCATTTTTATGAATGCAGTTCTTGCTGCTTCAATTCTGCACCTAATCTCTATATCTGGGTCAAGATTCTCCGTGAGGATACTGCCGAGGTATCTAAATCTCTCCACCTTTTCGACATTACAACCATTTAACTGAATCATTGATCCAGAGTGATCTAGTCGTCCAAAAGTCATCCATTTAGTTTTATTGACGTTGATTGTTAGGCCCAGTTGCTCACCAGCATTATTAACAAGATCTAATAGGTCTTGGAGGTCACTGATACTGTCAGCTAGTAATACAGTATCATCTGCATATCTTATGTTATTAATGACAACTCCGTTGATCTTGAGACCCTTCTGGGTATTACTTAGGGCTCTTTTGAAGACATAGTTGGAATAAAGATTAAATAATAGTGGCGACAGGATACATCCTTGTCGTACTCCACGCTGAATGGCGATTGCATTAGATCTCTCATTCCCATGTCTTATTTCTGCTATTTGGAACCAATACAGGTTTTTAATGAAATTCTGGTCTTTGGTGTCAACGTTACAATCCGCAAGCATTTTCATTAGGTCAGCATGTTTTACCCTGTCAAATGCCTTTTCGTAGTCAATAAAACAGGCAAAGACTTCCTTTCTTTGGTCACGACACTTTTGCAATAGTACGTCGACAGAAAATAATGCTTCACGCGTACCGAACGCATTTCTGAAGCCAAACTGAGTGTCATCTAAGTCCTGCTCGCACTTATCGCGTATCCTGGCATGTATTATTTTAAGGAATAATTTAAGGACATGACTCATCAAGCTTATTAATCGATAGTCACTGCACTTCTTAGGGTATTGTTTTTTAGGTAATGTCACTAAGGTGGATTTTAGCCAATCTTGGGGTATATTCCCTGTGTCATATATAGAGTTAAATAACCTCAACAGGTAGTCAACATTTTCATTATCAAAGAGCTTCAACACCTCAACTGGAATATCGTCTGGTCCGCACGCTTTTCTATGTTCTGAAGTCTTTATCGCATGAAGAATTTCTGATTTTAAAATCGATGGTCCATGCAATTGATCGTTAGGAATATTAATGTCAGGTCTAATATCTTTGAATGTATCATGAATATACTTTTCCCATGTTTGTAAAATATCTTTTTCATCCAATATCAATTTATTGGAATCGTCAACTAAACATGATGGAGTAATTCTTCTAGAAGTGCCTGTAATTTCCTTCAATTTTTTGTGAAGTTTAAATGCATTGTGACTACGACTGTACGACTCTAGTTCTTCACACTGTGACTTCATCCATTCTTCTTTGGCTTTTTTAATTTCACATCTAATCGTTCTTTGTAAGTTTTTATATTGTGTCTCATTATGTTTATGTTTACGTCTCTCATCCATTAAGTTCAAAATGTGGTCAGTCATCCAATTCTTTTTTCTAATTTGCTTATCAGCTTTCAAATTTGTATCACAGGTTTCACATATAACTGACTTCAGGTTATCCCACTGTGTTTGTATTTCTATTGATGGATCACGAGGGAGTAGTCTAATATTATCGTTCAAAGTCTGAGATACCTTATTATCCTCTAACTAGCTAGGGTTTATGCAATACCCTTTCATGTTTCAAAACTAATTAGTATTACGGCTCATTTGGCCTTTTTAAGATTATATTAACTTGACCGAATTTATGTTACACTAATGTCATTGTGAGGAAAAAGTCTTTAGGTACTGGATAAAAAACCTCACACAGATTGTTTTTTTTGCGGAAACTTCACTGGTTAATGCACCCATGTAATATGTAATTACCTTATAATATGTACAACTGTTTGTTTCCCTAATAAACAAAAACAAAAACAAAACAAGCAAAGGAAAAGGGAACATAAGTTCTGAACTTTTTCTAGAAATTTACATTAAACTTTATTGAACTTTAGTTCTAGTCCAGATTTGTACGTTTAAGATTAGAAAAAGTGTAAAAAAAACATTATAATATAATGCCGAACGGCTTCGCGCCCTTTTTCATACAAAATTTAAATTTGGATTTGTGACGAAAATACCCAACTAAATTGAATAATATGTTTTTAAGTCAAAGGGTATAGAAAATGTCTATTACGGAGAAGTGATATTTATTTAATTGTATTTTTGATTGTGATATATAGGGCATTAAACAATTCAATTTTGCTTGATTTTGGAGGCAATTTTACCATTTTTATGAGTTAATTATAATTAGGTACTTCAAAAAAAATGATCTTGCCCCACTAATTATGATAACATTTAAAGAAACATTTAAAAAAAAAACGTCATTAGAAAAGACGTTTCTTTGATAGAGATTTTAATTTATATATCACAAATATGTGTTCCAAAATAAATTGGTTGTTTGTAATTTGAATTTGCACCCATCAAAATGCTTTCATTTTTTTTAATAATAATAATAATATTTGGACGATTTATATAGCGCCGTTTTTGTGAAAAATCACCTCAAGGGCGCTGTGAAGTAAAGACTTTTTCCTCACAATGACATTAGTGTAACATAAATTCGGTCAAGTAAATACAATCTTCAGAAGGTAATAGTAAAAAGGCCAAATGAGCCGTAATACTAATTAGTTTTGAAACATGAAAGGGTATTGCATAAACCCTAGCCAGTTACAGGATTACGCAAGAATCCGTGGAATCCAAAAAAAATCTAGTACCAAAGCTGTAGGTAAGAGCATTTTAAGTAGGATATCGCAATTATTGAAAGCTAAAAAAATGTGTTCACATCTATCTTTTGTGTATGTGTGGAGGGAATAATACAAATTTCGTGTTTTGTTTTATATTTCATCATATTTGTACAGTAATCAAGTAATTTTTTTTTTTCAATAATTAATGTAAACTCACAATTAATTGCCAAAGTTTCCCCTAAAATTTAAACAAAATTAACACACATATAAATAAAATAGCATATATGCCTACATGCTATATATTTACTTTTGGAAAAAAATAGTTTTTCAGTTCGGTTCGGTATTTTGGCCTCTAATACAAATTAAAATTTTGCACGAAAAAGGCCCAGTGAGGCTCACATTATCAAATGTTTTTAAATATGTAAAATTAAACAAATAAATAAAAATGTGAATACAGCAAGGTGTGTGCGCCAAGCAGGGTTGTGTGGTGGTCTCTCTGCATGCCCCTTTGAAGAAGCAACGTGATGATTAGTTAGCATACCTAACGTGTGTTATGATACGATAATAAATTAATTGATCAACAACCACCGTGTTGAAGTGAAAATTTATTTAGCACCGTTGTGATTTGAAACTCGATGAAATACTCGACAAACACATACATCTACAGGATTTAACCTGAGAGAGAATGATATAGTATAATCGGTCTCCTCTTTGTGCGGTGCTTCGAAGTCTCCCCATTCTTGTTTACATTAGTTTTCTGAAGGCTACACGTCTACCGCGTCTGAATTGCACACTCTGCCGAGCGATTCTATATCTTTTGTGGGATCGTTTTCGAGATAACGGACGTGATCTCCTGTCAGATTTATGTGATTTATTTGCTTTTTCGATGTACAACGTACATTAAATGAATAAATAATCATGCCTACTTGCAGGAGTTCGTGTTTAAAACGATCTAAACTAAAGTATGGGACAGTAAATATATAAAACTCATACAAATCTGACAGGATATCACGTCCGTTATCTCAAAATATATAGAATCGCTCGACTGATTCCGCTGATTTATTATGTTTCGTGAACACTTCACTGATGAATTTATTTCGTTAGAACGTAAGCGTTTTATTGTAAAGATAGCCACATTCGGTATATCAATCAGTTTATCGTAGTAATTGCAAAGGGTTTGTCAGACATGTTTGACGACACGTCGCGACGTGAATGGTTGATTTTACTCCAAATATAAGCTCCAATAAGGGAGGCAGTGCGTAACACGCACAAGCACGGTTTTCTATATTCAAACGTAAGGGATTAACGGTCCAAGCACGTCGACGGAAACGAAAAAGGCATTTCATGCTTTTCTAATTTCGAACGCCTGTCATCAGGGGTAAGTTTGTCAAAAGCCTTCAATAATATTTTTGGAGTTGACAAAATTTTTTAAATGCTGAATAAATTCGTTTTGATTGCAAAAACTTATTTGATGCGAACAACTCGGTTTGATGCGTTTATGATTGCGTATTTTTTTACAAGTGAAGTTTCAATATCTATTAACAATACTAGCTGACCCGGAGAACTTTGTACCGCCTCAGAAACAATAACTGTTTTTTTAACTCATTAGCTGAATTAAATTCAATTTTTATTTATTATGTTAAAAATTACAGAGTGAAGCAATTATCGATGCGCAACTGTCCATGTTTTATTTTTGTCAGTATCAGAGATGGCTTTGTGTATGGATTTATATTTTTTATGATTTTCTTACTATCAACTTACTTACGGGAATTGCGTTTCATTTTCTTTATACGTGTGTGGGAAATTTATTATAATTATTGTATTTTTCATTTGGAGGGGTGCAGACGTAAGTTCACCGTTTGTCTCATTTTAAACTATTGACATTTAGTGTGTAAGAAAGAGGGGCAGCATTATATGTTTAAGAACAAAAGCAAAACAATCAGCGCATTGACAATTGACTTTTTTGAATTTTTGGAATTCACTCACTTTTCAATATTATACTTATCACAATTTTGCCGTAGTTCTTTCAAAATATTACTTAAATTCTGTAAATAATACAAGGCTGGTGTAAGCATAACGAGTAAGATTAAGAAAGGGAGGCTCAGATGGTTTGAGCATGTAGAGCGAATGAACGAAGAAGCTGTGTGTGTGAAATGTAAGGAGAGTATATGATGCAAACGTGAATGGTAGAAGTCGGGAACGCCGAGGAAGGCACGACACGATCAAGTGAGTCGGACCATGTGAAGCGTCAGAACAAAAGAACAGTATGTATGAAGTGATGTATGAATGTGATTGAGGTGTGTGTGCCAAGTACGAGTTGTTTGGCGGTCCCGCCTCTCTGCCTACCCCTGCGAGGAAATTGCGAGTTAGTTAGTTGGTATATAACTCACATGTAGGTAGTAGGCAATAATTAAATCTATGGCCTTTTGAAAGAAACCCGATGTCATTAATTAACACAAGATATTTCAACTCCTAGACCCCAATTAGACCAATGAAAACGATTTTTAGTTCAAGAAAAAATTTCGATATAAATGTTTTTTTAATACAAAAGAAGTAAGGGAAAATTAACCTTACTTCCGGCACAAAGAGACTTCCCGACATGCTTCTTTCAAATATTTTTGAAGTGAAAACTTCTTTAAATCCGTTGTGATTTGAAACTCGATGAAACAAAAAATAGTGACACTAACAATTTATACTATAGGATTTAGCCTGCGAGAGAACGAGATAGCAATTAAATATTTAATTATTTCACGGGTAGGTACTCGGTTCCAATATAATACGATATATCCACGGTCCTACGCAAGTCTCCTTTAGTCTAGTGGTATAAAGCGCCCTAAGCGGCCGTACATTCAGCGGACTAAAGGTGGAATCCCACGAATACTAAAAAAACGTGTAAAATCTAAATCCAATGTACAAAGTACAAACCACTCCAAAATGAACAGGCAAAGAAAACACAAAATAAAACGACATCTAGCGACTCTGAAGAAGAAAACACAAATACTAATAAAATTACCAAATATATAGGAAAACGTGCACTGGATTTCGACGATTAAATTAAGAGTTACATTACTATTTCACTTCATTTAAATCTGCTAATCGACACATCAAAAGTTTCTCTTATTATATCTATTGTTAATAGTTGCAATATTATTTTTCACCTACTCAAATGATAACATTGATAACATAATTGAGTATGAATTTACTCACCAAACACAAGAGCCTTGTCTCTTTTTGGTGAGGAAAGGCTTTTATTACATTAATATTACAAATCTGTTTAATATGTAAAAAAAAAATGTATTGTAAAAAAAATTGTAAAAACAAACGAATATAAAATTAAAAAAAAAAAAAAAAAATTTAAAAAAATCTGGAAAAAATCATACTTCACATTTTCGTTATTTGTTTTTGGGGTGTTATGCCGTGTTACGCTACCTCCTTCTTTAGCCGACGTTTCGGACAGCGTTGCAGTGTCCATCATCGTTGAAGGAGGTAGCGCAACACGGCATAACACCCCAAAAACAAATAATGGAAATGTGAAAATCTAAAAACGTATCATACTACACATTGATATAAAAAGTGCTTCATAGTCTCCCTACTCTTGTCCACTTTAGTTTTCTGAAGGTTTCACTTCTACCGCGTGTGAATCGCACAGAAATGCTTATACTAAAGTAATATGTGTTTTTTTTTTAATTTAATATCTATTAATTTAGTACAATCGTTGATTATTTTCATCAAAACGGTAATTGAAGTTCAACTTCATAAAACTGATTATTATTTCTTACCTCCGTTCCCAAACACCTTACCGTTTCCAAATTTGAAATGCTTTCAGTTTTGGGCCAATCGGATGTCCTCACTCCCCTCATATTTCTGCCCCACCCTCCCTCTATAGCCTTTCCATCACCCCTTTGCCGTTCCAAGTCACGCAATGGGAAGCTTTGTCTATGCTTTTATAAAACGATATTTATTAATATTTTTTCTATGGCGCGATGAAACCTTACGGGTAGGTACTTTATTCTAATCAATTTGAATGTATTTGATGTGTTCGGAATAATTATATTAATGTTTTTTTTGTATGGTCTCAACACACCTTCTTTATTACTTTTATATATGTTTATAGGTATCGCAGCCAGATTTGAGTCGTACGTGGTACATTGATGCATTGCTCACACTTGTATACCTAGTAATATAATTTGGGCTGCCAAATTTATTTCTATTTTGTATTATGTTAATGTAAGTACTTGCATACTGCTTACTAATCCCGTATGCATGGACGTTGGAGGGTCTAGAGTCGTTCAAATAAATGTAGCTTCGTTGAATAAAAAACAGTGTCTTGAATTGTGCGGTGAAGGAGGAAACCATATGTTTCCTTATAACTCCGTTAGTGGTGCGGTCCCCTCCAATGATACATTGCTTGCACACAGTATGTTTCAAATTTATGTTATTTATTTTTAAAAATTAAAATCTTAGCAAAATAAAAAAAAAAAATTTAATACATAATTTGAATGAAAAGAACACACTGTACATTTTTTTCGCATATCTATTTGAATTCAATAAATTTTGAAGGTCATTTAAATCAAATACGAAAAGAAGGAGTAAGCAAGACAAAGGGCTGTTTTTAAGTGATATTTCGCTAAGACAGATTGAATTTGGGAGGCGAGAATGGGTACCGCCGCCTCGCGAACTATTTACTGGATAACCAATACCTATACTGTAGGTCTCCCGAAGTACGTAAGATGACTTAGCAGGGGTGCCCGGGTTCGTGGGGTGAGGTTTGTCTAGATCTTGGTGGCGGATGCGTATGCCCACCAACTGCGCGGTAGGCCGGATCGGGAGAGACTGGTTGAGGGAGGCCTTTTGACTTCTCCAGCAGGACTTTATCGGAACATCGCCTTGCAGTGCAGAGGGAGGGAGATTCATACGTCCGTCACTCCTGGACACACTGACCCCCAGATTCCTACCAAACCCTCACACCTTTTCCTTCCCAGAACTTTCTCTCCTTCCTTTCCTAAAAAAACCCTCCACACAGCATCCCTAAAGATGACATAGGCCATGTGGAGCTAATGTATCAAAGGACATATCTGTCGGAATTCCATAATATGCACTCATAAAACAATGGATATCATTAAAAGGGAAACTGATTGAAAAGAAATTCGAACAATAGATATTTTACCAAACGATTGCTGTTACTGTCGTTCTTACTCCCCCGAATACTGAGCGAAAGGGACAACTGCACCTCAGGCTGATAATACCTAAAAAAAAGATTTTTAAGATTAATTTTACCAACTACTGTAGAAGAACTATTAGAAGAAAATACTTTTTGTTTGTACATTTGTTTTCAAATTGTATACTGAACTTCTGTTGATGGTGTTCAAACTGGGCAATTTAAACGATTTTGGAGGGTCTTAACTCCTATAAGAAGTAACTTATCAATAATGCAGAACATACCGACACGCTAGTGGTCGATATCTATATTATATTAAAAAATATTTGCAGTACTGTCAAGATCCAGAAAAGTAATTGGGGAACAATTTTTATAGACAAAACGCTGCCCAGTTTCCTCTTAATATTAGAACTCAGTCGTGCCACGCGTTGCTTATAAATTATTTAATCCTCTGTCTGAAATGATTCACAACGATGCAAAAAGGTTGAAGAATCAAGAAGCTAGACAGATTGACGTCAAAATTCACGCACCGCCAAGTTTTGATCAATAATTTATAATATCGAATTAATCTCTATATAGCCATATTTTGAAATACAATAAAAATGATCGTGTAAACAGTCCATCAAATCGCACTTGCATAATTGCCCACACACGATTGCACATCCATACATTGCAATTAAAATTCATTAGTGCAACCATTAAAAAACAAGAATTTATTCTGTCTAGGTCAAAAGGAAAACAGTTAGAAAAAGAGATTTGATGTTTTACAAGGTACGTTTGTCGTAAGTTCATGCATCACGTTGCCTGCCTACCTGTCGGATAACGCGAAATTTAACATTTTAGCTACCTGTATGGGAATTCGCTCTAACAAAACACCGTATGCTGAACTATACTGTATACAATGCATGAATTGTTTCAGGAGAGAAGACTTATATACCTAATCATTTGGCGGAGAACTCTCTGAATTTACTGAGGACACAGAATTAAATACACAAATGTTTCTTCGATGCATGAATTTCTTTCTCAAAGACAATTCAATTTGAGAGGCGTATATGAGTACCGCCACCTTGGGAACAATTCATTGGCTAATCGTGTAATATATCTTTGAAACATTTATTAAATACTAGCTGGTTCCCGGCTTGCGTTGCTATGTTATTTAATAAAAAAATAGTTTCTCCAGCAGCTTTGCGAGTTTTGGCGTTATTTAATATCAATACGTTTGTATTTCGTACTACCTGACTGATGATTTGCTTATAAAGTCAATCTCCGATTAGAGAAGACTCATGAGAAAAAAAATGCATTCAATGGAATTCATTAATGTTTATTTATTTGAATTAACATTTTTTTAATAGTTGGAACAGTCGAGCATCTCAATCGCAATGGGTACAAATGACGTCACGCTCGGCCGATTTTGCGCGCTTTTTCAACGTTTTATTATAAAATACAGATTTTTTATACCCTCATCGTCTTCTTCTTCTTTCTACCGGCGCATTCCCGCCACCGATCCGTACAATCAGTCAGCGGGGCGGCCATGCGTTGAGTGCACCGAGCGGAGCGGAGTGGAAAATGTACCGGCGGAGCGGCACAAAAATAACATGACTAATAAATAAATAAATAAAATAAAGATATTTTATGCTTCAAATATAGTGTTGGAATCGCATTTTGAAAAAACATTATAAATTAATTAATAAAATAAATAATTTTTTAATAAAGTCAGTCTTAAAACTTTTCGATGTTTTATTATTATAATTTATTGATGTTTCTTACCATATATAACAAAATAAAGCAAATTCAAAAAAAACTATTTTCCACAATGGGTTCATTTTTTATGTAATACCTATGGCACAAGAATCACAATTCACCGGAACCAGTAGATCTATTGCATCTCTATTTGAGGAATTTTAGAAGGCTAAAATAATTGCAATTGGGGAAAAAGAGAAGGTTGGAAAGCTCCACGATTTGACGGCCGGCGTAGCGCGGCGGTAAGGCGCTTGACTCGCACACCGAAGGTCGCGGGATCGATCCCCGCCGTGGTAAATAAATTTTATTTGCTTAATTTGTGTTGTTTCACAATTTATTCATTTAAAATAATATATAGTATATTTGCGGCACGTTGCAGAGTCGAAGATACTCCCTGTATCGCCCTGGTGTAAGACCACCATTCAGAATTGAAACGTTGCTTGAAATGGCATTAGCCGTGTTTGGTGACCAGATCTGAATAGCCAGGTACTTCCCCACCTTCCTCTTCCCTATCTCTTTCCCTTCCCCACTACCCTAAGACTCACAACATACCCCAATTGGGGATGCCATAGTCTCACTGGCTTCAGACGGGAGCAGTTCGGACTCTTATGCGATATTCATATAAAAAAACACAGGAGACTCCGAGGAAAATAATTTCGTTCAGGGTCCATTTCATCTTTGGGGATGCTGTGCGGAGGGATTATATAAGTACCTGTATTACCACAACTATAGCAACTAAAAGAGTGATTAAACAACTAAAGTGGTTTTAATTTATTTTGTGAATAATTAAACAAGAAAAAAAAATAATCAAGGGAAACTGTCACAAATAATATAATTATATTTTTTAAGGTAGTTTCTTATACGTTTTGATACATTGCTATTGAAAAATATATATTTTTTATAGTTTATGCTTATTTTTTTAAAGAAATGAACAATTTTATTTTAATTCTATTCAAGCGAAACTATAGGAAAAGCTTTAATTTATACAGAGACTATATATTTTTGGTATACATATTATAAAACGATTCGTAGTAAAAATTAATCGAAAAAAGTGATTTAATGTGTATTTCTACCGATTTATTACATATTTTCCTTAAACATTTTAAGTTTTAAAGCTCTTAAAAATATATGTTATTTTTTAAGATAATATCTATACATTCCTCATGCCGAAAGGCAAATTATATGAAATTCCCTCGATAGAAAAAATCGCAAACTTTGCTCCAAAAATTATTATAAAGAAGTTTTTTCAGTTATTTTACAAGCTTTGTATGAAAAATTTCACAGTGTTTCTTCAAATGCTATTTTAGGCATTCCTCACGAGATTCTTGCTCTATTTTAAACGATTCGTGTTTTATTAAACATTTTCACAATTTTCGCTCAAATATTATCGTTTTTAATATTAGAGCGCTCCATCTAACATTCGTATTTACATATTTTCTCTTTTTCTTCCACAATATTCTTGCATCGGGAATGCCATAATCCCACTGGTTCTGAATAGTTGGGCTCCTGTGCGCAATTCACTTTAAAAAAAATTAAACCCGCTACCTAACAGAAGGTACTGTATAAAGTGTCCTCCACACGATAATTCCACGAAACAAGAGAATTGACAATAACACCGAACACAAAAATAATGATGCCTTATCTTTAGATCGCTGCGACTAAACTACGTGTGGCGTACGTAGTTTTTGCATTGTCTTATATCCTTGTCACACGATGCAACTCGGCAGACAATGCCCTTCATGCGCCACCTACAATAAAGCATGATTTCTCTGAGAATCTCCGTAAGAATATGAAGCTAGGTACAAAATTTGCCATGGGGCAAGGTTTCTAACAAAAGCGAAAAAACACCAAAATCAATTTTTCGATCAGTTAGAAAAATGTTTGTACGTTTTTTAAAGATCCAGATTTGAGAGAATTTTGTTATATTGCGCGTGCGATTGTTTTTATAAATTTTTTTATGCATTAACCCCACACATGAGCTAAATAATTTCCCTCAAGGACTAAAGCATATTTGGGAATGATGTCTTATGGGGATGCTGTCTTTTTAATGAATGGAAGGAAAGGAAGTTCTGGGAAAGAAAAAGATGTGAGGAATGGTTAGGAATCTAAGGGATCAGTGGGTCCATTGGAGGGGACCCACCACTTTCCCACGGCTGTGTGAGGAAACTGATTGTTTAACCTCCTTAGCCGCACACGGGTCAGTGGGTCCAGGAGTGAATCAACCCCTCCTGCTACGGTACAAGACGGTGGGTCGAGAGAGACCAGCTGGAGAAGTCAGAGAGTTTCACCAAACCGGCCTCTCCCGATCCGGCCCGCCACGCAGCTGGTGAACCGGACATCAATGCTCACCAAACGGGAACCACTTGGGGCGACCTATGGCAGATATGTTAGTTAATCAATAAATGGCTCCCGAAGCGGTGATACCAATACCCGCCTGCCAAATTGGATTTACCTAAATGTAGTGTCAGTGGCAATCTTTTACTACAAAATTACTTATATCCTTCAACACTTTCTTGACCTTTTTTTGTTTTTCATTAAAAATAATATTTAACGTTAATATTGCAGATACTGAGGCGATAAAAACACATATATAAACTTTTTCTTAGGATTTTGCTTGTAATATCTAAGAACAACCTACATGTTGACAATATTTCACGAATGGGATGCCATATTTGCTTGAAATGGTTATACATAGCTATGTTTAGTGACTTTTTTTACATAAAAGGCACCACCATCTTCTAATTCTAATTCATCCCGCCTCTACCCCCACTTTAGCTTCAGAACATTCTCACAAATTAGCAATTCGGTAGTGCCGCTGTCATTTGGCATCTACAAAACTATTTTCTACATCGATGATATAATCAAATTTGTAGAATTTATTGTAAAATAACCTGCCCTGTTGTTCAGTCTTGCCCCGCACTCCGCGCCAACAATAAAACTCGAACGCCATAAAAAAAACCCGTGGGAAATGTTCTTTTTTCTATGGCGGAGCACACACACAACACAATCCGCTTTTGTTTTACACTGAGAGACGGATAGAGTCGTCGGATTTTTAGATACCTCAAAGGCGCCCGACGCGGGAGGAAGCCGAGAATTGTTCTGAAACGCGCGGAAATGTTCGAAAATGCCACGGAATCGCGGCAAAAACCATAGATTATAAATATTTATACCTACACCTTGAAAAACACGACATTTTGATCGCGAGCGGTAAAACGCGGAAAACTTTGAACTGCTAATGTCAGATGAAGGTTTTTGTCCATGATTTTCTTGATGAACGAATCTGTGAGGCGAATGACTTATTGATGTTCATCTATATATATAAAATTCTAAAAATGTTTGTATGTCCGCTCATGCCCGCGAGGGTTCCTAAATATATAATAGTGAGTTCTGAAATTATGAAATTTGTATAAAAAAATTGCAATAGGTGGCACGCGAGCTGTTTGAAAACTGAATGTATCGGAACTGAATGTATAGAATACGGGAGGGGGGAGGGGAACTCGGGAGGGGGGTTCGCGGGACGGGGGAAGCGGGAGAAGGGAGTGAGGAGAGGAAAGGCGGGGAAGGTGGAGTGGGAACGCGAGAGGGGAAGGGGCCGCGGGAGAGGAAGAGGAGCCGGAAGAGAACGATACGTATGGGAAATGACACGCAAAGAGAAAAAATCTTTATTGAGTGGCATAGCAACGCATGCAGGGAACTCGCTAGTATCATATAAAATAGGTTTCCATTTATTTCAAACTTTTTATGATTTTGATGACAACACAATTATTGACCATCAGCGCTATTTTGTTTTTTGACATGGTCACTGTTAAACGGCGATTCTTTGCCCGTTTCAGCTTTTGAATAAAAGTAGGTACCTACCTACCCAATAAAATTTGACGTTTAGATGGATTTTTTAAATATGTGTTTCGCGTAAGGCACTTATTATCTGAAAATCAAAATTATTTTTTAATATTTATTTTAGTACTGCGTTGTGCATTCGAATGAAATGCAAATGAATAATAATAATAATAAATAAATAAAAGAATTTAGAAACCGTTTGTTGGCATGACCAAGTAAAATCAGTGAGTGCTCCACGTGATATAATAATAATATCGATGTGGAGAAGTGAAATGTGTCATGCTACACTGCACAATAATTACACTCGTCAGAACTGAGAATCTATGTAACACGATGTGAAACAAAATAAATGAGGGAGTAGGTACCTATATTGTGTTTGTCAGTCACCTCTTGACTGACGCCCCTATACCTATTCCTACATATATGAAAAAGGCTTGGTTCTGCGAGCAATCCGATTGACAGAGTTCCCGATCAACGAAAGGATTGCGGTCTTTAGAACAAAGGCGTAAGATGGAAATGCTGTGCTTATTCTACCGGTATTTCATTGGAAGATGCTCTGAAGAACCAGGGCCATTGTTTCCATCGGCATCATTCGGTACACAGACGCGAGACACGCCAAACGCGTGTTCCAAATTTGTATACAGTTGATGCCATCACATTTTGGCACATGAGAACTAATTGTTTATACATCTCGTTTGAGTTTAATAGCTAGGCTGTGGGATGATTTTACAGCTTCTGTGTTTCTTCCTTCCTACAACATGGGTCTTTTCACGACTCAGGATTACTAATTTATTTCCTTAAAAAGACCCTCCACACAGTATCCCACCATCCCTAAACATTACTTGAAATGGTTTTAGCCGTTGTTTGGTGACCGGATCTTAATAGGCAGGTACTTCCCAACCTTCCTCCTCCCGATATCCTTCTTTTCCCAACTAGCTTCATCTTCACACTATACCCCATTACGGACTTCATAGTCCCATTGGCTCCGGACAGCTGGGAGCATTTGGGACTCTTGTGCGGTATTTGCAAATAAATAAAATAGGTTGTAAGAATAGCGGATCGACTGCCACACCTCTTTTGGTAAGCGCCCCATTAAAGTGTTGTATTGCACATTTTATTATTGCTGCTTACTCTTTTAGATTTATAATTCAATTCGGTGTTAATCTGGGTGGTCAATCTTGTATTTTTTTTTGTTAATAAAATAATATAAAGTCTATGTAAATTTTAAAAAACTTAACTAATAATATTGGGCATGTTTAAAATACCATCACAAGTCGAATTACCTTCCAAAATGTAATGTTTTTTTTAGGTAAAAAAATTATTAACCAAATAATATTTTTTTAACTATCTTCACACAGGAGGAAAATAATTTTCCTCGAGTACCTAATGTGTTTTCTTTTGGGATGCTGTGTGGAGGGTTTTTTAAGGAAGAGAAGTTCTTGGTCGGATAAAGATATGAGGGATAGATAAGAATCTGGGGTTCAGTGGGTCCATGTCATCCGCCGCCAAGACGTAGACAAAACTCACCCCATGAACCCAAGCACTACTGCTAATTCACCAAACGTAGCGCACCGCATTCCGACCGCAATTTGAAAAGAAATTATGAAACTTTGGGAATTTCTTAATTAAATATTTTTACATACAATGACAAAAAAATGAGTAGACGATACCGTTTATAGTATATTTGACCAATAAAATATGTGAATTTTTTTTTTTTTCGTTATCAGTAAACTTAGTAAGAAAAACGTAAGGTGACCCATTTTTTTAACTTTTCTATGTTTGCATTCAAAATTTTCATATTTCTAAAATTATATATTTATTTTGAATTATAAATTTTTAACGCGTATTTCATCACTTCTCAAAAACAGTTTTAATTTAACGGATCCGTTCAGAAATTTTCCATTTATTTCGATTTTATTTCAAAGCGGAAATATTTTAATCTTCCGATAAAATGGACCCGACCTAGGTCTGATAGATTAAAAAACATTCTTGCTAATCTTTCGTCAACAACCATTACTGGAAAAGGAATAATACTGCAATGAATATTTAAGGTACCTACCAACAACCTAATCCAGATCAACAATTAAAAACCTGAGCTACAGAAACTGGTATAGCCTCATTAATATAGCCATAGAAAAAGCTGTAAAAATATTATACTTTTATTGGGGCTATTGCTATAGTCAGAGTTGTAAATAAATGCTGTAAACTTGTTCTGTGATTCGAGTATAAATATTTATATTATGCTTTCTCAATTCTTACGAAAATGAAGCTTTTGATTCATTATAATTTGAAATATATATTTAAATCTGAAATTATTTACTATTAATTAACCCTGATGAAGTAAGCATTTCTTATAAAATGTATTGGTTTTTTAAACAATAAACGTAGTTATATAAAATATACATAAAACGTGTTTAGTTAATCGTTTTTTTTTTAAGAAAGACAAACATTCCCGGGTTACGAATAACCTGAAAATATTTGAAAATCTCCTACTACCACCATAGTAAGTCGAAAGTGTTGCTTGAGTCGTGATGGAGGATAAGCCAGCTGAGGAATTGAACACGGAACGCCTGGGTGGGACCCAAACGCGATGCTAATTCAACCACTGACCGGTGGAAATTAAATGTTGTCATATGGATAATCTATAAGGAGGATTGTGGAATACCCCCTAAGACATTTAAGTCCTCCGTGGTCGAAGAGTAAGGCTCTTGACTTGCGATCCGAAGGTCACGGGTTAAAATCTCGGCATAAACAAGTAAATTTTACTTGATTGATTTTTGTTTTCATAATTTGAACTTAAAAAAAAACAATATTAAAGGTATATTTGCGTGACGTTCCAGAGTGGAAGATACTCTCAGTATCGCCCTGAAATCTCAAATAAATCTGAAACGTTGCTTGAAATGGCTTTAGCCGTGTTTGATAAATTAAAATGATTTAAATTTAGTTTACAATTTACCCCACTGGAGGTTGGGAGCATTTGGACGCTTGCGCGGTATTCACATTTTTTTTGAAGTGATAGCACCGTTGTGATTTGAAACTCGATGAAATGAAAAATAGCGACACTAAAGGAGACAAACACATACATCTATAGGATTTAGCCTTTAGAGAAAATGAGTTAGTATAATCGGTCTCCTCTTTGCGCAGTGCTTCGTAGCCTCCCCATTCTTATCTACTTTAGTTTTCTGAAGGTTTCACTTCTCCACATGTGAATTGCACACTCTGATTTTTGTTGAAATATGTCACATTGTTCGCTAATTGTTGAATAAAAGGGGAGTGATTTCATTAAAAAGCGAAACCGGTTAGTAACTACAAGTGATATAAAATATAATTGCGCATTTTATGATAATTATGAAAAATCCATTCGCCAACTTTTACAAACTTTTAGCTTTTATTATTAATAAACCAAAAACATAATTTTCTCCTCCTTTCATCTCCAATTTAATTCCATCTCTTCCTTAAATGCTCCAGCCTCAAAATCCCGCGCAGTACTCGCATCAATATAGGTCAAACAACGCCACGAACACGCACCCAGCGCGCTTACACGGGAAAACAGTGTAAACACGTGTCCATAGGACACATGCCCCGCTCCACACAGCATCACCGTCATGAACTTCCTAGGAATAACGAGATATTATTGAAGAGATCTCCACTTTAATTGGCCGGGATGACCGCGTTAACTCCAATGTAGTCGACGCAACACGAAATGATTCTCTACTAACAAAATTGTAAAATAATTTAAATAAAATAGTTGATTGTCATTGTACTTTGTGTGGTTTTATGCGCATTTTGTTGCAGCTATCTAAATACACATTATCAATTTCTTCACTTAATTTATTAAGCTCTTCAACTTTTTACCCACGGTATGCGAAAAAATCCATGTATATTAACGAACGTTGGTGAATCTAACTACAAAACCCTTTTCTAGATACGCAGAAATGTACGGGTTCATGAGATGAGGTTTGTCCGGGTCTTGGCGACAGATGCGCCTGCCCACCAGCTGCATGGCATGCCGGATCGAGAGAGATGGTTGAGGGAGTCCCTTTGACTTCTCTAGCCGTACTCTCTTGGAATATAGTCTTGCACCGCAGTGAGAGGGATGGATTCATATCTCCTGGACACACTGATCCCCAGATTCCTACCCACCCCTTATATCCTTTTCCTTCACAGAACTTCCTCAGCATCCCTAAAGATGGCGTAGATCTTGAGGGGAATTATTTTCCGCGACTTTTCATCCCGCGACATAATATCCCCGACAAAATATCCTCCGACAAAATATGCTACGGACATAACATCCCCCGACAAAATATCTACTAAAACCTAACCTAACCTTACCTAAAAATAATGGGACAACAATAATACAGACATCCTGTAAAGACAATAAATTCAGAATCAGTATTATTTTTGTCCCATTTTACTATTTTTGAACAATGCTGAATGTATTATTTTTGTCCCATTTTTTTTGTTAAGTTAAGTTTTAGTAGATATTTTTGGGGCATGTTTTGTCTGTAGGATATTTAGTCGAAGGTTTTTTTGTATGGGATATTTTTTTGCGGGATGAAAACGTGCATTACCGAGACACTCACCAACAAATATCGTTTTTGTACTAGATCATATTATTACAACTACGTATTTTGATCACGGATATAATTTAGTTCTGTGATTGTGGAGACGAGCACCTTTTCAAGATGACGACACGTCTCCTGGAGTGGGTGACCAACCCAGTGGCCATAACGAGGAAGTGTCCTTTAAATAGTGGCATCCTTAAACGACACAGCACGTCCCATCACACACATCTAGTTCTGTATTCTGTATGTACTCTGTATTCTAACATACCCACATACATCCAGATCTTTAACGTAGGTACCTACTTATAATATTATCATCTGAGTACCAATAAGCGGGATGGACAGAGTTACGAATGAAGATGTTACGGTTTGGATGGAAAAAGATAAAGAAGTTATTAGAACAATAAAAATCTATAAACTTCAATATATAGGACATGTGATAAGACATCGAGAGAAGTACGAGATTTTGCATCTCATAATGCAGGGAAAGATTGCTGGAAGACGTAGAACATCATCTGAAAAATTTGAGACAGTTGTTCGGCCAGCTGTTCTGGGCCACAGTAAATAAAGCCCGCATAGCCAACACGATAGCCAACGTCCGTTGAACGGACAGGGCACAATAAAAAGAAGAAGGGTCTGGAAAAGACAGTGATATAAACAGGGACCTTTAAACTGTAGAATTTGATGTTTTATGAGGATGCCATACAAAATTCCCAAAGAAAGTCTGGACTAATCTGCTTATTAGCCGGTACATCAATTGTTCTTTATTTTCACTTCATTGTTATTTATTTATTTATTTGTAAGAAACAAACAGCTTTAACATAATACATATACAGTGATAAATATATAATTGAACTGGAGTCAAGCCACAGAGGTTTCTTATGCTAAAGTACATCGGAAATGAAGTTTTATTATATTATAATTAATGTTGGGTTATAGGAAGAGGAGAGGAAGAGGAATATAGGAAAAGGATAGGAGATGCTCACGATATATTCTCATATTAATAATCGATCGTACGCGTTACTTCATATCGATATTTCTTAAGGTTTTTACTAAAAATGTCAATGCTGTGAAATTTTGTATTATATTGTGCACATACACGAGGAATTGGGGAGTTTTTTCTAATGTTTGTTCTACAAGAGGGTAAATAAAATAAATCGGATTGCCGGGTTGATCTTGACGGAATATGAAAATTTATTAAATCGGTAAGTTCTGGTGAGTCCAGGCCATTGTTTAGAATTTTAAAGTTATGACAAGCTTAGAACATAAACCGTACACAGGTCATACGCATGGATATCACCACTATTACACATGTTGTCTATGATTGTAATAGAGAAACGTGCTTCTTTGCAGAACCCAACTGTTTATTATCACGATGTTTATTTCTAAGCTTAATTGACTAGTTGATTTTGATAAAGTCCCCAACACCAATTATATAACCAAACAAGGTAAATATTATTTGTTTTGCTGAAATCAGTGCACTTTTCATGACATTGTGGTGAACTAACCTTTGAAAACAAACTGTTCTGATATCGGAACTTTTAAAATCCTTCTGGTACTATCCAGAGTATTGTAGATTGAATATAATCCTTTAATCAAATCATCGACATTCCTCATGGCTCGATGTATCATCGAAGTCCATACTGATAAAAGTAGGCAATTTACGTAAATTTTGGTGTGACGAAATTATCCAATTATTTACGTAAACGGCAATATTGATATATGTATGTCTCTACCATTGCCGCAGGGTCTAAAAAGAAAGCTAGTTTAAATGTATCTTATATTATTTCGTATTATTAAAATATTAAATAACACAAATCAGACCAATTATCGGAGATGTCCACATTGTCCACTGATAGTTCCACTGACTCAAGAAAGTGTTGAGATGTTAGGACTCTGTGCGGTATCAATTCACATAAAAAAATAAGACACCTGACCTCCTGTGTGAAGTTTTTCCTCCATTTTTGTCAATATTTCAATTGCATTACTATCCAGATGTGATGACGTGTTTTTTGTGCTCCGCCACTAGCTCGTCAGATTAAGAATGATTGTGCAAAACACAGAATCGCATAGATAAGTTTGAATCTTATCTGCCTTGCGTTACCGGTATTCGCCGCGATGGTTGGTGGAAGGCTGGTGTTTTTACAATCAGATAAATAGTGGCACGTAATGTCTTCACGGGTCAGATCCGACGACAACGTACACGTAGAGAGACACATGCTAGATGCTGCAGTAGGTATGTATGTATAATGTTACGTAAGTTCTCGGTATTCCTACATCCTATTCTACGTCTTACGTGATGGAGGGATTACGATATTCTTAACACGTAGATTACCAGAATGGGGTACAAATCGTACATGTGGAATAACAATGGCACAACTCAAAACATTTATTTTTTCACGAAAACTTTTTGAATATTTCGTTTGAGGGTATTAAATCAGTTTATCTTAATATACAACAAATCTGGGTTAGTTTTTTTATTTTTTTTTATTTATCTATAATAAAATATATTTACAATAGTTTTATGTATGTGCCTGTCTCACTAGGGTATACCTGTGTCGAGACAGGCGTACAGGTATATAAATGAATATTGTAGTTACAAGGATATTTAAGGTAAAATACATATCACTTTGAATAGAATTAAAACAGAAAGGTGATTGGAAGGGTGGTAAATCTTTTAAAGAGAGTTATTTTATAAATGTTGGAGATGAAGTAGAGAAGTAAATTCTGCCTAACCTATTTAAAGGTCAATTTGACAGGATTCCATTATTTTCATTTATTTTCTAAGGGTTAGGTTGTATGTGAATAGTTATTTTTGTCTATGTGTGATTTATTTTACAGATGTTTGTATTGTTTGTAATAGTGAGGCGTCCAATACTTATAATCCATTTTTTAATATCTTGTTTGAATTTTGTAAAGGAGTCAGTTTGTCTGATCGTAGTTGGTAGTGTATTGTATAGTTTATATATTAATATACAAGCTATGTATTTTACACCAGTTATAACTCGAGAACGGCTAGACCGGTTTTTATGATCTTTGATTTGTTGGATTTGTCTCCACCGGAATAGTAGAATAGCTATTAAAACATCGGAAAAATTGACGAAAAAAAAATTATGAAGAAAATTCTTTTCCTCATACATTTTGTATGGAACGAATTCTCATATTTTGAAAGAGTTGCAGCTATATTGTGAAAAATATAATATTGTTTGTGAATTCCAAAATTTCAAAATATCAAATAATGTGAATGCGCTGATTGTTTTGCTTTTGTACTTGAACATATAATGCTGCCCCTCTTTCTTACACACTAAATGTCAATACCAGTCAATATGTGTATCTGCACTCTTCCAAAGGAAAAATACAATCATTTTAATAAATCTACACACGCATAAAGAAAATAAAACGCAATTACCATAAGTAAGTAAGAAAATCACAAAAAATAGTAATCACAAGCTAATAAGTTAACACAACAGCTATTGATTCTGAGGTGGTACGACGTTCGCCGGATCGGCTAGTTATCTGATGAAAAACATTGTTTAACAAAAGTTGGGAAGCTGTCATGTAATTTCGTCACATATCTTTTGTTTTTGAAATTTCAATGATCATTGTGCCACTATTTTTGCTGAATTCGAGTAAAATATTATATTATAAAATGACATTTTCGCTTTTAAGGTAAGTATAATATGATATCCAGGAATATTTCTACATACCTACTTAACTCAAAGATGCAATTGTTTTACTAGTTCCACTATTATCGCTGAAATATGAGTTTCATTGCAACTCAGAATCAAGTCAAGTCAACACCTCTTTGAAAAGTCATTAAAAGCTGTTAAAAAAATTTGAAAAATAGCCCATAACCTAACCTATTTAACTAATTTTTCATTTTTTTCATCACTTTTAATGACTTATCAAAGAAGGTGTTGTGTTAATTTCATTCCGTTTGTCCGGTCACCCAAATGTAACCTAACTTTAATGTATCATAATAATTAGTCTATGATTAGTTCTCACATTATTTTACTTATCTGTGGGCTCTTCGGATCACATGGTCTCATTTCCGAGATTCGCCGAAGGTAACCGAATGTAGATGTGCAGTATTTATACTTCGAGAGCTCATCAAACAAAAACTAGAAAGGGCGGTAATCTTAAGAAATACCTACAATTATAAATTACCATACGACAATAAACAGTAACTGTAGGTAATTCAAAGAACCCAAGTCTTTCAGCAGGCGGGTTTAACTCCGACCCAAAACGTGGTCAGAATCTTTGGGTGACTTCACAAGTCCACTTCGATTTGTTTATGGTCACCGGCTACTAAATCAACCAATAGGAATCTTTTATTTTTGTTGCATTTTTCTGCTTTATTTACGTTTGATTGACAATTGACATTTACATTTCCGACGCAATAAGTAACGATTATGAACTTTGGGAATTCACGATCAAATAAAAAATGGGAGAACAGGACCCGCAATTGGAACAAAATTACAGGTGGGAGTCTTCCTTTGGTTGTTATTTCAGTGTTCCTAAAGTATTTTTTGAAATGTATTGCTTAATTGTATTTTAAACTGATGTACCTACATGTTTCCGTTTTCAGAACATATTTATGTTTCACCTGGGATCTAATAATTGACGCTATCCAACATCACGATTACATCTTAAAAAAGTAAATATGTTTTCTATATTGCATTTTCTTTTCTTATTTTCAACATTTTTATATTTTTATCAGTAAATTAATAAATTTATTCGTATTTTTCAGTGGAATCTGAACCAACAAAACTTTACTTGTTTACAATATAACATTCTTTATCCACACTTCAATACATTCGCTTCTGTTTCTGGAGATGGTTACATGACGTTAAGGGAAATACTATCAGTCATGGTGCATGATGCAGAGGTAATTATTATTTTTTTAACTTTCATTTTACAAAAACGTCAGTCAAATTTAATGTATTTGAGTAGGCTTCTTTATATAAGTAAGTAGGTATCCTAGAACTTGGTTTAATATGAGAGTTATCATCAATTAAAAGTTAAAAGACATGGGAGGAAATGTAACTACATACATACATAGGTATGTACTATAATACACATACACAAATACAATAAAAATTGCATTATTTTTCAAATTTCCATAACTGAACCAATGTAGTTTTTAGAAAATATAACTTATCCTATTTTTTATGATTTCAGGGAAAATATGGTGAGCTGAGCTACTTTAAATGCCAAATAAACAAATATTATGTTTTTTTGAGCCCCTTATGAAGAATCAAATATCTCATGCAAAGTATTGTCTCCGTGCATCTTGGAAATATAATAAATTTATTTTTACTTGCCGAAAGATATAATAGGTACGTTCAAAAGAGAAATTTATCTTTAAAACAACGTCCTCATGTGGCAATTTGCTACAGAAATATAGCCTGCTTATATTGTATTCTTGTTTAAAATATGTACATGTAATTGTGAGTTTTAAATTTTTCTTTTAAAAGATGAAAATATTTTAAATTCAGTAGTTTTGTAGGAACGCATAATCATATTTTAATTATATATTCTTGTATTTCCTTTTTCTACATGTTTATAATAAAATTCTTATCATGTAATTACGAGTTTTATTTTTAAAATAATATTTTAGGCTAATGATTTGGGTGGTATTGGGTAGGTACAGAAAGAAAATTATATTATCTATGGTCGCGCATTGTTCTGTTGTTGCTTTCTCTATCTTCGTCTATGGTGTGTGACGTCACAGGTGACAAAATTATTGCATTTTGGTGGTGAAATAGTGACCAAAATATTTACGTACTAAAGCCCGAAGTTATCGATCTAGTGGGTGGTTTGGTATATTTATGTCTTTCAGTAAGCATCCTGTATTACTGGAGAAGTAGTACATAGGGGATAATACTAATCCCAGTATTTACAAATAACGAATGTATCTGAAGAGAAAATTAGAGATATAACACTAACCTAACCTAAAATGTACAAAATTCTAACCTAACCTATAAATTATGCTAAACTAACCGAACTCTTATGCAAGTAACTAACTTAACCAATAATATACCTAAATGTACAAAAATATTACTAACCTAACCAAACCCGTAGATTACCAGAATGGGGTACAAATACACCTTCATCAATACCCTACTTAGCATAGTTTATTTAAAAATGTTTTCGGATCAGAAAATAAATATTTAAATTTTCCACATTGTACAATACAAGAAACTGTTCATAAATACGTAATCTGTGAGGTATACAATAGATACCTACCTACATATAAAAAAAATTCTTCACCAGAAGAATCTAGAAAAACCCAGTATTTTTTCGGAGATGACTAAAATATTATGATTTTGACAAAACGCCGTCCATCTTTCATAGAAAAATTGTGCTAGTTTTAGAAAGCAGGCTATTTTTATAGTATTTTTAAACTTGATCAGCCTTACCAAAAAAACGCCTTGAAAATTTTATTCAACTGATAAACGACCGTGGATGTAAAAACATTACAAATTAAAAACGGACAAAAATAACGCAAAAACTCGTAATTGGTCATTAGTCATTATAATGCAAAATATGGAACAAAAACATTTGTTGAAAAAAAATGTCTTGTGGAAAAAAAATTTTCCCGCGAGTAAAAAATCAATGCAGCCAACAAAACGTCATTATCTTATTAGTAAAGTTGCAGATATACCGTTTAATCTGCAACCGAACAAAAACACCGTTTAATGGTCGTTAAGTGTTTTTTTTATTAGTAAGGCTGTATATTTTCCTACAAACTCACAATCATGGAATTAAGAAGAAAACTGTTAGTGATATCAAATGTTCCATTTGGCCCGTTAGCCCAGCGTTCTATCTCCCTCACACTCGCCTGAAATCGTAGTTCTCCACCCCATTTAATTTTTGTAAACTCAGTCTTGCACATACAGTTGAACAAATGTGAACCAGACTAAAGATATTGAAAAGTTTGTTCTAAACTGATTAATGAAAAAGATATCCAGTGATTGATAGTTTAGATCATAAGATGTTTTCTCACTGGGCCTTTTTTAAGCATTGCGTTGTTTGTGGGTTGAATTGTTAATACATGCAGACATACATAAGTACACGATACGCGTGCATTGTTGAAGAAACGCTGGCCAAGGTCATCATGTCATGGCTAATCCTCATCAGATTGAAATAAATCATCAAGCAAATCATTGACTGTGAAGAGTTAGGGCCAGTTGTTTCACATAAATTCAAATGTAAGATTGCCATCAATTGGCCATTCAGCGGTAGTTTTTTTGTGACATTTGTAAGGTCCCCGTTAAACGTCGATTCTATATGCGTTTCAGGTTTTTATCAAATTGTAATAAACTGACATCATGATAGTTGTCCTCTTCTGCTGATCACAATTTATTCAAACGCTGAAACGGACTTAGAATCTGCATTTAACAGGAATCTTTCAATTGTCAAAAAAAGCGTTGAATTACCATTTGATGACAATGTTACATTTGAATTTCTGTGAAACAACCTGGATGGATTTTGAGGCTTTTGAAGAAATCGAAGCGGATGCGTTTGCCTATCTAATTCGTGGCGGGCCGGATCGGAAAAGAGACAGGTTGAGGGAGACATAGCCTAACTCCAGCCGGACTCTTCCGATCCATCGATCAGCACCGCAGTGGGAAGAATGGATTCATGCGTCCGTCACTCCTGGACATATTGAGCCCCAGATTGACCCTCCCCTCATATCTTTTTCCTTTCTAGAACTTCCTCTACTTCCTTTTCCTTAAAAAACCATCCCCAAAGATGACATAGGCTTCGAGGGATTTTTGAAGTGAAACTTCTATAGCCCCGCTGTGATTTGGATGAAACAGAAATGACGATTACTGCACCTGCGACGCATCAACTGCACTCATTGGCAGCTTTGATTATGATGTCACTTTTAAATGCTCCTATTGGTTGAGATATGAAACGGAAATTTCGCTAGGTCTGCGCTCATTGGTCGCTTTGATTATGACCTCACTTTTCAAATATTGGTTGAGATTGTTTTGGTAAAGTTTCGCTTCTATCGCACGCGAATATTTTTCCTCGAGGCTGCCTGAGTGGAACCAATCTAAAAAAAGAGTTAGGTTAAGTTAGGTTGGATAAGGTAAGATTAGGTTAGGTTATCTAACGAATGGAGTAGTAGATAACTTCAAACTTGCTATATTTTCAGCATTAGGACTGTCGCAATGCTATCATACGATTCCAATATATCAAGTTAAATAAAAATGACATAAGCTTTGAGGTTTTTTTCCCCAGGCCCTCCGCGTTTAAACAAAGCGTCAGGTGAAGTTAGGTTAGATTAGGTTAGGTTATGTAACGTATGGAGCAGTAGATACCCACAACCTTGCTATATCTTCAGCATTAGGACTGTCGCAATGCTATCATCCGATTCCAATCTATCAAGGTAGACGGAGCTATAGTATACGTGCAATAATTACCGCCTGGCTCATGCAAAAACTGCATCGGCATCACTGCATCCGTGGGCTGAGCGATAGCTGCACTTTTGTCGGTCTGCAAGACAGCGCCAGAGTTACCTGCACTCCGCTATACAATATACAGTGTACCTAGACTCCGGTGCTTTGAGCAGACTGGTAAAGGGAACCTTGGCACAGTAAGCGGTATGTTATGCAACAAGTGTTTGATGTGACCATTCTTCGGCTGTTGATTGAGGGACTAATGATTACAATTAAATGGATACTTAGCTAAGTTTTACAGCAATCTTGTTTTGTGAAATGTCACAATAAAAGATTAAAAAAAAAATTAAATGAAAACAAATCACTTTGTAAAATACAACTTATTTATTTCCAAATAATTATCTACATGTTTCGTGTGGTGTTTTACAAAGTGATTTCTTTTCATCTAGTTAAAATGATGCCACAAATGATTTTGCAAAGACTGAAGATGATTTTAACGTATTTTAACGAAGCTCATGAAATTGATTTGAACACACTAGAAAAATTGGGGGTGAATTTTTGGTACAGAAAGTTTATGTGATTCATACCGATTTAAAATAGTACCAATATCGCTAATTTACATAGGAACCATTAAAATTAAGAAAATATTTATTATAAGCAATAATTATCAGCCTGAAACACTCACCTGCATTAAAAAAATCTTCCGAGAAAAGATACTGGCCGCCAACGGGACTCGAACCCGTGACCCTCTGATTGCCGATCAGGAGCTCTGAACCACTGAGCTATGGCGGCATAGCTCAGTGGTTCAGAGCTCCTGATCGATGATTATTGCTTATAATAATTGTTATCTACCTTTGTGCTATGCATTAAAATCTTGTCTTAAACGTTAGTTTATCAATTAAAAATAATAATTAAGAAAATGTTGTTATATTGTCGATTCCGCATTATTGGAACTCACCGGGACTCAAACATTGTGTGCCAAATGGCTGTACGAAATAAACGAAGCAAAGGAGCTAATATATTATTTATATATAGTACCTAACTCTAATGTGAAAATTTACGTGTTAGCGAATATAAATAACGATAATATTGTGATTTTGATAAATGGCACCATTCAACATTCTTCCACAAAACAAACTTCAAAATGCTGCCAGGAGCCTAAAAAAATGTTTATTACCATAATCCCTACTTTAAAAGATTCATATTAATATGCCCAACATTATTCCATCAATAACTCAACATTGGTAGTTTTGTTGGATACAACATTATTCCGGGCAAGGGTTCAATTATTGAGTTTTGTAGCAAGATAGCACGCTGAATTATATGCACCCTCTTGGCAGTTAATCTCTCGCGGTACTAACGGAAATGGTTTTTATGGTCGCAGGAATAAATTATTCACATTTTATAGTAGATATTACTTTTCAATTTTGCCTAAGAACACATTATACAGCCGCCTGATCTAAACTGCGTGGAAAATGTAAGCGATTTTATAAACACGTTTAATATTACAATGTTTAGAGAATACACTAACAACTAATGCAGTTAATAAAGCGATCTAATTATAATATTTATGTTTGTACAAGAAATATTATGGCTTCATACTGGTACATATACCCCCTTACTAATTAAAGTGTTTTAAATACCATTCACCATAATTTAAGGTAGTTTATCGGTTGTGTAAAATTTAAAACACGTTTTTTACTAAGTCCCATAATAATTAAAGATCTGTTAGATCAGCATGGCTCTACACCTACGAGTAAGTAAGCATTCTACACGATGCTTTTTTAACGATTTTCAGAAGAAAACTATATCGCGACCCATGTCATCAGAAAATTCTTTTGTTTTATAACTATACAGTAATAATTATTATCAAACTTACGATTTTATTCAGAATTACGGCTATTAGGAAAGTTAGACGGTCTCCACACGGTGCTGCCGCAGCACCAACTGCTGCAGAACTTTAGCTGACTACAGACTATACGATTTTTAGTCAGTTCTTCGGCAGTTGTTACTGCGGCAGCACCGTGTGGAGACCCCTTAAATTTGATAAACTACTTAATCGTTGATAAATGGCAATACCTTCACAAAACAATAGAACGCAACATAGAGTCGTCAACTTGCAAAAAAACCCTCTCCATTTTTTTGGAAATCAGTGGATCTCCCGAAAAGCTGTTTAGAACACTTTTAATATAAAAACAAAATCTTTAATGCTAAATATCAACATAATTAAACACTATTCGTTTAATATTTAGGGAAAAACATTAATTGTTTATTTATTTTCATTATTTCAAACACTTTTTTTAATGCATCTTAACCAGCAGAAAGTCTATGAAAACATTTGTCATTTACTTTTGACGTTACTGTAATTTATTTAATTTATAATACAATTAAATAATCTATACACATTAGACCACTAAATTTGATAAAAATATACCAATCCAAAAAACGTTTGACTTTTTTTTATATTAGCTCCACGCAAGTTGCCCAAAGGAAAATAATTAATAAGGGTTAAATCTTTGGGGATATGGATATGGGTATATGGTTTTTTAAGGAAAGAAAGGAAAATTATATGTGACGTTGGTAGAAATCTGGGGTTCAATGCGTTCATTAAGTAACGTGCGTATAAATACATCCCTCCCACTGCGGTGCAAGACGATTAGTCAAGAGGTCTAATGGTCTCCCTTAACCAGTTTCTCCCGATCCGATAAGATATCTATCGGCAGCAAAAACCTAGACTAACCTTATCCCATTAACCCTGGCACACCTGCTAAGAAACAAATGTAGCAAACCACTTTAGATGACCTATGGCAGAGGGGTTCATTATCCAATATTTTTTTTATTTTTTTTTAGTAGCTATATATTTATTATTTTTTTACATTTTTGTATTAAACATGTTAGGTATATATAAAAAAAAATAGAAATTATATTCGTTGTCTTCCTCACTAGGAGATCCTGTGCTGAGGGGGCTATGCTTTGGATTAATTTTCGGCGACTTCGAAGATTTAACTTCTTGGTTTCGATAGGGTTTTCCAGAAACTTCTACGACGATGGTTTAAGTATACTAGTAAGTTCATTTTCCGATAGTTCCTTCAGCCAGCATTTAATGCTATGTATCTATTCAATGTAGCTATTTTTTGTTTTAATTTGTTTGATACTAAGTGAGAGTTTGTTATTTAACTTGACTGCTAAAAATTCAGATCCTCTTTGTCCAAACGAAGAGTTACACTTTGGTACATTAAGTATGTCTGTTTGTTTGGCTCTGGTTTTATGAGAACGTGAGGTATCTGCCTCTGAATCATTTTTGAGGTGATGTACTAGAATGTTTTTGGCATAGATTTTCTGTATGCTTGGAACATCAAACTGTTTAAAAATTTCTATTGTTGACGTCCTTATTGGGACCTTTAGTATGGTCTTTATGATGCAATTCTGAGTTACCTTCAGTTGCTTTATGTGTTAAGATGCTGCTGAGCCCCATCCTATTACTACATATTCCAAAAATGGATCCAACATACAAGGACGTTACCCAACGTCCCCGTTAAACGCATTAATACATAGTATATCTCTATGGTTAAACGCCGATTTTCACATCGTTTTAGTTTTTGATCTAATTGTTTGTTTATATTTGTTAATTTTATTTTCAAAAAGTTTCTATTGTGTATATTTTTTGTCGACAAGTCCTCTTCACCTTAGTATTATTATTCAAACATCCTGTTACCTGTTTTGATCTAAAGTCATTGAAAACAATATTCATATATTTGTACATATATATGTCGTTTCGCGGCAATATGTCGGAAAGTCAGAACGCATGAGCAGCCGTCATTCGTCGCAACTATTATTTATTATTATTTTTATTATTGTTGTATAGTTTTGTTGAGCAACGGTAGGTGGCTGGTACGGCAATCACATGCCGTGACGCGACACTCATCCGTGTTCCTGTTGCTTCTTCGACTAGCACTGGACGGCCGGGTGTTCAATAATAAACAATTAAAAATACTATTTTTTAACAATATAATATAATACATCAAACTTATTTCCACTTAGATACATTTTTAGATTTTCACGGCCAAAAGTTTTTTCGTTATTTGTTACACATTACACATCTGCCCTGATGATGGATACTGTAACGCTGTCCGAAACTTTGGCTAAAGAAGAACATAGCGCAGCACGACATAACACCATAAAAATAAATAATTAAAATTATTTCCACTAAATTTATTTTTTACCATAACCGGTTTCAGCCCATTAAAGCCATCTTCAAAATGGTACAAATGTTTCTTAAGATGAAGCCATACGAAATAATGCCAAATCATACAAAATCATGTATTTTTGCTTTGAAAATTTGATCGCTTAGAAGTATTATAGATACTTCAATTAAATACTGCAGGTAGAAAATATCTTGGCCTATAAAAATATCGGATTTTTTTTCCTTTCGGAAGTCCTTTAATAAACCTAGAAAAAAATAAAGTATTATATCTATAAAAAAACACTTTCAAGTGCAAACTCTCCTACCTATGAAACCCTTTTCGGAAATGGTTTTATTGTATAATGTAGCAAATTCAGTTTCTTTTATAATAATCGCAACAAAAATTGATATTTACACCCGAACTTCAAAAAATAAAATAAAATATGCATTTTCTCGTTGTTAATTTTGACATCAATCAATACGGCCAGCACTCGACGATATTGGATTATTAAAGTGAACCTCTTGCCATCGGCGTAAGAACCATGCACTTGGCACACCCATTTCGTATCAGTAGACGTCCTAGGCTCCGCGTCGCTTGGTTCCATAAAATTAATTTTAAATGTCCTTGTTATTACAATAAACAATGCGTAAAAAAGGAGTTAATATATGATACAGGCCTTTACAAAATCAACCTGTAAAAAAAAATTCTCAAATACCTTTTCCAACCTTTCCAAAATCTTTTCTCAAGTATTTTTAAACTCCTTCCAAAAAGAGGCGTGGATTACGATTTCGATTTTTTTCTGGACTATTGGATCACCTTAATTTTCAGTTCACATAACATATGGGGGAGGGGAGTGGGGTAGTCCACAAGGATTTTATTCAATTTGTATGATTTTTGCATATTTGTTGCCATGTCGTCTTTGACGATGGGATTTGTAGTTATGTGACTATTACTAATAGATATAATTATCTCGGGTTTATAGATTACTGATTACTTTAATGTTGTCTGAGGAATAATGGAAATCCACCACGATTTATTTATCAGTAGATGCCAAAAATAGGAATTTTAAAAAGTGCACTTTTTTATTATTTTTTTTCTTTTTCATTAGCTCCACACAGGTGGCCCTGGGGAAAATAATTCCCCTCGTGATCTATGTCATCTTTGGGCTGTGTGGAGGTTCTTTTTAGTAAAGGAAGAAAAGAAAGCTATGAGAAGGAAAAAGTTATGAGGGGTGTGTAGGAATCTGAAGGTCAATGTGTTCAGGACCCACTGCGGTGCAAGGCGATGTTCGGAGAGAGTCCTGCGGAGAGATCAAAAGTTTTCCCTCAACCAGTCTCTCCCGATTAAGCCTTCCATGCAGCTGGTGGGCAGATGTATTAACCGCCAAGACCCTGACAAACCTCATCCCATGAACCCGGGCACACCTGCTAAATCACCCAACGTAGCGAACCGCTAGGGGTGATCTGAGAAGTGTTGGTTATCCAATAAATGGTTCCTAAGGTACCGGTACTCATTCCCACCTCCCGAAGTAAAAAAGGTGCTAAAGTTGCATGATTCTTTCAAGAAATGTATGTATTGAAGTCATGATAAGATATAGATTAAAAAAAATATATTATCTTTGATATATACTTTTTTATCACCCTATCTTAATATTACAATGCCTTGCCTACAAAAGAAACGTGTTTTTATGCCGATTCCGACAAATTTTTATTACTTATACAAAATGTTATTTTTATCCCCGCGTTTTTTATGTAATAATAATTTTCCCGACGCGCACCGTTGCCCGCCGACACACACATGCACAGTCCCGCCCACTTGGCGTTTGTCAAAAGTCCCATTGTAATGTCGCGCAGCTTGGCCGCGCGGAACGCCGTGCGTTTGGAATGTGAACCGCGGTGGACACTAAA
Organism: Limnephilus lunatus; assembly: GCA_917563855.2. Lineage (NCBI taxonomy): Eukaryota > Metazoa > Arthropoda > Insecta > Trichoptera > Limnephilidae > Limnephilus > Limnephilus lunatus. Next base: position 26,171,498 of record OU830596.1, read on the forward strand.
TTTAGTAGCGTACACTAGTGGGAGTTTTGTGAATGGCGAACGCTAATGTTACGAACAAAGCGTTAAACTGACCGCCGAGTAAAATTACCGATTTTTTCATTGAAATGTTTTCCCATTGAAGCGTTTGTCATATTTAATAATAAAAAAGCACTTTGTGACAATATGATGCTACTAATAATGAAAAATGTTACATTTTCATTATTTTCAATGTTATGATAAATGACATTAAAAAAAACAATTGTAAACATGTAACGTTAATAACTATGCAAAACACGAAATGAATACTAATAGATCAATTTAACTGATCATTTAATGATGTCTAAATGCAACTGGAAAACCTTGCAAACGGTGAACTCTGGTGTCATGCAATTCTGACCTGTTTTTTAGTCTCAAATTTCCAAGCAAAAGCATTTATTTTTAGCTCTCTTCCATCACGACCTACAAAGCTTTGAATTTTTTTCTTATCTGCCAAAAAAATACATTTCTTTATGCATATATAGTAAGACAATTGGAAATTTAAAAAAAAAAACAATAAAATAGACACCTGTCTACTTTGTCGAAACTGTCTAAATGAGATATGAACATAGGTGATTTTTAATCTGTCGAACTTTTGACTAAAAAGTACAAAAATTTACCAAATAAAAATAAATAAATAAATCTATTAAGTGAAGCGATATTTTACATACATTTTGAAAACAATTTTTTTTTATTTCAAAATATAGAAAACCTGAAACAAAGTATCTAAAACAAATTACTGGGAAATTATTCAAAATTTTATAAATGCTACCAAGAGTTATTCTCTGTCTTTTGTGAGATCGTTATCGAGATAACGGACGTGATCTCCTGTCAGATTTGTGTGATTTTTACATATTTACTATCACATATTTTAGTTTAGATAGTTTTAAACACGAATTCCTGCAAGTGTGCATGATTATTTGTTCACTTAATGTACGTTGTACATAGAACAAGCAAAAAAATCACACAAATCTGACAGGAGATCACGTCCGTTATCTCGATAACGATCCCACAAAAGATAGAGAATAACTCCTCATATATGTTCTTGTTTTTACAACATTTTTAATTTTCCGGCTTTTACGATGAATTTTAGTTACAAATTTTGCTGGATGGTGTTTAAATCAATCAATGAAATGGCCCCGCCTTACATCTCTAAACTGTGTTTCCCGGAAAATGCTGGTCCGAGGCAGTCACACCTAGATCAGCAACATCATCAGCTATATGCAGACTAATGGAACCTAAACGCAAGCAAAATACTAAGTTTGGAGATCGGGCTTTCGGACTGCCTAAGGCTTGGAATAAACTCCCTCCAGAACTTAGATGCATAACAAGCCCAACAGAATTTAGGTCCAAATTATAAACCTACTTAATTAATTAATAATCTTATTTTTTTACATTTTGAAAACTAATCATTTTATTTCAATGTTCCTGAAACAAAACATCGAAAATAAATTACTGATAAATTATTCCAAATTATATAATTGCTACCTAATATTTTTGTATTTTTCCAAAAAATTTCATTTTTTGGTTTACACGATGAATTTTAGTTACGATAAATCTTTTTTTATTTTTATTATAAGAATTTGTCCGCAACTTTTTGTCATTTGATGTAAAAAATGGAGCCGCCGATGGCTAAATTAAAAACGCATCAATACGGCATGAGTTTAGTCTTGCGTGACGCCTTATTCTGTTAGGGAATGGCGTTTTATTGTTTACAGAAATATTAAATTGATATTATCTACCTATACATCTATCAAAACACAGTTTAAAAATAATAATAATTTTAGGGTTTCGGCCGATAAATTTTTATTTTTCGATTTTATAAAAAATGAAAAATTATTGTGTTTAATTTTTTTAATCATTGAGAATAGCTAACCTATTCTAAACATCCTCTTTCCAATCCACTTGCTTCTGGAAAAAGGGTGCAAATTTCACGTCACCGGAGTTCACAGTTCAGACACAGTTTTTAGATAGATAATTTTCCGCTTATAGTCCAACTATTTCTTAAGATGATCCACTATAATATAATAATATAATAAGTCCTTTATTCTGAACTTTTGATAGGTATAAATACTAGACATGTTTTTGTTTATTATAATATTTCGAAGCTCAGTTTGCCTCTTGGCATAGGCCTCCTCTAACATTATTTCTTCGAGAGCTTTTTCAAGCTTCATGTAGTTTTTATTTATTCTTTTTTCTTTCTTTCTTCGGTTCTAAGGGCTCTCGTACTTAAGGTTGCAATATTGAGTGTTTTGTTTCTTCTTTTGTTAGAGGGTGGTGGTCTATATCTCCCGCGGGGACCAGCCGAATTGGGAGACTTTTTGTTAATATGTTTTGATTGTTACTTCTTGTTGGTATTAGTATTGTTTGTTACCGATTTTCCGAGGCAATTATTAGTTTTTATGGAGTATTTATTTGTGAGTCAGAACTTGTTCGGTTGAGATAGTTCAGTGTGTTAGGTCTGGAGATCTCTTTCGTGCTAGTTTTGAGTAGAGATTGGGAGGGAATGCTCAATATTTTGTTTTTATTTACTTTATTTTGTGGTGATGACTTGGGAGAATCCGAAGTTCCTCGTTTTCTCTTTTCGGTAATGTTGTCCTTCGATTTTAACACTATCAGTTTGTCATATCTTATGTAAGCAATGTTTCCCTTCTTTTTCTCATCTTCTAGTTGAGGTTGTAGCTGTTTCCGTTTTTCCAGGATTTCCTTCGAGTAATCTTCTTTCACATTAATACCTGACGGGAGGTTTGTCTTGTTCTTGAGTATAAGATGTTTTTTCCATTGGGTCGTGATAGAGGCTACAACCGGACGATTCTTGTTTTCGCTTTGTTTCCCTATTCTATACACGTTGCTAATTTCTTGGATGTCCAAGTGTACTCCCACGTCTACTATGAGGCCTTTAATGCAGTCTATTAGGTCTCCTTCAGATTTTCCCTTCTCTTCTATTCCAAAGAACACCAGGTTATTTTTACGTTTTTCTCTGTCTACTGCTTTAAGTTTTTGTTCTAGTTCTGATACTTTATTTTTAAGGATATTGTTTTCCTCAATAATTGTTTTCATCTTCTCATCCAGCGCTTCCATCACATTTTTGGTTACCGAACGAGTTATTATTTCGGCTTGTTTCTCTAATTTCTCGTCAAGTTTGAATAGAAATAATTCCATGTTTTTGTCCATTTTGTTTGTGTTTTTATAAAAGTGTTAAAAAATTGCTGTATTCGGCTTTACGCCTGAAAGTGGGCAATCGGTCTTACTTGACTCGATTTGGAAACAAAACAGAGCTACCGTGTCGAGTTTTTATGTAGCAATTTTTGGTTAATTAGCACAAATTAAGCACAGACAGTTTTATACAACTTTTCACTGAGATTGTATTTATGAAATCCACTACTCTCTTAACCGAAAAGTTTCTTTTTTATTAACGAGATAATCAGAGATATGGTTTGTTTGTTTTGTGATAATTATTGTTTATAAGAAAAAAAATGGACAAATGTTCACTAAAAAGAGAATTTCACCAGTTGAGAGTAATCACATTCGACGCGGAATTGTCACTTTACTAGGATTTAAAACATTCACTTATTTTATTCGGTCCTCTAGGCCGATGTATTTATTTCCAAAGTCACTTAGCTGTCACTGTTGTCAGAAATCAAATCAAATAATCTAAATTACTAAGTTTTAGACGAATAACATTCTCACAGAGTAATTCGCGGACTCTTTATCCGATGGTTATACTTTTTTGCGTGTTAGTTTGCGATTTTATTGTTTTTAAGCGTAACAAACAAGAGATTTGACAGAACGCGCCACATATGTTATTGTTGCCTCGCCACATATGTTATTGTTACTAGATGATCCACTAGTCCTGGAGAAATTCGACATCGTAATCCACGCCTCTTTTTGGGAGGAATTTAAAAATACTTGAGGAGAAGTTTTAGGAGAAGGTATTTGAGAGTTGTTTTTCAGCCCATGTCCATGGCAGTGTCCATATGTCCTTGATGCATTTGCATTTGATGCATATGATCCTTGATGCATTTGAATAAAAATATGTTTATACTTTTGTTATTCGGCGGTACATCCTCTCTGCAACTCTGTACACCTCCTCAAGGACACTTCTCTCTCTCTCTGGTTTCAACCCTGGGATTGGTTTGCAGCAATTTCCTCTTATCTTCTCTTGCATTCTTCCATGTCTTGTGCGGCTCTTTTGAATTCTTACAACAGTTATATTTTGTATGCGTGTATTCCGTATTTTCCCCAAGCTGACTATATATTGTATATAAGTGTGCCGCAGAACTAACTTTACTTTTGATATACTGGCATACAGAGCTCCGGGCCAAAAAGGCACCTTTCTCTTTCTTCATGTGTTACGAAGGATTTGTTTGGGTTTTTTGTGAGTGGATTTTAGGTTTTCATCTTACTGGGCGAGGCAGTTGATGGACGCGTTTCCATGGGTGGAAATACCCGCGTAAAATGTTTTCGCAAGACCTAAGATGTAAACTTTAAGGAGAGGGTCTTCAGAGTCCCGGTGGAGTTGGAAAACCCTTATCCATTTGGGGTCTCTGATGGTTGTTCTGATGGCTTTATTTTGAAATGTTTGCAGTTTTTTCAAGTGGGATTCTGCGGCGTCGGCCCAAATTAGGCTTGCGTAAGTAGTTTGGAGGGCTAACTATCATGGAACAAAAAAATTACAATATCCCAAAAGTCAAACAACATAAATCTCTCGGTTGATAAAGCCTTTGTCGGGACTGGACATAAAGAATTGCTCACTCACTCTGTAATTGTTATTCAACATAATAATATCATTTACGACATCATGCAATAAAAAAACTTCTCGTTAACATTTTTTTTATAGTGCCGATGCGATGCCAATCAATAGTGCATTATTTATTGCTTGCGGTTAAAACGAGGTAGCTTTTTACAGAAATTCGACAAAACACTTCAAGGTCAAATAAAGGAAACATAAGGAATGAGGAATTATATTTTTTACAATAACCTAACCTCATCTCACCTATCTTAACCGATTTTTTTTTTGCATTAAGTTTTCACAGAAAATCATTTTTAGTTTAGAGTTAGTAGGAAAATGTGTCAAATTTTACGTATTAAGGTTATGCACTTTTGGTATTCCGTAGACCGCATGTATCGTAGACCGTATGTATTTCCGATTAGACAGTATGGCGCGAGCACGGTTAAGAGTTGAAGATGGCGCCTTTCCTTGTGTTTTCCCTGGGACTTTGTCAGCTTTTAAATTCAAAGATAAAAAGTTTACAACTAGTTTTGATGTCGAACAAAATCTTAGAATGTGTTTATTTTATTTTGATAAACTATTTTACGATGTAATAATCAACTATTTACCAAGTACAAGGTTTCTTGTTTTAACATTCTTAACATTTCGAAAGAGGGGAACCTACCTGCCTTTACAAAAAATAAGGTTATGCTATCGATATACAGTACAAACTGAATATCGATGGCATAGAACATATTCGATACAAATTTATAAAACATCTTACTCTCAAACTCAACAATAACTTCGAATTTAAACATTTCAAACTCTGCAACAAAGGCGAGCAGACATACACGCCGCACAGAGCTATTCCACACGCCTAATTACAAAAAAATGCAGCAACTAATTCGCCAATTAACCATGCTCTTCATATATTCTATAATATTTGCCTAAACTCTAACATCGACATTTTCTCCGATTCACTGCCCAAATTTAAAAGGAACATCAAATCAATGATATAAACAGTTCAATGCGCATACATATCCCTTCACAGATGACCACTTTTCACACCTACAAACATACTCTCTCAAACACACACACCTAAACACTACACACAATCACCCGATAATTACTAAATATATGTACCACAATTAAGAGAAACATATCGTAGAAACCCACCATGAAATATTAATTATTATCTGTAAATTGTTTAATGACAGTAACCATCGTACTGTTTTTTTTCTATATTATAAAATAAATAAATATGAAAAATGAAAATTGCTTAAGTACCTAATAAAGAGTCATTAATGGCCATTATCTAGCCAGCGGCCAAGAATTCATATTTCGTCGAAAGATTTTCTTACGATCGTACAAGACGGTTCCAATGAGAAGGATTAATTATTCTCTGTACCAGCTTGTTTAAATAATAACTCAATATGGTTTTTATCATTTGACCATTACATTAAAAAATACTGAAAGGCGCGATGATAAAACTATTAAAATGATGTACTTTTTGTAATTATTTTTTGATTATAAGTATTTATAATTTTTCAATAATGTCTAAGCAAAATAATTGTGTAAAAAAAATATTAAATATATTACTTTGTAAGACCGTAAATAAATAGACAAATTGAAGTATTTTCGTCACAAAACACGTGTGCAGATCTTTTTTTAAATGATTTTATCTAAACTAAAATTAAAATTCTGAAACTTAGCTTTCCCAGATAATTTATTGATTTATTTTACTGCATGATTATATGATTTGAAATGTGTGTTGTATAATACAAAATTTTGTTTGAAAATTTAACAAATCTGCCAACGACCTACGGTAAAACCTTATTGTACTTAAAATCAACATATTTTCTCAAAATTTTAAACACAGCTTTACTAGATAAAATAACAGTCTTTCGAAATCAATTTATAATTTTTTTGTGGAAAAGAGTCAATACGTCTAAAATCTGATTTAAAAATGATATATTTCTGATTTTTCTGGTTATGCCGTCTTAAGAGCATGGACGATAGCAACAAGAAATAGAATAGATGATAGAAAATAGAAGTCGAACAAGTATAGAATATATTATACGAGTATTATAAGAACGCAAAATTGTTGACCGCTGACGAATGCTAAGTTATCATGAAACGCCTTTTTCTAACATGTCCAACGTGTCAGAGGTAGATATCAGTGCATAATAAAATTAATATAATATTTAATGTAAATACATATTTTCATACCACAGCAACTCTGCTACAGGATACTGTCACACCTTACAAGATCTTAAAGATAAGAATAAAGTTTGTTCTCGATAATTTGTTATTTAATGAAAAATCATAAATTCATATATTTCATCGTTGCATCTACTACTATTGACATGGATCAAACGAGATTGGCACTTGAAATACCAAATATAAACACAATATTAAATGTCTACAACATTGGCTTCTCGACTCCCTTAAAATGCAGACGTCTTTAGCAAAGGTATTAATTTCCGTGTTATATATTATAATGTAATTATTGGACAATGGTCCTCAAACAATTATTATCAAACTAGAAGTTAAAAATCCGCTACGCAGGTTTTAGCAGCTAGCTAGGCTTTTGGTTCGGCTTCACCCAGTTTGAGTGTAGGTAACCATTTTATAAATCCGATAGGAACTGGTTCCAAAAATATCCGTCTCCTCAGAACCACTGTAATGCAGTGACAGCTAGTCACCGGGACAAAGTAACCGCGACAGGCAATGACGTCATATGTAATATATAGCCGCGTGATACTATTATTCACAACTTTAAGTATTACAGTCAATCTTTCCATATCCGGAGGGACGCTCAAATTCTACAAATCCGTAGTACTTATACCTAGGGGGGCACGTCCTCGTGCGACCTGTTCACGTATGCTTTGACGAATTGTTAGTAGCCTTTTTTGTGTATTAATAATATAGATGGCAGCACTTCTATTTGCGAATCGAGTGTGTCAGACAGCCGTAAGGCTATTAATACCGAAATATTCACTACTTTTTGTACTAATTTTAATCTCTTGTTATCGACAAAGTAAAAACATACTTGCTCTTATGGGGTATGGTATCTTATTCGATTGACAACAACATAATAATATGGTCGCGCCTCTGACGTTCCAAGGGTTAAAGTCAATTTTGTCTAAATACCCTGCCAAAATCTACAGTGAATCTTAGTTAATTATTTATCTGAGCTAAGAAAATTTACCCGCCGACATCAGCTTTTGTCAAAAAAACCCTTTTTTATAAATGCAAAATAATTTAAAACAATGTTTTGCTGTATTCTTCTTCTTCGTGTGCGCTGGTCCCCCCGACGTTGGCGATCACTCTGGTAAATGTATCTCTATATTGCCCTGCCCGGAATAGCTCCTCCACACTTCTAATACCGGTCCATTCTCGCACATTTCGCAGTCAAGACATTTGTCTCCTACCAGGCCCTCGGCGACTCTCTATCTTGCCTTTTAATATTAATGTCTACTTCTGACACCACTGGGGATAAAACATTCACAATCTTCCGCAATGATAGATGCGTCATTATTCTAATGTTGCTGTTCTATTAAAAGTCTTATCTGTGGATTTCTATATCGCTGGTTACATGCATTAGATTAGATAACAGGTTAATCCTAGCTATCTGCAAGTATAATTTAGTTATAAGATCAAAGTTAGGTCTCGCATACATCATATTCTTATTGATTACAGCCACACAGATAATATGATATGAAACTAGTTTAAGTTATTGCAATTTCCTCTGGCTCGGCTACCAGTGCCACCTTTACGCATAACTTCATGAGTCAGCGTAGATGGGCCCATTTTAAAGAGGGACAACCATCGATCAATACGTCAATGGCGACAACATATTCAGTCTTACTATTAAAAAAACGCCTTAAGATGAAGCCACAACAAATAATGCAAAATAATACAGAACCACGTGTTTTGTTTTGAAAATTGTATCGCTTAGAAGTATTATAGATGCTCAAATTAAATATTGCGTGTAAAACATATTTCAGCCCTTAAGAATGTCGGTCATTTTTTTTAATAAGCCTAGTATAAGGTCTATAAAAAAAACTTTCAAGTCAAACTCTCCTATTTACAAACCCCTTTTCGGATGTGGTTTTTTTATTGTTGTTTAGGGTGGCAAATTAAGTTTCTTGTATAATAATCGCAAAAAAAATGATATTTATGCCCAAACTTCACAAAATTAATTTAAATGTAAATTTTGGCGATGTTTTTTTCCCAGTGCATTGAAAGAGGCGTTACCCAACTGCGAATATAATCCATACGCCATCTGCAGAAGGGCCAATAGAGCGTAGTATATTCACAGATAGTTGCCGCTCGGATTTTGGGCCGAAAAGACGTTGCTCTGTTCTCCGCGTCGCTTCGTTCTGTAAAATTGTACTTGCGCACCGTTGTTGGCTACTGTTTATGGTTTTTATTGGTCAACAGCGTCAACGCTCTAAAGTCCTTAACTCTCCCTGATTTCAAATGGGTCCAGTACTAGGGGATCACCTTAACGATCGTTAAACGGTATCTGTAATCTGTTGCGTAACTATTATATTTAAAAATGAACTATAACACAAATTACTGTTCTTTTCAACAAACTTTTTTTTGGTTGTAAGAACTCTTCTTTCTTCAGAATTAAAATAAATGTTCCCACTTCCTAGGTAGGTACCTAAGACCCCAAAGCATATTGTACCTGAATAATATGGACTATTTTAGCCCTCTAACCCAAATTTTTTGACAACCTATATGTTAAGATAGAGTGTGCTGAAGTAGACATTTTCGTTTCATATAGTTTCAGAAAAAAATATCTTTCTATTTCTCAAAATATGTGACAAATTTTTGAGCTAATCTTTACATAGTATAAAATAAAGTCGCTCCCGCTGTCTGTGCGCTTATCTTTGAAACTACGCTACGGATTTTCATGCGGTTTTCACAAATAGGTAGAGTGATTAACAAGAAAGGTTTTTAGGTATATAGTTTGTCAAGGTTTTGTGTAGATTGGTTGAAATATATTAATAAAGGGAGCGGGCTGGCAATCAGTAGGGTAATGGCATAATGGCGTTGTGTTTCGTTAGCTACAGCAACGTGTTCCGGGTCTGCTAGTCATATAATATTATGTAGATACCACTAGTCATTGAATTATGTTTCATTTGAGTGAGTTTGTTTAAAGTTTATAAATTTCTAAGTTTACGTAGATAATATGTACCCTTTGACTGAATAGGATATTTGCAATTCATTTGTAGGTAGATACCTGTTTTACGTGTAATAATTAAATTTTTTATAACTGGATAAAAGTTTTTATGTAAATTTAGAGGATTAAACAAAGTCAGTAGGTACTTATATTATTAAAATAAAAAGATAGTTGCTTGCAACATTGCAACCAACTGAGACCTTTCTAGAGTGCTAGAAACTATTAATAACGCCTCGCTAAAAGACCACCATTGAGAATCTAAATTTTACTTGAATTGGCAATTGTCGTGTTTAAAGACTAGATCTTTATGGATGAATAGATAGGCACTTCTCAACTTTCCTCTTTACCATCAAAACTAAAACATGTCAAAACATTTGCGTGAATACTTTGAAAATAAGCTTTGGTTCTAGTTCCAGAAAGAATTCCAATGAGAACAATTGGTTCAAGGCCCCAAAAGAGTTAAAACAACAATTGGTTCGAGGCCCCAAATGAGTTAAAAGAACAATTGTTTCAAGACCTCAAAAGAGTTCCTCCGTTGACTATTAGTTCAAGGCCCCAAAACAGTTAAAAGAACAATTTTTTCGAAATCTCAAAAATAATTAAAAGAATAATTGTTTCAAGGCCCAAAAAAGAGTTCCTCCATTGACTATTGGTTCGAGGCCTCAATAAAGTTATGTAAGACAGCCGGCCCTGTGCTGGCGATTGTGACTGTTGAGTGATCAAGTCACGCCGCCAGCGGCTACGTCGTAGGTCACCGCATCTACCTGTTACCCGTTATGCCTATAAATATGCAATTTCGCAGATTTGCATTCTAACGACGTACACCAATCTGATCGAAGCCAAAAGAAACATCAATAAGGAAGCAACTGATAGTAATCTTTCACGGAATTTTTTGAACTTACCAACCAGTAAGATCTTTGAACAAAAATTTGCTATCATTGAAGAAGTCGATAATACTAATAAATCTAAAAGAAAATATGAAAAAGAAGAAGACGTAGAAAAATAAAAAGGTAACGGTCGCAATGGGGTATTTCCACGTATTTTTATAGCTTAAAAAATTAAGCAAAAAAAATACGATGATTACAACATTTTTATTTTATTTTTATGTTGACGAATAAATTTTCTAAAGTGAGTTAAAGTTCAGCATTTTCGAATTACCGCTAAAACGATATTTTAGGGCGTGGCTAGCGTGTGACGTCATGAGTGCGGACGCTCAATGAAAGTGTTTATTTATGCTGGTTCAGCTGAGCTACGCTTGTGACGTCACAAACCCATTTGCGAAAATCAGGCCGTTTTGATTTTGTCAGTTTAAGAGCGTTTTTAAAATCAATAATATTGAATGAAAACATAAAAAACAAACATTTTTAGTAGGATGATTAAAATCAGAAAAATGATCTATAAATATTCCGTACATTTTCAACAGAATCCCTCGTTTGTGGAAATACCCCATTGGGGTTCATGTTCCTGTACTAATTAATCTATACGAAAATATGAAAAATAACAAGACTTAGACTAATGTTCTTCTTCCAACTTTTAAAAGTTATTAACAAGAGTTATTCAAATAAAAATTGAAAATGTTTGCTTTTCTCTACAAATATTATAAAAATGCATAATTTTTTTAAAATTAAAAAGCGGTGTCATGATATGACTTTTCAAAGGATGTGTTGAAGTTGCGTAATTCTGAGTTTTCCGGTCACCAAAACACTCACCCAACTAAGATTCTTAAGGTGATGCACTACGTTGTATAAAATTCGGAATCAGGCCGCTAACGATAATACTCTTTATGTAGATAGCAATAAAGTTTAAAATCCCATTTATCACCAGCCGCCCGTTTTGAATTATTAACGAAAAAATAGCAGTATTTAATTAAAGCATCTAGAATATTTCTAAGCCATCCAATTTTCAAACCAAAACCAAATAGATTCAGTATCAAAGTTAAATCTTACAATTCTAGTATGTCTACCTGAATTATTAATGTCTTTATTTATGTGTAATATTTAAAGAATGATTATGTTTGCCAACCAATGTAAATGTTTATATCTTTATAAAATATTAGCACACACAAAGATGTGAGCTAACTTAAGATTAATAAATAAATAAAATAATAAATAAATTCTGCTAAAATATGAGGTTATCAAAGGTAACCTAAGTCTAAGGAAGGATTGTCAAAAATTATATTGAAGTTTTGATGACTCAACACCAAATATACCACAAAATTGACTTTAATTTTATCTGCATAACCCGACGAAATAAAACCATCGAGTAGGTACAGTGCGCTCTGCTGTCAATTCTTTTAGATCGTTTCTACTTGTGGTGCTCTAATAAAAGTATAATAGTTAATACGAAATCCCACAGATGGCGAGCGAGGTTTGGAGAGTGCTCTATAGAAATGTTACAATGGACTTTTTTCAAGTATTTCTTCGTGAAATGGAAGAATAGATATAGGTAGCTACCAGGTACGTGTAATACAGGAACAGTTGTATGTATATACAATCAAATTGTTGTTTACTGCCCGGCATAACACAGGTCTTTTTTATAAAAAAAATTGAATAATTGAAATACACGAGACAATTATTTTTTTAAGTGAAACTTCTTTAACACCGTTGTGATTTGAAACTCGATGAAACCAAAAATAGTGACCATAAAAATAGACAAACATCTATTGGATTAAGCATGAGAGAGAATGAGTTAATAGATAATAATTAATCGTTCTCCTTTTTGTGCGGTGCTTCGTAGCCTCCCCATTCTTCTCTAATTTAGTTTTCTGTAGGTTTCACTTCTACCGCTTATGAACTGCTCCACAGTTTCCCTTATGTCATCTTAGAGGATGCTATGTGGATGGTATTTTAAGGAAAGGAAGGAGAGGAAGTTCCAGGACCCGTAAAGACCTCACCCAATGAACCCGGGCACCCCTGCTTATTCACTAAATGTAACAAAACACTTTGTGTGACCTACGTCAGAGATGTTGGTTATCCATAAATGGTTCTCAGGGCGGCGGTACCCATACCCACCTCCCAAATTGAAACTTCACACCATTAACCCCGACACCTCTGCTAAATCATCAAACGTAGCGAAACACTAGGTCTAGGTTATCCATAAATGGTTCCCGGGAGGCGATACCCATACACGCCTCCCAAATTATAAATATTGACTTAGTTTCAAAATGATTAATAGATAAAATTACAGAACACAAATAATGAACAAAATACGAATTTGATTTGAATGGCCTCAACCAAAAAAAAAATGATGTTGTGTGTATCATTTCCAAACAGTTAGATTCTGTAGGGTCTAAGACGTAACGTAACCTAACCTAACATACCATAGAAATGTTTTGTTAGTACATTAAAGGCTCATCAAGTCGTGATGACGTAATGATTAGGTTTAGGTAGGTACTAATATTAACCTATTAGCACGTAGCTACCTAGAATAACAAGCATGTGGATGTATGGGTGGAGGCGACCTACTGTTCATGTGTGCGTACGAGTGTGGATGTTGGTGTGTTTGTCTGTGTGTTAACGGGCTACATACTTGGACAACAGGTGGCGAATGCAACAATACTTTCGAATTTAAAAAAAATTACCAGGAGCGGCGGGAATTAATTTTACTATCAAATTTATTTTCTAAACTTTTTCATAGTAACTGAAAAAATTCTCAGAAACATGTTAGATGTCAGATTTTCCCGATTTTTTAAGTAAAAACTTCTTTAGCGCCGTTGTGATTTGAAACTCGATGAAACGAAAAAGCGACTCCGAAAAGAGACAAATGAGAGAATGAGATAGAATTATCGGTCTCCTCTTTGTGCGGTGCTTCATAGCCTCCCCACTCTTGTCTACTTTCGTTTTATGAAGATGTCACTACTACCGCGTGAGAACTGCACACTGTTTTTTTATTTACCTAAATACCTATGTTTTATTTTTATTAGCAAACGCTTGGAGCAGTAAAAAAATTGCTCAAATTGATCACTGTAAATTGTGTGAATCATTTTATTTCGTAAAATATGCCAACCGGTAGGAAACTGGAGGTTAATGTGTCTTGGAGTGACAAACGTTTGAATATATCCCTCCCACTGATAGTTCGATTGGAGAGGTCTAGGTTAGCTCTCTCTTAATCAGCGATCCGGCCCGCTATGCGATAAGCGGACAAACGCATCCAACACCAATACCTAGACAAACCTCACCCCATGAAACCCGGGCACCCTTGCTAAGTCACCAAACGTAGCGAACTCCTGTGTGTCCTACGCCGGGGGTGTTGGTTATCCAATATATGGTTCCCGGGGCGGCGGTACCCATACCCACCTATCAAATTGGTTACATCGCATATGAAAGTAAATGATGTAAACAGTTTGTGCCAAAACAGAGTTTTATGAGTTTAGGTACATCCTATATACAAAAATTGAAACTTTGAAAAAAAAATCATTTTCAGCTACAACTTCAAAAAATCCCCCATTTTTCCAAAAAAGAAATTTCCTCACATATTCGAACGAGAATCAAACATTGTTCCGTTCCTTCTCACCTTTTTAAAATTCACATCCTTGACTCCCCAGATTGTACAATCTGTTGTCTAGATGTGGGAACTTTAGATCACATATTTTTTGGTCCCTCTCTAAATAAATATCCTCTGTTCTATCAAGCGTTATCTAAAATTGCCTCCTCTCCATTCAATATTTCATCTCTCCTAAGTCTGAACTCGACTCCATTCCATATAATTCTGAAATTTGCTCATTTAAATAAAATTAATATATAATTTCACCTTTCCTTTCTCTGTAATTTTAGATGGCCTAGAATACCCTTGAAGGGTGAAAGCCAGAAATAATTGAAAAAAAAAACTTCAATCTTAGCACTCTAGCTCACTGAAAACTCACAGAACGCCACTGCTACCCATGTGAAAAAATGGCGTAAATTTTAATTAAATATTTACTTAAAGGGTTATAAAAAAATATTTTTTTTTGAATATAATTCGATTTTTAAGGTATTATATCGATTCTAGTTTTATTTATTGTTACGACCCTGCATCGACTTCCGACTTGTTTATATTCTAAGAGTCCCACTTCAGCATTACGGGTAGGAGTACGATAGGGGCTCTTGAAAACAGTCGCTCAACTCAATTGGACTCCAGCAGCAAACATTCAACAACTCTTTCAGACCGCGTCACTTCAACATTCGACATCTGGTGTGCATGTGTTACCCATTATTGTATTTATCCAATAGGGAATACGCAATGTTAGATTCGCATTCGAACTAAACTAAAAATGATACAAATTGGATAAATGTACAATTATAAAGAAAAATGGTTAGATTCTACATAACCTACTTTACATCCTAACCTTCCTCATTCTAATCGCCCTCCCCCTCCCCCCCCCCCCCCCCTCCCTCCCATCTAATTTCAGCCTCTCAACACATCACATTTGGGGTTGCCATAGTCCTGTTATTCGGATAGTTGGAATTATGGTGTTAACATAAAAAATAGAGTGTGCAATTCACACGCTGTAGAATTGAAACCTTCAGAAAATTGAAGTTGACAAGATTGGGGAGGCTCCGCACAAAGAGGAGATCGATATGTCTATTTTTTTTTTATTTCTCTCGCAGGCTAAATCCTGTAAACGTATATGTTTGCCTGATTTTAGCGTCGCTTTTTGTCGTTTCATCGAGTTTCAAACCACAACGGTGCTAAAGAAGTTTTCCCTTATAAAAATGAACCCTTGCTTTGTAAAATCGCGTTATTAATCTTTGCACACCAATTTCTAACATGCTGTACAAAGCAATCTATATTAGGACGGATTGTTTCATAGTCGATTTTGTAAAGAAAAAATTCTGTAAAGGTTCTATTCGAGTTCTGTTAATATAGAATTATTAGCCAGTTGCAACAGAACTTGAATAGAACTTTCGCAGAAAATTAACTTTGATAAAATTTGATGAATTGTTCACTTTCAATAGTGATAAAAAAGTTTGCGTCAAAAGCACTGCTTTTACACTATTCTGTATAAAATACGAATTTAACTGTATAAAATACGCTTTTAACGGGATATTTTCAAATCTCTCAATTTACTATACACAGAATACACTTAGATTTTTTTTTTTTTTTTTTACAGTGAATACAGCAAAAGAATCTTAACTGCTCCCGTCTGGAGCCAGTGAGACTATGGCATCCCCAATTGGGGTATGTTGTGAGGCTGAAGGTAGTGGGGAGGGGAAGGAAGAGGAAGGTTGGGAAGTACCTGGCTATTCAGATCTGGTCACCAAACACGGCTAAAGCCATTTTCAGGCAACGTTTCAATTCTGAATGGTGGTCTTACACCAGGGCGATACTGATAGTATCTTCCACTCTGGAACGTGCCGCAAATATACTATATATTATTTTAAATGAATTAATTATGAAATAACACAAATTAGTCAAATAAAATTTATTTGCGCACGCCGGGTTCGAACCCGCGACCTCCGGATTGTGAGTCAAGAGTCTTAGCCACTGGACTACAGAGGTCGAGATACTGGTCTAATCTTCAACGATTTATGATATACTAATCTAAAAATGCATCAATCCTTATTTCCACAAGGAAAATATCTAATGTATTTCAAACCAAGCGATCAAATAAGAGGTCTACATATTGAAAAATAGGAAAAACCTACTCCTTATCGATTTCATGTACTCACCTGTTTAATGATCATAATATTGTATATAACTGTTGTAATAATAACAAAGCGATGACATG
This sequence comes from Limnephilus lunatus, assembly GCA_917563855.2. Lineage (NCBI taxonomy): Eukaryota > Metazoa > Arthropoda > Insecta > Trichoptera > Limnephilidae > Limnephilus > Limnephilus lunatus. The sequence goes on from OU830596.1 coordinate 26,188,124, forward strand.
ATAACTGTTATAATAATAATAAAGTAATCACTATCTATTACTTGATCAGTTTATTGCAACTGTCGCGTCGTAGTAATAAATTTGATAGTCACTGTGAAACAAAATTTTAGGTTTTGTTATATGTAGCTTTAGGACTTTTCATAACTTTGAGTCAATGATACTGTTTTTCTGCTCTCTTGTGAGATCGCAGCTAGAATATGCATCTCTTGTATGGTCTCCTATTTATGCTTGTAACTCTTACACCGCTTGGAGAAAGTACAAAGGAAGTATCTTAGATATGTTCAATAAATATTGAGACAACCTATAATTATTGATATCTGCTACAATACATTAATGCAACACTACCGCTTCTTTCTACTCGGTGAACTATTAATGATATTCTTATACTTTTAAAATTACGGTGTCCCTATTAAATCTACTCGACTCCACCATATTTTCCACTATAACAACCATAGCACTACCTAATCATATCATCCACCGCTAGTGCGATTTCATAGACTCTTTCGATATTTTCAAAACCTCTCCGTCCATCATCAAACCAAAAATAATTAGTTGTGAATGTAACCGACATGTTTATGTATTATGTTTGTAAAATGATAAGTATTTATTGTACGGATATGTTTCTCCGTATAATGTGTGTAAATGTTCCAATAGTATTATATCTCTTCTTATAACACAGCAAACTTATTTTGTGGCACCATTTTAATTCAAAATAATAAAATACTTAGTTTTTACCACTTGTATTGTTCATAACAACCAACGTGTTTCGTGAGCAACGCTCACTTCTTCAGGGTTTTAATAAAACTTTTATTAAAACCCTATTATTTTATCATGTTGTTTGTTATAAACAATAAAAGTGGTAAAAACTATTATTGTTTATAATTTTATTTTTTTGAATATTATATCTGTTATAGTAAGAAAATGATAATAATACAACCGTTGTAGTAATAAAGTGATAATATGTATTATAACTCTTATAGTAATGAAGTTATAATTTGACAATTTTTTTACTTAAGTAAGTACTTACGTTAAACTCGTATCCTTGTTTGTTACGGAAGACTTGTAGGTGATTTATGATTTTGATAAGATGATTTTTACCTGTAACAAAAGAAAATAACAATAATTAGATATAACATACATATTAATAGTTTTTGTTTAGCAAAGTGGTGGATACCAGATAATTCCCAAATTTCCTCTTCCCCATCTACTTCCTCTTTCATTCCCTTCAACATAGTGCCAACTTCTCCCGTTTGGAGCCGCTTGGATTATGACCTCCAATTGGTGTATATTGTGAGGCTGAAGGTAGTAAGGAGAGAAAGAAAATGGGAAGTGTACTTGGCTTTTTAGATCTGGCCACCAATAACGGGTAAAGCCATTTCAAACAATGTTTCAACTCTGAATGATGGTCGTACACCAGGGCGATACAGAGAGTATCTTCCACTCTGGAACGTGCCGCAAATATGCTATATATATTATTTTTAATAAATGAACTGTGATATAATACAAATTAATCTAATAAATTTTATATGCGCACGCCAAGGTTCAAATCCGCGACCTTCGGATTGATAGTCGAAAGCCTTACCCCTCGACCACGGAGGCCGTCAAAGTTTGAATATTAGAGCATATTGCTGTTCCAATAATTTAAATCGTAAAAGTAGCATGATGATTTTTAAGGCTTATTTTTTTTTTATAAAATATTTGACGGCCGGCGTAGTCTAGCGGCAAGGCTTTTGACTGGCAATCCGAAGGTCGCGGGATCGTATCCCGGCGTGGGCAAATAAATTTTATTTAATTAATTTGTGTTTTTTCACGATTAATTCATTTAACATAATAAATACTATATTTGCGACACGCTCCAGAGTGGAAGATATTCTTAGAATCGCCCTGGTGTAAGATCAGCATTCAGAATTGAAACATTGTTTGAAATGGCTTTAGCCGTGTTTGGTGACCAGATCTGAATAGCCAGTTACTTCCCCACCTTTCTCTTCCTCATCTCCTTCCCTTCCCCATTACCTTCAGCCTTACAACATAACCCAATTGGGGATGCAATAGACTCACCGGCTTCAGGCAGGAGCAACTGAGATTCTTGTGAGGTATTCATACAAAAAATATATGTATGTCTTTTGTAAAGCGTCACGGAAGTGAAGCAAAAAAATGCATAGAATAATATTGTTTATATGTTTAAAGTACCTAGGTATAAGGTTATTTTACCAAAATTGTATGTACGTTACATACAATTTTGGTAAAATAACCTTATATAAAGTACCTAGGTATAAGTTTATTTTACCAAAATTGTATGTACGTAATACTCTTAGTGGAATGGTAAAAAATGTTCCGACGGTAGTACTTTGGTATGTTCCATGTCCATTTTTTCGTCTCGTGATTGGACGAAACAAAACCTTCCACCATGACGTCACGCTAGACCGTTTCGTGTAATTTTTTGTACATTTGGAGTTGTCACGCTAGCGCCGGTGACACGCGAGACACGGGAGACATCTATGTAGTAGGTAGCGAAGGTAGCAGCGCTCACACGTTATTAAAAATGCATCAACGGATGTCGAAATTGTGACGTTGGGGCACTAATACGAATGTTGAACATTCCGGAGCTGAGCCAGAGGGAATATAGTCATTGGACAAACGATAACTTAATCGATGAATGTAAAATAAAGTTTTAGGAACTCACTAATAAATGATGCGTACATTTTACACAACTGATAAATAACTAAATGAAAAAAAAATTGTTTTATTTATACACATCGACCGGTTTGGGTTGATCTCAACCTTCATCATCAAATAAACAAAGAACTTTTTCATTTGTATAACGTCAAGACGCAAAGTTTCTTCGATAAAGTGTGGTAAATGGTTGTTTACCAGTTGTGCAAATTTTAAAACACGTTATTAATAAGAAGCGCTCAAAAAAGATAAGAACGGGAGATATGTAAATATGAATATCAGAGGGAACGCGCTAATATTAAAAACGATAATATTCAAGCGAAAATTATGAAAATATATTAAAAAAAAACGATAAATTAAAACACGACTGGTTTAAAATAGAGCAAAAATCTCGAGGGAAATGTCTTAAATAGTATTTAAAGAAAGATTGTTTTTTTTTCATTCGTGCATACAACTTGTAAAATAACAAAAAAAAAACGTGTTTATTATAATGTTCGAAACATACTTTGCGGTTTTCTTTATATCGAGGGAATTTCATATAATTACCGTTTTGGCGTGGCAAATGTAAAGATATTATCTTAAAAAATAACATAATTTTTTTTAGAAACTTAAAAACTTAAAGTGTTGAATAGAAAAATGTTATAAAACGGTAGAAATTCGGAATGTGGCGGCTTAATATATAAAAATAATGTTTTTTCTATTATAATAATAAGTTCATACTTCCTGAAAACGACATAAATAGTGAAAAGACGTTATATAATGAAATTACAATGTGTAGTTTTCAAGTACCAATATTACACTTCCTGAATTACACAAACTACATAAAAATTACACGGGGAAAATTAGAATGAGGAATTGCACATGTCAAAAATGTAACATCACATACCCTAACATAACTTTTGTTCTTTTTAACCGAAATCTACGCACTTTATTTATGACTCTAAAATTAAAACCTATTGAAACACTGTTGTTTTTGATGTAATGTAAGTTGGAGTGATTCTCACCAAGTGTAAATATGTATTTCTGACAGTGAATTGGCACTAATACTTTAAATAATATAACCGTAAAAAAATACATTTATCTACTTTAATTTTTTGCTTCCTTTGATCGTGAGTTTTTTAGTATATTGCATTTTTTAGTATACTCGTAGAACATTTTCACCTTGTAGCAATGAACGAATATTAGAGTGTTGGAAGAGTATTTAACGCGAACGAAATAAAGTTAACGTAAAATAAGATAGGGACGTCCGAGGGAAACATGACACTTGGATCAAATTTATACTTAAATGGATTTAGAATAACGTAAAACTAGTGTCAGAATATAAGACTTGATGTAAGAATGCAAATGAAGCGAGAAGTCTATATAAAGACTGAGTTGTGTGGCATTCCATCCTCTATGTTTATTCCTCCAGAAAACGGAATTATAGTTGGTAAGTTAAAATTTTAGGTGTGGGGTATATATATATATGTATCAGTATGGATAGTTATATTTGTGTGGCGATTATCGTCGTTCGGAACTAACGCACGAACTGTTACGGAAATAGCTGATGATACACGATAGACAGCTGGGCTCCCTTATTGTCGAGTTCTATGGAATTTCTCCAACAAATAGGTTGGACGTCTGGCACAGTTAAATATTCATGGTAAACTTTACGAAAAAGTGACGTGAAATCTCGACAAATCTCGATCTTTATTTGAGTTACTCGAACATATATTAAGTAATCTCAATCACTGGAATTAAGAACATTACAAGGAGCAAAACAAAGGATGTTTTTAGTGGCGTTTTGCAAGAACGCCACTGTCGAAAGTAAGGTGCTTATACAGACTATATGTCTCAGGCCAATGATAAAATCAGCCACAAACATCTGCCACCATTTCACGATGTTCCAGATCATGTGACGAGGCACATCACGATCTGCCTGATTTCACGACCGTTCTGCGACATATATAAATGCACCAAATCACAATCCTAATAATTGCGCGACCTATAATACCAGAAGCCAAATTTCATAAAAATTATTGGTTTTCCACAAAAGAGTTGATGCTTCCATGTAAAAATTTCACCCAAAGTAAAAAGTCTAAGACAACTCTCTCAGTGCAAGTCAGCGAATGATCGACTGCACGAACAGTTTGTTAGCTTTCTGTTGTACCTCTGCATGCTGACATTGTTCCTAGGCATTCAGCAGTCACGCTATCCTACTACTAACTACCATACTCGTAGGAACATTGAACATCGACTGCAGCTATTTACGACGTGAAATAACAGCGACCTTAATATTATAATTTTTTATTGTTTTTTTTTTATTTCTTGCTAGGGCAATCCCGATGAGTTACAGAACTCATTTTAAGATGGAAGTAACTTGTAATTCATAGGTGGGAGGAAATAGTTACAATTTTACATAGGTATTTTGATATTGTAAAATTAAGTTTCACACACAGAAACAACAATATAAAAAAAAATAAAGAACAAGGTTGTACAAATATGGATGATTACAAATAATGGAAAAGAAAAAGGGGAGAAAAAGAAACGAGGAACAATAGAATATGATAGGAAAATTACCTAGTTTTATCCTTAAACGTACTAAAAAAACATTATTTTAAATATAATCTGAATTTGTGTATTTTGCTGGATTCCCTTACGTACGTATGCATTATAGTATAGTATTATAGTTCAGAGATTTTATTCCATATTTTGTAGTGTGTGTTTGAGGTGTGCAGATTTTATTGCTATTTCGAGTATTTTGTGTGTGGATGTCTTGATAGTAAAGCGGCTTGATGTTAGTGTGAGTTGATTGTTGAGTAATTTGTAGGATGGTGCTTGTGATTTCATGTTTAGGAAGGATTGTGATTGGAAGAATAACGAATATATTAAGACGGAATAGTTTTCATTGTTAAAAAAAAAATTAATAACAATTTTAAGACATTGGTTCAGAATGGATACAAGCTTTTTTTAAGAAAAGAGACAACAAAAGCAAAACGTACAGACATAGGGTATTTTTTTTTAATTCAGTTCGTAAAACTATCTTAACAATCGGCCCAATTTTATAGGAGAAAAATGGGTACAAACAATTTAGGTATTATCAGCCTGAGGTGCAGTTGTCTTTTTCAGTATTTTTGATGGAGGGGGGGGGGGGTAACGGCGACAGTGATAGCGACAGTTTGGTAAAATACCTATTATTCGAATTTTTCGGTGACCATGTTTACTCTTAAAAGCTGAAGATGTTGTTTGTACAGTAATGGAGGAGTGAGGATTGAAATTTAAAAAAAAACGCATGACTAATTTGAGAAAAAATTACTAAACTTTGTGAAAATTTTTGTTCATTATTTTTTTTTTCGAAATAAAAAAAATGTTATGTAATGAAATATGGTTATTTTCTTTTTCTTTTTTATCAGTAACTTAAGCTATAAAATAAGTAAGGTGAGTCATTATTAAAACTTTATAAAGTTTGCATTAAAAAAAAAAATATTTCAAAAATTATATGTTTATTTCTAATAATAAAATTTTAAAGAGTAATTTATCAGCTTTCCGAAAAAAGTTTTTGGTTTTCGGAAACAATCAAAAATATTACATTTAATTTGATTTTATTGCAAAGCGGAAATTTTCTGACATTTTGACGGAATATGCTGGATTAAAGCAGAATTTTAAAATTTCCAAAATTCATGCATTGAGGTTGAAAATCAGCAGATAATAGTAATAATTCCATATACATTCGGTTTATTGCCTCAGCTCGTAAAAGTATTAATTAAATTAAAATTGTAAGTAATGGATTGAAATAGTATTGTTTCATTGGTTAGATAAAATTAAAAAATATTTCGTGACCAGCCGCGGGCCGCCAGTTTGTGATCCCTGTTCTAACACATCATTCAAAAAACTTTTTTAACGGAAGCGAGGAACTACGAAAGTCTTGAATAAAACATCAAAAATGAAGGTGTGTCCAAAAATGTCGAACAAAACTTACTTTTGTGAGGGAGTTTTTTCAAGTAGGTACTATTTTTGTAAAGTAAATTCTTTTAAGTATTTTTTTATCCGTCACAATGCCAAGTTACGCCCCTTCAGCGTGACAAGGGCGGTGCGTGGTGCATTATTAATTAATCCTAAAATAAATCAACCCGATTTGGTTTGATATATAAGATATTAAATAGGTATAATTATTATTATTATAGAAGTACCCAAACGCACCTTAAAGTAACCGTTCAGTTTTGTGAGACGTTATAATTTGAAATTTATTAATTTAAATATGAGTGACTGGGATTTCGGAATGTTCGGTTTTCGATTCGGCCGTTCGCTTTAAAAAATATCATACTCCAAATAAAAACATACGAACTGCTTACTGCGGCTTAAATCCAATAAATCCGCCTGGATTTTACCTTTTATCTCATATTTTTACATTTAAAAAAAAATTATAAAATTTATAAAAGTCACTTACCTAAATTGAGTGATTATCGATATTTTTTTAAAATTGTAATTAATTTCAAGAAATCAACCAAATTGTTTAACAGGTTTCGTTCTTGTCCAAACGTTGATGTATTGTGCAAGTAAAATATTAATGATTTTGTTTTATTTTTCAAATCAATAAATTTCCTTGAGAGACCAACAGCCTACCTAGGCAACGAGTTGGGACAGCGCAACGAAGAAGAAACTTTTTTTGTTTTTCTTTCTAAAATTGTTTATAGTGAAAGATATTGTTTTCCAGTAGGTTACTGAGTTATTGATATATATGAGGAACAAAATAGGGCCTAGTACACGTCCTTGAGGAACTCCGAATTGAGTTAGAACGGGTTACTTGAATCTATATTGCTTGCGATCTACCCCGATTGGGGATGCCATAACCCCACTGGCTATTGATGAACAAGTGATATCCAAGTAAGCATAAGAAGGGAATGATGTTTATGAGTTGTTAAACGCAACATGAGTTATGTGGGTTCTAGGTAACAACATACCCAACGACCCTGATTGAAAGTTGACCCGCACGGGAAGTGAACACGGGCCGTATTGTTTGCCAGCAGGAAGCGCTGCCTTTTTTGCCATTCCTTTGTAGAATTCGCGGTAGCGGTGCTATTCGTTTTAAAAAATATATGCAGGAGGGAATGCATTTCGATGCAAACGTTTTATAACCATAACCTTTTTTATTGGAACATCTGTCACTGTGATGTCTTTGTTGGAATATTTTGTGAAATAATTATATTTATTGTACCGAACATACCTAACTGAAAAATCTGGAAAAAATTAAACAAACGCATTTTCTTAAAATGTGAATGTTTTTCAGCGATTTTTATAATTTTTAATTAAAACTTCTGTCACTGATCAATAATAATAATAAATTAAGAATTATGTGTTATGAAGTACACCATTTGTAGAAAATCTTAATGCCTTTGATTTTCCCTTTAATGACGGTCCAGCGGTAAGGCTCTTGACTCGCAATCTGAAGGTCGCGGGATCGAATACTTAAAATTTTATTAATTTATTTAATTTATTAAATTTTATTACATTAATTTGTGTTATTTACAATTTACTCACTTAAATTAATATATAGTATATTTGTGGCACGTTTCAGAGTAGAAGATACTCTTAGTATCGCAATGGTGTGAGACCACCATTCATAATTGAAATGGCTTTAGCCGTGTTTTTGACCAGATTTGAAGAGCCAGGTACTTCCCCACCTTCTTCTTCCCCATCTTCTTCCCCTCCCCACTACCTTCAGCCTCACACTCCCAATTGGGGATACCATAGTCTCACTGGCTTCAGACGGAAGCAGTTGGTACTCTTGTGCGGTATTCAAATGAAAAAAAATGCCTGTGATAGACCACACTTTGTAAAATGGAGCCTCAGCACGCCTAAAACACCCTAGGAGGCCCCTCTATCAAAGTAATAGCATTAAAAAAAAGTTTAAAAAAGCATACTTTAGTTATTTTTGTGTTCAAATTTTTAATGTTTAATTTGTTTTTTAATGTCCTTTTGTTGTGTCAAAATCTGATAGAATCAACATTTCGTTTGCTTTTAAATCAAGTATTTTAATTTAATTTCGTTTTGAAGAGTTTTAGTTGAGTTGTGTACATTTGTTACTAATTTTTTTATATATCTGCTAACTCTTTCGACACATCCGTGTTTTCACTAGCAATCTTAAAACCGAAATCGAAATAAAAAATGAAGTAACAAATGTACATGAAAAATAAAAGTCTTCAAAACAAAATGTCTAGAAATTAATGCCCAAGAAATACAAAAAAAAATATTTTAATAATAAATTAAATTTAATACAGGAATATTTCTAAATATATCTATAATCTGATTGATGTTGTCTATAGACCATAGAACCGGATGATGCGGCGAGTTCATGTAATAAATAATAATAATAAGTAAGATATAAATTAATATAATTACTTATTCAAAACAAGCAATGGAATTTATGCAAATTAAATGCATTTTCTACATATAATAACAATTTATATGTCTGTTTTGTATGACGAAGAATATTTATCGGTTTTAACACGGCACAAGACCCCGTAGTATTCGGTTTAATGAGTCAATAGATGCAGTTAGTGCACTGCAATTTATGATGTGCATCCAATGAATTTTGCATGCATTTATTCTCAAGAAGTACAATGTTTGCATCGCATCGAGAACAGAATATATGCATGACTTCTATTGAAATGCAGTAACACGCATGTTATAAAACATATTGGCATTTTTGAACTAGCGTTCAAATTCTTGCATTATTACAAATTCTAGGATTTAATCCAGGAACTAAGCTGCATTTATAATTTGCAAAAAATTGATAAGTAATGCGGTTCTGCTGCCGAAAAATTAATTTTATCGATTTCTGGTGTTAAAGCATGTTGAGAAAAACTCGGATGAAGTCGGGTATTTTAGAAGTTAAAATAGGACTATTGTCCTAAATGCTCACCAGCTGTCTGGAGACAGTGGGGTTATTGTATAACCTGATGGGGAAGGTACCTGTGTTGTGAAGCTGAAAGGAAATAGTCGCGAAAGGTTAAGGTTAGGAAGTTCTTGGCTGTACAGATCTGATCACAAAAAATAACTAAAACCATTTCAAGCAACATTTAGATTCTGCATTGTGATCTTTCACCAGGGCGATTCCGACAGTATCTACCGTGCTTAGATCAGTACTTACGTAATTTGTACGGTATTTATATTAACTTAAAGATGACATTCAAACTAGATTGGTTACCTAGCTGGTAAATCGCAAACAATTGAGATGTAAATAACCATGTATCAATTCAATTTGGAGTTCCACAAGGAAGTGTCCTAGGCCCTGTTCTGTTATCCACATACATCAATAATCTTGGTAACCTACTGGGAAACCAATATCTTTTGCAGGTGATACAGTGCTTATAACGACATAAAAATTGAAAAGAAACATTCGACATAGCTCGAAACGACAAAACGACAAAGGCCTTGTAAATAATTTAACTACCATAATACGGGCATTTGCCTAGTGTTATAGTCGAAAGCATGTAAAAACTGTATACAAAATTAATTTATTGATAAAATATGGTTTGATGATAATCTCCTTACGAATATTGCAGGAAAAACTATTTTTTTTTAATTCAGTCTGTCTGCTGTAACCCAACCTACTAACAATTATAAAATAATAATTCACTTTTGTTCAAGGCCTGGTTCTTCCTATAATTTCCCAAACATGGAATAGGTCACTCTGTTTTCTGGACTCCTTTTGCCAAGCGATTTTTATGCCTAATTCCTATATGCGTGGTAATATAACAAAGATATTGAAATATAAGAAATGTTCTATCCGCAGTTTTTACTGGGTGGGACTGTGTTTCCCGGCATCGCGTCGCCGATATTGTTAATACTACCGCACATCTTCAAAAAATCAACAAAATAAACTAATTCTTTTCGTATTCAAACTATGCCCATCAGGTGCTCGTAGTAGTCTGTAGACAGTCGTGCGGCCTTCATAGCAAATCTATTTTATTTCAATATCTTTGTGATATAGGGTTCACTAAGAATATACACATTTTTGGCTTGTGGCTTCTGGCTTCGTCTTAAAATGCCGACAAAATGCATTTTATTATTAATATCGAGTCTTAAATATTTTACTGTAATATTTTTGTAATACCGTATGTAATAATATTGAGGTTTACTTTCGTGGTAACATCGTAAGACAGGCTATTTTTTTCGCATTAACGATAAAAAACGCACGTAACAAGTAGGTTCTATAGCGGCGCAATCACCCAGTGTTCGTAAGGCTACAACTGATGGGATTTTAATTACTGGTTGCCCCGTGGCCTTGTGGTGCATATCCAGCACGCTAAGTTCTGGGTTCGGAACCTGCCGAGGCTACTACTTATATGTAATTCACTTTCAATACTCTTAACTGTTGGTGTTTTAAGAAAACGCAAAAGTGCAATAATAATAATGAATATTGGTTGATTTCTAGTCTAATGTCTTTGCCTTTTGTATAAGGTTTTACTACAGTGTTGGGTGGTGTTAGATAATACTGTATTTATCACAATATATCTACTTTGAATTATCATTCCAAGTGACTGAAAACTGTTTAAACTGTAAAAACTCATATTCTTGCTAAATTAATAAAGATTAGGGTCTGAAGAGGTATCATTTAAAAAATCTGCAAAAAGAAGCATTTGTGGAAAAACCATCATTCTTACGGAGCAAAATGTTAGGCTTGAGGTCAAACCTTAAAAGCCATTTTCGTAGATTCTATGAAGCTGCACCTACTGAAATTTTGGATTCTTACTAAAAAGTATGATCTGAAAAGGAATCAATTTCAAAAATTGAAGAAGTGAACTTTAAAAATTTGTATATTATTAAAATCTTAACAAGTACAAACATGTTATCCCTTTTTCACTAAAACAATAAGTAGGTATAGGTAAAACAAAATGCTGTCTCTCAGTGACGTTTTGCAAAGATATTACTGTCAGAAGTTTATAGGTACATAGGTGCGCACCAAAACGAATAATCATTTGTATTTTTAGGGTCAAATCTAATTGCTTGTGAACCTTACGAAAAAGATTCCGTTCCGTTTCATCGTGTTCCGCTGCGTTCTGTTCTATTCCGTTCTGTTCCGTTCCGTGGCGGTCCGGTTTGACGGATGCACCGCCGAGTGAAAACGGAATTCAGTCAATGAAATTATAGAGACGGCTCCGCTGTGGCTGCAAACCGGTTCTGAACAGGGTTGACCAAGCGCGAACAGCGCTGTTATTAATGTATTCATTTGTGATGGCAAATTACACGTTCGTACGGAGCCAAGTCAGGCGTACTGCTTGGAAAGGAAAACTGAGATACGTAGGTATATATCTGCTAAACATCGATATATAATAACAACAGATTTGCTCCCTCGTATCTAATTTCTATCTAAAAATAACACCGCCTAACAGTAATTTCATAACACAACTCCCCCTCCTAAAGTAAACTTGTTGTACTTCTCAAATAGGTTCCTCATTGCGGATGATCGTGACCCCTGCTTCAATTTCTATGATGGACAAAGCTTCTCCGATTCTCACGGTTCTGCGCTACATGAATAGTTGCGGATACCAGCGATACTTGGTCACTCCAGCGCACTGGTGATCTTCCTCTGCTTTTTCTGCCTTCCAATTGCCAGTGACTACGAGTTTCTCCAGGTTGGAGTCCCCAGTTTAGCGAGCAACATGTCTAAAGAATCTTAAGAAACGATGTACGCAGATTGTTGAAAGCCTATTGAAGATGTCTATCTCTTCCAGAATGGACAAATTTGTGCGTCTGGTTGTCCATGGAATCCTTAGCATTTTTCTTCAGCACCACATTTCGAGGGCGTCCATCCGTTTTCTTTCACTGGCCCTAAGTGTTTATGTTTCCACACCGTACAGAAATATAGGGAAAATCAATGAAAGGACGAGTCTCTGTCACTTCATAGCTTTTGCATTTTACTCATAGCGTCCTTTTTCATGCAAATTATTATTTTCACTTCTGTTTCAAAATCTCCTCCAATAGACCAGCCAAGGTATATAAACTTGTTGTACAAACTTCTAAAAACGTAACCGAAACTGGCAAAGATCGTTCAAAATCGTTGCAGACCAACAAAAAGAAAAAAGCGATACTTCTTCCGATCTTTCGACTGCAAGATGATGCTTTTCTTTTTGACAAATGTTTTCTTTAACCAGTGTTGGGTTTTAGTATTAACTTTAACCTTCACACGCCCTGTCTAGATAACACTTAGCGATGCTGCTGAACCTTTATGCATTGCGCAACACAGTGATATCTTCAATATATGTTTTGAGGAAGCAGATAGGAAAAAGGAAGGTTTATGGCTAAAAACATTTAAAGCAACGCAATGTTTCTAATTCGAATGGTTGTCTTTAACCGGGCGGCTCTGAGAGTCTCTTACTCTGGACACTACCACAAGCATCGCAAATAAACAATATTAAAAATATATTCATTATGTGAAATAATGTAGCTTAATTAAATTTAAACATTTATCAGCGCACGATTTGTAGTCAAGGATCTTAACCGCTCTTCATTCGAAGTTATCGTTTTTTTAATGTAAATGATAATATATACTTTTAAAGAAGCTGTTAGAATGTATCCGGTCGTACTTTGAAGCTTGCCTGTTCATAGGATGTTTTTAATTATTTTTTAGAGCACCACAGAAAAACTATTTTTAATTTAGATGGATGTAATTTAAATCTCTGTAAGTGACGATGTTATTATCGCTATTAATTGAAAAAAGAGTATTTATTTAGAAAATCTATATAAAATAATGCGCAATTTTCAGGATTTCGGAGGACACCAATTGAAAGTTTTGCTGCTCCAGTAACATAAAAACCGATTTACTACTTCATGTTTGAGATATTTTGGCCTTATTTTGGCAACCCTGCTACTACACCTGTAAAATTAGAGTCCGGACCAGTTATCTTATCTTGTTTTTTCTTACGTTTTCTCATTTCGCGCGCTTTTTGTTTTTTACGATTGTTGAGATGGACGTGAATAGTTTATTCACCACAAGGCTAGATGCTTTCTCTTCACAAATAGATAGATGATTATTAATTATCACTATGACGTATTGTGTTGGTTCAATGAAAGGTAATCAATGATTGCGTCCACATGAACCCCCCACAAAGTAATGAGCCGCTCCCATTTTATTTTTATTTTTTCTACGTTAGCTTAATAGGAAATTAGCGTTAAGTTAGGAAAATAATATCCCTCAGGGCCAATGAATTATTTGGGGATGCTATGTGGAGGGTATTTTGGGAAAACAAAGGAAAGCAAGTTCTGGAGCGGAAAAGGGTACAAGGGGTGGGTAGGAATCTAGAGTTCAGTGTTCAGGTCATTCGCGCCAAGATCTAGACCGTAGGTTCTCAATCTTATATTTTGCCCACCGCCCACGTTGAGTATATATTTTTTTCTAGAGCCCCCAATTTTTTTTACTTACCATCTGTCCACAACTTGTTATGGGGAGGGGAGGGCTCAAATGTCACGGAATCAATAATTCGCGTTACCTGTTATATGTTAAAGTTTACTTTGCTTTATTAGTACGTGATTATCGTGTTTGTGTATTTTTAGACCATATTTTTTTACCTGCCCACGCCCACGCCCTGAAAGCCTCAAACGCCCACAAGGGGGCGTTATCGCCCACGTTGAGAATCTATGATCTAGACTTCTAGACAAACCTCGCACCATGAACCCGGGCACCCCTGCTAAGTCACCATCAAACGTAGCGAACCATTTGGGGCGACCTAAGGCAGAGGTGTTGGTTATCAAATAAATGGAAAACCAACCAAAATTGACTACTACCAAAGTCTACTGCTAGTCAACTAGCAAAAATACAAAATAAAGTTTACGGTTCTGTGGATGTGGTCGTTTGGACGGAATCATTAGCCAATTCGCATTATTCTCAGACCAAATGATTCATTAATTGTTTATAAATTAATATCAATGTTGTTCACGATAGCAACAATATTTGTTAAGTATTATATATTAACATTTAAACCTGCTAAACTACTTACATAGTTTATCAGTAGGTATATATTGACAACATTTTATGTAATAACATGGTACATTTTCATGGCATATATGTTTAATAATAACGAGGATAACTTAACAATTAGATCAACAGTATAAAAATAAATATGTAAATAGAAGAAGGTATGCACATTATATAACCAATAAGCATGAGTGAATAGTCACATCAATAGTTTCATAGGTATAAGTACCTATGCAAAAGCATCTATATAAATCATCGAACAGTATTAATACGGTAAAATCTGTGTTGTTGAATTTCAGAACCCACCTTCGAGTGCATGACTGACACCACGCCATACGCGCCGCGCCAAGAATAACATCTGTGTACGTGGAATTTCACACAAAGCTACTCTTATAAATCGGTTTCGAATTCGGATTTTGAGGTATAACTGCTGAGAATTTGTGAATATGTGGTATCTCTCCGGATACGGAAAGATTGACGGTAATACATGTTGTATCAAGCGGCTATATTTTACATATGACGCCATTGCCTGTCGCGTTTACCTTGTCCCGGTGTCTAGCTGTCACTGGATTACAATGGATCGTAATAATTTAATATATAATTTCATTACATATTAAAGGTTATTTTTGGAACCAGTTCCTATCTAATTTATAAAATAGTCACAATGGTCCAACACTCAAACTGGGCGGAGACTAACCAAAAGCCGCCCGCAGGGCCTAGCAGCAAAAACCTCCAGAGCGGGTTTTTAACTGCTAGTCTGTATTAAATAGCCTTTTACTTAGATTATATTTCACTTTAGAAATATAATTGGTATTTTTATAAGAACAACTCTCTTTTTACAACTTTTGAAGGTTATTAAGGTTAAGAAGATAACAACAATAATCAAAATGAACCTATGAAAGAGAACAAGACACACAAAAATTAAAAATATAGTGGTCGCAACCAGAACTTCTCGTCTATCCGGGATGGGCGTCTTTACCAATTTGGCCATTGCCACCTTCCAGCAAACCGTCATATTTGTAAATCTTATATTTATATAGCAGTCTTTTTAGCATAGTGATGGTAGTTCTTAGTCGAAGTATGATGCAGTTAAATATAACCGAATCAGACTGATATACTAGCTCAGTTGGTAGAGCTGCGCCCCGGCAAGGCGAAGGTCCTGGGTTCGAGTCCCAGATGTATCTTTTTCTGTGAAGTTTTTTTTAATGAAGTCGAGAGTCCCAACTGCTTCCGTCTGGAGCCAGTGGGACTATGGCAACCCCAATTGGGGTATGTTGTGAGGCTGAAGGTAGTGGGGAGGGGAAGGAGAAGATAGGGAAGAGGAAGGCGAGGAAGTACCTGGCTATTCAGATCTGGTCACCAAACACGGCTAAAGCCATTTCAAGTAACGTTTCAATTCTGAATGGTTGTCTTACACCAGAGCGATACTGAGAGTATCTTCCACTCTGGAACGTGCCGCAATATACCATATATTATTTTAAATGAATAAATTGTGAAATAACACAAATTAATCAAATAAAATTTATTCGATCCCTCGACCTTCGGAGTGCGAGTCAAGAGCCTTACCATTAGACTGCGCCGGCCGTCAGTCATAATAGTATCATTAAAATATAAAAATGCAAATCTAATAAACATTATAATATATGTATCTACCCTAAGTTTCTTTGGCGAAGTGATATCTAAGGCATTACTGCAAATAATTGACTAAGGGAATGTTAAAGTTTGAATAAAAATTGATATTGTGGACGAATGGCCCTCAAAGGAATATTTTTTTTACTGTAAACATTAAACTGTGTGTTACATTGCAAGTTTAACATTTAAACAGTAAATTAAGTTTAGTGAGAGTAATTTTATCTAGTAAATATAACTGCCTGTTATAGCAGCCATGTGAATAGTGGAATATCTCCACTCTCAGACAGACAGATATGGATTCACAAACAAAGCTAAAGGAATGCAGCGAGGCTGGCAGTTCACAGTGAAGTTATGATACCAGCTATAATGTATGGCAGTATGGCATGGAATCGGCAGCAGAAGATTTTGTAGAAAAGAGATCTCTAAGGCGTGTGTGTGATAAAATCATGTTTAATCGTGTTATTAAAGTAACTTGCATATTAAAAAGAGTATGCTTGTAGGCAGAATGGGATGATTTTATAAAAGTGGACCCAAGAGTCCCAACTGTCTAGAGTCTAGAGTAAGTGTAACTATAGCATCCGCTAATGGGTGTGACTGAAGTTAGTAGGCAGGGGAAGGAGATGTAGAAGAGAAAGGTGGTGAAGTACCTGGCTATTCTGGCAGATCTGGTATATTCATCAAACTCGTCTAAAGCTGTTTAAAGCAACGTTTCAAATCTGAATGGTGGGTTGTCAACAGGGCTATACTGAAAGTTTATACAACTCTAGATTGTGTGAAATTTCTTGGCTTTTGGAAACAGCTCCCATAAGTCTCGTAGAAAGCGTTGTATCTCTTTTAATATCATAATGATAAATATCACCAAATCGGTATTGGAAAGAAAAAAATACCACGCTTTATATTCAAATCTAAAACTTAATTAAAAAAGAATCTATTTTTCTATCAGTAATTGTAGTTAAAAAAAACACAAGGTGAGCCGTTTTTAAACATATTATTATTTAAGACAAAATTAAATATTTCAAAAAGCAAATGTATATTTCTCTTAACAAAATTTGGGTTATTTTATCACATTTCAAAAACACTATTTAAACACTATAAATATTCCATTTATTTGGATTTGAACGCAAACCGGAAATTTTCTGACCATCTGACAAAATATGTCCGAGGCCGAAGGCGTTAATCAAATAAAATTTACTTTTGCACGCTGGGATTTGAACCTTGCTTTTTTTAACCCAATGATGAAGATGATGACGAATTAAAAACATTCTTGTAGGAACACATTAATTTGTTGTGATATTATCTTCATAAAATCATTGAACTCGGATTTGCCATATTTATATTGAAGTCGCCATTTACTTTTTCCGTCCTCTATTGGAGATCGAAATATTATCCTCAAGTTGATAAAAAAAACAACAATGGGATGGAATTGAAATTTTATTTGAATTTTCATTAGCTAGCTAATCCAGCCCTGTGCAGCGCAAAATCCTCAGACTGTAAGACGAAGTAGGCGGGACGTTGTATGACGAGTGGTAGGTACCTATCCCTGGGAGTGATGGAAAACTGCAGGGGTACCAATCGTTATGTAATTATATTCCGAAATTAATTATCTACTGCTAAATTAGTAATCTTAAAGTTACGCAGCTCAAATTTGTACTTGGTACTTTAAAACAAGCGTTAATTATTCGTGAAACCTATTATAACACGATAAAATTCAATTGAAATGTGATCTTGTTTTTAGACCTTTTGAAGTACTTCTTCAGCACCGTTGTGATTTGAAACTCGATGAATAGAAAAATAGCGACACAAAAAATCGACACACATACGTCTATAGGATTAAGCCTGCGAGATAATAAGATAGTATAATCAGTCTCCTCTTTGCGCAGTGCTTCGTAGCCTCTCCACTCTTGTATATTTTAGTTTTCTGAAGGTTTCACTTCTACCACGTGTGAATTGCACACTCTGTTTTTTTTAATATTAGTTCCACACAAGAAATCCTCGGGGCTTATGTCATCTTTGGGAATCTTTGGATTTGGGGGTCTTTTTATAGAGGAAGTTCTGGGAAGGAAAAAGGTATAAGAGGTGGATAAAAATCTAGGGGTCATATGTGTCCAGAAGTGAAGGACGTATGATTCTATCCCTCCCACTGCGGTGCAAGGCAAGGGGTCCAAAGAGTTCGGTAGAGAGGTCAAAAGGTCTCCCTTAACCAGTCTTTCCCGATCCGGCTCGCAATGCAGTACGTGGTAAAACGCATCCGCTGCCCAGACCTAGGCAAACGGCACTAAGTCGCCAAACATAGCGAACCACTGCAGGCGACCTATGGCTGGAATATTGGTTGTATTAGATTAGGTATCATAGTTCATTAAGAATTTTCCAAAGAAAAACGCCTTTGGTGCAATATTCTCGTCTTTCAACATTTTCTAAACAACTCTAACTATCTCTAGTTACAGATACTTTTTTAATTTGTGTAAGCTCATTCAAACATGTATTACGTCTTAAATTATTTTTTTTCGTTAGATCAATATTATTTTTCACAACCCTGTTTAATTCAACAAAACATACCACACGTACGAACGATCTCTTCAAGTGCGAGAGGGATGCAAATGCAAAAAATGCATCAAGACGAAAGAGACGACAGCTTCTAGCTATAAATCAAGGCTATCAACATTTTACTCAATGGAATAATTCCATTATTTATCCAAAAATTAAGCATTTTATGCAAAATCTTTATTATAATCTCACAATTAATAATTAAATTCATTGAATTAGTTTAATATTTTGAAAATTTAATGCGTAAAATTTTTAATATTTTATTATGATAAAATAATTATTTAATTAATTGTATCTTGCTACGTGATTAATAGAATTATATGCACTATGATACTTTGGTTGTTTTATATTATCGTCTGATATACAAATTGCTTATATACTAAATACCCTCCTAAACGTTTAATCTCGTACGTTATAATCTATGCATTCACAGATGGCGCCAAACAAATTATTTTAGGTTTTTAATACTTTTTGCACGTTACGCTTCAAAATATTAAGGTAAATTAGTTGTTCGCGACCGTACATATTTAATTCGAATATAAATAAATAGTTTTCTCCATAAACAAACCCAAATCTTTCAAGAAAGGCTGAAAAATACAATATTGGATTGAGTCACTGATACAAAATTGAATTTTTTAGCCTTTCTTGAAACATTTGGGGTTTGTTTATGGACAAAATTATTTATTTATATTCTAATTAAATATGTACAGTCGCGAAAAATCAATTTATCTTAATATTTTGAAGCGTTACGTGCAAAAAGCATTAAAAACCTAAAATAATTTGATTGGCGCCATCTGTGAATGCGTAGATTATAACGTCGTCGGCTTGCATTCATTTAAGTACCTACTTAATATTTTCTTCAGTTTCATTTCTTATGCTTATTAGTTTTTTGTTAATTTTATGTGTTTTTTTTTTACTTTTTATCTCTTCTTATTATTTGTCTTTCTTTTGTTAATTCGAAATATGGAATGTATTGGATTGCACTACCCCTGCACATTCTGGAATAAACTATTATTATTATTATTAAATTGGCAAATTTATGAAGGAAAATTACAAATTATTATAAGATTGAGCCTAATTTTGCTGGATTAGGGTAATTTTTTAATGGCAACCTAGCATGGTCGATCGATAAGGAATAATAGGATAACTTTCGATAATTTGTCATCCTTCCCTAGCATGACTGCAGATCGCCAACGAAAAAGTACCATTATTATTTTTAATTGATAAACTAACGTTTAAACAAGATTTTTATGCATAGCACAAAGGGTAGATAACAAATATTATAATCAATAATTATCAGCCTGAAACACTCATCTACATTGAAAAAATCTTCCGAGAAAAGATACTGGCCGCCAACGGGAATTGAACCCGTGACCATCTGATTGCCGGTCAGCAGCTCTGACCACTGAGCTATGGCGGCTTATCAAATACCCGCCAAATAATTCAATATATACATTCAATTCAATTCCCGTTGGCGGCCAGTATCTTTTCTCGGAAGAAAAAGTAACAGTTCACAAATTCTTAATATATTCGACGTCAACTCTTGTTGGTACGTTAGCAATATGCAGTTGTCCTAGGGAATGATGAGAAGTTACCGAAAGTTATCCTATCAATCCTTATCGATCGACCGTGTTGGTTATCTAACATGGTCGATCGATAGGGGTTTTATCGACAATTTTGGTAACTTGTCATCGTTCGCAAGCACGACTGCAAATCGCTAACGAACAAACGACAGTTTACAACGATTAATTAGTCTTAATTTTTTCGACGTAAACTATTGCTCGTACATTAACGATCTGCAGTCGCGCTACGGATCGATAACAGGTTATCAATATTATCGATAAATCTAGATACCTTGATATAGTGAAAATCAAGCATTGAATCTGTAGTCGGGGATAATGATTTTGGGTCTGGGGGTAATCCAGATTGTTTTGTCCAAAGATACTGAGGTTTTAACTTTTACATTTGTTTACATTTATTTAATGACATAATATCAGTAATTTTATCGTAATAATATAATGCGTGTACCTTATTAGATTCTTTATGTTTGCCCATGCGTGGCACAGTTTTCTTCTGTCAACTTTATATAAATTTATAATGAGTCTAGTTTTTGCACTGTTAATTCGTGGTGAAATTCCATTGTAATAGAATTGAAATAAAAAAACTTTATCACTTTGTTCCACTTATTTATTATTACCAGGACCGATTTCATCCTACTACGAACATTTTCAGACTGGTAGTTGAAACTCTTATGCTATTGATTTTATACAAACTTAGGCAGGGGTACACAATATTGTCTATATATGATGAATGATTCTATTTTGTTAATTTAAGGTATAATAAGTTATTTTGTTAATTTAGGGTACATTAGGTAATTACGAAGTGTATTTTTGAAAATTATGAATGCTGTTACATAGTAAGTAGATATTTTTAGTTCACATGATTCATGTGAACTAAAAATATCTACTTACTATGTAACATCATTCATAATTTTTAATGTACCCTAAATTAACAAAATAACTTATAATACCTTAAATTAACAAAATAGAATCATTCATTATATATAGACAATGTTGTGTACCCCTGCCTAAGTTTGTATAAAATCAATAGCATAAGAGTTTCAACTACCAGTCTGAAAATGTCCGTAGTAGGATGAAACCGGTCCTGGTAATAATAAATAAGTGGAACAAAGTGAAAAAGTTTTTTTAATTTCAATTCTATAAATTTATAGTTAAACGCCATTAATCTCATGTGGTTTATGTAATTGCCGTCATGAATTTTGAAGTTGAATATTTGCATAATTGTCAGACAGCTAAACCAATCGATAATAATGTTTTTCCCTTATTTTTTACTGCGTAGAAACTAAGAAAACGTATTTCTATGATGAAATATACTGAGATAAAAATATTAATTTATTACTTGTAAATCTCATGTTATTAATTAAATAGGCAATTATCTACATTTATAACTTTATACAATCTCATTCGAAACCGGTTGGTTCAAATAATAAACAATAAAACTGATGAGAAAAAATAAATATTAAATAAGTTTGCTTTGAAATCATTTTTAAGATAATAAAAATTAATAATTGAGTTGCGTAGTCAATATTCGCCATTGAAAACATTGCGTGAAAAACATTCCTGACGGCCTCCATGGTCGAGGGTTAAAACTCTCAACAAGTAATCTGAAGGTCACGGGTTCGAATCCCGTCGTCCGCAAACAAATTTTATTTAATTGGTTTGTGTTATTTCACAATTTATTCTCTTAAAATTGTGTATATATTATATTTGCGTCACGTTCCAGAGTAGAAGATTTTGACGACCTCCGTAGTCCAGTGGCTAAGACTCTTGACTCACAATCCGGAGGTCGCGGGTTCGAACCCGGCGTGCAGAAATAAATTTTATTTGATTAATTTGTGTTATTTCACAATTAATTAATTTAAAAAATAATATAAAGTATATTTGCGGCACGTTATAGAGTGGAAGATACTATTAGTATCGCCCTGGTGTAAGACCACCATTCAGAATTGAAGCGTTGCTTGAAAATGGCTTTAGCCGTGTTTGGTGACCAGATCTGAATAGCCAGGTACTTTCCAACCTTCCTCTTCCCCCACTCCTTCCCCTCCCCACTACCTTCAGCCTCACAACATACCCCAATTGGGGATGCCATAGTCTCACTGGCTCCAGATGGGAGCAGTTGAGATTCTTGTGCGGTATTCACTGTAAAAAAAAAAAAAAAAGAAGACACAATCAGTATCGTCTTGGAGTAAGATCACCATTCGGAATTGAAACTTTACTGAAAAATGGCTTTATTCGTGTTTTGTAACCAGATCTGATAGTCAGGTACTTCCCGACCTTAGGTACTCTTCCACATTTCCTTGTTTCGTACTACCTTCAGCCTCACAACATACCCCAATTGGGGATGCTTTAGTCTCACTGGCTACAGACGAGAGCAGCTGGGACAATTGTGGTATTCAATGAAAATGTGCGGTATTCACATAAAAAAATTGAACCTACATCTATTAATTGACAATTTAACATGGGTATATTTATTAACAATTTGGGAGGATATGGGTACCGCCTTCGAGGGAACCATTTATTGGATAACCAACACCCAAGTTACCCAGGTCACCCCAAGTGGTTCGCTACATTTGGTCACTTAGCAGGGGTGCCCGGGTTCACGAGATGAGGTTTTTTCTAAGTCTTGGCGGTGGATGCCCACCTACTGCATTGTAGGCCAGATCGAGAGAGACAGGTTGAGGGAGATCTTTTGACCTCTCCAGCCAGACTCTCTCAATCCATCATCTTGCACCTAGACATACTGATGCCCAGATTCCTACCCACCCCTCATAACTTTTTCGCTCCCAGAGCTTCATCTCCTTCCTTTCTCTAAAAAGACCCTCCACACAGCATCCCCAAAAATGACATCGTGCCTGAGGGATTTTTTTTCTTCAGCGCCTCCTGTGAGTTAATGTAAAAAAAAAATTGTACTTTAAATGAGATTACCGGGGGCGTATTATCCTCTCTTAATACAGCACACGATTTATACCAACTTTCATTTTTCCAAAAAGCACCCAAGCTTTTCAGCCACGCGCTTTTTCGCGTAGAAAAATTTAAGTTTTTATTTCGGTGAAACCTTATTGTAGGAATGGCCGTTTTGCCTGAGAATTCGGGATGTTTGCTTGAGAATTCCGGATGCGGGCTCGGGGCAAAAAGGCGAGTCCTGATCTCCAGCGCGCCGCCTTGATGGACAAGACAATGGCCCCAGATAGAAAGGTATTTTATTGAGATATCCTTTGTGTTGGATTCGATTGCTTACCTGTGTTCTGGACTGATAAACATAGGACTGTAAGTCTGTTTTTTAGAATTTTTCAAATAAATGCATATATTAAGAGAACGCTCGTGGGCGCTCCTAAAAAATTGGAGGAGTAAAAATCGAACAAATTTATTTTCGTTAGTTTGTATGTTCATGTTTTATGTGAAAAATTTGACGAGTTTTAAAAATCGAACAAATTTGTTTGCGTTAGTTTTGGTATGTTTGTATTTTATGTGAAAAATATGAGGAGTTTTAAAAATCGAACAAATTTATTTGCGTGTTTTGGTACACCGTACAAGATTTTCAACTGCTCAATACCGTGTGAAGCTTATGGGAATATATATATATATTTTTTATTAATAATTTTTTTTTGTTACATATCTACTTAAAAATATTACCAAAACTTTTTTTTTTGATATAAAGTAAAAAAGAAGGTACTATAAAATTAAATATGTAGCTTTAAAATATACAATTAAACAAAAAAAGATATGACAATAGTATGCATGTATGTATGATATCAAAAAAAAATCCCACATGGGCATCGCCAGTTCGTGGGTATACTTATGTTTTTTATACATGTTTTATTTTTATACTTATGTTTTACTTATTACTTCCCCAATTTGGGTATTTTGTGAAGTTTGGAAGAAAGCGTGGAAACGGAAAGTCGTGAAGTATCCGACAATTCCGATCTGGTCACCAAAACATGTCTTAAGCTATTTCAAGCAACTTTTCTATTCCGAGTGGTTGTCTTTCAGCCGCAAACATGGGTAGGTACTGCACTCTTACATACGGGTGAGCGAATTTTATATTCCGGATACTTAAGAAGAATATTGAATTTTTGGTGGTTGAGGTTAGGTTAAGTTAGGAATAAAATGTTTTTATACTATCGAGCGGGTAAAAAAACTTTAAAAAACATTTTACTCGTATATAACTGACGTGTTAGCGTCCGACACGTCTGATATTAAAGTTTATTAAGCTACGTTGGGCATTTCCAGAGCGCCCGAGCGCTGCCGAAATATCCCGAAAGGATAACGGTTCGGGTATTTACGAACATGCAGCCGGGATTTGAACCCGCGACCTCTGGATTTGTAGTCGAGGGATCTTAACCGAGGATCTTAGACCACGGATGTCATCAAACTACAATAATTTCATAAGTTTTGAAGTGAAAACTTCATTAACACCGTTGTGATTTGAAACTCGATGAAACGGAAGCTAGCGACACTAAAAAGAGATAAACACATACATCTATAGGATTTAGCCTGGGAGAGAATGAGAGAGCAATAATATATATATTTATTTCACGGGTAGGTACTCGGTTCCTAAATAGTGCTTCAAATCCACAGTCTCACGCAAGCCTCATTTGGTCTAGTGGTATGAAGCGCCTGACGAACCTTAGCGGCTAGAAATTCAGCGGACCAAGGATCGAATTTTATAAAATATTAAAAAAAAAATTGTAAAATCAATATCCAATCCTCACACCACTTCAAAATGAACAGGCAAATAAAACACAAAATAAAGCGACAACTAGCGACTTCGAAGAAGAAAATACAAATACCAATAAGATGACTAAATGAAGGTATATGAAAAGGTCCACTGGAATTCGACGATAAAAATATGGAAAAAATCATACTTCACATTGATAAAAAAACGTCTTTCGTAGTCTTCCCACTCTTGTCTACTTTAGTTTTCCGAAGGTTTAACTTCTACCGCGTGTGAATGGCATACTCTGATTTTTTTCACTCAATAACCACTCGAGGAACAGAGCGATTTTTAACTTTTTCGTCCGATTGCTCGTTATTTTTTGGTGACCATTTTGAATATTTTCCGCCGACATTAAAAAAATCATATCTCCGTATTTTAATAAGGAAAAAAATATATATAATGCCTCTAGGGAAAATTTGCCTAAAACTGGCAGCAAAGCAATCCGAGGTATTTTTAATGGTGTCATATTGTGGCAAAAGCGCTCCAGTGATTAATATAACATGCACCCCTTTTCTCCTCAGTTAAATGAACCATTTATTGATCCCACACTCCCTTCATTAATAAGGCAGGTAGAATTAATGAAAATGTCGGTACCTAACACAATAAAACAGTTTTGTCGCACTGTTTGTATTCGCGAGCGAAATAACAAATCATTAATATTCATGGGGTTAAACCTACCTGCCAGCCAATAATACATTAGCTCTGCAAAACTGGTTTTACGGACTCAATCAATATCGCACTTTTAATATTTCATAGGACAGTGATTAGATTTAAACGAAGCAAACAGGAACGCGGTTCCGGTTATTAAAATCAGCTATCCTGCTGTCCCTGTCAACCGTGAGTTAAATCACCGTTGCTATTTTGTTATTTTTTTTTAAATGTACGCATAAATTTTGTTTTAAACTTTTAACTTTTTGTTTCTCTTTATATCCAGCAATAACGAAGAGAAATAATATCAAATTGATTTTATTTCATTTTGATGTACTGTGTATTTGTTATTGAGTTTAAATATGCATACTAATACGCGCTGTATTTGGGGATACTGGGGAGTCTAAAATAGTTCGTAATAATTAAATGTAGCTTCGTTTTATTAAAAAAAATGATTCTTGACGTTTACGATGAAGGAGGTAAACAATCAATTTCCTTAAACCATTGTTTGGGAAATGGTGGGACTCCTCCAAAGTCCCCGTGTCAAGTAAAAAGGTTTAAAAATTGGATTAAAAATTAATTTACAAAAACCAATACATTATTTAGTACTGAAAGTATAAATAAAGAGAAAGGAATAAAAAAAAGAAACCTCGGAAAAGAAAACCACAGCTTACAATAAGTCATAACTACATACATAATTTCGATTAATATATGAAACGTAATGTATTTATTTAATCTTTTTTATGTTACCTCCACGAAGGAGGCCATGAGAAATTTAATTCCTCTAAGTACCCATATCATTTTTGGTGATGCTGAGGGAGAGTTTGGATGCTTTTAGATGGTTTTTTGAGAAAAAATGTATGAGGGGTCAGTAGGAATATGGGCATCAGTGTCTCCATAGTGACGTGCGTATGAATTCATCCTCCAATTAGGCGATGATCCGAGAGTCCTGCTGGAGTGATCAAAGGCCTCCCTCAACCAGTCTCTCCCGATCCAGCCTGTCTGCGGTGGGCAGACACAATCACCGCAAACCTCACCCCATGAAGCCGGGAGCCCCTGCTAAGTCATCAAACGTAGCGAATCACTTGGGGTGACCCATGGCCCAGGTGTTGGTATAACGTGTTTATAATAATTTTCGTAGCATGCTTTGCGTTTTTTTTTTATCGATGGAATTTCATGTAATTTCCATTTCCGCGTGAGGAATGTGTAGATATTATCTTCAAGAATTACATATATTTTTAAGGGCTTTAAAACTTGAAGTATTTAAGGAAAGTATGTAATAAATCGGTAGAAATGCGGGACGAATTAAATTATTTAGTAGTTGAGAACGGATCACATTCATTGTGTGAATTCTGTACGAAGCCAATGAATCAACCGTTCCGGTTAGAAACATATTCAACCACTGTTTTGGCATTAAAACTCAATATTTTATAAGGTACATGCATACAAGATCCGAGAATGTTATTTATTTATAAGAATTAAAATAAAGCGATAATTTAAAAGCGTATTAAATCGTTGTGTGATAAATAAACGGATGTAAGTGATGCGTCGTTTGTTGATTGATACAACTTAATAGGGAATGGGAAATTATTAGGTACAACTTAATAGTGAATGGTAAATTGTTAGATACAGCTTAATAGTGAATGGGAAATAAATAGATACAACTTAATAGTGAATGAAAATTATCAGACACAACTTAATAGTGGATGGGAAATTATTAGATACAACTTAATAGTGAATGGGAAATTATTAGATTCAACTTAATGGTGATTGGGAAATTAATGTCCCATTCACTATTCATTTGTATCTATTAATAGATACAACTTAATAGTGAATGGGAAATTATAAGATACAACTTAATAGTAAATGGGAAGTTATTAGATACCACTTAATAGTAAATGGAAAATTAATAGATACAACTAATAGAGAATGGGAAATTAATAGATACAACTTAGTATTGAATGGGAAATAAATAGATAGACCGGTCAGTGGTTGAGTGGGCATCGCGTTTGGGTCGCACCCAGGAATTCCGTGTTCGATTCATCGGCTGGCTAAGTCCTCCATCACAACTCAAGCAACATTTTCGGCTTTCTGTGGTGGTAGTAGAAGATTTTCAAATATTGTTGGGTTATTCCTAGCCCGGGAATGCTTGTCTTTCTTTAAAAAAAAAATAATGATAAAAGAGACAAATGAATAGTTAATGGTAAATTAATAGAAACAAACTAATAGTGAATGGGAAATTAATATATACAACTTTATGGAAAATGCAAAATTTTGCAACGGTTCCCAAACCCGAAATCGGGGTATGTTGCGAGACTGAAGGGAGCGGGGAAGTAAAGAGGAAATTTGGGAGTACCTACTTGGCTATTCATAACCGATCATCAAACTCATTTCGAGCAACGTTTGATGGTATATGGGAAAGTCTACAACTAAATTAATTAAACGATTTTTGATCCTGTCACCTCAGGATCCGTTATGAGTATTCAAAGAAGAATAAGACGATTTGAAAGGGAGATATGTAAATACGAATGATAGGAGGAGCGCGCTAATGTTAAAAAACGTTTGTAAATAATTAATTGGCGTGAGGGAGTGTTTTGAAAAGATTTATAAAAACGCAATTAATTTAAAATGGAGAAAAAACTCTATACAGGCATCTGAGTTAAATAGCATTTAAAAAAAACTCTATAATTAAAAGAATCAGAAGTATTTTTTAACATTTTCTGCGAAAACTTTGCGATAATTTTTCTATGGAGGGAATTTCATACAATTACTTTTTCAACTCAGCATCTGAATAGAGACTGTCTTGAATAATAACATTTTAAAAACTAACCAAAAACTAAAATGTTCCAAT
The DNA here is from genome assembly GCA_917563855.2 of Limnephilus lunatus. Lineage (NCBI taxonomy): Eukaryota > Metazoa > Arthropoda > Insecta > Trichoptera > Limnephilidae > Limnephilus > Limnephilus lunatus. The sequence goes on from OU830596.1 coordinate 26,216,725, forward strand.
CTTGGCTCAACACGCCAAACGCAACTCTCCGACCAACAGGCGAATCGAGCGTTACTAAACAAATCACTTAGCTGATTGATTGTTCGAAAGGTTGAGAACAGCGGCCGTGTTTGAGGGACGGCCTCCGTGATCGATGGGTAAGGCATATTCGAAGGTTTCGGGTTCCAATTCCGGCGAGCGCCAGTAAATTTTATTTGGTTGATTTGTGTTATTTCAGAATTTATTCATTTAAAATAATATATAGTATATTTGCGGCACGTTCCAGAGTGGAAGATTTTCTCAGAATTGTCTTGGTGTAAGACCACTATTCAGAATTGAAACGTTACTTAAGCTGTGTTTGGTGACCAGATCTGAATAGCCAGGTACTTCTGCACCTCCTTCTCCTTTCCCTCAACGTTCCCTAATTATGGATGCTATAGTCTCCCTGGCTTTAAGCGATTGAAAGCAGTTGGGACTCTTGTATTCACATAAAAAAGGGTGTTTGGTTTATCCAGTAATCTGCCCTAGATAAGAAAGTGTTTATATAATCTCTTAGAAACATTTGTAGCAAAATATAATTTATTTGTTTGTAGAGCAGACCTCGGACACCGGCCCTCGCCATTTAGAGTGAATCCCTTCTGTCCAGCACCAGTCTACCCTTCAAAAGGTGCCGGTTTGATTTAGAATGTCACCACTGAATTCTTCAACACTCTAGCATGGTTCTCAAACCTTGGAAGAATATGTATAATAAAATAAAATTATTTCGAAACATAAATATATTTTATAATTTTTGAAGTGAAAACTTCTTTAGCACCGTTGTGATTTGAAAATAGCGACACAAAAAAGACAAACACATACATCTAAAGGATTTAGCCTGCGAGAGAATGAGAATGAATAATCGATCTGCTATTTGCGCAGTGCTTCGTAGCCTCCACACTCTTGTCTACTTAAGTTTTCTGAAGGTTTTACGTCTACCGCTTGTGAATTGCAAATTCTGTTTTTTTATTACTTTGTTTATAAGGCCGGAAAAAAATAAAGTATCAGAGAGGCCCATAAAAACTGCTTTAAAATTCAAAATCTCCTTTTCGGTTATTTTCGTATATTACAATGTGGAAAACTAAATTCTGTAAAACATTCAAATATTTGAGCTTGGGCTTCACAAAATAAAATAAAACACGCTCTTTGGCGATGTTTTTTTCGTGAATAAATCAAAAGAGGCGGCTGGTGTTAAACTGGAATTTAAACCTTATCACCATCTACATAAGGAGTGTTATTGTTTGCGGCCTGATCCCGAATTTTACATGATTTTGTACAAAACTTTAAACAATAACTTTCGATCGGAAAAACTTTAAAGATCTGTTTTATTATCAATATGTCTTGTATTTTCTTCATCTTCTGGGTTTCCGCCGCCCTACGGCAGGCAGCAGCTCCCGTGCGGCATTCCTCACTGCATAACCCGGCGGTGACAAAGGCCGCCGACGGAATGCCCGGCGGGGGTATGCAGCGCGGAATGGCCGCACCAACTACCTACTCGCAATAAGTAAAAAATGCATTTCTTTCGACCGCAAGGACACTCCGGTGCGGACCGCTAAATGCAACGATGTACAAGGCAGATTGTGCATTGTACTGGATGCATTTTGCCTAGTACTAGTTTTGTATTGTACCTAACCTATTGTGGATATGTACATTTGCCTAGTACCGGATTTGTATTATAATAATAATAATAATCTTTATTTGGAAAACAAACAGCTTTACAAAGATTCATAAAAATAAAGAGTGATAAAATAAAACAGTAAGCCTAAAAACATGTTTTCGCTGATAAAATTTGTTTTTTTTTTTCGCTGACAAGAAAAACATAAAGAAAAACTAAGAAAAAAATAGTTAAGAGAAGCAAAATTAAACATAAAGAAAAACTAAGAAAAAAAAAATAGTAAGGAGAAGCTAAATACTCAAATAATGCATGATAAAATATAGAAAAACACAATAAAGGGTAAGCTTATGATCTTATAGGAGTATATGGATGATTTGTATGTAATTAGGGAATATGAAAATATATTGCAAATTAGGAAAAGGAATCGGATTAATAATATAATAAATAAATATAAATATGGATGTTAAGTGGTGTGTTGTGATGCATTACATTTATCTGATAGTGTTGCTTTGAATTTGTTGAAAGTTATATTGAAGATGTCTGTATATGTGAGGTGTGTGTTATGATAGTGGCAGGCTCGATGTATGAATTCATTTTGTAAGTAGTTGGTGTTGGAGCGGCTGTTATAAAAAAGGGATACGTTTCTGCCATTGCGACCAGGAACTCTAATATCTATTTTTTGTAAAAGATACGGGGAAGATATCGTATTATTTAGGATTCTGTACAAAAACAATTGATCAGAAATAATTCTCCTACAATTTAATTTCGGGATTTTAAAGAATTGACGAATATCTTCATTTGATTGGAATGCATAAAACGACCGAAAATTTATGTAGGAGAGAAATTTTTCCTGAACACGTTCTATTCTATGAACATATGTTATATATCTTGGATTCCAAATTTGTGAGGCGTGTTCTAGGTGCGGACGAACATAGGTATAATAAAGCAAAATAAATGTATCGAGAAAATAAAATAGTTTTGATGTTCGTAGTATAAATCCTAACATTTGGGTGGCTTTAGTGACAATGTTATTAATATGTAATTGGAATGTAAGTTTGGAATCTAAGGTAACACCCAGGTCCCGAACTGATTCTTTTCTTTTAATATCGACATTGTTTATTGAATATTTAAATATTATTTTGGTCCTATTTCTCGTAAATGATATTGAGTAACATTTATCTATGTTTAGGAACATACTTACTGTTTGCGTTTTGCGGCAACAAACATTTGTTTTACAGAATTTGAACAGTAAAATTCATCAAAATTCATGGTTAAATTTCAAATTCTATTCAAGTTCTGTGAATGTTTCAGTTCTGTGAAATAACTGGCTAATAATGAAATAATAATGCAACATTAAAACTTTTACAGAAATATCTTCTATACAAAAAATATCATATTTGGGATCACACCTATCATAGGTCACCCCCGGGATTCATGGAGTGAGTCATTGTCGAGGTCTTGGCAATGGATGCGTTTTTTCACGATTCGATTCGATTTGGAGAGACTGTTGAGGTAGACTTTTTTACCTGTCCAGCAGGACTCTCTCGATCCATCCTGTGGAAGGGATTGGGTTGATACGTTCGTCTCTCCTGGACGAACTGACCCCCAGATTGCTACCCACCCCTCATACTCTTTTCCTTCCCACATCTTCCTCTCCTTCATTTCCTTAAAAAACCCTTAACATAGCATCCCCAAAGAAATTATTTTTCTCAGTGCCTCCTGTGTTGAACTAATGCGAAAAAAGTTATGTTTTTATCCAAGTAGGTACTATGAAACAATTGACCCTTGATGAAATAATAACAGAACTTGAATAAAACTTTTACAGCACTTAAATTTTAACTTTAAAGTTAGATGAATTGTTCAAATTCTGTGAAGCAACTTAACCTTATATAGGGTTTTCCAATAAGAGGTGTTATTTTAATATTCAAAGAAAAATGCCATTTTTTAATATAAACGATCAGATGTTTATTTCATTATAAAGATGAAGGTATGCCGTTAATAGTGGAAAATAACTTCAGGCAAATGACCACCACTACCACGCTTACAGGACCATATCCTTTTCATGAAATTTTCCATAACCAAATCGCAAAGTGGCTGCCCTATGTCCTTGACAGCGCCGGATCTGCCATACGTTCAAAAACGTGCAAAAAACCTGGCGCCAACTCCGAAAGGGCGCCGTGAGAAAATAAATATTGTATTAAAATTTAGTTATAATATTCCCTGAATCGTTTAAAAATTACCCATAGTACGAAATAATTATTACGCTCTAGCAACACTTTCCAAAGAAACAGAATGCGCACGCGTCAGGTTGTTATCAACGGCTTACGAATTTATAGTCAGTTACAGAATTTTTTTACAAATTCCATATATTTAGTTTAACGTAAGATCTATTTTTCCATATATCTTTTACGACAAATGGGTGCGATCCAAATTCAATAACCAATCACAGCGCGGTATTTTTATTCTGGAGAATCAAACAAACCGACTTGCGCCTTTCAAAATGCTGGCAATTTTAGTTAGTTAGTTATTTTGTACGATTTCAGTCTCTAGGAGAAGGAAGTTAAAGACCATTGTCTTATGAAATCTTCAGTAAATTCCATTAACAAAAGCATCACACGGTTTGCAGGATTTGCAGGTTGCAACGTGTTGACACTGTTGACAGTTTCATCATTGATTTGACATATTGTTTGAAGTTTGTTAAATATATAATTAATATCTATTAGATTTGTTGGATTTGTTATTTTACGGTGTCAGTGTACATAAGCGTCTTTCGTAAGCCGTTGATACCATACGTCAGTGTTTAGTGTTTGTATGGTGTTTGTTCGCTCAATTTGGTGTTTGTTCGCTCAACACAGGAGAAATGCAAGGTACAAATATGAGGTTATATTCTTATAAGATTTTAGAGCTAGTCAGAAGCTGTAGATGCTATTCTTGTGTTGTACGTTGCCATAGAAACGTATTTGTATTTGCTTTTTCTATTAATATTCACGTTGGGTATATACATAAACGCAGTAAATCTCAAGAATGTCTAATGGACCTAGTTCAGCGAAACCACCCGCATTGTCTCGTAACCAAAATTTTAAATCATGGTACGGGCACAAACAAACAATTCGTTGTATTATTTTAAAGCATAACTTGCAAAAAGAGTTTTCCTAAAATAATTAAAATGGCACCATAATTTTATGTTTACCCAATAGATTCAGAGAGTATAGGGCTCCTAGCGATTATCTCTTTTTCAAAAAAACGAGTGTGAGAGATACCGCTAGGTCACTTGGAAAAGTTACACCATTTATATGTCTTAATTTTATTTGATAAATTAGTGTAAAAAAAAAAAAAATAAATAAAAAAAAAAAAATTGGGGCGAACGAATTTTTAATCAAAATAAAAATGTAGGGGGGGGCGCCATCGGTACCTACTGCACAGGGCGCCAGATTTCGTAGATCCGGCCCTGGTCCTCGATAGCCTCACGAATTACATCTTTGAGGTCTTGAATCGACGCTGTGCTGTTGGCGTAGACCTTCTCTTTCACGTAACCCCAAAGGAAGAAGTCGCAAGGTGTTAAATCACAAGATCTCGGTGGCCAATTGTGATCACCTCTTCGAGAGATAACACGGTCCGGAAACTTTTCCCGAATTTTAATAATTTTGCATTGTTGAAGCGTGTATCGTTCCATTTTTATTAATGGCGTAGTTTCTACTTGTCAAATGTCAAAAAATGAGAGCTTCAAAAGTGACATCTACCGAATTAGCGGGCTATTCAAAATAACACCTCTTATTGGAAAACCCTGTAGTATGTCAGAAGTGGTTTTGTTTTAATTTACGTTAATGAATTGCTCAAATTCTGAGACACTATGCCCTAAGTTTAATACATAATTAAATAGCGTCACGACCCGTTTCTCTTCTATATAAGGATAATCGAAAAGGGTGTAGCGCAGTTAGTATGCTTTCTGAATATTCAAGCATGCCAAAAATAAGTTATTTTGATGTTATGACGTATACATACATAATTTTTATATTAAAAAAATGTGTGGAATTTATTTAAAGGCCAAAATATGGCATCATTGTTAACATTATCTTCTAAATTATAATGTGGGTGAATTGTACCCATCGATAATATTTTGTATGGCTAGATTGGGTTAAGTTATCAAATATTGTTGTTATTTTTTTACTTTCACTGCATGCTGGAGGTCTTAGAAAATCATTCATGGTTTACATCTTGAAGTTTTCCAACTGAGGGTCTGTTTAAATAGACCAAGAAGGTCTAACGACCGTTGTTTCCTATCCTACCGATCAACTGTTGAGCCGAAATTTTGGCAAATGCACACATACGCTCTTCTCAATGCAACTCTCCGACCAACAGGCGAATCGAGCGTTACTAAACAAATCACTTAGCTGATCGGAGACTCAGATTGATCGATCGAAAAGTTGGGTACAACGGCCGTAAGTCTTATAAATATAAATGTTTTGGAATGGATAAACATTAAATATTTGAATTCTTCCTACCACCATTAGTATTAGTGGAAAATATGGCTTGTGTAATGATGGAAGAACTAGCAGAGGTAGAAACCAATGCTACGCTTCGAACCACTCAGGGGTTAGGTCAGATTTAAAAAGGCCTACCCATCATTCAATTGTTTGACAAAATTAAGGTCATCTCAAATTTAAAAATGTTTTTCGAGTGCACGAGACGTCCAATTTTCATTCCACAAATAGCAGTAAAACAGAGGATGTATTTCACTGACTAAACTTCGTTGCACTTTTGTGCAATGTAAAATGTTACATACAAGATATATTGCACGTTGGATGCCAAGTAGGGATGTGACGTAAGGAGACGGACTGCCAGTGACACAAGAGCAAAGGCGTTCAGGTGACAGTGACAAACCTGACGGGGGTGACATCAGTGTCACCTGTGACAGCAAATAATAATTGAGGCTGGCCCTGAAGAAAAACCAGTCCACAGGAGACCGCGATGAATTAAATAAGATAATGGATTGAAAATTGGACACAGAAAATCTGATGATATCATACAACTGTCTACGTTCAATGTTTAAATTGTGTTTTATCAAATTTCGAAAATATGAGGTCCTTTAAAAACCACATGACAAATATTTTTGTGTTATCCAGGCATATCAATTATTTAGATAAAACATGTAACATTAACAATATAACACACAATACATTAATTGTGGCTTTAAGACTTAAAAGCTCTTATTCCACAGATCTCATTTCGGCGTCAAAATGTGTAAATATTATTGGGTATCGTCTGCAATACAATTTTTAGACGCTAATGCTAGATACTAGATATATTACTTCAGCAGGAATGACTAAACTTCTTCATTAACTAGTTTTTGCTAGATGTATTACTTTAGCAGGAATGACTTCTTCATTAACTAGTTTTTGCTAGATATATTATTTCAGCAGGAATGACTTCTTCTTTAACTTGTTTTTGCTAGATGTATTACTTTAGCAGGAATGACTTCTTTATTAGCTAGTTTTTGCTTTAACAGTCCACGATGAGATTCTGAAATCATCCCTGATCTGGCTGACGTTACAGACTATGCTTGCAATTGGCAAAAAGGAAGACGACAGTAAACTGAATTCTGTAGAAATGAGATACTTTTTTAAGAGACCCAATTGCTTCCAATTGTCTGGAACCAGTGGGACTACGGCGATGCTGGATAGGATAAATGGCTAAACCGTCATCTACCCAGAATGGAAAAATGCTTCAGCCACTCTTCCTTTCCAGCTGCGTGGTACTTTAGTCATTTATCCTTGCAGGAAAGGGAGTAGGAAGAGGCAGGAGATGGAAGGTATGCCTGACTATCCTGGATCTTGTCATCAACCACAGCTGTTGTCATTTTAAGTAACGTTTAGATTTTGAAAGGTTATCTGTGGTCTATCACCAGGGGACTGTATATTTAAAGAATCTCTTTGGTTTTAAATAGCATCTTCTACAGTATTTTATTCCGTGCATCAAGTGAATTGAAGTATTATTAATTGCCTTATCCGAGAGCTGAGAACATTAAATCATCTCGGGTAGGTAGGCACTGCATATCAATGAATAACTACCGCAACTGAAGTAAATACTTGCATAATAATTATAACTTTTTGATGTGAAGGATGACTCCTACCTACACAGCAATCTACAAGCAAGTGACTTGAATGCCTCTTGATGCCGATTATAATTATTTAAAAACAATATTATTTATAGATATATTTCATATTAATGCCACTGAATGAAATGTGGTATATTTTTAATTTTATTCTTAAACTTACTTACTTTACCTAAATTTGTTAACAATATATTAGAAACTTTTTATTTATATTTAAAAGAACGTGGTCGTAGGTGAAAAATTAAATTTATAATTGGATTTTGATGCCACGCGAAACCATGTCCGACTTATATCTTTTGTGGGATCGTTATGAGATAAATTACGCGATCTCCAGTCAGATTTGTGTGATTTTTACATATTTTAATTTAGATCACTTTAAACACGAATTCCTGCAAGTAGTATGCATGATTATTTATTCATTTAATGTACCTTGTACATAGAAAAAGAAAATAACAGCCATAAAAATCATCCAAATCTGACAGGAGATCACGTCCGTTATCTCATAACGATCCCACAAAAGATGTAGAATTGCTCGACAGATGACTTTAAAACTTTAAACAGAAGATACTAAAACGACGACGGTACGTACGATCTCTCGCTGGGACTAGTATTCACATACTAGTGTTACACTATTATTTTAGCTATGAATCTAGGAGCCATTTTAGCTTTAGAAGAAGAAGAATTGTATGAACTCAATTCTTCTTCTTCTTCTAAACCAAAGAGTTTAGCTATTACCGGGGTATTCATCATTCTGCACCCCGGCATTGCACTAGGTTTCAAAGCTATGAAGTTTATACTACAACCACTCAGACCCGTAAGCTTGTTTACACAACAATGTAACATTACCTAAGATACCTGAGTTATTAAGAGTAGGTAATCTCAGTATAGCCCCGGTAACAGACCACCATTCGGAATAGAAACGTTGGCTTTTGACGTGTTTGGTGACCTATTCTGAATACCCAATCTTCATCTTTCTCGCCTCGTTCATTTTCTCACTCTATTCAGCCCCATAAACAATGGCGGTCCTTCATAATATTATTATGAAATATTAAGCAAATCAAAACAACTGATATTCTTCTAATGTATTTGAAATTCATCGCGAGATAGCCGGCAGCGTCAAGTAGTGATATCTAACGTCTTAAATGGAAGCTTTCTTTCCCACGCACTATGATTGCCTGGGTCAAATCATGAAATGCCCGATATCATATCCTATTTACGCACCACACAATAAACGAGATGGCACTATGTCGCCTAGTAAAAAGTTTTCGGATTCTGAAGACAGTTTGGATCAGTACCGTGAGGGAGAGAGAGCATGCTTAATATTATGCGTCTGAGAGAGATGGTTTGAAAAACGTAGGTTGATTTTGCATATTTTACGCTTATCGCATGAAATAATTTACTATATGAAATGTAATTTGACGTAGGTATGTGGATGAATTTGACTCTTAAATTCGTAAGGTTCCTACAAATGAATTTTATCACATTTAATTTGATATTGTATCATAATATCTTTTCTTAAATGACCTTCCACTTATGGATAGGGTCCAGAAGGTCCTAGAGCCGCCTCTGCCCACAATGCATCCCAATTCGGGATGCAGTATTCCCAATGACTTCGGACAGTCGGGAGCAGTTGGGACTCTTGTGCAGTATTTGCGTACTGAAAAAATGTTGACGTCTTCCTCTACTATGTCTTCAGCATTACTAATGACTGTTTTTTTGTCCGTAACGACGATAAAATGCAAACTTATGTAAATTTCTACTATAATCTATTGTTACTGTAAAAATAAGTTTTGTAAACCGGTTTTACCACAGATATGCAAGTTAATGTTATTCAACGAACATTTTTTATTACTTGTTATGCAAAAACAATGTTCATAACAGGGGAAATACCCGGAATGTATGCGATTCCCGGTAAAGTGCTCATTCCGGGTAAAAACACGTGGCCTGAGAGTTGAAAGTCATGATTATGATGGATATATAAATTGTAGATATTCCAAGTGACGGCCTCTGTCGTCCCAAAGTAAGACTCTCGAATCATAATCCGAAGGTCGCGGGTTCGAACCCCGGCGTGCGCCAACAAATTTTATTTGATTAATTTGTGATATTTCACAACTAATTAATTACAAATAATTTATACTAGGTATATTTGCGGCATGTTCCAGAGTGGAAAATGCTCTCAGTATAGCCCTGGTATAAGACCACCACACGATTCAGAATTGAAACATTGCTTGAAATGGCTTTAGCCGTTTTGGTGACCAGATCTAAATAGCCACGTACTTCCCCACCTTCCTCTTCCCCATTCCTTCCCCTCCACACTACCTTCAGCCTCATAACATACCCCAATTGGGGATGGCATAGTCTCACTGGCTCCAGACGGGAGCAGTTGGGGACTCTTGTGCGGTATTCATATAATTTTTTTTAAGTCATCAGTATTGTCCTGGAGGTCTAGTATTAACGATCGATAAAACTCTATATCGATACGATATTAACTAAATCCGCCATCAATGGACAGTTATCAATATTTGCGAACTCAACCATTGATAACAGATAGGTATTCCGATGGACGATTGACAAATTTTAGCGCGACCTCCATAGTTTCGGATAAATTTCGGTGAACTATCAATATACACATATTTTTTAATTATGTCGTCCATTATGCAAAATTACTGGCTTATTTAATGGACGGATTGAACTTACGAAGCTCTTAGAATTAAAAGTAGATGTGAACGTTTTCCATAGACTTAAATAATAAGACGCCATCCATCTATTCCGTTCTATCTTGGAGAAACAACGTTGTTCAAAAATGACTAAAGACCTCGTTTAATTGATCGTTAATTGACTCCCGTTTAGTTAAAAACGTATATGCGAAGTGTCAATGTATAGATATTAATGTTAGTATTTTAATTCAAAATGGTTTATTTCTTAGTATTTTGCGGTTTGACGTTAAGGAATGCAAATCCGTAGATATATTTTTATTTCTTATTTATTCCCTGTCAATATCGGTCTGGCTATCAACGGTGTGGCCGTACTTGGGAAAACGGTATAAAATCGTCCATAGTTACGCCTACCGATCCGATATTGTAAAGTTGTCGACTTCACTGTGCTAGACCTCCTGGCCCCCTAGCACGGTCGATCGATATATCGGATTGATAGGATAATTTTCGGTAACTTCTCATCGTTCCCTCAGACTACTGTAGATCGCTGACGTTCAAAGAACAGTTGACTTCGAATATATTAAGAACACTTAGTCATTATACATGTCATTGGAGATGTGATGAGACATCCAGAGAAGTACAAGATCTTGCATCTCATAATGCAGGGAAATATTGCCGGAAGACGGGACCCTGGAAGAAGGAGAACATCATGGCTGAAAAACCTGAGACAGTGGTTTGGCCAGTCTACTGTAGAGCTGTTCCGGGCCACAGTAAACAAAGTCCGCATAACCAACATAATAGTTGAACAACGGTTCAGTTCAACAACTGACAGGGCACAAGAAGGAGAAGAAGTCATTTTGAACTGTTACTTATTCGTTGGCGATCTGCAGTCATGCTGGAGAACGATGGGAAGCTACCGAAAGTTATCATAACAATCCTTATCGATGGCCTGGTGAAGACCGAAACATCAACATAACAATGTTCCAGGAATTTCGGTATGAGTGTTGCTACATAAAATATGTAATTAACTGCAAAATTAAACATAACCAATCTGCCTAGCCTACTGAATTTGCAAAAAATGTATTGAGGTCAAAGAAAACACTCCACAACCTTCAACACGAAATTATTCCTAGAACAAAATAAAGCCTATTCAAAATGAACAAACAATAAATTTGAATAATAATAATGTCTTTGAATAAATTTCGAAACGTAATTCTCGTTTCCTATTGGTCCAAATCCCAAAAGGAATGAACCAATGAGCGACTTGGATTTAATGATAAATAATATAACGTCTTATTTAAGATGACGGTGCATGTTTAAACAAATGCTTTATATCTACAAACAAAAAAAAACGTGTTTATTTTTAAAACGTTTTTTTTTTATAGTCATTATTTCCTTAAAACCATTTTGTCTCCATTGGTTCAGAAGACGAACCTAGACATGTGGGTTTGTTGTGTTTATTTATAAATGTTAGTACCCGGTTTCGCTTGATTTCGATACGCTTTATAGATATCTGATGGCCTCCGTGATCGAGTGCAAAGCTCTCGACTAGCAATCAGGAGTTCAAATATATATTTTTAGATTAATATATATCATAATTTATTAATTAAAAATAATATGTAGTATATTTGCGGCACGTTGCAGAGTGGAAGAGACTCTCATTATTTACTGGTGTAAGACCACCATTCGAAATTGAAATGTTGCTTGAAATGGCTTTATTCGTGTTTTGTGGCCGGATCTGAATAGCCAGGTACCATCTTCCCTTTGTTATCATATGTCTCCTTTCCCACCCCGTTACGTTCGTCTCACAACATACCCCAATTGGGGATACCATAGGTAACAGTTGGGATTCTTGTGAGGTATTCCTTCAACCTGTTGAAAACATTCATTGAAGATTATTTGAAAAAAAAAAACAACATAAGATAAAGATAATATTCAGATCTCTTACTCACATCTCTAATTGCGGTATGTTCTGTGGCAGAAAAGAAAGGGGAATGGAAAGAGTTGGGCAAGAGGAAGGTTGTGAAATACCTGGTTATTCAGATTCGTTCACCAAACACGGCTAAACTCAAATCAAGCAACTTTCTATTCCAAATAGTAGTCTTTCACTGGGGCGATACTGAGAGCATCTGTATTCCACACACCTATCCCTATACCGTAAAATCGTGATTGTTTAATTATTTATAAACAATTTTTTATAAGAACAACTCTCTTTTTATAAGTTTTGAAGGATATTCGCATCAATCTCATATTTTCAACATAAGATTGACAATTATGGAAAAACGATATGGAAAAATTAGTTAATTTAATATAAAAATATTGTTACTTAATTCTAAAATTTGAAAATATGAGATTGACAATTAAATAAAATCTTAAGAGGTGGCAAAGGCTGAATTGGAAAAAACCGCGCGTCCCAATTAGACGAGAGGTTCATGGTTCGAGTTCCAGTTGAACATTATCTTTTTTTTTTTTTTTTTGTATCTTGTTCTCTTTCATACTTTCGTTTAGATTATTAGCGCTATCGTCTTCTTTAATGATTATAAATACATGATTATTATGCGTTTTATTATAAATATATTATATATAAATACAAGATTATTATGTGTTTAATTTTATTAATATTTGATTATGTGTTTTTTCGACAAATCGGGTCCAATTTTAAAAATGGTATTTATCTAAAAACGTCTATTAAAAAAATTATTTTAAAAATATTGTACAGGTAGGTATCTATGACTACATTATCGCTGTCTGAATTCTCCAAACAAACATCCAATTTTGAAAATGATACTTAAATTCAAAATCAACCGAAATTGGTACATTTAATGATTTTTCTTTTGTTCTGAATCCAATATGCTCAATCGTGTCAAGCCTTAACTTTTTAGGAGCGTATTAATTTATGTATCTTATGCGTACCAGAATTTTCTTTGTTAAGTAAGGGGATCGATATCAGCCCAAAGTAGCGGTTCTGTAAATAGTGGGGCCATTACTTACCAAGGGCGGGAACTGTGGCATAAATTTTGACAGAATTGGGGTCACCACGCAACACGGCTGGGTGGTCCACGATATAAAGTAGCTACTCAGTTTGTTTTAATTTTTAATTGATTTAAAACGTTAAATAAATATATTAAATAACCTACAAATACAGAATTCATTAAAACGCCAAAGTACACCCTCAATTTACGGGACAGAACTATAACATATATTTAAACACAATACGTACTCACTATGGTAAGCAATCCATTGGTTAACTGTGGGCAGTTTATGTAATTGCCTTCCAGAGAACATTAAAAATTATTTAAAAATGTATGTTTAATCAACAAAATAATGTAATGAATGATATTGTAATTTAATGTATATATGTAGGTAATATAATGTAAAATGTATTTATTTTATTTTTAATTTTTAAAAATGGATAAATATTTATCCAGACAATATCTAGATAGCATTTAGTTCGGGTTGAATCTTGCAATCATATATAAAGATAGCAGCCAATAATATGTGCGTTAAGAAAAATGAAGATAGTGTTGGTAGTTCTTAGTCGAAGTATGATACAGTTAAAAGTGATCGAATTGGAAATGGGTTCCATAGCTCAATCGGTAGAGCAGTTGGCCATGAATTCTAAGGTATCTGGGTTCGAGTCCCAGTGGAACCAATATCTTTTTCTGATTTTTCGGTCTTCAGATTTTGATTGAGTTTCGCTAATATTGTCTTCATTTAATTAAATATTATAATTTGAGTTTTTACTCATAAAGTTAAAAATAAAAATAAAAAGTATTTATTTTAGTTAAATAAGTGATAACGTAATTTTCCATTTTTCCTGATTAAAAACTTTAAAATACTTAAAATAACAGAGTTATTATTTAGAATAAACTTATTCGATAATCATAATTTTATTTACTAGTGTTAACATTGACGGCATCAAGCGTTTTCGAGCATTCAACCCCTTAGGCTAATTTGTTCGCTTTTTGAAACAACTCACATAAGTCTTATTGAAATCGTTGTGTCTCCCTTAGTTCGAAATATGATCTAAACCGGGTTTATATTCAAATCTAAAAGTTAACCACAAATAATTAAAATGTACACTAAGATAATGCATCGTCGTCGACACCGAGTATATCTGCCGAGTTACGGCTCGATCGGATGTCAGTAAGTGGGTTAATTTCCACTTTCAAGCAATGCATTCAAAAAATCAAAATTCAAATAGATGTAATTGAAAAACGCATTTTCAAAAATATTTTAATGTATTTATTATTAAAAACAGGTAACAGGCAAACAATAATAAAAATCAAACCTCACTTCCAACCCGGCTGGTCACCGTGGAAGATCAAGACCAAAACCCTCTGAAGAAGAAATTCTAAACTACCTCAAAAATACAAGAAGTGACACAAACACAATATATACTGAACCCTACGAACAAAACAAGAGATAAATGGAATTCTTTAGAGAAGGCCTCCACCTTCGCCTGAGAGAGAAGTTCTTGCTTATGAATAATTTAAGATACCTATATTACATTTTGCGTAAATAGCTTTAATAATAATACTTTTCTACTACTTACTTAATACTTAAGCGTAATACTTTTTCTAGACCATTTACAGGTGGGTTGACGACATCAAAGCCATAGCAGGTGGTACATGGACAAGAGTAGCTAATGATAGAGAGAAATGGAGGAGGCGTTTGTCAACAAGTGACATACAGACAGGGAGTCGATGCATGATACATAAGTGTTATATATGTGAAAAGTTAAAGTGTAATTTACTCTCTGAATAAAGGCTATTATTATTATACTTTTTATAACTCTGTAACATACCTTTTTGCAAGAAATGAAAGGCTTTTTATTATTATATTATTATTATTAAACAATTTTGTTGTCAATTTAGGCGCAGCAGGCTTTTCACTTTACAGTCACCCCAAATTGGCCCACATAAACAAGCGTCCAGCGATCGGGGGCTGATATTTGATCAGGGATGTTTATTAGCCCGGGGGGAGGTATTCTATATGGCGGAGTTCGTTTTCACTAAATTCTCACATTTTCATAGTAAAGTAAGCCTCATTTAACAGCCCAAAACAGGAAACATATTTCACCAGCAGGGCGGAAAACCTATTTACCGGGAGATGCCTTCATGTGTACAGTAGGCTCCCGAAATTTAGAATTGGGTGGTAAAGAAATCACGGTAAATTTAAAATTCCGGTTAAAAGAAATATTTTTAAATTAAGGCAGTGAATGTTAAAATGTTATGTGTGGTCAGTCTTACTGTATGGATGTGAGACATGGTCTTTGAAAGAAAATACCATGAATAGTAGAAGCTTTTAAAATGTTGCTTCACCGGAGAATGCTCAAATTCTCAGGCGGCCTACAGCAGATAGAGAACTGCTTATGTTAGTAAAAGTGAGGAAAATTTCATATCTGGGTCTCATACTTCGAGGGGAGAAATATCACTTGCTCCAATTAATATTAAAAAGGCAAGATAGAGGGTCGCCGAGGGCCTGGTAGGAGACAAATGTCTTGGCTGCGAAATGTACGAGAGTGGATCAGTGTTAGAAGTGTGGAGGACCTATTCCGGGCAGCGTAAGATAGAGACAAATTTACCAGAGTGATCGCCAACGTCGGCGTCGGGGGGACCTGATAGGGCGCACGAAGAAGAAGAACCTAAATATGATTTTAAGTGTCAAAACCAAAATGTCAAAAATAAAATTACAGAGTTTGTTTTGTGTATCGTTATATGAATGTGAATGAAGCAAGGAGTATGGTCCGAGACAGAGTTGTGTGTTAATATTTTATCTTCAAAAATAATACATATTTTAGGAACTTAATAATTGAAAGTGTCCGAGAGAAATATGTTATAAATCGGTAGAACTTGTATTTGGGTGTTATAACTAACTAAATAACCATCACGCCGTTTCCCCGCAGGGGTAGGCAGAGAGGACGGACCGCCACACAACTCGATCTTGGCACACACTCTTTGCGTCGTTCACATTCATACATCGTCTCATACATGCTCTTCTATTATTCCGACTCTTCACATGGCCCGACTCAAGTATCTGATTCACTTGGTCGTGCCATGTCTTCCTCGGGCGTCCGCGACTTCTTCTACCATTCACATTTGCATCATATATTCTCCTTACACTCCTTTCCTCGTTCATTCGCTCTACATGCCCAAACCATCGGAGAGTCCCTTTCTTAATCTTACACATCACGCTTACATCAGCCTTGCATTCTTTGCGGAAATCCACGTTTCTCTCACGATCGTACATGGTTTTACCACACATTCGCCTCAGGGATCTCATTTCTACAGCATTCAGTCTACTTTCATCCTTCCTCTGCCAGTTCCATGCCTCACTGCCATACATCAGGGTAGGTACCAGCACTCCATTATGGACGGCTAGTTTCGCGTCTTTGGACAGTTTTTTATTACCGCCAACTGCATTCAGTCCTCCATTAATGCAGTTACCGGCATTCACCCTTCTTTCAATATCTCTATCAGCCTTCCCATCTTTCGTAAACATACTACCCAGATACAGAAACTCATCCACCTGCTCCAAGTATTCATCATTCAATATGTTGTTATTGTCCTAAAACAAAATTAATGTAACCGAAACTTTGAAATATGAACAATACAAATATTCAAATTAATTTCCTGAATTTGATAATGATGTTTTGTATCCTCAATGTATTTACGTTTAATTTCTATATATCTAGCATTCAAAAAATATTTTGATTATGGTTATTGTTTTTATGTTATGACTTTTTTTTAATTGTGTGTGTTGAATTACGTTAGTAGTAATTTAATAATTCTTTGAATATTGTTTGCATTTTGACCTTTAAGACTCGGCATCCCAAATTTCTACCAATTTATAACATAATTTCCTTTAAGATTTTAAGTTTTTAAGCTCTTAAAAAAATATACGTTACATATTCTTGACGATAATACCTATCATTTGCCATGCCGAAACGGTAATTATATGAAATTCCCTCGATAGAAAAAAAAACGCAAAGTAGATATGTTCCGAAAATTATTATAAACACTCATTTCTGTTATTTTACAAGTTATATGTGTGAAAAAGTCACAGTGTTTCTTATAATGCTATTTAAGACATTTCCCACGAAATTTTCGCTCTATTTTAAACGAGTTGTGTTTTATTAAACGTTTTCACAATTTTAACTAATTTATTATTTAGTTAAATGAAAACAATATTAGCGAAACTCAATCGAAAATCTGGAGACAAAATCATAAAATTGTTCCAGTGGATAAATCGTTTTCTGATTTTTCTGTCTCCAGATTTTCGATTGAGTTTTGTCAATATTGTCTTCATTTAATTAAATAATATACTTTGAGATTTCACTCACAAAGTTAAAAATGAAAAAAATATATTCATCCTAGACTTGCAGAAAAGTCAATAGATGTCGCATTTTAGAAATAAAATGATTAAAAAATGATCCAGACACTATCTAGATAGCATTTAGTTTGGGTTTGAATCTCGCAATCACACAAAAAGATAGCAACCAATGAAATATGCTTTAAGAAAAATGAAGATAATGTTTGTGGTTCTTGGTCGAATTATGTTAAAAATTACCGAATTGGATAGGGACACCTTAGCGTAGTCGTTATCGCAGCGGCCCGGAAAGCCGAAGGTCCTGGGTTCGAGTCCCAGAGGTGCTAATATTTTTTTCTGATTTTTCTGTTTCTTCATTAAATAAAACGAAATAGTTTTAATTTAAATGCAATCACAAAATGGCCACACAACGTAACTCCAATTTCCAAACTTGTCACCTTTCCTGCCCGCTCATTACATCTGCATCACCGTATCGCCGTAGAAAAAAAAGTTGATGAAATTCACAACGTCTTTAATGGCCATGAATAATGCATGGCTGGGCCGCGGCCTGCGAGGATACGCCATTGGTCGGGACGGTAGCGACTGTGGGTTCGAAGCCCGGGGGCAATGCATGTTATTACCTGTGCCCTGTACCACCGACCCGACTTACTTGCATACTTCACCGGTAAACCGAAAAAAAGTACACTAAAATAATGTTGTCGGTATAAAATTATGTGATTTTTTGTTTTGTTCATTGAAGTTTTATTGCTTCGGTGGTGTAACGCGACTTTTTTAGATTTAATTTTTTTTTTCATTGAAAACACATTTTCTTGTGGAAGTAGATACCTACTTTTTGTAGGTCATCGTATTTTGAATAGGTATATAAAGAAAAATTGGTACTATGCGTTTTCATCCATCTACAAAATATACCCGATAAAATATCCCCGGCAAAATATCCTGCTGATAAAACATCCTCCAACAAAATATCAACTAAAACCTCACTTAACCTTACCTACCTTTACATTTTGCTATTTTTTTAACAATAATTTATTGTTTTTATAGGATGTCTGTATTATTTTTATCCATTTTTGTTAGGTTTTAGTAGATATTTTGTCGGGGGATTTTTTGTTCGTAGGATATTTTGTCGGGGATATTTTGTCGCTGGAAAAGTCGCGGAACCAGAAAAAAATGTTGAGGCCACAAATATTTTATGTGTGTTGTATATTATTAAGATGTATGTACTTTTGTAAGTGTAACACTTTCGAAGGCAATGTCCTTGCGAAACATCACTGAGAAACAGCATTCTATCTGGCTTATGCTAACGTAGGTACTATTTCATGAGAAAAATTATAACATTAGTACCGTTCAGGAGGCTCTGAGGGAAAAAAATCCCTCTGGGCATATGTCATCTTTGGGGATGTTGTGTGGAGGGTCTTTTTATAGAAAGAAAGGACAGAAAGTTCAGGGAAGGAAAGGGGATGACGGTTGGGTAGGAATCTGGGAGTAAATGTAATCAAGAGTGATAGAAGTATGAATCAATCGCTCCCACTGAGGTGCGAGGCACTGCAAGGGTTGAGAGAATCCGGCTGGAGAGGTAAAAACGACTCCTTTAACTAGTCTTTCCCGATCCGGCCCGCCACGCAATGTCCAGACTAACCTCACCCCATAAGCCCGGGAACCCATGCTCAGTCAACAAACGTAGCAGGGGTGTTCGATATCCAATGAATGATCCCGGGAAAGCGGTACCCATACCCGCCCCCACAATTAATATCAAAACGACGAAATTCAAGTAATTTTTTTTTAAATATTCATTGTATATAATAAGAGATGGGTACTTTTGGTAGTCCTATACATCATTTTATGAACAAGGATTTGCTACTGGCCAATCGGGTTCCTTGTGAATATTCATGAAACAAGAATGAAATAGCCCGAAGCCGAAAGTCATGCCCGATCGTAATATAGTCATGTCTGTATTGTGAAAGATATTTAAACGTTAGGTGTTTTCGGGCGCGTTATACTTTTACATTCAAGAATTAAAACTACGTGGATTTTTACGAATCAAGTGGATATACAGTGCAACAATGGTAACGCCTTTCAAAAATATTCTTTAAACAAATTGTATTGAACGAAACAATGTTGTTCTTCATAAACGATGCTTATTAATTGAGACATAAATTTGGGAGGCGGGTATCGGTACCGCCGCGCCGGATAACCAACACCCCTGCGTTAGGTCGCCCAAGTGGTTTGCTACGTTCGGTGATTTAGAAGGGGTGCCAGGGTTTAGGGGGTGAGGTTTATTTAGGTCTTGGTGTCACATGCGTTTGTCTACTTCCTGCGTGGCGGACCGAATCGGGAGAGACCTTTGAGGGAGACCTTTTAACCTCGCCAACATTCTTTCGACCCATCACCTTGTATCACAGTGGGAGGGATGGACTCATACGTCCGTCACTCCTTGGCACATTGACCCCAAGATTCCCATCCACCTTCATTACTAACTTTTTCTTCTCAGAACTTTATATCCTTAAAAAATCACTTCACACAGCATCCCCAAAGATGACATAGGTCTGGGGGAATTATTTTTCGTGATATTTTTTGGTGAAGAAAAAAATTTTTTTTTTACAATTTTTTTCTAAATTGTTCCTCCCTCAATAAATTTCCAAACAAAATATGGTACGGTAGTAGTATAAATAGTACAGTTATCTAAATGTAGTAAAGTATCTACTATTGTAAATAAAATACATCATTCTGTGATAATCGCGTATTTTAACTACGTTCTGGAAAATATGTTTGAATATTTAATTTAAAAATTAGAAGATGTTCTCTAGGGTCAATAGATTTTAACGCATTGACACTTCTAATTTTCAGTTCACTATGTGATTTCCATGTTCCAATAACTTGTGGATCTATGACATATCGATTTATATCTCACAAAATAACAAGTATACTCGTGTGTGATACCATGCCAATCAACAGAGCAACTCAACTGCATAACGATTCTCATTGATCATCGACATTTTCACTTACAGACAATTCAGCAACTACCTTTTGACGCATGTCACAAAATAGCAAAACTGCCCCTCATACCTTTTTATACTTACATAAACCTCAAATTTTTAATCTTCTCCTTGATGTATTGGAGTCAAATTAAAATTATTTCAACAGCTTTCGAACTCACGATTTGTGAATCCAAAACCAAAGATCGTACCAATCTACAACGGAGATCGATAAAAATCAAATAATCATTTGGAATGAATAATTTTACTAAAAATCGACGAAGTTCAGCGGGGCTGATTAAAGTAATATCTAAGAACTACAACATTGTCAGCTTAATGATAAAATACCATTTGAGAATTACGACATTGTCAACTTGTTGATAACGTAATATTTAAGAATTGTCAGCTTGTTTGTAAAGCTGGGAAGTTTTGCCTATCGAAAAAAAGCCTTTACCTAATCTAAGTCTTAAAATAAATTATATTTATCTTCCGTTGTGTCTCAAAAATATTACGTTGAGAGGCGCTGGACTGCAAGCAAAGAAATTTCGGTAGCTCCGGCGGCAACCTGCAATTATTGGCCCCAGCTGTGTCAGTTGTTTATTTTGCACACGGCACCAGGCAGATTATACTACCTTACCTCGAATGCCGGAGAATCTTCGACCAAAAAAAAACTTATGATAGTGTAAAATTAAAAATTGTTCGATAATAATTTGCAAAGGAAAATTGCAAATTTATCGACTTTGGAAAAAAAACGTTCTAAAAGTGTTCTTAAATCATTATTTATGCTAAATCGTAAGAAACCTCAGATCTAAATATATTTAAAATGTTTCAGCCACTTCAAATTGGCCAAATTTATATTATTTCTTTCCACAATAACTAAAGGTTATATTTTCGTCAGTCTAAAAGCTAAACGTTCGAAACTAGATCACACTTAGCGTGTTATTGTAAATTTTTAGGTTACGTTTTTTTGAAGTTCGCATTTTCATTTATATCCTGATCTGTTGAATTTTCTACAACAAAGTTGAGAAAAAATCAAGAGCTCCACAGCTTTATAGTTATGATTAGTATTTCGGTTAGATTCGAATTGTACCACTCTACATTACTTAAACGTATAATAATATAATCGATAACCCACAAGAATCAATAATTGGACAAAAATAAAATTTAATAAATTAGAGTAAAACAAAAATACCAGTAACCCGCAAGGATCATAAATTGAAACAAAATAAAATTTAAAAAACTAGACTAAAACAAAAATACCGGTAACCCGCAAGGATCATAAATTGGACCAAAATAAAAATTAAAAAACTATACTAAAACAATAATACCGGTAACCCGCAAGGATCATAAATTGGACCAAAATAAAAATTAAAAAACTAGACTAAAACAATAATACCGGTAACCCGCAAGGATCTGGGATTGGACCAAAATTGAAAATAAATTACAGTATGACCTCAATCAAAACATTTTCAATAGCTTCATACAGTCCACCGTTGTTATTCTATACCTCACATGATTTCTAACACTCATTTTTGTGATATGTAGCACAGTAGTTGTTGCGCTTCTTTCAATACCTGAGTTCTGCCTTCGGTTCCCAACGGGGTACCATTAGTCTTTTGTTACCGCTCTTTTGTTTCGCGCACCTGTTTTTTCTTAGAGGCAGAGCCGGCAATTCGTTCCTAGTCGCTGTAGAACAAATTCGATTAATATATTATTTATTAATGGATGGAAAAAATAGACAGGTCAGCTTCCTCTTCTTCTTTAGTCATGTTGTGAGAATATTGGATTATATATTCGACACGCTGGCTGTTGGTAGATGAGCGTGGTACCGTACAAATACAGCAGTATGTTAATAGTCATATAACACTGCGGTGGTAATCTAAAAAATGATAGATAAATTCTTGAAATGGCTGCATGGTGTGGTGGTAACATAAAATATTAGAGTTGGCACAAAGTAGGTAACATAAAATATAAGTTAAGTAAAAATTGTTAAACCTAATATCCTCCAAATCAATAAAAATATTTTTAAAAATGTTTAAAATTGGTGATCACATTAGTTTACGAGATAGGTAGAAATAGTTGGCACATATGGCGTTTGACGTTTGCCAAGTTCAAATTGTTGTCAAATATATCCATATTGTTTAAATTTTTGTTAATGGGACCATGTAAACGTTGTATTGGGAAATGCAAACTATAGTTGGAATGAGATATATGTTAATGTAAAATGTTAATGTTTGTCTAGTTATTCGTGTAGGTACAGATAGATTTATTAATTGCAGGAATTCACAAGAATCGAATTTATGTAGGTATAGTTTTATGAAAGAATAAAAGATTTTTGTCTTTCGTCATTTCGTCTGTGGTATATTTTTTAACATTTGTTTGTGTCTAGTAAATATATTAACCTTAGAAGAGAAATCTTGTTTTTCAACAGGAAAAGATGTCCGGCGGAAGAAGTTAACAAATTCTTAAATTTTTAAATTCAAGGCAACTATTTTCAACTCTCCATGTTTCGTTTTTAAATACCGATTTATGGGTTAACTTTTAAAAAATTCATACTTTGATCGTTCGTAGATGGCGGTAAATTAGTATTTTTTTAAAAAAAACCGATATAGCAAGTTATGATATGTTAATATGAATCGCTAATATGAACATGAATAAATAGTTTGTACGTATAAATGCCCAATTCTTTCAAGAATGGCTTACAAATACAATATTGGATTGAACCACCAATACACTTTTGTATTTATGTGCCTTTCTTGAAAGAATTAGGTTTTATAGTGATTATTCATATTCATGTAAATTTATTACGAATTATTACAGCAAAAATTGCTGCAACAATGGCTTTTTCCTGCAATAATTAAATTATCGCTATCTGTGAAGGGCAGATATTGAATTATTATAAGCTTACCCAAATAACCAAATGCCAAATAGTTGGTTGCTAATTTTTATTCTTGTACATAAGTGTAGATAATAAATAAATAAACCTTTTTTTTGTTTCTTTGACTGCTTGATTACAATATAGGACATACAGGTAGATAGGATTTTAGGGAATACCTTAGTAAGAAATGTAATTAAATAATACAAATGGTAGGTGAAACTTGGTAGATGAGGTTGTGGTATTATTGTTGACCTTATAGAAATATATTTTTTTACTATCAAAAGTCTCCTGGCTAAAAAAATCAGGATAATCAGTTGGTGTTGGTACCTATCAAAAAAATGACCACTCCTACAGAGAAGGGGATCAAATTTTGATCTTGTATACCAGAAACTGAACTCAAGCGCTCTACCTCTAGGCTATTGGGCCATTCCCAAACCTTCCACAAGATCTCTTATCACCGCATCGTACTAGTCCAAATTCTAATTTTGTTCGTGGTTTAATATTTAATATTTTTTTGTTCTCTTGTAGTGTGTTCTTCGATCCATTGCCGGGTGCTATATAAATTTGAAATTTAATGCGTTTTTTGTACGTTATCTGTTATTTTTTATCTATTTTTTCTCGTCCATTGAAGTAGCCACGAAGAATGACGTCTTGACAGCGGGAACGAATCGCAGCAATGGTGCCAGCGGCGGTCTCATAGGAACAGAAGACAGTCTTCCGCGGTAAGGAGAACAGAACAGTAAAGTGGAAGAGGTGATTAATGATCGAACGCAAAAAAGTGAATCGGTAATGACTGGTCTATGGGAAGCGCAGATGGCGGAGATGGGAAAAATGTCAAGGCGAATGGATTTGATGGGATTTCGATGGCCGGTAGCAACAAGCTTAGATTGAAGTTTCAGACGTTGTACAGTCATTTAAACATGCAATTTTGTAAGAAGTGAAGAAATAGAGTTACAAAAAAACTGTCACAGAATTGGAAGCTAGAACCTAGTCCACTAGATTAAATACGGAATAAAGAAAGCAAGGATGAAAAATGATTTTTAGAAGAATAAGAAAGTGTATAGAAATTGTAAAAGAAATAAATAGTAATAAACCACAATCAAATTAATTCGGTCCTTGATGTATCGCTTATAGGCATTCTGGCAAATGAATTGCGAAATTTTGACTTAATGCGGTGTACATATTTATATATTTTACATTAGCTCCACACAGGAGGCCCTGAGGAAAATAATTTCTCTCAGAGCTTACGTCATCTTTGGGGATGATGTGTGTTAAGGGTATTTTCAGGGAAAGGAAGGAGAGGAAGTTCTGGGAAGGGAAAAGGATTGAGGGATGGACAGGAAACTGGTGGTCATTGTGTCCAGGAGTGACGGACGTATGAATCCATTCGGGAGAGTCCGGCTGGAGAGGTCAAATGACTCCTTCAACCAGTCTCTCCCGATCAGACCCGCCACGCAGTAGGTGGGCAAACACATCCGCCGCCATGTCCTAGACACACCTCACCTCATGAATCCGGGTATCCCTGCTAAGTCACTTAGGGTGACCTATGGCAGGGGTGTTCATTATCCAATGAATGGTTCCAGGGACGGTGGTCCCCACACCCGCCTCCCAAATTGAACATAAGATCATTGAGGTGAATCTGTGGTTAAATCAAACACTGCAATTCAAAAATAATGTAGATAGGCGTAATAAACAAGCATTATATCAAGTAGGTAAAGCCAATAAAGTCAGCAAATAATGTTTTTTTTTTCAAATTTGCCTCAAAGTAAACAAAGCTTGGCTACTTTTCTTGAACATATATTTTGATGTACTGCAAGCAATCATTAAATATCATTTACAAAATAACATCCATTGATGTCTCATGGTATAGGTATGCTCATTATTAAATTGCATTAACTCCTCGACATGTAATAAGTTATAATGCAGCGTTGTATGTGTCGATCCAGTTATGCTAAGCGATGGTTTAAATTAGTGTAATGAACTCCGTTATAAGTTATATCGTGCGAGTTTGTCGTAAAACACGGGTAATATCAGGTGCCTCACGCTGCATACCTGTAGCATCCGCCGTTTGTACAAAACTGGTTAGTTTTATGGTTAACTTAAACCTTAAACGATAGCGTTAATTAACTGGTACAGTTAATTATAATTCGACCTTCGTAGTAAGAGACATAATGTTACATCGAGCTGTCTCGATGTTTGTTTTTTGACAGATTAACCATGAGAGCAGTCGTAATTCTTAATTACATTTAATTTATATTGGCTATTTGATACGAGTAATTTAAGAGGAACAGTGGCGCACCCTTTTTTTTACAAAACTTAATTTTGGATTTGAGGCCAAAATACTTAAACAAACTGAAATTTTTTTTTTTACCAAAAGGTGTAGCAAATAGTGACTGGACAACTGAAAAAGAAATCAACTCAATACCTTCTTTGAAAATGCATTAAATCTGATGGGAAAAAAATACATAAAATTGGTTGAACAGATTAAGTTAGGTTGGGTTAGGTTAGGTGGTATTTTTCAAAATTTTTTAATGGTTTTTAATGACTTTTCAAAGAGGTGTTGATTTGACTTGATTCTGAGCTGGCATGAAACCATAGAAAATATGTAGTACGGATGTGTCTAATTTACCTATTAATGTTTTATGTTATAAAATATAGATACATAATTAACGAAATTAATTTTTATTGATTTTTAAAAAATTTGGTCAGATATTTTGGCCTCAAATTCAAAATTAACTTTTGTATGAAAAATGCCGCGCAGCCGTTCCTCTTAAATAAATTTTATTATAATACAGGTACACTAGTTATTTTACACCTCTTTACATATTGGTAGATACACTCTCGACCCTCGTGAGTGACTGTAATTACTCTTAACATTAAAGTTATTTTATTGGTTTTTTGATTTTGTTTGTCAAATTAACGTTAATTTCCTTATAATTATTGAACGAATCTAGTTGTTATTAGGTTTTTCTTGGCTAAAAATATGGTGATTTCACTGTCCATCATCTGCTTTGATGATGGACATTATAACACCGTCCGAAAAGTTAGCTAAAGGAGGTGGAAGCGTCACACATATGTTGTTATATATATGCTGTTTATTTAATAGGAAAATTCAAAGGATCATATATCATAGACCTTGGAGAAAGTAATAAGAGTACCTTTGCTGGAAAGAGTTGCATTAAGTTAGATTTTACATTTTTGTGAATTGTTCGTTTTCATTTTAGTTTAGATTTACTTCTCCTTCAATGATATATTATATTGATGGAAATAACCTCCAAAATTACAAAAGAGAGCTATTCCAATAAAAAAAAACTAGTGTGCTTTAGACCACCCGACTGAAGTAAAACTTCACTAACTTATAAAAGAACATAGGACATTGGGGTGACATTGACATTAACATTCCAGACAAAATGGTTTGTTGAATTTCGCACAGTAGTACACACACTCATGCGTCTTTTTTTCGCTGGGCAAAAGTTGCACATACTCTGTTTCCTTTTTTAATGACATTGACCACCGTTCGCATCGATTACCGTTCGCATGTAATTTTTCATAACAATCACCACTTTTCGTAACGCATTCACCAGTTTAACCCCAAGTGTCGAGCGTGCGTAAAGAAGTTTTACTAAAAAAATTGAATATCTTTCTGAATATTTGTGTAAATTTGGATCGACTGCATCTTTCGATTTTATTTTTATCTACCTAATTATTCAAATTTTCTACTGCGTCATATCAACTTTTTGCGATTTTCTTTCTTCTCTCGGGCATTATTTTATTTTTTAACCACATCTTCATGATATAGTTTATTTTACCATTCATTCATGCATGTTTGTGAAGACGGCATTACAAATCTGTAATTCCTCCGTTAGAAATATTCTCTCTCGTACCGTTATGAATCGACAAAAATCAACGTGAATAAATCAAATGAATAATTACGAGTAAAATCAATAATTTGTTTATTCTAAAACCGCACCGCTCCGTGTTCACGTGCATTATACCAATTAAGGCGAGTCCGTGTGTTTTACCGTTCATTAGAAACCAGCGAGAGTGAAAGAGACATCTAATTCTCAACACCTGTTTATATAATTACCAGGTACAATGATCCAAAAAGAATGATGGATGGCTTTAAAAATATCGTGATAATTACATGTAATTAATTTTGAATTATATTATGACAAAATGAAATCGTGTTTCGTGGAATGTATGGCTGGGATGGTGGGGATACGATTCCTCGGAGGTCGCTTGCATGCATTACTGAAAATTATGATAATGGACTATTTTATTTTTTTTAGAAAACAGTGGCATGTTTAGTTAGGTTGTTAGAACACAACAAGATTAGGAAAATACATTTGTACAACCACAGCCAAATACCAAATGACAACCCGCTGAACTTTATTAAAAGAACTGGGCTATAAGTTGAACATGGGAAATTAGGAAGACACTTTTGTGGAACCAGGAGACAGCCGAATATCAAATTATAAGCTGGTGAACTTTATTAAAAGGACTGGACTACTATCAACCGAATAAGTTGAACATAGGAGATTAAGTAGTTTGGTATCAGGAGACAGCCGAATACCAAATGACAACCTCGTGAACTTTATTAAAAGGACTAGGTTACTATCAAAGGAATCGGTTGAACATGGAAAAGACAATTTTATGGAATCAGGAGACATCCAAATACCAACTGACAACCTGGTGAACTTTATGAAAAGGACTAGGTTATCAAAGGAATGGGTTGTGCGTGGGAAATAATGAAGACACTTTTGTGATACCAGAATACAGCCGAATACCAAATGACAACCTGGTGAACTTTATTAAAAGGACTGGAATACTATCAAGCGAATAATTTGAACATGTGAGATTAGGTACACATTATTGTGGAACCATTATAAAAATAGTAATATATATATATATTTTTTTTTTTGTGAAAAATCTCCTCAAGGGCGCTGGCAAATTGCTAATCATTTATCATTTTTTTTTCTTATGATGTGAAAATGTATTAATTTTATATAGGTTCACTGTTTAACTTCATCTTTTCTTTCCCACATGCTTTAATTTGTGCTTTTTCATTTCTGTTGTATACGTATATATTTTTTCTTTTTTTCTACTACTTTATGTTTTCTTTGATGTTTTAATCTATTTTTGTATCCTATAAACTTTTTGCGGAAACTTCATTGGTTAATGCACCCATGTAATATGTAATTACCTTATAATATGTATAACTGTTTGTTTCCCTAATAAACTAAAATAAAAAATAAAAATAAAACCTGGAGACAGCCGAATACCAAACAACAACCTGGTGAACTTTATTAAAAGGACTGGGTTACTATCAAGGGAATAAGTTAAACGGGGGGATTAGGAAGATGCTTTTGTGGAACTTTTTGTTTTTTTCCTGAAAGTATGTCATCTTTGCCAGGCACTTGCACCCTAAATAAATTAATAAATAAAGTCGTATTTACCAGAAACATCTTTATTTTAACATCCTTGTTTATATTGGTGGGTGTAGCTACTATTCTTTTTAACGGAAAGAAAAAGCCAATATTCAAACGACTTACAATGAAAACATTATTTTTTATATGTAATAAATAAATAAGTATGTAAATCAGCTGTAAAACAGAAACATTATTATTTATTTTAATAAAAAAATTGATTAAATGTTAAAACTCTAAATAGGAACGCAGTTGGTGTAAATTGAATTAGTTTACAAACACCCACACATTAGTTCGTACAAATGTATTATACAAATATTGTGTTATGTATCATTCTTGTTTGTTGGCTGAATATTTTGAAAAATACTCTCAGTATCATCCTCGTGAAGGACCACCCCTCAGAATCGAAACTGATCTCGTGTTATTAAAGTGAGTGCACGCCATAATACTGCGCTCGCGACTGTGATCTTGTGATAAGTGTTGTTACATATCGCGTGATATTAGCTGGTTTTTAAAAAGTTTTAAGTTTCTCTTAACAGATGTATGCTTTATGAATCGATAATAATTGACAACAGAAGCCATTTTTTTCTTTAGTACCACTGATGCATCATGATCGCCACTCTAATTGTTATGATAAACCAGGTTCCTGTACTCCACACGGATCAGGAACTGCTATTCAGGATGCCTGTAATGATACTCGATCAATAAAACCCATATTTTCCTTTGTTTCTCTTGTTTTCCACTTTGCCACTGACCAAGATCTTCTCCAGGTTCGAGTTTTCAATCTGGCGTGCAACATTTCCAAAATATCTTATGATACGTTGTAGGCAGACAGTTGAAAGTCTATTCTAATTGTTTGTCTGCCAAACTGTGAATTCAAACCTGGAAAATTATGGTCCCTAACAAACTGGAAGGCATAAAAGCAGAGAAAGGTCACCTAACCATTGTCTGATCAAGTATTACAATAGTTCAGAATGTAGATATGACGTGTCATTGGCTCTCCATGCACGAGGGGTGCACTGAGGAGTGAAGAAGCCTGATTTAGCAAGGCTATTTGGAGTGGAGGTCACGATTATCCTCAATAAGACAATAACTCAGAAGAAGAAGATATCTTAAAATTTCAAATTTCCCAATAAAGCTATATGTGACAAGTAAATACGAAAGCCGAAAACAAAGTCTCATCATTGGCTAGGCGACAACCAATCAGAATTATGAATTTTAGAAGCAGACCCATCAGGGTCTGAGCTAGAACAAAGGGAAATCATTACATTCCTGATTGCCTGTACTAAATCTTGTATTGATCCGCATTGGTATTAAATATCCAACGTATAGTGCAAATTTAAATTATTAACGAAGCCTGTTAATTACCATGTTCTTCATTTGTAACACCTACATATAAATCTAAGATATGGTTCTTACCTGAGTCTGCGTAAGTCCCAAACTGGCAGCCAGCTCGGCCCGCTCGGGCAAGGCCAGATACTGGGTCCTCTGGAATCTCCTGTTGAGCTGCTGAAGCTGCAGGGAGCTGTAGATGGTGCGTGGCTTCCTCATCTTTTTGCCCTTGCCATTTACTCTCAGCGATCCCTCGTCTGTGAGGCCGCATTTCTCTGAAAGTAGAGAAGTGCGATTTTAATAAGGTGAACAAGTTAAATACAATTCCTTAGTATGGAAGATTAAAGATATATATTTTGTAAAGAGAAGAAGACAGATTTCAATATTTGATATGAAATAGAAAAGGAAGAGAAGAAGTGAGGGAGGATTGCTTTAACAGGGAAGGAAAAAAACCAGAGACAATTCTTCGATGATGGAAAAAAATTGGAACATTTATTATAATGAGAAAATTAGACAAATTCTTTAAAAAGCCTAGTAAAAATGAGAAGATAGATACTATTCTTTAATCAGGGGGAGTAAAACAGTACAAATCTTTAATAAAAGAGAATCAGGCTTTAATCGGAAAGAAAGTGCCAATACAATAATTTAAAAAAAATTAATAGCCAACCCTTTCACGCAAAAGTAATTTTTATTATTTCACATTTAAAAAAATGGAGTATGTACCTCAAAAAAAATAAGCACAATTTTCACCACAATCTACACAACTACCCTGATGATGGACACTGCAATGATAGGGAGGGCATAATATCCCACAAAAAAAACAAGATAATACTATTGACCAATAGAAACTTGAATCATGTTAGGTTAGGTTAGATAAGGTTAGCATTTTAATGTTCAACGTGCATTTTTTATTAATTATAGATTCAGTGATTGGAACAAACAAAGTGTCCAAAACAGAAGACGCAGACACGCAAAGGAAAATGACACCATAAAGTTTATCAAATTGTACTTAGTTCTAGCCGTATCATGATTCTATGAGACGACGTGTGAAAGTCAAAACATTTGTGTGGCGTTCCATCCTCAGTTCTTACCCATTAAATAAGTTAGTTCCAGGTGTCTGGATCACAAAGTTGATCTTTTACCTCTGGACCTCGAGGCCACCTCCATTTCCAAGCACAGTAGAGTGTCTTATGCACGAAACGAGATACATGTTCGCTATCTACCTTGAATTTTATAATAAGCATCCACATATAAAAGATCTAACGTCGATACTTCCATATAATAACAGACAATGAAGCAGATAATTGCATGTTATTAAATATAACGAATAAGAACATGTACTACGCCAGCGCGATGATGTATGGCTTGTAGGTATTCTTTGAGAGAGATTTATATTATTTGATAAAATGCTACTGTTTCAGTACTTAAGATATAATTATTATTATTTATTGGATGATAACAAACAGTGAAATATGTTCTTGATATTTTTGGATGACGAGGAAACTTGGACAATAAAATACATGAAATTTGTGAAATCGTTCAGAAGTATGGTGTTTGATAGTGGTTCTTAGATTTAACTGAATAGAAAGACAAACTTTTCACACTATCTTAAACTCTGGATCATGAATCATGATGTACAAAGAGAAATTGTGGTTTAATAGAAATAGGAAGCAAAACTTGCCAAAGCCAATAATCTGGAGTCACCAAGTGTATGAGCCAATCTTATAGCGTACTTATCAATCTTAAGCGTAGAATCTTGGATAATATGTACAATGTAATAGGATAAGACATTACTTCTTCTTATTGGCTATCATGTTGGCTATCTGGACCTATAACAGCTCTACGGTGGACTGGCCAAACCACTGTCTTAGATTTTTCAGCCATGAGGTTCTCATTCTTCCAGGGCCCCGTCTTCCGGCAATCTTTTCCTGCATTATGTGATGCAAGATCTTGTACTTCTCTGGATGTCTCATGTCCAAGATATTGAAGTTTTCAGAATTTTATAGTTTTAATAGATTATTTTTCTTTATTCATCTGAACCATAACATCTTCATTCGTAATCCCGTCCATCAAGCTTATTTTAAGTATTCTTCTGTAGATCTACATCTCGAATGCCTCAAGTCGCCTAAAAGACGTTTATTACGGGACATCATATTCAAGATTCTTTGAACTAAAAGATTTGCCAATAACTTAACTCTTGTAAATATTCAATTTTCAACTGTTATTAATATTTATAGTACATTGAACTAAGAGAAAAAGATTATGAACATCAGACCAGTTGAAGTCAACGGTTGTAATACGTGGTGCTTGGGTTAGCCAAAACTGAATCAAATTAGGTAAATGACTCAGAGACCGACAACAGAAAGAGTGGACTAATTGCGTAGAAGAAGGTTGAAATACTGTAGTTGAGGAAGAGCATCTGTGGAGGAGGACAAATCCCACCCTGGAATGTAACGCCGTGTTGATGATGATGAACACTGTTATCGCTAGCATAGCATCGTCTAACAGGCTTCTCTCTATCTTGTAGGAATATCAGCCTACTCTTTAGGAGCCTCAGCATTAATGTGAGCCAGTGTTTTGGTAACGATATATGAATATTGTTTTAATTTCGCCTGCGGGGGCTTGAGAACTGGGCGGGACCTAACAACATCTAAGTCCCCGAACTTATCTTGGAAATATTCAAAATGTTATTTTGTGAATATTATGTGTCGGTCTCCTACGCCTTTTGGGGAGAGGGGAAAATGTATTAATTCAATTTTGTGAATTTTAATAAGGTTATATATTGATTTATTCAGTGGCAGCTGATGACTCTTTTGTAGGTATGTGGATGCCATGAAGATAAGATTTTGGAGAAGAAGAAGAAATTTAAAATTTTATTTGCCAAATACGTCAATAGTGACCTTAAAAGTGGAGTAGAGGTCAATATGATTCACTTTGAATACAGATCAGAGTGATCCATTCCTACAAAACAATATATAAAAGGACGTTAATATGGCATGAAAAAATTTTGAAGTGAAAATTTTTTAGCACCGTTCAGACTTTTAAACTCGATGAAATGAGAAATAGTGACACTAAAAAGACACAGACATATACATCTATACGATTCATCCTGCGAGAGAATGACATAGTATAATCGGCCTCCTCTTTGTGCTGTGCTTCGTAGCCTCCCCTTGTCTACTTTAGTTTTCTGAAGGTTTCACTTCTACTGCGTTTTTTTCGTAAGCTACAAGATGCAACATTATTTTTCTTACTAAAGTTTTTGTCTTGCCTCCCTCAGATACCGTGAGTTTCTTCAAAATCCCGTTTGTTTCATCACTTTCTTCAAAAAAACCATCCACACAGCATCCCCAAAGAAGGCACCGGCTCTGTGGGAAAACATTTCTCTCAGGACTTAAAATATGTTAAAACAATTACTATGACGACGTCTTGTCTTACTTTTTTAACAGTTAAATGAATTTTTCAAAGCTTCACTGCTCATGATGGAAATGGTGTTTTATATTAATAACTCAGGTACGCCTCATAGTATGTCTAGTAATGTTACATTATCGTGAAAACAAGCTTATGGGTCCTAAATATTAAATGTTGTTAAAAATAAATAAATTATAAAATAATTAATTTTTAAAAATTAACCACTAGACCAAGTACCCAACGTTTGAAATAAGAATGGTGTTCCTTTTTTAAAACATGCGAGCATTGTTTTTGTGGGCGGGGCAAGAGAGGCCTCTCAGCCCGACCCAAAGTTTGAATTTTTTAACAAACGCGCGTTTATTGTATTTTTTTTTTTTACCAAATCTTTCTTTTTTACCAGTTTTTAACAGACCTGCCGACGTCCCGTTAAAATGGTTGAATAAATCATTCGATCAAAATCATCAACTTTGGAATTTCATTAAAAATTCAAACATGTTTCGATATAATACAATCAAGTGTTGGTAGAATTTTTAATTTTTTTTTTTATGTGAATACCCCACAAAAGTCCCGACTGCTCCCAACTGTCTGGTGACAGTGGGACTATGTTTTTTTTACAGTATCTCCATACAGGAGGCACTGGGGAAAATGTCTCTCAGGGCCTATGTCATGTTTCCGGATGCTGTGTGGAGGGTCTTTTTATGGAAAGGAATGAGAGGAAGTTCTGGGAAGGAAAATGGTATGAGGGTGGGTAGGAATATGGGGGTAAATGTTTCCCGGAGTGACGAATGTATGGATAGCCCTTCCACTGTGGTGCAAGACGATGGGTCGAGAGAGTCCAGTTGGAGAGTTCAAAAGGTCTCCCTCAACCCGTTCGTACACAAACGTCACCCTATGGCACCCCTGTTAAGTCACAAAACGTAGCAGAACACTCGGGGTGACCTCAATGACATCAATTTTTTTTATTTGTGTGCTGTATTGTAAGTAAAACTTGTTTGATTTGACAACATTTCTACCTAAGTTAAATTCTATTACCCACTTCTCACTTATGAATTGTAAATTCTTTCCGTCCTAAAATGGTTTATAACTCATCGGGATTGCTCTGCAGCAAGAACAAAAAAAATTAATAAAAATTAATATTTTAGAAAAACTATCACAAAACTAGAAACTCGTAGGTGTTTAAGATTGTTAAAATATTTTTTCAAACTAATCCCCTACAGTTGGCCCTCCGCATACTTATTTACAATATGCAGTCGGTTTAGGAAAAATACGGTATACCTACTTGAACAAAATATAACTATGTGTTCCCAGGTGCGCAGGTGTGTACCTCCGAATAACAAAATAATAAAGCTTTTTTTTTAATAAAATGCAGAAAAAATACTTGTCTATAAACTATATAAACCAGCGTATAAATACTAAAAATCGGCACTGCAAATAATTTCGTTGATATATATTTTTTTCTTTTTATAAGAAAGACAAACATTCCCGGGTTGCGAATAACCTGTCAATGTTTGAAAATCTTCTACTACCACCACAGTAAGCGGAAAATGTTGCTTGTGTCGTGATGGAGGACTCAGCCAGTCTAGGAATTGAACAGCCACGCCCGGGTGGGACCCAAACGCGATGCCAACTCAGTTACTGATCCGTCAAAATATACATACAAATTTATTGTTAAAGGTATTTTTCAAGTGGATTTTAGATTTAAATTTGATTAAACGTACACAAAAAGTTATTATTTTATAATAAATTTCATTTCAGGGGGGCCAAGTATCGGGGGATGAACTGACGGGTTACACACAAATATGTACCCGAATTCGCCCGTGGGAAGATCCAGCCGGTACCTGAAGATGATGAACGTAAAATTAGACGTTTTCTTCGAAACTTACAAAGAAGTTTGCAAAGTTTTTAGCACTAGATACATCCTAAATTAACGTTGCTTTTAAAATAAAATAGAAAAGGACAGCCGTTTTACGAGTGACAATTCTTTTATCACGGAAGAAAAATTTCATCAAAAAATCTTAGTTCATCAGGGATAGAATCGTTGATATTATTATTATTGTCAGTGTTTGGTTGTTGTGGAGCGCCGTCAGCACTGCGTGTCCCGGCGGTGACGCGTCACGGCGATGAGTGAAGGACATTACAAACAATGTCCCGTAAATAAAGCGAGATTTATTATTTATTAAGACGATATTATAATATTAAAATGGGCCCCAGACGAGAGTTGTTTGTGGTCGAAACGCGTC
Source organism: Limnephilus lunatus (assembly GCA_917563855.2). Lineage (NCBI taxonomy): Eukaryota > Metazoa > Arthropoda > Insecta > Trichoptera > Limnephilidae > Limnephilus > Limnephilus lunatus. The sequence continues at coordinate 26,252,709 of OU830596.1, forward strand.
AAAAATATGCTCTAGAAAAATTAAATAACAGTTTACAAAATTTAATAAGTTTGTTAAATTCTCACATCACGTATTAAATGTATAAAATTTTAGTGGTAATAATAATAATAATAACTGGATGTTTTTAAAAGCGCAGTTTTTGTTATAAATTATAGCTTTGCAGTAACCTTTTTGTCAATAGAATCAATGCTGAATGAATAAAAAGTGTAATATTCTAAAAAATCTATTGCCTAATAAACGTTTTTATTACATTATTATTAATATTATTTACATCAAAAAGAGAAAAGGGCCAAGTACAGTTCCTTGCGGAACTCCATTTTTTATCTCTCCTTCTTAATTGCACATATTCTTTATTTATTTTATAGGTTGCCCTTTTCCTCCCATTCCTTGTTTGTATCGACTTTTCACTGTCATCCAATTCCATCAAACATCATTGTAGTCAAATTTAATGTATATATTGTCATTGGCTCTGGTAAGAGACCACCGTTGAAGAGAAGCACTGCTTGAAGTAAAAAGCAATAGATTGTATGAAACGATTTGTGACCGATAATATTTTTGTTTTGCTTTTTTTTTAAATACATAAGTAATTGCTGACGCGAGAAATAATTTTTATTATTAACGCAGATGTTGTTTTCAAACGGATATAATAATAGATAATAATAATAACATCGACCGGTCAGTGGTTGAGTGGGCATAGCGCTTGGGTCCCACCCGGGCGTCGCATGTTCGATTCCTCGGCTGGCTAAGTCCTCCATCACAACACAAGCAACATTTTCGGCTTTCTGTGGTGGTAGTAGGAGATTTTCAAACATTGTTGGGTTATTCGTAACCCGGGAATGTTTGTCTTTCTTTAAAAAAAAAAATAAAAAAAACATTATAGGAAACTGAGTTATGCAAGAGGTAAATCCTTTGACTGGCTAAAACTGTACTTAAAAAATGCTAAAAGTACTGGCTAAAACTGTGCTAAAACTGGGCCGGAGTATAATACACTTTATTTAACCCTTTATACGGCTAAATTATTTATTTGCTAGTTGGGAGCTGCTCGGTGCGTTGCGCGGGAGTCGTCATCTGGACGTAGCAAATAATGTGTTTCTAAATTTATCTAATCCCTAATAATGTATAAAGGTTTTCTAACATGTTCTCCATGTGTGAGTGTAAATATGTCTACCGTGAAAATATAATTTCCTGTTTCTGGTGTCTTATCCTATCGGAAGCTGGCCATCGTCAGGACAATCATCAGCCTGCAAATTGCAGCACAACTTAGCTCAACTTTCACTGGAGAATAATATAATAATTAAATAAATAGTAATTACTGATTAGCAACAATCACGTGACAACATCGTGCGTTCAACTCATCTCTTAGCTGAGTCCTCCACCAAATTTATTCGTAAATTGTTTATTTATTTATATTACTAATCAATAAATTTACCTGTAAATTATGTATTATTTATTACTATTCTGGTAATTAAATAAGCATTTTCCTTGGTGTGTATAATGGTGTTGGGCAAAATAAGTGTTTGATTTAGGGCATACAAATATGTTTTATGTCTAATACGATTTTCAGTTGAATGAATATTATTTATCTTTTTCACAAATAAGTTTTTAAACTTAGGAACTTTGAATTCTTCGAAAACCCATATATTCATGTAGCTATTTTATCCCTTCTTTATAATTACATCTATATACAATATCATTATTTCTTACTTTGGTAATAAAGATAAAGTCCTATGTACACAGTATACTTATGGTTTTATGTATCACTTTTATGTAAAAAACGCCTTTTTATGCGTATATAAATAAATAAGTATTGCAAAAGAAAAATTTACAAGCATAATTGTGAAGTAGGAGATATTCAAACATTATCTGATTATTCATAACTTGATAATATTTATCATTCTTTTTTAACAAGTGCCTCGTGATAATATTTTAATTAACAGGCAGAGCGCATTTTCGCTTCACGCCGATCTTACAAACATTTACTTTGGGCGTTTTTAAATATGCCTTCTTTAAAATTGTATGAGCCGTGGCCCTTGGGCGGTTGGGCGGTGCGCGCCGGGGATGGCAGGCAGGCAGGCGGGCGGGCGGGCGGGCAGGCCGAAGAGTCGCGCCGAGCTCGGTCGGGTCCCGCCTACGGTCCGGACCGGCTCTGCACGACCGAACCCGAAGCGATCCCCTCGCGATAGCTGAGCTTTTTCGGTGTTTTTTTAACGTCTTTCGTTCGCGGTACGGAGGAATTATTCATCGGTTGATGAGTGATTTTTCGGATTTTTTTATGTTGGAGATTTATACAACATCACATTCAGTACATTCCTTGTGGCTAACTTTTTCTATGCTGGAAATCTCATAATAAGATATTTGCTTGAATTTAGTTGTAGATAATTGACGTTATTTGACAATTTTTGACAGTCTGCATTTTTTATAGCTTTGTATATTTCCATATCGTCCGCAAACACTAAAACTTGAGTATTATTGAAAATAATAAGCACATCATTCACAAATATCAAAATAAAATTGGTCCCAAATGTGAGCCTTGGGGAACACCGCTGGTAGCGATAAATTTATGTAAGGTTTTTGATTCATAAAATCTCATAATTAGGCATTTGCTTAAATTTAATTGTAGATGGCACCAAACAAAACGTTTAAAAAGTTATTTGACAATGTTTGACAGTCTATACTTTTTATAGATTAGTATATTTCCATATCGTACTCAAACATTAAAACTTGAGTATCGTTGAAAATAATAAGAACATCATTCACAAATTTCAAGAATAAAATTGGTCCTAAATGTGAGCCATGGGAAACACCGCTGGTAGCGATAAATTTATATGAGGTTTTTGATTCATGAAATCTCATAATTAGACATTTGATTAAATTTAGTTGTAGATAGTTCTCTTGGCACTAAACTAAAAGTTTAAACAGTCAGTGGTTGAGTGGGCATCGCGTTTCGGTCCCACCCAGGCGTTCGTGTTCGATTCCTCGGCTGGCTAAGTCCTCCATCACGACTCAAGCAACGGCTTACTGTGGTTGTAGTACGAGATTTTCAAATATTTTCGGGTTATTCGTAACCCGGGAATGTTAGTCTTTCTTTTTTTTAAAGTTATTTGACGATGTTTGACAGTTATTAATATTTCTTATAGCTTTGTATATTTTCATATCTTTCGCTAACATTAAAACTTAAACATCGTTGATAATAGTAAGAACATCATTCACAAATATTAGAAAAAAAATTGGTCCCAAATGTGATCCTTGAGGAACACCGCTGGTAGCGATAAATATCTATGAGGAAAGCCATCAATTTTGACGGCCAATTGCCTGTTACTTAAACAACTATTAAACTACTTGTATAAATCCCTGCTATTCTTTATTTATGAAGATTTTTAAACAAAGTTCATTTCTTAAATAGTTCGACACTTTTGGTAAAATTTCCTTAATGGTAGCCCTGTGGTCCTAGCATGGTCGACCGATAAGGATTGATAGGATAACTTTTGGTAACTTCTCATCGTTCTCTAGGACGACTGCAGATCGGTAACGTACAAACAATAGTTGACATCGAATATATTAAGGACACTCAGTAATTGTGAACTGTTACTTATTCGTTGGCGATCTGCAATCATGCTAGGGAACGATGAGAAATTACTGAAAGTTATCCTATCAATCCTTATCGATTGACTGTGCTAGGGGGCTTCGTACCGTGTTCTACCGGAAGAAGATGAGAAGAAAATTAGTACGAGACTACCCAAATATTATGAGAACCGCCAACCAAGATTGGATGACCAACATCCCTTCCATAGATTATCCCAAGTGTTTCGCTATGTTAGGTAACTTAGATGGGGTGTCTGGGTTCATGGGGTATGGTTTGTATAGATCTTAGCGGTGGATACGTTTGCCCACCTATAGCGTGGGCTGAATCAGGGGAGATAGGTTAAGGTTTTTTTTTACATTAGCTCCACACAGGAGGGCCTGAGGAAAATTATTCCCCATCTATGTCATCTTTGGAAATGCTGTGTAGAGGGTGTTCTGTGGGTTCAGGAGTGACGGATGTATGAATCCATTCCTCCCACTGCAGCGAAAGATGATGGGTGAGGAGAATCCTGCAGCAGAGGGTAAAAAATCTCCCTCAACCGGTCCCTCCCGATCCAACCCACGCAGTAAGTGGGCAGATCCATCCGTCTCCAAGACCTAGACAAACCTCACACCGTGAACTCTGGGCACCAAACTAAGTCACCAAATGAAGCGAACCACTTGGAGTGACCAGAGGTGTTGGTTATCGAATAAACGGTTCGTGGGGCATTGGTGAGTTAGATACCGTGAATCATAATATTTTTAAAATGCAAATCTTTCAACAAATATTATTCATATTTTGCACTTCGTAGGATTTCGAATCCTCTATCTCTAAGGTTAAATCCCAGGATCTCATCGCTTTACTACGTAGGTTGGATAAATGTAATACCTACGGATAAATATGATTCCACTAACATTTTTTCATCATTTTTCTATGAAGTATTTTTTTATTAGAAACTCTTTTCCGGTCTGATATTGATTCTAAGAAATCTGATGTTTTAAAATGTTAATATTTCAATCCAATGATGCGGTCTTGAGGAGGTGTCTCGAAACGTCGGCGCATGAAATAAAGATTTATTAGATAACATTTTTCCTGTTGCGAGTTTTATCGGAATGGCCATTGATGGTATCAATTTATTACTAAAACAAAGGTTGAGCTGTTTTAAAAACCTACTTGGAAACGAATCTCATAGATGGAATCAGAGAATCAAAGATATGGACGAACACCTAGTGCCGTTGTATAAAACATCAACCAAATAGTTTCCTAAATGATTGTTAAATTTTATTTATGAAATGGAAAAGCGACACAAAAAATCAAACAAAAACAAATTCTTCCGCATATCGTCACTGGTCACTCAGCCGACTAACCGCCAAACCTATTACCCTTTCCCCAACTATCCAACACCTACTATTTTTTTATGTTTTTGTTGAAAAAAAATACATCAAAAATGTCACCGGAAACCAAAATTTCATTTACATTTTGTACTCCAAATAATGTCAGTAATCACTGGCTAAAGTAGGTCAAGTATATTCCTTTACACCCTTTAAAATATACAGGATGTAACAGCACGTAAACGAAGGATTTTAAATAGCGATTCCTAAGCATATTTTAAATAAAAGATGTAGATGTCATTCTGCTGTCCGCTGATATCTTTTTTCGATTAAAAACAATAAAAATATGTTTCCATCACACTTCGCAACTGAGTAGCGATGACGGGTCACGTAATAAGCACTCCGTCTCGTTCCAGCAGCACGGTAACACACGAAACATCAGAGGTTTCAAGTGGTTCCAAAGAAAGAGTGAAAGAGTGAGATCAGTGGTGAAGTGTGATCGATTTTTTTTTTTTTTAATAGAAAAAAACATCGTCGGACGGCAAAACGCCATTTCTTTTTGTACTCCAAATATACTCAGAAGTAGCTGGTTAATCACTCATACCCATAAGCTTGTTTTCACGATAATATAACATTATCAGACATACATATGACGTATGAGGCTTACCTGACTCATTAAGGCCCGGCTTCCCGCATTTCAACCGATTTAATACATATTTTCCTTAAATACTTTAAGTTTAAAACCTCTTAAAAATATATGTTAGATATTCTTGAAGATAATATCTATACATTCCTCATGCTGAAACGGCAATTACATATATGAAATTCCCTCGATAGAAACAAATCGCAAAGTATGCTCCAAAAATTATTATAAACACGTTATATTCAGTTATTTTGCCAGTTATATATGTATGAAAAAAATCACCGTGTATCTTTCAATGCTATTGTAGACAATCTCTGTGAGATTTTTGCTCTATTTTAAACGACTCGTGTTTTTTTTTTAATTTTCACAATTTTCGCTTAAATATTATGGTTTTTAATATTAGCGGACTCTCCCTAACATTCGTATTTACATATCTCACCATCTTCTTCTTTTTGAGCTGGTACACAGCACCTTAAAGTCCTTCGTGTACGTGCTGATACACCCCGTATGTATTACATTTATCACTTGTTTTTCAGTTTTGTATTCTTATTGATATGACAGCATTTTTTTTTTCAAATATCATCGTTAGTTCTCAGAAGGCAGGAAACAACTTTTCAAAAACGTGTTATTTCATTTTTCAACTTGTCCCATTAATTTACTTTTATCTTCTAAGACAAGTTCATAAATTTTTATTAATTTTATTATGTACGGCGTTGAACCTATCGGACCGGGCGAAAACTGTTGAACACATAACGAAAAAATAAACGATTCTTTCCTGTACAGAATAAGCAATAACGCCCGAAGGTTTTGTAGGTGGGAGCAGCCGTATGAACTCAAACGTTAAAATATATTAAGTATTTGAATTATTCATTCCTTGAACAATCGCGGAAGCTTTTATGTGTGGTACGTGAGCTTTTATTTATCGAGATTTTTTCATGTCACATTGACCAGTAGTAGCAGGACAAGGGATCTATTTAATTGAAGTTGATGAGTTTGGGGAAGGTTAAAACATGTATTTGTCTCATTCCAAGTTCTAAGAAAGCAGTTAAATTAACTTAGATGAATTTGGGGAGGGTTGAAACATGTATTTGTCTCAATCTAAGTTCTACAAAAGCAGTTAATTTTTCTAAGAAAGCAGTTAAGTTAACCTAGATGAATTTGAGGAGGGTTAAAACATGTATTTATCTCAATCTAAGTTCTAAGAAAGCAGTTAATTTTGCTAAGAAAGCAGTTAAATTAACCTGTATGAATTTCTAAGAAAACAGTTAATTTGTCAAACGCTAAAACTATTCCCATGTTTTTTTAGAATTGGATCGTAGCTTAAAACATGCTTAGCCACGTTTTATGACTAAATACGAATAGACGATACTCCTCAACCTTCCTCTTTCTACTACGAGGAAGCAGTTATACACAGTGTCAGGAAACTCGTGGTACAAGAGGCAATCTGGTGAATATAAATTATGAAGGTAATCTTTTTTTAATCTTTCAGAAATAAAATATTAAAAACGCTTTTTAAGTCGAGTCTACGCTTCCACGCGTTTTAAAATATATTAAACTGTCGAAATTTTCCCCTAACGACAGATTTTTTTCAAATTTCGGTCCAAAAAAATTGCAATTTTGACCTCAATTTACTCGAAATTAAAGCTCAAATCAAAAAATTTGTTACAAAAAATCGAATCCAAGATTGATGTAGACTCATCAGTTTCGAATTTACGGACAGTAGGGCGTAGCTATATCATTCTTATGAAGGGGGAGTTGTCCGTAAGGGGGGGGGGGGGTTATCCTGAGTAGGGGTTTAGCAATGGATAAAGGTATAAAATTTGATTGAAAGTTTTTTTAGACCTCGACTTTCCACAACAATTTATTTTTATTTTTTTATTTTAGCGACTATATAAAATAATTGTTACATACAAAATATAATGGTGAAATTAAGTATAAATATTGTATTTCTAAGTCCTCCTCACTAGGGGGTCCTGTGCCGAGGCGGACAAAAGGTATTTAAATACGGTTTATTTCTCTTCTATGTCGTTTTTAGTGTCTTCATTAGGGTTTTTTGTTGACCTCTTTTAGCCATATTTTTATTCTTGATTTGTATTCATTAGGATTTTTTATTAGTTTTATGCCTTGGGGAAGGATGTTATGGACTTTTGTTGCAAAGTATGTATAGTTTCTTTGTCCGAATGTGGTTTTAATTTATTTATTAATCTTAAGTCAGCTCACATCTTTGTGTGTGCTAATATTTTATAAAGATATAAACATTTTTATAACTTAGAATATTTTTTATATCGTATTTCAATCACATTGATAAAAGAAATTATGCAAATAATATTTTTGTATTTTTCAGGAATGTAATCTACAAGCATCTTACTATTCTCTTTTTTTCCGTGATCTTAATTTTCTTCTAGCAATATAAAGCTGATGGGGTGGGTGTGAACCCCCGAAACCCCCTCTTATATACGTCCTTGCAGATACTGTCTGTAAAATACCATAAATAGTCTATGATTAGTTCTCTCACTACCTTAGTTGTCTATGGGCTCTTCGGGTCACATGGTCTCGTTTCCGAGATGTGCCGAAGGTAACCGAAGGTAGATGTGCAGAGTCATTATAATTCTAGAGCTCGGCAGACAAAACCTTGCTTTCAATAGTCAATCCTAGTTATTATAGTAAATTAAATTTAACGAATGAAAAATATAATTTTGTCCATTTTATAAACGGAATCTCGATACTTTGTTTTGGCATTAGCCGGCGGCAATTGTTTATAAATCAATATTTAATCTCATTGGACAAGTGTAATTGTAGACATTGTATTACATTACGCGGCCGGGCAGTGAACGCGGGACCGGCGTGTATAATCTCTAATTGCACAGCTCGGCCGTTGGGCGCTACCGAAAAATAACACGTCGAAATAACACATCAGCCCCTGTTCAAAAAAACATTCTAATGAATTCTGTTTTTGGTAACATAACAAAAGATGTGTTATTTTTTAGGTTATGTGGAAAAAACACTTACAGAATTGCAAATTCGTTATAATTCATGTGGCCTTGAGAAAAATGGTTAACCTAAACGCCTATGTCGTATTTGGTTCCACGCCAACTCAGAATGAAACCAATTCAGAACCATCTCAGAAAGGTAATTAAAAGCTATAAAAAATAATTTTAAAATAGCCGATAACCCTAACCTAACCTAACCTATTTAACTAATTTTTAACATCACTCTTAATGACCTTTCTGATGTGGTTCTGAGTTGTTTTCATTCTGAGTTGGCCAGTAACCGTCATATTTTGTAATACTGGGTTTTTATATGAAAGGAAGGAGGGGAAGTTCTGGGTTGGTAGGAATCTGGGGGTGTATGTCTTCAGGAGTGACGGACGCATGAATTCATCCCTCCCACTGCGGTGCAAGGCGATGCTCCGAGAAAATCCAGCTGGAGAGGTCGAAAGGTTTTGCGAAACGTATTGCGAAACAGTATTTTCAGTGAATACCGCGCAAGAGTTCCAAAAGATCCCGACTGAACGGAGCTAGTGGGTCTATGGCATCCTCAATTGGAGTATTTTGTGAGACTGAATAATGGGGAGGGGTTGAGATTAGAAAGAGGAAGGTGAGGAAATGCTATTCAGATTGGTCATCAAACACGCTAAAGCCATTTGAAGCAACGCTCAATTCTGAACAGCGGTCTTACAACAGGGCCATACTTACAACAGGGCATCTTCCACTCAGGTCCGCGTCACAAATATTCTACACATTAATTTTAATGATTAAATCGTGAAATAATTACATAAAATATTAAAATTTCGGGATTTGGTAAAATTACATCAAATGAAGCTTTATCTGTTATTTAAATAATATAATGATAACATCTATCCTAATTTGATTTGGTCACTCCAGGTCTATCCAGATCTATAATTCGAATTCACAAAGAACAAACAAAAACAACATTTTTTTCCTTTTTTTATATGAAAAAGCATTGTAGGTAATGTGTATTTGAAGTGAGACGAATGTATGATTGGTTATTTAATGAATTCAGAATTAAAATCATTTTGTACGGTGCATATTATACAATAAAACATAGCATTCGTATGCAAATCGGCTATGTAGTTCACTGCATACCCATTTGGGGCATTCATTATCTATGTTCCGTGGTACTATCTTAAAACCGGTAGAAAAACATATCAACAGGAGAGGAACTCGCCGAGGATATCGCTAGTGTGGACTGACTAAAAAAAATGACTAACCTTAACCTAACCTAACCAAAACAAACTAATTTTAATCTAACCTAACATTTGATATCTATCTACCTATCCATTGATTAGTCAGAAATATCCGAAAAATCGAAATTTGAGTTGTAAACAGTTGTAAATATGTAAAAGTATTCCTTCATAAACACAACAAATCAATTATAATGAAGAAAGAATGATACTTTTATTTTTTAAATGTTGATGTTTTCTGTATCACTAGTAGGATATTTCAAAATGTTATACTTATGTATCAGAGTAATACCTCCCATATTATAGTCATACTTACAGCATTTTTAACATGTGAAACAAAGACACTTTAAATTGTAAATAATATTTTGTTTATGGTGAGTGTTCAAATATTGCTTTTCTCATTATCTCAAACCTTAGCATTTGGAGATGTCTGTCTAATCAACTGGACGATCGAAATAATATTTTAAAACTATTCTTAACAAAACTTAAGACTGTTTTTTGAAACATACTTAACCTAACCAAACCATACATTTTTATAAACGAACCTAACCAAACGAAATTAAGCATTTTTTAAATGTTTTCATTTATTTAATGATGTACGATTTAACCTAACCTAACTTAACCTTTCCTAACCAAACTAAAAAATATTTTTGTTACTTTTCTTTTATTTAACGGATGGTTGTGAGTTTGCAGAAAGTATGAAGGAGTTTGGGAAATGAGAAAGGTGAAGGTTTGAGTAGTGAAAAAATGCTTATAAATTACATTGAGCTACGGGGATTATGGCATTCCTACTTTGGGGTGGGCATTTTGCAAGGCTGAAGGGAACAATGTGGAGCAGAGGAAGGCTGGAAAGTACCAACCTGTCTATTCAGATCTAATTATTAAAGATATGAAGTTAATTCATAATTTTGCTTCGTCACGTCAGGACGGCATTGACGGTATCTTCCAAGGATGATACTTCTTCGACTTTTCAACAAATATTGTATATTTGATTTTATTAATTATATTTTATATTTTTTTCCAACAAATTCTATCTATCTACACTAAATATAAATCACTACCATAATTATTAAACCGCAATCTTTAAAATTATTGCGTATGAGTTTACCGCTCTTCCACGAAAGTAGTCAAATAATACCAATAATAAATTCCCACAGACTTTTTACGATTAAAGCTATCCAATCCCGTCGAACATCCCTGGTATCTATAATCAACATTCTACATACAACCCACTTAAATGCGCCAAAGTAACTGTACAGAGGTACCCACTACCTACCTGCCTACTTATACGGAGAGTCGCCGTAGGGGTAAACCTTGCTACCGACTAACGTGTCAGAAATCCCATGGACGAGAAAGCTTCCACGTAATGTCTCGACAGCTATTTGTGGCACACTTAAAATACGGAACTAGATATGCCTAGAGGAAACTGTTTTATCGCAAATCACAAAGCAAATAAAGTAGATAAACTAGTATGGTATATTATCAACCCCTCGGGTACATATAAAATATTATCGTGACAGTTGATCCCAAAACAATTGGTCCCCGGTATACTTATATACAATATGCAGTCGGTTCAGGGAAAATAAATCATATTCACTTACACAGAACATAACTACGTGTCCCCGAAGAGACGTGCAGAGAGGATGTACCGCCGAATAAGAAAAGTATTAAACATATTTTCATTCAAATGCATCAAGGATAAAGCTTCTTATCTATATACTGTATATACCAGCGTATAAGTGGAAAAAAATCGACTATCTAAATAAATTCGTTTGATATCATTACTAAAATTTTTATTAAAGGTATTTTTGAGGTCGATATTAAGTTAAAATTGGTAAATAATGCATAAAAATTATAATTTCATAATAATTTCGGGGGAACTAGTGTCGGGGGATAAACTGTCGTATCATCCAGATAATCGAGACGAACTTTCCCAGGTCACCAAAAAATATTCAGGCAATATTTCAAATTCGTTTATTTCTATCATTGTTAGTGAAAATTGTTGTTTGTGCAATGATGGATAACTCATTAGCGAGCTGCAGATTGAAACAGCGACGAATGGATGGAAACTCACTTAAAATCACACCGTTACTAAATAATATACAAACATTAGTCTCGTAATTTTTTTTTCGTAATTAATAGTTAGGGTATGTTTATTGATACGTTGTGATTTTGAAATTAATAGTTAGGGTATGTTTATTGATACGTTGTGATTTTGAAATTAATAGTTAGGGTATGTTTATTGATACGTTGTGATTTTGAAATTAATAGTTAGGGTATGTTTATTGATACGTTGTGATTTTGATACTCGATGAAACGAAAAAGCAACACTAAAAAGAGACAAACACATACATCTGTAGGATTTAGCTTGCGAAATAATGAGATAGAATAACCGGTCTTCTTTTTGTGCGGTGCATCGTAGCCTCCCCACCCTTGTCTACTTTAGTTTTCTGAAGGATTCACTTCTACCGCTTGTGAACTGCACACTTGTAATTCTTTTTCGTTACTTTTCAACTTTTTTTGAGTGAAAACTTTTTAAGCACCGTTGTGATTTTACACTCGATGAAATGAAAAATAGTGACACTAAAAATAGACTAACAAATATCTACATCTATAGGATTTAGCGTGCGAGATAATGAGATAGTATAATCGGTCTTCTCATTGTGCGGTGCTTCGTACCCTATCGGTCTCCTCTTTGTGGGGTGCTTCGTAGCCTCCCCACTCTTGTCTACTTTAGGTTTCACTTTTACCGCGTGTAAATTGCACTCTTTTTTTTGTTTTTTGCAAGAAAGTCCTTCCAACTTTGAGAATCATCCGCTAGATGTCACTCCATTCCCACAGGCATTAACATCATTAATAACGCGAACACCGCCATTTTAATTGGCTCGTAATGGTTTAATTGATTTACACTAACAAATTGGACGCGCGCAAGTTGATGGTAGTCGAACCCTGGACCCCTGACGGCCCAGTGAGCGTCTTAACCTCTCGGCCAAGCAATTAATCCAACTTGTCCAATTAGGACGATGCCGAAGAGTTGTGCTGGCGCCTTATATTTCGGATTAACGGGATTAATATAATTGAAGATTTTATTCATTTATTTTATGTGAATATTTGTGGCTGTCCATTCCAAGGATCCAAGAAACAAAGGCGCTGATAGGGGGGCATCCATTAATTACGTTAGCACAAACGGGGGGGGGGTCCAGCTTAATCTCACGTTACTTGAAATAAATATACGAACTGGCCCAAATTTATCTAACCGAGGGGGGGGGTCTAGATTGAAAAAAAACTGCTCACGTTATTAATGGATGCCCCCTTATACCATATTAGGTGCTGAATAAGCCCTAATTTTTATTAGAGCCAGGCGCCGCCGGTTGGCTCAGGACCAGCCCTGGGCTGAAATGAGTGGGAAACGATGGAGATGGGGGAGAGGAAGGTTTGGAAGTATGGTTCAGGTGCGGGGTAAGGTTCTTTACTAAGAATCCGGTGGTCGTAGGTTTGAATCCCAACGTTAGCAATTAAATTTTACATTATTTCATTGATGCCCTCGGCACCGGTGCATAGTCGGGAAACACGCCAAACAGGCGCCCAATATTTGTAAACGGTTGACATTTGTCACATGAGAACGGGTCGTTTCTACACCTCGTTTTTGTGTATTTTGAACGATTTGCCTGCCTCTGTGTTTTCCTCCCTCCTACAACACGAGTCTCTTCAAGACCCATGTTCACTCCTTCCTCTCCTCAAAAATACCCTCCACACAGCATCTTCAAAGATGATATAGGCCCTGAGGGAAATTATTTTCCTCAGCGCCTCCTGTGTGGATTTAATGTAAAAAAATATTAATTAATATATGGTACCCTTGTGTGCTTGCGGCACGCATAAGAGTGATAGGTACTCTCAAATGACGCCATTCACAAATGTTACATTGCTTGAAATGGCTTTAATCGTGTTAAACTTCCTTTTCCCCACCTTCTTCCTTTCTCATAACTTTCAGCCTCAAAACATGCTACAGTCCACTGGCTCCGATTAATAGGGAGCAGTTGGGTCTCTTGTGTATTTCCATTTTTTTTAATTTTATGAGATTAAGTAGCAACCTTTTCTTTTCTGAATTAAAGTATGTATACTGTATCCAGTAAATTTAGTCGCTAGGGTTGAAATTTATGATAAATTTGGTGCGGTCGCGTGCGTAAAATGAATCCAGTTGAACCAAGTCTGGCTGTCCGCGGGGTTAAGGGATGACGCCACTCCATTGGCTGCTGTTATGTATATACTCGGGGGTTGGGGTAAAATATCATACCTACCGATGCAGGGGTTGAAACTGCGAAAGGTGTTATTCTATTCTAGGGGTTAATTGGGGAATTTTCAATTCGGCTTTCCCAGAAAATTTCTTGTTTTGTTCTATTTTTTTTTGTCCTATTTCCGTACTATATTTTACTTTCTCCGTTTGCCCTTTTTATTATTTGACGCTGAATTCCTTAGGGTCATCGGGCATTTCCCCCCAATCTCCCATTTCCTTTTCTTTAAGGCACCACCGAGGAACCGGCTAAGGGGCCGTTTGCCTTTGTTATTTATTATTTAGCATTCTAGTCTTAGCATTTTATTTATTCCTTCTCTCTTATGTTGTTCTGTTTCCTTATTTTGTAACATTTGTGATGCTGGCAAGGGTACCGCCGCCCCTAGAATAATTTATTGTATAACCAGGCGCTCTCCTATAGGTTATCTAACACTTACCCGCCCTGGTATAAGTAACAGATGGTTACTCCTTCAAGGCTCTCGCCAGGACTCCAATTTTTTGAAAGAACGAAGCTACATTTAGTTTAGAACGAATTTAGACCTCCAATGTCCCTGCATACGTTGTTAGTAAGCAGTATGCTAGTGCTTAGCCAGAAATACAAGATACAAGTGTTTGGCTATTTTTGGTGACTGATGGTAAGGAATGATATCATGTAAGTTTTGGCAGCCGATGCAACTGCCCACCTACTGTGTGGCGGGCAGATTTGGAGAGACTGGTTGAGGGAGACGTTTTTACCTCTCCAGCAGGATTCTCTCGACCATCTTCGTTACTCTTGGACACATTGACCCCAGATTTCATTTAAAAAAAAAACCCTTCACATTACATCCCCAAAGATGATATAAGCCCTGATGAAAATTTTTATCCTCATGGCCTCCCGTGTAGAGCTAATGTAAAAAAAGAGAACCATTTTTATTGCTTTTCCAAAGAGAATTAGGAATGGATCTAGGAAGGAATCGAAAAAGAGAGTAATTCTAAAGATTGCCACCGACGAACATTGAAGGCTTTAACAGTGAAGGTGTTTGGAGAGGAGATTTTTGAATCCATAATGACAGGAGTTTGAGTTAAATCAGCGTGGTGATGTTTAAATATGCTCATCCCCTATATTACATTATGTATTTCGTAGGGTTGTACCGGTAATAACTAATGTCAGTAGTTAAGGGTTGTGGGCTGGAAATGTACGAGGGTAAAGTCCACAATATGCTGCTGATTAGAGTTGGTGAGGGGTGGGAGGTTATTGTTTGGTAGAAAGGATGAATAAAACCGTCCGTTATTATTACATTAGAATCAATGATAATAAGAACATTTTGTAGATTTTCTGTTTAAACTAATTATATTATTTTAGCTGGGAGGGGTTTCAAAGTTTGGACAGAACACATGATATTTAGTGCGACATTAATGTGGTTGTGTCGTTCCACGAAATTGAATATTATTTACAATTGAATAATTTTAATTAGAGTTTGCAGAGGTCAGAAAATTTAGAATTGTAGGAAAATACAAAATATAATTGAAGAAATAAGCCGTCAAAAGTTGATATGTGCGGCCGGTTGAAAAGCGTTTGACATCACGGTCTACGTGCGGCAATATTGCAGCACTTCCATTCGAATTACGAATTAAATATTAGGTATATATGGTGAAAGGTGTCTGTGGTGATTTTTTGACTGCATAAAAAACTGTACAAATATACAGTTGCTGAAATTTTGTGTTTAGATTGAGTTTCTTGGCGGTCAAAATTAGAGAAAAATTACTCTTTTCGTTTGATTTAGAAAAAAAATGCAGAGTGCGGTAAAAGTGAACACTTCAGAAAACTAAAGTAGACAAGAGTGGGGAGGCTACAAATCACCGCACAAAGAGGAGACATATTATTACTATCTCATTCTCTAGCAGGCTAAATCCTATAGATGTATGTGTTTGTCTCTTTTTAGTGTCATTTTCGTTTCAATCAAAATCACAACGGTGCTAAAGAAGTTTCACCTCAATAAAATATCCTCAGGAAAATCTTAATCTACAGTACCTATTTGTGAGATTGTAAAATACTGAATTATATCATATCAACTTAAGTTGGATGGGCAAAGCAAACTGGATTGATGAATTGAAGGTATTGTGGAAGTAAAAATCGACCCCTATTCTACGAGCTACCCCTGAAGAAACTCTGCATGACGTCGAATGTGGAATAATGGGCTAATTTGTATCGAGTAACGATTGGATCGATCAGTGACCCGACACGCGCTCTACTGACTACAGGATGTCCAGTTCTCGTCAGACAAATAATTATTGAATTTATTTTGATAATAAGTCGGTACTTTGATATCATAATTAAATAAAATCCACACTTTTATACGGTAAACACAATTAGTTTTTAATAGAGTAGGTACAATCAATTTACAAGTATGACACAGTTCAATAATCGTAAAACAGTACATATCTAACTATAAAAATAATTTTACGGGTATTTTAAAAATAAATAACACAAAGGAAACCACTTGTAACAAAAGGATTACGATTATCTTTTCTGTCTGGGTTAGCTGACGTATGTAGACCTGCCAAAGATTTTTCTAAAGCTGCGCGGAGAGATTCGGAAGGCGAACTTAAAAGCTTGCGGTCTCACACGACCCTTTATCGGTCAGACCCAAATAGGACGGAGGAAGAAGATGATATTGATGATTTCAAACTTTTAAAAAAATACCCATTCGAGCGATTTTTGACAAATTATGGCAAGTTTGCAAAAGAACTTGAGCGATTTCTTGCCATAATGTGACAAAATTATCTAACATTCCTAAAACGTTTTTAATTTTTTATTTCAAACTTCACCTGATCTACAGTTTGCGTTAGTAGAAAGCTAATATAATACTTTCCCATTTGATCAATATATATCTCAATTCTACTTGCTGTGGCTGATTCTATCTGATTTCAATATTGTTTATTCTCAAGTTTAAAAAAGTTTTTCCTTGAGCGCGTGATGTTGAAATGTTGAAAAGTGTTTGTTTTATTCGATTCTTATTACATATATATGTACAAATGTATTTGTATTTAAATTATCTAACTATTTAACGTACTTTCGACTCATGTGAATTCAAAAATGGTGCCTTGTTTCCATTTTTTTAAAGCTGGAGTAATTTTATTTAAATATTATTTTTTTTATATTAATACAGCACAAGAATGCCAACTGCTCCCAACCATCTGGAGCCTTTGAGACTATGGCATCCCCAATTAAGTTATGTTATGAGGCTGAACGTAGTGGAGAAGGGAAGGAGATGATTGAGTGGAAAGTGGGAAATACCTGGCTATTCAGTTCTTGTCACTAAACATGGCTAAAGCCATTTCAAGCAACGTTACAATTTTGAATGATGGTCTTACACGTGGGCGATACCACTCTGGAACGTGCCGCAAATATACTATATAATTCTTTTTTAATCAAAATTTTGTAATAACACAAATTAATCAAATAAAATGTCGGGATTTGAACCCGTGATCCACAGCTTGCTAATCGAGAACCTTACCCCTCGACCACAGAAGCCGTCAAGATTTAAAAAACAAACAAAAAAAACATGTTTTTAGGCTTACTTTTTTTATTTTAGCACTCTTTCTTTTTTATGTATCTTTGTAAAGCTATACTCCTCATACATAGAGTAAGAACTACGAAAGGCTAATATTATGGTAGTTAATATTTTGTTTGCACTTAACAAATATGGATGGAATCGAGTAATACTTTATAGGGGTGAATGGATAATGCCCCGTGAATAAGTAGCAAGGCTTTAGGTTGTGTTTTACAGCAATAGAATAAGGGCAATGATACCTTCTTTTAAATACACCTACCTATCTTTCATAAATAACTTTTTTTAGTATGATTTGTAATTTGGTTTAAAAAATTACGTTATTTTAGTTTTAATATATTACAGAAATAAACATAAACATGTTTTAAATAATACATGGTACGCGGTTGCATGAACCGGTGAAGTTATATGCAGAAAAACATATATGATTAACAATTCATTTACATGAAATTCAGCAAAAAAAATCAGAGTAATGCTTTAAAAGAATATTTTTTTAAGTACGTTTATGGATGAAAGTAATTTTCTTGTCTTGTTCTATTCTATCTTGTTTCTTTTTCTCTCCTCTATTCCATGGATCTGTAATCATCCATAGTTTTATAAACTTGTTTCTTTTTTTCTTTTTTTTATTGTGGTTAGTTTCTACTAAACCGTTTTATTTTTTTATTTTTCGTCCAAACTATATTTGAAACTTATATTTTTAATATCAAAATGCCTATGATAAAAATATAACTATTTCCTCCCACCTATGAATTGTAAGTTCCTCCCGGCCTAAAATATAAAAATAATTCGTATTTACAACATATGATGATGTTCAAGGATAACTTGATTAAAAAAATAAAAAAACGACATAATGAGAATGAGAAAATATCACACAGCAGGGGTAAAGGGTTCGTAATTCTTAATTAGTTCGTTTTTTTTTGAGTCCTGTGGACAAATATGGAAAATATCAGCGTCTGAAAAGATATTATTGTATTTTGTGCACGTCCTTCTGGGAAACGAATGTTGTAGTTCATTTTTAAGTGTGGGATGTGAAATAGTTGGTTTGATCGTGTATTTCGTATTGAACGGTGGAAATTAATGCTTTCCAGAAGTTATTGTCAATAACATTGTTTATGGAAGACATATGTCAAATAAGTTACCGTTTTCTAATATTTATGTAACATTTTCTAACATAGCCTTTTAACATTTATGTTACACTTGCAATTTACAGTATTTGAAGAAGATCCAAATTGGACCTAGTGTTTTGTTTGTTATTTATATCGATTAAATTAATACTTTTAAATATGTTACGTTAGGTTAGGTTATAAGCAATTTTTTAAATTTTTAATTTCTTCATTTTTAATGATTTTTCAAAAGGGTGTGGAAATGGCACTTCGTTGGATGTCGTGGAACTTAGTCATGGAACTCTAAAACAGACGTTAAACCACCCTGTAATTTTACATTATTATTTATGGATGTATTTATGAAAGCGTTTAGTGACCTGTTCTGAATCGCCAGGGAGGTACTTCCCATCTCCTTGCCCTCCTTACCTCCTTACTAGTCTCACAACAAACACCAATTTGGGAACGGTATATATTTGAAAATAAAATAATTCTTTAGCCACTGGAGCGACAGCGCAATTTCAAACTTTTTGTCCGATTACTCGAGATTTTTCGGTGATCATTTTGAATATTTTCCGCCCACATTAAAAAAATCATACCTCCGAATTTAGACATACCTACAAACTGATTGTAGTTCTATATAGCCAATGAATTCCCCTATCTTTTGTCGATTATCACATATTCGAAGGATTTATAAAAAAAAATATAAAATCGTAAACTTCTACTAAACAAGGGAAAAATTTTCAAATTTGGCAGCAAAGCAATCCCAGGTTTTTAAATAGTGCCATATTGTGGCAAAAAGCGCTCCAGTGGTTACAGCGTTTTATTACAAACTGGCTCCAAACAGTTGGCAGCATTTTGTATTTACTTTAGTCTTGTGCGGTTGGTATTCACATTTAAAAAAATCATTGCAATATTGTTATTAACGAGCTTATCATTAAAACCTGTATGTAGATGCCCGTAACAGGATGAAACCAGCCATGTCCAAAACAATAAGTAGAACAAACTGATTATACGACTTTTCGCCATGTTATTTTCCTAATTAAGTTTATTTCCTTGAAGTATTGGCGCCAAGCAGCGTCAAGTCCGCAACCGTAAGTCAAGTATCCGTGCGGGTAGGCAGATAGCAAATACCTACCACTGGACGAGATGTTCTCATCAGATGCCAGCCCAGTCCGCGAAAGACCTTTAATTGAATTAACCGAAATACTTGAAATGGAGGAGGTGCATGAAAAAATAGTCGCGGCCGTCTTTGTCGGTGCGGACAAAGAGAATTCTGGGGCGGTTCGGATTGTATTGTCGCTGTGCTCGTATTGAGATCGACCAGATTTATAAGGTAAATAAATATTGATGTTTGTAATTATTATCAGGTAGACACAAGTAAAAGTTTGTAGAGTATATGTTTAAGTCTAACTACCTCCAATTACTAAAACCATTTATCTAAGGTAGGCGTAATGATTGTTCAATTTGAATGTTGAATTTTGAATGTTTTTTTGTTGAATGTTCATGTTGAAATCAATTTGTTTGAATTTTTTAATCCCTCTGATCCTATGTTATTTTTGGGAAGGGACTTTTTATGGAAAGGAAGGAGAAAAAGTTTAGAGAAGGGAATATGTACGAGCGGTGGGTACGAATCTGAAGGTCAATGTACGGATGTAGGAACCTTTCCCTCCCACTACGGTGCAAGACGATGTGTCGAGAGAGTCCAGCTGGAGAGGTCTAGGTTAGGTCACCCTCAGCTCAGCCACGCCATCGATGGGCAAACGCATTCGCTGCCGAGACCTAGACAAACCTCACCTCACCCAATGAACCCAAAATATCCATAATTCACATAATTATATTTTTTAAACCCGGGCCCTCTGCTAAGTCACCAAACGAACCGAACGCACAATAATATATACGCATTATTATAATACCTGTGCCCATACTTAACTCTGGATTTCCTAGCAAGACAGGCACAAAACACGACCCACATAATAATGATTTTTAAAGTAAAATAATAATGATTTTTATTTAGTTCCAAAGAAGAAATTTCTATTTTAGTCTTTCCACTAAAACAGTAAAATCTCTCGCCATGAAATGTTATAAAATTAATATTTTCTAATATAATTACTACTGCTTTTCTGATAAAAGGAATACAACAACGGCACTAAGTTATTAGTTTTATATTTTTGAACTGTTCAGTAAGGAATAAAACAATTTTGAAAGCCGTGCATTAAAAATACCAATTATTTTAACATTATTATTCTTATTTTTCTGACATTTCATATCATGTCATATCGGACCGTAGTTATCATCAAGGCCATCCAATAATTGAAGTAATTCAAAAATTATAAATTATTTAGCATAAACCAATTTTACTGATTTAAATTTATTGGTTAGTATCGGAACCGCCCGACCGCTCGCAATACAAACATGTCGCACTGTGCAATTCTTGTTAAATAACTTCATCCCGAGCGCGAGCGTTCCTTGGCGGCGCACAGTGGCAAGAAAACCCATCCGCGCGGACATTTAAAACTGTCCAACTTTTTACACCCACACACCATTGTGTCATTGATCCGGCGAGTGTGTTGTGTGGTGTTTCGACTGTCTTGTGTGGTGTCTTGAAAGTCCCGTGTGGCTTTGTGTTGAAACATGGTCCCGTGTAGCTTTGTTATTGCCAATGCT
Organism: Limnephilus lunatus; assembly: GCA_917563855.2. Lineage (NCBI taxonomy): Eukaryota > Metazoa > Arthropoda > Insecta > Trichoptera > Limnephilidae > Limnephilus > Limnephilus lunatus. The sequence goes on from OU830596.1 coordinate 26,274,058, forward strand.
GTGTGGTTGTGTGTTCACCTTTTCGGGCTCTACGTAGATTTAGAAAGTTTACATAAATTTGAAGAATTTTTTGCTCTCTATCTAGAGTGAATAAAAATGGTGGTTTTCGTTTTACAATTATTGTGATAGAACTCTATTTCAGATGAACTACGCAGTACAGAAAAATCAGATAGTTTTGGTTTGAAAATTTGATCGCTTAGAAATATTTTTGATGTTTTAATTAAATACTGCTAATAGACCACATCTTGGCCTTTAAAATGAAAGTGCTATTTTTAGAAGTGTTTTTATAAGCCCAGAAAAAAATAAAGTATAATGCCTTCCAAAATTGCTTTAAAGTTCAAAATATCCTCCTATCGAACCCTTTTTCGGTTAAGGTTGTATTATATAATGTGGAAAATTAAGTTCTATAGAAAAATATCGCAAAACAAAAGAATATTTGTGCCTGAACATGGCAAAATAAAATAAAACACACTATTTTTCTTGGATAAATCAAACAGGCGGCTGGTGTTAAACGGGAATTTAAACATTATCACCATCTACATAAGCAGTATTATTGCTAGCGTCCCGATTTTGAACGTTACACGAAGTGGTGCATCGCAGTGTTTTTGAAGTGAAACTTCTATAGCCCCGCTGTGATTTGGATTTCGGATGAAACGGAAATGACGATTACTGCACCTGCGACGCTTACGTCGCGACGCGTCGCTTTGATTGAGATTGTTTGAGATGGTTTAGTTTGGTAAAGTTTAACTTCTACCGCGTGTAAATTGCACTCGATGTTTTTTTGTCTGTTTTGAAGCTGTATTCTAATAGCCACTTGCATCACATTTTTTTTTATTAAATTCCGGTTTAGGCAAATATTCTAAGACATTCTGTATTTTTTTTTTTTTATCGTATTTTTGAAACCCTGGCAATTTTGAAAATTTCAATCCGAAAAATCAGACCATTTTTTATAAGCCGGAAAGACGGGACATAATTTTATGGGTGCGAAAAAACGATAATTACATTTTCCACACGAATAGCAATAAATTGTACGGGGTTCTCTTCGTAACATCTGTAAAAACACCGCCATCTTTATCAAAAAATCAAACCAAAGGATAAGTTCGCATAGAACAAACAATAAATCTAGTGAACGTTAAACGCAAATTCAAAAATTCGCCGGAAATCAAAGTGTTGCCATATAAAAAAAATAATCAGTGTGGAATTTTACAAAATTAAGGGAACATAATCGGAGACGGGACATTTTCATGTAGTGACGTCACGAGCTTAAATAATGGTCTATTTATTTAAAAATAAAAAAAAACTATACCTTTCTAAATATTTTTACTAACATTTTCGTAATCTTTGTGAAAAAAATCTATCCACACGATTTTTTCCAAGTCGTTATGAAATCCATGCAAGTGACCTATTGTTTCGTTTTTTTATTAATATTTTTCATTTTAGGTTAAACACACCTACTGATACCTAGTGTTATTGTTGCATTTTTACTGTGTTGCATTCAAGCATCGATTATGTTTGACTAACGCCAGTTGATAGCCAGTTGTGGCCAGTTGCAATCAAGTCCTCACTATGTTATTGTATTCGTGTTGTTGTTCGCTGCGTACCCATGCCATTGGAAGGGTTTTTATTGGCTTGAAGAGAGTGAATTGGGATAGAAAGGGATGTGCTTGATATACATCAGACATTCTCATTATGGTTTACCAAATGATTTGTTGATTGCGGCGATACTTGTCGGACAAATGCCTTGGCCAAAAAATACGCCGCATAAATTGTTAATTATTCTCATTATGGTTTGCCAAATGATTTGTTAATGATGTTGACATAATGTCAACCAGATGCCTTGTGGTGAATTTTCATAAAAAGGGCGCTGGGTAAATCGTCAATTATTCTCATTAGGTTCGATTTATGATTATTATCATTTGGGAATCTCGTGTACAAATCTCAAGTATGACGAAGAGTTATATTAAATTTGGTAGTTATCTTTTTCGAATTGATGAATTAACTCTGACTTTAATCTTTATTTTGAGATAATATGAAGTTTATCAAAATACCACTGATTTCACATAATATAATTAATGCAAATTAGTTTGTGTCCATTAACGAAACGTTGTTTGAAATGGCTTCGGTCGTGGTTTAATCACCAGAATAGTCATCTTGTCATCTACTTCCCAACCTACTTGTTCCACAAATTTAAACAAAAGAAATATACATTTTAAATAAAGAAATATTAATAATTTTTTTTTACATACTTTTGCTTGTCTGATATATAATTTATATCAGTTCTAATTTTCAAAATTAAAGCTCCATTGAACTTTATTTTGCGTTATTTATTTTTGGGGTGTTATGCGGTGTTGCGCTACCTCCTTCTTCAGCCAACGTTTCGGACAGCGTTATCATCAGTTCATATGTGATGGACACTGTAACGCTGTCCGAAACGTTGGCTAAAGAAGGAGGTAGCGCAACACGGCATAAAACCCCAAAAATAAATAACAGAAAAACTTTTGGCCTTGAAAACCTAAAATCATAACTTGAATAATTTTACGCATCACGCAATTTTTCGAATCACGCACCCATGCACCGACAACCCACATTAGTATGTTTAATAATGGCTCCTAAATTCTCTAGAAATTAAGTTTTAAAAATAAAAGCAAAAGAATCTTACCGTCTTTAGGAGGGCTGGCGCAATGCGGCGCGTACGACCCCAAGTGATACCCTGGGTATACATTCTGGTGCACGGGGGGGAACGCGTACCCCAACGCCGCCCTGGGGCTCGGGAAGCCCCCGCCATCCCCCTGCCCCCCGAACTGCTGGTGCTGGTAGCCGCCCTTGAAGGCCGCATAGTGCTGCTGCTGGTGCTGGTGCTGCAGCTCGACGAAGGCGGACTTGGAGGGCGGGGGAGGGGGCTCCAGACCCTGGTGCTGGTCCATGTCAGGGGTGCCCGGGGGCGGCTCACGCCCCCCGCCCCCCGGACCAAAGGGGTCCGAGAAGTTCAGCGTGGCCTGGCCGTGATTAGCCACTTTTAAGGACGAACCGACTGCCGTCGCGAGTGATTCCGGCCTGCTCTGGGAGAGACCGCCCGTATCCCTAATTTTTAGGCAGTTTGGTCAAAAACTCTCAATTATACAATGGTTTTGAATGAATTAATTTTTTGTCTTTTCTTCACTATGGTCACTGATACAGTATTCAAATTCCTGGTTTTCTTCTCAATTACAATGGTTTGGTATTAGTTGATATTATCTTTGATAATATAGTCTTAAATCTCCAAAAAGGTTTTGGTTTCGAGTGACCTGAAATCTTTTTATTTTCTTTTCTTTTGGAAGCGTAATTGTCTTCAAATTCTTTTCTTGTTTCTTTTGAGTTGAGATAAAACCTATTTGACTAAGAAGCTTTATCAAAACTCTCAATTCCAACAAATTTTATTTTGTATAGGTATGTCTGAATACCCTTAAATTTTCAATTTTAAATAATTCTTTTCAGTTGCGCAGTTTTAACGACACTACTTTTTTTTATCTTGGAAGAGCTAAAATCTTTTACTTTTAGTTTTAGCCTTTAGTTGCAATGTTTTTTTATACGTTACGGCTAGCTTGCAAATTTTTCTTCTTAGAATTAATTGATTTAATTATTTCAACGTTACAACACTCCTGGTAGTTAATTTATTACTAGTTTATAATTGAAATAGCAACTTTTAGTTTGAATAAAGCTTTTGTGTTTTGGACATGTCATCTTCGTTCACCACCATTAATTTATTTAAAAATTATTGAACTTTTTCAAAAACAAATAGAAAAATTGCAACAATAACACGACTGAGAGGTTTTAAACAAAATGATACACTTTTTTTAATTTATTCTTGATTTTCAGAAGATGTCGATTTTCTCGGGAATCTGAAAAAAAGAAAGATAGTGTCATAATGATGGAAAGTACACAATTTGTAATTTAATAAAAGTTGGAATAAACCAACCGAGGCATTATAATGAAATAAGAGAACCAGCGACCACTCAAATATCAAACTGCTTATTTTTAGACCATGTTATCACTTCAGTCAGCAATTTCCACTTTTTCACAATTTTTACTTTTTTTTATATTACGCCATTTTTTTACATTAACTCCACAAAGGAGGCCCTGAGGAAAATAATTTCCCTGAAGGCCTATGTAATCTTCGGGGATAAGAGGTCAAAAGGTCTCCCTCAGCCAGTTCCTCCCGATTTGACCTGGCATTCGCCGCCAAGACCTTGACAAACCTCACCCCAAGAACCCGGGCTCGGGTGGTATCTTATGGCAGAGGTGGTGGTTATCCAATAAATCTTCGCGGGGCGGCGAAGCCTACATCCAAAACTGGACATATGAGGGAAGCCTTTGTCCAAAACCATATATAATATACGGAAGCCTATATCCAAACCTGGACATCTGAGTGAAGTCTACATCCGAAAACGAACATATGAGGGAAACCTTTGTCCAAAACTATACATAATATGAGGAGGCCTATATCCAAACCTGAACATTTAAGGGAAGCCTACATCCGAAATTCTACATAATATTAGGAAATCCTATGTCCGAAACTATACGTTATATCGGGGAAGCCTATGTCCAAAACTGGACATCTGAGGGAAGCCTACATCCAAAACTGGACATGAGAGGGAAGCATGAGTCCAAAACTATGCATAATATGAGGGCCTAAATCCAAACCTGGATAATCTACATGAAATGTACATATTTTTAAATTTAATCAACGGCCACTCATCCTGACACAAATCAACCTTCTTGCTAATCTCACAAAGATCTCCAATACTGATAATGAAATGCTAACTTCTCGGATAACCTCAAATCCTTTGCCCAAATTACTTAGAACTATAACTGAATCAGTTGGTCAGTCGGATAAGCCAGCTCGGTCTGTGTGAAAGGTTAAATTCCTGCTAAACCAGAAAAAACGTCTGAGGTCAGGTTAAACCATTCACTTTTAAATAGTTTCTGATACTTAATTGTTTTTGTTCATAGCGCCACGCCTCGGCGTTGGGGGCGAACCCGAAACGAATACCTCACAACATCGTAGCTATAACTCCCAAGGAACTTTGCCGAAAATATAATCATGGGTTTGACACGTTAAATTAGATAGTTAATTAGAAGCGGCGATTTGTTTATCGGTGTTTCGTGGCTAAAGATTTGAAGTGGGATGTTGCAGAAATTATTGTTTTTGTTTATTGCATTTTATTTATAAAAAAACTGTTTTTTTCAGTACTCCTATGCAGTAAAATAGACACGTAATGTTTCATTTAAATGTATTCATTGGTCTTTTAGTTTTTTCTAGCTTTTAAAAGCGCGTTGTAGGAATTTAAAAATTTGAAGAAAAAAAAGGCAATTTGTAGAGGCGCTGGTCCCAGCCAAACTAGGGGATCTGGGTTGGAGTCCCAGTTGCGACCATTACCTTTATATTTCTGTTATGAGTTTCTATGTATTTATCACTTTTGTAATTTTTCACTGAGATTTGTTGATAATATCTTCTTCAGTGCTTAAAAAACACAGTTAAGAAAATAGAGGTCTGTCTAGGGTAGATAGTTCAGAGCAAATAATGAACAAAAACTGTACATTTGATGTAATACTATATCCAAAGCTGGACATAAAAGAGAAGCCTATGTCCAAAGCTCCTACATCCAAAACTGGACACATGAGGGATGCGTACGTTCAAAATTATACATATTATGAGAGAACCTGTATCCAAACCTGAATAATAAATATAATTTTTTTTAACGGCCACGTATTCTGACACAAATAATTCTATATATGCCAGAGTCTCAAGCTCGGGAAGGTTGCCACAAATTGTTGTATTGTCGAACGAGTCGTTCAAATCTGTAATATCAGAATTAATCCATACGAAGAGCGTCCCGCTGTCTAAATAAGGTGCGTCAAAAATTCGACGTGTTATTTGAAAGGTACATTGAGTTTACAAGATTTTTGGCACAGCATACTAAAAGTATCAACGGTACTTTTACAATCAATTTGGTAATGTAATTTTTTTTATTATGCAGGTAGGTACATGAATACACAATATATACATAATAGATATACGAGGAAAAACTATATCGAAAACTGGACATGACATATGAGGGAAAACTATGACCAAAATCAGACATTCGAGAACAGTCAAATGTTCAAATCTGGACATTCGAGGTAAGCCTCTAAAAGAAGAAAACCGAAAATTTCATACTGTCTGATCAAGGCTAAAATAGCCCTCCGACCAAATTAAATCCACTTTCTACCTATATTCTCTTTTCTCTGAAAAATGATGTCTTTTTCCTCCAATAAATTAATAAATCAAAAAAGCTTAATCGTTGATTTTTTTACGTTAAAAATAATGTGACCTTACGGGGGTACCCCATTCTAAAGTTACTCCGTACATTGTTTTGTGTTTGAATTATAAATTTGGTCAAGTTTTTTGTATGTTCATTTTTTTTACTAAGTTTTTGTAGATATGTTAAAATATTACGAGAGGAAAATTATGATACAATGTCTCTAAAAAAATATTACATAAGCGTTTATCTTTATTGGGTTGCAACTTGCAACATTGTATCTCTGTTCTTCTTCCCAGTGTCCATAATCCGTATTTTAATACTTATTTTGAAGTTTGTTTGTTTTTTAATAGTTTTCATTACAAGCGGGAGAATATGAAATAATTTTATACAGAAATATTGCGTATTTATTTATCCTAAAGTTGTAGGTTAGTGGAACCTATATTATTAAGAGGATCTTGTGAATCGACCTGAGGTTATATGTGAAAAGTTATACTGGTTTTTTAATGCGTAAATTAAAACATCTTTTTAATATAATTGTTTCAGAGACATTAAATTCATGGCATTCAGTACATCTATATATATAAAAATCAAAATATATATTTATATGAGTTTGTAAATGAGATGTCTATGCGTTACTAAACCATTCATCCGATTGCAGTGAAACTTTGGGGATTTGATGTGCGCATGGCCGCGATGGTTTCTATATACAATAGTAAGTTCTGGCATCATGAAATTATGCGTTGCTAACCATTCATCCGATTGCGATAAAACTTTGGCGATTTGATGTGTGCATGCCCGCGATGGTTTTTATATATATCTACTGGTGAGCTCTGGCATCATGGAATTTCTGTAAAAAAATTCTATAGGTGACACACGAGCTGTTTGAAAACTGAATGTATGGAATGTGGGAGGAAGGAGGAACTCGGGAGGGTGGTTCGCGGGAAGGGGGAAGCGGGAGAGGGAAGGCGGAGTGGGAACGCGTGAGGGGAAGGGGACGGGGGAGAGTAAAGGGATTCGGAAGGGGAACGGGACGAAAGGACACGCAGGGAGAAACAATTTTTAAATTAATTGACATAGCAGTGCATGCCGGGAACTCGCTAGTAGTCAATAAACTCTAATTAAATATAATTGAAAAACTTATTTAGAAAGTCAATCACAACACCATTAATATTTTCTTGTTATATCTACATTCAACTTTTTTACATCAGCAATTTGTCATTCTCCAATCAAACCATGAATAACCTTATCAAACACCGAAGGCCATCAACAATGTTCAAATAAGTCGAAAGAAATACAAATACAACATTTAACGATAATTAAATATTTGGGTTTGTTAATAATGTTGAGTCTTTATTAAAGGATAACTCAAACCCGCCCAGAAGTGATTAAAAATATGTTAACTCGTCGGACGAACGGCCCAAGTCTAATAATCCAAATTATTAATATTTAATTAAAACAAATGATTTGTAACCGTTCACCTATCCATACCTCGCTGCTAATTGAGTTTCAGACATTGACTGGCAACCAGGACTAAATCAAATTACCGTTGAATAAAATAATAAACATAAATTTATTGGAAAACCAACACCTGTTCCATAGGTCACCCCACGTGGTTCGCTACGTTTGGTGACTTAGCAGGGGTTCCCGGGTTCATGGGATGAGGTTTGTCCGGGTCTTGGCGGCGTATGTGTCTGCCCACCAGCTGCGAGCCAGGCCGAATCGTGAGAGACTGGTTGAAGAATACCTTGTGACCTTTCAGGCAGAACTCTTTTAGTTATACCGCTTTGCACCGCAATTGGAGGGATGGATGCACACGTCCATCACTGACCACCAGATTCCTACCCACCGCTCATACCTTATCCTCCCAGAACATAATAATTTATTGTCTTTACAGGATGTCTGTATTATTTTTATCCCATTTGACTATTTTTGAACAATAATTTATTGTCTTTACAGGATGTCTGTATTTTTTGTTATGTTAGGTTAGGTTAAGTGTTTTTTTTATAGGCAATTTACCCTAAAAAGAGAGCTTTGTGAGGTTAGGTTTTAGTAGATATTTTGTTGGGGGATATTTTGTCCGTAGGATATTTTGTCGAAGGATATTTTGTTGCGGGCTGAAAACGCGCATTAAACCTTACCAACCTTCCTCTTACTATCTCCTTCCTTCCAACTTAAATTTAGCTCTACAACAGACGCCTAATAAGGTTGCTGTAGACCTACTGCCATAGGGAATTTTGAGTCTTGTGCAATATTAACATTTAAAAAAACTGCCCGGATCCTTTGGAACAATTACTTTACTTAATTATTTGGGGAATGCTGGGAGGACGATGAAGACGCGGAACCGTTGGGAAGTACACACTTGACTATTCAGATCAGTTTTAACTCTTGCGAGGTTCCTATCACATTAAAAGAATTACATATTTAAACGAAAGATTTTAAAGACATTTTTTCTTACTGCCTGCTTGGTATTTTTGTTAAAAAAGGTTCTACATCCCTTTTGTATTTATGAGTTAAGGCTTTAATACCATTTGGTTAATTTATAATTACTATTTTCTAAATCAATTTGTTAGTGAGTATTTATCATTGGAATGATTTGGGGTTGTTCTCTATTTAGTTAGTTAATTGAAATTGATGATTTTCTTTAACTTTCTTAACAACTAATGACTTTGTGATACGTCCACCTGATGATATGTAACCGATATTTGTTTTATTCTTTTAATTCAATTATCTACTGACATTTCAAAAATATTGATTCACTTATATAATATAATCCTTAACTCACTTTTTATGAATAGATTTTTACAAATTGCTTTACTTTTTCTTTTAATGTTGATTTTTTGCTATTTACTGCAAATAGGTACCTATCTATAGATACTTATTTTTTAAATTTTAGTATTATTTGTTGATTCTCTTTGTTCCTCTCTTTTTTTTATATTGTAGGTAGGTACATAACTTCTTTAATACACTAAAGTAAAGCACGCATATGGTTCAATATTTAAAAAAATAACAATTTTTCCATTTTCAAGGGAATAACGCGAAATAAATGATAATTTTAAAATTCGGGGTAATAACGTAAATTTTTGTATTTTTCACATGAGTTTCTGTTATTTTAAAATAAGAAAGTAACATTAGGTAAATATCGAGGTAACCGGACAACTCAGCATTGCGCAACTTCATCACTTCTTTAAAAAACGATTAAAAGTAATGAAAACCAAAAAAAATGGTTAAATGGGTGACGTTCGGATAGGTTATGGGCTATTTTTGAATTAAAACTTCTTTACCCACGCTTGACTTGGGGAGTAAGCTGGCGAAGGCGTGACGAGAGCATTACGAAAAACGAGGCGAACGGTATATGGGAGGGAGATATAAGTTAGTGAAGATAGAAAGAGAGAGAGAGAGAGTTACGCTTCGAATATTAACTGTAGGGGCAAGAGAGAGAGGTGCGTGCGCACATTTTCTTTCTCTCTTCCTATCATATAAATGGAGCAGAAGTTTTACTTCAGTTCTGTGGTCTAAATCGAAAACACACTCATTTTTTTTTTTAATTTTTCATGACTTTTCAAATGGGTGATGAAACGCCACGTTGTTAAGTTGTAGTAGAACCAGATATAGGTACCTACTTTCTAAATATTTTTCGTCTCATATTGTTTCGATATAATTGAATAGCCAAATGTAGTAGAAAATGCGTTTAACAAGGTTAGCTCATCGAGGGGTAAAACGGTGATTGGCTAAAAAATCGTGACGTAGCTTGAAGTCCATATTCCACTCACTGGGAAAATTGAATTAACTGCAAAACAAGTGGCAGTGTTTTACTTCAAGCTACGTCACGCGTTAGAAATTTCGGAAGCAGCCCAACTAGTTTTGTTTTCGAAAAAGGTTATTTTTTTATCGAGTTTTTTTTTACGAACCTTGCCTACATTCTACATACTGCACATTATTCGTATTACATTTATTCGACTAACTTGAATAGCTATAAAATGGACCGTTGCTAACTTCACGTTGAAATCGCCGAGTGCATTTTTTCACTATCATTCATTCTTTGAATTCAAGGTTTCTAGATAATGCGTTTAACAAGGTTGCGTAATACGGGCCTTTTTCGAAAAAAAACTCGTCGGGCCGCTTTCGAAATCTCGAATGCGTGACGTAGCTTGAAGTACAACACTGCCACTTGTATTGCAGTTGATTCAAATCTCCCAGTGGAATACGGACTACGTCACGAATCTTTAAGCAATCATAGCTCTACCCCCTCGATGAGCTAACCTTGTTAAAAGCATTTTCCACGAAGCTTGCTGCGTAACACTACTTTTTTCCTACAAAATACCAAAAAGTCATTAAAATATATACCGTCACTTTTATTTGCAAAACACCACCTCTTTTCCCAAAAAATTACGCGAATTTTTCAGGTCCCTATCTATAGGTGAGCACTTTCTACCAAAACAGAAACGTTGATGCAAATAAATATACGTATTTTACAGTGCGTACGTACCTAATTACTCAAACTACCAACGTACATTAACATCTTGGGGTGCATATTTATTATTTACTTCTCAGAAGCGCTTTCACATGCAAATATTCAGAAAAAATATTAATCGTATTCAGATCTTTTGTTAATTTACGAGTTTCACGTGACGTATATTCAAAGATGGCGCCCTCTCTGTGCGCGGCACGCATGCGCAGTGGAGTACCTTCCTGCCACCGCGCTCTGTCGGCTGTCGGCGGAATTACAACGAATTTAATGAAATATTATACTAATTTTACTGCTTGTAATGAGTGTCCCTGCCACGGCCAGACAAGCTACTGTATAATGACATTAAAAAATATCACATTTTTATTGTAATTAATGTGAAAGAGGGATGATTGTAAATTGCAACGTTATTCCGCGTTATTTATAATTTGTTTAAAGAAAGACAAGTCTTGGCAGTTTACAAATTATCTGACAATGTTTCGACGGCCTATGTGGTTGAGGTGCAAAGCTCTGAAAAATCCCGGCGTTGCCATATAAATTTTGTTTGAATGATTTGTGTTATTTCACAATTTAGATACTAGTTTAAAATAATATAGATGTTCTATATTTGCGACACGTTCCAGAGGGAAAGTTACGAGTATTCTTAGTATCGCCCTGGTTTACGACCACCATTCAGAATTGAAAAGTTGCTTGAAATAGCTTCGGCCATGTTTGGTGACCAGATCTGAATAGACAGGTAGTTTCCCACCATCCACTCTATCGTCTCCTTCATCTCCCCATAACCTTCAGTCAACATACCCCATTTGTGGATGCCATAGTCTAACAGGCTCCAGAAGGTTGAGAGCAGTTGGGACTCTTGTGCAGTGTTCATGAAGAAAAAACCTCCTACTACCATCATTATAGTGGTAAAATGTTGCTAGTGCAAAAGAATTATGTCGCTAATGTGGAAGGCGGTTAACATAATTAATACCTACACTGCCCGACCTTTGTTTTTCGCGTCTTCTTCAGACGCACAGTTGCGGGCAGTAGGGACTTTTGTGCATTCTCAAAAAAAATTAATACAACAGCAAGATTGGTAAAACATAATTTTTCGCTCGATTGACAAAATGTATTCGACAGAATATCATTTTTTTTAAGTTCACTGACAATATCAATGATTTACGACCAACATACGACACAAAAACATAATTAGACTTGTTCACAGAAATACTCTTTTTTTCATCTTATTACAATTTTTTTAAAAATTTTTTTATAAATTCTACTGTAAGTTTTTCTTTAACCATTTATGTTTTTGTATGTGTCGTACTTGACTTACTTTAACGAGTGATTCCTAAAATTATTTGGAGAAAAAAATATAAAAGAAATTTTTGTCTCCTTTAACATTTTTGATTTTTCTTTTTCATTTAAAAACATTTTTAAAAACCAGTGGGTATTGAACAGTTAGGGTCGGGTGAAAGTTTGGGCGGTTACTCGGCTGAGTGAACAGTGACGACTTGTGAAAGAATTTGTTTTCTGTTAGGTTTTGAAAAAAATATTTTGAAAAAAAAAGACATAAAAACAGTCAACGGACACCAAAATTTCGGTAACATGAATCTTATCCGGAAACTTCACTGGTTCAAACAATCATATTTTTCATAAAATATTTAAAACTGTTTGTTTACCCAATAAATTAAAATAAAATTTAATTAATAAACTGAATCTAATATTAAATGACTTGATTGACTCCTGAAATACCATTGGAGGTTATCCACCACTTACCCGCCCTGGTATTAAGTAACAGATTGTTACTCCTTCAAGGCTCTCGCAAGGACTCAAAGTTGTTTTGAAAGAACGAATCTACATTTAGTTTAGAACAAATTAAGACCTCCAATGTCCCTGCATACGCTGTTAGTAAGCAGTATGTAAGTGCTTAGCGGGAACTCCTGAAATACCGGTGGTCTCCACGAAATCGTGTCTCCTATATTCTACCCCAAGTGTTGTTGCTTTCACTGATCCCTATCAGATATGATTAGCAGCACGCCATTCATTGTGATATTAGTTTATAGTGCGTTTGGGGAGGAGGAAGAAAAAAGAGATAATTCAGGTGTAAAAAGGAGTAAACAGGCATCGCAAAGCTCTACGTGGATAAAAAAAATAACTCTATGATGGCTACTAATTGATTTTATGTTTTATTCGTGATAATGGTTATTTCTTAAAGCAAGTATAAAAAATTCTAGTCAGCAAAAGCCGCGCAAATTTAACGTACTGAATTAAGTGGTAAGCTCCCTGGGCAGTTTTAAGAGTGTCGGCGACCAATGTAGCTTAGTGGTAGAAGTCTTCTTTGGGTTAGGTATTATGGGTATCAAACTACGCGCATCAACCTACACAATCTCGCATTGAGCCGGGTGACTGAAGGAAAGGAGCTCAGTAGCAGGTGTACTGAATTAAGCGGTAAGCTTCCTGGGCCGTGTTAAGAGTATCGGTAACCAAAATAGCTCAGTGGTAGGAGTCTTCTTTGGAACAGGAGATTAGGCGTTATGGGTATCAAACTACGCGTATCAACCCACACAATCTAAAGGGCTCAATGAAATTGAGCAGCAAGCTCCTAGACATCTTTTTGCGCGAAAATGCCCATACTGAACGCCTTGAGCCGGGTGACCGAAGGGGCTCAGTAGTGGGTGAACCGTTTACGAGTGTCGGCGACCAGAGTAGCTCAATGGTAGGTGTCTTCTTTGGAACAGGAGATTAGGCGTTATGGGTATCAAACTACGCGTAATAACCTACTCCCTGGGACGTTTTAAGATGTTGGCGACCAAAGTAGCTAACCAAGATATCGGAAATGTTTTCTGATTTATTATCATTATCTGTTGCAGAATTTTATGAAAACCGCAAGTAGGTACAGGGTACTGGGTACAGTTTTTTCTTTTCAAAATAACGTGTGCGCCTCAACTTTGAAAAAAAATCAAAGCAAGAAAATAAAGCTATCAAAAATTACGTTGCTTTGCATTAATTTGTTTAATTACGGTCAATGGCCTTTTACAGTCATTATGATTTTTTTTTTAAACAGGCAAATTGGAACTTAAAAAACAGAAATATTCACCTGGTTGTTTCTATACACCGCATATTACCAGGAAATTCCCTAGTAGCTTTTGTATTGCGGTGCATTTTTAATTATTATGTGAAGCTAAAATGAGACGTCAAACTCATTTTTCAAACTTGTGATCGAGGGAAGAAGAATAAATTTAGTACATTTTTTGCTTAACTGTTCTACATGGGCTTTAAAAGCGTACCAGCGATAACTACATTGTAACAGTAAGAGGGATTACGAAGGAGCTCTTAGCTGCAGGTTAATATTAATTGCATTATCACATCGCAAAATGTAGAAAACAAGAAAATCTTAGAAAGTAATGAAAATCACTTCTAAAGACTCTAAAGAGCATATGCTAACGGTTGATTTTGATTTTGACCAAGCAATAAACCTGTATGTTATTTATACGAGTGTTCTTGGGGCATGTCTTAAGTACCTAAACCAGAGAGAATGAAGAATCTAACTTAAAACTATTGTGGGAAAACACCCAAAATTTTGGGGTAGTAAAATTGTTAGCGAATTTTGATAGACTGGCCAGTGTTTTGACCCTTCTTGAATAAACGAGGAAGAAAAATATGAGGAATGATTTCATCGACGGGATTTTAACTCATTATAAATGCCATAAACATAATATCAAACAAAACTTTTCCAGTGTTCAAAATGTCCATTATGGAAGCCATATAAAAATATATATCAACGGCAGTCTATTATAATGGTCAAATGGTTTGGTTTTTATTTTATCTACCTAACTGCATAGTTATCAATACTTAAACTATGAAGGTAATGCTACCTTTCTCTTTTTTTAAATTTGCTAACGGATTACCTCAAGGATCTCGTCTGCACCCTCTTCAAAAACTATTTGTTTTATATCTTCAATATTCGCAAATATTATTTATGTTATTATTTATTTGTTTTAACATTTTTGTTAGGATCAACTCGTTGGTCCCATTTTGGTAACCGAGTGTATAATTTTTATAAAATATAATTTGAACAACCTTTAAAAATTTAATAGGAGTTCCTCAGGGATCTCATATATATACATAACCTCCGAAAAAATACATATATTTAATTCTTTAATATGTTTTTTGTCTATTTTTTTACCATTCTCAACATGAGAATTTTTTTTTTTTCATTTTAATGACCGAGGACTTCCATGTTTCAACATTTTCCATTGTCAAACCATTAGGTAACCGCCGTCAGATAAAATTTCAAAATCATCGCAGACACAATCGCTATTAAATTGCCTTCTTCCTCAATTATCCACGCTGGGTACATACATATGTCATACACATAATACACTTTTTCATATTGTCATTATTAATTTGAGTGTTTGCACAATAAAATACGTAGCTTTTTGTGAGTTCAATAATCGTGGGTAACAGGAATTCGACATATTATTTTTACAATAAATCAAATATTTTGGTTCAACATTCAAATTAATGAGGATGTAGCAGAGTCAAATCAATTGAGTTGTATCGTCTATTGTACAAAGTATTTTATCATATATACAATCTACGCGTTATTCATGTCATAACGGTGAGTAGGCAAAATAGTAGATGGGCAAGAAATAGATAAAATGATCAGGAAAGAGTAAAAACAATTTTAAAAAGCATTTAGAGCATATAAAGCGTTATGCTAACATAAAAATCCCAAAGCTTAATTTCAATTTCTTTATGTGTAAACACGGATGGATGGAACATAATGGCTTTACGACTAAAGCAATATTTTCTTCTGACTCTTCTCATTTGTAATCTTTAAGTTTTTTTCTTTAGTTATTTCAAAATTACTCAGTAAACAAATGGCTCATATTTTATTCCGTAGTAGCCTAAGTAGGTATTGTATTTACTAAGCGTAGAATGCCATGAGAAGAGATATTCAATTGCGTATTGTACAATGCCCAGTTCACATGAAAAACCTTTGAAATTTGTTTTACGCTGGTATTTTAGTAAATTTCCCTCGAGATGCTGTGTCGTTTATGAGCTATGCAAAATAATTCAAAGTCGTAGTATATCAGTAGATACCATAGAGGTTATTTACATACAGAAGACAATATCTGTAATAAGTGAAGGACGTTGCAAGAACCATGCATGATCAAGTGAATCAGGTACTTGAATCAAAGTAACATTAGCGGCTATGAATGGAAAACAGAAAAGAAATCTTTCTCACATATGAGATGGTTTGATGACCTAAGAATAATTGCCAGCTTCGAATGGAAAGACACCAAAATCGACGATAAGAGACACCTAAGGATCTAAGAGAGGCATATTTTCTAAGCTAGATTTCGGAAAGCACAAGAAGATGACGTGTGAAAGGTAAAAGAAGAAAGAAGTACGCTAAATATTAATGCTCCAACAAATGTTCAAATTGTTGTCCTAAAATATGTGTTTGGCGAATACTAAAGGGCATAATGTAAAATTGGCCCTTTCTTGTAATTGTTTATTTTATCTCTGTCAGCTTATACTAAAAAAATTTTCCATTTTTTGTATTGAAATTACCCAAAAATTTAGAATAATGCAGGTAGGTATGTGTCATTACATATGATTTTCATAATTAGGTGATTTGACCATAAATAGGTAACCCATGTATTCTCACTTCCTACCATTGAAGGGAATTTGGGTGATGGCTACATTTAGTCACCAAACGAGCGTGAGCATCCAAGGATGTGATTAGGGACATATTCCCAAGGTTGGAAGTGCAATTACATGACACAATGGGAAAAAATTGTCACTAGCTAACAATAATAATGTGAAAAATGACATGTTAACAACACATTAGGCAGTAGATTCAACAATGTCTATAGTGTGTGAGCACGTTGCTTCATATACATAAGTGATTCAGCGTAATAATAGCTCAAGGAAAGATATGCATTGTAATGTTGAAGATAGTAAAAATCACGATGAGAAAAATATGTACCCCTATGGAAGATGAGAATTTGGAAGACTAAATATGAATATGAAAAGAAAGAGTAAGAACTCAAGTAAATATAAGCATCACGGAGTCAAAGACGCACAAAATCATAATGAAGAAAAACTTTGGATGATTAGAAATCGGAAAACTAAAAACGAGTAATATAACTAGTTAGAAAATGGACAGTAAGAAGTCAAATAAATATAGATATCATAGAGTTGAAGAAGCTCAAAATCATGATGAGGAAAATCTATGGATGATGAGAAATTGGGAAACTAAAAACACGTAGTATACCTATGAGAACGGATAGTAAGAAGTCAAGTAAATATAGATACGTATCAAGGAGTTGAAGACATCTAAAACCATGATGAGGAAAATTTATGGATAATGAGAAGTTGGAAGACCAAAAACGCGTCGTATACCTACTAGAATAGATAATAAAAAATCAAGAAAATACATATAGACACCACCCAGTCAAAGACTCACAAAATCATAATGAGGAGAATCTATGGCTGATGAGAAATTGGATTGTAAGATAAGTCAAATATTTAATCATCGAAGAAGAAAATATTCAAACAATCTCAATAAAATATGAAACAAAAAAAAGACAAAGTAAATACAGAAATAACGGTCGCAACTAGGAAAAAATCCCAGATCCTCTGTCTTTTTTGGGATAATACTATACCAATGATCTATTGAGAATAATTATTTTCAGTCATTATTACAGATCTCATATTTCAAATAATTTAAGAAATATCAATATTATCCACAATTATTGAATTAGATAAATAACCAAATGTGCATTATTAAGTACTAATCTAATGTAAGTTAGAAATTAGAACAAATAAAAAGGGATAAATTAGGAAGTCGATACATAATCAAGTTAAAAATATGTTTGATTGCTAATATACTAACAACAAAGGTTTACCTGTTACCATTTTGAACCAACACAAGTTCTTGTTCTAGGATACATATATTCATAATATGGTGACAGAACAACTCAGAATGAAATCATATTAAATACCTAGGTAACATTAGGTTAGGTTATGAGCTATTTTTTAATTTTTTTCTACCTTTTATTGACTTTTCAAAGAGGTGTTGAGTTAAATTGATTCTGAGGTGGCATGAAACCACATAATATGTATGTAGGTTGCCAGTTTGAAATTTTGTGAAGTAAATTGGTTTAATAAATAGTATTTTTATATTTGGTGAATGCTCATTAATTATTATGGAATAATGCATGTAATTTCGAAAGTCGTATCTGTCATAAAAGTACAATTGAATTGATACGAATGTGTGAAAACTTCAAGTACCTACTAACCTGTGTAAGTAGATATTTAATAATGATGTGTGACGGATGTTTGTCGGTTTTACATGACTGATTATTAATGTTCCTACTCACCTATGAAAAAAAAATATTACATAATCACACTTTGAGGTGATATTTTCACAAAATGGCACTATAAAAATAAGGTATGAAACGATACACAAGTACTTGCAAAAATTAATATTTGCTAGTTACAACGCCCAAAGCAGTCTAACTAAATAATTCACATCTTTAAGAAATAGCGTGGGGTTGAACAAAGTGTAGGAGAGGAGAGAGAGCGTGGAAGTTTGGGATACACCTGGCTCTTTAGATCTGGTTAGTAAGCTATCTTTAATTTGGGAGGCGGGTATGGGTACCGCCGCCCGGAACCATATGTTGGATAACCAACACTTCTGCCATCGGTCAAGTGGTACGCTACGTTTGGTGATTTAACAGGTGTGCCCGGGTTCATGTGGTGAGGATTGTATAGGTCTTGGCGGCAGATGCCCATATTATGCGTGGCAGTCGGGTCGGGAGAGACTGATTGAGGGAGACTTTTTGACCTCTCCAGCCGGACCCTCTCGACCCATCGCCTACCCTCAGTCCCTACCCCCAATCCCTGCCCAACCCTCATACATTTTTCCTTCCTTGAACTTTCTCTTCTTTATTTCTCTAAATATAAACTTTACATAGCATCCCCAAAGTTGGCAAAGAGAATTTCAAACGAGATATCCCGGAATATTGGTATATTCAACATAGGTATATCCTCCAAAATAAGAATTAAAAAAACATATTGTGAAATTTACACGCGGTAGAAATGAAGCCTTCTGAAAACTAAAGTATATAAGAGTGGGGAGGCCACGTAGCACCGCACAAAGAGGAGATCAATACACTACGAAGCACCCCACAAAGAGGAGATCAATACACTACGAAGCACCCCACAAAGAGGAGACCGATTTTACTATCTCATTCTCTCGCAGACTAAATCGTGTGTCTCTTTTTAGTGTCGTTATTTTTCGTTTAATCGAGTTTCAAATCACAAAGGCGCTAAAGATTTTTTTACTTCAAAATTCTTTTAAATTAAAAATAATCTTCTTCACTAACCTCCCATCCGATTCGAACTCGAAACGCGACCCTTTTTTATTCCCCGATCAATAAAAAAAAACATATGGCATTTTTTAGAGTTCCGATAAATTTTCGATGCGTCAGAATGTCAATAGATTAGCATATTATTCTCCCTCCGTTTGATAGTTGTTAAACAAATTGAATTAATTCGATGCTATCGTCCGGGTTATTTATGGCCCACCAAGTCACGGATCATTGGTCACCCCAGCCGATGCGGGAACAATGCGACAAATTAAATAATCGTTTTGAGGAGACGGTCGTGTGACCATGCGTTGCGCCCGCGATGGGAACGGAATGCATTATAATAGATTCTTCATCATTTGTTTAGAATGCGAAGGAGGAAAGAGCAAGAACGTGGGTATATTAAGTGTGGGCGAATTAAATACTGGAACTATGACCTGGACGTTAAGAACTTCGTAATATAGATACTCTTTTTCGCTATAGTATGATTTGTTTATGAGAAATAAGGGATCGGGAGGATAATTTGTTTGCTTTTCCGAACAACTCATATAGGTCTTTGAATATAGGTTATCCACCACTTACCCACCCTGGTATAAGTAACAGATTGTTACTCCTTCAAGGCTCTCACAAGATTCTAATTTTTTTGTTAAACGAAGCTACATTTATTTATTTTGAGCGATTCTAGACCTTCAGAGTCCCTGCATACGTTGTTAGTAAGCAGTATGCAAATGCTCAACAGGAAAAAGAAAATGCAAATACTCTTATAGGTTTCCTAGAAATCGTTGTGTCTCCCTTACTATCATTGTTTTTACATTAGCTCCACGTAGGAGGCCCTGAAGAAATTAATTCCCCTCAGAGCCTATGTCATCTTTGTGGATGCAGTTGGAGGGTCTTTGTAGGAAAGGAAGAAGAGGAGGTTCTGGGTATGAAAAAGGTAATAGGGATACACTGCGGTGCAAGGCGATTTTCCGAAAGAGTACGGCTGGAGAAGTCAAATTGACTCCCTCAACCATTCTCTCCCGGTGCCACGTAACTAGTGTGCAGACGCATCCGCCGCCAAAACCCGGACAAACCTCACCCCATAAACCCGGATACCCCTGCTGAGTCACCAAACGTAGCACTATACTTAGGGGGTGCGCTCCACTTAGCGCACAGGTAGGGATGATCTATGGCAGAGGTGTCGGTTATCCATTAAATGGTTCCCGGGCGGCAGTACCCATACCCGCCTCCCAAATTAATCATGGATAGAAATATGATCTAAACGTTTTTAGAATGAAAAAAAAACACTAAACTTTATATCTAAATCTAAAAGTTAGGCACAAAATAATTAAATTGTTCAACTTTATGAAACCAAAGTTTCCTACAGTGAGCTGAAAAAAAATTATGAAACTTTTCATGAATTATTTTTAGGTACATAAAACGACGAAAGAGATACGTGATGATTTTTAAATGTGTGTATAAAATATGTGCTTTTTTTCGGTATCAGTAATTTTGCATAGATAAAACGTGAGATGAGCCATTTTTAAAACATGTTTGCATTGAAAATGATAGACATTATATGCTCTGGAGACATTATAGGTAGGTTCCTGATGAAGACATCCCGAAGAAGACATATTATCGACAATATGGCGCTTAATATTATGAGTACAATCCTCTTCAAAAACCATCCAGCGACGGACACTGAAGTCTGAAGTACCAGGGCTAAGTGATGAAAGGATCTACGTAAGTGTTCAAACTGGCAAGATCAAGTCGAAGTAGTGGTTTGGTATAAAAAAAACCGCTGTTGATGTATACCTTACAAGGGGACATCAGAAAAAAATTAAATACGTTAGTTTTCTTCCGGCCAAACAGTATTTTTGTATTTTTGAAATTAACCTAAAACTTTCCCGAAAGTGGCGTAGATCAATAAATGTATAATGAAGTTGAAAAACTCATTTTCGGAAGAAGTTGGGGAGACGTAATTGACGTAGGTAAATAATGAATAAAATGTATTTTTAATTATCGTTGTCAGAATTAGGAAATTCTTTGAATTTATTTTAGAATCCTTCACTCTTAATACCAATCAACTATTGTTTATTTCATATATTATGGAAGTTTGTTAATGGACTTACTTTATCCAGTGATTCCTGATATCATTTGGAGTAAAAAATGTAATTGAAATTTTGGTCTACGGTGAAATGTTTAATGCCCAACAAAAAACATAAAAAATCAGTAGGTATTGGATAGATAAGGGGCGATGTGAGGGATTGGGCTGTTACTCGGCTGAGTGACCAGTGATGACAAGTAGAAGTTTTTTTGTAGTAATTTTGAAAAAAAAAAAAGACTGATAAAATCATCAGAGACGAAAATTCTATTTACATTTTTTTAGGTACTTAATTTCAATCTATCTGTCTGTCTTAATTTTAATGTTATTTTTACACTAGGTACCTACCAACCTAGTTGATATTGTCTAGCTTTGCTTATCGCCCTCAGGTATTTTTTTTTCAATAAAAATGAAAAAATAGCCAAGTTTTGTGTTTCACGCCTCCTCTCTAAACAAAATTTTAAGGAATAACAACTACTATTAATTTACCCCAAAAAGGCTAAGTAATTGTATAGAAAATTAGTGATGATATTTTTTTAAAATGCGGTATGTAAAAGGTTCATTTCATTTACAGTATAAACTGAAAAAATATTTATTTTTAACTTAATGAGTAAAATTATACCTAATATTTAATTACATGAAGACAATACTAGCAATCGATAATCTGAAAAAAGAAAAATCAGAAAAAAGATACGGTCATATCTAAGAGTCGTAGATTTGATCGTATATTTTTCTAAGGTTTTCTGTTTTATTGTCTTCATTTAATTTTTATGGTGCTCCAGATTTTATGTCCGGGTTAAATCTTTCTCAAATGAAAGACTAAACCCTTCGACACACTTTTCCACAAATGATTGTTTAGTAAATCCACGCAATGTGATTGCACTATATAAGTATAATAAATACAAAACATACAAGAACAATGCGTCAATCCACCAGAAACACAATGGGAAAATAATTCACTGACTCCAGATATTTTTTATATCATAGAACTCCTAACTGGTCCGATAAATCCTACTGATCCCTCAATATAAATATTTAAAAAATCTTTCGTAATCCTACATGTATTTAAAATGACTACCTTTTGCATTTTTATATATAAATTCTTTGACAAATCTAATACGCCTAAATTTTTAATGAGAGAGCTAGGTATAATGCCAGTAGCCGAAATAACAAATGGTAATATGTTTATATTCTGAGAATGCCAAATTCTTTTAATACATTAAAATATTATTGCATATTGTTACCTATAATTATGTCTTTTCTTTCTTTCTTTTTTATCTTTCTCTGTATATATACTTGCTCGGTTTTATATCACTAAGTTAATAGCATAGTAACAACTAAACCTTGATTTACGAATGCTGTGAACATTTTTAATTGAATTGAATGACAATTTCATTATTTAAAATTAACACTTTGTAAATGTTTCAAACGATAAATAAATATATTTGAAACATTAGTGTCAAAAGATCAAAAGTGGCAAAAAAAAAGTTTTAAAAGTGGAAACACTTTTTAAAATAAATCTTTCTACGTTGTATTAATGGAAATAGCTAAAATAAGATTACTGAAATTCCTGCATTGAGTTTTGTACAATTTTAACCGGTTGAATGTACACACATATTAGATAAAGTGTAGGTAGGTACCTATACATTAGAAAAGGAATATTTTCAGTATCGCACTGGTAGGTAGCTAAGATAGGCTATAATTAATATTCAAACGCACAAGTACAAGTAGTGCCTATTATATTATATTATAATACGTGTGAATGTGAATACAGTCAGGTGTGTGAACATTGTTGTTCAAAATAATCACTTATCTTGCTGAAGGTTATTGAACTTACTATCACACACTACACTCGGAATTTGTATGTAATAACAGATAAAAGTTTGCGTATTGAAATGAAAATAAACAGTAGGTAGGTAGGGTTTTTCTTCAGTTTGGGAGGCGATATGGGTATCACCTCCGAGAAATATTTATTGGATAAACAATACCTTTGCCATTGGTCACCCATTTGGTGACGTAGAAGGGGAGCCCGGTTTCAAGAGGTGAGGTTTATCTGGTTCTTGGTGGCGGATGCGTCTGCCCTTCTAACTGGCCGGATTGATAGAGATTGGTTGAGGGAGGCCTTTTGACCACTCCAGCCGAACCCGACCCATCGCTTTGCAGCGCAGTTGAAGGGATGGATTTATATTTCCTTAACTTCCTCTTCTTAAAAATACCCTCCACACAGCATCCCATAAAATGACATTGGCCCTGAGGGAAATTATTTTCCTCTGTGCCTCCTGACAGTAGCTAATATAAAAATGAGAAGTTATTGTAATTTTCTCTTTAAAAAAGGTAACTTTTCCGGGTTACGACTAACATGACAATATCTATTTGAAAAACTCCTACTAACGTCAATATAGGATATAGTTAAGCTGAAAATGTTGCTTGTGCAAAGATGGCAACAGAGGAATTGAACCCACGTTAATTAATATTTACCGGTCAAATATATTAAAGTTTCTAAGTTTGAAGCCATGAGATACATTCTGAACAATTTAGGAAACATACAAAAAAATAAATCGAATTAGAAAAGGGGTTAATGCCACTCCAAAGATCATAGAAAAAATTATATAGGTAATATTCTAGTGATGAAATTGTTCTTTATTAAAATCGGTTAGTAGCAGAACGGAAAAATACATAGAATTCTTCAATCTTTGCTCAAGCAAAAAATTTTCGCTTATTATGATGGTAGTAGGACTTCATCGACAGTCATCCAGAGGAAGAACAAAAAACTCCTGGATGAATCAATGCTTCAAAACACCACAGAGAAACGGCTGGGATGAAAGCGATACCCAGAACCCAAGAAGTTATAACCTGACAACGAGAAGAGCAAGGAAGAAGATGATGGTAGTAGGACTTCATCGACAGTCATCCAGGGGAAGAATAAAGAACTCCTGGATGACTCAATGCGTCAAAATACTACAGAGAAACGGCCTGGATGAAAATGATACCCAGAACAGAAGAAGCTATAACCTAGAACGAGAAGAGCCGACCCCTTCAGCCTACCTTGTATAGGCAATGAGTTGAGACAGTGAAAGGAAGAAGATGATGGTAGTAGGACTTCATCGACAGTCATCCAGAGGAAGAATAAAGAACTCCTGGATGAATCAGTGCTTCAAAATACTACAGAGAAACGGCCTGGATGAAAGCGATACCCAGAACCGAAGAAGTTATAACCTGAGGACGAGAAGAGCCGACCCCAACAGCCAACCTAGGCAATGAGTTGATACAGTCCAAGGAAGGAGAAGAAATTATGGTAGTAGGAGGAATTCCAATATTGACAGATTATTCGTAACTCGGGAAGGTTTGTCTTTTTTTATATACCTACTTACAGTTTTTTTATCGAACTACTGTCCAATTATACAATACATGATTACAGGTAATGGAAAATGAAAAAAATATATGTTACGAAAACCTTTCTACATAATAAATGAATGAAGCGAAGACAAAAGTAGGACATATAATATTTATTGTACATTAGAGAAAATATTCAAAATTGAACGTTCTGTCCAAATGGTTATACAAAAATGGTGGCGGTTTCGATGATTATTATCTATATTGTTTCAGTAACAAAGGTTGGTTCTAAATAATATAAGAACTTGAATAGAACTTTCACTGAACTTGAATACTCATCATCTTTAACCTATGAATTATTGTTCAAATTCTGGAAACGATCCGTACTTTCGGACTGGCACCAAAAATTTCAAGGTCCTGATTTTAGATGACAAATCTTGCGTAATAATTAATAATGAAATATAACAACAATAGCCACAGAACTGATTAATGTGTGAAGAACTGAAATTGTCACAATATTATTTACACCAGTGGCGTGTGGTCCATAAATGCTATTAATCTTAAATATATGTATGCGATACTGCATATAGGTCGACACACAGTGCCCTTCTTGACAATATCAAGGAGGTCACTATGTTTTTACTAATGTAGACAATATAGCACTTAATCCTAAACATGAGAACTCCTCAGCACAGGTTCTCCCAGTGAGATGTCCATAAACACTACTATCTACTAACTTATTTACAAACAGTTATGGATCATTAACATTTTTATATTTAATTAGTGTAACTTATTATCTATGTAAACCACTGTAATAATCTGTTAAATGTATATTCAAGAATAGAAATAAAATAAATAAATAAAATTGGTGACCGGACAACGCAATAAAGTGGCACTACGAGTAGGTACATCACTCTTTTGAAAAGCTTTTAAAAGAGATGAAAATCAAAAAACAAAAAAACTTGTATAAATAGGTTGTATTAGATTAGGTTAAGGGCTTTTTTTCGTCGATTTTAATGACTTTTCTAAGAGGTATTGAAATGCCACTTTGTTGAGTTTTCATGGAACCTCTAAAAACTATCACAGAAATCAAAACCTACAAAATCCATTACAGCGACGCCACATACTTTAAACTGTGTCAGAAAGAGAAAATACCACGCTTTATATTCAAATATAAAAATTAGTCACAAAAGAAGTAAAATGTAGACCTTTATGAAACCAATGTTTCGAATAGCAATTTGAAATAAATTTATGAAGTTTTTTTTTTTAATTATTTTTTCACGGGAAAACAAAAAAGTGAGACAATAATAACGTTTGTAATACATTTATCTAATAAAATGAGTATTTACGTGTAATTTTTTTTCGTTATCAGTAACTTTAGTTAGAAAAACGTGAGGCGAGCCATTTTTAGCACTTTTTAAATTTATATTTGCATGCAAAATTTTAATATTTCAAAAATTATATACATATGTTTACTTTTAATTACAAAATTTTAAAGCGTTATTTATCACCTGTCAAAAACAGTTTTTAGTTTTCGGATACGTTCAGAAATATTCCATTTATTGCATTTTGTTGTAAAGTGTAAATATTTTGACCATATGAAAAATACGCCAAATTTCTAAAGGGAACAAATATTTTTTTTGAAAATCGATTAAATTCATAGACAATTTTGAAGTAGGTTTGGCGTCTAATTTGTTATTATATAATCACAAAACAATGTGCCACATCACTATTGTTATATGTTGCACATCACTAGTGATGAACTACTTCTTATAATAATTGTCGTCTATGGTCACTCTGGAAGTAATATCAATGGTGTCGACGCACCTAGACAATAAAAGTCTTAATTATAATAACAGTGTTTTCTATTACACATCCATATTAAATATATAACAAAACACAATGTACGCGTACCTATTTATTATTTATTCCGTTTATGTTAGGTATATCAACTTTCGCTTTCTGTTAAAATGGCATTAAACATTTCGCAGTATTTAACGAGTTGTTAAATACTTAATTAAGCCGGTAAATGTATGCGAACTTTAGTATTGGTAAGAGAATAATGCAGGCTTTATGGTCCGTGAAGCATTATGTTCTTAACAGCTCAATGTTTATGTTTTGTCGCCATTAAATCCATCATTATTTAATTAATATAATTAATTAAAACGGCAAAGGTGTCATAAACTGACGGGGCCAATTTTAAATTACAATGGTGTAACGTTTTACTTTGTAGCTTATGGTTTATGGTAACGATTCAAGTAATGCTATATTTAAAAATATATTAAAAAAACGATGTTTGTAGACATATAGTTTTTATTACATATGCTTCACGTGCTTTAAGTTAGATTCTGTATGCATATTGAATGTTTGAAAAAAGGGGTATTTGAAAAATACTGGTACTCGTGAAAATCACTAATGAGTTTTCCAAAAGCTTCCACGAAAACGCTGATAAAACATCGTGTAAAATTCGGGATCAGGCTGTTAACAATAACACTACTTATGTAGAAGGTGATAAGGTTTAAATTCCCGTTTAACACCAGCCGCCTATTTTGAATTATGCAAGAAAAGAAAACATCGCAGTAAATGGGTTTTTATTTATTTTTCAAAGTTCAGAAATATTTTAGGATAATTTTCTAAAGATTTTAACTTCCCACATTATACGATAAAACCATATCAGAAAAGGGGTTCGTAGGTAGGAAATTTTGAACTCTTATGCAGTTTTTATAGACCTGATCTTAATTTTTTCTGGGCTTATAAAAAGACTAATACAAAAAATACTCGACTGCATCGGAGGAAAATATGTGTTTGACTCGCAGTATCTAATTAAAACATCTAAAATATTTCTAAGCCATCCAATTTTCAAACCAATATCACATGATATTGCATTGCTTAGTAGTGCATCCGTCACCTTATTTATTATATGAATACCTCATAAGAATCGCAGCTGCTCCCGTCTGGAGCCAGTGAGTCTATTGCATCCCGAATTGGGGTATGTTGTGAGGCTAAAGGTAGTGGGAAAGGGAAGGATATGAGAGGGAAGAGGAAGGTAGGGAAGTACCTGGCTATTCAGATTTGGTCACCAAACACGGGTAAAGACATTTCAAGCAAAGTTTCAATTTTGAATGGTGGTCTTACATCAGGGCGATACTAAGAGTAGCTTCCACTCTGGAACGTGCCGCAAATATACTATATATTATTTTTAATCAATTAATCGTGAAAAACACAAATTAATCAAATAAAGTTTATTTTCCCACGTCGCGGGGATTCGATCCCGCGACCTTCGGATTGCGTCTTGAAAATCTTTAACGCCTTACCGCTTGACTACGCCGGCCGACCTTAAAGACGTTTTTAAATGTTTTGCACCTCCAAATACTTAAGTATCTGTACCTATAAAAAATGTTCTGAGAATGGGTAGGTATTCTAAATACTGCATTGATACACACTAGAAATGCTTTTCGTGTAGATTTAAACAGATATTCAGTTGCCACTGAATCAGTATATAGGTACCTTCTGGTCCATTTGGCATTTACCTCCGTCTCACTTGCTATGTCTTTCTTACACCTCGCCTGACATCATTATCACCATCCCATTTGATCGAAATTAAAATTTAGTAATGATGATCCACCAAATTTAAAATAAAAATGTCGAGTCTTTTGGATAACGCAATACGCCCACACCCAATGAAACATTTAAAATCAAAGAAACCACGCTTCCTTGACAAAGGATTAAAATTATGAACATACCCAAATTTAAAGCTACGTTTGGAAGAAAGTATAAGTAGGTACCTACCTACCCCTAAATTTAACTCTGCAACTCACTTGCAACTAAAATAAAAATATATTAAGAATGAAAACAACTTTCGCTTTAATATTTTAGGAGTGGAAATAGTAATAGGTAGTAATTTTTCAAAACTTTATGGGAATCTAATACTTTAAAAGCAATCCTATTAATCCATACCTAGTAGGTATGCCTCTGCATTGTTTTCCCTGCTGCAAGGGATCCCAACCGATTGACCGGTCGATCGTAGAGAAAATTTTTGTCGAATCCAATATTACGATTGAGAATTCAAAAAAAATAATGGTTAGGTTTTTCCAAATTTAAAATTTACAACACATTGGGAAGAAATATATCCTGGTTTTTTGACATATCTAACGGTTTTTGCTAAATTGCCTAGAAGCGGCGCCAAAATTTTAAAGAATTAAAAAAGCAAAATAGTAATCGAGGGGTAAGGCTCTCGACTAGCGTTCCGGAGGTCAAGGGTTCATTGTGTTATTTCACAATTTTTTAATTTTTTTAAATATATAGTATATTTGCAGCACGTTCAAGAGTGGAAGATACTCTCTACAAGGTGTAAGACCACCATTCGGAATTGAAAAGTTGCTTGAATTTGGTGACCAGATCTAGATAGCCAGGTGCTTTCCCACATTCCCCTTCTACTATTCCTTCGCCTCCCCACTACCTTCAGCCTCATAACATACCCCAACTAGGGATGCCATAGTCGCCAGTGAGGCTATCCAGACTCTTGAGCAGTATTTGCATAAAAAAATTACAAGTGTACAGTTCACAAGCGGGAGAAGTGAAACCTTCAGAAAACTAAAGTAGACAAAGGTGGGGAGGCTACGAAGCACCGCACAAATGTGAGACCGATTATTCTATCTCATTCTCTCGCAGGCTAAATCCTATACATGTATGTGTTTTTCTCTTTTTCGTTTCATCGAGTTTCAAATCGCAACGGTGTTAAAGAAGTTTTCACTTAAAAAAAAATAATAAATCCTATAAGATTCTTGTTGGAAGTCTAGGATACAAACTAACAAAAATTTGATTAATTTGTTTCATTTTTATCCATTATTAGATATGTTGAAATTATAAAAACAAAAACCTAAAAATAAAAACTGTATCTACCAAACTCTCAATTTAAATATCAAGTATTTTTGTTATTTATTTGCTGATTTTTTCTACATTTTTTAAGAATTGACATTAATTTTTTTCCTTGGAAATCCGTTCAGCACACATTATATGGCTAAAACATTAAAATCGTGCTACATTAATTTTTCATATTACCTATAGTGAACAGCTTCAGAAATGGTTTAACTTTCACGTGTAAGCTCTCGAACAAGAAAGTTAAATTTGGTATCAAAAAAGGTTAAATTACCCTTAGCACGATATCCTACGTTTGTCCCGAATCCAAAATCGATTTACGTTTTAACCGGAATACCAAAACCTTCAAGACATTTTGAAAATTTACAAAAAAATAATGTAAAATCAGAATGCTAACACATTATTTTTTTTTTTATATGGTTACCACGCAAGATCCCTAACTGCTCCCGTGTAGAGCCAGTGAGACTATGGCATTCCCAATTATGGGGATGTTGTAGTGGGGAGGGGAAGAAGATAGTAAAAAGAAAGGTGACGAAATACCTGACTATTTAGACTTGATCACCAACTACGGTGGTCTTACACCATACTCAGAGCTTCTTCCACTCTGGAACGTGCTGCAAAAATGCTACGTAGTATTAAATGAATAAAATTGTGAAATAACAGAATATAATCAAATAAAATTTATTTGCGCACTCCGATTTGAAACCGCGTTCTCCGGTTTGCTAGTCAATAGGCTTGCCCCTCGACTATGAAGGCCGTCATTGTGGATGGGAATATAAAAATAATATAAAACATTAAATTTAAAAAAATTATGAATAAAGATTTTAAATGCCAAAGGCGTAGGAATCTATGTTATTTG
This sequence comes from Limnephilus lunatus, assembly GCA_917563855.2. Classification (NCBI taxonomy): domain Eukaryota; kingdom Metazoa; phylum Arthropoda; class Insecta; order Trichoptera; family Limnephilidae; genus Limnephilus; species Limnephilus lunatus. Next base: position 26,304,323 of record OU830596.1, read on the forward strand.
TACGTAACAGAAAAATGGATTTTTTCAAAGTTATGGATGAAAATGCTTAGATATAATAACAGCATTGACCTAGATATTTTAGTAAATTTATAACTTCGAAGCTCACAGTTAGATAGACTTTGTTCCTATAGTTTAAAAAATATAGAAGAAAAATCTGGATTTTTATCTACCACCAAGACCAAATGCCTTTATAAGAAGAAGGAATCACATAAACATCGCTTAGGTGCAATGTATTTTCTTTTAAATACTTATCTACACTCGAATTAAATTTAATCATATGTGACTATTCAAATTTTATAATGTCTCACGGATGGGTTAAACACTAACATTGTGCTGAAGTTCAAAATTCGAGTATGGTCGTTGTTTTTAGGGATATAATTCAAAATCTTTTCGGCGGATGAATTTGTGATTTAAACGCACGGTTTTCAATAAAAGGTCATGAAAATGTACCACTTTTGAGGTTATTTTTTAAAATGACGAATGCACAGTTTATTGATCCGGGCTCGTCTCAGAGAATCGACACGATCAAGTCAAACTAAATATAAGAGCTAAGACCAATGATGTACAAGTTTAGGTGGGGGGAAAAAGAATTGTCATCACTGCAAACAACGCATGAACCATTCTGTTTGCTGTAATTCCAACTGAAATCGTAGATATGAAAATAGAGATGAATATAGCGATCGCATAAAGCGGAAAATTTTGACTTTGGACTCGGGCTGAAAAAAGAGATGGTGTAAAACGGCCAATAAGTAGGTGTGAAAAAATTACCTGCCAAATGAGGACCGCTCACATTAATGTATTTTGATAAACTCCGTGGGGATACCTATGACATTGGTAAGGAACGTTTTTAAACATTTGGGGGAAGCCCAACGCTATATTCATAATGTCATAACCTCACTTATAATTATTTTATTTTGAAGTTCAACAGATAGTTTTGTGCTGATTATCGTTATTCCTTTATCTATATTACTTATTTTTTGATAATAAAAAATATTTGTTAAAACTTACATGTAAAAATAATCCTTATTTTCGGAAAGAACACTTCAGTTTAAATATCACTAAGTCAAAAAATCCACTGATTTTAAAAACACATTGACACAAACGTCTTCCAAGACAAAATATATAAAATAAAAAACAGTCACTTAACCAATTAAATTTTGAAAACGAGCACGTGTATTTTACTATAACTATTGCGCGGCAAATTGTCGTGTTCGTAAAATTCCACAGTTTTTAAAAGATCACAGTTCGAAGCGCACCACACACAATGAAAATAAAAACGTTTAAAAATCGAATGTCAGGTGGAATTTTTTTTTCAAACTAAAGATGGAGCGCGCTTTCCGTTTGAATTTTCCTGTGTGCGGGAAATTTTTTTTATGTCGACTCGAAAAAGACATTTTCCGCCAAAATGTTGGAGATTTTTCGATAATTTGTCTGCACGCCTCGCCCCATCTTGGCAACACTAATTTTTCTCAGGTTAAGTATACACTTTTCCCCGCGTTTAATATAATGGCGGACAATTTGGGAACGACAACGCGTGTAGTCTAACCGAACGATAACTACATAATGACTAGTTTCGACCCGTTCCCCCTCAATCTGCTCTTCACCGCTACACTACTCACGCCTGATTGGCTGGAATTCTCCAAACTCCGCCTTCCTCTCTTGGCATTGGTTGAAAATCCACCATTCTTTTTTTTAAATCGTGTGATCGTGGTATCCGATTGGTTGGTTTGAAAGTCAAATGGTGCGCAGGGCGGAGCTTACGCCCTTCGGTCCCGTGTTTGAACCCGGTTTTGGACCCGCTCAGTAGCTTCTAAAGCGTTCCGAGCAATGTTTCAATGCTTCGATTTTTGTCAAACACGTTTTTTCTCAAGTATGTCGGTGTTGTTTTTTTTCTTCTGTTTTATGTATTTAAATAATGAATTAATTCAAATTTGTAGACAGTCATCCGAAAATGACTTTTAAAAACATGGGAATTTACAAATAGGTATCTATCTTCCTATCTAAAACCCATGCATCTTCGTTCTTTTATATCTAGGTATATTTTTTGTTCGTCGAGAGATACGTAGGTACCTGCATATCACAGTGTTTTTTTTATTACCTAGTAGTCACAAAGTTAGCTCATCTAGGAGGTAGAACGGTGATTGGCGATAAATTCGTGACGTAGTTTGAAGTCCATGTTCCACTGGGAGATTTGTATTAACTGCAATACAAGTGGCAGTGTTTTACTTCCAGTTACGTCACGCGTTCAAAATTTCGAAAGCGGCCCGACAAGTTTTTTTTTTCGAAAAAGGCCCGTATGAGCTAACCTTGTTAAACGCATTTTCTACGAACCTTTGGTCCTAATAAGGTAGGATTATTTGAAGAAACCCAAAAATGGAAAATGTTACATTGTTCTAAGAACTTTTCCAATAAGGCTTTATGAATTGTAAGAAAAAAATGACTTGGATTTTGGTGGTTTGGGTCCATAGGTAGATAATATGTTTTGTAACCTTTTTTTAAAGACAGACAAACATTTCCGGGTTACAAATATCCTGCCAATATTTGAAAATCTCTCACTACCGTCACAGTAAGCGGAAAATGTTGCTTGTGTCGTGTTATATGACTTAGCCAGTCGAGGAATTGAACTCACGAGACCTGGGTGGAAATCAGTCAGTTAAATAAATGCACACAGTTAGTAAAAGGTGCGGCAAAACAGACAGTGCAGTTTTGAAGGGCTATTAAAAAAAATGGCGCAACTTACAGACATTGGGTTTATTTTTTTTTGTTCTGTACATCATGCCGTTTTATATGCATCAAGTCCTGAAGATAACATCAGAAATATGATGGCCCCCAGCAGCGATACATTGATGAAGGCGATTTCTGAAGTTTTCGGCTGCATTTTGGCACATCTGCGATATTTGATTAATATATCATCTGCATCTGTTCATGTAGGTATCTATCTATAGGTAAACCAAGTTTAGAATGGGAAGTTTTTTACTTTGGGAAGTGTTTAGGTTTTAATGGAAATTGGTTCATCGTCATTTTGTGGGATGAATGTGTCAGATTTCGCTATGTTTAGAGTAACCTACGTTACACGTGACTTGTTTCTTTTTAATAAACGAAAAAAATTTCAGAATCTTGCTTATCGTAAGTGTTTTCCAACAAGTGACTAGTGGGTAGGTACCTTCTCTTACCTAATTAATCTACGAAAACTGTTAAATAGCATATTAATTCCGCCATAACCCAGAGTGCGGGTGAAAAATACAGGACAGTTGAACCCCGGCACTTGGTCCCCCGGCATTCTTATATACTTAGGTACCTACAATAATATGCAGTAGATTTAGAAAAATATGATCTTACCATATACCTACAAAATGTTAAGTAAGTAGGTACTAAGTGTTCCAAAGCACTGCTTTTGTTAATTTTGTTCTCTTGGCATTGCTTTGTATACCTACCTATACTGTATATTCTTTGTTTCATATTATTTTATCAATTTTTATAAGGACTTGTAAGTAACACTAAAGGAGTACTTTTAAGTTTATTGTAATTAAGCGAACTTGAAGTGAAATATTACAAAACTGCGATATGTAAATACTACGTTATTATTATTATTATTATTAAGGGGTGTCCAGAGAGATGTACCTACCTACTGCAAAAATAACAAAATTTAAAACATATTTTCAATCAAATGAATGAATATTATGCGTCTTAAAGAGATGATTTGATAAATGTAAGTTGATTTTGCATATTTTAGGCTTGACGCATGAAATAATTTACTGTATAAAATGTAATTTGACTCTCAAACTCGTGAGGTAATTACAAATGAATATTATCTTGTTTAATTTTATATTATTTCATAATATCATTTTTTTAAATGGCCTTCCACTTCTGGACCCCTAGAGCCGCCACTGCTACATATGTAAGTCCAAGAAAGACTTTTCTTTGAGGATAATACTTTGTGCGTCACTTTTCATAGGTTTCACCATTTGTAGGTAGGTAGGTACATCGATCGTCCAGTCGATTAGTCAGACTTTTCCGGAAAACCGAAATTTGAGTTCAGTGTGCAGTTATTTGTAAAAGTGTGCCCTGTATCTGGAACAATATTCTGATTACTCATAAATACCACCAAATCAACCAAATAAAAACTTGTTGTAAAAAAAATACTAATGTATCTACCGGAAAGTTATGCTTCCCGGTGTTATTTTATAGCATATTTAATATGTAAAACACAGACAGGTGTAAACAATATTTGTTTTATGGTGAGCATTCGAATATTGCTTTGCTCATTACCTCAAAACTTATTATTTGGAGATGTCTGGTTAATCAACTGAAATATATACTTAATAACTGAATGATCGATTTATAGCTCATCATTAAAACAAAAATAAAGAAAAATTAAAGAAACACAATTATTTGTAGATAATAGATATTTTGAGAAATATAATTAATTATATGATAGGTACTTATGTTGATAAAAACGAATAAAATGGCGTATTTAGTTCCTATCTTGAGCGGTGAAATAAATGTAAAGAGAGAACGACGCGAAAATTAAAGATAGAAGATCAAATGGCACGATCAAGTGTCATAAATATCATAAAAATCAAAAAAGAGTAAGTAGCAGTGGCGGTCCATGAGTTTTCAGTGAGCTAGAGTGCTAAGATTGAAAAATACGACATTATTGATGTTATTATAGCTGAAAATGATTTTTTTCAATTATTGGTAAGATGATTTTCAAGATTCAGAGGGGATGCACCGCATCCACAAACTGAAAGAATAAAAAAAACACTCAAGTGCACTAAAAACTTACGGACCGCCACTGAGGTACCATATGAAACGATGTACGAATGTAAATGAAGCAAGGAGGGTGTAGTTACCAAAACAGAATCCATATTGTCCATAATCCAAATTGTTCATAATCTTATCCTAGGTAGACAGGTACCTACCCCATCAAGAAATCAGCATCGTTGCCAATAAGTTATATTTTTTTTCCTTTAGCCGTAACAACGTTAATATCTTCATACATACATCGGCCTCCATGGTCGAGGAGTATGGCCCTCGACTAGCAATCCGAAGGTCGTGGGTTCAAATTTTATTTGATAAATTTGTTTTGTTTGAGAGTGGAAGAGACTCTCAGAGAAATGCCTTTAGCCGTGTTTGGTGACTAGATCTGACTGGCCAGTACTTCCACACCTCCCTCTTTCCATCTTCTTCCCCTGCCAACTTACTTTCAGCCTCACAACATAACCCAACTGGGGTTGCCGTAGTCTCACTGTCTCCACAGTTGAAACTCTTGTGCGTTAGGTATATTTAAAAGAAAAAAAATTACCGTTCAATTCTAACAATTCTCATTAATTAGCGATGATGATTGCAGTAAAATGGTGCCATTGCGATGATTCTAATTGTGTAATCCTCGTGTTGGTCCGACTGTAATGATTATGTTTTGGGAGCAGTTCACACTCGAGGTGGCTTGACTGTAGTAGTGGCTAGTGGCTAGTCACCGTTTCAAGACAAGACTCAAGACTACGGCGATATAGTTTGTTAACTAACTTAGAATTATTAATTTATTACCAACCTACTTATCTTCCATTAATTAAGTAAAGTTGCGGCATTATTCTATAAAAAAACGCTTCTTTTCAACTTAATAAATTACATTTTTTTAAATAACCTAATGACATACCTAGATACTTCGACAAAGGATTACCAACAATATCTTCATTTTCTTCACGCAATGTTTTATTGGCTGTGCTATCTTTATGCACGATTGCAAGATTCTACCCAAACTAAATGCATCTAGATCGGTGGTTCTCAACCTTGTTGGAAGTACTGACCCCCACCAGTTTCATATGCGCATTCACCGAACCCTTCTTAATTGGAAAAATAAATATGATATTTTCAAATTCAAAATACAGGTACGTATTTATACATAGGTGCACAAAATACAAAACCATTAAAACATGATTTTCACGCAAAAGCAAAAACATAATGAATATTTACTGCAAATCAATGTGACTTTTGCTGTTACCTATATGAGTCGGGGGTGTCTTGACCTCTGCCGAACCCGCGAGACTGACTCACCGAACCCTTGGGGTTCGATCGAATCCACGTTAAGAACCACTGATCTAGATAGTGTCTTGGATAAATATTTCAATTTATTATTTATTTTAATGTGCGACATATATTGACATTTCTACAAGTCTAGGGACATTTTTATTTTATATTTGGAATAATAATAATAAGTCATTAGTTATGACTTAAGTTAATAATAAAAATTGAAAAATATGAAAGATGATCGTTATTCACACGAAAATTGAGTAATTTTTGCATAAAAATTACGAATTTTGCATAAAAGTTAACGCGTTATCGCAAAGATATTTTTTTAGGTTTCTAGGTGATGCATGGGTGTGTAAGTACCGTTAATATGTAAATTAGTACCTAGGAAGCTGCCAAACCCAACCCAACCTAACCTAAAGATAGTTATCAAACCCAACCTACCCATGTAATAGAATGTTTCTTAAGTAACACTTTTTAATTTAGAAAAAATTGATTTTAGTTATTCAAAAATGTTTTAGTGGTCAATATGTTATTTTCGAAAAAAATAAATGTCTTTTCAAGAACGTGGGTAACTAAATGGTCACACACTTTTTAATTTTTACATTTCTGCAACTTTAAAATGATCGCTAAAAATCCCAGTTAAAGCAAAGACCTAAGATTTATTCCAATCCTATAGTACTTATCTGTAATATTCCAAGGAGATCAATTTTTCAAATAAAAAACACAACACCATAAGGGCATTTTTTTATATTAGGTAGGTATCTATTAGTGTGATTAGGTTATTATTAAACCATGATTTTAAAGTATAAATATTATTATTTATCAACTACTTCCCATATTCGTCATTTTTTTAATAGATGTACAATATTATCTGCATCAAAGAGATTAGTTGTTCTGTTAAAAATAATAATGGTCCAAGAATCATGCTTTGAAGTATTTACTTGAAGTGATCTTTGGTGTTTGGTTTAATTTTACCATTTGAGGTCTGACTGTTAAGTAGTTCTTTAGCCGTTTAAGGGCTATTTGGTCAATGCCATTTTCTTTTAATTTAAAAACCAGCTTTGAATGGGAAATGCTGTCAAATGCTTTCTTTACGTCAATGAAAATTTACATACTTTTATTTGATTTGTCCATACGAATACTAGACGAAATGTTTGCAATTATCTATTATTTCATACTCGGTGGCGAAGTTTTCGTGCTAAAAGACTTCTTCATCGAATTAAGGCTTTGCTTATGGATTCAGCGGAGAAAGTAGGTTCTGTGCCATCACATTCAACAAAAGCAAAGCCCCGTCGCCATTGCACTAGCAAAATGACCATTAAGCATGATATACTTGGGTATTACCTACTCTGTATGGCACGAAAGAATTCACTTAATTAGCCTTGTTCCTTACTAAAAATGCGATCGCAATGTCATAAATAAATTAACATGTAGGATAAGAAAAATGTAGAATAATTGAAGTCTGGGTAATGGGTATGCTCACGTGCTGGAAATATTATGGAATGGTTTGATTAATTTATTCTATCAAGCAGTGGTGTATACTGTACAGTGACCTTCTAAACTTATTAGATACTTTGTGTATGGAAAATGCTGGATAATTAAGCTTTCTTTTAAGGTCCTGTTTAACCCCTAAGGCCTCGAACCTATTTTGTCGGAAGGCCAAAATATTTCCGTTTTACAATAAAATCCAAATAAATGGAATATTTCTGAACACATTCGAAACATAAAACTGTTTTTGAAATGTGATACGTACGCTTTCAAATTTTATAATTTTAAATAAACTTATAATTTTTCACCTTACTTATTTCTTACTAAAATGACTGGTAACGAAAAAAAATTAAAACAAACCAATATTTTGTATGCAAATGTATTACAAACGTTATTGTCATCTCACTTTTTAGTGGTTCCATATAAAAAATTCCGAAATTTTTTAATTTTAATTTTTTACGATGGTGTATATATTTTAATTATGTTCTGGCTAACTTTTAGTTTTGAATATAAAGCAAGGTGTTTTCTTTTTCTAACACCGTTTATATCATATTTCTAACCATGATAGTAGGGGAGCCACAAGATTTCTATGAGTTGTTCCAAAAAGCGAAGAAATCAGCCTGAGGGGAAGAGAAGTATGAATAATTATTGGATGTTGAAAAATATGCTATACCTAATGTTAATAATAGAGACGTTAGTGAGGGTATTGATGTAAACATTTCTTTTCTCGTAAAAAAAAGTCGATTTTCAGGATATTTTTTCAGGAATTTTATCAAAAAACGTTGAAAGGTGAAATAGAATACACACAACCGGAAATATGACAATTTTAAATGAAATTCTAGACGTATTAGACCCATTTTTTATTGATTTTGGAGGATTGTTATTTTATTTAGTAAATTACTTAATGTTTTTAATTAAGAAAAAATATGTTTAAAAATTTAACAAATCTGCCAACGACCAACGGTATGAACTTATTATAATAAAAATAAATATATTTTTTCAAATTTTTAAACACAACTTAACAATATTTCGAAATCTAATTGTTTTTTTTTTTGTAAAAGAGTCGATACCGGTTTTGTTTGGTTATTCCCTCTGAACATAAATTTGAATTTAACAGTAGGTGGAAATTAAGAATCATTAGTGTTGAATTTAGTTAAGATCTGAATGAGTTAAATATATTCAAATCTAAAATTAGAGACATGATCTGAAGCCCGAACAATGCTGGGTACAGCTAGTATTAAATAAATGTGAGCAATTGATAGAATGTGCTTTATATTTTATTACAATATCGTTATTCTTCATTATGTTAACACAAAATTGCAAAGGTAAAATAATAATATACCTATATGCAATTCTAATTTTGAGATCAGTGGGTATCTATACTAACTATCTATATTGCAATAAAAAAATCTCTTTTTTGCCTTTTTATTTTTTTTACAAAAATGTAGGTTACACAGCTTTACATTACCGCACCATGAGTTATATTTTTAGTATTGCCATTTGAACAACAGTGGCGCCTTCCTATATGTTTTCTATTCTTATTTGACAAAATGTAAATATTTGTAAGGTTGGGGAGACTTCTGTTCGGTATTAAATACACAACGGCGTGCGGTGATGATTTTATGAAGCTATTCAAAAGAATGCCAATTATTTTTTATTGAAGGGGGACTTAATTATTGTTAAAATCAACAAAGCTTCATAAATGGAACACATAGGAAAAATGCTGTAAAAAGCCGCCCCGGGAACCATTTATTGGAAAACAAAAACCTCTGCCGTAGGTCGCCCGAAGTGGTTCGCTATGTTTGGTTATTAGTCCCGGATAGAGAGAGAGCATCCACTGAGATAATATAGGCCCTGATTGAAAATTATTTTCTTCAAAGCCTTCTTTGTGAAAATAAAGTTTAAAAAATTAAATTAAATAGATAATTTATATTTTAAATACCACATAAATGTAGGCTCATACCTAAGAGAAGGATCTAGTCACTAGACATAGCTAAAGCCATTTCAAACAACTTTTTGAATCTGAGTGGTGGTCTTTCACCAGTGTGATACTGAAAGTAACTACAACTCTGACGTGACAAAAGTTTGAAAATGGCCTAAGCGCCAAAATAGCTGTCATAAAAAATAATACTAATGGTGGGTACCGACCAACGCAAACTTTCAAATTTATCTAATAATTTTTAGTAGGTACGTACTTAATACTTATAAGATGTTTTTAATGTGTGAAGCGTCTAAGAGATAATTTTTCGGTTACCGGACAACTCAGAATGAAATCAACTCAACACCTCATTTTAGAAGAATTGGTTAAATTGGTTACGTGAAGTTAGGTTATGGCTATCTTTCAACATTTTTTTTCGGGTCCATGCCAACTCAAAATAAAGTCAACTCAACACCTCTTTAAAAAGTTATTAAAAACTATGAAAAAAATATTTTTAAGATAGCTCTTAACCCTCACCTAACGTAACCTATTTAACCCATTTTAGATTATTATTTTTTCATAACTTTTAATGACTTTTCGAAGGAGGTTCTGAAATGGTTTCGTTCTGAGTTGTCCGTTCACATGATTCTGAGTTGGCAAGGAATCAATTTTTCTGCAATTCAGCGCTGTACAAATTATCCAAATATTTGTATTATGAAATTATAATCAAGAAATTTTAGAAGTAAATATAACTTATTCTCAAGTCGGTTCCTACTCCAAGGACAAAGCTTCTCAATTCCTCATGCTCCTGCGCTGCGTGGAGAGCCAGAGATACCCTAGTAACAGAAGCCAGGGACACTCCAGCGCATCGGTGACCTTCCTCTGCTTCTTCTGCCTTCCACTTTGCTGTGACTGTGAGTTTCTTCAAGTAGGAGTCCTCAGTTTGGCGAGCAACGTGTCCAAAGTATCAAGATAGTTGTAGGCAGATAGTTGAAGGCCTATTGTGGATGCCTAACTCTTCCAGAATGGACACATTTGCGCGTCTGGCTGTCCATGGAAACCTGAACGTTTTCTCGAGCACCACATTTCGAGGGCGTATTCCCTGATAGAGAGGGATTAGTTGATAGAGGCTATTTGACCTCTCCTTCCGGACTCTCTCTATCCATCGCCTTGCATCGTAGTTGGAGGGATGGAGTCACACATCCGTCACTCCTGGACACACTGAATCCTAGATTCCTCCTATCCCTCTTACATTTTTCCTTCCCAGAATATACTATCCTTCATATCCTTAAAAGGCCCTCCAAGCAACGTCCCCGGGAACAAACACCTCTGCCATAGGTCGCCCCAAGCATGTCCTGACTCCAAAACAATGTCCTGAGCATTTTTCTCCAGCACCACATTTCGAGGACGCTTATCCGTTTTCTTTGACAACTAATAATTATTTAATAATTTATTTTTAAATATTAAAGGCACCTAACAATAAAGAAGGCTTCCGTACAGCTTGCACGTAACCAAAATATCGCTGAGCACTCTCCTGTCACTTTTGACGTTCGATTTACTAACCCAATATAAAATAGACTCTAATAATAAAAATATAACATCTTGACTTCTGAACACTCTCAAGTCAAATATGGACGCTTCAAAATGGACGCCAAAAAAACACCACACACAGAAGGTTTTGTGGCAGTTCAAAAAAAGGCATATACCTAGGTATAGGTGATACACGGCAGGTTTTGGTGTCTGACGTTTCAAAAATGCTTCATCATCCTTTTTCGTAATTAATTTAAATCGAAGGTGACTCATCAGTAATGCACAAAGTAAACAGTAGCCATTGGTCTTTTGTTGAGGAACCTTCTGGATTTTTATTGAGATAAATCGATCCAGTGATGGCGTATCGAAACGATTTAATCTGAATATAATTGCTGCTGAGGGTGTAAGAGAATGTTTTGATGTTTGAATGGGTCTGTATTTTGTACGCATTTATCAATGACGCGCGTAGTTAAGGGATGATAAATGAATTATTCAATTTTAAGAAAATAAGGGTTGTAATTTTTGTTCAACTCCACTCAAGAGGTCAACCTTGGAGCTTAAGCGATATTTTGAGACTTTTTGCATTTTTAATTTGATTATTTATTTTTTTATAAGAAAAACTCTCTTTTTATAACTTTTGGAGGTTATTCCCATCAACGTAATATATCATTGAAGACAACGATAATAATAATAATCTAAAAGAAAATATGAAAGAGAACAAGACACAGAAAAACAGAAAAAGATAATGGTCGCAACTGGGACGCGAACCCAGTACCTATCGGGACGTGCGCGTTTACCGATTCCGCCATTGCCACCTTCTTAACCCTTCGAATAATAAGAAAATAATATCTGTAACCTTTTGCCTGTCAAGGTTCGCGCGCAAAATTCCTGGTTCTTGCCATGCATCTTAAATTTTCCTATTTATGGGTTATTTTTTAACCCTTTTGCAAAAACAAAAATTGTTCTAAAATCTAGATAAAATAATCTTTCCGATGTGTTTATTAGAAATCAACTTTTTTTTTCTAAATATTAAAATTTTGATATTGGAAATGTAAATTAGCTAAAAAATGCATACCTGCGAATATTGGAATTAAAGTACTTAAAATAGAATAAACTTAAAATTTTAAATACAGATTCCTTTTTTTTAACAAAATTTGTAATAAAACTGTCACCTCACTTTTTATCACTTTCATACAATTTTATTTTAAAATTAAATGTTTGTTACGTCAAAAATTGGCTCGAAGTAAAACCGTCACTTATGATCGGGTTTGTAAAATATCTCAACAACATAGCTCATATAATCCCAATACAATGAGAAGCATTATTTCTTTGGCTCTCTAACATAAAAGAAATCACAAATATTCGCATGACAGGAAGAGAGATATATAACTTTTAATAATACACGGTCGCCCTGGGACAATCTGGGTCTCTTGTTATTATAACGGCATATGATGTCTTGGGACAACTTGGATCCCTGTGATTAGAAGGGTTAATCCACCATAGTCAATCTCATATTTCAAATTTTTAAATAAATTAAAAATGGATTTGTTAAACGCGCAAGTCCCGGTTAGACGAGAGGTTCTGGGTTCGAGTCCCGGTTGCGACCATTATCTTTTTCTATGTTTCTGTCATATTTTCGTTTAGATTATTATTGTTATGTTCTTCTTCAATGATACATAGATTATTTCTGTTTAAGTTAAATTTGTTATAAACATTTCCTTATAATTATATAAAAACGAATCACTTTGTAAAATATCACTTATTTTATCAAAAGTAACTAAATGTTCCAAAACAAAAGATTTTTTCGTCGGGATGAGATTAACTTTAAAGAAAATAACAAAATAAAAACAAGTATAGACAAATAAGAACTATATCTAGCCAAAAAAATGTATCGAGTGGTGATTAATTACTTAAAAGTGTCATAAAGAACTATAAAATAAAGAAATATAAAATAAAATACATAAAATTATTTTAGAATATGTAAAAATTGGAATTATTTATTTAAAACTTTTATAAATAAACAAAAATAATCAAGAAGTCTAAATAATAAAAATATTTTTTTTTTATTTAGACTTCTTGATTATTTCGATATTATTAATATTTAATTGACTATTAACGTTTGGCTATTAACTTATTTAATTGTAAGCCCTTTGTGTTTGTGTGTAAAATTTTCAACCCGTTATTTATAACAAAAGAATGATTTGTTTCAAATCCAGTTTAATAATAATTATTAATTGTCCCACTAGTAGTTGAGACTCCCAATAAATTTTATTTTAAAATAAAATGGCACTGGCAAAACCAACTACTTATCAGTAAAATACTAAAATACTTTATTTTATTAAGACGCCACAATACTCTAATAACTGAAGGTTTATTGACTCTAATAACACCTGATAAAACAAAATCGACCCTAGTCACCTCGCAAACTATTACACCACAACTCACTACTTACTTTCGTTCATTTTTCGAGGAGGCCAGAATCGTGCTTGCTTTTCAGGCGTGGAAAATAAACAATAACTTTGAGTATATTTTATTCATTCCGACCAACGCGTTATTTAAATCTCAGATATTTCTGGATGAATTCTTCGGGAAGTTACTAATTCAACATTTAGAAATTTCACCGGAGACCAAAATGCTATCTATGTATATTATTTTATACTCTAGAAAAGTTCAGTAATCAAGTTAAAGTTTATCCAAATGGCCAAAATGACATCTACATTATTTTATACTCTAGAGAAGCTAAGGAATCACGGGTTAAAGTTTGTCCAAATGGCCAAAATGACATCTACATTATTTTATACTCTAGAGAAGCTAAGGAATCATGGCTTAAAGTTTATCCAAATGGCCAAAATGACATCTACATTATTTTATACTCTAGAGAAGCTAAGGAATCACGGGTTAAAGTTTGTCCAAATGGCCAAAATGACATCTACATTATTTTATACTCTAGAGAAGCTAAGGAATCATGGGTTAAAGTTTGTCCAGATGGCCAAAATGACATCTACATTATTTTATACTCTAGGGAAGCTAAGGAATCATGGGTTAAAGTTTGTCCAAATGGCCAAAATGACATCTAAATTATTTTATACTCTAGAGAAGCTAAGGAATCATGGGTTAAAGTTTGTCTTAACGGACAAAATGCCATGTACATTATTATTTTATACTCTAGAGAAGTTCAGAAATCGTGGGTTAAAGTTTGTCGAGTATGTGCAGGTCCACCATGTATAGGTAAGATGCAACTGATGTATAACAAATACAAAACAAATAATTCCATACATTGTCTATTAATAAATTAATTAGGCAGGTACTTAGGTTAGGTTCGTTTCAGGATATTTATTTTGTTGCGTTTAACACAGCATACAGCCCACAGCAGGATTTCACAAACTGCGTATGAACTGAGAAACAGTAGAAAAGAAAGAAGAGAATGGTAGGTAGGTATAGGAGAACCTACCTAAAAAGTAATTACACCTGAATATAGCAATGTCATATTGCACAAAAACATACATCAGTAATATAATTTCTTTGATTGAATTTTTTTTTTTTTTTTTTTATTGAGTAAATTTTTTACAATAAGTTTATTTCATTCTAATATTACATATTTTATATACTCTCCTAATAAAGCTAGTGCTTGTGTTTAGGAGAGGACAACTTGATAATAACTTTTTTTTTTTTTTCAAAACCTTATAACAAACTTAAGAACTTAACTTATGAATAGATTTAGACTTAATAACATATTTTTTAAAGATTATGATAAATATATTATATTACATGATAAATGTCATAAGTTTTTCCAAAAATGGTGTAGACCAGCCCTGGTGAAGATAAGGCTACATACAAAAGCGTTTTTTTTTTTTTTTTGTTCAATGACCTTTTTATAAAATGTGCACAGGTCATCATCTCTGTTGGACAAGATTGTAACTAATATTTTTTTCAAAAATATCCTTTGAAGTCAAAATCATTTCTTTTGCACTGTTTTCTATAACCTAAATAACTTTCAGAGCCATCTACGTTGTATTTCCACAGATACTTGTATGATGAAGCTCTAACGTCCAGTTTTTAAAGCTTCTATTTATTTTACAATGTTCTAATGTTGCGTTGAACCTTTTGCAATAATCATTTTGTTTGCATCTCGTGTTCGTATTTACGGGGCGCAATATAGTATGCCTTCTGAGGTTGATGTTAGTTCCTAACTAGGCAGATTACCTGTTCTCAGGAACTAAAAGCTCATGATAATAATATTTCTCTTCATTATTAAATAATCCATCTAGTACGCTACTGCCCGGCGTTTCTCACGTGCAGAGTGTGGGGATTCGAGAATCGGCTACCTATTTTGATGTTCATTCATAGAGTCAGTCCATCATATAAAGAGTAGGTACCTCTATTGTATGGCCGGGTCTTCTATCAGTCCACAGGCGTACAATGCAGAGGTCATACCGCGCGTAAGCTCCTGTGGAAACAACGCAAACTAAAAACAGTCCGATGAGAATCATTTCTTTCGATCAAAAATATGACGTTAGTGTTTTATAGTTAGGTATATTTTAATGTGAAAACATTTTTAAAGAGTCTCCCACACCAAGGCCTCGCCTGAGTTAGCGATAAAAGGCTTTCGTTGTTGAAAAATGTTACGTATCTTTTTTACTTAGATGCATCTTCCGAAGTTAGTGCACTAACCCCCCAGACATATTATATAATAATCTTTAGAATTTTTTATACCGCCGTTCTAGTGAAAAATCACATTAAGGGCACTGTACAGTTATGGATTTATAATTACAGGCTTTATCTAATTTTATTATTTACCAACAGATACAGAAAACATACCAACCTGGCAGGTCATTTCCTATAAACACGCTTTTATTAGAAGATACGACTTCGCACGCAGAGGACTCCATAAAAAAAATTGGACATTGCGTGATTTTACTATATATATATTTTTTTTTAATCCATTACTTAACTATTGTCTGTACATTTATTAGAACATTAGTCAAAAGGGTATTTATTTTAAATATTAATATTTCACTTGTTCAATTTTATAATCGGAGAATTGTTATTAAAATTTAATAACAATTTTCTACTCCTAAAATTGTCATTTAATGACCTTAAAAAGCTTAGAATTTCTGCTTGGGTGTAAATTCGAAATTATCAATAGTTATTAAAGAAGAAGATAATGGGATGAAATGGCTTTAGCCGTTTTGGTGACTAGATCTGAATAGCCAGGCACTTCCTCACTTGCCTCTTCCCCATCTCCTTCCTCTTCTCCCTACATAGCTATATTTAGCCTCACAACATACCCCAATTGGGGATGTCAAAGTCTCACTGGCTTCAAGTGGATGGGAGCGTTTGCGACTCTTGTGCGGTATTTACATAAAAAATATATACTAATAAATCTAAACGGAAATGTGAAAAGAAGTCTCAGAAAAATAAAAAGTCGAACCCGGGATCTCTTGTCATACCTTGACAAATGCCTAAACCATCTCGGCCAATTTTAGCTATACTCAATCGCAAATCTGATTTTTCTGTTTGGTATTCGACTAATTTTCGTGGATTTTTGGCTACCACCTTTTTAAATTATCACAAAGTTCTAAATAATTGGTATGTAACCTAGATTATGTCTCGAATAAACATATCCGATTTTATTTACATGGGACGCCTATTGACCTTTTCTAAAAGTCTAATTGAATATTCAATTTTTATTGGAATAACTGTTGTTGTAATAACTTTTGAAGGTAAATCACTGAATTTTTTTTTTCTTCAATGATATATAATACGTGTATTTCGTACAATGATATATAATTGATGTGTATGACCTTCAAAAGTTATAATAAAAAGGTTTATTCCAATAAAAATTGGATGATCAATAGGTTGTTTACATTTTTTACGCACTTCTTTATTTACAATATCGCGGACTGTAAGGGTGAAAGATTTCCGACTTTATGGATACGACTATCTGAAAAGATGAGTTTTATGTTTAGCTCTAAATTCTAAGCAAGAAATCTTAGTTTGAAAATAAATGGCACAATTTCTTACGAACATTTAGTGACAAGTGGAATGCCGCAAGACTCTCATCTAGGACCCATTTTGTTTATTATATTTATAATTGATATTGTTGATGTATTTATTAACATAAACGTTTTACTTTTTGCTGATGGAAAGAAACTTTATAAACAGAAGTTAGAGCTAAACTTAATAGTCATATTTTTAGAGGGTATAGTATTTATATGGTATAATCTATGTAAATATTTTATGTAAATATGTATCATTTCTCTGACTAGGTACTACCGAAATTACTATATCAAAAAAAAAATCTTTCTGTTGGGTCCAAATCTCTCTTTAAAATACATTGACACACTATTCGTTCGAGATAAAATCAATTGACACGCTTAGTTACATATTTTTTCAGGCCCGAGACATCCTTAACCTGAAAAAAGGGCATAAAAACTGACTCAAATGACCATGTAAAATCGCAGTTTCGTACAAATCTACCTGTGGAGGCGCCATCGAAAACGAACCGACAAAGACTCCACTTGCCTTTAAAAAAATCTGTTATTTTTTTTCGAAGATCTACCTGACTTCATACCCAGATATCTAGGTAGTTATTTGTACTAATATATTAAATATAATGGTTCTTACTGATGGGTTCACGGTGTTTGGGTAACGAATAATCGTTTATGGGGACTCTTTAGGGGATACGATTGTGTTTCTACGGATTGTGATGATACTACTGACGATAAAGGTGACACTTTTATTAGCTGCTAAATTAGCACTTCAGTAGCTTAATGATGTATTCATAGGATTTTATAGGGGTGGACGTTTAACATAAGGAGATAAAGTTACAAACAGGTAAGGATATGGGAGGTGGGCTAGAAAGGGCATCGTATTAGATGCACGCGTTGATTTTATTAAAAATTCAATACGGCTCAAGATGTGCAACTGCTCCCGACTAACCTATGTCAGTTAGACTATCGAATTCCCAATCGGAGAATGTTATGAAGCGAAAGCTCCGTTATTTCTTTATATGTGAATAAGAGTCCTAACAACTTCCGACTACCCCCAATTGGGGTATGTTGTGAGTAAGAAGGTAAGTGGGGAATGACAGGAGATGGAGAAAAGGAAGGTGGGGAAGTAGCTGGCTATTCAGATCTAGTCACCAAACACGGCTAAAACCATTTCAAGCA
Organism: Limnephilus lunatus; assembly: GCA_917563855.2. Classification (NCBI taxonomy): domain Eukaryota; kingdom Metazoa; phylum Arthropoda; class Insecta; order Trichoptera; family Limnephilidae; genus Limnephilus; species Limnephilus lunatus. The sequence continues at coordinate 26,322,461 of OU830596.1, forward strand.
ACGTTTCAATTCCGAGTGGTGGCTTGCACCACTGCGATGCTGAGAGTATTTTCTACTCTGGAAATACGCGTTCAAAAAGAAGAAGAACATGGTTTCAAATGGAGATATCATTATGGAAATATTTAATAAAACACGACTTTTAAATGGAACAAAAACTCTCTACGTGAATTTTTTCATACCTATAACATGTTAAATAACAGAATCAGATGTGTTTTTTTTTATAATTTTCGGAGTTTTTTTCTATTGAGAGAATTTCGTACATGTAATTGCTTTTTCAACTCGGCATCTCAACAGAGAAAAAATAACATAATATATATTATTTAAGCGGCTTAAAAACTTTAAGGACCTTAGCTCATGGAGAAACTGAAGAATAAAACAGTTGGCGACGCAATCTCAATGAACCTCCTGAACAAAATCGATATATTTATCATCTGACATGTCAAAACATGACAAAACTTGACAGGTCGTGAGCCGCTACCATGGCAACTTGTCAACAATGCAACTGAAACGCGGCGTTGTCGTTGTCCGAAGTCGCGTTTCAGTTGCCTTGTTGACAGGTTGCCATGGTAGCGACTCACGACCTGTATGCAGACCGCCAATGAAATTCACAAGTTCCTTTTCTGTGGATAGCGATTGCGACGCCAACTTTTTTTTTCAGTTTCTCCATGAGAGAATGGCCTTAGTGTTCTATTATACTTAATATGTCGGTGTAAATTCGGGGTCTGAAGGGACCTGGGAAGGAATGAGATGGAAGAGAAAGGTTGGGAAGTAGCTAAACATTCAGACCTGGTTACCAAAAACGGCTAAAGCCATTTAAAGCAACATTTCGATTCTGAATGGTAGTCTTTTACCAGGACAATAAGAGTACCTTGAAAATAGAAAAGAAGTCCATAAATTTATATGGTACTTAATCCGGACTTCTTCCTATTAGGCACCTTCATGAGACTAATAAACCTTGCACGTGCATTTGACTCTGGGCCAGTGGTTTCGCGTTTAATTCCCAACTCTGCACATGTGTTTCCTTTGGTGAATGAATAGAAGTGCCTAAAATCAGGCATGAAAAATTAAAACGCGAGGCCAAATAATCTGCTATTTCAAAATCATTAATTTCACTTAAGTTTCGCCGACATATAAAACAAACACCTAATTACAGACGTTTCTTTGTCTAATTTGCCAAATCTACCTGCTTTATATTATTTGTGGGACAAACGGACCGCCGACAGACAAAAACGACCCACAATTAAAAGGCGCTAGCGGACTTAACAGGTAAGGTTAGGTTGGGTTAGGTTGGAAGAAAGTCCCTTTTAGTTTTAGGTGTTTTTTGGTCCACTTTCCTCGGGGGTGTGTCGAGTGTTTACGTCGTCCTTTGTCCCTAGCCGAATACCCCCGTGCTGGTCGACAGTGACGTTACCACGGAGCTTACATGTGCCAAATGCCGCTAAGCTAAAATTTGCAAGGTAAAAAAATTACCTGTAGACGAAGTAAATTAATATTATTGGACTGTATTCAAACACAGTACCTATCTAATGTGAACGTTTTTTTTATTTGTTTTATTTGAGAATCATACAAGAGTCTCAACCATCTGGAGACAGCGAGACTATGGCATCTCCAATTAAGGTGTATTATGAGAATGAATGTAGTGAGGTCAGTGAGGATATGCATTTTTGGTCACGCCAGTGATACTTCATAACTCCAGCGCAATGGTGACCTTCCTCTGCTTCTTCTACCTTCCACTTTTCCAGTGACTGCGAGTTTCTCCAAGTTGGAGTCCTTGGATTGGCGATCAACGTGTCCAAATTATCTTAAAATACGCTCTAGGCAGATAGTTGAAAGCCTATTTAGGATGCCTAGCTCTTCCATAATGGACACATTTGTGCTTCCATGGAATCCTAAGCATTTTTCTCCAGCACTGCATTTTGAGGGCATCTATCCGCTTTCTTTCGCTGGCTCTTGTCCATGTTTCCACACCGAAAATCAACGTCCGTATGAGTCTCATTTTGGTGGTATTCGTTATGACTCTATCACTATATCTCTTGCATTTTACTCATGGCGTCTTCAGTCATGCAAATTCTTCTTTTCGCTTCTGTTTCACAAACTCCTTCGTCACTTTTGAGAACAGGTCACCAAAAACGACTAAACTATTTCAAGCAACTTTTCAATTATGAATAACCGTCTTTCACCAGGGCGATACTGGACGCGTCTACCACTCTGAAATTATTCTTCTATTAGCGAGGAACACTCCCCCACCTCATTTATACTCGCAATATAACTTAAACTTATAAGACACTAGCGAGTTCCCGGCATGCGTCGCAATACCACTTAAATAAAAAAAATGGTTTCTCCCTACATGACCTTTCTCATTCATCCCCGTTCCCTCTAAGCCTCCCCTTCCCCTCCACTCCCTCCCCGCTGCTAAACTATAGAAATTCACCCATTTTCATATAGTTCACCAGTATATATAGAAACCTTTGTGGGCGTGCGCACAACAACTCAAAAAAGTTTCATCGCAATCGAAAGAATATTATCGGAAATTATTTCATAACGCCAGAGCTCGCTATTATACATAGAAACCATCCGGGGCATGCGCACAACAAATACCCAAAGCTTCATCGCAATAGGATGAATGGTACGGGGAAAAATTCAAAACGCCAGAACTCACTATTATATGTAGAAACCATCCCAGGCATGCGCATATCAAATCCCCAAATTTTCATCGCAATCGAATGAATAGTATCTACATGAAAAAAATGTACAACGCCAGAGCTCACTATTATAGTATCTATATAGAAAATAATTCGGGGCATGCACACAACAAATACCCAAAGTTAAATCGCAATCTGGTGAATGGTTTAGGAACACACAAACAAACAAACAAGCAACCTCTCATTTATTTTTATATATATACTAGCTGACCCGGCCACGCATTGCTATGACGAGAAGTAAATCAAAGATGATTACCCAACCCAGATAATCAAGTATTGTGTCGATAAATTAACTTACACCGTCAGCTGTTAGCTGTCTTGTATTTCCTTATGTTTTTGACTTTGAAAGTAGCATGTTATTGTCATTAAAATTATGTTATTATTACCAATACCGACTGTAATATGATATTATATTATGTATTGATATATTTTTTGGACGAAATAAATAAATTTAAAAAACTTATGGAACTTACAAATAATTACAAAGCATTGTCGTATAACAAACATTTAATTCGCAATAATAAATATTGAGGTCAATAATTCAGATAAAAACTATCACAAAAATTAAGCCAAATTTCATCAAATCGGTTATGTGGTTTCGGAGTTTATCTCGAACAAACATCGTGACGAGAGATTTTTTTATATTAAGATAGATAACAGGCCGAAATTCAATGAAAGATATTTGCAAAACTACTAGAGATTTAATCGCTTCTTTCGTACCTCCCTTTTACTTTTGTTTGGCTAACTATGAGTGCGTTGCAAACCTAGTCAACAACTCACAACTTCATCAATACAAACAAATAAAAGAGTGATCATTAATCATCATCAATTTGCAAAAAGTATGATTCGTCATCACTTAACCCATTTCTAAAACACCGACAATGCAATAAACTAGCAGTAATAATATTTAGCAAGAATGAGGAACTTCGGTGAAAAGCATTATTGATTTAAAAAAATCATCTTGAAATAGAATTAAAACGTCGATTCTGAATATATGAGTTTTCGCAATGGAAACTTCTTTGGCACCGTTGTGAATTAAAACTCGATCAAACGAAAAATTGCGAAACTAAAAAGAGACAAACATATAAATCTATAGGATTTAACCTGCGAGAGAATGAGATATCAATAAAATATTTATTTAGTTCAAGGGTACTCAGTACCAACATAATGCGATAAATCAACTGTCCCACGCAAGTCTCCTTTAGTCTAGTGGTATAAAGCACCTGACGAACCTTTGCAGACAATTAACCGACCAAGGATCGAATCCTACGAAATAAAAATGTGTGAAGGGTGATGAATAGGAATCTGGAGGTCAGTGTGTTCAGGAGTGACGGACGTATGAATCCATCCCTCCAAATAAGAAGAAGAGAAGGTCAAAAGGCCTCCCTCAATCGGGGACACTTAGTTCTATTTTGTGTAATTAGGTATAGGTACTGTATTTTCCCTAAATTGACTGGAGGCGGGTATGGGTAGATACAGCCGCCCCGGTAACCATTCATTAATCATTGGATAACCAACACCTCTGCCGTGGGTCACCCCGAGTGGTTCGCTACGTTGGTAACTTAGCAGGGGTGTCCGGGTTCATTGGGTGAGGTTTGTCCGGGTCTTGGCGGTGTATGCGTCTGCCCACTAGCTGCACGGCAAGCCGAATCGGGAGAGAATGGTTGAGGGAGTCTTTTTGACTTCTCCAGCCGTACTCTCTCGGAACATCGCCTTGCACTGCAGTGGGAGGGATGGATTCATACGTTCGTCACTCCTGGTTATGCTGACCCGCAGATTCTTACCACCTCAATACCCTTTTCCTTCCCAGAACTTCTCTCCTTCCTTTCCTAAAAAGACTCTCCACACGGCATCCAGAAAGATGACATAGGTTGAGGGAAATTATTTTCCTCAGGGCCTCCTGTGTGTAGGATTAACTATCATGGAATCGATTAAATTAATCGTGTTACTAATGTAATAATTTAAATATCTAGTACATACTCACACCCACAAAGCGAACCATAATTTATCTGATAATATAATACTGTACCTACCCTTTAACACAAAACATCGTTAAATAAAAACTAGTAAAAAATCACCGACAAGTCAATAAATAAATAAAATGTAATTATGTTTACTCGGAATTGTTGAACAAAGACAGAACTAATTATGAACTCATTTCGTCTTTATTCATTCTTAATCAGGTTTTTTCTAGTCCAGGTTCGCTTTATGATTATTGGTCTTTATAAGAAGAGTTAATGGGTGAATTTATAAACCATTAATTTGCTAAAAGTTGATGAACAAACTTCTTTAATCTTAATATGTAAAAATTAATGTTTTTTTTTGTTTGTGTCCACGGACGTACAAAATACATTTGTGTCTTATGTAATCCTAAACCATTCATCCGATTGCGATGAAACTGGTGATTTGATGTGCACATGCCCGCGATGGTTTCTATATATAATGGTGAGTTCTGGCGTTGTGACATTATTTCCTATGCCGTTCATCCGATTGCGATGAAGCTTTGGTGAGTTGTTGTACGTATGTCCGCGAAGGTTTTTTTATTTACTGGTGAGCTCCAAATTTGCATAAAAACTTTTGCAAAAGGTGGTGCGTGAGTTCTTTGAAAAATGTGTGTGCTTCATATATGTAGATTAAAAGAAGGGGGGGAAGGAGGGATGGGAGAGGGGAACCAGTAATGACTGAATGTGAAGAAAAAAAATGTTTGGTTTTGAATTTGATGTACATTTTTACTTCTAATAATGTTAGGAAACATTGATTAAAGTAAGTCAAGTACGTCCCTTAAAACCCTGCATAGATTTGTCAAAAATACATACACTTATTAAAGAAAAACAATAAACGGTGATTTTCAAAACGGTTTCCTAATTCAACCATTTCGTCCTTCTCATGGGAATATCACGATGAACAAATGGTCAGGTACCTATCCCATAGAACTGTAGACATAACCATACAATTTTATGATCCATTGATTTTAATTAGTCATTTTCACACTAGCTTATTGGACCATCCGTCCATCGAGGCATCCTAGCACGTGTTGAACCAAATTAAAAACGGTCGTCGTTGATGATTCAGACCTTACGACTTACAACCCAGTTAGTCTGAAACCAGGGAGTTTAGATATCCGCAGTCGAGACCGGCAGAAGGCGTTTTCAATTTTCCCACGTTTACGAAACGGCGACGTAAGCGACTTATGGCCAAATCACCAATGTAATCGACACCAAAAGTCACTTACCGTAATTTATAGCAAGTTACAGAAGTCGTTCTTACGTATGTTTATTTGACATCAGCCTTCTCACAGCTATCAAATCAGTTTTATAAGGTGAGACACTTAAGTGGAAAAAAGCTTTCTGCGAAAATGAGCATCGTTCTTTTTAAATATCGGTCCAATTCTTTCTAATTTCAATATTTCTGTTTATAAAATACTTCAAAAATCGCTTGAATTTGAAAGCAACAAATCGTTATTGATGGGAAACTATCTTACCGATGATAAAATTATGTAGGTATATAACGGTCGCCGTGAGAATTTACGTAAGTTAAACTTTCGAAAAACTTCCGTGAGTTGGACGCTTATCGCGAAACGGTCAGAGTCGAGTCGGCATCGCGTTTGGGTCCCACCCAGGCGTCGCGTTCGATTCCTCGGCTGGCTAAGTCTTCCATCACGACTCAAGCAACATTTTCCGCTTACTGTGGTGGTAGTAGGAGATTTTCAAACATTGTCAGATTATTCGTAACCCGGGAATATTTGACATTAAAAAAAAAAACGCTCCTGCAACAAAATCTTACGTAAGCCATCATTTTTTTACCTACGAGTGTAAAGCTAGCCTTAAAATTAATTTTAAGTAAAGGGGAGAGGAAGAGGAATATAGGATAAGGATAGGAGATGATCCCGATATATTACATACTCTCCTATTTATTTAATATAAAGCCATCTGAAGCAATGTTTGATTATGAATGGCGAAACCGAAAAGGCATTCCTGACAATATCTACCACTCTCGATTGTTTTTTCCTAAATTATTAGAAATTTTTTATTGGAAATACGTAAGACACAATTGCAAAACCTGATTAGAAATGTTTTATATCCTTTCAACCGAACCTTCATAAATAATAAAATAAAAACCAATATTCAACCAAATAATAAAAAAATCAAATTCAAAACTGAAGGCGCCCGTCTTCCTAGATATGGCAAAGTGTTTCTATCTTCAGACAGGCCGGGAATAATGTTCGCTAGACCTGTGATTTGCGTCATTAGTATAGAAGGGGCACCCACCTATCCACGCCCAGTCATTGATAAGTCCAGGCGGCGAAATCACTTGGCGCCGACCAGGAGAAAAAATCACTTTTTATTGTTATTTGTGTTATGGTTTATTCATCTGAACTTGAAAAGATATTAAAATGTTATAATAATATGTCTAGATTTGACTTTACTCGCTCTAATGATGCGAGTTATTCATATTTGTATGAATTGATTAGAAATTAATATGTGAATGATATTTATTGTGTTAAAGTCATTAAAATTATTCTGATAATTTATTGTGAATGGTAATAATTATTTATTTATTCCTTTATTATTATATTATTATTATTATTAGCGGAGCTCAACCAAAACCTGGAGATAGAAAAATCAGAAAAAGATATTGGTTCCACTGGGATACCAGATCACTTGAGCCGTGTAAGCAAAGGGATCTTGGTTCGTGTCCCAGTGGAACCAATATCTTTTTCTGATTTTTCTGTCTCCAGATTTTTATTGAGTTTCTCTAATATTGTCATTTAATTAAAAATTAATTAATTATATATTTAAAAAAAATGTATAACGTATATTACAGATTGATGTAATGGTATTACAATACACAAGAAATAATTTACATAGCTTTAAATAAATAAATGAAAATTTGAGTTCTAGCCTAAAATTACTCTTCAACCTCAAGGTAAATGTTGAAAATGCTAAGATCAGCACCGTACCTCTTTTCATGCTATGTTGGGCCAGAACGTTCGTTCAAGAGTGTGGAATGCGGAACAAGTCGTGGTGACGACCCTGGCGGTAGTTGTTCGGTACGCACAATTTGTAACATTCCAGTAGATACGGGCTGTTAATAAATTGGATTTTTTAAACCATCTTCGTAAAATATATCGAACACCGATACTTGAAATACTGTAAAGGATAAAATGTTAGTTTTTCCGGAAAGCGAAAAGAAGGTTTTTCATTTTTTTTAAAAAATCTCTTGTTTTTATAGACCTATAATTATGATTTTGTATTATAAAATAACATTGAATAGATCTTTCAGAATACTTAGCATTTTTTTGTAAATTTCTTTAAAAATGTTTAATTTTAGTCGTAAAAGACCTAAGTTTTCCATTCATACCCCCTTCAGGCTTCAAACATTTTTGTCAGAGGGCAAAATATTTTCACTTCCCAATAAAATCCAAATAAATGGATTTCTGAACATATCCGAAAACTAAAGACTGTTTTTGAAAGGTGATAAAATTCGCTTTCAAATTTTATAAATCGAAAAAAACATATAATTTTTAAAGCATAAAATTTTTCACGAATACATAAAAAGTTTTAAAAATGTCTCAAATTACTTTTTTTCTAACTAAAATTACTGAGAATAAAAAAAAAAACACATACATATTTGATTACATAAATGTATTATAAACGTTATTGTAACCTCACTTTTTTATCGTCCCATGTAAAAATAATTAATAAAAAATTATCAAAGTTTCGTCAGGTTTTTTCAAATTGCGATACGAAATTTTGGTTACATAATTTTACTTCTTTTGTGGTTAACTTTTAGATTTGAAAATACGCGTGGTGTTTTCTCTTTCTAATACCGTTTATATCATATTTATCACCATGATAGTAAAAGAAACAACGATTTCTACGAGACCCATATGAGTTTTTCTGAAAAGCGAACAAATTAACCAGAGCTGTTCGAAAGTGATAAAAAACGTATAAAAATAACACATTTGACTCATTTTTAGATTTATTGTCTTTTAAAGCATTTCAAATATCCTATGTGTTTCTGCTGTGAAGTAGGTTTATTTAGTAATATTCCTTCCACGCCAACATAAAGATCTATCCCAAATATGACGAAAGGTGCCTTTAGAATGCCAATTGATCAGAGAAGTGAAATCCAGTAGTCCTTTATCCTTATTATAACCCCAGGACTCAGAGAGACCGAGCTGTAAAACACCGCCTGCCCCGTCAATAAAAGATAAGATATTATATCTCTGTTCTCGGAAACAATGATACACCGCTAGGTCCTTCTGCGTACAAATGGGAGTGAACCGGAGGCTTCGGTCGAACGAGAAGCAAACGTAACCGCAGGGCCATGCGGCATTAATAAAGCACCTTTAATTTGACTTGATATTTTCAAAGTATATAAGTTGGGTAGGTAGGCACTGTTTTAGCATTTCAAATTTCGTATAAGAATGTTTTCATATCCGCTTGTACATTTTCCCCAAAAATTGTTTATGAATCTCTCTCAGGCCTCGACAGTTTATTTCAGAGGGTCAAAATATTTCCGCTTTGCAATAAAAATCGAAATAAATGGAATATTTCTGAACAAATCCAAAAACTAAAGACTGTTTTTAGAAGGTGATAAAATAATCATTAAAATTTTTTTAATGGACATACAATTTTGGAAATATTTAATTTTTGTATGCAAACATAAAAAAGTTTTGAAAATGACTCACCTTACGTTTTTTCAAACTAAAATTACTGAGAACGAAAAAAAATAAAAATTCACACATGTATTATAATTTAAAAAAAAAATAATTTTGCTTTTTATTTATTTTTTAATAATAATATAAAATAAAAAGCCTTTTATTTCTTGCAAATGGTATGTTACAGAGTTATAAAAAATAAGAAAAAGTATAATTATTAATGTTATTTACAAAAAAATTAATAAAGGTATCTTAAAATTTTCATAAGCAAGAACCCTTCTCTCGGGCGAAAGTGAAGGCCTCCTCTAAAGAATTCCATTTATCTCTTTTGTTCGTAGGGTTAAGCATTTCTTGTATTTGTGTCACTTCTTGTATTTTTGAGGAAGTTTAGAATTTCTTCTTCAGTGGGTTTTGGTCTTAATCATCCACGGTGACCAGCCGGGTTGGAACATATAATAAAAAAAGAATTAATAAAAAATTCCCAAAGTTTCATAAATTTATTTTAAAATACGATTCGAAACTTCGGTTTGATAAAGGTGTAAACTTTACTTATTTTGTGATTAGTTTTTGTATTTGAATTTAAAGCGTGGTCTTTTCTCTTTCTAACCCCGTTTATATCATATTTCTAACTATGGTAGTAAGGGAGATACAACGATTTCTATTAGACCTATATGAGTTGCTCCGAAAACCGAACAAATAGACTTTAAGGGTTAATTTATTGTACAGTAACGTACATATTGCACAATTATATCTGATCCTGAGCAACACATATTAATCAATTTGGGAGGCGGGTATGGGTACCGCTGTCCCAGGAACCGTGTATTGAACAACCAACACCTACTCTGCCATTGGTCAACCCTAAGTTTGGTGACTTTAGCGGATGTGCCCGGGTTCATGGGGTGAAGACTAGGTTTTGAAAGCGCATGCGTCTGCTCACTTATTTCGTGGTGTGCAAGATCGGGAGAGACTTGTTGAGGGAGATCATTTTTCCTCTCCAGCAGGACTCTCGGCCCATCGCCTTTCGCCGCAGTGGGAGAGATAGATTCACACGTCACGCTGGACACGCTGACCCCCAGATTCCTACCTAAGCCTCATATCTTTTTCCTTCCCAGAACTTCCTCTCATTCAGAGGAAGGTAGGTTATAAAACCAAAAAAAAGTCTACAAGCACTCCCAAAGATGACGTAGGACCTGAGGGAAATTATTTTCTTCATGGCTTCCTGTGTGGAGCTTCTGTAAAAAAAATATAATGTTAAGAATTGTATTTTATATTGGTCCACTTGAAGTGACAGTGATATGCTGGCGAAAAGTCACTGAGAAACAGCCGCTTGTCTATTTGCAACCGTTTATTGTTTTTTCACGAATATGGGACAACAAGGATTTAGTAGGTATTTGAAAAATGTAAAAGTTTTAAAAAGTGTTAAATTTTGAATACGTACATTATTGAGGGTTGTCGATGCCAGAATTAACTGATGTCGGAATGCGGGAAAATTTTTTAAAATTGAAAAATAAAAAACTTGATCTGCCTTTTTGCTATGACGGCAGTATATACTGGTTAAGAGAGACCTAACCTAACCTCTCCAGCCAGACTCTCTCGACTCATTGCCTTGCATAGCGGTGAGAGGGATGTATTCATATTCCCGTCACTCCTGGACACATTGACCCCCAGATTCCTTCGCACCCCTCACACCGTTTTCATTTCCATAACTTCCTCTCCTTCCTTACCCTAGAAAGAGCATCCACACAGCGTCCCCAAATATGACGAACGATATATAGACGACGATGACGAAATACATCTCCTGACTCATATCAAGTGCGTCGACCACTAAAGCGACCAAGACAGTAGCGAAGATCCACTCAGCCCCCAGTCTTCTTCAAAGAGAATACCTATAAACTCTTTATGTTTTGACACCAGTTGCATCACGTTAAGTTCTCACGGGCAGATTGGCTACTAGTTCCCAGATTAGGTGTGTTAGGTTAGGTTGGGTTAGGGCGGTGAGGGGGGAACTACAGCTGTATATAGTGCAGTGGCGGCGCGAGCCCTGGCGCCCCGGCTGTTCGTGCCTAGTCACCGGGCAGATCATTATTTAACGTGACTCGGTTGTGTCCGACGCCGAAAGCAAAGTGAGGTAGCTGTCTTAAAGAGGAGATTGAGCTAAAACGGAGGACGTTTAAAAAATATGATGAAATTTTATTTTTAAGTTAGTATTTTGACACATGAAAACGTGTACAATTAGGTGTTTTCAGATTTCTTACGATTTTGAATAAGATGACGTCATAATCTTTGTCAATTTCTCCACAAGAGAGCTGCGAACAGGTTTGAATGACATCAAGGGCGATTTCATAGATTACATAATTTTTTAATTCTTTAAAATTTTACCGACTGTACAGATAACCATATTTAGAATTGACATTTGTTGTTACATATATACACGTTTTGTGTGGGAAAAAATATAAATGATGTATTATTACGAGGAAGTCTATTAAAAAAATAAACACCTAGACCAATTTATTATATGACAAAGGTGTCAGAATATCCTCTAAATTCCAAAATTGATTGAATTATTTTAACAACCTTCCTTTATCTAAAATATTCGTGAGTTTACGCTTAAATTGAAAAATCCTCAAAAATAACTATGAGAATTCATGTTTGTAAGTTATTATTTTTTTTAAATTCTTCTATTTCTGTTACCGATAAATCTTGCGTTTTCTTATTTATTTCCTTGTTATAATTGAATACAATATTTTATTACTTATGTATACGTATGATTTTATTTTATTTGTGCACGAATTCCCCCACAAATCACAAGAGCCTTCTCTTTATAGTGAAGAAAAGCTATTATTTTTAAGTACTTTTTCAAATCCCGTGGCATTCCGGAATATAAATTAGAATTCCCGCGGGATTTATATCAATGGGAATTAAATCGAGAAAATGTCTGCATTTCATAAATATATTTTTTTTTATTTTGGTATCAATTATCTTTTACACTAGTGTATTATAAAAAAAGACATAGAAAATGTGACACAGTAGAAGACTTTGATATTATAAAATATTTTTGGGATAAAAAAAAGCATAGCCTATGGAGAATCTTGTCAACGGATATTATTTGTGAGCAAAAGCCCAACAGCAGAAAAATCTATCTCTGCTTCCAAACAAGTTAGTGGGACTGTCATCAAGAAGGTGTGAGTGAAGGTTATCTCCGTCTCGTACCTCCGTTCTCAAAAAAGGGATATCTTTTTCTTCAAAATTAGTTATCTATCTATAAGCTCTATCCTCTCTTTCCAACATCAAGTTCAATTCCTATTTCAGTGTCAACGATTGTGTACCGCTTATTAATGTAAAAAGTATATTTTTGTTATTAATTTTGATTTTTTTTCAATCCCGCAAATCCCTCAAATCTCGCTAGTCCGCGGGATAAAATATTGCTGATATCCCGCAGGATTGTGGGATTGCGGGATTGCGGGATTGTGATATTGCGGGATTGCAAACTCTATTTAAACCTTTTAACCTTTGTAACATGTAAAAATAATTTGTGTATTTATTGAATATAAAACATAAGTACATCCAACAACAAAAAAACAGATCTCATACTTGGGTATAAGAAAATGAAAACATATATTCGGCTTTGCCCGGCTTTGTTCCTGAGTAAAACAAGTATTTCACGTCACTGACTGTTAACAACGTTAATGAAATAAAAAAAAATAATGTCATACAAATACAACTTTTCCTAGTTTATTCAGTTTATGTCGAATTTTAAACAAGAAATTGTATTAAACTTTTCTTACATTAAGATGAAGTCATACTAAATAATGCAAAATCATACAAAACCATATGTTTTTTGTTTTGAAAATTTGATCGCTTAGAAGTATTATAGGTGCTTCAATTAAATACTGCGTGTAAAACATACCTTGGCCCTTAAAAATGTCGGTCATTTTTTTATAAGTCTTTTAATCCTAGAAAAAAAAGGCCTATAAAAACACGTTAAAGTGCAAACTCTCCTACTTATAAACCCTTTTTCGGACATGGTTTTAAGGTATAATGTGGCAAATTCAGTTTCTTTTATAATAATTGCAAAAAAAATGATATTTACGCCCGAACTCCACATATTAAAATAAAACATGCATTTTCTCGTTGTTATTTTTGACATCATCAATTAATACGGCCCGCACTCTACGAATTTGGATCTTGAAGTGACCCTTATCCCATGGGCACAAGAACCATGCACTGGACACAACCCATTTCGTGTCAGTCACGTAGCGGGAAATAGACGTGTGGCTCCGCGCCGCTTGCTTTCGTTAAATCAATTTTAAATTTCCGTTTTATTACAATGAACAATGCGTAAAAAAGGAATAAATGTTTTTTACAGGCCTTTACGAAATCAACCTGTAAAAAAGATCTCTCAAATACCTATTCCAACCTTTCCGAGAGCTTTTTCTCAAGTATTCTTAAACTCCTCCCACAAAAGGCGTGAAATCCGATTTAGATTTTTTTTCTGGACTATTTGATCGCTTTAATCGCAATATTTACAGACCAGTGTAATAAAAAAATATTTAAGCACTTTTTAACTTTTCTTTTAGTCCCGTTACTCCCCGCTCTTCCCCTATACACGAAATTGAGAAAAGTGCTAATGCCCCCATAGACTTCAAACATTTCGTGGCAGAAGTTTCTTTGTTAGAGGTGTTAGGCACTACTAGAGTATAAAGAAAGATCTTCTAAAAAATACCATTAAAAAAACTGCAAGCTTTGGTACATAGGAAGGTATCTACCGACGTTTTACTTATAAAAGAAAAACGATACAATATTTTTGTCCAGTTTACAATGTTTCCGATGTTTTTTTTAATATTCTACCTATACATATCACGTATTGCCTATTATTTTAAATGTAATACAACACAATTCAATCAAATAATTTTTTTTTTTTTTTTTAACTTTATGAGGGAAATCTCAAATTGTAATATATAATTAAATGAAGACAATAATAGCGAAACTCGATCGAAAATCTGGAGACGGAAAAATCAGAATATTGGCACCTTTATCTATGTGGCGTATCGATATTAATATCTTATCCTGACAAAGAAAACATTGTTTTTAAAACATGTCGATAATAATCATAACATAGTGGTGCATAGGTATCTATTAAGTTATTATTTTTTTTTTTTATTGAAATTTTTTTTTTGGTACAATACATACAATCTAACACACTATATAAAGAGGAAAGATTTGTTTGTTTGTTTGTTTGTTTGTGTGTTTGTTTGCATCGAATAGGCTCCGAAACTACTGAACCGATTTGAAAAATTCTTTCACTGTTAGGAAGCTACACTATCCCCGGGTGACATAGGCTATATTATATTATCAAAAAAATTAGGGATCCTTACTAAAACTTCCATAATGTAACCCAGGGTGTAAAAAAAATACCTAAAATATTCTTTAAATCGCGTGCGCTGCGAAAACTATTGATGATAGAATAAAATAATGTACTAGAACTTTATAGAACACATCATCATTTACAAAAAAAGTCGTGACAGCATATGTCTAACTATTATGGTTATGCCACAATAAGTATTCTTTTATTTTAAAAATTTAATTTAAATATCGCCGATTGAAAAGGCTCTTTATTTGTATCTTGGTTTTAATCCCTAATCAAAATAAATTACTTCATATTCAAGACAGCTTCAATACCTTTATTTAACTTTTTGAATTTTTCAATTCGGATTTTTAATTAGAAAGATATCACGATTTAAAATTGTTAGTATTAGAAAAAAGTTTCGGCTACGGGCCGGGCGAGAGAGGAGTCAAGAAATGCAGTGCCAGGGGGGTTGGCGGGACGGGAGAGCGGGAGAGCGGTGGTGGGGAAGGTGGAAGTGGAACGCTGGAGGGGAACGCACGGGAAAGGACATGTGAGGAGTAACATTTTATTTATTTGAATATGGCATATATTATAAAAGAAAGTCCAAAAAAACGTGCAGCTCGCAAAAACTCAGAAACGGGTCCCGGTTCGATCAAGGGAGTTATATGGTGTGGTAGATCTTTATCCCCCCTAGGGAATAAGGGTATCCGTTTTTATCTAAAGGGCGTGCTTTTAAAGATATAAGGGCTGAAAGTTTCGCCCTCTTGAAATTTCTAGAACAGTCTACCGGAAAGTTCTAGAAGGTTCCATAGAGCTGTAGAAAGTTGTGGAAGGAGTGGCGGAGTATGTCGTGGAATGATCAGGAATAGGGAATCGGGAACATCATTGTGCAACATTCCAGAACACTATCTTATTGTCCTGAGCGAAGCCGGGTAACCCAGCTAGTAGATACATAAATATAATGAAAGTATATAAAGCTTAATACAATTATTATTAATGCAATTATATTTATATATTTTTTTTAATTATTCTCCCATAATAAGCAAATGCTTGTGTGTACGGGTGTACGGGAGGAAGTATTATTATTTGTTTGGTTATTTTGATTTTTTTTTTTTTTTTATTGCTGTTTTTATTTATATTTAGTACTTTTAGAAATTTAGTTTATATAAAGAATAAGATAAATGTGTGTTTATATACATATATGTATATACATATATTTATATCTTTATTTTTATTTTTGTTATTTATTTATTTTTTTTTAGTTAAGGTTTTCAGTATATTTTTTTAATTGTGTTTTGAAATTTTTGAAACTGTCACTAAGGGATCTTATATTTTCTGGTAATTTATTAAAGAAATTTGTTCCCAAGTATTTGTAGTTTTGTTGGCCAAAGTTTTTTTACAAATGGAATTGATAACATGTATTTTTGCCTGAGATTTGCTGTGTTTTTGAAAGGTATGGTTTTGTTTAGGATATCCTCTTTGTAAACTTGTAAGGTTGAGTGATACAGAAAAAGATTATTTAATTTTCTGACTTTAAATTCTTTGAATATGAGTTTAGATATAAAAATGATTTTTTTAATATTATTTTAATTATTATTTTTTGCGCAATGTAAAGAGATTGTGTGTGAATTTTATAGGCGCCACCCCATCATATTATACCATATTGGATTATGGATTGACAGAAAGCGAAGTACGTCATTCTAAGTAGTTCTTTATTTAGAATGTGTGTCAAACAGCTAAAAATATAGGTCAATTTTCGTACTGTGTTTTTAAGAATGGTTATGTGCGGGATCTATTTTAGACATTGGTCAATAGTGATTCCTAGATATTTCCTAGATATTCCTAGATATTTGTTTTTATTATATCAATATTGACACCACTAGGTACATTTGCGAAGTTTCAAGAAGAAATTTTTCATTTTATTCAAATTTTAGAAAGAGCAATCTTAATACACAACAACACAACACGGGCATGTGCCTACTAGCATAGTGGTCGAAAAATCCTCAATTCATGTACAACCAACAATTTAATGTATAAAGAAAACTTAAAAAAAAAAAAAATACACCTACCTGAAAGGTAATTTTATCTATTTTATAAAACAGTATTTGTATTTATGAAAATTCTTAAAAATTAGGTAGGAAGTATATTATATGCACTGGTAGCACATTTAAAAAACATCGGAAACATTGTAGACTGGAAAAAATAATTATAATGCTTCTACCAAATTTCACCCTCTCCAAAAAATTCATCGTAGTCTTTTCGTTGTTTTCATGTATATGAATAACTAATGAACTGCTCCCACTGTCAGGAGCGAGTGGGACTACGTCATCCCCGATCGGGCTGTGTTGTGTGGCCGAAGGAACCGAAGATGGGAAGGAAATGGGAAAGATAAAGGTTAAAAGTCTTTTACCAGAGCGATACTAAGAGTATCTACCTACCACTTTATCCAATTTGACTAAAAACATTATGGTGGCAGATGTGCGGTAGATAAAACTAAACATATATTCAATTTCATGTACGTTCAATTATATTATTCTTATCACTACGTTTTGATAGACTTAGGTGTTTGTGTGTATACGTATCTACTTATTTATATTTCGTTCATTTCATTCACATAAATACAACGTTAATGGTTCAGACAGGAAACACCAATCACATAATGTAAAGACGTCACCAATTGTCTTTTTTTGTGTATTACGTTCTTTGTAAATCAGAATAGAAAAATATTAGAGTTGGTGTTCTTTAATGAGATATCTTTTGTAGACTGAGACATGTTCTACGTACACGGAAGCTGCTCTTCAGCAATATACACATTTTAAAAGTATAGAATATATTATGTTTGATCGTGAACTGTTCCAAAGAAAGATTATTAGAGTGATTTGTAGATTGTTCAAAATCTTTAATTCTCGGGCCATGGATGTTCGCTTTTCAATTTTATATTCGATTTAATTAATACCATGTTATGGGTTGCCCATAATTCATACGAACATACTATACAAGCGGCAGGCAGCTGTGTGTCACGTGCTCAGTACATGTACATTCTCGCGTGATTATTGCTGTCCCTCTCAGGCTGGCAGAAGACATTACCATATATGGCTACACGGCGCGAAATCCAGCCAATGGCAGAAGACATTACCTTATAGGGCACACGTTCGAGTCTTCCGTCTCGCTCATCACGGACAGAGAACTCCGGCCACCGTTCACCGAAGCATGAGACCTATTCTAGAGAGCGGCGCGAGCAGTCGTACGTACTACTACGTACTGTCGGGCAGTATGCCACCCTTCGACGCGGCTAATTAAGTCTTCACTTACGATCTCAGTATGGCGCTATCACCACAGACGCCTGTATAATCCTACTGCCGCCTACTTTATACCATGGCAGCCCTGGCCGCCCGGCTTTTAATCCGCCTACATTGCCGATAGCCGCTTATTTCACCGTTATCACCCACCGGTTCGGTAAGCTGACCGAATCCGCCCACCATGATGCCGAGAAGCCGCCCACGCACCCCGAGCCGCCCCGTTCCTGCACACGATCTATGAGCTTTGCTCTAGATCTCTCCACTTCGTAGGAAGCTGCCTGCATCCGTACGACGCCACGTGAGATTTTAAACCCTCTTATAGTATTTCCGAGCCTAAATTCAGTAGTATTTCTAGTGCCTCTCTCTCTCTTATGCTAGGCCTTAAACAGCTTACCTGGTTGCCTGTACTGTTCACCCTTGCATTATTGAATACATTTGAATTGTGCCCAAACCTTGTTTCATTGGAGTCAACCATCGACAGCCTCGGAGGAGCCCTACGACCCTGAGCTGAGCCTTCCAAGCCGAGGCATATTGCCCCCGGGGGGCCTGCTTAACACTTGTTCCCCCCCCGGGAGGGACATATTTCTGGAGACCAGAAGTATAACACTGGACCCTACGTGGCTTCAGTATCACCCTGGCCCCAGGAAGTATGACACTGGCGCGCCAACTGGGCCGAAGTCTTGTCGATTGTTGTCTCCCTAGAAACATAATTATGTAATCTTAGCTATAAATATTTTATATTTGTGCTCCCATCAACAACGGTAGTTCTGTGTGAATTATTCTAAACGTCGCGAGTCCGTCGGCTAGTGCTATTCGAGTGTTAGGTATTTTAAACATCGCTTATTACCGTAACGTCTTACGCTATTACGTTCTATCGCGGCAGTCAGAGTTGTTCGTCATTCGCGCGGAATTTTTTTTTAATTGAGTAATGAATCTCGTTATTTTAAATTCTCCGAGTGGCTGCTGTGTAAGTTGCGTTATTTCTTCCTTGAAGAGCAGTGGTTGTTTCCAATAAAAGGTAGTAACTACTGTCGGATTGTGCTCGTTCACATCCGTTCCCCTGTAATAGGAAGTTGTAAATACGACTGCCAGCAACTGCTCTCGTCTTATATTATTCGTCCGAAATTTTTTTTTGCTTTGTTCATTATAATAACGCATAATCATGGAGGCCACCATACCAATAATGGATAGAATATTAAATTTCGAGAAAGCAAACGCGTCGGTAATAAGAAAAATGTTGATGGATAGAGGCATAGTCCCCAAAAGGGCTTTGTTGTCTTTACGGAAACAATGTGTCGAGTTTAATGAATCCCTTAGTGGGCGGGTGGAGTCTCCTGCTATTTTATTAAATTCTCCAAGTGTAGCAACCACCCCAAAAACTAGTAATTCGGGAAACCTCGTTAACATAGTATCCTCGCCTACGCAAAATCACTATGAAAGGACTACCACAAGGTACGTTGAAAGAAAAATAGTTAATTTAACAAATTGGAAAATTTCTTTTGACGGGAATTCGGATGTCCGCGCTTTTTTAGACAGAATCGCCGAATTACAATACGCGAGGGGCGTTGATTGTCAAGATTTGGCTAGGGGTTTTGTCGAACTTCTCACTGGTTCAGCACTATTATTCTATAGGAAAATTTTCAAAACTAATCTAAAGTGGGAAGAAATTAAAACAGCCTTTTTGGAGAGATTCGAGGACCCGACGTTTCAAATGACTGAGAAGTCGAAGTTATTTAACTTGTGTCAGAAAAATAACGAAAGAGCTGCGGATTTTATTTTGGAAGCTTTAGCTATCAATTCCAAGCTGAATTTGCCGTTAGAAGAGTCGGAACTTTTATCGTTAGTCACAAAAGGTCTCACGCCAGATTACGCACAACTGAAGATCGGTAAAAATATCACCAACGTTTCGGAGTTACAAGCATTATGTGAGGAGATGGATAAAATCAAATTCAGTCGCGCATCAAGTAAAAAGGCAGTCGAGCCGGAGGTCGTCTCAAGTTATAAGGAGGTTGACAGTGATTTGGGAATTAAATCTAAAATTCACCGTTACAAGCAAATGTATAACGTACCGGTTCGGCAGTATGTAAATCTAATATCATCCCTGAATGATAAGTTATCATCACCATTGTCTGAATTAGACTTGGTTCTTATAATTAAAAATGGGTTGTTGCACAAATATAGTAAACTATTCTCGTACGATGTGCCCCGTACTTGCGCGGAGGTAATACAAAGATGCGAGATCTTAGAAGATACTCATTTCGATAATTCCCAACAGAATCACAGGGTTAGAACTTTCGGACGTAATAAGAACTCACAGCTCGCGGCGATTTCACAAAGAACCACGGATATCGCTAATCGTGCTTGTTTTAAATGCAATCAAAACGGTCACCTTGCAAAAAATTGCAATAAAATTAACAGCAACAGCGTCCCGCGCCGTAGCCCACGATGGAAAAAGCCTGATTACAGCAGAGCAAACGATTTTCCTGATCTCTCTAAACCACCCCCGACTCATTGTAATTCGAATCAAAAAAAACTTCTAGGCGGTCATTGCAGTCCAAAGCCATCAGCAGAGACAATCGAAAAGGAATGGAATGACTGGTTAGGTTACGTGAAGGTTTTTCTGAATACCGATCCACTCGAGGCAGTGAATGTGAAGTGTAGCGGAGATGGCCGGCCACATGTCACATTCAAAGTTAAAAATCGTGTTTTATCAGGTTTACTAGACTCGGGTGCGTCACTATCTTGTATAGGTGGGAATTTGCACAAACAATTCACGTCTCGTGCGCTGTCCCCTTGTGATCTGGTAATTACTACAGCGGATAACAAGAGACAGGAAGTTTCTGGCAAGCTGTCACTTCCAGTAGTTTATAACGATAAGTTGCAGACCATAGACTTTGTAGTGATACCTTCGCTCGGCCGGAAAATTATTTTAGGCGTGGATTTTTGGAAAAAATTCAACATAGCTCCAAATTTATTTACAGCAAATCAAAGTATTACGTATACTTCCATCTCAGAAGTTAACGTAGTAAGGTCAAAAAACGATCTCACACCCGCGCAACTAAAAACACTTAGTGATGTGATAGAGGAATTTCAATCCATATCTTTTGCTAAACGCGGTTTAGGTAAAACTAATTTGATCGAACATGTTATCGAAACTGAAGGAACCCCAATAAAACAACGTTATTACCCCCTGTCACCAGTAAGGTTGAAACAGCTAGAATGTGAGGTGGATAAAATGTTGGAATTAGGCGTAATCGTTAAAAGTAAATCTCCTTGGTCAAACCCGGTTATTTTAGTTCCCAAAAAGGACGGAACAGCTAGGTTCTGTTTGGACAGTAGAAGACTCAATGCTGTTACAAGGGCTCAAATTTATCCGTTGCCAAACGTTCATCGTATTCTTGATAACTTACGGCATGCAAACTTTATTACTTCCTTAGACTTGCTTAAAGCTTTCTGGCAGATACCCTTGCACCCTTCGTCTTGTGAGAAAACTAGTTTCGTAGTTCCAGGTAGGGGTACCTTCATGTTCGTAAGACTACCCTTCGGGCTACGTAATGCTCCTAGCGAACTGCAACGCCTCGTGGACACCTTATTTGGTCCAGAATTCGAACCCAACCTTTTTGCATATCTAGATGATCTAATAATTATCTCACGTACCTTTGAAGAACATATTGAACTCCTTAAAAAGGTTTGTAATATTTTAAAGGCCGCCGGATTAACATTAAATATAGAAAAGTCGGAATTCTGTAAATCAAGACTCAAATATTTAGGTTTCGTAGTGGACAAGGAAGGTCTCCGAACAGACCCGGCAAAGATAGATACTATCAAAAATTTCCCCCGACCTCAGAATACAAAACAGGTAAAATCATTCCTTGGATTATGCAGTTATTATAGACGTTTTATCAACAACTTTTCAAATATTGCAGCCCCTTTAACTCACATAACTGGTGGTAAAAAGAACCTACCTAATTTTACGTGGAATGAGGAGATAGAAAAATCATTTTCCGCCTTGAAGAATGCCTTAATTTCAGCGCCGGTACTAAGCTGCCCTGATTTTAAGTTACCCTTTATAATTCAATGTGACAGTTCCAATTTCGCCATCGGAGCGTGCCTTTCACAACAATTTGAGGACGCAGAACACCCCGTCGCGTATTACTCCAGAGTACTCTCTAAAACGGAGAGAAACTATAGTACAACTGAACGCGAATTATTGGCCATTCTCGACGCCGTATACAACTTTCGCTCGTACGTCGAAGGGTCAAAATTCACAGTGGTCACGGACCATTCAAGTTTAAAATGGCTTATGTCACTCGAGAATCCAACAGGTAGACTTGCCAGGTGGGGGACACGCTTGTCTCAGTTCGATTTTGACATAATTCACCGTAAAGGCTCCCTTCATGTAGTTCCAGACGTACTATCTCGTATTGAAATTACCCAATTAAATTCATTACTTGGCACGCCTGGCTCTAAAGACAAGTGGTACTCAGAGCTGTATAATAAGTGCGCCAATAACCCACAAGCTAGTCCTAATTTCTTAATACAAGGTAATAGGTTGTATAAGCATTGTAAAGCTGATTTTTCCTTACATACAGACTACGAATGGAAATTAGTATCCCCGGTAGAGGATAGACAGGCCTTAATCTCAGAATGTCATAATTCACCCACAGCAATACACCCAGGTGTGTTTAAAACCTTTAAAAAATTATCGTTAAGGAATTTCTGGCCCGGAATGTATAATGATGTAAAAAAATTAGTGTCCAATTGCAATATTTGCAAGGCTTATAAACATTCAACTAAGCCAGCCTTAGGTCATATGTCCCACCCCAAAAACGTAGATCGCCCAATGCAAAGTCTTAGCGTAGATTTGATAGGTCCCTTTCCGAAAGGTTACGACGGAAACTTTCATATTCTGAGCGTGGTAGACGTTTTTACTAAGTACTGCTGGTTATTCCCATTACGCCACGCGACGGCAAAAACCATAATAGAAGCCTTGGAATACAATATATTTTTACCAATCTCTGTACCTAGAACACTCATAGTTGATAACGGTCGCCAGTTCACTTCAGGTGCTTTTAAAGCCTTCTTGTCTCAATACGGCGTTCCTGATGTATTTTATAATTCTTTCTATACTCCTATGAACAACACGGTAGAGCGCTATAACCAAACCATCGGAACCTCATTGGCTATTTTGGTGGGCAACGATCACCGTCAGTGGTCAAAGCACGTCAGAACGGTACAAGCAGCAATTAATAATACGGTCAACCTTACTACTGGATACACCCCGTTTTTCCTCATGCACGGCTTTGAACAGACAGTGCATGGCACGTCACATTGGCGTATCTCCCCGGGTGCTAGTCAAAATAACACACAACCAGATACGGTAGTGGATTATGCAAATAAACTACAAGAACTTGTAGCCGTGTATGACAAGGTGAGCGATTCACTCGCCGCCGCGTATAAACAAAGTGCTTTTCGTTATAACACTAGACACAAGTTGGAATCCTATAAAATCGGAGACAGAGTTTGGAGAAGAAACTTCCCTCAATCTAAGGCAGGCGTATATTTTTCAGCCAAACTGGCACCCCGTTTTGTAGAAAACAGAATAAAGGAAAAAATCTCTAGCACGATATATGTACTAGAGAATTTAAATGGAAAAATTGTCGGTAAATTCCACATTAAAGACATAGTAAAAAAGGGTAGTGACACCCCGGTCGTTGCAACCTTATAAGTGTTTTTATTTATGTTTTTGTTGTTATTTTCTCTGATTAGTCCGGTTATTAGTTGAGATATAATTATTACCCCTTAGGTACAACCCTAGGACGTCATGAACCCTAGTGGTTAGTACGAGGTTATAACGCATATAACTTAACCTTTGTTATTAGAGAAGTATACAATTCCTTTCTTAATGGATCGTCATCACAAGTGTTGACAATCCGGGACGCCGGTATGTCTGCACGTGAAGACTTGTGTTATTATTGTTATTATTATAAAAAAAAGAGGTAACTCACCTTACACTAGTGAAATTACTGATGCGATATTTAGTTCATTTATTGTAATGACTATTATTGGTAGTAATAATTTATTACTTTTCCATCCTAGTGCGTAGCCACTTAGGTTGTTTTGTTTTTTTAAAAAAAAAAATGTTTTTTAAATTTATATATGAATATGGTTACATAAGTATATAAATTCGTCTAAGAAACACGACACGATACACTGATTGAGGGCGTAGTTCAAGGAACCCTAAATTAGGCTAGGTTTTTCATTAGAAAAAACTGCGTTAGGTATTCAGTATCCTGCCCGGGACCGAAGTAGAGACCTAATTTCTATTTTCGTGGAACAATTTGCATTCTAAAAAGTACTTAATTTTAGATGCAATGAAAGAATATGCAAGCATATTCTTTTCTTTTCGTTGGCAAGAGACGGCATAAGAAAATTCTTGTACAAGTGGTAGGTATAAAGGCACCTAGCTCTCATCATACTGGGGTAGGTCATTGGGTAGTAAGAAACTTAGGAACCTTATGGTTGTAAATAACCTTGTGTATATATTAATATAAGGTCATGTATAAATGGGAATATCATTTCAATTATAATTTTTTTTTTATTTTTTGTCCTTTTTTTTTTTCGGGTTTTTCAATCTCTTTCATTGTCGAATTATTTTCACATGAAGGTTAAATCGTTATAGTATTGGACATCTCACACGTTGCGATATAGGAGAAATTGGGGCGGTAAAACGTTCACAATCGGGTAGTTACCCACTCCTTAACGGGGTATGTCTCAATTCTAGCGTATGTTGGAGTGAATTCACGATGAAAAGGCAATGTAATAATAATATTACCACATTTTTGTTATCAGAATAGGCCCAATAGACAACACTATTCGGTTCACATAGGTTGTGGTGGTATCGAATTTTAACCTTCTTCCGCGATCATATAACAACGGTTACTCGTTGTGTGGTATTATAGAGCTGTTACAAGTCTGATAGGATGGAACTTGGGTATCGACCTAACGTGTCATTCGGCTGTTAGCTATAATCCAAAGCGTGATAGGATGGCTAAACTCCTTAGAATTAGAGCAGAAGGATTGTTGGAAACGCGAATTTCCGAACAATGGAAGTATATATGATTCCGGTGTTAGGAAGAAATTCGTTACTCAATTAAAAAAAAATTTTTTCCTCTTCTAATAACATTGTCGGTAGTATTAAATTTTCGTATTTTTTGGTAAAAATACGTGGCGTTGTTGTTATTTATTTTAATTTTTTTTTCTTCTCTCCTTACGTAGTCAAACCCTGAGAGTTTAAGTTGAGTTGAAACAAACTCGAATTGAAAGTTATTTAACAAAATTGTACTCACACACATAGAGTTTTTGGTGGGTAAACAAATGTATATTCAAGTGTTTTAATTATGATAAATGTAATTAATTAAATTACTATATAAATATTTTGTAAACACGTAATTGATTACTTCGGTATCAATATGGTAAGCCAGCGTGTAAAGTCCTTGCCATATCAGGACGCAATTGTACGGTGTTTTGTAACTTGCTATATCACTGTATTCAAATAAGGAGTAGTACTTCTCGTAGTAAGAAGATTTAAGAGTATGCACCCAGTTGAGTAAATTAGCTCGGTAATGTCATAAAGTTATGTCATTCGGGTCGTATTGTTCTTATTAGAGAATAATGTAATTGCACTTATGGTCATTACGGTTCGTCTGGTTATTTTGGTGGGAACACCTAGAGGGTGTCCTATGTGGTTTCGTCGAACGCAAGTTCACCGTGAGGATTCCAAGGGATCTATCCGGTTGTCTATGTCGTTGCGGCAAGGGTATATTTCTAGTATACCAAGTACAGCGCTGTACGGGTCACCGAGGGTGAGTCGAGAAAACATGAGAGGATTCATATTATGCCTGAAAATTAATATTCATGATAGGTTTTGTAGCATTACCTTACAATTATATGCGAACATGAGAGGATGGTCGTTTATGCCTGATAATTAAATGCAAACCAGACAAACCATGACAAGCTGAGAGTGCGGGAAACTAACATTTGGGTTAAAATTGAATTGTGAAAATAGCATAAAGTGTATAAAAACAAAGTTGTATAATTTTAAGAATTCTAGTGTAAGACGCGAATATGAGTTGGTTTCGATCATTTCATGACATTGGTCAGCGTACAATATTCCATAACAGGAATAGTGTTGGAAATTTTTTGTCTAATTTTAAGATTTTTACATGGTAGTAATCCTTCTCGGAAGGGTCATGTTTTCTTTATTTCTTCATGCACCTTCGTTAGCGTGTCTTGTATCGCACTAGGTACGTCACATTTTTTTTAATTTCTTGAGAGAGTTGGCAACCTTTGTTCAGTTTATTGCTAGTTTTTTTTAGCTTGGCTCACAGGTAGTTAAAATTTTGTTGGCTCTTAGGTAGGGAGTGTTTAAATCCTGGTGAAGAGGTAGCTCTGTACCTCACATTGTGGCAATCATCGCATCACATGCTGTATGGAAGGTCGTGGTCCCCTGCATCAGCCTCGCTGCCTTTTCCCTTCATTTTTCAGGGGGAGGAGGGTAGTGTTATGGGTTGCCCATAATTCATACGAACATACTATACAAGCGGCAGGCAGCTGTGTGTCACGTGCTCAGTACATGTACATTCTCGCGTGATTATTGCTGTCCCTCTCAGGCTGGCAGAAGACATTACCATATATGGCTACACGGCGCGAAATCCAGCCAATGGCAGAAGACATTACCTTATAGGGCACACGTTCGAGTCTTCCGTCTCGCTCATCACGGACAGAGAACTCCGGCCACCGTTCACCGAAGCATGAGACCTATTCTAGAGAGCGGCGCGAGCAGTCGTACGTACTACTACGTACTGTCGGGCAGTATGCCACCCTTCGACGCGGCTAATTAAGTCTTCACTTACGATCTCAGTATGGCGCTATCACCACAGACGCCTGTATAATCCTACTGCCGCCTACTTTATACCATGGCAGCCCTGGCCGCCCGGCTTTTAATCCGCCTACATTGCCGATAGCCGCTTATTTCACCGTTATCACCCACCGGTTCGGTAAGCTGACCGAATCCGCCCACCATGATGCCGAGAAGCCGCCCACGCACCCCGAGCCGCCCCGTTCCTGCACACGATCTATGAGCTTTGCTCTAGATCTCTCCACTTCGTAGGAAGCTGCCTGCATCCGTACGACGCCACGTGAGATTTTAAACCCTCTTATAGTATTTCCGAGCCTAAATTCAGTAGTATTTCTAGTGCCTCTCTCTCTCTTATGCTAGGCCTTAAACAGCTTACCTGGTTGCCTGTACTGTTCACCCTTGCATTATTGAATACATTTGAATTGTGCCCAAACCTTGTTTCATTGGAGTCAACCATCGACAGCCTCGGAGGAGCCCTACGACCCTGAGCTGAGCCTTCCAAGCCGAGGCATATTGCCCCCGGGGGGCCTGCTTAACACTTGTTCCCCCCCCGGGAGGGACATATTTCTGGAGACCAGAAGTATAACACTGGACCCTACGTGGCTTCAGTATCACCCTGGCCCCAGGAAGTATGACAACCATTCCTTAAAATATTAATATATAAACAAAGACTCCGTACCGCCCCGGGAACCATTTATTGGATAACCATGGCAACATCTCTGCCATAGGTCACCCCAAGTGATTGGCTACGTTTGATGACTTAACTGGGGTGCTCGGGTTCATGGGGTAATGTTTGTCTCGGTCTTGGCCCCGCCGATCGTCTGCCCACCTGCTGCGTGGCGGGCTGGATCGAGAGACTGATTGAGGGAAGCTTTTTGACTTCTTTAGTCGGACTCTCTCAACACATCACTTTACACCGCAATTGGAGGGATGGATTCATATGTTTGTCGCTCCTGAACACTGACCCCCATATTCCCCTTAACCCTTTTTTCCTTCCAAGAACTTCATCTCCTTTCTTTCTTTAAAAAGAACCCTCCTCACAGCATCCTCTATGATGACAAAGCCCCTAAGGGAAATTATTTTCCTCCGGGCCTCCATTGTGGAGCTAACGTAAAAAATATTAACTGCGTACTGCGGTTTGAAGCCACTTAGTTTTCACCGTTTATCACTTATTTTTAATTTTTATAAATTTGGTACATTATGGCAAGCGACCGCTCAAGACGTGTTTCATACTTGCCATATTAAGCCAAAAATCGTTCGAGTGAGAAGATTTTTATTATTGTTTACTCTTTGCTTTGCAAGAATCATCACAAAAGTAATACTTAAAAAAAAAATCTACCTTTAGAAAAATAGAAATAAAATTTAAACAACTGTCAAAATCTCAAATGTATGAGAAATGGAAAATAATTTTTAACACCTAATTTATCTCAACCCTAATGCAAAACCATATATTTACAAAGCCTTAATTATAAAATTACATTTATCTCCTAACTGAAACGGGGCGCATTATTGATCAATCGGAACCAATAATTCAATTTGAGAGGCGGGAATGGGTACCGCCGCCCCGGGAACGTTTTTTTGATAACCAACACTTATGCCATAGGTCACTCCAAGTGGTTCGCTACGTTTAGTGACTAAGCAGGGGTGCGGAGCAGGTCTTGGAGGCGGATGACCACGACACACTGAACCCCAGATTCCTACCCACCCCTTAAACCCTCTTCCTTCCCAGAGCTATGCTCTCCTTCCTTTCCTTAAAAAAAACCCTCCACACAGGATCCTCAAAGATGTCACCCTTGAGGGAAATTATTTTCCTCAGGGTCTCCTGTGTGGGGCACACGTAAAAAATAAAATAAATAAATAAAATTGAATAATAAAATAAATACTTAGATAATATTTCATTCAAACAATTTATAAGAATCTTTTATAAGTACAATAATTTTATTTTTATTTTATTTTATTTGTAAGAAACGAACAGCTTATATACATATACCTAATAGACAAATATATACATGTGAACTGCAGTGAAGCCAAAAGAGTTTCTTATGCCAATATTGTTTGGAGATGGAGTTTTATTTTACCTTAAACTAAATTTTAGGCTTAGGAAGGAGAGACGAAGGGGAGAGGAGGGGTATGGGAGGGAGAATATAGGATAAGGATATGAGATCCTCTCGATACCTTCCACTCCCGAATCAATCCAATATCGCACGCGTTACTTCTATTCGATACTTCTGAAGGTTTAAATTAAAAATGTCTATGCTGTGAAATAATTCGTTGTATTGCGCACATATTCGAGGAATCGGGGAATTTTTTCTAAGGTTTGTTCTGCAAGTGGGCAAATGAAGTAATTTTGATTGTCGGGTTAATCTTGAAGGAATATGGATTTTTATTAAATTGGTAAGCTCTGGCGAGTCCAGGCCATTGTTTAGAATTTTAAATAATAAAATTTGATCAAAAATTAATCGTCGTGTATGAAGGGAGTTGAAGTGATGACATTTAATAGAATCGGTGTAATTTAGAAAGTGTAGGTTAAGTTTATAATTTAAGTGTTTAAAAAAAGTTTTTTGAATTCTTTCGATCCTATCAATATGAGCTTGGTAGAAAGGAGTCCAGATCGGTGTGCAGTGTTCTAAGGGTGGGCGGATATATGCGGTGTAAAGGGAATATAGAGTTTTTATGTTTCGAAACGGTTTCGATATACGAATTATATATCCCAGCATTTTGTTGGCTTTGTTGATGATCTCATTAGTGTGTTGGATAAAGTTTAATTTAAAATCAAGTGTTAAAATATATATAACTATATAATAAAATCATATATCATAATAAAATGTATATAATAATAATATTTGGACGATTTATAAAGCGCCGTTTTTGTGAAAAATCACCTCAAGGGCGCTGAATAACTATATTACCTACGCACAGGCTGCGCCCTAGTGGGTTTCAATTACTCTTGTGATTTTCATAATATTGTATTTATCAAACGTAAAAATTAGAAAAAAATAAACGAAAAAAAAAATCCAATTCAATTTCAAAAACTCAATTTCAAAGTAAGAATAGGCCTCCCTTATCAGACACAATAGCTCACATTTTCCTGTAAGGTATGTATGTATTTTAGCCAAAGTAATAAATCCGGATATTATATATATACTATCCAGCCATTATTTATAATGCCTACCCAATTTAGACAAAGTGATAAACAGAATTAATCACTTTATCCGGATATTATTTATAATATCGGGTCAAAGTTAGCCAAAGTAATAAATACGGTCCAACTGCACCTAACCTAACAACTTAACCTAACCTAACCTAACCTGCTGACCTAACTGACATGAATTAACTAGAATAATAATATTCAAAAACAACAGAGTGATAATTATTATTTATTAGGTTAGATTAGGTAAGGTTAGGTTAGGTTAGGTTAGGTTAGGTTGTTAGGTTAGGTGCAGTTGAACCATATTTATTACTTTGGCTAACTTTGACCCGATATAATGACTAATATCCGGATAAAGTGATTAATTTATCACATTGTATAAACAACTTTGTTATTATATATAATGACCAGTTATTATGTATAATAGCTATTTAATCACCAAGACTGAAATATGTGCATATCTAATAATGACCATAAATATAACATTTTTATAAAATTCATGTTTTTTTACATTTGCTCCACTCAGGTACCCCAGAAGAAAATAATTACCCTCAGAGCCTATGTCATACTTTTAGGAAAGGAAGGAGATGAAGTTTTGGTACGGAAAAAAGTACTATGGATGGGTAGGAATTTGGGGTCAGTGTGTCCAGGAGTGACGGACGTATGAATCCATCCCTCCCGTTGCCAGGCGATGTTCCGAGAGATTTATGCTGGAGAGGTCAAAAGGTCTCCGTCAAACATTCTCTCCCGATCCGACCCGCCACACTAGTAGCGCACCGACCGGTAGGCAGGCGCAACTGCCGCCAAGACCAGGACAAACCTTACCCCATGAACCCGGGCACCCCTTTAAGTCACCAAATACAGCGAACTTGGGGTGACCTATGATTAACCAATAAATGGTACCCACAACCGCTTCCAAAATTAAAAACTGAAGTTGGGACTCTTGTGCGATAGGTGCTCACATTTTAAAAAAACTTAAAACCGGATCATGTTAAGAGCCAGTGGAAGAGTGTGTGGATGACGATGTATGAATGTGGATGAAGCTAGCGATCCAGTCTCACTGCCAACCCTTGCGTTGAAATAGTGTGATGGTTAATTAGCTAGTCGCTCAGTAGATAGATCAAAAAATTCGTGCCATTTTCAAAAATTTTACTGTTTTTTATCCTTGAAATTTTACCTAGCAACAATTAAAAATTACGGTTTCCTCACCTTCAATGCATAGCCCTTCGGTCCTAATTCAAACTCGGTCAGTTTCTGACGACTAGATCGCCCAGGGTGGGTATCCACCTTCTAAAAATATCCGCCCAAGGCTTTTGGCCCAACTCGCTACCGCCCTGGATGATGTTCAACTAAACAAGATTAAAGAGCTGTAGAAGATGTGTCGACAATAGCAGCCCAACAAGATTATCAATACTAAATACTAATCATTTTTGTTTGTGATCCTAATCAAATAAAACGTACGAGGAGTAAAATGCCTTTTTGGAGCAATATGTCAAAGCAGATCGGAAATCCGTTAATATGCTTCCCGCTTCCCGCATTTCTACAGATTTATTACATTAAAGCTCAAAAAAAATGTTATTCTTGAAGATAATATCTATACATTCCCCACACCGAAACGGCAATTATACGAAATTTTCTCGATAAAAAAAATCGCAAGGTATGCTCCGAAAGTTATAATAAAAACGTTTTTTCAGTTATTTTACAAGTTGTATGAAAATATTCACAGAGTTTCTTTAAATGCTGTTTTAGATATTTCCCAGAGATTTTCGATCTATTATAAACGAGTATTTTTTTATTAAAAATTTTCACATTCTTAAATATTATCGTTTTTAATATTATCGTGCTCCCTCTAACATTTGTATTTACATATCTCTCGTTCTTCTTCTTTTTGAGCGGGTACTACCGGGCCTTAAGGTGCCGCAACTTGAATTTCTACCGATTTCTTACATATCTCCCTTAAACATTTTAAGTTTTTTAGCTCTTAAAAAAAAAGTTATTTGTTTAAGATAATGTCTAGATGCTGCCCAAGCCGAAACGCAAATGAAATTCCCTCGATTAAAAAGTATGCTCCAAAAATTATTGAAAACATGTCTGTTTCTATTATCTTATAAATTATATTTGTGAAAAAATTCACAATGTTTCTTTAAATGATACCTACTTAAGATGCTCCCCAAGAGATTTTTGTTCTATTTTAAACGAGTCGTATTTTATTAAACATTTTCGATTTTGGTTCTGTAAATGTTAGCGCTCTCCTCTAACATTCGTAATTTCGTATCTCTCCATCTTCTTCTTTTCGAGCCCGGTTGCGGAGCCTTAAGGAATACGGGGTGAAGCCTCCAAGATGGCCATAATATTCCACAGCAACATTCGAAACCGTCCCAAAAACCGATGATTTTAATCAGCGTATTTTGAAAACAATAGCAACATTTTATGATGGGCCGTACAAATACCTACAAGGATTTGATTAGAATATCTATCTTCCCAAATGTGATTCGTTCCTTAATAAAAGAAAGATTGATCTGTAAGGGATCGAATAATGTTAATCTAAAAGTGTGATTAAGGTATATCATAGGCAAAACAAGAATGATATTCTCAGAAAGGTATTTTTTTATTTAAGGGTATGAGAACCCAAAAATGTAGGTTTTTAATTTCTGTTTGCTGTTTCTATAACTCGTATTTTCCTCATATTTCCATCGTTGTTTGAATCCTCTTCAGTTTTAGCCAGGAATATAAAAATTGCCCGAATATTCCTGTTGCCAGTCGAAAAAATAATAATATTCAAAAAGAGAACACGCCTTGGCGCCGAGCGAACAGAGAGGAGAAAAAAAACACAAAAAAACTCTGGACTCGAAAAAAGTGCTTTTATAGTAGCCGACAACGTAGCAACCTTTTGCGCGCGGGGTTTATTCAGCTCTTTTGTTTTATTTTGGCATCCATCTTGGATATTATGTTTAATAGGACGCACTTTTATATGAGAATTGGCACGAACAATACAAACTTAGGTTCGTGTGGTTGGTTACGCTATGGGGTGAGGTTTGTATTGGTGGCCATGATTGGTGGCGGATGCGTTTGCCCGCGGGAGAGACTTGGTTGAGGAAGACCTTTTGACTTCTCCAGCCGGACTCTCTCGAGCCATCGTCTTGCACCCGAGTGTGAGGAATCGATTCATACGTCCGTCACTCCTGGACACACTGACCCCCCAGATTCCTAACCACCCCTAAAACATTTTTCCATCCCAAATCTTCCTCTCCTTCCTTTCCCTCAAAATACCCTCCGTACAGCATCCCCGAAGATGACTTAGGCCCCGAGGAAAATTATTTTCCTCAGGGCCTCCTGTGTGGAGCTATTGAGAAGAAAAAAAATGGTAGATACCTTAATAATAATTGGACAATTTGTAGAGCGCCGTTTTCGTGAAAAATCACCTCAAGGGCGCTTAAATGTAGATACGCGCTTCGTACTTAAACTGTGAAATGTTACTGAGAAACAGCTCTTTGTTTTAATTAGGTACCTACAGCCCATTATTGCTACAAGCGAAATTACAGCAAAACCTTTTTTTCATCTAGAATACTTCAAAACTCGTTGGACAAAATCAGGTTGGAAAAATGCTGTATGCGAGCAATGCTCATGTGTGAGTATGTACTGCGTTTGACTCAATATTTCCTATATCTAGGTTTACTACCTAACATTACCCTTATTCATACAATATTTATTTTATTAATATGATTCATTTCGCATTCACCAAAAAAACGACAACAAAAAAATTAGGTCGGTAAGTCTGTCTAATAAAATCAGACAGTCGGCAATTTATTTATTTCTCAATTACTGAAAAAAATAAAACTTAAAATATAACCCCTTGTTTTATTTTTTACAGCAATGAATATTTTTAGCTCATATATTTTAATAATTTGAGAAATAGTAAGGATTCAGGAGAAATCTCCAATTAAAGTTTTATATTGTCTTATTAATTAATACTCTCTGTATCGGTGTTTACTCCTAAAATTAAAAATATTAATAAAATGCTGTAAGTAAAAGGGGTTTGCTTTGAACAAAAAAATCGCTGGAAAATTTCATGAGTTCACCGTTCGATAGTTTTGGTTCACAAATCAACTTTTGTCTTTAAAATCAACGTTCAGTTTAATAGTTCTAAAACATTTTAAAGCCTTATATACTTAACGAAAGCCTTGCAACCCCTAAACAACTAAAACAGAAAAAAACACAGAACACCGATAAAAGCTGCCTACAACACCTAACTCTATAATGTTGGTTCATATCTTTACTTTATTTAAATAAACATGTTAAATAAATGCAAATATTCGATTAACCGCACCTTCACAGTTAAATGTATCAAGTTGCAAAAGAAACAGAAAAATTTCTCACAAATATTGACTTGTAACCAAAAAGTACAAACACGTTATCTAGCTGTAATTTTCTTAACCTTGCATATAAACGTTCCTTTTTACAATGTGGTTTTACTGGTTCATGTTTTTTGAAACCGTCAATACAGTCAAAAGAAAAACATCGTAAAAGTATGACCGACTCTTTTAGACTCGCTGGTATTTTATATGAGTGTCCCTTTCTCACTTGTAGGATTGTTAATGGTGTTAAATTATGATGGAAATGAATGACAGTACGTCCTTTATGACTAATAATTTGTAAATATAAAATAATAATAAAATGCGATGGTCCTTCGAGACGGATTTCGTATCATTATTATTTGTTCAAAAGGATCATTATATTTAGGTAGATTTTATTTATGTTTAGGGATCTTTTGAAATCTAGGGACGTCGGAAAGAGTTTTTTATTTATTTATTATTTTGGTGAATTACGCTTATAACGGTGGAAATTATTAGTATCGCCCTGGTTAAAGACATTCAGAAAAAATATGTTCCTTTAAATGGCAATATGATTTTATTTTTTTTGAATACCGCACAAGAGTCCCAACTATTGAACGTACCGCAAATATAACTTTTATTATTTTAAGTGATTAAATTCTAAGGGATTGAATTAAATTTGAACCCCCATCTTTCAGATTGCTAGTCGAGAATCTTACCCCTCGACTACGGAGGTTGTCACATATAATAAGATATTACCCTTATCTCCATCTCTTTCCTTCCCCACTCCCTTCATGCTCACAACATACCACGTTCGGGGATACCATAGTAGCATAGTCTCACTGGCTTCGGACAATTAGGACTCTTGTGTGGTGTTCACATTTTTTTGTGCCATCAGACTCGGGTTTTTTACGTAACCAGCCACAATAGTCCCAACAGCCCGGTGTCATCATATGATGATGACTAAGTCATCCCCGGCGTGTGGTATGTTGTGGGGCTGAACGAAGCGAAAGAGGAAAGAGATCGGTTAGTGACTGAGTCGACGAATGCGTTTGGTTCCCGCTCTGGCGTCGTGGGTTCAATTCCTCGACTATTTATCAAGCAACATTTTCCGCTGATAGTGATAGTAGGTACTACCTAGTAGAAGTTTTTCAAATATTGTCAGGTTATGTGAAACTCTTGAACGTTATCGTGATTTATTTTTAGGGTGATATGTCATGTTACGCTATCTCCTTCTTTAGCCAACCTTTCGGACAGCGTCCATCATTAGAACAGATTAATTTAATTTAATTTTTAAAAATAAAAATAAACATTCCCGGGTTACGAATAACCCGACAATATTTGAAAATCTCCTACTACCACCACAGTAGGTATATGGAAAATATAGTCGTGATGGAGGACTGAGCCAGCCGAGGAATCGAACACGGAACGCCTGGGTGGGACCCAAACGCGATGCCCACTCAACCACTGACCGGTCAATAGAGTATGTGTATAATATGTGTGTCTTCTTCTTCGGGGTCGCTAGATGTCACTTTCTTTTGTGTTTTCATTTGCCTGTTCATTTTGGAGTGGTTTAAAGATTTGATATTGATTTTACAAAAATAAAAATGTATCTATATATTTTTTTATTTCGTAGGATTCGATCCTTGGTCCGATAAATGTCTTCAGAGGTTCTTCAGGCGCTTTATATCAATACTCCAAAGGAGACTTGCGTGGGACTATGGATTTACCGTGTATTAAATAAATCTTTTATTAATACACTTATTCTCACGCAGGCTAAATCCAATAAATGTATGTGTTTGTGTCTTTTCAGTGTCGCACGTTTCCGTTTCGTTAATAAAGTGTTAAATTGCATTACAACAAATTATTTACTCCAACCGTTTTTTAAACTCAAAATTAATGTCGTCTCAAACACAAACCCTGTCATTAAAAAACTTCTTATGACGAATTGTTGCAAAATAACATAAAGATAACCCTCTATTATGTGTCAGATATCATTCTATTTCGATGGCACCAGAAAACCATAAAAAGTCTGACATAGAAACCTATCCCTCCAATTACGAAATATTTTTTTTTAACATCCCTTGTAATTATTATTACAATACGTGGCGATACCTACATTACGTGGAGTGAGGTGAAGGGATGATAGAACCTTATTCATCCCTTTGCCTTGCATGGATAGAGCCTTCCACTGATTCTCAAAATACTACACAATCAGCCCGCGCATTTCTAAAACCTGTACCGGTTCAGTCGCATTTACATTTTAAAACTATACTGCTTATTTTTATTCAGTCGCATTTACATTTTAAAACTATATTGCTTATTTTTTATCACTTTGCAAAAACAAAAAATGTTCTAAAACCCAGATACAATAATCTTTCCAATGTGTATATTAAAACTAATCATTTTATTTGTAAATATTTTAATTTTGATATTGAAAATGTAAATTGTAGCTACCGCGACTGAATCGGTATAGGTTTTGGAAATACGCAACCTGTGCTCGTCACCAGCGACCAATTTCATTAGGGCGTTTTAGACGATGCTTTTTTTCATCCAGTCTCTACGTGGGTCTTTTCTTTACATTAGCTCAACACAAGAGACCCCGAGGAAAATAATTATAAAATGCTCAGGAGCCATGTTATCTTTGTGGTGTTGTGTGGAGGCTCTTTTTAGGAATCGAAAGAGAGGAAGTTCTGGTAAGGAAAAGGGTTATTGGGGTGGGTAGGAATCTGGGGCTCAGTGTTTCCAGGAATGACGAAATGAATCCATTCTTCCCATTGCGGTGCAAGGCAATGTTCCGAGAGAGTACGGTTGGAGAAGTCAAAGGGACCCCCTCAACCATTCTCTCCGATTCGGCTTGCTATGCAGCTGGTGGGCAGACACATCCGCTGCCAAGACACGGATAAACTTAACCCCATGAACCCGGGCACCCCTGCTAAGTCAAATTGAAATTGTGTATATATTGATCATCCAGTTGATTAGTCAGACATCTCCAAATACGTTTTAAGATAATGAGGAAAGCAATATTCGAATGCTCACCATAAATCGTGTTTTACTTAATAAATATGCTATAAAATAACATTGGAAGCTATAACGGTCCGGTACTTTAGTATGACATTTTGAAATATCCTACCGGTGACCCAGAAAACATCAACATTTTGTCCAATTCATTAGAAGTTTTTCTGCGTTATGATTTGGTGGTGTTTATGAGTAATCTGAGTATTTTACCGGATAGAGGATACACTTTTACATGTAACTGCTTACTCATCTCAAATTTCGATATTTCGGAGTTGTCTTTTAATATATTTTTTTCTTTTATATGAGTTTAATAAGTCTGAGAAGCTCTGGTGTATATATACCCTTGCAGTATTCAGCTGACCGCAAGACCCCGTCACGAAAGGAAACGAATGTCCAACACCAAAAAATTAAATAACCCCCTGGCCCTGTGGAAGAGGGTTAAAAAAATCGGCAGTTCTTTGTAGAACGATTCGAAAAGGCACGTTTTTTAATCTATTTTTGACATTAGGTATTTTAACTAGATGTTTGCCCATTGCAGGCAATTAATCGGTTAAAATACTAAACGTTTTTACGTTTAAAGCCTCGATTACATTGAGCAAGTTTACAAGCTACTAGACGGTAAGTTTTAAGGCGAGTCAATCGGCGAGTGAGATTGTCATGATGACACACAAAACTGTCTACTCGCTCAGTAGCGACACTAGCAGCTAAAATAAAGACTCCCGCTCGAACCAATTCCGTAGACATTTTGTAAAAAACTTAAGCTCGCAGCTAGCGTCACACGCTAGACAGTAGCGAGAATTACGACTCCCGTGAAAACTAATTCTGACAGCCAATCAGTTTTTTTTTCAATCAATTCTGTTTTTTTCAGCTGTTCGTGGGCCGCCATCTTCAGCGTGGAGCGAGTAAAGTTGACTACCTTTCAACTTTTTTCATAGATTTTCCACAATCTGCTAGTTAGCTAGTAATACGATTACACTGAGCAAGTTTACTAACAGATAGTGAATTTCCTAGTTAGTAGCTTGTAAACTCGCCCAATGTATGTAATTCAGGATTAAGTGTGGACAAAGCGAGGAGCGTGTGTTAAATTAAATATTTTTAGAAAAAAAAACTATGATTGTAGACGAAGCGAGGAGTGTGCGCCTACACAAAGGGCACAGATAGTTAATCGCTCTATTTTGAACATCTGCTACTGATCCACTTCGGTCCGCAAAAAGGGGCAAAGGAGCTTACTGCTCAATTTTTCGTTGTGCCATTCGGGTTGTGTAAGTTGGTATGCTTAATTTGATACCCATAACGCCTACTTTCTTGATTTTGTGTTTAAATCGTACTAAATATGTACATGGAAGATTTACGTATTACTGTGGTGTATAGGTTAGTCATGTAGTTTCAACGTCCATCAACAGATATCGTTAGTGTAGTTTTTTTTGGTATCGTCAGTTAAGTAGTATTTTGGAAGAGTATCATCTATCGTCGTTAGGGTCTAATGTACGAACGGTTACGATAATATTATAGGGTTCTAACTTCACCTTGTTCTGAGATATGAGGTGAGTTTGCAAAGACGATTTCTCATAATCTATTTACCAATTTCCATGTTTAAGGTTGAATCTTGTGTTAAGTAATTTAATTGAACATGTTTTAAAGGAAAGTATTTAAATTTTACTTAGAAAGTACTTGACAATACTTACCATTTTAGAACATACCTAAACATGCAAATAGAACCTTGTAAAACAAGTTAAGGCATAATAATTCATTGCACAAGGTTCTAATTACATTTCCCTAATGCAATTCCTAGCTAGGGCCACGTCCTATTTAAATATTTTCCATTAAAATATGATAAACTAAAATTGTTAAATAGATTACGAAAAATCGTCTTTGGAAACATAGAAACCTTAGAAACTTGTAAGACGTAGTGAGAATCCTATTCAAATGAAGTGACGAACCATAATGCGCCTCGTATTTAGATCAACTGTCAGATACAAACAAAATAAAGAGTGTAAGTGACGATAGAACCTTGTAAAATGAATTAATTTTGAAAATGCTTGATGTTAGAACTTTCTCATACATATATCTACGAAAATACAACACGGTTCTGAACATTATTTTGGGTATAGAAATAAGTAAAAGAAATTCTTTGGCATTCAAAGGTCATTTTTGAAAAAAAATTCAGTTAGAACCCTATCCAAAAGAAGTGACGATCGTATCGTATCGTGGCTAGCGTAGACGGCTAGACTTCATGAATGTCGTAGAATAACTTAGAGCCTCCTATAGAGAGGACCTCTGGTACAGTTAAAAATATACATTGTAAACATTACGATAAATGTAACCTAATTTATACGAGTATATTTTTAAATGGAAGTTGATCTGTTAGTTTGCCCAAATAAAAAGCAGTTTTTTCACCATTTTAAATATACATGTTTTGTTGTAAGTACTCCTATACAAATTCAAATGTATAACTGTAAATTAAACTAGTCCCAGCGAGAGCACAGATTTTCACAGATGGTGTTTTAGAAAATTTGAAGAAAAACATTTCATGCAAGTTATGTTTTAAAACATTAAGATGAATAAATTTTTTGCTCCCGTACCTACATGCGCAATATAAATATGAATAAATATTTTTTTCCATAAACAAACTTAATTCTTACAAGAAAGTCAAAAAATACAGTATTGTATCGGTGATTCAATTCAATTTATACAGACTATCAATTCTTTTAATATCATCTTAAAATCACAATGTAAAAACCCACCCTCCTTCAGGGTTCGTCGCCACTTACCCTTTGGCTATGGGCACCAGGTCCAGGAAGGGAAAGCGCTCAGGGACCTACTCCGGACCGGGCACTAGACACCAGACACCGGCACCAGCACCACCCCTAGATACCCAGCCCTGCCCACCGCACTAGACACCCACCGGCAACCGGTGCCCGCTTTAAGTCATGTCAATCAAACCGCAGCCGACCAACTGACTGTTTTGTAGTTTTGAGGATTGCAATATGCTTGAAATTATGTTGTATGTTGTATATATTATGTTGTATGTATGTTATTTTATGTTGTATGTATGTTATTATGTTGTATGTATGCTATGTTGTATGAATGTTATGTTGTATGTATATTATGTTGTATGTATGTTATGTTGTATGTATGTTATGCTGCATGTAGGTAGTACCTATGTTATGTTTTTAAATCTAACATTCTATTTTTACACTAGCTCCACACAGGAGGCTCTGCGGTAAATGATATGCCTTAGGGCCTATGTCATCTTTGGGGATGCCGTGTGGTTTTTTTTTAAGAATGGAAGGATAGGAGTGACGGACGTTTGAATTTATCCCTCCCACTGCGGTGCAAGTAATGGGTCAAAAGAGTCCTGCTGGAGAGGTAAAAAAAGGTAAAAAGGTCTTCCGTCTTCCTCAACCCTTCTCTCCAAATCCAGCCCTCCATACAGGAGATGGGCAGACACATCAGCCGCCAAGACCGAGAAAATCCTTACCCATGAACCCAAACACCAAAATTTCATTAGCCTTTTTTAACTCCAAATAATGTCAGGAATGACTTGTGAAAGAAAGTCAAGTACCTTAACACCATGTAAGAACGCAATGTGAATGAATTTTTCTTGTACGTAGTATCTGAGAACTTAAAAACAATGAACAATGAAAATTAGCAGATATTTTAGATACCTGATAATTTAGATACCCCGACTAAAAAACAACTCATTTTTAAGGCAATGTACTTTTAAAACGTGTTTAAAAGTTAAAAGCATGTTTTCTGTCCATTCCGTAGAAATATGCGTGTTGTATTTGCGGTTTTGTCGAAATAAAACAGAAATAAAAACAAAGAGACCGACAGTCGTTTTTCCTTTCGCCAATAATAATAATACGTACAACAGGCATGCAAGTAGGAAAGTAGGTGGAGGTGGCTGAAGTCTACAGCCAGCTTCATTAATGAGCAAACACCACAAATAATAGAAACAAAGGGAGATCTTTTTCACCTTCACAGCCTGCGAAATTGTTAATAATAACTAATTATGTAAAAATGTAAGAACGTGTAAGCTTTTGTAAAGGTCATTTCGTAAAAATTCTCTTGTCCGATTTTTTTTAACATAACCTCCACACAGGAGGCCCTGAAGAAAATAATACCCTTAGGGCCTACGTCATCTTTGGGGATGCTGTGTGGAGGGTCTTTTTAGGAAAGGAAGGAGTGGAAATTCTGGGAAGGAAAAGGGTATGGGGGTGGATAGGAAATTGGGGGTCGATGTGTCCAGGAATGACGGGCGTATGAATCCATCCCTCCCACTGCGACGCAAGGTGATATTCTGAGAGAGTACAGCTTAAGAAGTCAAAGGGACTCCCTCAACCATTATCTCTCGATCCGGCCTGCCATGCAGCTGGTGGGCAGACGCATCCACCGACAAAACCAAATTGTCTCGTCTTTCAAATTAAATATCAACTCTACTTTTTGGCACTAATCTTAAAAAATTAATCGTTAAAATGTAAGCAAATAAGATCATTTTATAAAAAATAAAAATTCTCCGGTCCTATAGAGTCCTAAATTTTTCAGTCTTAGTAGTTTTAGTTCAATACATCGTTTGTGCGAAAGCACAAAATTTCAAAAGAATTGTTGTACGTCCACAAAATATTTGAAGCGAAATTCTTAATTTTTGTAATTTGTAATCATAAGTAGGGACTGTACATAGTTTATAACTTTATGGCCATATATTATGTAATTTTTACGTTAGCATATAATACGTTACCACTCAAGGTACATATTGTGGTTTATTTTAGGTTAATTAAATAAATATTAATAAATAACTTTATTCTTATTTTATTAGTATTTTTTTTTAAAGTTGAACATGGTGTTTGAAATCTACATGGCTGGTATATGGGCAGTTCTGCAGAGTTGCAGTTTGCATGTGCACGGTGAAGATTGATCTGATGATAGCCAACCGCTGATACAAAAGGAGGACAGCAGACGAACGGTTGGGATATAGAAAAACACGAAACAAACAATATTGTAATATTTGACAGAAAATGGATAGTAAATAGTAAAGTCCTAGTTCGCATTAGAATAGTTCATATTGGAATAATTCATACTGGAATAGTTCATATTGGAATAGTTCATATTGGAACGATCTATTGCTAGTAGCGTCTAATTAGAAATTCCGAATGGAAAGATTGTACCAAATTTCAAATACCAAAGATTGTCCAAAGCTCGCTTCTGGAGATCTTAAGCCACTTTGAGAATTTCAGTTTAGACATTGAGTTTGTCCCAAAAATTGATAGGTATATTTACATGTTGGCAAACAGAAAATGAAATGAACACGTTTGAGCGAAGCTGACTGTAGGCTTAGGTAGGTACGAGAGGATATTCAGCCAATGATAATTGACGAGGATACCCGGCTATCCATCCCTACTCAAGATATCTGGAAACATGCGTGCGTTCGGAATACATGTAAATAAGTATTGGGGAAGACGGGGAAAAACGGATAGGTATAAAAAATATATTATCGTGATGTACTTCAATCCCAGTGGCTGTGACATTAATTGAAATTGTCGAGGTTGGTCGAGATTACAAGTTGCTTTATTTACGTTAAGTTTATTCCAATTTCTAAACATTAAAATATATTTCAATTAAAAAAATAATTTATATTACACTAGCTGAACCGGCCACGTGTTGCTGTGGCTAACGAAATACAACGTCATCTACTGGATTACGAATTAGTCATCGAATGGTTACTCAACCTTGCTAACCAAAAGTTGTCTCGATAAATTAATTGACACCGTCATCTATTAGAATCTTATGGAACTTAAGCATTGTCCCATAAGAAACATTTAATTCGCAATAATAAATATAGAGGTCAATAATTGAGATAAAAACTATCATATCTCTTAAGTTGGACCAAATCACACACATTAAGCTAAATTTCATCAGTATCGGTTGAGTTGTTTCGGAGTTTATCTCGAACAAACATCGTGACGCGAGATTTTTATATCCGAAGGTTTAGTTTTTATGACAACTTGAAAAAAGAAAAAATGTATACCAGTTTTAATATATCTTGTAAACTTTCCAAAATTCGACAGATAAATAACCCTCTTTGGCTGGATAGACAATGCTTTCAGTCAATCTTAAAACAATCTTTCTGCCAGCTATTTTATGTCAGCTTCTTTTTTCACGTTTCTATTAGTAAGGTTTCACATGCATGGTTGTATCAATAGGTATATACAATTTTCACCACGTTTATTACAGTTTTCAAACTACACCGAATCTTTAAACGTTCACAACTTCAACTCCCTCTATAAACGACGTTAAATTTTTGACCAAACCTTTGTTTTTGACCAACAATTTAAAATTCTGAACAGTCTGGACTAGTCAGAGCATACCAACTTAATAAAATTTCTTATTTCGACAAGATCAATAAGACAATCCAATTTATTTTATTTGCCCACATGTAGAACTAACATTACATATAATCCCCAATTTCCCGTATATGTGCACAATATAATACAAAAATGTACAATATAGACATTTTTCAATAGCCTTCAGAAATATCGAATAGAAGTAACGCGTACCTACGATCGAAAATTAATACAAGAATGTGGAATGTATTGGGAGCATCTCCTATTCTTATCCTATTTTCCTCTTCCTCTCCTCCTCACCTTAAATTAATTTTAAGGTATAGTAAAACTCCATCTCCAAGTAACTTTAACATTGTCTCTTGCAAATAAATAAATTGGTATCTAATTGTTTTGGTAAATATCGTTTTATTTTC
The DNA here is from genome assembly GCA_917563855.2 of Limnephilus lunatus. Lineage (NCBI taxonomy): Eukaryota > Metazoa > Arthropoda > Insecta > Trichoptera > Limnephilidae > Limnephilus > Limnephilus lunatus. Next base: position 26,366,647 of record OU830596.1, read on the forward strand.
CAATTTCATTATAAACGTTATATTTTAAACTTTTTTAGTCGGGAAATAGTTTATGCACATATGTTGAAGTTAATTAATTAATGATTAAAGAATCCCAACTCCTACGTGAGCCGCATCTCCCCATATTTATCTTGTAAGAATGTTTTCTTTGTGTTTTCCCATTGCATTTATATGCGGTTCTGTATCTGCCGCGCATGCAATCTCGCGTTTCGGATGGCTAGCTGCATCCTTTGTCACGACCTCCTAGCCAACACACACACACACCCAAACAGACATACAAATAAAATTCACACACGCACGTCGCATGCCACGTCCACCAAGGATTTACCAGTAAAAAGTTATCAAACAGTTAGAACAAATCATGCTTCACGTCAAAAAAAAAAAAAATTCTGTCACAAAAGTCGCACCAACCGAACTTATTATTTTTTTTACATTAGTTCAAGTTCATCACATGAGAGGCTCTAAGAAAACAAAATACCTCAGGGCCTATGGCATCTTTGAAAATGCTGTGTGGAGAATCTTTTAAGGGAAAGGAAGGAAAGGAAGTTCGGGGAAGGAAAAATATATGAGGGGTGGTTATTAAGAATCTGGGGGTCAATGTGTCGGAGAGTCCGGCTGGAGAGGTCAGAATGTGTCCATCAACCAGTCTCTACCGGTCCGGCCCACCGGACATATAGCAGGTTATATAGCAGGTTAGGAAACGTATCCGGTGGTGGAAACATTTGTCCACCTACTGCGTAGCGGGTTGGATCGGGTTAGACTGGTTGAGGGAGACCTTTTGACCTTTTCAGCAGGGCTCTCTCAGAACATCAAATGCACCGCAGTGCGGGGGATGGATTCATTCACTCCTGGACACACTGACCCCCAGATTCCTACGCACCCCTCATGTTTTTTTTTCCTTTCCAGAACATCCTTTCCTTCATTTCCTCATTTGACCCTCCACAAAGCATCCAAAAAGATTACATAGGCTCTGAGGAGAATTATTTTATTCGAAAAAAAATTTATAAGAATTGTGTATATTTTTTAACATTACTAGTGCCTACTTACTAGATGTTACATTAGATGTTATTATCATGTAAGCAATTGTTAATTATAATATATAATGATTAAATATTAATGAATTGTAGGTAAATATTATTTTATAACTAATTAAATAACACTTTTAAAAGTTCATATCAGTGAGAAGAGATTCTTTCCAGAATCGACAATAGGATTTCCCGTTTGAATCTTTCCTCACTGACGTTAAATATGTCGATATCAGAAGAAATTCTATTAAGCAACAATTTGCGTACGGGGGTCCAGCAGATTGGTTCGGTGGTCCTACAGAGAGAGATGAAGGTAAAGCAAAGCCTTCGAAGTAACAAGGAACATAGAGGAAGATGCGGCAGTGTTCTTGAAACAACTCCATGATAAATCTGCGGCATACCCTCCCTTCCGATCTGCAACGAAATAAATTCGAGCAATTCTATCAATTATTCGTATTTATACAGGGTGTTAAGGGACGTACTTGAGTTACTTTAACCAGTGATTCCTGACATTATTTGGAGTAAAAAATGTAAACGAAATTTTGGTCTCCGATGACTTTTTTTGGTGACTTTTTTTTCAATTTTTTTTTCTTCAAAATCTGCCCACTAGCCAATCCACCCCTTACCCCGTCTCCAACTATCCAACACCTACCATAATGTTTTTGTAGGAAAAAAGAAAAAACATCAAAAATGTCACCGGAGACCAAAAATTTATTTACATTTTTTACTCCAAATAATGTCAGGAATCACTGGTTAAAGTGAGTCAAGTAACGTCCCTTAACACCCTGTCTTATATAACGATATTATGTGAGAAATAATTTATTTTACGAGGATCAGTCAAAAAGTAATGCCTTCTAATTTTTTTCTCCTTTACTTGTCAAGAAATAAATAAAAATGCAATTACATGAAATCCTCACTATTGACGATTAATTTGTCACTTTTCAATAATGAATATAATTCATTAATTTTCACTTTTCTCCGTCCATTTCCAAAGTTTTGGTCAATCTTTTAACTAGGACATGTATCCTGCTTCCTTGTGTTGGTTGTGGCGTATTGGACAGAATTTATTGTGCATCCCTGCTCCAAAAATCAACCATAATCAAACCCTCTGAATCCCTGAATACTGCAGTATGCCATGGCGCCATAACTTTCTTAACTTTCACAGTTTTAAATTTTTTCGTCCTCGGTGAGTTTGTGTGATGCTATTCCATTGGCTGCCTCTTTGATTCGGGTTCCATAAAACCCATGTTTCGTCCCCGGTCACAATTTTTGTGCAGTTGCGTCACCGTACATATTTTTCAGTCTTTCATGAATGCGAATAGGCGTTTCACCTTCTGCATTCAAGAATTCAATCACAGAACGCTGACTAATACGAACGTTGATATCGGTCATTTTGCAAGCAACTGCTGCCACCTGTTGACGCACAAAGTTACTATTGCAGTAGATTGTAGATGAATAAGGTTTGAGGAATAGCGCCAAATTCATTTTATTCGTTTAACTAGCTTTATTTAATTAGAAAAAAATAGGAGACATTAGTCTTTGACTGACCCTAGTATAATTTGCTTGACAACTCATTACTACCTATAAAATAATGTATCTCCATCGAAAATATCCATGAATTTCGACTTAAATTGAAAAATTAATATTTTTTTCTATTTTCGATAAATCTTGCTTTTTTCTAATTCATTTTTTTGTTATAATTGTTTACTTATGCTTAGTTATATGTGCTTTTATTATTTAAACCTGAATTCCCTCATCAAACGCAAGAGTCTTTTTCCTTTACGGTAAGGGAAATGTATAATTTGTATATTTTATTGTAAAAATACACGTACATCTTCTTCAATGGCGCTACAGCCCATTTCGAGCCTACGCCTCCTTCAAGATAAGCCTCATCTGTCCTCAGCCGTCGTCTTCCAATCTGTAACATGGAGTAGTCCTCTTGCATCCTTCCTGACATCATTCTCCCATCTCAGCCTAGGTCTGCTCGCCTTTCGTTTACCTCCCGAGTGTCCTGTTAGAACCTTCTTCGGTACTCATGTGCTTGGCATTCGGTGCACATGTCCGGCCGATCTTAGTCTTTGGAGTCTTAAATGGGTAGAGTCTGAGAGCTTGATTGATATCGTAAGAAAAATGCGTACTACCTGTATTAAATAAAAAATAAATCAAAATAAAGTGTTGCAAAACTATAAACGTCACACTAATATATATATTTTTTTATTGGAATAACTTTGTAATCACTTTTGAAGGTTATATGCATCAATTTAATTTATCATTGAACTGAAGAACTAATACATCTAAATGAAACACGACACAGAACAAGACACAGAAAACTAAATATAAATAATATCGGATATGTTTATCTGAGACACTTTTTAAGTTACAAATAAATTCGTTAAATAATTTTGTAATCACTTCTTCAATCTTTGCAAAATAACTTTGTGGCATTATTTATTATTTAATTAATAATACAAATTAGAATAAACTATAACATAGACGAAATTAAAAAAAAAAAAAAAAAATCGTGTTTATTCTAATTTGTCTATACTTGTTTGTCTTTTATTTTTCTTTATATTAACATATCCTGAAGAAGATAACATTGTTATTGAAACATGTCGATATTGTTTATTAAAAAAGTGGTTTATACAAAGTTATCTCTTATTAATTAAATAACTTTGTAAACATTCGAAAAGTTAGCTGCCAAAAATATGGGGAAAATTAGTTAAGGATGACATTGTTATTTCTGAATTTGAAATATGAGATCCACAAAAAAAACAGAACAAATATAGATCGCAATGGCCGTGTTGGTTAAGGCGCTGTGTCCCGATAAGACAAGAGATGCTTGGTTTGAGTCCCAGTTGCGACCGTAACCTATTTATTTTTCTGTGTCTTATTCTGTTTAGTGTTTCGTTTCGATTTTTTAGTTTTATCTTCTTCACTAATATATTTTTCTATTGTATTCTATATTCTAATTTATTTTCGCTGAGTAAATACAAAATAATAAACATGATGTTAGCCGAATAAATTGTGTAATTGTAAAAATGTTCATTATAAGCTGTGCGGCGTACACAAAAATATGGTTTGTAATCTAGATAGTGTCTCGGATAAATATTTCCAATTTTCATGTGTAAATAATTTACTTTTATTTTGTTTCAGTTTTTTTTCATTTAGATTATTTGTCTGTCTTGTTCCCTTTCATATTTTCGTTTAGATTATCTTCTTTAGGTTATCTTCTTCTTCAACGAATTATAGCTTAAATCTTTGATTCAATCTAATTTACATTGTGCCATAATTTAAAATTTACCGCAAGTAAAGAGGAGCATTAATTTAAGATGATGGCATTGAAGTCCTTTTTTTTAAGAATTTAAAAATATATAAAATTATTTTGAAAAAAAAAAAAAAATTTGTGTTTGAAATCGTATTCGTTTCATCTGCAGATGAGTTCCTTTGGATACTTTGGTTGTTAACACGAATGCTTTAGTAGAGTAGTAGAGGTACTAAGATTGCCTTATGTCCCGCGGGCAATGGATATGTGCCCTAGTAGGACCGAGTCTCCTATCACTCATCAAATGCTATCCGTCAAAAGGCCCCATAAACCAGTAAAAAATGTATAAAGTTTTCAAGTGGTTTACTCACCCGGCTTTTTAATGAAAACTAAATAAACTAAGAAAAATATTTACAGCAACGTGACAAAGCATTGTGCGCTTTTATAATTACCGTGTCGTTTCACGTTTACGGTACCTTGAAGTCAAAAAAAGGTAATAAACATGGGTTCCTTATCGTTATAATGCATCAGCTCTTTCTTACACATTAAATAATGGTGAGACATACAAAATAGGTGTGACTTTTTCCTCCAAAGATATTGAAATACAAAATAGTTATGCTATGATATCCGCCCGACTGTCGCCGAACTACTACCTAATGGGAATAATTTGCATACGGAATGAATTTGTTCACTTCGTAGATTTTTTAAAGGTGTGCAGTAGTATTGGTTAACAATAAAGTTTGAATACGGAAATAATTCGTTCGTTTAGTGTATTCGTTAATTATTCGTTAATTTAGTTCACGGAAGCGCAGTCCCACTCAATAAAAACTGCGGATAGCACATCTCTTACATTTCAATATCTTTGGATTCTTCCAAAGTACCCTTTCTAAAAATAATTTTTTTTTTGAAAATCGGTCATTTGTATGAAGAATTTTTAGGGAATTCGTGCGGCACACGGCAAAACTGAAACTTCCTGTAATTTTTCATACAAAAATCTAATTTAAAAAAACAAATAAAAATTTTCGGCTACAACAACATCAATAATGCCATTTTTTTCATATGAGCACTCTAGCACACCCAAAAGTCATGAGTCGCCACTGCTATTAGGTATGTAGATACCTACTTATATTTAAATTGTCCACAGGTTTTGGAAGAACGCTTCCTCTTTCAGGACAAAAATACTAATTTCGGTTGTGGTTCTGTCTGTAACTCAAGTTCAATGAACTCTAGAACTAGGATTTGCTTTGAATTTAACTGTCATTTTCAAAATTGTAACGGTTTGTTTGAAGAATTCAGACAAGTGGTAAAGTACATGTCTATACTTAATAGGTTATAGCCTATTCCATGATTTTAAGCGATCTGCGCTAGTATACAATAAATGATCAGATGCTTTCTAAAAGGTTATTATTAAGAAAAAATTAGGAAAAACTCCACGGAGCAAAAACGGTAACAACTTAACGTTAACACTTAAATATTTAAAACATTTCAGAGAAAATTCAAATGTCGCCTTTCAAAATTGCAGGAAAACCTGCCTTACATCCACACCCATAGATGGGTTTAATTTATTTACGACCTGAAGGATAAAGCCCATACGATTTTAAACCAAATGACGTCACAATATTTGTCAATCTCTCTACAATGCTGCAATGGTAGATGTTAGGGGGTTCGAATGACGTCAGGGGCGTTTTGATTAGTTGGTAATTCAACCAATTTTCACAATCGATTTACTAAATGCATAATCAGCCATATTTTAGTACAAAGAATTTTTTATCTCTTTATTATTAATAATCAAAATAGTAAGGAGGTCGTACCTATAATCAGCATATATGGCATTATAGGATGGGTGGAATTTATAAAAGAAACCATACCATGCAACATTACAAATTTACAAAGATAATATTCTAAATAAAACTGCACCATTTAAAAATAATACAAATTTCAAACAAATATGATTTCTCACAACTCCAAAATGTAAAAAAAACAATGGGGTAAATCAATTATAAACAACTTGGAGAATTTTTTTTAATTCATTTCTAGAAAGTGTGAAATATATTAATAATAATGTTTAAAATTTTAAATATCACCGTAAAACACACAGAAAATGTAAACTGAATATTCTACCATATAAATTAATACCTACCACACTAATAATAACACATCCCCCGTACACACAAGCCTAACTTTATTATTGTGGAAAATCTTATTATTAATCTAATTATAAAATCTTATCTTATTAAACAAGAAATTATTATTATGTACAATATGTACATGGAATGACAGAGACATAACAAAAACCACAAAGGTTAGACTCTTCCGGGCGTTGATTTTCCCCATATTTCTACTTGTTTTGTTAACTTGGACACTTGGAGCCAGAGAAAGAAAGCAGATAGAAGTACTTACAATTTACAATGTGGTGCTATAATCAGTATTCCACGCACTTTATTTTTTATTTTATTTTATTTTATATTTATTTTATTTTATTTTATTTGTTAGCGTTATAAACAGTCATTACAAGTTCATATATAACAGCCTTAGAGATATCTTATCATTGACCAATAAAATAACGACATAAAAATTTGAGACCATAATAAAAAGAAAAACAAGCAAAACAATATACGTATGTAATATAAACAGTTCTGAAAAAGTGCACCTACTCACTTAAATCTACAAAAATGTATTTTCAAGGGTAATACATACTGTAACATTTTTGAAGAGGTTATTTAATGCAAACTGCTGAAATCAAAAAAGAAAATGTAATGAAAATGAAAATGAAAAATGAAAAAGAAGGTTAAGGATAAGGAATTAATTAAACATTAAATTTTCCGTTGAATATTACTTTTTACGAATTTTATGAAGTTAGCAAGGTTCGTGTTAAACACGTCAATGTCTGTGCATAATCTATTGAAGGTGCTACAGCTTCTTCTTATAAACACATTTTAAAGATAATTAGCATTGCTCATAGGAATATAAAATATGTCTGGAGATCGAGTAACTCTTATTGGTCATCTGAAATTAATATTTTGTAATAGGTAAGGGCTATCAATAAAAATGTGGATTATCTTATAAAGCATTACTAGGTCTCTGATATCTCTGCGTTGATCAAGGGTTTTGAGGTTCATAGAGACATAATTTACATCATTTACATCATTTCGCATGCGAAAGGAAACATATTTCAAAAACTTTTTCTGGACTCTTTCTATATTTGATTTATATGTAGAACAATGAGGTTTCCATACTGTTGAAGCATACTCTAGGTGGCTTCTGACGTATGATATTTGTAGGTATCTAACCTGGAAGAGCTAGGCATCCACAATAGGCGTGTGTTTTATTGTAGTGTCTTATTTGTGGTATGCATATTAAGTAATTAACAGGTGATATATGTAGTGGGAAGGTGTGTGTGTGTAAGTATGTATGTATGTACGTATGTATGCGCGTTGAACAATTTATATTAGATATCGACATGATGCTCTTTTTTAAATTTGGGCAGTGAATCGAAGAAATTGTCAATATAAGAACTTAGACTAATATTATTGAACATATGAAGAGCACGATTGATTGGCGAATTAGATACCGCATTTGTCTTGTAATTAAGCGTGTAGAATAGTTCTGTATGGCGTGTACGTCTTAGTGGTATGTTAAAATTACTTAGGGAAAGAAGTTCGGTACAGTCAATGTTATTATTTTAAAAAAATTGTATAAATGTCAAATCAGCTATTATGTACCCGCCTTTGTTGCAAAGTTTGAAATGTGCATTCAAAGTTATTGTTGAATTTGAAGATAAGATATTTTATAAATTTGTTTTGAATATGTTCTATGCTATCTATGTATACTTTGTACTGCGGGTTCCAAATTGGCGAAGCATATTCCAGTGTTCTTCTCAATAATGCAAAATATAACATTACTACATTTACTACGCGGGTTACTGAAAACTTTACTTATACGAAGAACAAAACCAAGCATTTTATATGACCTGTGAACGATTGAGTCGATGTGCTTATTAAATATAAGTTTGCTGTTTGCTATCAAGTTAAACATCAAGTTCTTTACATTCCGTTTTAGAGATGACAGGTTCATTGTTGAGTGAATAAGAGTACTTAATTACAAGTTTATTTCTGGTGAATGTCATAGTATGATATTTGGAAACATTGATATCTAAACAGTTAACTTTGCAATACTTGCAAACCCCATAGCTATTAAAAATATATTTTTCCTGATTTGCTTGGCAAAACTTTCATATTAACCAGTTAGATAAATCCCGAGAAAGCTTTATATTTTTGATATAAAAAACGTTATAAGTTGAAAAGTAGATCAGCCACGCGATCCTTGGGGCGGTCCGGGGTTCGAACCCGGTGCCCGCTCCACACAGACGGAACCTCACCCGGGGGCACACGGAACTTCTACGAAAACAATAAAATATAGCGCCATTAAATGCTCATTTTCCAAAAAATCCGCGCACCTGCGGCGGAACCCTGAAAGGGAGAATATTATTTTTTAAATACTCGACTATTAGAAGGATTTCGACGATTTTATATGATTTGTGGTACTTAATGTTGTCTGGGGAACAACTAACTCTGATTTAAGAATTGGAGGTAATTGGTATGATATTTAACCTGACCTAACCCAAACGATTTTACCTAACCTAACCTAACATAAAGCAATAATCTTATTTGAATGAAAAAAAATCTGTAAAAAATGTGGTAACACTTCTATGTTTTATTAAAACACTGAAGTAAGCTAATAGAATTGTAAATACTTTTTTTGTACCCGGCAAGCTGCAATGCCACTTTAATAAAGAAATCGTTTCTCTCTGCGTGTCCTTTCCCATTCTTCCCCATTCTCCTTCCGTCCCCTCTTCCCATTACGCATCCTCTTTCCCCACCATCTCGCCTTCCCTCCCTGTCACCAAACTACATTGAAATATGTACACACATTCTTGAAACCACTCGCACTATACCTATTGTACATTTTTCATACTAATTTCATAATACCAGAGTTCACCATTATATATATAGAAACCTTCGCGGGTGTGCGCACAACAAATCACCAATATTTCATCGTATTAGGATGGTAAAGGAAATAATTTCATAACGCCAGAGCTCTCTATTATGTATAGAAACCATCGCGGGTATGCTTACATTAAATCACCAAAGTTTCCTCGTAATCGGATGATTAGTTTAGGAACGCATTAGGGACAAACAAAGAAACATTCATTTTTGTATATTAAGATGTTTAGGTGACATTAAAAAATAGTTGAATACTTTTGTAGCGCCATTTTTTGTGAAATATTACTTGCTGAAAAATAGATAGGTATACCTACTTTAAAAATTACATATTTTGCGGGCTGTGACAATGTTCCGATTTGTGGGCTTCATATTAAAATTACACAGGAAGAAATTATAAACTACCATTGTCGATTATAGATATTTTTTTAACAAAAATACTAGATAGGTATATTAAATGAAATTGTCCGAGCTACAAAGTTGAACCTTTTTTGAACATCTACTTATTTGCCACATACATTTTGTACCTTAAAAAAAACACACATCAAAATCAAATCTATGGAAAGAGAGCAATTTTAAAATTGCCTATTTTCATCTTCTAGGTGTAATCTCAACCAGTGATCCACGTGTGCCCAATTTAATTCATCCGTAATTTCATCCACATGTAAATTTAATTTCATTTGCGTGTAGATACAAAATAATTATAACCATGTAATTTATTTCTATTCAATTGCAACCTGACACCTATTTGATGGATAAATAGGCCACTTGCATCACATTTAAAAATAAAAATAAATCAGGTTCAGGAAAATATTCTAAGACATTCCGTTTTTTTTTTTTAATCGTATTTTTGAAACCCTGGCGATTTTTTGAAAATTTCGATCCGAAAATCAGACTATTTTTTATAAACCGGAAAGACGGGACATAATTTTATGGGTGCGAAAAAACGATAATTACATAGCCGAAAATCATTTTAAAAAGAACGTTTTCCATACGAATAGCAATAAATTGTACGGGGTTCTCTTCGTAACATCTGTAAAAACACTGCCATTTTTATAAAAAAATCAAACCAAAGGATAAGTTCGCATAGAACAAACAATAAATCTAGGGAACGTTAAACGCAAATTCAAAAATTCGTCGGAAATCAAAGTGTTACCATATAAAAAAAATTTATCAGTGTGGAATTTTACAAAATTAAGGGAACATAATCGGAGACGGGACATTTTCATGTAGTGACGTCACAAGCTCAAATAATGGATTTATTTATTTAAAAAAAAAAAAAAAAACTATACATTTCTAAACATTTTCGTATTCTTAGTAAAAAAATCTATCCACACGATTTTTTCCAAGTCGTTATGAAATCCATGCAAGTGTCGAGTATTTAAAAACTGTGAATAATATCTACTCGAGAATTATCGAGTATTTAAGTATTGTCGAGTATTTAATAATAAATATATAAATAAATATTTAAAGTAGATAAGCACAGAAGACCTAAATTTTATACTTTTGTGATCAGATACCTAGTTTTTTAGTACCTACACACATAGATTTCTTTCAATGATTTGTGTTTTAGGTGATACTTAAATGAATTCATAATCTACTCTTTCATAGACAGTGCGGGTTTAATTATTTTAGGGAAAAACGCTTTTTACAAGTTATGCTTTAAAATATGAAGATGAATTAATAGTTTGCGCCCGTACATACGCAATGTGAATATGAATAAATAGTTTTGTCCATAAACAAACTCAAATATTTCAAGAAATGCTAGCAAATGTTGGATTGAATTAACGATACAATATTGAATTAATTTTTTAGTCTTTCTTGAAAGATTTGAGTTTATTTATCGACAAAAATATTTATTCACATTCACAATGCGTTTATTCGTGCGCAAACAAAAAGTTTATAGCTGATGTAACATTTATACACAGAATTTTAAATAATAACATCGACTGTAACGAGCTTCTCTCCCTAATTAATTTTAACATACCCTTAAGACGTACACGCCATACAGAATTATTCCACACGCTTAATTATAAAACAAATTAATTCGCCAATTAACCGCGCTCTTCATATGTTAAATAATGTTTGTCTAAATTCTAATATCGACATTTTCTCCTATTCACTTCCCAAATTTAAAAAGAGCATCATGTCAGTAATGTAAATTGTTCAAGGCACATACATACATACATCACCACTTTTCACATCCACAACATACTCACACACACACACGCACACACCTACCCACAACGCACATCACCCGGTAAAAATTTAAAATAACAAGATACTTCAATGAAACCTATCATAGGTACCTAACTTGAAATATACTTATTAACTGTAAACTTTTTTCACCACTGTAAATAATGTACTGTTTGTTTCTGTTCAAAAATAAAATTAAAATAAATTAATCTTCTTATTTTAAAGCATAACTTGTAAACAGCATTTTCCCCTAAAATAAATATACTTACGCCATCTATGAAAGGGTACATTATGAAATCTTTTGAGTATACCTTAAAAAAATAATGTATTAACAAACCAACTTCTATCATTATTCCATACCAAAAAGCTGCCTTCTAAAAGAAGGGTAGATACAGTATAATTTAAATTTAATTGGGTTCTATACTGTCCATATCCAAAATATCCGCTTACACCACAGAATATTAATAAATTCTCAGTCCTTCCAAAGATTGATACAATATAAGTTTACAGTTCCCCGGGGGAACATTCAAATAATTACAATTTAAAATTGTATTATCACATCACTAACTCAAAGGAGAGACGGTGTTGTTCTTCGTTAAAGATGAAAAAAACAGGAAAAATTGTACAATAAATGGTCAGGAGGTTTAGCATTGACGATCGATCGATAAAACCCTTTATCAATACGATATTGACTAAATTCATAGTCTATTGGTCAGTTATCAATATTTGCGAGCATGGTCAACGATTGTTAACAGATATTACGACGACGATTTATAAATTTTAGCGCGGCCGCCATATTATCAGTTATGTTTCGGTTAACTATATAATTTTACACATATTTTGGAATTACGTCGTTCCGTACGCAAAATTACTGGCATATTTTTTAATGGACGGATTGATCTTACGAAGCTCTTAGAATAATAATAATAACGTAATATTTGTATAGCGCAGTTTTGTGACATTTCACTTCAAGTGCGCGCAATATGCAGCAAAGCCGGGGGCAAAAGCTAGTATACAATATGCAGTCGGTTTAGGGAAAATACCATATACCTATTTACACAAAATATAACCAAGTGTCCCCGAAAGTGTGTGCAGAGAGGATGTACCGAATAACAAAAGTATAAAACATATTTTCATTCAAATATATTGGAAAACTACTTCATTATTGTAAGCAATAATTATCAGCCTGAAAAACTCATCCACATTGAAAAAATCTTCCGGGAAAAGATTTTTTCAATGTAGATGAGTGTTTTAGGCTGATAATTATTGCTTATAATAATTGTTACCCTTTGTGCTATGCATAAAAATCTTGTCTTAAAAAAACGTTAGTTTATTAATTAAAAATAATAAAGGAAAACTACTTATATCTTACTAATAATATAAACGAGAAAGTTTGTATGGATGTATGTGTGTTTGCTACTCTTTCACGCAAAAACTATTAAATGGATTTTAATGAAACTTTGCAATAAAATAGCTCAAACATCAGAATATATATAGAGGCTTTATATAATTGTAAGCTCTGGCGTTATTAAATTTGTATAAATGAGAATGTTTGTATTTCATATATTTTAGCGGCAGGGAGGAAAGGCAGGGGGAAGGGGAATGGTGGAGGTGGGGTTTGCGGAGAGGGAAAACACGAGGGAGTGGGAAGTCGGGGAAGGTGGAAGGGAACGGGGACGCACGGGAAAGGACATGAAGGGAAAATGAATCTATTTCTTTAAATGGCGTTGCAACGCCATGTCCGGGGACAGCTAGTAATAAATAAAATATAAATATCTCAGCTTGTAATATTCGGAATCCTGCGAAAGCATACACTCCTTATTATTACACTATTAAAAAAACCTATAATGGTTACATAAAAATTTCAATAAAAGCAAAATAAGGACACGCATAAAAAAATCAAAACTGTAAATAAATTCGTTAAAGGTATTTCGAAGTCGATTTATGTTTAAAATTGGTAAATAATGTAGGTTCCAAAAGTTATTTTCTTTTTAATAATTTTTTTTTTGGGAGATCAACTTATATTAAAAAAAGCTGTCAGTTGGCCAGTTATCTTCTTGACGCGGGTTAACCATTCTTCTTCTGGCACCCTCTCTTATCGGGGGTTGGCTCTCATCAGGGGAATCTTCCATCTGCAGGCTGCAGCCCGGAAAAACTCATCTGAACTGCTCTCGAACTAGTCACGTAGATTTTGCATCCATAAATTTTATAATTTATTAAACATTACATTCTTCAACACAATCATTCGTTCCTTACCTCAAACATCCCCAATAAATCGACAATAAATTCCCCGATCAGCTCTAAGTAAACCCACTAACAAGCAGCCAATAATAATATAACTCGACCTTCAGATCTCCATTAAATTAGTAGGTGTAGATTCCATTAACCCAGATCCGGGCTAATTTATTGAGATTCCGTCTATCGCGCGAATCACGGCAACTCTTACTTTCCCGTCGTTTGGGGTAAGTCGACCACATGGCCACACGGGTGTAAGTGCCCGCACTTGGACGGGTAATTGACGACAACTAAATTGCGCTACTAAATTGTTCCAAATTGGTGCTGAGTTTCTACTCGCCGCTAGATGGCAGTAGTGTGAGATTTTTAAAATATCTAAGATCTGAATCATAAACAGGAGGATTTTTTTTGGTTATTCACGGGCAAAAATATCATCGTGTTTAATCTTTGGGTTACTATGCCGTGTTGGGTTTCTTCCTTATTTAGCCAACATTCGGAGAGCATTATAGATTACAGTGCTCGTCGTCAGGCAGACGTTGGATGCCCATAGACAGGGCCTCTGAGAGAGAGAGTTCAGGGAAGTATAAATCACCTGGCCCGAGGTTTATGAAGAACCCGAGCATGTTACTAAATGATAAATAAATTTTAAAAATGTGTGCAACTCACACGCGGTAGAAAACTAAAGTAGACTCATTCTCTCGCAGGCTAAATCCTAAAGGTGTATGTGTTTTTCTCTTTTTAGTGTCGTTATTTTTCATTTCATCGAGTTTCAAATCACAACGGTGCTAAAGAAGTTTTCACTTCCAAAAATTTTCATGAAAACGGCGCTGAACATTATTAGTAAGTACATTATTTTATGCGTGAAATAAAATTTATTAATGTGACAAGGCATAAATATCATATTTGGGGTTACTGTGAAAATGCTTCACATCGAGGTCATAGGATTCGTAAAATAATATGTCAAATTTTCCTCAGGGGGCCTCGGATGGGCTCCCGGCTATGTGCCAAAATATTGCTCATTGGGGACACAGGATATTATTATAAGCGGAAAATGTTGCTTGTGCACTGATGGAGGACTTAGCTACTAAAGAATTAAACTTGCAGTTCCATGACGACTCAGGACAGTGACAAACAAAAAAAAACTTTTAAAAAGTGATATAAACTCATCAAAAGTGATGAAAAACAACTTATAAACCTAATCAATTCTATTTAACTTATTTTTATCGCTTTTCATGAATTTATAATATCACTTTTCAAAAGGGTATTGATTTACCCCTTTTCTGAGTTGTCCAGTTACAGTTTTTACCCTTTTCTGAGTTGTCCTGTTTACATTCAATTCATTGTCATTATAGGTACACAAAATATTCCTAGTGTTGATTTACGCCGTTCCTGAGTTGTCTAATTTACATATAAGTAATTCTCTGTCAATAGATATCTACACAAAATATCTGGACTTAATAATTATTAATAATAATAATAAAAAATTGCTAAGGTACCATTTTTTAATTTACATGAATACCGCACGAGAGTCCAATTGCTGTTAACCGTTTGGAAACAGTGAGACTATGGCATCCTCAATTGGGGTATCTTGTTAGGCTGATGGTAGGTACTGTAGAGGGGAAGGAAATTCATATCTGGTCACCAAACACGGCTAAAGCCATTTCAAGTCCAAGCAATGTTTTAATTCTGAATGATTATCTTACACCAGGGCGATACTGAGAGTATCTTCCACTCTGCTAGGTATATTTATTATTAACAAATTTATCATTTCCAACGTCGGTATGACCGATGATTAACTACTAACAGCAGTCGGGATTTTTTGAAGTAAAACTTCTTAAGTAGCGTTGTGATTTGAAACTCGATGAAATGAAAAATAGCGACACTAAAAAGACACAAACACATAGGATAGAAAGACACAAACTATAGGATTTAGCCTGCGAGAGAATGAGATACTATAATCGGTCTCCTCTTGGTGCGGTACTTCGTAGCCTCCCCGCTCTTGTCTACTTTAGTTCACACGCGGTAGAAGTAAAACCTTCACCCACACAATCTCAACCAATGCCTTGAAAAGTGAGCGCATAATCAAAGCGGCCAATGCGCGCAGCTTGACAGAGCGAGACGCTTCGTAGGTATTGTACGTAGGTAAGGTTTCATTCTCTGGCAGGCTAAATCATATAGATGTATGTGTTTGTCTCTTTTTAGTGTCACGCGTTTCCATTTCAACGAGTTTCAAATCACAACAGGCTAAAGAAGTTTCACTTCAATAATAGTATATTAAAATATAAGTGGATAAACAGGTCTTTAAAACACGCGCGATTTTTCGAGCACGACGGCGTAGCCGAGTGCTCGAAATAAAGCAAGTGTTTTAAAGACCAGTTATCCACGAATATTTTACGCTATTTTTTTTTATTGGTACACTTTGAAAACATAAATATTGATATTATTATTAAAAATTTGGAAATAAAACTATTAATGAATTCGTGATGTGACATCACAATATCTTGTTGTCATGGAAATGAAAAACACGAACATTAATTTGCAATCTGTCACATTTGACGTTTTAAATATTCCTGTCAGATTTATAGTTAAAAGTTGACATTTTGACTTCACATTTTGTTGATTTGTTGATGTTGCCATGGTAACTTTAAAAAACGCGCGTTCCATAAAGTGCGATTTAAACACGCTAGAGCGTACTTTAAATGAGTAAAAAAGGGCACCAATAAAAAAAAGTATATTATCTGATTTTGGATTAAAAATATGCGCTCGGAATCTAACTTGATTCAACATAGAAACATGAATATTTACGATGTTTACTGCCATCTACCGGCGAGTAGCGTCAACGAAATTATTTAGATTGGAGAGCAATTTGCTCTAATGATAACATGCAATCATTATTAAACACAAGCCGCTCTCGTTGGTAATTTAATAACATTGTTATTGTTGTGTTATTTATTATGTGCTATCGCGTCGAGGTGCGTTCAGATCGGGCCCATTATAACAAACATAGCGCTATTATATGGTGTGATTTAGTGCTAGAACATGTGTTGTGTCATGTTATATCTGACAGATAACAGCTATCGGTGACTTATTGGGTATTGTGTGATATCGCTGAAAGATAGTCACGTTTTATAGGCTAGTTAATATTAATGCTATCTAGGAGTTAACCGTGTAAAATCATAACTAGCTAGTATTAATTTGTCAGTAAATAATGTCGCATTTCACAACTATAATAATGGCAATTGGTTATTAACAACTTACTAACAATGACGCCGTTTATCCAGGAGGATAGACCGCCACATTACTCTTTCTTGACACACGCTCCTTTCTTCATTAAAATTACTTAATTCTATGGTTAAATTATTTGTTCAAAAACATATTTTTTCACAGAGACAAAACATATCGTAGTTGTATCGGAATTTAACAATATTACCGGTGCAGGCCTTATTATGGTACAAAATATTGATTCAGCATATATCTGAGTCTGGTTATAACAGGAAAGTGGAACATGAACATAATACAAGGTTCACAAAAAATAAAGGAATGCTTGTTCCAAAATATAACAATAACTACGGACGGCGAACCCTGGAATATAACGTTCCAAAAATATTTAACATGTTTCAAAGTAATATTAGAAAATGCGATTCTACAAATAGATTTGAGATAAATGCTTAAACAATGGTTACTAAACTGAGATAGTTAGTTTGTATTTTATACCCCCCAAACGAATACCAAAACAATGCAAACGCACAGCAGTTTCATTAGACCTCGTACTTTCAATATTTTACCGAAAATTATTCAGGTTGCAACTAAACTTCCCCAATACCTAAAAGATTTAAAAATATGGCTTAACGATACAGATGTTGAAACTTTATTTTTGTAATTTACATCACTTTAATTTTTTCACATTAACTTTACACTTACTATTACACTGTTAACTACTGTATACCCTTTTTGTACAAACTATTTAGACAAATTTTAATTATGTTTTTGCTTAATACCTACTGTCCTGTTTTTCCTAGGTACAACAAAATATTATTTTAACTATATTACCCACGCACAGGTTGCGCCTTAGTGGGTCCCATTACTCTTATGATTTTCAAAATATGTATGTATAAAATGTAAAATTGGGAAAAATAAAGGTTAAAAACAAAAATTTAAAATTCATGTGTATTAATTGTGACAATATGTAGGTATAGTTATGGTATCTATTAATATTATATATCTACGTATGTTTAAATTCTAATTGAACATTAATTAACATCCTGTTGACAAACTGCTTTATTGCGGTTTAACGGGATTGTATCTTGAAAACCAGTAAAAAAAATAAAAATAAAATAGCACTTAGGTATATTATTCTTACTCTTCCTAGGACCCGACTCGACCCGGTCGCACCATGCTTCCTCGAGCGTCCCTGACTTCTTAGTTCACTTTCGCGTCATGTATTCGGTGCTTCTTACGATCCCAACGATCTACAAGTCCATTTCTTAATCTTATTCACTACGCTTGCAACACTAACTTGCGGATTCATGGGGTGAGGTCTGACCGGATCTTGGCGGCGGATGCATCTGCCCACCAACTGCGTGGCAGGCCCTGTGCGGAGAGATTGGTTGAGAGAGACCTTTTGACCTCTCCAGCAGGACTCTCTAGGAACAACGAGGGATAGATTCATAGGTCCGTCACTCCTGGACACACTGATCCCCAGATTCCTTCCCACCCCTCATACCCTTTTCCTTCCCAAAACTTCCTCTCCTTCCTTTCCTAAAAAAGACCCTCCACACAGGATTCCCAAAGATGGCATAGGCCCTGAGGAGAATTATTTTCCTCAGGACCTTCTGTGTGGAGCCAACGTAAAAAGTCAGTATTATATTTTCTCCGCAATTACCTATACCATGATCATACACGATTCTATCACAAATACGCCTCAGGGATCTCATTTCTACAGCGAAAGATAGAGTAATTAATTAATTTTTTTATTGTTTGAGGAAAGTAATTTTCCTCGGGGCCTATGCTAACTTTTTGGATGCTACGATGATAGGTGTATAAGATTATATATTATATGGTTTCAATGTCCTTCAACAGATATCGTTAGTATAGTTATATATTGTTTTGAGGTGTCTCAACAGATTTCAGTTAAATAGTAACTTAGAAGAGGGGCGGCTGTCGCCGTTCGCTTCTAATGCACGAACGGTCACGGAAATAGCCGATGATATACGACCGACAGCTGGGCTCCCTCAGTGAATTACGCAGAGCATCCAATAGAATGGGCGTTCGGTCTAGGTAAATATTCATTGCGAACAATAACGTAAATATCTAACTTGTAATCTCGACAAACATCGATCTTTATTGCAAATTTCCGAACACATGTCAAGTAATCTCGATCACTGAGATTGCAGAACATTACACTATGTTAAATGTGGGATGACATTTCAAAAAACGTTCGAAAATTACATTGATGAGTTCTTGTAAAATATCCATATAAAAACAAAGCAATTTTTTTTTGCAATTGTTTTCTGTTTACCAGATAAGTAATAATATATATTTTTATTCGTGTATTTTACATGAAACTATCGTAAGATAGATTTTCCAGAATAGCTATTAATAACAAAAAAAAATTAAAAATCCCATTTAGAAACAATAGAGAAGTCCAGTCCATTTTTTTATTTTTTTTTATGAAAAATGACCTTCTAACTTAAATTACTGCATATTTTTATTTTTTTTTTAGAGTTAGTTTTAATAGTTAAAATAATTTTCAAAGTTTTAATTTTTGGAGATCCCTCGAAAACACCCATATCTATGGTGAATTTTGTGACGTCATCTACTAAAATAACGATTCACTATTTTATGATTGTTATGTTGGTTTTCTTGAATCTCACATAGATTTGCGCAGGCGCGCGGCCATCTTGTTTATTATAACGCGTTGATTGGCTAATGGCTTATTTATTGCAAATGGCGAAATCAAATTCTTTGCAAAACAATGAATGACGTTGATGAATTTTACTTGCAGTTTAATGTTTTTGATGATAATTTTCGTTTAAATGATTAATTCACTGTGATATTAGTGTAATTCAACATAAGTACCAATGCTGCCTTTACTTTTTTTCAGTTTTAGTCCTTAAATAATGTTTTGTTAGTGATTTAGTTTCGTTCGGTTTTTAGGTTACTGACATTACATAATCAAAGGTTACTTCTCTATAATTTTTATGACTTTTCCGCGTGAATTTAATAAAACTTCCATAAAAGTAATATTATTTAATAATGTAAAAGCCTTATGCATATGTAAATAAATACAAATTCGAGAAATCAACGCATTAATTGCGTAAAACCGAGTCCAAGATGTCGGATTTTTTCAGTTATTTTTTCGGAATTATTAAAATATTTTTTTATCCTTTTTAATTGTATGAACGAGATAAAAAGTGAAGTGACAGTTTTATTCCAAATTC
The DNA here is from genome assembly GCA_917563855.2 of Limnephilus lunatus. Classification (NCBI taxonomy): domain Eukaryota; kingdom Metazoa; phylum Arthropoda; class Insecta; order Trichoptera; family Limnephilidae; genus Limnephilus; species Limnephilus lunatus. The sequence continues at coordinate 26,386,805 of OU830596.1, forward strand.
ATAAAGTAAGAGGACTGTATTTTTTAAATTTTGAATTTTCCTAATTTTTTCGACCATTTAATAGAATATGTTTACAGTCGGCTGTTTTTTTTAAATTTTTTCATTTTGAAACTTAAAATACTGCATTTTTCAAACACAATCGTATATGTCAGATACAAAAATCTAAAAGGCAATTCTATTAAGTTTCTATAAAGGTATATGCTTTTACGACATCTTCAAAAATAAGAAACATATAGAACATTCGCTTGTGTCATACCTATATTCCCATATAAATGACGTACAGCATAAATAAACCAGTCATTACCGTGATTCCCATCGTGACGTCACCACAGAGCATTACACAGCATACCAACTTAACGCTGTGTTTTAACGAGAATATTAAAAATGCACTTTTTAATATATTTTTAAAAAATGTACGTTTAATATTATTAAATAAAAGTTATATATTCAGAATCAGCGTTTATTGGTCTATATGAACATATTTTTTTAAAGCCATAATATTTTTCACTGGAGTTCCTTATTGTCAAAAAATATATTAGTACAAATGTAAATTGATTTTATTATTTTTACACAAATCTGAATACATACACAACGTGTTCAAACGAGTTTTAAAAGAAATAATGACCTTGATACTCTTTTAAAAAAGTAAAATATTTTTATATCCTTCATTGACAGCTGCAGAAAGTGACCAACGATTGTCATAGAACATTCATTTTAAAGCATTCAGAGAAGCTACAATGATGAAATAAAAAGTAGCTCCCATACATACAGTTTTATTATACATAAGGGATAAAATCGAATTTAAAAATAAATAAAATATTTTTTGAGCCACAGATGAGATGTTAGAGACTTTGGTGGGTAAATATATTCGAACAACAATTTTAACCATTGTTTAAAATTGGCTGAATATATCCATTTTACAACTCGGTGCTTGATTTTTAAATAATTACCTTAAAAATCTCACTTTTTTTCTTACGAAAGTGGAACAGAAAAATAATTATTTCGAGTCGAGTCTTTAACTAATTTAAGCCTGCATAATTTAGTTAATAGCATTTAAATGTTTTCTTAAAACATTTCTGATTTAAATAGTCTAATTAAATACTTAAATGTTCGTTAAAAACCATCGAAAGTACCCATGTATGATGTATGATGTTAACAATGTAGATTTTACGTTAATAACACCTTTTAAAAATTACTAAATTAGCTCTGTTTATCGTAATATTATGTTTTTCCAATTTGTGGGGCGGGCATAAGTACCGCCGCCTCGGGAACCATGTATTGGATAACTAACACACCTGCCATAGGTCACCCCAAGTGGTTCACTACGTTTGGTGACTTAGAAAATGAGCCCGACTTCACGAGGTTAGGTTGTCTAGGTCTTGGTGCCAATTGCGTTTGTTTGCCCACCCACTGTGTGGCGGACCGAATCGAGAGAGATTGGTTGGGGGAGACCTAACCTAGACTTCTCCAGCAGGGCTCGCCTTGCACTGCAGTTGGAGGGATGGATTCGTATGTTCGTCACTCTTGCACTCTCAGGTTAAAAGGGCCCCTCCAAATAGCATCCCCAAAGATGAAATAGGCCCTAAGGTTTTTTTTCTCAGAACTCCTGTGTGGAGCTATTATAAATAAAAAGTTTCTCGTTGTACATAATATGACAAAAATACATATTTAAAAAAAAATTATTTATTTGTTTATCTTAAAATTGCTACATCTTATAATATTACTGGTCTTCCATTAAAAGCATTAGCTTGTGGATGGAAGAAGAGTTTACATTTCATATATGTACAAATACAGTCACGTGTACAGTTAATACAATGCAGTTAGTGCAGTTAATACATTTCATATATGTACAATTACTATTTACTATAGTCATGTATTTCAATATACAGGTGCAGTTAATACAGACACATGGCAATCAGATATATGTTGAAAGGAAATTTATAATTCTAACGATATATACATTCCCTATTATGATAAACCTGACGATATGTGACTTCCTCCCACCACAGTCATTGTTAGCGGAAAATGTTACTTGTGCAGTGACGGAGGACTTAGCTAGCAAGGTACTGAACCCGGAACAACGCATTTGTCCGTTCGGCTGCGGTTAAATTACACACGCTCAGAAAAAATCCTGTTGAAATTTCCTTGTTCTATGATAAACAATGCGTAAGAAAAGAGTTAATGTTTTTTAAAGGCCTTTACGGAATCAACCTGTAAAAAGCAACTCTCAAATACCTTTTCCAACGTTTCCAAAAGCTTCTTCTCAAGTCTCGTCAAGTATTTTTAAATCCCTCCCGAAAAGAGGCGGGGATTCCGATTTCGAATTGTTCCAGAACTAGTGGATCACCTTAAGGGAAAATACTAACAAGTTTTTTGAAGCGGCAAAATTTTCTAACTGTGAGTTTACGCATGAAATTTGAAAAAGTTTTTTTGTTTGGATTTTTGCTTGCATCGTTATTTCCATCAGGAAATGTGGAGCTTTGGAGGTTATACATTTTGTCAAATATTAAAGAGTGGAAGATACTCTCGGTATCGCCCTGGTGTAAGACGACCATTCAGAATTGAAACATCGCTTGAAATGGCTTTAGTCAAAATGGCGAGCTTGGTAACCAGATCTGAATAGCCAGGATCTTTCCCACCTTTCTCCTCCCCATCTCATTCCCCTCCCTACTACCTTCAGCATCAGAACTTATCCCGATTATTGAGGATGCTATAGTCTCATTGGTTCCAGCCGGATTGGAGCAGTTGGGACTCTTGAGCGGTATTCACATAAAAATAAAAATAGTGTATATTTTAAAATTAATTAGATTTATATAAAACTGTGTAAATCTCGGGCAAAGCCGTGCAATGAAAATATTTTTTGGGAATTTTTTTCATTTTCTTAATATTTTTCATATTGGCATTTTTTTATTGAATTTTTCAACGTTTTAATTGTGGACAAAAAAAGTTATTGCGTAAGTAACAACCTACCCACTGAAAAAATAGGCAAATACCTAGGGGCAAAATATGCAAGTACCTAGGGGGGAAATAGACAAATACCTAGGGGTGAAATAGGCAAATACCTAGGGGCAAAATAGGCAAATACCTAGGGGGGAATTAAACAAATACCTAGGGGTGAAATAGACAAATACCTAGGGGCAAAATAGGCAAATACCTAGGGGGGAGATAGTTATTTATTCATTATTATAAAAGAAAGGTGGGTAGATACGTACCTACCTACTAAAAATGCATATACCTAGGGAGAAAATAGACAAATACCTAGGGGGGAGAGAGTTATTTATTCATTATTATAAAAGAAAGGTGGGTAGATACGTACCTACCTACTAAAAATGCATATACTAATATTATGATTTCTGCAAAAATAAAAATAAAATGTAAGCCTGATTCATGGTCCGTTTTTCAATTTGACTATTTAGATCAAAGGTTCCCAATAATTTATTAGAGAGTCAACGACATTCCCAATCTGGTTATGTTGTGAAGCTGGTGGGAGTGGGGTGGGAAGGGGATGAGTGAGGCGAAGGTTGGAAATACCTGACCATTCAGATGTCATCACTAAACACGGCTAAAGCCGCTTATTATTCGTAACAGAGAACGCCGGTGTTTTAAAATTATAAACGACAAAAAACATAGAAAATATTTTATGAGACCATTCAAAAACTCTTCTGTATTTATCTACATGTGGTTTGGGAACACCTTTTTATTGTCATCAATTACATTACATTTTAATTACTTAAAATATACAGGTAGTTATACAAAATTTAATGGAAACGGGTAAATATTAAATTTCCCTCAAACATGTTTTCTTTTATTGTATGTAAATATTTTTCTGTTTGTCGAAGTGGAATTTGAGAATGTCCACTCATACGCACATGAAATTAAACAAATTAAACGTATGTCTACTTCGTTAGTTAATAACCATTTAATAACAGTTATAAAATTTAATAAGTATTTTGTACTGCTAATTGAAGTTAATGCGATAATAGCTGCCTCTATGGCTTCGTTACGTTAACTAGATGGAGGTACCCACTTCAAAATAATATAATCCTGTTGAATTAAGACTATTCATAGGCAGGGCAGGATTTGGCAGTTACCTGAATAAGTTGTAGCTTGGGGCGGCATACCTACTCTAAGGGGCCCCAAGGTATGAACTGTAATTTCTTTGTAAATGGTGAATTATCGCTGTGTAGGATTTTCATCGTATCTAGATCAATTGACCGTATATTTTTTAGAAGATAAACAAAAATTTTAACAAAACAAAAAACGACTTAAAAAAATGCACTAAAAAGTAAAAAATTTAATTCGTACGATTGTTATTTTTGGAGTCGGTGTCAGCCAAGGTAACTACATACATAGGTGAGATCTGGAGATCTTGGCTGACACCGACTCCAATAATTACAATCGTACAAAATTATTGTTTTACTTTTTAGTGCATTTTTTAAGTCGTTTTTTGTTTTGTTAAAAATTTTGTTTATTTTTTGATTTTTAGTGACGAGCGTGCGTAAAGAAGTTTTACTTCAAAGAAAGAATCATCGAAATCTGTTGGCGTAATATTGAGTTATTCGTTCATTTGTCGCGCACATACTTATTGCAAATTTAAGACATATATGGTTTTCTCATGGATCCCATTGTCAGAACTGGACCAAATTAAAATGGGACCACACGGAAAGCACCAGCTTTCTAATAAAAAAAAACATCAATATCAGTTCACCCAATCGAAAGTTCTGAGGTAACAAACATACAAAAAAAAGTAAAAATAAAAATTTTAAATGGTCCATTTGAGAACCTCCTCATTTACGAAGTCGTTTAAAAATTGTGTTATCTGTGTTCTATTTGATTCATGAGTTATAAGGAGGTACGATGTGTACGGTGGATATATCGGTTCCATAACCGTTGTATTTATATATATATAGTCCACGTTAACCTTTTATCTTTATTTCGCATTTTATTAATTATTTAATTTCTTTTCTACTTCTCTCATTTCCTTAATTTTTATTAATTTTTTCCTTTTTATTTCTGTCGTTTCTTTATTATTTTTTTTTCAGTTCCTTAGTTTTTTTATTTCTTCGAATGTCCTTATAATTTAAGATCCTATCAAAACGGTGGTTTCAAAAATTCCCCCATTTTTCCAAAAAAGAAATTCCCTCACTTATTCGAATGAGAATCGGAAATGCTCCGTTCCTTCTCACCTTTTTTAAATTCACGTCCTTGACTCCCCAGATTGTACATTCTGTGGTCTAGATGTTAGAACTTTAGATCACACATTTTTTGTTGTCCCTCTTTAAATAAATATCCTCTCTTCTATCAAGCATTATCTAAAATTGCCTCCCCTCCATTCAACATTTCATCTCTTCTAAGTCTGAACTCGACTCCAATCTGCCATATAATTCTGAAATTTGCTCATTTAAATAAAATTAATATACAAATTCACCTTTCCTATTTCTGTAATTTTAAATGATGGCCTACAACACCCTTCAAGGGTGAAAGCCAGATTTTTTTTAAATCATAGCTTTGTGAGGTGGTTTACATATATATTTGTGAGGTGGTTTATATGTATATAAGATCTATTTTTGGTTTTTAATAATTAAATAAATAGATTATTGTCCCAAAAGCATTGGGAATTTCATATTTTATTTGTGCTCTGGTGTGTTTTTACATTTTTATTTTTATTTTGCTTTTCTGTAAAATTTCTAAAATGTTAGAATGCGTATATACACGCGAGCCGAACCACTAATTATGAAACCACACTTACGGTAGCTTCGTTCCTTTCTCAAAATTCGCTCGGTTCGCGCTTATGTTGCATATGTATACGCAGCATTAAGTAACTGCCAACCGTAAGTTCCGTCTAAGGTTAGGGTTTCAAACTCCATCATATTTACAGGCCATCAAGTCGATGCTCAGCGCCATTTAAAATTTTCGAAATTTGAACGATCCCAGCCAAAAATCAGTTCTCGGCCCGTCTCGGTTTGTTGATCAAATAGCTGACGAACTACAAGACCTAAATACTTCAGAATTTTATGATTATTTCAGAACGTTCATCTCCCTAACATAAAAACATCTAACAGGGCATACATTAATTACGTAAGCTCAAAAGAAGGGGGGGGGGGGGTCCAGCAAAATCTCACGTTACTTGAAATGAATATATGAAATTGCCCAAATTTAACTCACCAAGGGGGGGGGGGGGGGGTGGGGGTCTAGATTAGAAGAAAAACTGCTCACGTAATTAATGTATGCCCCCTAATTATAGCTTAAAAACCTAATATTATAATCGTATAAAGTAATTAGAATGGCCGGTTAGTAGCCGAGTGAACAAATGCGTTGGGTTCCCACCCAGGCGCCAAGGGATTCAATCCTCTGTTAGCTGCAAGTCCTCCATCATTGCACAAGCAATATTTTCTGGAATTCTAGTATTGTCAGTTGTTACCGAGTGTTCGTTTCTCAAAATTAAATAAAAGATTGACACAAAATTAAATTTTATTACAGTTAATGCCATTTTTGTATAGGTGCACCTTTCTTCTTATTACGATCCATAATGATATTGTTAGTTGGAATATAAATTGGAAAATTAAGTTAGTCGCGCGGAGCGGACACGGTGAAGAGGCGTGTGGAGGCGCCGAAACGCCAGCAATTTGCATGCAATATTTATGTAAAACAATCATCGTTTGTATTGACATTTCAATGCAATTGTCGACGATTTCAAATTGACTGCAATTCTCGTAATAATCCTATTATCTCGTGTGTTCTTCGCTGCTTTGTTGGATGCATTTTGTGTGTTGTGGATATATTAGATTGGAGGATTGCTTGTTTTTGTAAGACATGATCGGAAGTTAGGATCCACGAAAATCTTTTTTATGTGAAAAACGCTCCAAGATCACAACGGTCTGGAGCCAGTGAGATTACGGCTTTCATGAAGCCGACATCAACTGTGATCAACTGTGAACAGATGTATGTGTTTGTCTCTTTTTAGTGTCGCTATTTTTCGTTTCATTGAGTTTTAAATCACAATTTTACTTAAGAAATTTTCACTTCAAATAGTATCAACAGTAAAAACAGTAAATAATATTTTAACCCTAGAAGTCCAATCTAGGTCATTTTTACCTATACGCGAACAAATATCTGCTTTCTCTTTCGCACACTTTTTTCGATTGCCCTGATTGATCGAACCAACTTAGTACCCGCCAAGAGCCCACAGGAGACGGCGGTGTTGCCTTGGTAAGTCCCTTTATATTGGAGTTATTGTACTATTGAAGGTCAATTTGACCTATTTTTAGGCTTTTTGTAATTTGATGATGTGTGTGAAAAGTGTTCATAAAGAAAAAATTATTATATGAAACTGTTTAATTGTTACAAAACATTTATTGGTTAGTAGAAAAAAGATAATTTTGTTTTTTTAAACATTTTTAGTTTAAAAGAAGCAAACCGAAAGGAACTCATTTTGTTCCAAATTTTTGTATTAATTAGTAAAAGTTGTTTTTTGAAAGCCTAATAAATAAACATTTTTCTAATTATGCGTTTTTTCATTTCCTAAATAGGTAATACTAATAAATAATGATAAAAAATAATAAATTACACAGAATAAACTATGTTACAAGTGTAGATATTTATTAATGTAGGTAAATTTGACCTATGATTGGGCTTTTTAGATAGCAAAATATGATTGGGCTTCTAGGGTTTTAAATGAAAACAAATAACTTTGTAAAAAAACCACCGTATTATTAACATGTTTCGAAAACTAAGTTTTCTTCGTCGGGAAAAGGTTAATATGCATCTCATTTATGTATCTTATATTAATCTTATTATTATTATCTCTCTCTCTTAATATTATCCTGACGAAGAAAATTTAGTTTTCTAAACATGTTGATAATATTGATGATATATTGGTGTTTTTACAAAGTTATTTGTTTTTACTTAATTTAAAAATGACGAAGTCTATTTGCAAAGTTTTAAGAAAAATATTTTATTTGTATTTTCGATTCGCCTGTACTTATTTGGCAGAAGGGTTTGTTGCCTTGTTGGGAAATGTCATTAGTAATATGCACTAAATAAGTTGTCGATATTGTTGTCGTGGCTCCCATTATGTTGTGGTTATGCCATAACTATTTATTTACACGAGTACAGCGGGATCTAAGTGGGACGCATCATTTTATTATGAAATTCATCGCTTCCCGGGGTAATTGCATTGGTACCGGGTGGTTCTACAAGCAAACACTATTTTTAAGTTTCAGTGAAATTCTCAATATGTATATGTGTCGATACATATCAAACTCTCCAAAGTCCACTACCAACATTTTTTTTGTTTTTTTTGCGTATTCGATTCAGCAAAAAAAAACAAATCTTTTGCTTTAGATCGATCTCACCGAAGTCCACGGCTTCCCAAAGAAATTAAGGGTGAAAGTTGACAGATTTTTCAATCCAACCTAAGTCCATACCCGCTTCAAATCATATAAGCCAAAGTCCATTACAGCCAACCACACGTCTTCACCCTGTCATGGCCGCCATTATTGTTTGTTCAAACTCACCCAAGTCCTATATCTTTCATTCAAACACACCTAAGTCCAGTAAATCTGTTTCAATATCGACTAAGTACATATGTATTATATAAAATGCGCCTAAGTCCATTAAAAAATTCAGAGAAAATGCATATTTACTTCAAGAAATTTATTTCGATTTTTATTTTTCTGTGTTCCCAGGTACAATATTCATAACATAAAGTAATATTCACAAGTTTTTACCAACTAAAAGTTGAAACTAGAAAAAATCGTCATTATCCGAAAAATGTTTGAACAGGACTAATGAGCGTAATACACGAGCCCGATTTTCAGCCCGATTCCAATTAAGAGACAAAAGTCAACATTTTTCGCTTTACGCGATCGCTGTTTTCAACTCTATGTTTATACCTACGATTTCAGTAGGCATCACAACAAACAGTATGGTTCATGTGTTGTTTGCAGTGATGACAATTGAAATCCTAGATATGAAAATAGAGGTGAAAATAGCGATCGCGCAAATCGAAAAATGTTGACTTTTGTCTCTAATTGGAATCGGGCTGAAAATCGGGCTCGTGTATTACGCTATTATTACGCTCATAATAGCGTAATACACGAGCCCGATTTTCAGTTCGTTGGATATGTGTCAACGTCGACTCATATATGTATAAGAATTATTAGAAATTGTTAAAAGGTTTAAAAAAAGTATAAAAAATCGTAAAATAAATACATAATTTCATAAACACCTTTTTTGGTAAGTAGGTACTTACCTACTTTAAAAATAAATCATATACACACAATGACGTTATATAAATAGACTCACCATAGTCTCACATACTCACAATATAATGTGGAAAGCAAGCAACACTCTTTTGTTTTCAGCGGTTTTTGGTATAATTTCTAAATTCAAAACTTTATTCCCGTGTGATAAAGATAGACAATCAAAGAATGTACGTGTGTGAATGTCATAGATATATGGTAGGGCGGCTTATTAATTTCTTCTCCGAATAATGCTTTCACATCACGGGTGTGACCTATAGGTGTGACTGAGATAACAAGATACTCTCACTCGGTTACACAATGGACAGGGAAGGGTAAAGAATACAATGACGTATTATTATAAAATTAATTGTAATAATTATAATAATTGATAATAATAAGTAATTTGCGTGTACTTACAAATGAAGTGTTATTCCTTCGCCTTTACGACTATTTGCATGTAATTGAAGCATTTTCTCATCACACAGGAGGGCATTTTGGCGCCTTGCAATGCAATTTACTTACTGGTAAGACACGACCTCACTCGACGCGTAGCAGTTTAGTACCTACTAAAGTACTAGAAATAGACACAGCTACAATCGTCTTGTGTTTGGCTTCCCACTTTGAGATTTCTACCCCGCGTCCAGTATTAATGTCATTGTATACACATAGAAATGCTAGCATCTAAATCTAGATTTCAAAATATCAATACAATAGGCAATCTAAATAAATATATAAGTTATGTAAAAAAACATAAACAATATAGAATAAATCTCTTTATATGTAAATAAAACAAAAATAGGGTATAAGCGTAAAAGAGACGAGATAAATATGTTTAGATTTTATGAGAATTAGCAATTAAAAATAGTTTGAACGCTTCTATTATTACCGTGATGATTCACGGTTACATTACCGTGACGGCAAAAAAGACAATAAACATAAGTTCCTTATCGCTATAATGCCGCATCTCTTTCAAAAGATGAGATACACAATGTACGTAGGTCTGTTTCCTCCAAAGGAAAAAAGTCATCATTTTCTTGTATCTCTCTAACACACCGCATCGTGACGTCTCCGTAGACCACTACAATACTACTTGCCATGACGATAATTTTGAAAGTATGGAATATGGTACAAGGATAATATTAAAGTGTGAGTTAATTCTAAAATTTAAAAAACGTCAAATGTCAATGCGGTGATGGTTTTGCTTTTGTTCTTAAACATATCATGCTGCAGTTCTTTCTTACACAATAAAAAACAATAGTCGAAAATTAGACAAACGGTGAACGTATGTCAACCCCCCTTAAAAGGAAACACACAATAATTATCATACATCTCCCTCACACGTATAAAGAAAATGAAACGCAAGAAAAAAGTAGTACTGTCGAGGAAACAGTCACACATATTTTGTGGGTTTCATCTTTTGTCTCACCTTTATGTAATGTGTAAGAAAGAGCTGCAGCATTATAGCGAGAAGGAACGTATGTTTATTGCCGTCATGATAGTGTAACCGTGAATTGTCGCTGTAATTATAAAAGCGCTCATTGTCAGTAACCTGGAGATGAATGTCCTTTTTTGTGTAGCAACCATTATTGAAATTTTTATGTAACCTTTTTAAGTTTTTTTAATAATGTAAAAATAATCAGTGTATTATTTCACTGGAATCGGAATGCTTCAGGCCGAGGTGAATATTTTTCACCAATGTCGATGACCGCCAACCGAATGCATTATGAGTGACTAGGTACCGCCAAAATATACGTAAAATTTCAATTGTTATCAATGTTTTATTTATTATTGTGTGTGGTATTGCAGTTGTATCGTGTGTATCGGTTCTGCATCGTCTGCGGGACTACCCCATTACATTACGCTCCCTGTCCAATTGTCGACCGATTTGCACAAATCACGGCCCGCCATTGTTCGCTCGCGGTTCTGCAGAAGCTACCGATAATAATATTTTGTGTAAATAATAGCGACAAGCACGCGAGCCGAGGACTATTCAATGGAATATTATTGTGACCGAAGATTTAAATTGTAAGTGTATCTATCGGATCAATGTAATCCACTCGAGAGATGGGGTATTTATAAAATAAATGCTTTGACCTCTTTTATGCGGCTAGCCCGCCGGTGGAAACATTTTTTTAAATGCTATTTTAACCCTTATGTATGAAGAAAGTGTAAGAAGGACAAGTTTAGAATTGCTTGCGCCAATATCAACCTAGGACCTATGTTCTATTTGATTATTGTAGCTAGTCTGAATGATTTAAAAATAATTCTCTATGCAATTTGCGGGTGGCTTTTGGCAGCTGTCAATGGGTTAAAAATCGATATTTTACGTTTTCAAGTGAGTATAAAGATTTTTTTTTTGAAAACGCATTTGAATTGTGTTTTTTTCATTTTGGGTATGTATTCAGATGTGTGCAGAAATAATAAAATCAGTTTATATTTGTTTCATTATATTTTTTGACAATTATTTCCCAATTTGGAGATTTTTTAATCTTTTCTTTTGTTAGTTAGCTATTCTGGAAAAACCTCTTCCGATATTATGATACACTAATAATAAGATATATTATCTGGTTAAACAGAAAACAATCGCAAAAATACAATCTCTTTGTTTGTATATCCATATTTGACCAGAACTCATCTAGGTAATTTTCGCGGAGTTTTTCGAAATACCATCCCAAGTTTAACAGGTTGAGCGACGAAAATTTCCGGGAATTCGGTTTTGGATTCGGCTGTGCTTATTAAAAAAAATCATACTTACCTCCAAATATTGATTTGGAAACAGATAAACTGTTTAAGCCGTCGCTACCCGAATTTCTACCGATTTCTTACATACCTCATTATTAATATATACTTTAATATATTTTGACCGGTCAGTGGTTGAGTGGGCATAGCGCTTGGGTCCCACCCGGGCGTCGCGTGTTCGATTCCTCGGCTGGCTAAGTCCTCCATCACAACACAAGCAACATTTTCGGCTTTCTGTGGTGGTAGTAGGAGATTTTCAAACATTGTTGGGTTATTCGTAACCCGGGAATGTTTGTCTTTCTTTTTAGAAAAAAAAAAAAAAAAAAAAAAAAAAAAAAATACATTTTTTAAGATATTATCTAGACGCGTTCCACGGCGAAACGCAAATTAGGTTAAATTCCCTCGATAGAAAAAAACACGTTTGTTTCAGTTATTTTACAAGTTATGGTTTTGAAAAAAAAATCACAATGTTTCTTTAAATAATACCTACTTTAGACGCCTTCTACGAGATTTTTGCTCTATTTTAAACGAGTCGTGTTTTATTAAACATTTTTATAATTTTCGCATCGATTTTATCGCTTTAAATATTAGCGCGCTCCTCTAACATTCGTAATTACATATCTCTCCATCTTCTTCTTTTTGAGCGCGGATGCGACGCCTTAATGTGGCTTAAAGCCCACGAATCCACCAATATTTCAAATTTTATCCCATATCTGTAGATTTTATAATTGAGCAGTTTGCGAGAATTTCGAAAAAAATTCGCAAAAATCTTCTGTCTAAATTTAGGCAGCCATCGCTCAAAGCCTAGACAGTGGTGGTTCGTGCTGTGAGGTAAGGGAAGCTGTGCCTCCCCAAAAATAGAGAAGAAAAGGGGGAAAAGATGCGAGAAATACATATTCATGTATCCGAAATAAAGTGAAACTTTAATATAAATGTTACCAATTTACAAATTGCATAAGTCTTAAAGTTACTTCAGTTTAAATAGGTATAACCCGTGAATATTTTCGTATTTCACTAGGACTGGTTGTTTTTTTTTTAATATTATGTAACCCATCACACTACTTGTCGCGCCGAGCTACCACACACTGCACAACGCAGTACGATAATACGTTAGGGAGGCGGAAATACGGCCCGCCTCCGAGGGGCGCTGATTTTAAGTGGGCGTAGGGGAGTGGGAAGTCACATGGAATCGAAATGAACGGTAACCGTTGCGCGGTCGCGTGTTGTTCAGTCTGAGGCGCGCCTCAAATAAAGAACACTTCCGAAGTCGAACCTATCATTTAAGATTAGCTCTAGCGCTCTAGTGGCCAAGTTTTGTATGGTTTTGTGATTATTTGTGATAAATTATTATAATAAATTTTATAAATTCATTTTCTAAAAATGAATTTGGTTTATATTCATAATATGGTACATTACGGCAGTCAATCAAGTTATGTTTAATTACCAAACTTTGGTGAATTATTTTTAAAACTTGATTTTGCCTAAATGTATACTCGGACGGCGCTAATACAGAACATCCCGATATAATATGTTCTATAGAATAAGATATTTCCGGAAAAGGAAAACATTTTCTACATAAATCATCAATTTGATTTGTATCTTTGATGATATGCTTCCTATAATTTTTAGTATTAATGACTCTCTTGAATGGCAAGCATAAAGCCTTCTATCTGCGCTCAACTCTCCAATACTCAACCATTTGTTTGACGAAAATTTGTCAACATATGTTTGGTTGAGATAGTTGAAGCGTTTTGCGTGAAGAATTTTATTTGACCAGGAATCTTATAATTCCTGGTTGGTATTTATAAGAATGCTGGCATTCTCGTCGTATAAATTTAATGGCGAAATATTTCTATCTGCCTTGCAAATTATTTTGTGCATTTCTGAACTATCAGCTTTCCTATGGAAAAAATTTCTTAGCATTTCTACCTGATTATGTTTTAAAGATGTTATTTTGACTATACCTCTACCTCCTAAATTTCTAGGTAAATTAATTCGTTCTATAGCTGAATTTAGATGATGGGAATGAAATTTTGTTAATGTAGTTCTAATTAATCGTTCTAAGCTATCTAAATCTGTATTAGAGCATTTAATTATGCCAAATGAGTAAGTTATTAAAGGTATTGCCCAGGTATATAATGCCTTTACTAATTTTTTTGCAGATAGATTGCATTTTTAAAAATTTCTGATCCTAGTTTTAAATTTTATCCTAATATCATTTTTAATACTAGTATGATCTAATCTATTTGATTGCGGATATCCTAAATATTTATAAACCTCATCCCCTTTAATACTTTCAATTTTGAAGTTTCTAAATATACCCTTGTCTCCATCTACAATTTTACCTTTCTCTATATGGATCGTTCTACATTTATCTAAACCAAAAGTCATTTTAATATCATCTGAAAAAATTTTAACTACTTTAATCATTTTCTCTAAAAATTTTATGTAATAATTTTCCATTATTTTATTCCAGGTTATGTATAATAGGTAGGTAGATATATATAATTCTTGCTTTAAAAAAATGTTTGTTTCTCCCCACTTTTCAACCCCGCAAAACGCCGCTGGGTTTGCTGGCTTTATTATTTTTATTATTCGAGTTTCCTGGCGTCTTTCACAGTTTTTATGCCTTTTACCCAAGTAGAACTTGTTGCAAAATATATATTGCTTTGTGGAACAATGCATTAATGCAATGCATAAGACTCCACTAGACGGGCTGAAGATCATAACATATATAGGTAAACCTACGTACAGAATTATACAGCACAAGGGGGAACCTCAGAATATTCTCAGGACTTCTCAACAAAGGGTCAGCAGTCAACGCTTTCCATTTAACTACGTCAAATTAAATGGAAAGTGATTTTGTTTTGAAGAATTTTAATTTTCAATGTACATTTGTAATTTTAAATTTTCTGCTACCGGTTTCGACACATCCATGTCAGTCATTAGCAAACTTAAAACTAACCTAAAAATTCGATACAAGTACAAAAAATTATAAGATTTAATTAGGTGGGGGAAGTGGGAGGGTTGATTTTTCCTCCCCCAAAATCCCTCCCTCAAAATCACCCCTCCTACTACCTCCACCTAATTAAAACTAATCATTTTTTGTACTTGTATAGAATTTTTAAGTTAGTTTTAAGTTTGCTAGTGAATGACACGGATGTTACCAAAGATATTTAAAACAAAAGAAATGCTATGATGTCTGCGCGACTGTCGCCGAACTACGGCCTAATGCGCGTAGTTTGCATACAAAAAGAATTTGTTCATTTTCTTGATTTTTTGAAGGTGTGCATTATTATTGGTTAACAATATAGTTTGAATACGGAAAGAATTTGTTCATTTAGTTTAGCGTTCGTTTAGTTTATTCGTTAATTATTCGTTCGTTTAGTTCATTCGTTAATTGGTAAACAACACCGACGACACCCGGAAGTGCAGTCTCACCTAGTAAAAACGGCGGATAGCACATCTCCTTATATTTCAATATCTTTGGATGTTACAAAACCGGTAGCAGAAAATTAAAAATTACAAATGTACATTGAAAATTAAAACTCGTAGAAATTGTTACATAATTAATGCCCAGGAAATACAAAAATATGGAAAGTGATTTGCTTATTCGTAATACGGCTCATCCATAAAAAAAATTACATTGGTTTTGCCCAGGAAGCCCCGAGGAAAATAATTTCGTGTGGAGGGTCTATTAAGGAAATGAAGGAGAGGAGGTTCTGGGAAGAAAAGGGTGAGGGGTGGGTAGAATTCAGCAGATTAATGTATCCAAGAGTGATATTAATTCATTCCTCCCACTGCGTTGCAAGGTTAAGAGTCCGGCTGGAGAGGTAAGGGTGGGCAGGAAGTTGGTGAAAATCTGGACAAACCTAACCCTATGAACACGGGCACCCCTGCTAAGTCACCAAACGTAGAGAACCACTTGGAGTGACCTATGGCAGAGGTGTTGGAAGTCCAATGAAAAGTTCGTACACATGCCAGCCTCCCAAAATTATAAAATATATGTAGGTAAGTAGGTACCTGTTATAATTTTTATCTCCTTCCACCCTACTTTAAAAATTCTGCGTGCTAGTAGTAGTACACAAAGCAGGGATTGGTTTATTTATGGCAAAGATACCTATAAGCTCTATGCGTCAAGTGTGCAGAATTTCATAGGCTGTTGGGGTAATTTGTTCGCATTTTGGAACAGCTCACATAGGTCTAATAGAAATCGTTGTATTTCCCTCGCTGTTATGGCGAGAAATATGATCTAAACGGCGTTAGAAAGAGAAAACACTACAATCGAATCCAGAAGTTAATCATAGAAAAATTAAAGTTTAAACCATGTGTATACCTTTATACAACCATGTTTCCGACCGCAATTTGAGAAAAGTTTATGAAACTTTGTTAATTTTTTTAATAATAATCTTTTTATGAAATGACAAAAAAGGAGGTGACAGTAACGTTTATTTGTCTAATAAAATATGTGTGCTTTTAATTTTTTTTCATTATCAGCAGTTTAAGTTAGAAAAAATGTAAGGTGCTAATAAAACTTTTTTTTATATTCGCATTCAAGATTACAACAAGAATTAACAAAAATTATATATGTAAAAGCCCCCTGGGCATTAAATAAATAAATAAATAATAGGGTACTGGGTAATGATCGTGATTACCACAAACCAAAGTGCGCTTGTTTACCTCGCTGTCAAAGCATCTTTGATACGTTTTTAAAGGGCTTTGTGTTTTTTGTGCATTTACATACTTTATCGTGTTTCTTTTTATAACTATGGATCCGAAGAAAGTGAGTGGAAATGTCAGTGCTCAGAAGAGGATGAAGATATTGAATTAAAGTGTGAAATCATAGAAAAAAAAAATGAGCAAGGTGTGCGAGTAGCTGACTTTGTAGTAGTTGGAATACTGCTATGACAAATTAGTTCCTACCCGGACAAAGATACAAGAATTTCTAGCCGCAGGGTTCCGGCGAAATCTTCTAGCAGCTCGCTTTCGTCTATGGCGGGTTGGCTGGGACTTGTGTTAACCACAGATCATTGAGGATCAGACATTAGAGAAGGCAACATGGTGTTCCGGACAGAGATTGGCGGCGTGCGACATTTCTTCAACCATCAGCATTTCACGTATCGTTAATTTATATTCCTTGGTTACACTTGTTATTTACCACTTACCGATCATGTGGATTACCTAGAAATCGATTGGCGGCCTAAACTATAATTCTTCATACTACCACAGTAAATTCAGTAGAGTCATTCTTTCTCATATGTTAATTATTTTTCCTGGCATCTTAGAGCAGGCAACCACGACCTGAGATATGATAATTTAATCAACACGTAGAGTCTTCCATTCACGTAGTCATACCTTAAATTATAATAAAGTTTATTAGTTATATCCTTGTTTTATTCCTGACTCATTGAATGATCACATGCTACCTACCCTGAGCTCTTAATAGGTTACTTCAATTACATAAATAAAACATCTTAGCTTATACATGTTATTGTTACGTTACATTTTGGCGCCCAACGTGGGGCGCCAATTTTGTAGCATAATTATTACTTAGGAGCTACTTTTCATATATAGCATGCTTATTAAGTGAAGATATGAAAGATAGTGTACAAAGGAAAATATGTTGCAAATTAAAACCCAGAGCATGAGATATTAAATTTATTTGACATAATTAAATATAGTCCAAGATAAGATATTAAATAAAATCTACAGGGCGTGTCATTCACTCGAAGAGTCAATGATTATGTAATTCTGAATATTTAATAGTTACTTAAAGAATTGAATGTGGTAAAGGTTGAGCGCCATCTTATTTTGTTGCGAATAAGAAAACTATTAATTAACCCAACGGCTGCCATTAGCATCTATAGGTGTACGAACGATCTGTGCCAGAACTGCCATTTACACCATACGATGTAAATCGCCTGTATGAATTTGTATTGAAACACCGAAATAGCTGGCGTACGGTAGAGAAATAATGTTTTTGTTTGGGCAGCTATTGGGTTAAAGATAAACCATGGTAAATGATAATAAAGCTAATCAACGTTACATGTAGAATTGCGATGATAAGGTTACAGCATGACTCTTCCGCGGGAGAATTCTGAACGGAGAACGCGGGAGAACGGAGGATCCTCCGTTCGCAAGGTGGGTGTTTCTTCACTCGTTCCCAAATCCAAACTGCCCGGTGAAGTCGCCAACACGCTCCAGGAAACGCTCGCTGGTCACATGGTCTGTTGTAGCCTAGTGATGTGCGTACAACAATCTGTAGGGATGGGGAGCCGAATCGCTACAACTTGACGAGGCAAAAAATAAAAACACATACATATTTTATTAGGCAAATGTATTATTAACATTAACGTCGACTAACTTTTTTGTGATTTCATGTAAAAATAACTAATAAAAAAAATTCCCAAAGTTAAATTTTTTTTTAAATTGCGCTCGGAAACTTTGGTTTCATAAAAAAAATTAACTTTTTTAAATATTTTGTGGTGTTTTATCTTTCTAACAGCATTTAGATCATATTTCTAACCATGATAGTAAGGAATACACAATGATTTCTATGAGACCTACGCGAATTGTTCCGAAAAGCGAACAAAATAGCCTAAGGCAGGGTTTCCCAAACTTTTTCTGCAATGGAACACTTTGCAAGCCCGTAAATTTTAACGTAACACTTGGCTTATTTTTTAGGTTGGGTGTAAAGCACCTTTTTAGGGTGAATTGCCCTTTTCAAAAAATTCCTAATAGTAAAATTTTAAAAAAAAAGTTAATAAACACATTATTTATTTAGTATACGTACAAACAAATAAAACATGGAATATAAACAAGAAATTGGAATAAATAAAGCACCTAATGACTTTGACGAATTGCGAACCTTGAGATCAGGCACAATATTGGAAAGTTGGATTCTAATATCTTTTGTCGTATCGATCCTGTTCATGTACTTTGACTTTGTTACAGCATGATTAGAAAATCCCGCTTCTCATTAAATAGGTTGTAGGCAACGGAAGTAAAACAACTTATTTCGATAAATTGAGGTACTCTTCTGACAAACTCGCCCAGAAATCATTTAAATCTAAAAGCTGATTTTGTATTTCTGTTTCAAGCTGTCACTAATTAAATCAATTAGAATTTCATATTCACTTGCGCAAAATTTTTTTTTTACGAAAGACAAACATTATTGGGTTACGAATAACCTAACAATATTTAACAGTCAGCGGGTAATGTTGCTTGTGTTATGATGGAGGACTTAGCCAGCCAAGGAATCGAACACGGGACACCTGGGTGGGACCCATACGCAATGCCAACTCAGCCACTGACCGGTCCTTAATCCTACTGATTTAGCTGTCACGGAAAGTGGATTCCGAACCCAGGAATCGTCCTTACTAGTTTTCGGAAAATAATCAAAAAAGTTGTTTTCAAGTTATGTATGTGTTCTTAAAATTAAAATTCTTCGAAAACTCTTAATCTACTTTAAAATTTAATTCATTCAAATATTCATGTAGGTAAGGCAGGAAAACTATTGTGAAATATGTATACAAATAATAATTTTTTGAGAATAATTTCAGTAAGTGTTAAAATATGGATATGTGTATACTATATTAAATGAAATTCTCCCAACAAATTGTCGCGGAACCCCTATTCAGGTTCGGCGGAAACCTGGTGTTCTGCGCAACACAGTTTGAGAAACCCTGGCCTAAGGGGTTAGCTACTTTTAATAGTTGGTGTCAAGACAAACGCAGTATTTAGCTCGTTAGTGCGATACAGAATACTGCCAAAATGTGCAGTGTATGGCCGATTTAAGACGCGTTAGTTATCCTGTCACAAAAGATACAAAATCAATCTTCAGATATAGAAATAGAATTTGATTCTTCTCAACAGAATAATAATAATGACAATAAAACGTTTATTCATCAATAGATTTTTTTCACAATATTACATATATTATTCTTTTATCATTGATACTATTGACGAAAAGGTCACTGCTCAGCTACAATTCAGGATTTCTCCTAGAATGTAGCTGGTTTTCAGCAGTGCCTCCTATTAAAGTAGAAGTCTATTTTTAAATTTTCACATTAGCATCTCTTCGCCTTAGTTTGTAATTCCAAACGACCATTTTAGTTTTTGTTCAATCTCCACTTTAAAATTAAAAATAAAGTATAAAAAATAATAGTTAATCACATCTAAGAATTATTTAAACTAATGAGACCGTTACCTTTACGGAAATAGCTTTATCTTAACCACTATCGCGAATATGCACTTTTTACGTCTTAAACGAAATGTCAGATTTACGAAAACTTTGTGTTATTTCCGCTTCACTATTAAAGCTCTATAAATGAAAGATTCAAATTGTTATATTACAAATAAATATTAACATTTGTAAATAATATAAATTTAGAATGCAAACATAAAAAAAAAGTAAAAATGACTCACGTGATGTTTTTATGTGAAAACGGTACTAAAATCACAGATTATGTAAAAAAACAATACTTATTCTATTGTATATATGTATAATAAACAATTTAGTCACTTCAGTTTTTTTATCATTTCATACAAGAATATTTAATAAAAATTAACAATGTATAGCGGCCCCTAGGCAATTTGGCGGGTAAAATATGTATCAACCGTGTATCTGACAAAATAGGTCTTTTTATATATTTCTATGCACAACTTGAATAGGGATTTGCAGCTCGATTTATTATCGTCCTTTTACTTTTTGTTTCAGGGATGTCACTAGAACAATAACGGAGTTATAACGATTTCTGTGGGAAACATACGCGTTGACGTGAAAACACGCTTATTGTACTTGTCATATTAATGTGTATATCCTGCTTACGTTGCTGAGTGGTTAAACACTTATCTTAATAGTCGGCGGCATGTATCTTTACTCGGGAGATTTTTTCGATGTAAATGAATGTTTCAGGCTAATAATTATTACTTATAATAATTGTTACTTATAATGTTTCATTGAAATAATGAAAGAAAACCTTCTCCTGTAAAATTTTCTTATGGTCGTTTGGACAATTAAGAACTAAGGCGACGATCTGTTGGTCAGGGTGATTCTTCTTTCTAAAAATTAGAGAAAAAGACAAGTTTTGAGTATAAATATTTATTAATTTAATTAATGTTGTAAAAAAGTATTTATAAGACAAAGTTGCAGGCAAATTCGTAATACATATTTTAAAACGTAAGTAATAATAATATATAAATATATATATATTATAGTCATCTAACATACCACATTTTAGACTGAAGACCATTGTCACAAACAATATAGTAATTCATACTCTTTATTTTATGTGAATTATTCCATCAAATAGCGCTGAAGCAAATTGCACAGGATTTTTTTTGGAAAGAGGAAAGGCTTAAAAACAAATTCAAAGGAATGTTTCCAATAGATAATATTTTTTTAAAGAATAAGTTCAATTTACTATATAGGCGAAATTGTCAGAAGAAGCATCGCTAGCAGTTGTCCACAATGGAGTTCTGATACCAACCTTGATGTATAATAATAATTATTTTCATGATTTGTTATTTTTAATATATTTGTATCTGTATTTTTAAACTTTTGGTGACACTTACGGGCACACACACACGCATTTCTCTGACATCGGATGAAAAAACGCACAACTAGGTTGTGCCGTTTTATGTTATGCCAATATGGATTACATTGCATTGCACAACCCTTGCGTGGAAAGAAGGAATAAATTATTATTATGGCATAGAAGTGGCAGAGGAAGGATTGTAAAGTGAAATGAGTAGAATTGAGATCCCTGAGCCGTATACGTGATAAATCCATGTATGGCCATGTTAACAATGAAGAGACCCAAAAATAATGCAAGGCTAACTTAAAGATAGGGCACAAGACTTAGAAAGGGGCGCTTTGATGATTGGGACATGTGGAATGCTTTTGGACGGTGAAAGGAATGTCTGGAAAATATAATATATGACTGCAAGTGGATGTAAAAAGTCGGGAACGCTTTAGGAAGTCACAGAAACGATCATGCGAATTATATAGCTGATCATAATATGTCAGGATAACAAAAGAATGTCATCGGTGCCATCTATGAATACTTAGAAATATTATCATCATAGATAACAGCGGTAGTCAAAAACAGAGTGGAAACGAAGCTTCAAATGATGCTTTTAGAGATTTGCCATAGTCCCACTGACTGTACACATAAATATAATTTTGATTATGGCTAAAATACAATATTAGAGTGATTTTTGTATTTGTTCCAATATATCTGTTCACATAAAACAGTTGTCTTCAGCCAAAATGCGGTTAATATAACAGGGGTAGGTAACAATTTATAAATACATTGTATCCATACGCAAGAGCAACTATAAGCTAGTTTACCAAAAATATTTATAGAATCAATATTATTTGTAAAAATAAGTCTTAATGCAAAATGTCAATAGTAGGTTATACATCTTAACCAAATAATAAGGAAACGAAATAATATATTGAAAATAAATTAACTTTAGGAAATTACGGATTAGCAATATAAACATTATCGATTTTGTAAGGAAAAGTTGTTATTTTGTGTTTGTTTCGCTAGATGGCAGTGCTTAACAATGATTTTATTTATTTTGCGTTTTTTTTCGCTAGATGGCAGTGCTTTACAATGTCTTTATTTTTATTGATTTCCTTTCTATAAAGCTAGTCACAAACTTCAATATATTACGAGGTTATATATCTCATCTGTGACTAGCTTAAATCTGTATCTATTATAAACAATTGATTTTGTATGGAAAAGTTGTTTGTTTGCATTTATTTCGCTAGATGGCGCTTAATTTTAGTTTTCTAATTGAATTGTTTTTTTTCTGTAAATCTGTTCCTATGAAGCTAAATGGTTAGAATTGTACAAATATTAAATTTTGCCAAAAAAAATTTTGAATATACAGGTGTACAACCTTATCTGTGCAATTAGGGGCATAGTCCCCATAGATATTCTAGTAACAAAAAAATTTACTAATTTGTTACTCCCTCTTTTAGCCGTTTCTGCACAAATAAGATAATAAAAATTAACTGTTTTGGCTGTTAAATACATTATTCATATTTAAAGGTAGTGTTTTTAAAATTTGGACTTCTATCCTTTTACTTGGCAGGTTCATAATAATAATATAACAGTATTTTTGAATTCCTTGAGCATTGCTAGTTAACAACTTCAAAATTGTGATGGCAAGTTACATGTTTATTTAAATTATTAATTTGATTGTTAAAAAGCATTTTACGAATTATTCGTTAAGTCCATTTTGAGGAATGTCGAATGTGAATTTCTTTACATGTACGTAATTTGTTTTATTAAATACATTTATTATTTTATTTCAATAAGTTATTAATTTTTTTCACCGAATATTATAAATTAAATTAATTTTTTTAAGTTAATTTAAATTATTTTTTGATTATTAAAAGAAACTTAACTTGTACACAAGGTGGCGAAAAAATCGTCATTTGAAGATGCTCTCATTTTTGCAAGTACGTCTTATATCATCATTACTTTTGACATTTGTGAAGTAAATAAAGGCAAAATACATGTAGACAAAACATGGATGGGTATACTCCTCAAGAATGTGAAATAATTGTATTTTTAAAATTC
Organism: Limnephilus lunatus; assembly: GCA_917563855.2. NCBI lineage: Eukaryota > Metazoa > Arthropoda > Insecta > Trichoptera > Limnephilidae > Limnephilus > Limnephilus lunatus. Next base: position 26,410,386 of record OU830596.1, read on the forward strand.
TTTTTATTTACCAAGTTACTGCTTTAGGACAGAAACTGACTGAGGGAACTAATTGGTACGACTACAAACGGGACACTGCCATCTCAGAAGGCACATGCAGTTGTTGGTAGTGGAAAACAAAAATAGATGCAACAAATGTAGAGAAGATGAAGAGACTTTAATTTTCCTATGGTGTCAATGTCCCGCTATGTCGGGAACAAGACTCAGATGCTGGAACAATGCTGGACACATTGTGGAACCAGAAGACATAACCATTAATCCAAAGACAACCATGGTGAACTTTGTCAATGGGACCGGGTTACTGTTAAAGGAAGGACGTAAAATAGGAGATTCAATAGTCATACGGCATAACTGAGTGCTGAGGGGAACTATGAGTAAACCGTCTCGGCTTTCAATTAAAAAAATACTGCTTTAGGAAATCGAGTGCAGATTTTTGTGCCACCTTGTATAAAGAATAAAGCATTACCAGTAAAACCCTCATATAGTGAAACCCTCTTAAGAAGTTTTATGGCTTAAGAAGTTTGGTTTTTCGGTCCCAGAGCCCAAAATTGACTTAATTTTTCCTGCTTAAGAAGTTTGTTTTTTCCGGTTCCTTGGTTTCACTGTATATGATTCTTACATTAAAGATTTTCTTTCTTTTAATGTTTAGTTTTTACAGCCCATTAAAAACTGAAATTTAAAAATGGCCTAATTTGGGAACAACAAATAACACAAAGTTCCCGCATAAAAAGTTTTTATGAAAAAGAGGTTTTTTTTTCGGTCTCTTGAATACAGAAATTTAAAAATATAACTCAATTTTTCCAACAAATAAGGGTTTTCCCATATAAGAATTTTTTTCCCGGTCCCTTAGAAAACCTTATAACAGATTTTCACCGTAAATGGTAAGTAACTCAAAAAGCCTTATAAGAGAGTTTCACTGTAGATATTCAAAAAAATATTTTTCAGGCCATGTAATTTGAAATCCACCGCTAATTTTATTAAACTGTTTGAAATGGATGTAAGTTACCTAATATGTTTTATATTTTATAAAAATATTCAAATTTAAATCCAAAATATTAACTTTGTCATAAGCCCAGCCCAATAACATGTTATTATTTAAGTATATTATCTGACTTAACATTTTTTTTTAATTCACAACATTTATTAAATATTTTTATTTGCAATCACGGAACATTCAGCTTCATATATCTTTAAAAAAAATAATTAATTACCGTATATGAAAAAAAAATTATACACAGAAAATCATTTATCCGTTTTGTGAGAGCCAAAAATGTCTCACTGCATATTCAAATGGAATATTTTTTTGTGGATTTCAATTTATCTTGTGGTAATTGTAATAATTTAGATAGAATTATTTCACTTAGTAATTTCAATGAGATTTTCAATTTCAGCAAATAACAAAAGCTAAATATACTTCATATATTTTTGCAATGAGCATTAAAAAAATAATCACAATTGTTATTATATATACTTAATTTTTATCATTGTCACAAATAATGTTGACGAGAATGCGATCTATCGAAAAGTAATCCATCTTAAATCAATTTCTGAATTTTATCCATGGAAAAATTAAGAAAGTTGTAAACATTTCAGTCTAATATATCAATGGCCTAACACACATTTGTTAAGTGCAATTTGAAAATTCAATACATATGAATACTCCGGGTTAAATATAAGATGTAAAACAAAAAAATTAATGTGATAATCCGCTTTTTATCCATTCTAGATGAAATAAGTAATGTAAATTTCTATTTATAAAGTAATCTAACAGTATTAATATGTTACCGTCTGCATGGTTGAATTTCAGAACCCGGCTTCGAGTGCATGTTTGACATCACGCCGTACACGCCGCGCCACAAATAACATCTGTGTACGTGAAATTTCAAACAAAGCTATCATTGTAATTAGGTATCGAATTCAAGAATTTGTCAAGAAAGATTGACGGTAATCATAAGACGTCATTTCCTGTCTCGGTTACTTTTTCCTGGTGACTAGCTATCACTGGATGACAGTGGATCCGAGGAACGGGCTATTTTTGGAACCAGTTCCTATCGGATTTATAAATTGGTCACTAACACCAACTGGGCGAAGCTGAACCAAAAGCCACCCGCAGGGACTAGTAGCAAAAACCTGCAGAGTGGGTTTATAACTGCTAGTCAAGATAAATGCTTTACAAAACAAGTAAACTAGTCCCAGTGAGAGCTTGTACCGATGTCATCGACGTTCGTACTCTTCCTTCTCATGTGTCCTGTTTCAAAACAATGACGTCATGCACAATTTCTCGCTGGGACTAGTATAATTGTTTTTACTTAAAACTACACTTAACACATCGATCGTCCAGTTGTCAGACATCTCCAAATAGTAAGTTTGGAGATAATGAGGAAAAGCAATATTCGAATGCTCACTATAAATATTAAAATCAAATATGCTATAAAATAACAAAGGGAGGAGTAACAGTCCAGTGATTTAGCCTGAAATTTTTTAATATCCCACTAGTGACCCAGAAAATATCAACATTTAGTTTAATCCACTGCAAGTTTTTGTGCATTATAATTGATTTGTTGGTGTTTATGAGTAATCTGAGTTTTGTACCAGATAGAGGGTAAACTTTTACATATAACTGCGTATTCAACTCAAATTTAGATTTTTCAGAGATGTCTGACTAATCAACTGGACGATTGACATGTGTCCACTAGGCCATCGATATTCAACGTTGGTTTTTTTTTTTTGCTATCATCGGATTTTATGTAGAATTATAAGTTTATGTACTATTTATTTAATGCAAATATTTTGAATGCCATTTTATGGAAATTTTTTAAATAAGCCTTATTTTTCAATTCACAGATTATATTTTGTATAATTAAGAAGTGTAAGATAATTAATATATTGTATCCAAGAATGGAATTCCTAAAGGGAACTTGAATTTTTCAGCTTAAAATGTAAAATAAATAATACTACAAATTAGAAAAAAAGGTGAGATTAAAAAATTGCAAAAGATTATCAAATTGGGTGTTATCATACAATATTGCTTTAAAAATGTTATTTTACATAATAAATTCATTAAAAAAAATCACCGTTCTATACACAAAATTATCAAGTGATATTATTTCATAAATGCAGCGAAAGATTACAAATACAAAAAGTGTTTTTTAAATTTGACTATAAATAAGTACTGCAAGAAATATATGTATATTCAATTCATACAAAATAACAAGAATGATAATTCTCAAACGAATTTACAGCTTGACACAATTAACTATGCAGTCATTTTTGGAAAATTTTGAAAATAGTTTCCACAAGTTCTGTGATTTCAAATATTGAAAAATAACAAAAAATTTTGCAACATAGATTTAAAAAATAACAAGTTTTGCTAAGTTCATAATAATTGTTTTATGTTCAGATAAATTCATGAATGAATTTAATACAAATAAGTCGCCTACAAAACGAAATCAAAATAAAATCTAAAAAATGGTAAAATTATAAGTTGATAATTTTTAAAAAGGAATACATGCGGAGAGATTCAAATTGCGATAATTTCTCAACCCCGATTTAGCGATCAACTGGACGTGGATTTCTCTGAATCCTTTCTCATGGGAGGAGCGTATATTTCTATGGGCGGCTCTTGCGCGCTGTCCGTCTTGTTTGCGGTGAGGTTGCGTCGTGCCTGCATGAGAGCTTTGCGCTGTTCGTCGCGCTTCTTGGCGGTGGCTGCCGCCTTTGCGGGGTCCGCGGGCTTGAAGCTGACGGGCTTGCGTGGTTTGGCGCCTTTGGAGCCGGTGGAGCGGGCCGGTTCGGCGGGCTGGACTTCAGTTGGAACCTGGAAATGCATAAACGTGCTTTATGAAAATCAAAACACTCGAATATAGTGCAGCATTAAGTCCTTGTATTTAATTTTTATCGAATCAGCAAAGATTTCTATTTTTAATTTTTATTTGTATTAATGAGCCTAGTGCAGTCCTGTTTTAACTGCATCATTTGGCATTTCATCTATCTGTAAATTTCTTTGATAGGTCCTGGTTCTAAATGGCGGTCTTGTTGGATACTACCTTTATATCCGGCCAGATTTTATTTTTTTAACTTTAGCTACACGCAGGAGGCCCCGAGTAAGAAATCTCTCAGGGTCTACGTCATCTTTGGAGATGCTGTGCGGAAGGTCTACTTATATTCTTCGGGATATGAGGGGTGGGTAGGAATCTGACGTCAATGTGTCCAGAAGTGACGGACGTATGAATCCATCCCTCTAACTGCAGGAATCTGACGTCAATGTGTCCAGAAGTGACGGACGTATGAATCCATCCCTCTAACTGCAGGAATCTAACGTCAATGTGTCCAGAAGTGACGGACATATGAATCCATCCCTCTAACTGCAGGAATCTGACGTCAATGTGTCCAGAAGTGACGGACGTATGAATCCATCCCTCTAACTGCAGGAATCTGACGTCAATGTGTCCAGAAGTGACGGACGTATGAATCCATCCCTCTAACTGCAGGAATCTGACGTCAATGTGTCCAGAAGTGACGGACGTATGAATCCATCCCTCTAACTGCAGGAATCTAACGTCAATGTGTCCAGAAGTGACGGACATATGAATCCATCCCTCTAACTGCAGGAATCTGACGTCAATGTGTCCAGAAGTGACGGACATATGAATCCATCCCTCTAACTGCAGTGCAAGGTGATGGATCAAGAGAGTCTGACTGAAGAGGTCAAAGGCCTCCCTCAAACAATCTCTGCTGATGCAGTCCCGCCATGCAGTAGGTCGGAAAATGCATCCGCCACTAAAACCCAGATAACCCTCAACCCATCAACAAGGGGAAACCTGCTAAGTCACCAAACGTAGCGAACCACTTGGGGTGACCTATGGCAGAAGTGTTGGTTATCCAATAAATGGTTCCCAGGGCAGAGGTACACATACCCGCCTCCCAAATTAATATATGAAGTTAGAAGTTAATTATTACATAAAGCAAAGGGCAAAGTTAGAATGAAGGCCAAATATAACCCTTACAACCCAAATGGGCAGATAAGTCACCTTTGATATACTATAAATCTGATAGATCCGATCCATTAACTGGGAAATTAAATGCGCACTTGAACTTTCATTACAACCATAAAACGGACACAAAAGGTCAACAGGAACTTTTAGTCAGTAAGTAATGTTTTCCAAACACTGAACAGAAAAATCCTACAAGTGTGATCTTTGATATACGTATACCAATTTACCTTTATTATTATACAGTTTAATTTGTTGTGCCAAATGTACATCAAATATATGCCAAAAATATGTATAGGAATACCTACCTAGAAATGCATAGGATTTCTTTATGTTCGAATTTTAAAAAGATGTTGTCATGGAGACAGAAAATGATAGATGATTGTTGTTTTGTTGTCTAGCTGGGTAGCACCAAAGACATTAATACTGGACGCGGGGTAGAAATCTCAAAGTGGGAAGCCAAACACAAGACGATTGTAGCTGTCTCTATTCCTAGTACTTTAGTACTAAACTGCTACGCATCGAGTGAGGTCGTGTCTTACCAGTAAGTAAATTGCATTGCAAAGCGCCAAAATGCCCTCCTGTGTGATGAGAAAATGCTTCAATTACACGGCAAATAGTCGTAAAGGCGAAGGAATAACACTTCATTTGCAAGTACACGAAAATTACTTATTATTATCAATTATTATAATTATTACAGTTAATTTTATAATAATACGTCATTGTATTCTTTACCCTTCCCTGTCCATTGTGTAACCGAGTGAGAGTATCTTGTTATCTCAGTCACACCCATAGGTCACACCCGTGATGTGAAAGCAGTATTCGGCGAAGAAATTAATAAGCCGCCCTACTATAGTATATCTATGACATTCACACACGTACATTCTTTGATTGTCTATCTTTATCACACGGGAATAAAGTTTTGAATTTAGAAATTATATTGAAAACCGCTGAAAACAAAAGAGTGTTGCTTGCTTTCCACATTATATTGTGAGTTGTGAGTATGTAAGACTATGGCGAGTCTATTTATAATATAACGTCATTGGGTAGCACAGATTGAAGTAATAAGAAGATTGAAAAATAAGTTTATAATTACAAAGTGATATAATATTTTGAAGACGGACAAATAACTTTAATTGTAGTTTCTTTGTCAGCAAAGCAACTCATGATATTTGTATGTCACATTATTAATAAAAAATTACAAAAAATTGTCTTATAAATAATATATTATGTATAAAAAATATGGAACCCTCTGCTAGACTGTGTGTCCATCACATTCTTCCACCAAGTAGCTCTGTGTCTAAACCATTCATCCGATTGCGATGAAACCTTGGGGGATTTGAAGTGTGCATGCCCGCGATTATTTCTGTATATAATAGTGAGCTCTGGGGTCATGAAATTATTTTCTTTATTTGCTATGATATTAATAAAAAATTGCAATAGGCGGCACGCGAGCCGTTTGAAAACTGAATGTATGGAATGCGGGAGGGGGGAGGGAATGTGGGGGGGGGTTCACGGGACGGGGGAAGCGGGAGAGGGAAGGCGGAGTGCGAACGCATGAGGGTAACGGGAAGGGAAGACGTGAGGGAAGGGGAAAAGAACGAATGGAAAAGGACACGCAGGGAGAAACAAGCTACTTGTTATGTGGCATTGCAACGCATGCCGGGAATTCGCTAGTATACTCGTATTAACATAAAATACCTAATATCTTCGCTGCTAAAATATGAACTGGATTGCTGATTTTCGTTATTTGTTTTTGGGGTGTTATGTCGTTTTGCGCTACCTCCGTCTTTAGCCAACGTTTCGGACAGCGCTGCACTGTCCATCATCAAAGCAGATCCGACAGACGTCCGAAACGTTGGCTAAAGACGGAGATAGAGCAACACGGCATAACACTCCAAAAACAAATAACGAAAATACTTTTGGCCGTCAAAATCTAAAAACGTATCTGGATTGCTGATATCTAAAATAATAATTTTAAAATATAATTTGTCTAAAAAATAAGTAGATTGAATAACCTGTCCACAAATGATGCCCCCGACTGGATTATTGGTTCATATATCAATGATTGGGGCACGGATGTTGTATGAATACTGAAGACACCGGCAGAGCATTGCGCTTACGACAAAGTAAGGAACGACCCCTCTGGAAGCTAGTAAGGAAAGTTAGGTTAGGTAATGTTACCTCTGTCCATCCCTGTGCCCTCATCTCCTCCAGCTGGCTGAAGAGCTGCTGGATGTGCACCAGTTGCAGAGACACCATGTCCCAGAAGCCCTGCAGGTCGGTGCAGGTAGTGGGGAAGGGCTCGTCCAATCGACGGTTCAGGTTTTTGTGGCACAGCCCTGAAAATAGACAAACAAGAATGATTATGTAAATGCATCAAAGAAAACGTCTTCCCTCTGCACACTGCGGTCTCAAAAAATTAAGTATAAATGCACCCCTAAAGCCACGTATCTTTTGCAACGAAACAAGGTGTACCCTCTCCGTTGTGGCAGTTCCTTATCTCAAGTTAAAATATAAATATTCAATTATGAAGACAATATAAACTCAATCGAAAATCTGAAAACAGATAAATCAGTAAAAGATACGGTCACATCATTCGTTAACCGAATTGTCCTGTTTACATAGGTCAGTGACCGAATTCGTTGATGGTATGCAGTAAAATGTGGCTAGAATTTCATACAATCAAGGTTGCGAACATCGATAGGGACAGTCTTGTGTTAAGAAAAGCAATTTTGGCTGTTGGCAGTATTTATTTATTTTTTTTTTTATTCTTGGCGGAGACGGTTTACGATTAGTTCCCGTGAGCACTTAGGCCCATTGTGCTATCTCCCATTTTACCTCAATCCTTTAACAACAACCCAGTCCCTTTAATAAAGTTTACCAGAGTTGTTATTGGGAATGAAGCTATATCTTCTGGTTCGACAATGTGTCTTCCCAGGTCTCATTTCCCCTCCTCACTCGTCCTTGGTTCCCTGAAGGCCCCACGAGGGAAGAGGGCTTCATCTCTCCTCTCCACTCCTTAGTTCCTCGAAGGCTCCACGACCGAGAGTCCACCTCCCCTCGGTTCCCTAAAGGCCCCACAAGGGAAGAGTCCACCCCACCTTGGTTCTCCGACGGCCCCAGGAGGGAAGAGGACTTCATCTATCCTCTTCATTCTTCCTTGGTTCCACAAAGGCCCCAAAAGGGAAGAGGACTTCATCTCTCCTCTTCATTCCTCCTTGGTTCCACAAAGGCCCCAAACAGGAAGAGTTCACAGAGATGGTCTCATTTCTCCTCTTCACTCCTACATGGTTCCCTGAAGGCCCCACATGGGAAGAGGACATCATCTCTCCACCTCACTCCTCCTTGGCTCCTTGAAGGCCCCACGCTGGAAGAGTGCCCCTCCCCTTGGTTCCATGAAGGCCACACAAGGGAATAGTTCATGGAGGTGGCCTCAACTCTCATCTCCACAGCTTCTCCTCTTGGTTCCTCCTATAGGCCCCAGGAAGGAAGTCCACAGAGGTGGTCTCAGCACTCCTAGGTTCTCAAAAGGCCCCTAGATTTCAAATGGTCCAATTTTTTTGTCCCACGAGTTACCAGGAAAATAGAAGGTCCACTCCAGCAGAGCCCCGAGTGCTGGAGTAAGGTCTAAATACTCCGAGATGCGACCTTGTTTCTCGGAGGCACCATTCGTGACACTGTTCCCCAGGACATTCAGCCTGAGCACAGTAGCTCGCACCTTGGCTTGGGATGGCTATTGCAGGTTTGTGTTTCCTCTCCCTGAGCGATGGGTTCGCCACACTCCTTACGCTGGCAGTATTACATACAAGAAATTTTAAAGAAAAAGCGTACTCAATGCGTTTCCACAAGTCTGTTATGACCGAATACGACCAACCGAAATAACTTTTCTAGTAGTTGGACACCACAAACGGGCTGAGATCGAATACGGCCAACCGAATAACAGTTTACACTAGTAGGTGACTAAAAAGGTCGAATATGGCCAAACTGAATAATGTAAACGCCGCATAAGTAGGCAAAGCCGAATTATTATTATTCCCTTTGTCGTGCCGTCGTGATAATAATAATTCTGTTGGGGATTCTGCATGCAGTCCTGCAAGCAGTGCTTTAAATCTGATGGTGACTAGGCCGTTTTAATCGTCTATAAATCCTCTACATGGTAACTATAAGACATCTTCAATCTAAAAGACTATGCCTGCAATAGAAGGGAAGGCCGCAATGAAGCTCTCAGCGGTAGGACCAAGTTTCAAAGCAAGTCGGCGTGTTCCTCTACTACGTTGTCAATCAATTTTCCCCTGGATTATTTTTTTAAGGTTAGGAAGTACCTGGCTATTCAGATTTGGTCATCAAACAAGGCTTTGTATATTATGTATATATGATTGATTGTTACCCTCAAATTGCTGCATCTTTTGTGTGGCCAACAGTCGGGCCTTTCCGCCCGCCGCTCTCAGGAATCCCAACACCTCTTCACTGGCATCTCCTCGGTTCTGAAATCAGCAGGAATTGTCATTTCAATAAATAATATCCATCGTAATTAATTATTAATCGGAAATAAGAAACAAATGACAATTCGTCCAAACAGAGCTATGAGAACTATCTTGAAGAAAAATAGGTACACTTCAGTCAAGAAAATGTTGAAGGAGTTAAATATCTTGTCATTTAAACAAATTATTTACTTCAATACTTTACTGTTAATCTACAAAATAATCAATGGCTATACATCTATTGAATTCCTAAGAAAAATTGATAAACTACAAAGCAAACATACACATGAGACGAGGAAAAGAAATGAACTAAGACTCCCCTTCAGGAAAAAAAACACTGAGTCAAAAGTCATTGATGTACGGAGCATTGAAGATATTTGGAGAATTACCAGAAGAAATAAAATTGGAAGAGAGCATAAAGGCATTTAAAATTAAATTGCGAAGATATGTGATTGATTTGCCCTAGTTAAAGTTAAATTTGGTATAGATGTGTTATTTTAAGGGGAACGTATGTGCGGCCCATTTCGGCGTGTTTCATAGGAATCTTAGATTTGGATTTGAGATCAAAATACCCAACCAAACTGAAAAATTATTTTTGTAATCAAAAGGTATATCAAATATCTAGTAAGGATGTGAGCTACTTTATTTATTTTTGCTTTAAATTATAAGATGTAGGCCATTAAAGATTTTAGTGTTTCATGATTTTGGAGGCAACTTGGGCAATTATTTGTGAGTAATATCTATCATAAGTAGTTTTATATCTATCGTAAGTAGTAGTTTATTTTCTATTTTATGTTATAAAAAATGTATAATAAAGAAATAAGAAAATATTAAGTTTTATTATATTTTCCATAAAGCTAAACAAGTGCTAAGACTTTCCTGTAAATAAATACAGTAGAAAATGGGAAATATTTTTCACTTTCACCAATAACTTTGCGCAGTTGAGTGATTTTTATAAATTTATTACGAAATGCTTTACGAAATGAAAAGCAACAACTCTTATCTGATTATTTTATTGCCAATCGAATGTGATTTATTTAAGTAAGCTACAAACACCATAACACGGGCATGTGCCTAGCACGGTGGTCGAAAAATCCACAAATTATGTAGCCATCAAAGTAATGAATAAGGAAAAATTAAAAATTTTATGTTACAAAATCCCACTAAAAAAGGATGTTTTGACATTGTCCATCAGATGCCGATCGGATTCTTATTGGCAACACCAAAGGATAAAAATTTTGTCTATATTGTATCTGTGTGTTTTGCTCCAGATACATTTTATTTATAATCATAAATAAATAACAAATCAGTTGGATGCAAGTTTCGTAATCAAAATTCTGTGTTCAATGTCCCAGAATATTCTGAGAACTATCTAATTAACCATCACACCGTGCAATGCCATTCAATTTAAGTTGGAGCAATAGAATAACTTTGCCTGCTCCAATTGACTGCATAATTACAAATACTGGCAATATATCTGAAGATACCAAGCAAAAATAAAAATCAGGTGTATCGAACCGGGATTGTCAAAATCAAAATTTAATTTTACAGGAAGCAAATTTTATACATTCTTTTTGACAAATCTGAGAAAGTCTTTTACAACTTTAAATTACATTCACATAAACAGAACCACTTTGACAGAGGTCTTTTTTAAAAATTAAAATTTGAATAGAAGTCCAAGTTGTCCATGTTCTGAAATGGGAGTAGTTATATACCTGCTAAAGAAAAAAAGGCTCGTTCCATAGTACTGCTAGCTACCTAAAGGTCCTTACGCAGGGATATCGACCACAATTCCTCAGATCAGGGTTTCCCAAACCTTTTCTGCAATGGAACACTTTACAAACCCGTAAATTTTAACGGAACCCTTTTTTAGGTTGGGTGTAAAGCACTCTTTTTAAAGTGAGTTGCATATTTCAAAAAAATCCTAAGCGTAAAAATTTTTAAAAAAGTTATTAAACACATTATTATTTAGTATACATATGCACAAACAAAGAAAACACAGAATATAGACAAAAAATTGGATTAAATAAAGCACCTAAGACTTTGATGATTTTAAGTCCGTGAATTGCGAACTTTGAGATCAGGCACAAATAGTTGAAAGTTGGATATTCGCTGGTAAGTTAGATTCTAATATCTTTTGTCGTATCGATCCTGTTCCTGCACTTTGACTTTGTTACAGCATGATTAGAAAATTCCGTTTTGAAATTTTTTTTTGATAAATTGGGAAACTCTTCTGACAAACTCGCCCAAAAATCTTTTAAAGGCTGATTTTCTATTTCTGTTTCAAGATAGAGTCACTTGCGCTTAATTTTTTTTAAGAGAGACAAACTTTACCGGGTTACGAATAATCTGATAATATTTGACAGTAAGCGGAAAATGTTGCTTGTGTTATGATGGAGGACTTATCCAGCCGAGAAATCGAACACGGGACGCCTAGGTGGGACCAAAACTTGATGCCAACTCAACCACTGACTGGTCCTTAATCCTACTGATTTAGCTGTCACGGAAAATCTATTCTGAACCCAGGAATCAACCTTACTAGTTTTAGGAAAATAATCAAAAGAGTTGTTTTCAAGTTGTGTACGTGTTCTCAAAATTTTTTGAAGACCTCTTCATCTACATTAAAAAAAATTTAATTCATTCAAACATTCATGTACGGCAGGAAAACAATTAAAATGATCAGATTGAATTGATGAAATCCAGAATTGTAATTTTTTTAAAACTTTATCAACAATATTTACGGCACCATGCACATTTATTGTTCGACTAATTGCTAATAAGGCTGTAGTAAGACTGATTGATTTTTAACATTATTTTACTTTCAGGTAAAGTCAGTATCGTAAAAAATATTGTTGGGTTCCTTGGGAATAGAAATTTCGTGAAACACATTCAGATCCGTTATCCCGTTGTTATTGTTTCCACATTGCACAGATGTTCGTATTATTGACTCTTACCACAGTAGGTATTATACACCGTAGTAATAAATTTAAAAGATTTTTTTTAGTATGTAAAATAAAGATTTACTGCGATAACAGCATAAACGGCAATTTCAACTTCCATAAAGCTTATTCTCTATACCTGGAAGGGTCTAGTACCAAATTCAAGAACTATTGTGAAATATTTATACAAATAATAATTTCTTGTGAATAATTTCAGTTGTGTTGAAATATGAATATATTATATTATAGTGTTGAAATATCAATATGAAATATGTGCATATTACATTAAATGAAATTTTTCCAACAAATTGTCGCGGAACCCCTATTCAGGATCGGCGGAACACAGTTTGGGAAACTAGTAATATAATAGTTTTACTCACTTGCAACTCTTCCAAGTCTTTCTCCGCCGTCTCGGCCAATCTGATCAGTCTCTCTGTCTCCCCTTTCTTCAACTCCAAGAAATAATGTCCGTCCAACACTTGCGACTCGGCCGCATCACCTCCTATGGCCCCTTCCACAGCCGAAAGCATCCCTCCAACGGCACCAGAACCATTTACAACACTGACTCTATTGCAATTGTCGTCCAAATCTTCTATCTTAACATCCGTTGTTTTGTTTACTCCATTGATTTTTACAGGGTCGATTTTGATTTCTTCAGCTTTGACGCCAACATCCAACTTTGCAAACTCCGCGTTTAATATTAGCGTCCCATTCACAGAAGGAACTATTTTGTGCATGTCAATTTCTCTTTCGATAGGAACAATTGTTACGTGTGGCACTGGTTTTGTTCTCTCGATCGCGAGGGGGGATTTTATTAATCTATCTACCTTTATTCCATGTGCCGATCTATCCACCACATCGAACCCTGATAATCTCGAATCGCTATGACTCGAGTCGAGATCCGACGAGATGTTGAAATCGTTGTCGGCGCTTCTGAACGGTACCGAACGCTTGGGCGATAGCATTGGCAGTTGCGCTCTGAATTCAGGTCGCAAATGTCTCATCACGGGAAGGGCGGGATCGCAGTTTTCTCCGTTGCTATAGGTTTCGGTGACCGTGCTTTCGCTAACTGTGCCGTTGGGGGAACGTTTCAGGATGTGCGCTCTAGAAAGTTGCAAACACTCTGGGGATTTAATATGATTGATAACCTTGCCGCCGTTGAGTGCGACCTTTTCGTCTTCGCACTGACTCTTGGTTTTCTGTCGCTTCTGATTGAAGAAGCCTTGGGCAAGTGCTCCAGGTCCGTACAGCCTCTCTACCCTTTGTTGTATGAAGGACTTGGAAGGACTGGCTGGGATATCTGCCGAGCCGTTGGTGATAAGATGGAAACTGCGCGAAGTGTGTGTCGACATTTCGGTTGTTACACTTTGTTTGGTACTATTTGTCTTTGCCATTTTTTGAGAACTGATACTGCTTTCGGAAAAGCTGCTTTTGAAGAAGTTGGGGTTATTGGAATTTGAAGAGTTTAGTCTTGTAGCCATGGCGTCGTCTGTACAGTCTCTCAGCATGTCTTCCGTATTCCCGGGTCGTCCTGGTGAGGCTTCCCTGGACTTGTTGAGTTTCTGTCTGAGTTTTGAGTCGTAGGTTGTAATGTTTGAATAGCCGTTAACGGAGCAGGCTAGGTGCAGATAGCTGGGTTTCTTCCTCTGGTCGATGGGTTCCTCCACCAGGGGGCGCAGGTCCTGCTTGTTGAATACGGGGCCCACTCGCTCCTGGAGACGTGAAGTGAAATCCCGGAAGTGAGAGCCGGTGGATGATGGAGTGAGGATGTTGAGACTGCCTGATGTGGTGTCTGTAGGAGATAAAATGTAATGTAAAACATTTGTCAGAATAACAATCTCACCTCCAAGTGAAAAGGTGAGAGAAATAATTCATTAAATTTCAAAGTTATATTTGCAACTATGTAATGAACTGACAAGGGATTTTGAGAGAAGGAATTTTTTTTTGTTTTCCATCAGAAAGATCTTCAAATAATGTATTTCTTTTTTTTGTTAGCCACAATAATTTAAAATCTTCAAGATCAAATTTTAAAGTCACGTAATTTAGCGAATAGATCCTGAAGTGCTTAGAAATGAAATTCTTACATTGCACTTGCTTTTCAACATCACAATATGTATTTATCTTTTTCTCAATAAAAGTTTAATAAATAAAATACATAACATTACAAATACATATATATAGGTATATAAATAAATATATTTAAAAGAAAAACAGGTTGTAATACTAATACAGTGAAACCCTCTTAAGAAGTTCTCTCTTAAGAAGTTCTCTCTTAAGATGTTTCGTGGCTTAAGAAGTTTGGTTTTTTCGGTCCCTCGGCCGAATATTGGCCCAATTTTTCCCACATATAAGGTTTTCCTGCTTAAGAAGTTTGTTTTTTCCGGTCCCTTGGAAAACTTCTTAAGAGGGTTCCACTGTAATGCTAAATATAAAGAATTAATATTGAGTGCGGATATAAAATATTATTTCAACGCCTTATAATTTGTAGCTTAGTTTCTAAGACAGACAAAACAGCAAAATCATTACTTAATGCCACTACGGATGAATTTTGAGTTTTAACATTAATTACACAATGAAAAACCTATCCCATGATATTTTTATCCAAAGATGTTTACATATTCTACGTCTTTGTTCTTATTAAATAATTCCGTCAAATGGTTTTGACCACGTCAATTAAGTGAAGCCATTTTCAAAATATCATACTCAAAGAGGACAAAGTCAAATTTATATAATGTTTTCATCAGATCGGTAGAATAGTAAGAGGCTATAGAATATTTTTTAGAGGTAGAACTAAAATGAATCTTCGCAGCCAGAACAAGGTATAATCAATGTTCGAAGTGTTGTCAATAAACAAACTCGTAAAAGTGGAATGGCTTTACTGGGTGGGACGTATAGCTAGAATCCAAGGCAGCTGACCAACAAAAAGGAATCTCTATAACAGATGAGCCAATGAAACGGGACCATTTCAAAAAATCAGAAACATTCAATAAATCATCTTTTCTAAAATGTATTAATAAAAACATAATCTACATGAATGGAAATATTGTGTAAGTGCCAAATCATTCATTTTTTTAAAATAGTGCCCGAAAGGTGGCCTCCATTTTGTTGTAAAGCTGCTCAAGGTGAGCCAATAAAATGGGACGATTTGGGAAAGTCCCTGGAGAAAAAATAGAGGAGAGGCAGGCTTGCGCCATCAATGTCATGAATCTAGGGAGCGGGAAGTTAGTTATCATGGATACTTGGTCAGGTAAACAACGCACATCTGCCGTCGAAAAGTTTTACCGAAATGGGGAAAAGTTACGTCCGCGTGAGACAAGCTCTGCAACGCAAGAAAGTGTGCCACAAAATGGAGGCCACCTTTCAGACATTATTTAAAAAAAAATGAATGATTCAATATTTGTGTAGATTATCTTTTCATCAATAAATTTTACAAAAGATGATTTTTTAATGTTTTCTGGATTTATTAAAACGTCCCATTTTATTGGCTCACCTGTTACATAAGTCTACAGGATATAGGAGCGTTGGGAGACCCAAACGGAGAATGGTACAACCTTGGGTAAAAGTAACTTTAGGGAACACCAGGGAAACAGAGGTGTTTTTATGTGAATACCTCGCGAGACAGCTCCAAACTCTCCGGGGCGGGTGGGACCATGGCATCCACAATTAGGAACTCCAGTCAATTTAAAAAATATATGTGTATGCAATATACATATATACATTCTAATTAAATTAATTATGCTCAGTTAGAAACTAATGTTGACTGGGCTATAATGTATTCACCACACCTCTGTTGCAGCTTATCCTCGACGCACATCATTTTATTGTATATCCATTGGGAGTATTATATCCAATACCTAACACTACTAGGCTTAATTCTGTAATTTAAAATGTTCTGTATCAAATGTATCCTACATATAATAATAAATAATCAAACCTAAATACCAATGTTTTTATTTATTTTTATAAAATGTCATTTTCGTAGTAAAAAAAAAAAGTTATTTTTTTTGAAAGCCCACCATTAAGATCGAAAATGCGTGATATCGCAAGTACCTCCAGTGCCAAAGTGTAAAAAACTTCCTTTTGATAAAATGTTCTTCCACACAAAACACAAGAAAATACGATGGGGAAGATTTGCATCACATATACATACCCGGGACCCTTACAAAGAGATTGGTGTACAGGCATTCAAGTACTCCTTCCCGAACAAAGTGTGTTAGCAGATATTACCAGTGAAATCTAAATATTTACCTAATTGCCGTTTCCCCGTCTTTTTCAATTCTTGCATATAATTTATCCATGCATAGATTGAATAGCCCCAGTGACATTACACAGCTTTGCTTAACACCTTTTGTGATGACGAACCACCCTGTAAAATCGCCATTCACCCTAAAACATGCAATGCTTCCCTCATACAGAGTCGCAATTGCCTGTATGAGATTCGTATTCACTACATACTTGGACAACACCTTCCATAGCTTTTTCCAAGTTATAAAAATAAGAGTCATAAAAGCTGATTTATTAAGACAATTGGGTGAGAAAATAAATAAATAATATGAACACAATGAAGCGCTTTACTAGAAACACAGTTAAATCAGTATCTACCAACTAATTACCTATTAAACTACGATAAAATCTAGTTATATTTTTTTTAATATCTACAAGATGGTTTGATGTGAAAATGGAAGAGTGCGAATTTGATATCACCATTTCACTTTTTTTTCCTCCCTATAACATTTCATGGTGAAGAATGTATTTTATATAGCGATCCTTTGGAAATAACATGGTTCCATCTGTCGCAGCGACATGCGATAATGGGATCTATAGTAAGCTACTTTAGAGTACAACTGTCGCATGACGTTATGGCAACAGATGGAACCTTGTTATTTTAAATGGTCGATAAAGTAATTAAATCCCATATTTGATAACATTATTATTTATTTGTAAAAACACTGTCTTGTAAAATACAATTTTAAAAAGGAAAACACTGCGAATTCACGTGTAGGTATTCATAATGGTGCACTTTATTAATTATTGCCAGATTTTGGCGACAGCTGTTTCGCCTGACTTATGAAATTTGTTAATAAAATAATACAGCTGGACCACAAAATTGTTTTTTTTAAATCAGAGTAGAAATCTGGGGGTCAGTATATACAGGACTGACAGACGTATGAATTCATCCCTACCACTGCGGTGTAACGCAATGGGTCGAGACTGTCCTACTGGAGAGGTGAAAGGGTCTCCCTCAAATAACCTCTCAGTAGATGTGTAGATACATCCAATGCCAAGACCTGGACAAACCTCACACCATGAAACCAGGCACCCCTGCTAAGTCATCAAATGTAGCACTGGAGTGACCTATGGCAGAAGTATTATCCAATGAATAGTTCCCGGGGCAGTGGTACCCATGCCCGCCTCCCAAAGTGAAAATTCCAATTGAAATGAAGATGTTTTCAAATCGGATTAGGTTATGTAATGTATCAATTACACAATAGCACATTACATCACAGTACTTACTCTACTTATAGAGTATAAATGGTCAGAGAGGAAATCAATTCTTCATATTGACTTTAAAGGATTTTAAAAAGATTTTCTCCCTTTCCCAAAAATACGATTTGATTGAAATTTTTGATGTATTATCTGAAAGTGTTTTGAATTTGATTTAACAATAAAATCATAATAACGAAATGACTGAAAAAAACTGTTGAAAATCAGTATTTTCATACAGTAGACATAGATATAATAGACAGTCACAAATAGTGGCCTCTCCATATTATTTGTAGAACAATCTAGTTCAATATTGATAAAATGAACAGCGATCGATTGAAAAATTGTTAATCACCAATCAAATTTGATACCAGTCAATGGGTTCAATAAAATTAATTGATTTGATAATATTTTAATGAAATGGCTGTCATGGTAAAGATTCAATGAATAAATAAAGAGAAAAAAGTGATTGCAACACACTACAACACACAACAATGTGAAATAAAAAATAAAAACCAACAATTAAGAAAGAAAATTTATTAAATGGTTACTTAATAACGTGCGAGTTCGATAATAATTATTAGATAATAAAATAAAATACAGTAGAAAGCCAATTGCTATGTTAGATCAAATAATTTCAATAAATTAGTCATAATTTAGAATGGTAAGCTATCCTTCAACTAGCATATCCATTGCATTCTGCATATTTGGTAGCCTCAAGCATTTTTATTAGGAAAGTTTATTATTTATTAACAGGATCTATATGACAACAATCCACTCTCTGTTTATAAAGTTAGTGTTGATTTGTTTTGGGTTTAAATTAGCCCTTATGTCGAATGCAGATAAAGTAAAAACGAGAGAGTTGCTAAGGTATGAAACTCCAAGCCAACAAATAAAACTATGATAATCTAAAAACATATAACTCTACAAAACTAATTGTAATTATATTTGCTTTTGAAAGATAGATTGCTCAGTTAGCTGCAGATCAAATTGGCGTTCTACTGCATTAAAATAAATTTAAAATAGATATTCAAACGAAACGTGAAGATGATAAAAGTAGCAAGAAGAAGATGAAGGTTTATTGTGTTACTGCAAACATTACTCGGTCCTCCCGAAAATACCTGAAAAGTCAGTGTTGTCGGCCTCCACGTCTAGCGAGCATGAGCCAATGGAATCCACCGATTTATCCATGATCTTAACCACCAGTTCTTTCGTGCGCTCGTTCATCAGAACGTCATTCTCCTCTACGCTGATGACGTACGCGGCGTCGTTTCTGTCTTGAGCCCCAAACTCCGCATTAATATACTGAGCTTCGCAAAGAATCGCGTCTGAGGAATTGTTGGCGATTTCTTCAACAGTTCCGATGCATTCTTTGCGATTGTGATCAATGCGATCGTACAATTTGTCGATGGTGTCGATACTATCTGGTTTGGCTCCTAACACCAGCGTCGTCTGACTCGTGTAAAACGGTTCAGAGTAGACGTTGTCTTCGTATCCGTTCGGTTCGTAGTCTCGTTCGTTTAGTTGCAAACCCGCCCCCTTCAGTTTCTGTATCTTATTGTAGTGATTCTCCAACTTGTCTAACCTCTTCTTACATCGAGACTCGCCGCTGGATATTCCCGGAGTGTCTAATAAATCAGGAGTAGCCCTTCCTTTAAAAACGGGGGAAGAATCTGCACTTTCTAGATAGAATTTACAATATTTAGACGAAGAATAATCATCAGCGGACGAAGCTTCAGATCTTCGAGAGTCGAGGAATGTTTCTAGTGAAAAGAAAGATTTGGGTCGGAATCGTTTCTTCTTTGGCGATTTTTCCTTGATCAATTCTTCGTCCTTGTCTTTGTTTGTTTTTATATTATTCTGAGCAACTAAGGGAGTTTGTACCATAGACTTGGGTCTCGTTTGGCTTTGGACACTGACTGATCGCTGGGAATCTAGACTGAGCGTTTTTCTGAATCTCTCGTTGATTTGTGATAGTAGACGGCGGTGGCGCTCCGAAGTGACGGGGGATTGCTCCTCTGGAAAAGGCCTTTGCTCCGGTGAAGACTTTCTGACCGCCAGAAGGACCACCGATGTGGAGGAATCTTCGATATCAGGTAGATCGCTGTGGAAAATAAATAAATTTAATAAACAGAAGTAATGATTTATTTAACATAATATGCATTAAAGTAAAAATTGCTGTAATAATAATTGATTTCCATAATCCATCTTATTACAAAATTGTTAGATATCGAATAAATTTCTTTACCATTATCAATGATGATAAAAACGATATTTTGTCACATTATTTCAGAAATTATAAAATAAATTTGCTTAGAAGCAAAAATTGCTAACCCTTCTAAACCTGGTAAATGCTGATCGAAACCTTGCAAATAATTATTGACAAATGTTTGATAAGCGTGCCTCTTTACAAAAAAACACAAATAGGACATCTTTTCGGTGCAACTGATGAAATATAACTGAATTAAAATAATATTAACAAATTAATTTTATGCTGCGACATTTTTAAAACAAAAAACATTTATATTTTTTAACAAAGCTGTTGTAGGAATATGATTCGGATTTTATGTTAAATTTGTTTTATGTTTACGATGACCAAAAGTAAAACATTGATTATGTTGTATAAGAAAGGTCTTGTGTTAAAATTAATAAGAAACAATAATTATTATTATGAAACATTCATCCATTGTCCCAATCTTGAAGTTATCAGGCTAAAGGTAGCAAGGTCCAGGGGTCTAAATCTCAATATTAGAATAGTGTTACCATTAATGACCCTCTGCAGTAACAATCAAATTGATGCCAAAGTGTTATGAAATCCAGATTCAATCAAAGATCTAAATTATAAATCGTAATTTTTTAAGGATACCTATACTTTAAAAAATTCATAATCTGCTCTTTTGTACATGGTGCTAATTTAATTATTTATTATGTTATGCTTTAACCCCACAGGCTAATTTGTTCGCATTTTGGAACTCTCTCTTGGAGGTCTCATGGAAATCATTGTCTCCCTTACTAACATAGTGAGAAATATGATCTAAACGATATTGGAAAGAGAAAATATCACGCTATACTATATTACAATCTAAAAGTTAACCACAAAAGAATTAAAACGTCTACCTTTATAAAATTAAAGTTTACGACCGCAATTTTGAAAAAAAAATTTGATATTTAATGAATTTTTTATTAATATTTTTTATAATATGAAATGATAAAAAAGTGAGGTGATTACAAGGTTATAATACATTTATCTAATAAAATATGTGTGTTTCTTTTTTGGATATCAGTAATTTTAGTTAGAAAAAAAGTTTGCATTCAAAATTTTTATATTTTAAAACTTGTGGGGTTATGTATAATAATAAAATTTGAAAGCATATTTCATCACTTTTCAAAAACAGTTTTTAGTTTTCGGATACGTTTACAAATATTCCTAACTATTTCTAATTATTTGTTTGCGCTTGTACACACGCACTAATTAAAACTATTTATTTATGGACACAAACAAATAATTCAAATTAATATTTTAAGGCGTAGCTTGCAAAAAGTGTTTTATCTTGAAATAATTAAATTAGTACTTTCTATGAAAGAGCAGATTATGAATCCTTTTAAGTATACCCTTTACCCTTTAATGCAGCTAATGTGCTACCCTAACATTTTGTTTATTTATTAAAGTGCAGATGGTTTACGGATATTTCCTGTGAGAACTCAAGCCATGGGCCCATTCGGCTATCTCCTATTTTACCTCATTCCTTTAACAGTAACTCGGTCCTTTTGATAAAATTCACCAGGGTTGTTATTGGATACGCGGCTATGTCTTCTAATTCCACAATAGGTTTTTCCAGATATCTGAACTTTGTTCCCCATCAGGGCGGAATGTTAGCATCATAAGAGAATTGGAGTCTCTTCATCCTTTTCACATTTCCTGCATCTATTGCAATAGCTGTAAGTGTCTCCTGAGATGACAGCACCAGTTAGTAGTCCTACCAGTTTCCACAAAGAGTTTTTGTCCATATTGATTAGTTGCCCAGTACCCCTAGCATAAATAGATACATCTAACTATCGATTTCCATGTTACAATTTCTAATTTTTATTGTTAAATACCTTATAATGAATATTTTAATTCAGTTCAGGCATGTGTTAGAATAGTACTACGTTAGAATATCAGAGCTGCCATTTTCGCTGGTTGTAAACTATAGCGTAAATCTTTGATTAAATCTCATGTTTCGTAATTTACTTTTAAAGAAATTGGCGCTATATTATGAAGTTAGTGGTCATTAGCCAACGCCCTTGAGGTGATTTTTCATGAAAATGGAGCTTTATAAATCAGCCAATTATTATTGTAAAACATTTCTAAGTGTAGAGGATTTGGAATGCATGTTATATATTTGAAAGCAACATTTTATGGTTTCTGTAACATTAATTTGATTGTGACAAGCAATACCGTTTCACAAAATTTAATGGTTTCTGGTACATTTGATTGTGATACGCATTACCGTTTCACCAAATTTAATGGTTTCTGGTACATTTAATTGTGACATGCAATAATTTTTTACCAAATTTAATGGTTTTTTATACATTTGATTGAGGATGTGCAATACCGTTTCACCAAATTTAATGGTTTGTGGTACATTTAATTGCGACATGCTTTACAATTATTACCAAATTTAATGATTTTTTTTGTGTATTCGATTGAGATGTGCAATACCATTTTGCCAAATTTAATGGTTTCTGGTACAATTGATTGCAACATGAAATACAGTTTTTTACCAAATTTAATGGTTTCCGATACACTTGTTTGTGACATGCAATGTAGTTTTTACCAAATTTAATGGTTTCTCGTTACATTTGATTGTGACATGCAATACCATTTCATCAATTTTAATGGTTACTGGTGCATTTGATGGTGATATGCAAAATTGATTTACATATTAGAATCAGTTTAAACTTACAGCTGTAGTTACAATGAAAAAACAAATTTAATTCAAGGCATTAAAAAAATATCATTTACAAACTCTTCATGGTAAATTTTGCTAACTTGGCAAATTAATGGTTCGATTAAAAAATATATGTATTTATATATTTTTAAAGTAAGAATATTTGCAAAATCGTCACAATGTTACATATTATTTTCGTAAACGAAAAATGAGATGAATTCAAATATAAAAAAAACTGTGGCAAAGGACATATCGTACAATACACATACTCGTAAATGTTTCATAACAGTGTTTGAACAATATAGCATATAGATTCACCTCTTTATTATTTTTGAACAAAGGTTTATTTGATGAAATTAATAAGTTCGGCTTTGAATAAACCTCAAAATGTAACAAAATTCAAAACATTCTTAATTTGTAATGCAATGGGTTAAAAAAAAACAGAGCAAATAATGACCTAGAAGTTTTACATCACTTTACTTTTGAAGCATTTAGAAATTGATATTTGTTTGAAACCACCCTTATGTGTAAATAGGAGGCCAACTTGATTTATGTATCCTGGCCTTGGTTAAGGTGTTTTTGATTGAACCCGCAACCTTCTGACACAAGTCGTATAGATGCATAAAATGTTACGCTACAAAGGTCCTTGTCAATTTATATTGAACTAATTAGGTTTTTTAAAACATTTTAAATAATATAAAACTTCTAGGACTGTCTTTAAAAAGATTATTAAATATGTGTAGTCATAGTCAATAGGAAAATATATTTACAAAAGTCAGTGGCAAATATCCAGAATCGCTGGACATCATTAATACGCATAAATCATTTTAAAAACACTTATCAGATTAATTACAATAAGGAGCGTCTATTTCAATAGCTTGAAAGTTAAATAATGCATTTTTAAGTTCTTTGTTCTTATTTTAAATTAAGTTGTTTGTTCTTATTTTATTTAACCAAAACTACAAACCTATTTTAGATTCTTAGTTTGGGTATAATTTTTTTTTTTTTAAATTTTAAAACTAGCCTAAACTAACCATTATTTTAAAAGAAAGACAAACATTTCCGGGTTACGAATAACCTTACAATATTTGAAAAACTCCTACTACCACTGCAGTAAGCCGAAAATGTTGCTTGAGTCATGATGGAGGACTTAGCCAGCCAAGGAATCGAACATGGAACGCCTGGGTGGGACCCAAAAGCGATGCCCACTCAACCACTGACCGGTCAAATTGTTCTTCTTTTATTTAAAACCAACTAAGAACCTATTTTAGATTCTTAGTTTGGATTTAATTTTTTTTCTTTTAATTTTAATTTTAAAACTAGCCTAACCTAACCTACTTTGATATAAAATATGACGCGAACAAAAGCTACAAAATTATCCGTATTTTTAACGAAATAGCTATTAAAATCAATGACTAAATCAACAAAATATCTGAAAGAAGGACTTTGCATACCGATTCAAATACATACCGAACATTCTGTCCAAAAAGCTACACAAAAATGGCGGGAGTTTCCGTGGTTATTATTCAATTTATATGAAAGTAATAAATATTGGTTCCATCTTGGCCGCCATTTTGTATAACTGTTTGGACAGAATATTTTATTAGTATGCCAAATCCTCTCTCAGGGTATTTTATTTAGTCATTGATTAAAATGTATGTACTTATCTTCAGAAGTGTTTTTTAAAATAATTTGTGCGTATCAAACGATGTCCAGCGTTTTCATTACAAAAAGAAAATAAAATAAAACAATACTCACATTCAAAGAAGAGAAGAAAGTTGAAAGATCTCCATCCAAAGGTTTCATGCCAACACCGAATATTTTATTAATTCATCATACAGGGTGACTAGTGCATGGTGCGAAATATTTTATTTAGTGGTAGAACTAGATCATTTGAGATTTGTTGAGTTGAAGCTATTGTAAATAGTGGTTTTTTCAAAAATGTTTTATAAACGAAGCAGTGATTCGAAGTGATGCCCAAAATGCAAAAAAAAAAACAATAATTTCAGATTATCTATCCCAGGTAGTTTCAATAATTTTGGTTTTGGTTTTGGTTTTTGTATTTTTAAATTAACCTTTTGATCCATTGTTGGTTTTTTAAATACATATTAATATTATAAAACTAATATTTGATTGATTGTTATAATATATACTTAAACAATGTAAGATAAAATTTACGATATGAGCTAAATTTGTCAATTTGACTGGCCTAAAACAGGATCCATTCCTAGTTGGCTAGTCAAAGTTTCCACATATGTTTAAATGTATAATTTTTATCTGAAATAAATTATTATTATTATTATTTGTGTTCACTATTTAATAATTTAAAAATAATAAAGGGAATATTTGTGGCACGTTCGAGAGTGGAAGATACTCTCAGTATCGCCCTGGTTCAGAATTGAAGCTTTGCCTGATGGCCCAGGTACATCCCAAACTTCCTCTTCCCTATCTCCTTCCCCTCCCCACTTACCTTCAACCTCACAACATACCCCCAATTGGGGATGCCATAGTCTCACTGCCTCCAGACGGGAGTAGTTGGGACTCTTGTGGGGTATTCACATAAAAAAGTTCAATTAAAAAAGTATATTTGATCAAATTTATGAACTTGCCTGTATTAAATGGCATCAAATTAAAATATCAGATTATAAAAAACACATTTTGTAGTTTTTGGTTTGTGTTAAAATTCTAAAATAACCAAAGGTACCTAAAATATTTTTCGAAACGTTATTTTTTTATAATTTTTTTATGTGAATATCGCACAAGAGTCCCAACAGCTTCCATCGCCTGGAGCCAGAGAGAGTATGGGATCATATAAGTTGAGAGGCTGAAGTTGGTGGGGAGGGGAATGATGGGGGAGAGGAAGGTAGGGAAGTACCTGGCTATTCAGATCTGGCCCCAAACACGGCTAAAGCCATTTCAAGCAACGTTTCAATTCTGAATGGTGGTCTTACACCAGGGCGACAGAGAGTATCTTCCACTCTGGACCGTGCCGCATATACACCTTATATTATTTTTAAATTATTCAATTGTGAAATAACACAAATCGAATCAAATAAAATTTACTTGCGCAAGTCGTGAATTGAACCCTCGACCTTCAGATCACTAGTAGAGGGCATCACCTCTCGACCACGGAGGCCATCGTTGTTTGAAAGCAATCATATTTTACTTCTCGTTTAAAAGAAATTATTTATGTTGGTGGATAATGTAAGGTTTTCGTAGAATCTAAATCTATGTTTCCCTCTTCGAATCACTGTTTAAAAAGATTAAATATTTGTAATAGTCTTTTTAATCAATCATAATGCTGCTTCTCCATAAATTATTTAACTCGAAACTTTTCTTTCTCAATGTTCTTTTTTCTACTTACCATAACATTTCGCATAAATAACCAGACGCCCTGTACAATGCAAAATTTGAATTTATTATAAAGGTATTAAACACCAAATCACAACAATACGAAATGAAACAACTAAACACCACTAAAGAAAATAAAGTAATTTGTTAGGGGTGCGTCAGAGGTGCTCAAGCAAAAATAATGTAAAAACGAAAAAAACACGAAACAACACATAAAACACTAGAAAAAAGGTGTAGTCAAAATTGCATTGTAAGTATTATATGTCCTTGTTTCCTGGGATAGATATTAGTTCGATGTTGAGAAATTAGGACACCATTGGATGCAGCGCATTTCAAATGTAGAATTATAGGGTCTTTCATTTTAAGCGCTTCCTATCTTTAAATTTAAATAATACAAAGTGTGTGTGTGATATATCACCGAAATTTTTTATTCGTTCGAAAGGCCATTATGTATGGAATATAACAACGTTCAAATGTCCACCGCGGCTTCTCTGGGTGGCGCTTATCCGAAATGTCCAATTTTCAATGACTCTGGCGCATAAATCAGGCTGAATTTGACCGATGGCATGGGTTATGTTGGCTTTGAGGGCCGCTGTGGTTTGTGGCTTATTCGCATTGACCTGCGATTTAAGAATCTCACAAGAAAAAGTCTAACGGGGTCAAATCGCACGATATCGGTAGCCAGAACTGACCAAAAATCACCAGCACGTGAGATTTTATCATTAAACAATTAATTAAATTTTAAACAATTTGATTTGGCAAAACAGATTGAATAAATGACAGTCAATTTGACAGATGTCGCTTCAACAATATGGCCGCTATCAACAACTGTCAACTGTGGTTCAACTCCAAAAATATGATTTTTGTGAAATCATTGCTGAAATCTAAATTCACACCTCCAAAACGATCTTAGTAGGTAACATAGATTTTCACCATTTTAGCCAATGACGTTGTATACAATGTATAGACGTGTGGTAGATATCTCAAAAGTGATAAGCCACAGACAAAGCAATTGTATTATTTACGATTTCGTAATTTTAGTAGTCAACTAGCAAGCGTCTCGTAAGGTCGTGTGCTACAATTAGGTAAATTAAAACAAAAACAAAAAACAAAATGCTCTCGTGTGTGATGTGAACGGTTCCATGCCAACTCAGAATGAAACCAACTCAGAACCACCTCAATTAAATTACGAAACTTTGGGAATTTTTTATTGATTATTTTTACATGGAACGATAAAAAAGTGGGGTCACAATAACGTTTATGTCATTATGTCAGATACATTTGTCTAATAAAATATGTAAGTAACTATGTGTTTTTATTTTTTCGGTATCAGTTATTTTTGTTAGAAAAAAAGTAAGGTGAGCCATTTTTAAAACTTTTTCATGTTTGCATGCAAAAATTAAATATTTCAAAAATTATATTTTTTCGATTTATATAATTTGTAAGTGTATTTTATCACCTTTCAAAAACAACTTTTAGTTTTGGGATACCTTCAGAAATATCTCAGTTATTTGGATTTTATTGCGAAGCGGAAATATTTAGACCTTTCGACAAAATAGGCCAGAGGGGTTAAGAATTTACGACTAACAAAAAATAGCTAGATATAAAACGAGTTCACGTTTCATAAATTATTGACCGACGATCGTAACTCACTACGACATGCCCTACTGTACTCAATGTAGGCAGATAATAATATAATAAAATAAAGTCAATTAGGATAGATTCACGGATGATAAGACACATGGTTACAGCATTCCGTGTATTTGGTTTGCTTGTTGCGGTGACAGCTGTTTCGCCCCACTAAGTACCGTACCCTTTCCGGCCCGCATACCGAAACGTGCGCTATATACCTACCTACTTTACGATGATTGTATCCCGACTGGGGTCGACAACAAGGGCGAAGGAGGCAAGAAAATGTTATACAATGTACATGTTAAGTATTTTATTCGTTCAGAAAAATTAACAATTGCTATCTATTTTCCAAATTGATGTTTAATCCGTTCCTCATCCTAATTTATATCAGAATTCGATACACCACTTTTCGTATGGGGCATCCATTAATTACGTGAACAGTTTTTCTTTCAAACTAGACCGAATAACGGCCGTCGTTCCCGTCTCAAAATGCACAAATACGCTCTTCCTAACGCAAGTCTCCGGACCACCAGGCGAATCGACCGTTACTAAACAAATCACTTAGCTGATCGGAGACTCATATTGATCGATCGAAAAATTGAGTCCGTTAGTTTGGTTGAATTTGTATTGAGCGTATTGTTAATCTTGAATAAATTTGACGATATGAGCGGTAGACGATTAAATTCATCATAATTCGTTACATATTTATAAACGCAAGTTCCAGAATACCTGTGCCGCCTAACCTTTGAACCAACCAATCGATAATAGAATGATTCGCTAAAATTGTATAAAAGAGTTCCAACGTAACAATCGTAAGTTGCCTATCGCTGACATCCAATCATAGTCGATTACGATGCTCCATTATTATTTTTATCTATGGCGCGGCTTGACGGTGAGAGACGCATTATCCAATCAGCCGTGACATTGGAACAATTTATATAGATGTCAGATGAAACACGGAACAAAAAAAAATAGTAATGGATTGAAAAAATCATTGATTTTTCATGCCCTAGTTCAGATTCCTTTCCGACTAAACTGGTGATATTCCATGTGCTGATCCTCAGCATTGGTGCTTTACGTTTGATCATGGTGGCATTCTCCATGCTACAAACTAAATAATAATTGCTTAATAACTGTTCAATCTATTAAAGACCTTGGTGTCTCTCTTGATAGCAAGCTGTCTTTTCGGGAATATATACATGTGATTGTTAATAAATCTCTCAAACTACTTGGTTTCATCACTAGAATCACTTCTGACTTCAAAAACATAAAAACCCTAAGAACTCTTTACTGCTGCTTGGTTCGACCTCATCTTGAATATGCTTGTGTTATATGGTCTCCTTTTATGCTGTCCATATTCGTCATATTGAGTCCATTCAACATCGGTTCCTAAAAGAGATTGCTGGGAGGCTAGGATTAGAACGAGGCAAATACTCGTATGATGAAATTGAGCAAACTCTAAACCTTTCTCCTTTAGAAGACCGTCGGAAAAAATCTGATCTCATTTGTTTCTTCAAAATTATTAACTGTATAATTTATTCGCCTACATTACTACAACTCATCCCATTCAATATACCTTCTCGTAGACTCAGAAATAAAGATCTGCTCTTCTTCAATCAGCACTCGAGCAATTATGGTTATAATTCACCACTGTCCAGTATGTGTAGAATGGTCAACTCACGTCAAGATCTTGATTTTTTGGTATAAGCTTAAATGATTTCTGTCGCTCTTTAAACAATTGAAGATATTTTATATTTACTCTAATTTTTGCAAAGTCTTCACTTGACTTGACACTTCTATTTTCTTATTTTTTCTCTGTTTGTCTTTGCTTTCGTGTACCATTATTTATCCTTACAATGTACATTTCCAAATTTCGTATTACTTTGTTGTAAATTGGACGTAAATCCGTTAATAATTAAATAAATAAATGTTAAAAAGTCTGTGGCAAATAGACTCTTGACGCTCGAATACGTGCTGACACTTTTTATATAAACATCGAACCACTGTTACTCTTCATAGAAAAATCGCAACTGA
Source organism: Limnephilus lunatus (assembly GCA_917563855.2). Classification (NCBI taxonomy): domain Eukaryota; kingdom Metazoa; phylum Arthropoda; class Insecta; order Trichoptera; family Limnephilidae; genus Limnephilus; species Limnephilus lunatus. The sequence continues at coordinate 26,440,232 of OU830596.1, forward strand.
GGTGGCTTGGGCACGTGCTAAGAATGTCCGATGACCGAATTCCTGGGAAAATATTGAATGCGACTCCAAAAGGGTAGACGTCCAGTGGGTCTCCCCAGACATAGTTGGGCGAGGCAACTCCAAAAACTGTGTGAGGAGAGGATGGGACTGCCATGGACGGAGGCCGAACAATCAGCGCAAGACAGGGACGAATGGACAGGGAATTTTATTTCAATCGGTTTGCATGTGCCAATTTGATAAATAACGTCTTTGGATGTCGACAGCGAATAGCATATTGAGAAATTGTAAAAGATATCTATAAAAAATATGGTTACGTGGCTTTGTTTTTTATGCATGTTTTTCATTTTTTTACATTAGCTCCACACAGAAGGCCCTGAGGAAAATAATTTCTCTCAGGGCCTATGTTATCTCATGAGATGCTGTGAGGGTTTTTTTTTACGGAAAAGAAGGCGTTCTGAAAAGAAGATAGGTGTGTAGTAATCTGGGGTCAGTGTTTCCTGGAGTGTCGGACGTATGAATCCATCCCTTCAACCGCAAGGTGCAAGGCGATGGGTCGAGAGATTTCGGCTGGAGGGGATAAAAGACCCCCTCAACCGATCTCTTTCGATCTTGCCCACCACAGGGAGGTGGGCAGACGCATCAGCCGCCAAGACCTCGACAAACCTTACCACACGAACCCGGGCGCCCCTGATGCTAAGTCACCAAACGTAGCGAATCACTTTGAGTGACCTATAGGTGACCTACCTTAGGGTTGTTGGTTATCCAATAAATGGGACGGCGGTACCCATATCCGCCGCCCAAATTGATAAGCCTACAGTTTAATTCCGAGATTGACGAAATGAATTACAGGAGAAAAAACAGCCACATCCATTTTTCCCATCTCAGCAGAATTTTTGAAACTTTTGCTTTTATTTTGAACACTGACGTTCAAAATAAAAGCAAAATTACTGTCTAGACCTGATATCGAAAAACTCCGGTGACTACAGCTAGAACCAAATAAAATACAAATTGTGTTCCCACTAAACCGTAATCTCAAACTTATGCAGTACATTATTATAAAAAGCAATCCATTTTTCGAATGTTTTCGATTTACTATCCAATAGTTACGCTCGTTCGACAATTACAATTCGTTCGATTATAATGCGTTTATAGCATCTTAAAGTGCAATTTAGTGGGAAAATGACCTAGATATTTCCAAGATTGACCCAATGTAGCCACAGGGTGATTTGAAACTCGATGAAACGGAAGCGATACTAAAAATAAACAAACACATACATCTATAGGATTTAGCCTGCGAGATAATAAGATAGAATGAAACCTTACCGCATTGGCCGCTTTGATAACGAGCTCACTTTTCAAGGCTCCTATTGGTTGAGATTGCGTGGGTGGAGTTTCACTTCTACCGCGTGTGAGCTGCACTAGATTTTTTTTTTAATTCTGTCGTTTTCAGGGCAGTTTTTATTTAGTAACATATAACCATCACCTCCGACAGAAGTCACCCCAAGTGGTTAGCTACGTTTGGTAACTTAGCAGGGGTGCCAGAGTTCATACGGATCTTGGCAGCGGATGCGTGTGCCCATCAAGTGCGTGGCAGGCCACGATTGAAGGAGATCTTTTGACCTTACCAGCAGGACTCTTGACCCATCGCCTTGCACCGCAGTGGGATGGATTCATACGTGTGTCACTCCTGAACACGTTGACCCCCAGATTCCTAACCACCACTTATACATTTTCCTTCCCAGAACTTCCTCTCCTTCCTTTCCCTAAAAAAGACCCTCTACACAGCATCCCCAAATATGAAATATGCTCTGGAGGATTTTTTTTCCTCAAGGCCCCCTGTGTGGAGCTAATAAAAAAATACATTAGGGGGCATACATTATTATGTGAGCAGTTTTTCTTCCAATCTAGAGACCCCTCCCCCCCTTGGTGAGATAAATTTGGGCTACTTCGTATATTCTTTTCAAGTAACGTGAGATTTTGCTGGACCCCCTCCCCTCCCTTTTGAGCTCAAGTAATTAATGTATGCCCCTTACAAACCACGTGAAGAGCGCTTTACAAAACTAAATAACTTAGCTATAGTAAAATAACATTTTTAAAACCTAGCTATTGATACGGATTAAACTTCCGAATATTTGTATATATATGTATCTACAAATAATAATATTAATGTATCTAACGAATACTTTCTCTTTAAAAAAATACTCCTTCATTACGAAAATTTTCATTTTACGAAAAATGGGAATTTGGTACCTATTAGTTAGAATAGGTAGAATTTGACCAGAATTCCTCAAAATTTCCCTCGTAATACCCAGATCAAACTTCATGATAATTCCAGGATTTTCGTGTATACGGCAATCCCGCTACATCACACAAAGTATCCGAATGATTAAGCAGAGACAGTACAGGAGTGGGGAGGTTCAACCACATTCATTATGAAGCATAGAAGATATTTAAAATGTTTCTGTGGTTTCGGAATTTCGTGGCAATCTTTTCTTGCGGCTTGGTCTCTCCAAAATCCAAATTCCCATGAAGTAGGTACCTACCTTTACCTATCACAAATTAAACCTGCCAAATCGAATAATAAAGAAGTTCGAGAGAAAAGTTCAAAAGAAGAGAGAGAGTCTCATGACCACATAGATAATGGAAACAAGAAAGATGAGCCAAGAATGATTATTAGTACGAAACTGCGCGCACAACGCGTGTCGCTGACATCGTTCACTCATACAGTGTGTGCTTGCATGCACACATATTGAAAAAAAAGTTATGTACATTTTTATAACCTAATGCTAATTTACTTTTTTTACCTTTTCTATTTTCTACTTTTTATTATAATGTTTTCAATTTTTAGCATCATTTATACTAAATCCATATGTTTACACTAGACTTCATATTTCATACAAAGTAACAATACTTCATTGGTCACCATGAAACTGGCAGCCGCCTAGTATGGTGATCTAATATATATCTACTCTATGTAAATGTCTTAATTATGTATCGTGTGTTTTTATCTGTTTTTTTTACATTAGCTTCACACCGGAGGCTTGAGGAAAAAATCTATGGGCCTATGTCATCTTTGGGGATGCTGTGTGGAGAATATTTTTAGGGACGGGAAAGAGAGGAAGTTCTGGGAAGGAAAAAGTATGAGAGGTAATTAGGAATCTGGGGGTCAATGTGTCTAGAAGTGACGAACGTATGAATCCATCCCTCCCACTGCGGTGCAAGAGTCCGGCTAGAGAGGTCTAGGTTAGGTCTCCCTCAACCAGTCTCTCTCGATCCGGCCAACCGTGCGGTTGGTGGGCAGACGCATCCGCTGCGAAGATCCGGACAAACCTCACCCCGCGAACCGAGGCACTCTTGCTAAGTCAACCACTTGAGGTGACCTATGGCAGAGGTGTGATCATCCAGTCAATGGTTCCCGGGGCCGCGGAACCTACACCCGCCTCCCAAATTGAAAACAAGCCTCCCAAATTGTTTAACGGGTTGACAAAAACAACATACTAGATATTGGCCGTGAGAATTCTAAATCATACACGAGGGAAACGTGTTAAAAACCCGACTTCTTAATGATTACTATACCTGCGTATAACCTATGATTAAAGACCGGATTATATGCAACAAAAAAAGCCCAAAATATGCATGCAAATATGCAATAAAAATAGCTAAAATATGCACGAAAATCCATAAAAGGAGCCAAAATATGCAACATGAAATAATATAGGAAGTCGTATTTTTAAATATTTTAGTAAACTATTAGGTAGTTCTCAAGGATAACAAACGTATTTTCGAAAATATCAATTACAAAATGTATTTAACAATGAAATTTACAATTTAGCTTTAAAAACTTATATGACTAAGTACTGTTTTAAATGTTCTGTAGACAAATTGTGTCTGCGATCGCTTAATATAAGTGGAAAGGAGCGTTCTACGTCTACTGGTGTGACTGGACAGAATTTAAATTTGCGTGCGATTTTTGAACTTATTGTGCCGGGCAAAATTTCACCTGCCCCGTTGATGAAGCTATCAATTTGTCACAAGGGTTCAAACCCTGGGTTATTTTTCCATAAGTTTTCAAACTTTTCTTTGAGTTTACTTGGGAAAGCTTTGACAACGAGGAATTCATGAGGCGGATTTTCTTCACAACCTGAATAGATTCAATCAACGCCAATCCATGAGTTTTAAGCGTTTTGATTTTTAAACTTGCAGGTATGTGGCGAAATGAGTGCTAATCATAGCTAGGTTTTTTTTTTAAATACTAGTATCGTCAAATGCTTCTTTTCACTGGAAAACTGCCAAAGCCTCTGCACTATCGAAGTCATTGATTGGTGTCACTATTCACTATGTGAGGCATCTGAACGATGAACGATATCGAGCGTAAATATGCATGATCCCATTTTTTTTGCTAAAATATGCAACTTCTGCCGAAAAGGGTCTAAATATGCTCCGGTCTCTACCTATGATCATACAAAATATTGAATAACCATACAAATATTGTATAACCAAATAGGTTTGGAGTGTGAAAATAATATTTGATATTATCATGTCAAATAAAATCAATGAGCAGTGTATTTAGAAAGTATGTGGTGTGTTTTGCATAGTATTTTTAGTTAGTTCAAAACTGACAAAACAAAATAAGATAAAACAAAAACACACAACAGAAGTTGAGCAATGGCGTGCAGAAATCATTTTCGCGATCTCAGAAAATCGAAAAAACGTAACAGCACGCCACTTAAAGTGAGTTAGTGAAACAAAACGCAAAATATTACTTCAGACAAACTCTGCCTAAATTATGCGGTTATTACAAAAACAATGTTTTTTTTTAAATTAAAAAAAAATTGTCAAAATCCAATTTCAGCATTCAAGAAAAAACGGTGCAACACACGAATTCAACAATTTGTGGGGAAAATCTTTAAAAAATGTCATCTTGGAGGCCTGCAGTGGTCGAAGGAGACCACTGCAGGCCTCTGATACAAATTCACAGTTGAAATTACAAGGTTCTATCTGACACAGATTTGATATGCTATAATGAACTCTAAGGTAACTCTTCCTAGAATCTACTATCGCATAAAATTGCCGTTTCTAAGGAAGGTTGTTATTTCAAGGATTTATCAAATCTGATTTTGAAAGCATAACAAAGTATTGATATTTTTTAAAGAGTGATCCACACATATCGGTCTTGCATTTCTACCTCCTTATCCAGTTGTAGAAGCAACCGCCACGCTTCTTTCCACCCATACTGCAAGTGGACAGGAACAATCAGCCGGCCAATCACAGGCCGCGGCGGCCTACCGACTTGCGCGCCTCACGATTTCGGCTGTCAATCTGACGTTTACAGCTGTCAAACTGACACTTGCGAACAACTTTCAATTATTGTTCTTAAATCACTTATATTAAATTTGCGGAACTATTTATTCATGCATCGCGATATTATTAACGCTGAAAAAAAGTTTAAAATCAGATTTTAATTATAAACAATTATCACTGTTTAAAAATTAATTAATCTAAAAGTATTATTGATTTAAACACACTTTAAGCATCTTGAAAATGTGCAGTCACAACATTCAGACAAAAAGTCAAGACGCGATTTCACAGTTTTGAACGTAGATCATGACCTCGCGACCTCTGGATTGGAAAACTGGCAACTTAACTTCTATGCTAAGGAGTTGACATACCACCGAAACCAAAATGTAACGAAACTATTGTCGTATAAACGAAAAAGAACAAACTTTTCAATTGATTTTTTTAAATGTAGAACGCAACTATTAAGAATGCGGTTCCATATTACATTTTCAAATTCAAACTCAGGTGAATTCGCTTTGGACCATAAACAAGCGACGATCGTCGGGCGGAGACTGCCGAAACGCGTTCGGCAATCTCCGGCGGCTAAATTTAAATACGAAGTGAATCACATGAAGGCGAACGTTCATTAGAATCATTAGAGATAGAGAGAAGCGGACAACATACCAAGTTCATCTCGGAAGGGACAAACTCGCTAACCTAATACTTTCTCATAATTACCTACTATACCCGAAATCGCATTTTCATATTAAACAATAAATTGAAAATATGGAACAAAATATACGTATGACGTTGCGGGGAAAATCAGTAGTAGCGTTGACCTATACACTATACATTCCAGAAAGCAAGACTATGCAAATCTCATTGTCTGGGAGTTTTTGCTGCTTTACATATTGCGATTTTCTGCTTTATAGCCAAGTTATCGTCAGTCCAATGCCAAAGCCGAGAATCCGCATTTTAGCCAGTTTAGAGTATACTCCTTTTATTTTTTTTCATTTTAAATGGATCCCCTGCCATTTATTTTTTATCACACATTATCTATATACCTATATAAAAATCAAAATGAGCTTGCTTGGATGGGTAGGTATATGAGTTGTCTATGCGTTACTAAACCATTCATCCGATTGCGATGAAACTTTGGGTATTTGATGTGCGCATGCCCGCGATGGTTTCTGTATAAAATAGTGAACTCTGGTGTCATGAAATTATGCGTTGCTAACCATTCATCTGATTGCGATGAAACTTATAATAGTGAACTATGGCAGCATGAATTTTGTATAAAAAATTAAATAGGTGGTACGCGAGCTGTTTGAAAACTGAATGTACCGGGACTGAACGTATGGAATGCGGGAGGGGGGAGGGGAACTCAGAAGGGGGGTTTGGGAGAGGGAAGGCGGAGTGGGAACGCTTGAGGGGAAGGGGAAGCGGGAGAAGAAGAGGAACTGTGCGAATGGAAAAGGACACGCACGGAGAAACAATTTCTTTATTAAGTGGCATAGCAACGCATGCCGGGAACTCGCTAGTTATGTATAAACTAGAGATTTATTTAAGCTGGTTTAGTAATAATCTAATAACATAAAATCGATTTATGACATCATTTCCAAACTTCAAACAAATATCTCCGAATGATGTTTTAGCGAATTCGCGATATTGGCATTGGACCGAGGATATATTTGTCTTTGAAAAAGAAAACACCGAAAAGGTTTTATTCCGCTGGTAAAATAGTAAACTTTGAAATATTGACTTAGTATCATTTTATTGTTATTTCAAATAACCTTAACCAACGATGCAAATGAATTATTAGTTTGCCAAAAATAGTTATGTTTACCTAGAAACAGCACAAACCTACACATTCAATTTAAAAAAAAAATAATTCGATAATATCAATTTGGGATTTTTTTTTACGTGTATACTATAATATGGGTTCCAGACGGGAGAATTGTACTCAAGTTGACTTCTAACATATGCAAAATATAACATTTTAATACTCTTTATGTTGTTAAAATTTCTAGTTAGCCTAGTTATAAATCCCATCATTTTTAAGCCCTTATTAGAGATTTCTGTTATGTGGTTAACAAATGAAAGATTTGATTGAGAAGTGATGCCTAAGTCTTTAATTTGTCTTAATGACTCTAACCAAATTGAAATAATTTTGAGAAAGTCGAGTGACATTACACGGAGAACCCGAAAACAGGCGAAATAGCGGCAGTCCAAGTGGATGAGGGTTATTTTTACTCTTCCAACCAAATCAACTAAGCAAGCAAGGAATGTCGCCTCGAGGCAAACAGAAAAGTTAAACAGTAGAGCCGAGAGCACACATACTCGTGTAAATTAACCGATTGTAATATTATAACACCGTGTTTACAAGAAGGTTGCATCGCGAAACTCCAGGATTCATGAAAACATAAGAAAAATTGTGAAATCATTGGCCCAAACAAAATAACATCACCCATGAGCCCACGCAACCCTTTTATGTCACCAAACGTAGCGAACCACTAGGTATGACATATGGCAGGGGTGTTGGTTATCCAATTAATGGATCAAGGGGCGGCGGTATCCATAACTGCCTCCGTATAAGCAAGAGTACATGAGCTTAATTTAGTATGAAAATAGTACAAAGGATTTACGAAAAAATGATGTAATTTCTAGTAATTTCATATATTCCTAGAGGCAATAAGTATGGCCGTCTCAATGAAAGTTAACCTCCAATACGTGTTAAATAGAGATCTAGAAGAAGATCGACTTAACCCCGTGGGAAGCAAGTAAAGGACAATAGGCCACTTGCATGGATTTCATAACAACTTGGAAAAAATCCTGTGGATAGATTTTTTTACTAAGATTACAAAAATGTTAGTAGAATTTTTAAGAAATGTATAATTTTTCTTATTTTTAAATAAATAAATCCATTATTTGAGCTCGTGACGTCACTACATGAAAATGTCCCGTCTTCGATTATGTTCCCTTAATTTTGTAAAATTCCACACTGATAATTTTTTTTTATATGGCAACACTTTGATTTTCGGCGAATTTTTGAATTTGCGTTTAACGTTCACTAGATTTATTGTTTGTTCTATGCGAACTTATCCTTGGTTTGATTTTTTGATAAAGATGGCGGTGTTTTTACAGATGTTACGAAGAGAACCCCGTACATTTTATTGCTATTCGTGTGGAAAACGTTCTTTTTTTAAATGATTTTCAGCTATGTAATTATCGTTTTTTCGCACACATAAAATTATGTCCCGTATTTCCGGTTTATAAAAAATGGTCTGATTTTTCGGATTGAAATTTTCAAAAAATCGCCAGGGTTTCAAAAATACGATTAAAAATAAATAAAAAAAATACAGAATGTCTTAGAATATTTGCCTTAACCGGAATTTTTTTTAAATGTGATGCAAGTGGCCTATTAATGCAAAAATTAGATAAATATGTAATTTTACTCTAATTATGTCTCTTTCGATCCCCATCGTCGCAATATATCTAGGAAATTAAGTGCGTCTTTTCCGACGTGAATTTTACGAGGATTTTTTTAAAATTAAAAATAAATTAAATACTGTGATTAAATAAATTTACATAAAATGTTAAGTATTCTGAAAGATCTATTAAATGTTATTTCATAATAAAAATTCAACATCGACAAAGACAACGAGTCTATCTACCGAGTTTGAGCTTGGCTGGATGTCGGGAAGTGGGTTAAGAGGAAACCCGGTCGCGGAGAATTTTGAACAAGAGGTATTTTGCCGAGCTGTTGCAGTCACCGTTTGTCTTCCCCATTTTTCTCTTATTTTCTCTCGATTTTATTTTTTTTAACTCACTGTAATAGAAAAAATACTCTATGTCAGTACGTTTTGCTTTTTATACTGAACGTCTGTTGACGGCATTCAAACCAGGCAGTTTTAACGATTTTTGGAGGGTCGCAACTCCTTTAAGAGGGATATAAACGCTAGAAATATTTCAATTCTCGTGCCTGCAAAATTTACAATTTGCGCGAGGCAAGTAAGCGAAAAGGTGGTTTTTATTTATTTTATGCATAATTTTATAAGAAACAAAAAAAAGTCAGAACATAGAAAACTTCAAAAATAGTTTTAGCCATAAAGGGCTATTTTTATAAAAATGTTTCTTGAATTACTTCATAGTTAAGTCATGAAAAAACATCTTTTTTAGTGGTTTACGCTTATATTTTTTGTTATGTAAATAATAATTTTATTGTAATTCCAATACATAGAAAACCTAGTTAAAGCTTAAATTTATCCGTAGCATATTTTTTGATGTTCATACTGTAAGCCAATTCCTCGTAAAGATTAATCTAATTAGTATCTAAATAGGATTTCACGTATAACTTCACCGAATAACTTATCAAAAAAACAAAACGTACCGACATGCTAGTATATAATCTATATTATATTTCTCCAGCCACAAGCTAATGCTTCCATGGAAGAATGGTATCAAAATATTTGAACTGTAATTAAATTATTATATCATATAAATGTACATTAGTATATTTAAAAAAATATAATTAAAAAACGTTTGCAAAAAAATCCAGAGACGAAATTGGGGAATACGTTTGTGTGGACGTCGCCCGGTTTCCTCTCAATTTCCACTTCATTCATTCAAACAAAATTGAAATTCAAATAGACGTACATGTTTAAAAAAGCATTTCACATATTTATTAAACACTTTTTGTTTTCTACAGCCTCAGTGTAAATTTTAGCTAATTTGAAACTTATTAGAATGTTTGCACTGTATAATGAATTGTTTTGTAATGAAAAAATATACCTATATATACATATTCTGTGTATTTTTTTAGTTATTTATTAACAAGTATGGGGGCATTAATTAATTACGTGAACATAAACGGGGGGGGGGGGTCCAGCAAAATCTCACGTTACTTGAAAAAAATATACATATTGGCCCAAATTTATCTCACCGAGGGGGAGGGGGGGTCTAGATTGGAAGAAAAACTGCTCACGTAATTAATGGATGCCCCCTATAGATACAATTACAATTTTAATATAAACCACCTCTCTAGGCTGAGCGTGTTCCAAGTTCCGGTTCATCTATGTGTCACCATAAATAAATACAAAAATCAAAATATGCTTGCTTGGAAACTTTGGGGATTTGATTTAAGCATGCCCGCGATGATTTCTACATAAAATAGTGAGTTCTGGCATCATGAAATTATGCGTTGCTAACCATTCATCCGATTGCGGTGAAACTTTGGGGATTTGACGTGTGTGCATGCCCGCGATGGTTTCCATATACAAAAGTGAGCTCTGGCATTATGAAATTTGTATATAAAATATGTAATAGGTGGTACGCGAGCTGTTTGAAAACTGAATGTACCGGGACTGAATGTATGGAATGCTGGAGGGGCACTCGGGAGGGGGATTCACGGAAGGGGGAAAGTGGAAAAGTAAAGGGAGGCGGAAGGGGAACGGGACGAATGGGAAAGGACACGCAGGGAGAAACAATTTCTTTGAGTGGCTAAGCAACGCATGCCGGGAACTCGTTAATAAATAAATAAATTTAACGGTATGCGTCCATCCCGCTAATGCCAACGAATCTACTAAATAAACGTAGTAAGTACGTAATTATTACGTACATAGTAAAGTTGGTTAGGATTACGAGTGACAGATTTTTTGGCACGAGTTCTGACAGCTGTAGTCAATATTTATTTACTTTAGGTACTGTTTTGTAATAGAGTATAATTTTCTGTGTGCATGTCATTGCATCGTAAACATCATAGAACACAATTATCATGCCGGTCAGCCACTTAGTAGCCGAGCGGTCCAAAGCGTCGGGTTTCCACCCAGAGGTCGCGAGTACCAATCTTTAAAAGAAAATATATCATATCGGTAAGAGCAAATGATTCACGACAGTCATTGCAAATATCGATTGTCCAGTTGATTATCAGACATCACCAAAAAATCTAAAATAGAGTTGAGTATTTTTTTTAATTTATTTATTTATTTTTATTTATTTATTTTTTTTATTTAGGAAACAAACAGTCATACAAAATGATAATATAACAAAGAACATTCATGTGTTGTAGACCAATTATGTTCCATTAACATAAAATTGTGATATAGTATTTTTACCTATTCAACTTATGTGACAAAAAAATAAACATAATAAGGAAAAACATAAAAAAGAAAAAAATAAAACGTAATAAAGAAAAAAAGTAAAGTTATTAACAAACATAGTTATACTATTTTCTACGGATAATAATAATATTATAAATTTTCACAAAAAAAAAAAAAGTATTTTAAGTTATTAATATATTAAGCAGCATTTTATATGATTTCAAATCATGGTTGAAAATGTCTACATCTCGTAAGGCATTGTAAGTTTCACAGATACGTATTATTACAGAGTTTTGCGCGTATTTTGATTTACTGTGTGATTCATATAATTTATTTATTTATTTATTTATTTATTTATACTGGATTTTACAGATGTTTACACTTACATGAGAACAATCCAGTTATAAAACTCAGTTAGTGTGGTATTCTAAATAAGTCGTTTGATCTGGTATTTTGTTTGGGGCAACGAAATGCAATATTTTCTAACAGATATGATGAATCAACAAGGCAGTTCATGATTTTGTATAAGAATAATGCATCAAATATTTTTCTATATGCAGATAAGTATGCAGATAACTGCATGTAAAAGTGGTATGTATAAGTTTACCCTCCATCTTATAGGTTCTTAACGTGGGCGATAACGCCCCCTTCTTGTGAGGGTTTGAGACTTTCGGGGGGCAGTAGAAGACCCAGAGAAAATTAGGGAGTGTTGAGATGACACAGTGAAGGCGTGGCAGGTAAAAAAATATGTTCTAAAAAAGACAAAATCACGCTAATCACGTACTTATAAAGCAAAGTAAACTTTAATATTTGTAAATTTTTGTTGTTTTTATCATTTTTATCACGCATGAGAAAATTCACATTTTTCGGTAGTTCGGGAAGTGTGTGAAAATTGAACTGAAAGATTTCATTACATTCAGATCTACATTAAATTGGATGATATGCCAATTTTTTTTTATATTATCTACTCATAAACACCACCAAATCAATTATAATTCAGAAACACTTGTAGTGAAATGATAATCTAGTCTCCTTCAATGGAAGCATTCTTCCGAACAGGACCTCCATTGATATGCTTGGTGTAACTCTAAGTGACCAACTCAGGTATGGGGGCTCCATCGAAACCAGAGTTTAGCCTCTCAGAAACTGGGCGTAGTGTACAGGGCCCGCAGATACTTTAATAGTACATAACTGCTAACCCTGTACAAATCACAAGTGCGCCCCACGGTTGAATTTGGCAGCCACCTCTGGTCTGGAGCTCCAAAATACCTAAAAAAAAAAACCTTGACTTTGTACAGAAACGGGCGGTCCGTTTGATAGATTCTCCCATCTTAACAGACGGATTGCAATCTTTAGAGCTCAGACGTTAGGTGGGAATGCTGTCCTTGTTCTACCGGTATTACAATGTAAGATGCTCCGAGGAACTAGCGTCATTGATCCCCTCGGCACCGGTGCATAGTCGGGAAACACGCGCCCAACATTTGTACACGGCTGACATTAGTCACATGAGAACGGGTCGTTTTTACGATTCGTTCTTAAGTTCAACAGCTCGGCTGTGGAGAGATTTACCGGCCTCTGTGTTTCCTCCCTCCTACAACATGTTCACTCCTTCCTTTCCTCAAAAATACCCTCCACACACCATCCTCAAAGATGACCTGAGGGAAATTATTTTTCTCGGGGCCTCCTGTGCGGAGTTAATGTAAAAAAAAGTGAAAAAAACAAAAAAATATGTTTTCTGTGTCACTAGTAAGATATTTCAAAACGTCATACAAATGTACAGGATCGTTATGCCTTCCAGTGTTATTTTACAGCATATTTAATATATAAATCACAGACACGAGTAAATAATGTTTGATATATGGCGAGCATTCGAATATTGCTTTCCTCCTTGTCTCTCCTTTGGAGATGTTTGACTAATCAACTGGAGGATCGATATGATGATGACTGGGTAAGATCGGGGAGCGCCTGACTCTTCAGAAATGATCACTTGATCATTCAAAAAACCGAGTAAAATATTATGTTTAACAATTTAATCGTAAAACGATTTGTCTGCGCTAGAAAGCAAAATAAAGTAAAACACGGACCTAGTCGGGTAGTAAAACTTAGTACCTAGGGGAAGATTCATACAGTCAATATTACAGCTTATTAGAACAGCGTATTTATTATGGATGTGCATGTGTGGGTAGGCGCGGGCGACCGTCAGTTGTCCACGAAGTTAGCCGCCGGTGCGACCGCTGCGAGCGACACGAAAGGGCGTAATGTGTTTTCACATGCTCAAAGTAAATATTGGGTCGATGTTGTTAGATGTTTCTCACTTTAGTAAAGCGTCAAATTCTATAGGATTATTGCTCAATGGTAAGTGACTACAATCAAGATAATAATAATGTTTTTTTTTTGTGGATTTTTCTGCATGATTTATGTGTCGGTAAAAATCTGTTATTTTTGACCTTCGGGGCACGTTCGTGCACCTTCTCCAGGGGCACATTCGTATTAACGAATTTCAGAAAATTTGCAAAAATGGTCCGGAATTATAAAAAGAAACAGACTAGGTGCTCAATAATAAATTATTAATATAGGTCTATAGTCTTGGAAGGAAAATTATCTTACGGAAAATAAATAATAATAAAATAAATAATATTAAGGCTTCAACTTAGGAGAGCCGGGTAAAGAAAATAAAAGATAATCCTGATGATGATGGCACGAGCCGCAGTAGGTACATATCAGTCTAAATAAAGAAATTACCAAGTATTTTCTACTGAAGAAGAGTCATAATGAATGCTCCCCTGTCCATGTACGAATGTACCCCCTTAGTGGGGTAGATTCGGACATTTGTCAGCCATTGCTAAAATTCAATCCATTAATTTATTTTAAAAGTTATTGACTTCAAACTTTTTGAATAAGGAGCGGAACACATGCCGTTATGTTATAATAACTTATTGATCAATCTATCTTTCATTATCAATTTTTGATAAATCAAAGAGTAAAAAGTGTACGAATGGTGCCAATCTTCCCCTAATTAGTATAAAGCTGTTAATTATTATTTCGCATATTAAGGTGATGCACCACGTCATGTAAAATTCGGCATCAGGCCACTAACAATAACTCTCCTTATGTAGATGGCGATAAGGTTTAAATTCCCACCAACACCAGCCTCTTGTTTTGATTTATTTAAAAAACAAACATGGCCAAAAAGCTTGCTTTATTTTATTTTGCGAAGGCACGTAAATTTTAATGTTTTACGACCATTTTCTAAAGAATTTAATTTTCCACATTATAAAATAAAACCATAACCGAAAATGGATTGGTAAGTAGGAGATTTTGAACTTTAAAGCAGTTTTTATAGGCCTGATACTTTTTTTCTGGGCTTACAAAAAGACTAATAAAAAATACTCGATTATTTCAAAGGAAAATATGTGTTCTACTCACAGTATTTAATTAAAGCATCTTACTAATATTATAAACGCGAAAGTTTGTATGGATGAATGTACATTTGTTACTCTTTCACGCAAAAACTACTAAATGGATTTTAATGAAACTTTACAATAATATAGCTCATACATCAGAATAACATATAGGCTACAATTTATAAAGCTAGCTAGGAAGGGGACGCGGGAGGGGAAAGGTGCACGGAAAAGGTGATTCAGGGAGAAACAATAATGTATTTCTTTGAATATGGCATTTCAACGCATGCCGGAACCAGCTAGTCTTCCATATTTTTAAGCGATCTAATCACATGATTTTGGATGGCCTAGTAGCGCATCACCTCAACTTATTATTATCTATTGTATAGCCATTTGGGAATATCCTTTACGACAGTAGTGAGCTACTTTTCTGATGTCAGTCCCTTGTAGTAGATTTATGTATGTTACTTGTTATTTATTATCAACCTCCTTTGTTCATTCGTCGTCTTCTCAGAGACTTTAAACTTTAAACAATTAATTCATTATGATTAACTTCAAAGCCACACACACACAAAAACATATATCATTTTGCACTGGTTTTAACGTCAATATTTCATATTTTATGGCAACTTTTTTAATTTTTAACGTTTGTCTTCGGGTTCGAACCCGCGTCTGTTCGCGTTAGGAGGCGGCCGGCAAACTGCTGCGGGGCGGCAATGGTTGTATGAGGAACGCTATCGAAGTTTGGAGTTTAGACGAAATTCAACGAAAACCGACGAAAGACGCCGAAGCTGTTTAATTTCTGTGTATATTTCGAGACGTGTGTAATCTATTTCGATACGAAATATACGTTTCAAGGAATTCCGCTCCACGGGTGCAATAGGGCCACAGTTAAAATTCACGAGTCAAATTCATTATATTACCACAAATACAGGTAATGTGCATATAAATCGCTTGGTCTCGAAACTCAATCGAAAATCTGGAAACAGAAAAATCAGAAAAAGATATTTGCGCCTCTGGGACTCGAGCGCAAGTCCTTTCGCTTTCCTAACAAATGCAGTACCACAGCAAGTGCGCTGCTAAATCATACATAAAGATAGCAGCCAATAAAATATACGTTAAGAAAATTAATATAATGCTGAAGTATGATACAGTTAAAAATGACCGAATCGGATATCGACACCTTTTTAAGCTCTTATATGTTATTTTTGAAGATAATATCTAGGCGTGTTCCACGTCGAAACGCAAATTATATAAAATTCCCTCGATAGAAAAAAATCGCGAAGCATGCGCGTTAATTTCAATTATTCTAAAATAAGTAAAAAAAAAAAAAAGTTATGTGTATGAAAAATTCACAGTATTTCTTAAAATGCTCTTTTAGATGTTCCCATGAGATTTTTGCTCTATTTTAAACGAGTCGTGTTTTATTAAACATTTTCACAATTTTCGCGTCAATTTTATCGTTTGAAATATTACCGCGCTCTCTCCAACATTCGTAATTACATATCTCTCCATCTACTTCTTTTTGGGCGGGGATACGGCGCCTAAACCCTTTGTCAAGATGTTTTGGTAGTCTTATGGTAAAATAAAAAAACTACTTCATGCATTTTAAAAAGCACAGACATTGGTTTCGGCATTTTGAATTTCGGATAATTTCCATGTAATATTGCACCGAATTAGCGATCATTTTTTTTCCAAGACGCAAACAAGAAATGTATTTCTGTTGTCGATCGTGAATGGTCAACAATGCGAATGTCCACGATTGAGAAAACATCAAAGTTTTGGCCGTATCGCAGCGAATGTGCCATCAACTGTCAAACAAAAGTGTTTACGTTTTTTTTACGTAACACCGTTTAGTGATGAAAAATAAAATGACAAATGGGTATCTACTCCCACGCAGTCCAATCTACACGTAGATTTCTGGCTTCTTCCCCGTCAAAATATCTAACGTATAACAAAATAATAATTAAAGGATGACTCACAATGTTAAAACGTGGATAATGGAAACAAAGCTATTTTATAATTTTTAATGTTAAAATATTGTAGTACTTAAGATTATATTTATTGTACACATTATTATATTATATTTTGTGAAATAACTCCTACACCAAGATCAAGAGCTCTCTTGATTGGTGTAGAAATCCTTGAAAATCTGTATATCACTATTTTGTGTTGGTCATAGTTTATTACTGTAACAAGGTATAATTTAAACAATAAAAAATGTGATATGGAGTAAAAGCATACAGTCGCGCGTCGCTGAGCTACAACCATACCAAGGACTATCGAAGCTGCTATGCAATTTATGCGTTTTTTTATATTAGCTCCACACAAGAGGCCTTTTGTCATCTTTAGGGATGCTGTGTGTAGGGCATTTTTAGGGAAAGGAAGTTCTGGGAAAGAGAACGGTATAAGGGGTGGGTGGGAATCTGGGAGTCAATGTGTTCAGGAGTGACGAACGTATGTATCCACCCTTCACAACCACGGTGCAAGGCGATGGGTCGAGAAATTCCGGCTGGAGAGATAAAAAGGTCTCCCTCAACTATCTCTCCCGATCTGGTCAGCCACGCAGTAGGTAGGCAAAAGCATCCTTCGCCAAGGTCTAGACAAACCTGACCCCATTATCCCGGGCAACCCTGCAAAATCATCAAACTTAGCTAACCACTTGGGGTTAACTTATGGCAGGGGTGTTGATTCACGAGGCGGCGGTACCCATACCCGCCTATCAAAATAATATAATAATATAATATACCACTGAAGAAGAAGATAACACTAATAATCTAAACGAAAATATGAAAGAGAACAAGACACAGAAAAATAGAAAAAGTTAATGGTCGCAACTGGGACTCGAACCCAGAACCTCTCGTTGTTATTTTCTTTTGCTGTAGGAATGAACGCGACGCGAACTCGTGCCATAATATACGTTATTATTTGTCGTAGACAGTTGTGATTAGTATTAAAGTTATTTAGTTCTTTGATGTCCGCTGTAAGAACGCATTAGCATCGATTCCATTTACCTTTGATAGCGTCATAAAAGGTCCCCCACACCAATGCACATGCAGTATAATAAATATGCAGCAATCAGCTAATGTCAAAATGTTTTAAATTACTGAACTAGTAATTATTAATATTTCTATTTTTGAAACTGACAATCCATGATGGAATTCCATTATAAATCTTTATATATATATACATATATACATAAAAATCTCACGTCACAATGTTTGTTCGAGATAAACTCCGAAACTACTTAACCAATGTTGATGAAATTTGGCTTACTGTGTGTAATTTGGTCTAACTTTTTTTAATTGTTTTTATTAGCAAAGTTTTTTGGTACATTTAACAGGTAAATACATAATAACCAAAAAATATATTTAAGTAACAAAAAAAATCCTACGAAGGCGAAGCCTGTGTGTGGGTATTATATTATGTGGATAACAGTGGTAGTTAAAACAAAATTTTAAAATATATATATGTATAGTGGCTATAGAGATCAATCGACATGATTGATTTAATTGGAGTTAAAATTTTTTAGATAGGATAGTTTTTATCTCGATTCTTGACCTCAATATTTATTATTACAAATTAAATGTTCATTAAATGTTTGTTATAGGACAATGCTTTGTAATTATTTGTAAGTTCCGTTTCTGACAGATGGCGGTGTGAGTAAATTTATCGACAAAGCACTTGGTCAACTAGGTTGGGTTCTACTGGTGAAAGAAATTTAAAAATCGATTTAGAGGTTTAGGAGTGAAAGCATAACAAACAAACACGCGCACTTTCGCATTTATAATATTAGAATGGATAGTAACTATTACTTCCTAAATAGACCGGATCTAGTAATTCTAGACAGAAAAGGTTGTTAATGTTTGATGTCGCTGGAGTTAACCGCTCGAGTGATTGTGTCGATGATGATTTAAAATGCATAATGTAATTTTCTGCACTTGCAAACTTTTTCCACATAACAGTTAGCGTGAAAGTGAATTTAAAATGAAAATGATAAAATTCTTCTTGCTTGGCGTGTATGCAGTATGCAAGTATGCACGCCATGTGTCAGTTTTACGTGTTCATAATGTATATGGCGACTGCAAAGTTACGTAAGTGATTAACACAATAATTCAATTAATCGAATTATGATACAATAACTAGTAATTGTATTTACACACAATGTTGTTGCCTTCACAGTTATAAAATTCGTTTCGAACATGATGTAAATAGATGTTAATAGAAATTCACATCATAAAAGTTGTCAAAATTCAAGAATTCCGTTTCACGCTTTTTATGCACAAAAATGACTAAATAAAATACCCTAACCACTGGAGCGACCACGCGAAATAAATAAATTTGCCTCGATTGCTCGAGATTTCCCATAAGACCATTTTTTTAAATTTTTCGCCAACATTAAAAAAATTAAACCTTCGAATTTTAACATGGAGTTATTTTATTTTTTAGTTAACTTATTTTAGTGCTATATAGCCAATGAATTAAACTGTATTTACCCTTTATCTCATATTTGTAGGATTTATAAAAAAAATCGTTAAGTTTATAACCGCGCGAATCCTGTGTGTTTTTTACTTTGAAACTGCCGTGAGGGGTACTTATTCGAGACAACATTGAATATTTTCAATTTCTGTATGTTGTCTGTAGTAAATTTGTAGTATGTCTGTAGAAAAATGACTAAATTTTAACCGTAAACAGCTGATCAAAAATAAGATCGTTCGAAAATCTACGAATTTGGATTTCCGACATATATAGTCATAATAAATAAAGCATTTCAATAGCTTCGTTTTAAAATAAAAGGCTGGTAATGGAAATGTTTTAAATAATTACAATAAATATTTTACGAATGGTAGGAAAATGTGGTCCAATTTTAGACCGCTATTAATCGTAGAAAAATAAAAGTGGTCCATTTTTCGATGTAAGAATGGGAGTGAGGCAAAGAGTGTGTGCCAAGGCCGAGTTATTTGGCGGTTCGTCCTATCTGCCTACCCCTGCGGAGAAACGGCGTGATGGTTAGTTAGTTAGTCACGATCCTCAGCAATGAGGAACCGGCATGAAAAGAATAGCAATGAGAAGTACCATAGTTTGAGAACCGGTTGTATCGGCTCGCGACGCCTTTCATTGAACGACTATAAATAGTCATGTGAGGAAGGAGAAGGCGGCAGCACTTTGTTTTATTTCCGCTTAGACTAGGTACGTACTGCCGGGTACCCTCGCGGCTGGGCACGCACCGCGTACCGGTATGCGTGCAGTGCGTGCACACTACATACAATACAAGCACACGTCAGTAAAGTCGTTCATAGTTTATGTAGGCGTACCGCTGATAGCTCCGTTGTAACGTCTCTTACTTTCGAGGTGTTCAATCAACTCAATTTGTGCGTAGTTATGCAGAAAGCAGCCAGCCCACAAGTTTGGCAAAAAGAATCATTTAAAACTGTGCACCTTTAACGAGTAGCTCTGGCTGTTTCTGATAGTTGTTGATCGCAGAGCTTACATTTAGATTAGTGAAGATTTATTTAGAGATAATACTGTTTTCTGTAGAATACATGTTAACCACTCAGGTATTTTGCGATTATGCAAGCTCGAACTGTCAGATTTATAAAAAACTTTATGTTATTTCCGCTTCGCAATTAAAGCTCTGTAAATGAAATATATCTGAACGTAGCCGAATACTAAAAACTGTTTTTGAAAGTTTGTGAAATAAGCTTTCAAATTGTATTATTACAGATAAATATTAACATTTGTAAATATTAAAATTTAGAATGCAATCATAAAAAAAAATGTAAAAATTACTCACGTGATGTTTTTATGTGAAAACGGTAATAAAATAACTGATTATGTAAAAAAATACTTTTTCTATTGTAGATATAATAAACAATTTTGTCACCTCACTTTTTTACCATTTCATACAAGAATATTTAATAAAAAAATTAACAATGTCTAACGGCGCGTAGACGATTTGGCGGTTGAAAGCTGTTTGTACAAAATAAGTCTTTTTTATGTATTTCCATGAATAGAAATGTGAAGATTGGTTTAATCTGGATTTTCTACTTTTTGTTTTTGGGATGTCACTAGAACAATAACGGAGTTATAACGATTTCTGTGGGAACACACGAGTTAGCTTGAAAACTAACTCATTGTACTTGACTGCTATTGTTATATTGTTGTATTCTACAAAAAAGGGATTGATTATTCAATTTTTAGACAAAATTGCTTTTACCATTCAGTTTTATGCGGCTGGCTACTTTATGCATAACTACATTAAATTCATGTTTATGTAAAAAATTATTTGTATGTGTTTATGTAATGTATGTAGATATTTTCTAAAATCCATTAGGTTTGGGGTTCGAAGTCATCAAAGAGGATTTTTATATTCAGTTAAAAAGCAATCGGTTCTTTAATCACTGTTTGGTCGAAAAAGAAGGGAATATAAATCAATTAGGATCAAAGAGACCGGTACGAATCGAACCATGATGATTAAAATTTGGGCGGTGAGCTCTGAAGTAATTAAATTTATACTTTTCTGTCTGTAATTTCTAGATCAACACGACCTAATTGGCGTAATTAGCTACCTATTTACTTTCAAAATATTCATTTAGCTGCAGGTAGTAAGGAAATTCGAAAAAAAATTACATCACAGGCGAAGCGGGGCAATAAATAATTATGCAAAAATGTCGATGATGATAAAAATCACATATTATAAAAAATATTACATAATAAGATTTGGTAGTTCAGTGACATGAAAAAAATTTACTCTACCGATTTCGAGATATGTTGAGCATACCAACCGTGAATTGACAATACCCTTGTTAAGGTGATGCACTACTAAGCAATGCAAAACATGTGATTATTGGTTTGAAAATTAGATCGCTTACAAATATTTTAGATGCTTTAAATCAGTGACTCTTAACGAGGGCGCCAGCGCCCCCCTGGGAGCGTTTGGAGGTCTGGGGGGCGTTTTTAAATTTTTAGCATTTAGGGGGCGCTGCAGAAGTCCGAGGGGGCATTGTGTCAAAACAGAAAATAAGCTCCTTCACATGCACACTGACACATTGACACACTTTCTTAAGGTGCAAAAATATGACAATTTCTCTTAAATAAACTACACTTTCATGAACAAAAATTTTAACTGAGGCGTAATACTTAATGTGAATCTAATGGGTTTTATTTATTCTTTTCATAATTTTTTATTTGTAACTACTAACTAGAAACCCATTGCGGCGTAAATGGACGAAATTTTTAAATTTTGTTTCGGGGGAGGGGGGGAGGGCGCTGGATAATTTTACTGCGGTAAAGGGGGCGATTTTTCAATACGGTTAAGAAACACTGCTTTAAATATGTAATACTGCAAGTAGAACACAAATGCCACAACTAACTTAATATCTCTCTTTTATTATATCTTATGTACAACTATCATATTGTGACATGTTATGTAATCTGTATTTATGGTATATTTATACCGTTAATGTTAATAAATAAATAAATAAATATTTGTCTGCGCAATGATCCGAGTATTATTTTGATTAGTCTTTTTATTATATTTATCAAAACCACTTCAAAGTTAAAAATCTCCTACTTAAGTATACTTTTGGTTGTGGTTTTATTGTGTAATATGCCAATGACTTTTTTAAAAATTTTATATGAATACCGCACAAGAGTTCCAACTGCTCCCGTCTGAAGCCTGTGAGACTATGGCATCCCCAAATCGGGTATGTTGTGAGGCTGAAGGTAGTGGGATGGGGAAGGAGATAGGGAATAGGTAGGTGGGGAAGTACCTGGCTATTTAGATCTGGTCACCAAACACGGCTAATGCCATTTCAAGTAACGTTTCAATACTGAATGGTGATCTTATACCAGGGCGATACTGAGAGTATCTTCCACTGTGGAACGTGCCGCAAATATACTATATATTATTTTAAATGAATAAATTGTGAAATAACACAAATTAATCAAATAAAATTTATTTACCACGCCGGGATTCGATCCCGCGACCTTCGGTGTGCGATTCAAGAGCCTTAGGTACCACTGGACTACGCCGGCCGTTTGTGTGTGATGAAGGTGAATTATCGAAATCTTAGTGCATGAACTTCACAAAATAAAATAAAACACGCTTTTGGCGATGTTTTTTTTGTGTAAATCAAAACAGGAGGCTGGTGTTAAACGGGAATTGAAACCTACGTAAGGATTGTTATTGTAGCGGCCCGATTCCAAATGTTACAGGGCGTGGTGCATTTAGTTACGCATCGATAATTGCTTCATTGTGTAATTTTTAACTTAATACAAAAAACTGAATTTAACTCAGCTAATAAGTTAACATAACAGTTATTGATTCTGATGCGTTACGAAGTTCGCTGGGTCAGCTAGTTTCATATAAATTACAAATAGCGGGCACACTACGCGAAAGATCGGTCGTTCCGTCGCGGACGATCGGTCGCTCCGTATTTTCCTATAAAATTTTACTACGGTAAGACGCTCAGCGGGGTTATCAATGGGATAAAATATTTCAAATAAATTATTTTACAAGTTTAAAAACGAAAACGATTCCATATCAATCATATAAATTCGTTTATTAAAGAAAATTGTCACTTATGTAGATCATCAATTTTCTTACCACTAAACGTTGCATTTGTATTAAATTGTGTATACGTAATTTTGTACCCTACGTAATTGTAAATAGGCTATAAGCTCTCAATTTGGGAGGCGGTATGGGTACCGCCGCCCCGGATGTCTTGGCGGCGGGTGCGTTTGCCCACCTACAGCGTGGCGGGCCGGATCGGGAGATAATGGTTGAAGGAAACCTTTTGAACTCTCCAGTCGACTATTTCGAGCGTTCGCCTTGTACCGCAGTGGGAGGGATGAATTTATACGTCAGTCACTCCTGGACACATTGAACCCCACATTCCTACCCACCCTTCATACCTTTTTCCTTAATAAAAATTTCTCTCCTTTCTTTCCCTAAAAAGACCCTCCACACATCAATCACCAAAAAATGACATAATCCCTGTAATTATTTTGTATTTTTTTTCTCAGGGCCTCCTGTGTGCAGCTAATTTAAAAAAAAAATGGTATACTTGGTCGAAGCCTGCAACGTATTCTAAGATACTCTGGACTCGCCAAACTGTGAACTAGAACCTGGAGAAGCTCGTGGTCCTCGATCCTCGTGAAACCTGGAAGCAGTGTTTGGCAATGACCTTCAAATAGAGGAAGACCATCGATGCGTTGGGCTGATCAAGCATCATAGGCGTCCGCAACGTCGGAGTCCTAACCTCTTCTTAGAAGCCTGGTCATCAGGGGTTTCATTGCAGTGGGGATCACGATCCTTAGATATGAAGCAGCCACCCAAGAAGAAATCCTGACATTTAAAATTTAGTGTTCCACATTGAGCGGTACTGGAGTTCGATGCGTATACCGCTATGGTTAAAACGGTCGGCAATTCAGTACCGTTACCACTAGGCCTCCAGACCGTGACCAAATTATATTACACTACTTATTAAAAATACTATTACAATTTCAAATTGCATACCGGTAAAATTATTATTATTTTTATTTCTTTGTGGGTAAAACCTCAAATTGTAATATTTAAATGAAAACAATATTAGAGAAACTCAATCGAAAATCTAGAAACAGAAATATCATAAAAAGATATTGGCACCTCTGTGACTCGAACCCAGGACCTTCGGCTTTCCGGGTCGCGACTCTACCAACTGAGCTAAGGTGTCCCTATCCGCCGATTTTGTCATTTTAACTGTATCATACGTCGACTAAGAACTACTAACATTTATTTATTTATTTAATATAAGAATATTGTACATTGTATATTATTTTTGTGTTGTTTCAACCGCCATGCTAGGGATGTCCCTGTGTTATGGCGGGTGAAGTTTTCAGATTGGAAATTATACATGTTATGGTTGTAAAGTAAAAATTTATGTTATACAAATTAAATCAAGTTGCAAATATTATATATCATGGTTTTTAAATGTAATAATAATTATATTCTTTAATAATAATAATAGTAAAATTCAATGTGAGTAAAAGTTATAAAATTATTTGTTAATTTAAAAAATAGTTGTTAAGTTACAATTTAATTGCGAAAGAATAGTAATAATAATATGTAATAATAATTAAGTCGATAATAAAATTCAATGTAAGTAAAAGTTATAAAATTATATGTTAATTTAAAAAAATTGTTGCTAAATTATACAATTTAATTTGATAATAATAATAGTATTAAAACTTTACAATTCAAGTAACAAGTTTTATATATAATGGTTTCTAAATGTAAGGATCCATTGTGATAAAAGTTTTTTAAAGGTGCGGGGTTGGGATTCGGTTTTTATTTTTTCAGGGAGAAGGTTAAATATTTTAGGAGCTAGGTATATGAAATGTCTTTGAGCTGACGTGGTATGTAGTGTAGGTACGTTGTAGTGTCGGTTGGTTATTGTTCTAGTGGTGTAATTATGATGTAAAAGGGTTTTTTTCTTATATTTAAACATGAAGTACGTTAAGGTAAATTTTAGATGAAGTTGACGTATGTTTAGGACATTACATTCGGTGAATAGTTGAGTGGAGGGGTATGTTGTCGGTCGCTTTTTTATAGCACGTAATATCGTTTTTTGGGCTTTTTGTAGGGGATCAATACATTTATGAGCACAGCCGCCCCAAATTATGATGCCATATACTAATTGGGATTGGCAGAGAGCATATTAGACTGCTTTTAGTACTGTGGGAGTAAGGATTTTTCTCTAAGAGTTCTAAAAACATAAGACAGCTTGCGAATTCGGGGAGTTAGACTGGCTAAGTGCTGATCCCAACGAAGATGATGATCAATTAGGACCCCCAGGTATTTTATATGAGATACTTTTTCCAAATTTGGGCAAGTGCAGGAAGAGTAAGGTCTCGGACAAGAGTGAATTGTTATTTTCTGGTTGTTGGTAGGTTGGGTTGCAGCAGATAGACTAAAGGTTAAGAATTTGGTTTTACCAGCATTGAGGGAGAGGAGATTGTCATCTAACCAATTCTTTACAAGGCCTATGTCGTATTGAGCTATGTCGAATGCTCCTTTCCAATTTTTATGCCATTATCTTCATTTTCTTAACGCATATTTTTAAGAATGATTGCAAGATTCAAACCCGAACTAAATGCTTTCTAGATAGTGTCTAGATAAATATGGCAGGTTATTTTTTTATCTGTGATTTTTTCATTCCTATAAAAAAATTAGGAAAAAATGTCCTTGCGTTTAGTGATGGCAATAATCGATTTCTGGAGTTTGTCATTACTCTAACACTCTAACGCATATCAGGCTTTATCCTGGCAATTTATTCCTGGATGTTGGTCTTCAAATTGTGTAGGGTCGGGACAAAACTTTATAGTTCCGCATCTCGAACGAGATCATTAGCGCTCCGCTACGACATCAACCGACTGAATGGCGCGCATTTTAAAAAAGGAAGGAAGTTATATGCTGCCGCACCCTGTAAAAATATTTTTAAAAATCTTATTTCATAAAAATTCTCCAGCCCTAAGGAGTCCTAAATTTTCCAGTCTTTCAAAACTTTTAGATATTCAGATCATAATATTGACTCTAATTTTGCCACTAATCTTGTCATAAATATAATACTAATAGTGATGGGGGTAGCAAATGTAAAATCATGCAATATCCAGTGTTTTAAATATAATCTTCTCCAAGCATAAACTTTCTAATTAAAGTGTGTTTATCGGAAGTGACCTATCAGGTAAGCATGTTTTAAATAATAAAATTAGATAGAACCTAAGAATTCATAATAAATTTCACAGCGCCCTTGATGTGATTTTTAACAAAAACATCGCTCTACAAATTATCCAATTAATATTATTACTATCGTTGGTCTAAAATTCGAAATATCGTTTGTCTTCAAAATGTTTCATTCAAGTATAATACCAATATTATGAATGGAAAATGGTATATTATGACTTGTTGCTCGTCCGCCATGTTAAATAAAAACAATGAAAAATGTTGAATTAAAACAATCAAAATATCTTCAACAGTATCCCAAACAAAACACTGACAAAATTCATTTTATTAGAACGATTTTTCACATTTCTGAATAATACATGTAACTAGCAGTTAAAAACCCGCTCCGCAGGATTCTGCTGCTAGGCCCTGCAGGCGGCTTTCGTTTGTTTCGTTCTTTAAAGTTTGATTGTTGGTGACCATTGACCACCAGAGGATACTCAAAAGTACTAAGCATGCCAGGGAATTCTCCCCATGCGTTCGGTTAATAGCGCCATAAGTAGCGCCATCTTTTGTCATTATTTTAATTAGGTTATATTACAAAAGTAGATTCGTATACAATCTCCACGTACGAATACGGTTTGAAGTAAGGCGCGGCGTCACAGTTGCATTCTTAGCCGGATTCTTGAATTTCAACCGTGCAGACGTAAGCCTATTAATAACGTCCGATTATTAAAAACAAATCTTGCTTTATCTACTGTGATGACATAATGAATTTGTTTTAAATAAAAAAAAATTGTTAAAATTACTCTTGGGCAGAAATTTTAATTTATACAACTTATTATTAATATTCCAACGTAAATCGGCCATCTGTAATTTAAATTTACGCCCATCAAATTGTTTTAATACGTTTATTTTCTATTAGATATATATTTCGTCATTTTCTATAATAAACAGAGCAGAATAGTTTTATGGTATTATTAAAAGATATCTATCAATAAAATCATGAAAAATTGAATTCTTTAAGTCTACATTTTATAATTTAAAACACAAATAAATAAAGTAGCACACATCCGTACTAGATATTTGCTATACCTTTTGGGTATTTCGGCCTCAAATTCAAAATTAAGTTTTATATGAAAAAAAGTCGAGCAACCGTCCCCCTTAGAAGATTTTGCAAACCATTGTGAACTGACCGTGGTTTGTAGGTCAATGGCACTAAGAACACCTACAACTACTTTTACAAAAGAATTGACATAGAAAAAAAAAATTAGGTGAGCCCTCCGTTAATATGAATGCACGACTTCGTGATAAAAATGTTAGTGATTTCTACGCTGTATAAATGCAAATAAACGCGTAAATATCATAAAATCCGATCCAATTCGAAAGAAATTAAGCCTCGGCAACCCGAATTTCTACCGATTTTTTACATTTCTCCCTTAAACATTTGAAGGTTTTAAAACTCTTCAAAAAATATATGTTGTTTTTGAAGATAATGTCTAGATGCTGCCCACGCCGAAACGCAAATTATATGTAATTCGCTTGATAGAAAAAAATCGCAAAGTATGCTACAAAAATTATTTAAAAAAAGTCTGTTTCTATCATCTTATAAATTATATTTGTGAAAAAATTCACAATGTTCCTTTAAATGATACTTACAATGCTCCCCACGAGATTTTTGCTCTATTTTAAACGAGTCGTGTTTTATTAAACATTTTCGCAATTTTCGCATCGATTTTGTCGCTGTAAATGTTAGCGCGCTCCTCTTACATTCGTAATTTCGTATCTCTCCATCTTCTTCTTTTCGAGCCCAGTTGCGGAGCCTTAAGCACTCTAATAAGCTGGTGGCCAAGGGCAAAAATATTATTTTCACCTACAACTGCAACTCTTGAAAGTAGAAGTTTGAAGTGAAAACTTCTTTAGAACCGTTGTGATTTGAAACTAGATGAAACGGAAACGAGCGACGCTAAAAAGAGACAAACATATACATATATATAGGATTTATCCTACGGGAGAATGATATAGAAATAAAATTATTATTTAATTCACGGGTACTCGGATAATACGATACGATAAATCCACAGTCCCACGCAAGTCTCCTTTGGTTAAGTGGTATAAAGCGCCTGACGAACCTCAGCGGCCAGACGTTTAGCGTACCGATGATCGAATCCTACGAAATCCAAAAAAAAAATATATATATGTTTTTGTAAAATCAATAACCAATCTTCAAACCACTCCAATATGAATGGGCAAAAGTAAGCGATATCTAGCGACTCCAAAGAAGAACACACAAATACTAATAAGATGACCAGATGTACAGGAAAAGGTGTTCTGGAATTTGACGACAAAAATACGGAAAAAATCATCCTTCACATTGATATAAAAGTGCTTCGTAGTCTCCCCACTTTTGTCTATTTTAGTTTTCTGAAGGTTTTACTTCTACCTCTGTAAATTGCACACTTTATTTTTTATATTTTATAATCTTATCACTCTAGCTCATTGAAAATTCACGAGTCGCCTCTCCTGGTGGTGACAATACCTCTTAGCGCCGGTCGCCTGTTTAGATTAAGCAAAACAAAACATCGCCAAAAAGCGTGATGTATTAATTTAATTTTTGTATGCATAAAAATAATATTTAAATGCTTTCCGGCAAGAGTTTAAGAAACTTAAATTGCCACACTACGCAATAAAAGCAAATCCAAAAAGCTCAGTAATAATCGCAGAGAAGTGCAAAATGAGTACCAAAAACCAAGTGAAATGCATTATGGAATGGATTAAATCTTTCCCATTTAAAAACGCAAAATGTGAAATAGTTTTAAAATATTGTAAATAGAAGGATATACTTTTTAAATCATTTTTACAATACTTATACTTTATTTTTGTCTAGTAAAAATCAGAGTGTGCAATTCACACGAGATAAAATTGAAACATTCAGAAAACTAAAGCAGACAAGAGTGGGGAGACTACGAAGCAAAGCACAAAGAGGAGACCGATAGGCTACGAAGCAAAGCACAAAAAGACCGATTATACTATCTCATTCTCTCGCAGGCTAAATCCTATAGATGTACTTATGTGTTTGTCTCTTTTCATTGTCACTTTTTCATTTCATCGAGTTTCAAATCACAATGGTGATAAAGAAATTTCAACAAGGCAAAACGGTATCGCTTCCGAGTAAATAAGCACACATTTCACCACTAACACATCTGTCGTATCTACCCTGATGATGGACACGGCAACGCTATCCGAAACGTTGGCTAAAGGAGGTAGCGCAACACGGCATAACACCCCAAAAACAAATAACGAAAATACTTTTGGCCGTGAAAATATAAAAACGTATCCAAGAAATTTTCACTTCAAAAACTTACAAAAAAGGCCAAGATATTGCTTTCTACGCGCAGTATTCAAATAAAGCAACTGTTATATTTCTAGGCAATAAAATTTTCAAATAAAAAACTCATAGTTTTGAATTATTTCGCTATCGATCGGAATGCGATAAGTCCAGTAGTGTTTGTTTTGCTTTCAAAAGAAATGTTTAGAGATTAAACTGGCACTGCTGGAGAGAGAGAGATGGCTATTTGTGTTCTAGACTATTAATAAATAGTTTTAGGAGTCGTGGTCAGCAAGCAGCACCCAGCGCCCAGCAACCAGCGCCCAGTGCAGCCACTCACTCGACAAGACTTCTTGCTGCTTCTTTTTGAAGACATTCACATTTATTCGTAACGAAAGTGCGACAGTACGAAAGAGAGAGAGTACAGAGAGACAATACGAAATAAAGATAATATCAATGCAGGTAAAAAAAATCAGAATGTGCAATTCACACGCGGTAGAAGAAAATGCCTTCAGAAAACTAAAGTAGACAAGACAACGAAGCACTTTTTTTATCAATTTTTTTCAATGGCACAGTCCCAGTTTAACTTTCTTTCACCTAAAATTTTTAACTTATCAATTGAAATAAAGTCTAAAGCCAAAAATGACAGTGTTTACGACTTTTTTCACATACTCAGGTAGAGATATTTTTTTTAACATCATTACATACTATCCCCATGAGACAGGCAGCCGCCTAGTATGGTGATTTAATAAATCTTATCTATGTAAATGTCTAATATATGTAACATGTATTTTATAAATAAATAAATGTGAAGGATGATTTTTTAACCCCTGAAGCAAAACGGACGGGTGTTATAAGTTTGACCGCAGTCTGTGTGTCTGTCTGTGGCATCGTAGCTCCTAAAACGAATGGACCGATTATGATGCGGTTTTTTTCGTTTGAAAGCTGACGTAGTTGAGATGCTTCTTAGCTACAATTCATGAAAATATATTCAGCCGTTTCAAGGTCATCAGCTCTTTTTTGTGTCGGTGGATACTTAAAATTTAGAAAATTTAACTTATTTCCACATTTTTGTCGTCGAATTCCAGTGCATCTTTTCCTATACGTTTAGTAATCTTATTAGTGTTTGTGTATTCTTCTTCGGAGTCGCTAGATGTCGCTTTATTTTATATTTTCTTTTGCCTGTTCATTGTGGAGTGGTGTGATGATTGGATATTGATTTTACAAAGGAATCGTCATTTTACAAAGGGGGGGGGGGGGGGTTCGGTAAAAAAATTACTAAATATCACAAGGAGGATGGGGGGGGGGGGATAAAATGAGATATCACGTATATTTATTTTTGGTTAAACGCACAATTTCTAAACCAAATGCCAGTCAACCTTAATGTCTCATTTCTGGTTTTCTCTGGTTATACGCTCTTAAGTTTCCAAAATTTAATCAGATTATACCTGTATTTAAAGATACTATTCTGAAATTTTCAATATATTTTGTACTAAAAAAATACACGTGTTTTTGGGTAGTGGGGGGGAGTCTAAAAACTAACCACATATCACCAGAGGGAGGGGGGGGGGTTAAAAAGTTACTTAAAAACATAACGACCCCAAATGTGAAAATAATTATTTTGTAGGATTCCACCCTTCCGCTGAAAATCTCTGGCTGCTAAGGTTAGACCCTTCATACCGCTAGACCAGTGGTTCCCAACCGACGGTCCGAGGAACACAAGTGGTCCGCGAGATCTGAAATGTGGTCCACGAAGCATTTAATCATTTGCTATAAAACCAAATCGAAAGACATCCAAAAGCTGATTCGTAACCCCTTTGGTATTAATGATGGAGAGGTAGCTGAAGAAGTCCAAGTAGAGCACATTGAATTGCGAAATGATAGTAATTGCAAGGACGCGATTAATAGTTTATCATTATTGTAACTCGTGGTCCCTGTGAGAACAAATAAATATCATATTAGTCCCTGGTCAAAAAAAGGTCGGGAACCACTAAGCTGAACCAAAGGAGGCATGCGTGGTGCCGTGGATTTATAGTATTATATTGGAACAGAGAACTCGTGAAATAAATAAATATTTTATCGCTATCTCATTCTCTCGCAGGCTAAATCCTATAGATGTGTGTGTTTGTCTCTTTTTAGTGTCGCTCGCTTCCATTTCATCGAGTTTCAAATCCCAAAAAAGTTTTACTTCAATAAAAACGTGAAAGATTATCATCCTTTGTCATCTTCACCATCCGAGTTAATGCACTGGGTTAATTAATTGACTGTTATTCCGCCATTCCCATATTACAGTAAATGGCAAAAACATAACATTATTATTGCATTAAGTTTTGTATCACACGAGAGGGAAAGCTGGCTCTCCGTGGGAACGGGCAGATAATACGAAAGGTTACAATTGTTGATGGCCCCCCGAGCAAGCGACCAATTTCAAAAGAAAGCCTTTAGCCGAGCCTCTAATTTTAAAGATCTGATCCCATTTAATTTAAAATAAAAGGAGATGGGGGGAGAGAGGTGGGGAGGTACTTGGCTATTCAGATCTGGTCAGCAAACACGGCTAAAGCCATTTCAAGCAATATTTCAATTCTGAATGGTGGTCTTGCACCAGGGCGATACTGAGAGTGTCTTCCACTCTGGAACGTGCTGCAAATAGTGACCTCCGAATAGCTGGACGGTAGCCTTGCCCCTCAACGACGGAGGACGTCAAATCATGGTATGTAGCCATTATAAAATATAAATTAGTCGTAAGCAAAAATGCAGCTGGAGATTTTCAATGTTCATTGTTTCATGTTTAACACATGTTATAATATAAACCATATCATAATGTGACCATTAATTCTAGCTGCTTTTTTGCTTATGAGTCTTATGACGGCAGTATAAATGTTTTTTTACAATAACTCCACACATGATATGTATTTATGTTAGAGAAGCAATTTCGATTTTTCGGCGATTTGTGGTTTTCACAATAGAACCATAGATTTCCAGATTCTTTGACTTGAATTTGATAGCTACATATGTGGAGGATTGTTTTTTTATGTATTTACAAACCGCTAAAATAAATATAATATATCAGTAACTTCTTTCCCATATCTACTTTCAATTTCATTTTCATCTTTGATACGAAAAAACGAAAGCGATTGACGCCGACTTCTTGTGCTTTCAACATCCTCCTACGACAAAACCACCATTCCAACCATCCTATAATATTATACATTTCACCATTGAAATACAGGACGTCCGGTACTCGATAACAAATATTGAAACACCTTACAGAGCAGACATGAAGATAATATCGTATTTCTAAAAGTAAAAGGGAGCTCGAGTGAGGGTAAGAAGATGGACGCCCCAAGAAAACATGGCACGAGAATCATCATAAATCATCAATTATCATCATCAATCAATCTTCAAACAGTATTAATAGCCTAGAGACTGTACGATTGAAATTAAGAATCCGGCTAAGAATGCAACTCTGACGCCTCGCCTTACGCAAAACCGTTCTCGTACGTGAAGTTTGCATCGAATCTACTTTTCTAATAGAACCGAATTAAAGCAATGCCAAAAGATGGCGCCACCTACGTTAACGCTGGCATGAGGAGCATCCCCTGGAAGGCGTAAGTACTACTCGATTTTTAATTTCGAGAATCTATGCCACTCGCAGATTTAAAACAAGCAATAAAAAAATATGAATGCCCTTCATCTTGCCCAAGGCAGCCCGAACATCGGGTTAAAAAAAAATCCATCAGGTGACATTACTACAGTTTGCAAGACAAAGGGGTTAATTTCTCCCTGTAACTTGCTAAGAACCAATATATAATATAATATTTCGAGAATCTCTCCGGATATGGAGAGATTGACGATAATATGATTATTATTGTAACTGGCAGTTGTGAAGAATAATACCACGCGCCCATATATGTTATATATGACGTCTTTGCCTTTCGTGGTTACTTTGACCCGGTGACTGGCTGTCACTAGTTTCCAGTGGATCCAAGGAACCGGCTATTTTTGGAACCAGATCCTATCGGATTCATAAAATGGTCACCAACACTCAAACTGGGCGAATCCGAATCAAAAACCGCTCGCAGGACCTAGCAACAAAAACTTTCTGTACCCAGATATCCTCCAGTTCAGACGTAAGGTCGTTGAACGGATTTTACTATTATCGTCGTGTTAAATAAACTAGTTATTAAGTAACTAAATCCCACACTAAATAATGTAAATAATATTGACGCAGGAACAAATGAAGACAGATACAAAGTTGTGTGGGATTCGATACCGCTTAAAAACGGGATGTTGAATAGTTTAACATCCTAATAGTTAATAATTAGTAATTATTTCAATTACAATTTTAAATCCTTTTAATAATTGATTTTGAGAAATTCAGAATCTTAAAAAGTACGAATAGAGAATTATCGTCATTTGATCGACGATTTTTTATTCTAAGTGGGATGAAATTATGTCAAAAGGAGAAAATATCCGAAAATCTTTAAACAATAAATATGTACAAGAGAACATTTTTTACCTACTCTATTATAAAGAAAGACGAACAATCCCGGGTTACCAATAACATGAAGATATTTGACGTTTTCCTACTATCACCATCAAAGGCAGAAAAGGTTGCTTGATCAATGCTATAAAACTTATCTGGCAGAGGATTGAACCCGAGACGTCTATTTTGGAACCCATAGCTTTGGAAAAACACTCTCGACATAATATAGGTACCTTTTAATGTTTCGCATCGAGTACCAGTACACCTGTACGGTCGGTATGCATATTACTTGAGTGGGTTTCGAAGCAAAAATAAGGCAACCATAATAATATCATTGAAAGTGTTGACGTAAGGAAGGCTGACATTGACATGAATAAAGGACGATGGAAGCATTACGAATAAGATAAAGAAAGTAGCGCTTAAATCAATCACAGAGGTTAGCGATTGGATGTGACCTACCAGTATAGAATGTTTGTCACCTGTTTGGTGGCCAGATCCGAATAGTCAGGTAGTTTCCAATCTTCCTCTTCCAATATCCTTCAAACGCGACTCCCTTCAGTCTGACAACAGTGACCGGGGCTTCGATAATTGGTGCGATATTCAAATAAAAAAAACTATTAACCAAATTCATTAGGAGAGAATACTTACACTGCTATAAAACAAGGAAACTTCTGCTATAAAAAAAACTAAATATTAAAAAAAACATTCTACTCTCTAGAAAGGTGATTCTGTATATGTTGTGTTATCTTTTGTTTTAAGACAGCGTTACGAGACAATTATGACAAAAAAGCTAAATACGACGGATATTAGAAGGCGTCCGTCGTGCATTATCGGCTAAAAAAATACTATTTATTAATTATTAAACCTTTTCAGGGTTATTAAAACTACTTTAGAAGCCTAAAAGGCGTTCATAAATGACTATGTATATGTTTATCGAATAATGTTGATGGTTTGTACGCGATGACATTCTATTCGCAAATTATTACTGTGAACTCTGGCGTTAGGGTAACTACTTTTAGGAGTTGGTGTCTTAACACAAGCGCAGCATTAAGCTCGCTAGTGCGTTACGGTATACCACATTTAAGAAAACTGTCATGATGTGTCTTATACGGCCGATTCAACACGCGTTACGCTGTGGCAAAAGATACAGATTCATCCTTCAGGTCGATATTGATATTCAGGATCAGGATGATATTGTCCAACCTTCGATAGAATCGGAACATGGGTCGTAAAATAAGAAGACAAAGAAGACCCTGTTCAATGACTGATCAATTGAAATTCAATTCCCATTTAATAAAAAAATTATTACTTCTTAGGTTTCTATCCCGTTTAACATTTGAGAATATTGTACACTAACATTTTTGTTAAATATCAGATTTTTTTCGCAATATTTCGTAGACATAAAAATTTTCGTAGACATTAAAATCGGATCATTAAACTTAATGGGGTAATAAAATATTTAACTACCAGAAATGTTGTGTTATTTCAAGTTTGTAGCGTAAAATTATTATAAAATCTACAGTCCTCTCCTTCACAGCGTTTGAACATAATTTCAAGACGTGGGACGAAGAAGGCGTCGGTGGACCTTTCGAAACTGCTACAGATTCGCATACTAACTACACGAGAAATGCTCAATTTATAACGTTCGATAGTTCTGCATGCACTTGTATTGGATTCGATTTCATTCGGTTGGTAGAATACTATCAGTATCGCCCTGGTGAAAGATAAACATTGTCGTATCCAGTATCGAATCTTTGTTTAAAATTATGGATACATTGCCGCATGGTTACATATGCACACATATAAAACTATAAACAAAAAGTGTGTATTTGAATGTGATCTTGTGCATGACTTTTATCTTTTCTTTTCTATTTTCTATTATCTAGTTTCTATTATAATCTTTTTTTCTTAATTCTCATCATACACTTTCTACAACCATTTTTCCAATTTTTAACATGTTTATGTAATTTAATTCATTTGTTTACACTAGACACCACAAAGTAACTACATTCCATTGGTCACCATGAAACAGGCAGCCGCCTAGTATGATGATGTAATTTATCATGTACAATATGAAAATGTTCTTTTGTTTTTATCATGTATTTAATAAATAAATAAAAAATTGCTTTAGAAGTATTTGAGGACCAGATTTGAATAGCTAGGTACATCACAAACCTTCCTCTTCCTCGTATCCTTTCCTTCTCCACTTTATCCAGCCTCATAACGTCAAAACATATACCTCATAATTGGGGATGCCATGGTCCAACTGACTTCGGACAGCTTGGAGCTTTTTGAATCATAATACATACTTCATGGATCATGTTGAGAGTCTGAATATACAAAATTGTTGTATCTCCCGGCTTGCAGAACTAAATTGTCAATGGTTATGCCAGTCGGGAGAGCTATCTTGTCGTTAAATAAAATCACTTCGAATATCGATATGTTTAACATCAATAAGGCACAATTTAGACGGCAAGCTTTGTTGCTGGGTTAAACCTCACGTACGTTATAATCTACGCATTCACAGATGGCGCCAATCAAATTATTTTAGGTTTTTAATGCTTTTTGCACGTTACGCTGTAAAATATTAAAGTAAATTAATTGTTCGCGATCGTAAATATTTAATTAGAATATAAATAAATAGTTTTGTCCTTAATCAAATCCAAATCTTTCAAGAAAGGCTGAAAAATTCAATTTTGTATCGGTGACTCAATTCAATATTGTATTTTTCAGCCTGTTGCATCCGAAGCTATCTTCGAAAATGACAGCCTCAAATGCAACTGGCGATATGGACTGTAAATTACGAAAATCGAAAAGAATTGATTGCAGCTGAATGCTTAAATATGTTTGGTAAATTTTGGACTACAAGGAAGTGAAAACCAAGGCACTTACCAAATTAGAAGGCGAACACATAACTTACAAAAAAAAACACTTCCTTCCAATGTCACAAGTCGACTTGTAGTAGTCAATTGTTGGTTGTTATTGTTGTCACGGTTCCCAGCTTTCTTCAGCAATGTGACATGGTTGGGGAAGGTAGGAAGGATAAAAATGACATCCCGGTAGGTACTGTGCACATTATCACTTCAAAACCAAACATTCCCGCCCCCGAGAAGAGATTGAAATCTCTTATCTACGACCGATGGTAAATCACACATTTCCGAATACTGACAACAAACAAATGAATCTAATAACAACCTATAATTAACAAACGACAAACAATTATTCAATCTTTGTTCAACGAAAAACTTTAACGAAATTGAAAAATAGGAACGTAAGTCTAAAATAAAGCTAAAATTAGTACATAACGAATATGTTCCTAAGATAAGTTATCTAAGAACTATCTTTCATAGCAACCGACACTGCGGTAAATCGAACAAAAAGAAAGGAGAAAATAAACGAGAATGAAAACGATAAATATAAAATTAAAAATAAAATTACGAGTAAAATGTTTCAGAGTGGTAATGGATACAGTTTTACAACTGGACGACGAAAAGTTCCTTGTGCAGTTTTAACTGTCACAACCCGTACGATTTGATTAGGACCCGGATGACATTCCTCGATACGTCCTAGTGGCCAATGCATAGATGGAATTCTTCCATCATTTAATAACACCAAATCTCCAACATTAAGATTAGGTGATGAAGTTATCCACTTTCCACGTTGTTGAAGGGTGTGCAAATATTCTTTTCTCCATCGATTCCAAAATGCCTGAGTTATTTTTTGCAACAATTGCCAACGTGATAACCTATTCATTGGTACTTCAGACCAATCAGGTTCCGGAACCGATGTAAGAGGAGCCCCTATCAAAAAATGACCAGGTGTCAATGCTTCAAGTTCGATGGATCAGAAGACAATTGAGATAATGGACGAGAATTCAAGATGGCTTCTATTCGACTAAACAATGTTGCTAATTCCTCAAACGTGAGTACTTGTTCACCTATTACTCGTTTTAGGTGATATTTTGAGGATTTTATTCCTGCCTCATATATGCCTCCAAAGTGAGGAGCAGAAGGGGGGTGAAAATACCATTTGATTTGCCGCGTGGTGGCAGCAGATGTGAGGTAATCACGCGCTGATAAGTATTTGTTAGCGCCCACAAAATTTGTGCCGTTATCACTAATGATACAAGAACATAAACCCCTTCTGGCTAAAAAGCGATCCAAAGCTGCTAAGAAAGCTTCCGAGGATAAATCAGATACAACTTCTAAGTGTACTGCCTTGGTACTTAAACAAATAAATAAGCACAGATAAGCCTTCAAAACTTTGGCTCCTCTACGCCTACTTTCCTTTATTGAAAACGGGCCACCAAAATCCACCCCAACGTTGAGGAAAGGACGACCTTCACGAAATCTAAGTTGGGGCAAATCTCCCATCATAGGCTGTACACCAACAGGACGAGCCTTAAAACATGTTATACATTTACTAAGACGCGACCGAATGACGTTTCGAGCGGAAACAATCCAATATTTTGATTGTAGAATTGACAATAATGTCCTAGGTCCCACATGCAAATAAGTTTTATGAAACGAGTCGATAATCAAGTTAGTAAGGTGACTTTTCTTGGGCAAAAGTATAGGGTGTTGAAAATTAGAGGCGATAGGGGCATTGTGTAACCGCCCACCGACTCTGAGCAGACCAACCGGGTCTAAAAAAGGCATTAACTTTTGAACATGAGACGAGTTACGACAATTTTTGCCTGCATCAATATGAAAATGCACGCGTTGTACTTTCAAAATCCATAATTTCAGAGATGAATGCAACTCCTCGACGGTTAATATTCCAAATATACGATCCTCTGTCTTCTTTCGAATGTTAACAGCAAATCTCAAAATCCATGCTGTAACGCGTTGCAATCTTGTTAATGAAGAAAATCTATTTAACGTCTCCTCATTCCACGAATTAGTTGTAGTCAATACATGAATATTGTTGGCCTTTAGCTCAGGAACAACATCAAGTTTTACACTGGAAGAATGGAACAATGGCCACTCATCGACGGGTGAGAGCATCCAAGGAGGCCCCTTCCACCATAACTCTGTATTGACCAACTGATCAGGCAAAAGTCTTCTGCTGGATACGTCAGCTGGGTTCAAATGAGAACGTATATGAAACCATTTGATCAACGAATTTACTTCATTGATTTGTCCTATTCGATTGGCAACAAAGGTTTGCAAATTATATGTAGGTGTATGAATCCATGATAAAACTATCGTAGAATCCGTAAATGCGAACACTTTGTCAATATGTAAAGTTGTACCGAATGATTTCAAAACATAATCCAAAAGTCGAGCAAGTAACAAAGCACCACATAATTCTAAACGTGGAATAGAAAGAGTTTTCACTGGAGCCACCTTGGACTTGGCAACCAAAAGTCTAATGTTAAATTCTTGCTTTGAGTGTTGGGACCGAATGTACACAACACAAGCATAGCCCCTTTCGGATGCATCTGCAAATCCCACTAATTGATATGTATTATCACTACTCTCCCCTAAGTAACGCGGAATTTGAATATTGGCTAATGTTGACAATGACGATACTATTGCCGTCCAATGAGATTGAACCACGACAGGAACTGGATCGTCCCAGTTCAATCCTAGCTTCCACAATTGTTGTAACAAACATTTAGCCAAAAATGTGACGGGGGAAATCCATCCAAGTGGATCAAAAATCTTTGCAATTGTTGATAAGATTGACCTTTTCGAAAATGTTATTTGTGATGTTTTTACCCGATACGAGAACGAATCAGTTTGCGAATCCCAAACAATACCTAAAATCTTAATGTTATTGGCATGATCTAAATCAATTTCTATAGGTGCTTCCTGGTGTGAGATTGGAATATCAGAAAGCAGTTCACGACAATTACTCGACCACTTGCTCAATTCGAAACCGCCAAGATTAAGTAGTTCCACCAAGTCTCGCTGCAATTTACGTGCCGATTCAAGTGTGGATGCTCCAGTTAAAATATCATCAACGTACGTATTTTCTAATAAAACTTTTGATGCTGTCGAAAATTTGGCATCTGCATCCGATGCGAGTTGCTGTAAACTACGTATCGCGAGAAACGGTGCGCATGCCGTTCCGTACGTAACAGTTTGCAGTTCAAATTCTTTAATCATTTGTTCTGGTGATTCACGCCATAAAATATGTTGATAGGATCTATCCTCTGGTCGA
Source organism: Limnephilus lunatus (assembly GCA_917563855.2). Lineage (NCBI taxonomy): Eukaryota > Metazoa > Arthropoda > Insecta > Trichoptera > Limnephilidae > Limnephilus > Limnephilus lunatus. Next base: position 26,480,694 of record OU830596.1, read on the forward strand.
ACCAATATTTGTCTATACATTTTGCAAATATCTGTTGTAAAGACAATTTTGTGCGTTCTGAAATTTGAAATTAACTTCACAATATCTTGCTGAAGTTTAGGTCCTACTAAAAGTATATCATTTAACGACTGGTTAGAAGATGTTTTTGAACTTGCGTCAAAAACAACTCTAAGCTTTTTAATGGATCCAGTATCCTTAATCACACAATGATTAGGAATGAAATATTTTCCAGTCGAAACTGATGAACTTGTCACATCTATCATGTGGCCCAAAGATTCATGTTCTCTCATGAAGTGAATGTAATCAGATTTTATATCCGGATGCCGAGAGAAACGGCGCTCGAGGTGATGCAGACGAGATACTGCCGAATGATATGAATCACCAAGAGCCGATTTAACTTCCCCGAATGGAAGTGGAACAACATACCGTCCCGCATAATTTCTATAATGCTGAGTTGAAAATATTTCATCACAAAGCAACTCTTCCGTAGACAACGGTGAAGGATGATTGGGAATGTCCTCAATTTCACAAGTTATCTTCACATTAGTTTCAATTGATGAATCTAATACTGTCAAAAACGAATTAATAGGAGATGTGCTGTGATCGACATTTCCCATTAAAATCCAACCAAAAGCCGTGTTCAAAGCTATCGGTTCATTCACTTTTCCAACCACCTGCCCCGAACGAAGTACTGACGAAAACAATCCAGCACCCAATAAAATATCTATTGCAGAGGGCTTATCGAAATTTGGATCTGCCAAAGTTAAATTTCTCAAATGATCCCAGTCTCCCCGACGAATGGGAGAACTAGGCAACTGTGCACAAATGCTTGATAACACGACGAAATCCGCATCAAAAAGCTCATTCGAACATAGAGGACGGATCCGACACTTGACCAGTCCCTTCTGCGCGATAGCCGACAACTGTCCAATTCCTCGAATAGGAATTTGTTTATTAGAACAGTCGAGGCCCAAACGAATTGCACAATCATTTGAAATAAAATTTGCCTGACTTGCACAGTCCAATAATACACGAACCTTGTGGAAATTACCCTTTTTATCACGAGCTTCTACGATAGCCGTAGCTAACAAAACTGATGATTGGCTAGAGCTCGATAAAACGTTGGGATTATTAAACCTCTCCAAATGAGGTGTGGTTGCCGCGATGGCCGATACGATTGGGTCGATGGATTCAGATTGGGAATCAAGTATCTCTTGTCTAGAAGTGTTATCGAAATTGTTGCTATTTGACGCCTGTACTTGGCTGTTTACGTCACGAGAAAAATGCAACAACGAATGATGATTTTTATGACACCGAAAACAATTAAAACGCGACGAACAGTTCTTGACCAAATGCTGACCGGAAAGACAATTCTGACACAATTTATATTTCTTCACAACATCGAATCTAGCACGTGGTTGTAACTTTAAAAACTGGTCACACTTTGAGAGAAAATGTCCACCTTTACATATTAAGCACACCGATTTTTGTGTACTGACAAAAGAATTTAATAAGCGATTTGGTTTTGCTTTTGGTGCTACGTTTTTCACACCGTACCCATGAACCGATTCATAAATTTTAGATTGTGATTCTAAAAACGACAATAACTGCGAAAATGAAGGAATTTCGTCCTTGTGACCCATTATCTCGAAGTTATTTCTGAGGACATCAGGAATTTTCTTCAGAACAATATGTAGTAATAAAAATGACCACTGATCTGTTGGAAAATGTAAGGCTTCTAACGCCTGAATATTTTCCTTCAAAACATTAACAACAGATCTGAGCGAATCCTTTTTTATTATGGGGCATGAGATAATGTTCTCTACATGTCTGTCTGCAATTATCCGTTTGTTATGAAAACGATCTCTCAACAAATTGTAAGCAATTGGATAATTGATTGCGGAAACCGGAAGATGCTTTATAATATTCAGCGCGTCACCTGATAGCGCTCCTAACAAATAATGCAGTTTATGTATGTCACTTAGAGACTCATTATTATGAATAATTGCATCAAACGTATTTATAAAATTTATCCATTCAGTAATTCCACCCGAAAAGGTTGGCAAGCTAATTTTTGGAAGTGAAAAACCGAGACTATTTGATGTTTTTATTGAATCTTCCTTTGATGGAAAAACTGCTAGATAATTCGTATGAATTTCAAAATACATGTTCATAAAGGTTTTATATTTATTTTCCAAATCCGTTAAGTCTAACTCTTTACTCTTTGACGTTTCTAAGATCACATAAGATTCAACAAAGTCATTCCTTTGCTTTTCGATATCTTTTATTCTAACCAGTAAACTATTTCTATCTATTAAATTACCAGAAATAACTGCTTTGATCGATGATTCATGAATTTCCCGAAGACCTAGAATGGCCAATTTATTACGAACAATAGCAGAAGCAGCCATTTTATACAAAGATTGAATAATAATAATCCCTTGCTAATATTTGAAAATAGAATTCAACAAATGAAAAATGCGCAATTTCTTGAAAGATTTGGATTTGTTTAAGAACAAAACTATTTATTTATATTCTAATTAAATATGTACGATCGCGAATAATTAATTTACTTTAATATTTTACAGCGTAACGTGCAAAAAGCATTAAAAACTTAAATAATTTGATTGGCGCCATCTGTGAATGCGTAGATTATAACGTAGGTGACGTTTAACCTTAAATCGGTTTATCTTATCTTCAATATTTTCTCTCTATAAACTGTTAATTTTGTAATGTTTTTAAAATGAATTGAATTGAAAAGCGAATGAACCTAACAATGCTTTTCAGAGCATATAGTAGAACATTTGTGGTATTTTGGCTATTGGGGAGGCAGGTATGGGTACCGCCGCCCGGGAATCATTTATTGGATAACCAACACCTCAATAGGTCACCCAAAGTGGTTCGTTATGTTTGGTGACTTAACAAGGGCCCCGGTTCACTGGGGGGAAGTTTCTCCGGATCTCGGATGAGATTTGTCAGGTTACGTGGCGGGCCGGATCGAGAGAGACTGGTCGACTCCAGAGCTCAGCCGAACCGTCTCGACCCTTCGCCTTAAGATTCCTACCTACATCCATCCATACTTTTTTTCCTTCGCAGAACATCCTCTCTGGCCTTCCCTTAAAAAGAGCTTCGACACAACATCCCCTGAATGACATATATGTCCTGATGGAAATTATTTTCCTCAAGGCCTCCTGTGTGGAGCTAATGTAAAAAAAACGCTCCTCTCTTTTAGTTGTTACAATTGCATTGAGGATAGAAAGCAATGAACAACAACAAGATTCGCCTCTTCCACGAGGATGCAAGTACAAGCACGACCAGCGTGATGTCATCGGTCCATCAGCAAAGTAGTGTCGTATGATTCGTGCGTCACACCGCCGCAAGCCACCGGTCCATGGTACTATGTTCGCTGACTACCCTGTGCGGCATGCACTTGGTACTACTCAGCACCGCGCCTGTGCATTTATTGGCATCAGTGGCGGTTTTCTCTATAGCGCGTTTGCAGTAAACTATCATAAAAAATAAGAAAACATGCCAATTTTTAATTATAATTTAATTATAAACAGCAGCACGCCATTCAAGTTTCGTGCTAAAAAATTCCACCCTTCCGAACATACACTGCGCGCCAAAGAGCCCGAAAGTCCGAAATCAATCTTATATCTATGTGCGAAATTAATTCAACACGTATGGGTCCATAGAAGTAGTTACATACAAAACAAACCATTAAAATAGTGGCGCCAGAACGGTAGAAATGCAAACCTAGGGCATTTAATAAGTAAGCATGGTTGTAAAAGCAAACTTCTAACCATCTTTCAAGAAATTTGATAACATCAAAATTTTGGAATTTTCTGGTTTTAAGTCGTTCAAAATCAGTTTAATTACTTCAGATTTCTTGTGGTTGCCGCATTTCCAGAATTTACTATCATTGACAAGTATTTTTAGGTAATGTTTTCTGGTTTTAATGACATTCTGAGAAAAATCTGGGTATTTTTTATCCAGCTAGAAGGATTTTACCGTGAAAACGTCCTTAAAAGAGTTCCGCCAGAGTTAACGATGACACTTTTGTCACCAAATATTTAAATATATTCAGTGACCCAAGGGTTGTGGCGCTAAGAGACATGTGTATTCTTAAAAGTATATCATTATCCTTGTTGCTTGTTAGTGCGTATATGAGCGGGGAAGGGGGTCAGATAAGAGCCTGCGCGATTAAAAAATCAGTCATAACTCCACAACGGAAAGGTTTACACGAGTTATTCGTGCGTCGTCGTGTAGATCTCGGGGTGCTCTAAAAAGTGACGAATGAAATGTAGCCAATATTGTTATCTTTTTTTAATCTCCGATTTAACTCTCAATGAGACAGGCTACGCACCGCCACTGATTGGTATTGCACCGAGTCCGTCCAGCTGTTACAGCCCGCAGACAAAGCGCAATGCATGTGTGTTGAGGAAACAAACCAGTTATACTGCTGTCCCCACAAGGACATGGCGTGCGGATCCTGCCAGCCGCGTCACAATAAAACACATATTATACTGCACAGTGTACCACTTTATACAGGAAAGTCGTCATTCAGTAGGATATGAGATAAGTCTGCGTTTTTATCTGCATACTCGGCTAGTCAAGGTTCTCTACGCTACCTTTGTGATGGCTCCGCATTTGGTAGTGCGTTTATTGCTCTATGATTTCATATTTCACCAATAAAGGAAACTTGAAAAAGTTAGAAGAAGTACTTACTACTCACGACATTCCCCATATAATACCATATTGTATAATAGATTGGGCAAAAGAGAAATAAATAGTTTTAATCGTACTAGATGATAGGATGTTTCTCAATCTAATTAGTATGTAAATGGTTACTGTATTTTGGACTTGATCGTTCCATTTTAAGTGTCTATCTACTATGACACCCAGATACTTTATATGTCATAGTTCGACCTTGTTTATGTGAATACCGCACAATAGCCCTAACTGCTTCCAGCTATCCGGAGCTAGTAGGATTATATCATCCCCAAATGAGTTGTGTTGTGTGACTGAAGAGAGTGTGGAGGGGAAGGAGATGTTATTCAGATCTGGTCACCAAACGCAGTTTAAGCCATTTTTTTACATTAGCTCCACACATGAGGCCATGAAGAAAATAATTTCAATCACTGGATGCTGTGTGGAAGGTCTTTTTAAGGAAATGACGTTCTGGGAAGGAAAGGGGTATGAGAGATGGATAGGAATCTGGAGGTCTGTGTGTCCAGGAATGACGGAGGTATGGATCGTATCCCTCCAACTGTGGTGCAAGGCGATGGGTAGAGAAAATCCATCTGGACAGGTCAAATGGACTCCCTTAACCAGTTTCTCTTGATCCAGCCCGCCACGCAGACGCATTGGCCGCCAATAATCGGACAAACCTTACTTTCCCACGAACCCTGGTACTTTTTAACGTCACCAAATGTAGCAAACCACTTGGGGTGGTATATGCAGAGGTTTTGGTTATCCAATAACCCGTACCAAAGATATTGAAATAGGTATAAGCAGATATACTACGTTGGCCGCCCGACTGTCGGAGGACTACGGTCTAATGGTTCTAATACGGAATTTAGTTGATTTTTTTAAGGCATGCGGTCTTCTTCTTTCGTATGGTGGGGGACCAGAGGGGGACATCTATGTCTGCTAGCCAGTCTAGGGCCTCAGGCGTTGCCCTGTGGACCTCATAAATCCCGCCGGGGAATGAATGGAGCGGGCATTCGTTGACCATATGTTCGATGGTCTGCACTGCATTCACACATCGCCGACCGTTTAAGGCCCTATCTATGCATCATGCGAGCACAGCGGCTATGGAAGCACCTTATCCTATTGATGGCTGACCAGAGTTTCCGAGGCTATGAGAACCCAGGCTGTCTCTCAGTGGGGTCTTGAACAAGGTATGCGGTAGTATTGATAACCAATATAGTTGGAATACGGAAAGAATTCGTTAATTTTGTTGATTTTTTTAAGGTGTGATGTAGTATTGGTTAACAATATCGGCGACACCAGGAAGCTCAGTCCCACCCAATAAAAACTGACTACTGATAGCACATCACTTATATTTAAATATCTTTGACCCCTACCCTCCTCCCAAATAGGAAATTATTTCAAGAAACGTTTCAATTCTGAATGGAGTATTTTACCACAGCGATAATGAAGAGGACCGACAGAGTAAACTTCCAAACTGAATATTGATTTGATTAAATCGATTTCAACAAAACGTGTGTTGAGTATTTATATAGGTCGCGTCGACCCCGACATCTTATTATATCTGCGCGCACAATGGGACTTTATGCTAAACACCGCCATGTCGTGCCCAAAAGTCAAACTGGCCTCGGCCTAACAACTAACCAACGCTCTATTCAAGGTTAGCGAAATTCGCACAAATCAATCATGCATACAGCCTAATGGGTGCATCTAGAATTGAAAAGACACGGAAAAGAAAGCAGAGTATTGAAATCATCATCAAACGGTATTAATAGCCTAGAGACTGTACGGTTGAAATTTAAGAATCCGGCAAAGAATGTAACTCTGACGCCGCGCCTTACGCAAAACCGTTTTCGTACGTAAATGTTTTTATACAAATATACTTTTGTAATAGTTGCGAAAGCATTGTTGGATTTGTAATTTCGTGAATCTCTCCGGATATGGAGAGATTGACGATAATAACATATATTATCACAAATATTTAAATGTTTTACGATCATTTGCAAAGAATTTACTTTTCCACATTAAACAATAAAAGCATAAACGAAAAGAGGTTCGTAAGAAGATTTTGAACTATAAAGAAATTTGATAGATTCTCCCATCTTATCAGACGGATTGCAATCTTTAGAGCACAGGCGTCGGGTGGGAATGCTATCCTTGTTCTACCGGTATTTCAATGGAAGACGCTCCGAGGAACTAGCGTCATTAATCCCTTCGGCAACGGTGCATAGTCGGGAAACACGCCAAACGCTTTCCCAACATATGTACACCGTTGACATTTGTCACAAGAGAACGGGTCGCTTCTTCGTCTCGTTCTTGTGTACGATTTTCCGGCTTCTGTGTTTCCTTCTTCCTACAACATGGGCCTCTTCAAGACCAATGTCAATTCCTTACTCTCCTCAAAAAGACCCTCCACACAGCATCTCAGATGACATAGGCCCTGAGGGAAATAATATTTATGAGGGCCTCCTGTGTGGAGTTAATGTAAAAAAAAAAATTTAAAGTCCTGATACTTTATTTTTTCCTAGACTTAAAAAATACTCTTGAAAGGCAAATAAATTGTGTTTTACCCGCAGTATTTAATTAAAGCATCTAAAATATTTCTAATAGACCTAATTTTCAAACCAAAATCACATGATTTTTCATTGCTTAGTGGTGCTTCACCTTAACAAACGGATTGCAATCTTTATAGCACAGGTGTTAGGTCTGGTGGAAATGCTGTCCTTGTTCTACCGGTATTTCAATTGAAGATTCACCGTCGAAATAGCGGTCATCGATCCTTTCGGCACCGGCGAATAGTCGGAAAACACGCGTTTAATATTTGTACATGAGAACTGTGCTTTTTTTAAACAATTTTAATGCCTCTGTGTTTCCTCCCTCTTACAATGACTTCAAGACATAATATGTTCAATCCTTCCCCTCTTCAAAAAGACCTTTCACACGGGATGCTGGAAGACATAAGCCGTAAGGGAAATTATTTTCCTCAGGGCCTCCTGTGACAACTGGCCCATAGTTAACAGAACTTTAATATTAACTTTGAAATTAGATTAATTATTGTTCAGAAACAATGTTTGTTTAAAAAATATAAAATGCCAGTTTATGGAAAACAGTATTAATAAAAGAAATTATGTGTTAATAAAAAATTAAAAAAATACGATTGTGCTTTAGACCACACGACTGAAGTAAAACTTCACTAACTTATAAAAGGAGAGAAAGAAAATGTGCGCGCGCACTGCTCTCTCTTGCTCCTAAAGTGATACAGACAATAGGCCTGCACTGTGTCGATATACGAAACCTAACTGGCTATGAGAGAAAGAGATAAAGAAAATGTGTGCTAGCACCTCTCTCTCTTGCCCCTACAGTAAAACAAAACGTAACTCTCTCTCTCTTTCTATCTTCACTAACTTCTCCCTCTCAACTTCCGTTCACCTCGCCCGATCACACTTTTCGTAACGATCTCGTCACGCATTCACCGGCTTACTCCCCAAGTCAAGCGTGCGTAAAGAAGTTTTACTTCATAAATACACTAAGTAACTCTTTAATATTAATTTAACATCGAAAGTTTTTACTTTGAAAGTGGGCGGGGTCACTTAAGATAATCAACGATAAAATATTTGGAAACAACACGAAACGAGCGTCACCTTTGAAATAGTTACAAATCGCTTAGCTGATTGCAGACTCAGATTGGTCGATCAAAAAGTTGGGAACAACGGCCGTAAGAGTGTATCTTATATCGTATTACCAATTCACATCAGAAAATTTAAATATTCAACGATAAGAAGATATCAATAAAAGCGAATAGAATAATTAACTCATTGATAAGCAACCGTTGCTCAACAGTCGCTCAGGTTTGATTGGTAACAGCCTCCCAAAGATTGGTTTATCTCCTCTGCGTAACCCGACATTGAGATTATTGACACACCTGGCTGATTCACATTGGTGCAGGTATAAACAACAACTGTAACAGTTAAAAATACGAATATCTAATTGCCAAGAAACCTACGTCACGATGGAAACATCAAAATCACGAAGGCCAACTCGTGTTTTCAAAAACTTCAATACTTTTGGCATTTCAAAAATTAACAATACGTAATTCGATGGTAAGCAATAAAAAATAAGTTGGAATCTCGTAGTTGGATCGCGTTTAGATAATAATTCGACTTACATAAGATACCTCCAGATTCTTAATTAAATTCACAACTGGTTTTAGTCAGAAAATACGTGGAAAAGATTGAATATTTTCGCAAATGCGTCATACTTATTAAATTCATAGGTGACGGATGATATTTGTTTGAATGCGAACTATCTCGGAGGGGACACCATAATGTTTTTATTTATTTTTTAAGTGAAAACTTCTTTAGTTACCACCGTTGTGATTTTAAACTCGATGAAACGAAAAATGGCGACACTAAATAGAGACGAACACATACATCTAAAGGATTTAGCCTGCGAGATAATGAGGTAGAATAACCTGTCTCCCCTTTGTGCGGTGCTTCATAGCCTCCTCCCCACTCTTGTCTACTTTAGTTTACAGAAGATTTCACTTCTACCGCGTGTGAACTGCACACTTGTAATTTTTTTAAAATTAGATTCACATGGGAGGCTCTGAGGAAAAAAAATTAATCCCTCAGGGCCCATGTCATATTTGGGGATGCTGTGTGGGAGGTCTCTTTAGGGAGGAAGTTCTGGGAAGGAAAATGGTATGATGAGTGGATAAGAATCCGAAGGTTAATGTGTCTAGGAATGACGAACGCATGAATCCCACTGGGGTGCAAGGCGATTGGTCGAGAGAGTCCGATTAGAGATATCTAGGTTAGGTCTCCGTCGACCAATCTCTACTGATCCGCCACACAATAGGTGGGCAAACGCATTGGCCGCCAAGACCTAGACAAAACTCACTCCATGAACCCGGGCAACCTTGATAAGCCACCAAAAGCAGCGAACCACTTGGGGTGACCTATGGCAGGGGTGTTGGTTATCCAATAAATGGTTCCCCATACCCGTCTCCCAAATTAAAAAAAAACTAACTAACCAGAAAGGTAGATATATAGTCGATAGATTCTCTCAGTATCGTCCTGTGGAAGATCACAATTCAGAATCTAAACGTTGCTTGAAATGGCAATAGCCGTGTTTATTTATCAGATCTAAATATCCAGGTAACTTCCAAAGCTTCTATTCCCATCTTCTTCACATCCCCACCCCCTTTAGCCTGGCAACATACCCTAATTGAGAGTTCAGACAGTTGAAAGCAGTTGAGACTATTGTATGTATGGTGCATTCCAAAGATATTGAAATATAAGTAAGTATTTGAATATTTTTGGTGTATTCACATAATATAAAATTAAGGGAACGTATAATGATTTTTTTTATATGGCTCCTTCGTGACCTACTCCTGTATTCGCTTATCTAGAATTAGCGTGGTTGGTTAAAAAAAAAATTAAACAAAAGCAATAAAAATGGTCGGTAATATATCAATTCATGTCAAAACGAAGCAATTTATTGGACACGAACGAATATTAACGGTCTCTAATAATGGGAACTCATTTGCATTATGATTTGGTGGGTTCCTCTTGCGAATATGGATCGTCTACCGTCTACTGTGCTTTAATGTGAATACCATGCAAGAGTCTCAACAGCCCGGGGCAAGTGGGACTATGGAAAACCCAATTATTGGAGAATGTTCTGTGAGGCTGAAAAGAGTGGGGAAGGAAAAGATTGATTTTTTGAGGCCTTGAGGAAAACCACTTTCCTTGGAGCCTATGTCATGTTTGGAGATGTTGTGTTAAGGGTCTTTTTAGGGAGAGGGAGGAAATAAAGTTCTCGGAAGGAAAAGGTATGAGGGGTGGCTAGGAATCTGGGGGTCAGTGTGTCCAGAAGTAAAGGACGTATGAATCCATTCCTCCCACTGCGGCGCAAGGCGATGGGTAGAGAGAGTTCGGCTGGAGAATTGAAAGGATTTCCCTGAACCAGTATCTCCCGATCCGACCCGCCATGCAATAGATGGGCAAACGCATCCGCCGCAAGAGCTAGATAAAACCTCACCCCATGAAACCTGGCACCCCTTCTAGATCACCAAACGTAGCAAACCACTTGGGGTGACCTATGGCAGTGGTGTTGTTACCAGATAAATAAATTGACGGACGTATGAATCCATTCCTTGTGGTGCAAGGCGATGGATCGAGAGTTGGCTGAAGAGGTCAAAAGGACTCCCTCAACCAATCTCTCTCGATCCGACCCGCCATGCAGTAGGTGGGAAAACGCATCCGCCGCCAAGACCTAGACAAACTTCAGATGTTGATTCCCGATAAATAAATTGATTCTCCAATAAATGGTTCCCGTAGCGGTACCCATACGCGCCTCCCAAATTGTAATAAATTGATTGGGTGGGGGTACAAGAAAGAAGGGAAGTACCTGGCTATTCAAATCTGGTCACCAAACACGTCTAAAGATACAAAAACTTAGGAACCTATACAAAATCAAATTGTGGAAGTTTAATCTATACCAATTTGAAAGAAAATATATTATATGGAGCCAATTAACATAAGACCTTTCGACTCCTAGATCAGTGGTTCTTAACCTTGTTGGAGGTACTTACCCCCACAAGTTTCATATGCGCATTCACCGAACCCTTATCACCACCATTCATTCACCGAATCATACGAGTCGGGAGTGTGTCTTAACCTCCGCCGAACCCGCGAGACTGACTCACCGAACCCCTGGGGTTCGATCGAACCCAGGTTAAGAACCACTGTCCTATATCCTAGCTAGACAAGCCAATGACATTGGGAGGCGTCTACTAATATCTACAGAAATTCCAAAAACTGAACAAATCTATGAGAATCCATGTTCCGACTAATATCTATACAAGGTATGTTGGAACAATATCTATAGGAATCAAAGTGCTGCTGACTGCTGACTAATATCTATGGAACAGGTGATGTCGACGAATATCTACAGCACTGGCAGAGGTTGGGTTAGGTTGGTTAGGTTAGGTGCTCAGCTGCCCTCTGAAGATATTAGTCCCACCTACGCTCCATAGATATTCGTCACCACTGGGACCGTCATAGATATTTATCCGACCTTAGCTCTGTAGATATTTATTAGTCTTCACTCTGAAGTTTATAGATATTTGCCCAACATATGAGCTGTAGATATTCGTCCGACATACAGGCTGTAGATATTAGTATCTGGAGTCTGAAATTGACTACCTTTTCAGAAAATATATTCGATATTTTAATCAAGTTTACCCGAAGTATGATATCGTTATATTGCAAATAAGAAGAGATTTAAAAACCATGATAAGAACTGACTATTGTTTTCGTAATAATGGTTATCATCTCTCAGTAGGCTGTAATCTTGATATAAAATAATAAATCATTTAATATCATCAATCATCGTGCAGTATTATCTTGGCCGGGCATGGGTCGAAAACCGACATTGTAAATAAAAAGTCATTTTGAACGAAATACAATATGCTCCGCAGGTTTTTAATGCTAGGCCCTGCGGGCGGCATTTCGTTCGGCTTCGCCCAGTTAGTGTTGGTGACCATTTTATAAATCCAATAGGAACTGGTTCCAAAAATAGCCCGTTCCTCGGATCCACTGTCATCCAGTGATAGCTAGTCACCGGGACAATGGAACCGGTACGGGCACCGACGTCATATGTAATATATAGCCGCGTGATACAACTAAGTACTAGTCAATCTTTCCATTTCCCGAGAGATACTACAAATTCACTAATTCATAGTACTTATACCTAGGGAGGGCACGTCCCCATACGTCCTACTAACGGAAGTAGCGCCATCTATTGACGAATTCTTGAATTCGAAACCGAATTACAAAGGTAGCTTTGTTTGAAATTCCACGTACAGATTTTATTTGTGGCGCGGCGCGTATGGCGTGGCGCCAGACATGCACTCGAAGCCGGGTTCTGAAATTCAACCACGCAGACGCTACCCTATTAATACTGTTCCATGAGACAAATGCATTGTTTATACGTATCGAATGATGCATTGCTTGCATTTAGCGTGTTTCAATCTTCTTATTCGACTTCAGAAAGGAAAATTCCAATAACTACAAAAACTTTTAGAATGTTCAAATTCAATCAGTGTAGGACAAGACAAAATGCTGTTTCTCAATGACGTATGGAACGGACATCGGAAGTGAATACGAACACTATATGCACCAATACGCACAATACTAAGATTAAGTAGTTATTTGGCTCGACTCTCATTGTGCGAGCTATTTATGTATTTATATAACAGATCGATGACCATCTCTAATGCACAAACCCAACGTAAGTATCTTGTTTTACGGTTATTTAAGTAGAGCGTGCTCAGAGGAACTCAAAGCATTGATCCCCGTGCTCCAGCGAGAAATTGCATCTGTTTTGCAGGCATTTTAACGGAGCGTGCTCGGAGGAACTAGAAGCGATGGTTTCGTGTGCAGGAACTAGAAATATTGATCCCCGTGCTCCAGCGAGAAACTATGTCTGATTTACAGGCATTTTAGTGGAGCCTGCTCGGAGGAATTAGAAGCATTGGTTTCATGTGCACCGATGCACTAGCGGTTAGTGGTAACCGACCTGTGTCTTAATTTCTCTAAATAAACAATATCAGTGTTATTCTCTAGTGACCTTCCAGGTAAGTATGGTCCTGTATATATTTTCTGCCTGTACAGTAGGTACATTTTTAAAGCAGCGTCGCGTTCATTGGTCAAATCATTGCACATATAGTTTCGTATCGGTGATCGATGAACCGGTGGATGCAATTTTTAGCCATAAGTTGTTGTGGTTTCGACTGGTTTGTCTAGTTTATAGTTAGGAATAAGATTTTATAAACCTATTATAAATTTGTACAGCGCCCTTGAGGTGATTTTTCACAAAAACGGCGCTATACAAGTCATCCAAATATTATTATTATTATTATTGACCAAAAAGAGTAAACAACCACTCACAGTAGTTGAGGTCAGCGACTTAAAAAAACTCGTTCTTATGTAAAATGTATGTACCTACGGACTACAGGTATATTAGTCTAGGTAGGTATTACCGGCCAAGATCCGCACCCTTACCTCAGCCCTTCTTTAACCCACCTCAGAACAATGCCCAACCGTGGCGATATCGTTCCACTGACTTTATTCCACTGTACAGACATGGGTGTTCGTATGAGTGGTCACACAAAAAAACGTTGTTTTAGTTGTAATATTCTACTCGGAACAACCGTTATATAATCCAAAAACCATTACATTTTTCTTTTTTTCATAATTAATTTTCTCTACATGGCCTAGTCGGATATTTTTTAAGTATTCATGTATGCATAAAATACCTAATTTATTATTTTTATCTATCTTTAAAAAAATTCAAGAAGAAAAAAACGTTCTGTGAAATTACTTTAACATAGCTTTATTTTTTATAACTGGTTCTATTTTTTTTTTATACTACTGAAATTCAATTTACGGTGATACCTATAAAATTGTAAAAATTAAAAATGATAAAAATCAAATTAATTTTACCCAAAATTCTTTGAGCACAATCAGTAACCAAATTATTATGTGATGTATATACCTACCTGCTATCAGTGTTACCCTGGTGAAAAACACCATTCAGAATCGAAACTTTCTTGTTTGAAATGGCTTTAATTGTGTTTGGTGACCTGATCTGAAAAGTCAAAACCTTCCTCTTTTCCATCTCCTTCCCTTCACAAATCTTCAGAGACGTTAGATTTATGTTGTGAGGCTGAAGGGTGTGGGGAAAGGAAGGAGGTGGGAGAGATGAAGGTTCGGAAGTACATGGCTGTTTAGAACTGATCACCAAACATAGCTAAAGTTATTTCAAGCAATTGCGGTTATCACCAAGACGATTAGTATTTACCAATCTAAATGTTTGTAACTAAAAAAAAAATAAACAAAGAACCCTAACCCATTGAGGGTGAAATTGATTCTGGACTCGAGTCGAACTCTGCTGCGATATACCTACCTACGCAAAAAACAACTAAAAACGAGTTTTTGATATATGTATTTATTTTTGCAGTAAAAGATATCTGCACAAATTTTCTTTAAAAATATGTTAGCCTGAAATACCTAATACATACCGAATATATTTTATTTGTATGACGCGAGTTAAAAAAAAATATTGTGCTAAATAATTTCTAGAAACTGCATATTGGTTGATAAGAAACTTTTTATAGGCTAGTTTCTATAAAATATCTTGTACATTATTCGCCTGAGTGAGTAGTGGCTAGTGGAGCACACAATACCGGTACAATAAATTGATTGATAACATAAAAATACCTCTCACTTTGATTACAGTCTATAAAATGTGAAGCAAATAGAAAAGAATGTAGAAGTAATATTCGCCATATTCGCGGATGACAACAATCAGAGCGGATTACAATTATTTTACAGTTACTTCGGCAAAACTGCGTTGCTTTACCGCTTTTATTGAAGATCATTGCTCTCTGAAAGTTGAAAACATTCAACCTGCTTTCGAATATGTACGCAACAATAAGAAAATAGGTTATGACGGGAGAAAATAGACATTGACATGTCAAAATGCACGGACAATGGCAAAATAGTGACGCAAAATACCGAAGAAATAAAGTAAATACAATGCCCATAAGACAAGTGCGCAGTTTTAAAACAATTGCATATTTTACACCGATTAGTTGCCTATTACAATCTACGATAAATTATAATAATATGTACACAGGAAGAGCGGAAATAATATACAAATACGGAGTAGTAAGTGGCCGTGTTATGTGATAATCATGAACTCACCGGAATGTTTTCACGGAAAAATCCTCTTATCACACACCGAAAACTAGAATTTTGATTGAATTATTTCACGAACGGTGCACTAATTCACGATTTCACTGACTTTCGAATAGTTTGTGTCCGAATCACGCCCAAATATAGAGTTAAACACGTCCGTACAGCTTCACTCTCACGTCAAAAATATTAGCTGATCGGCCATCTTGGAATTTAGACACTGCGGCTTAAAAAAACTATTGCTGTCACTTTTTGCACGACTGAACACAATAGAGATGCACCTAGAACGTAGGTCGGCGAAATGGAGAAGGAATCTGCTTTATCCATATTTACGACATTCGATTTCCACACTTTGTAGCCTAGCAACAGATGGCGGGCGAATGATAACATTCCTTGGAAAAAAAAATTTGCTTGATGTATTTTATTTTTATTCAATAACAAATAAGGGCCTACGTCCAGCTGTAAAGGGGGATGCTATTTTTAATTCTTTCATAATTAAATATAATATTATTACTTATTGCTAAATAGAATGCAGCAGAGCACACAATAATTATTTAGAGTTAACCCGAGCAACACAATACATACTTAGGATTATGTGTATTGGTGCATATGTATACCAACAAGTAAAAAAGTCACTGAGAAACACTATTTTTTTCTTACTTACATCTACATCCACTTATTGCTATCAGCAAGAAAGGGACATTGGAGACAGTGTAGGTCGGACTAGAAAATAACGTAGAAACAGTATAATTTGGATTATGAAAAGTTTGTAGATCTACGTACTTTTTTTCTAAGTGAAATGAAGAAGTTAGGGTAGGTGAACGTAATTAGTTATTTCTTGAAGTAATTAAGTTGAAATTTATCTATTATTTTTAATGCATTTTTTGCCAATTTTAATTATTTTTCTTATGATTTATCATAGGTTCTCAACCTTGCCTCTCACTCTTGGTTCCCAATTTTGCCCACCGCCCACTTTGAGATTTTTTTTTAGAGACCCCCTTTTTTCTTAAGGGGGGGGGGGGTAACAGATTCAATTTTCTTCCACTTCCTCAACTACCGAAACATGAGAATTTTTGCACACGTGAAAAAAATGATTAGAATACATAAAATAACAAAAATTAACCAATTTTAAATTTTACTTTGCTGTATTAGCATGTGATGAGCGTGTTTTTTTTGCCTTTTTAGACCATATATTTTTACCTGCCCTCACCCTCACTGTGCCACCTCAACGCCCCCTCTTTGGTCTTCTGCTGCCACCCTGAAAGTCTCAAACGTCCACAAGGGGCGTTATTGCCCACGTTGAGAACCTAAGGTTTAAATTGACGCGAAATACAGTTTTTGGTAATGATGCAAATGTGGGGTAGTAGGCAATATTTAGGAAAAAACGTGTGTATGGAGTAAACAGTTAAGGTCAAATACTAGTGTTAAAAAAGTGAAGGCTACCGACATCTGTGGTCGATTAATTCAAATTACTATGTTTAACCAAAATGGTGTGAGCCCTTGCTTATGGATGTTATCAGGTTATTGGTCGATATTGTAGGTTTTCGTTTTATCTTTCTAGTCAGTTCTCCCTCCAGTGAGAATGACTTGGTTGTTCACAAGGATGGAATTTACTCTTTAAAAAGGCTCGCATCATGTGTTTTATGTTCTTTCTCTACAATAAATTCAATAAACCAAGCTCATAAGTCAGGGCTAGTGTAGCAGTTATTATTCTCACCGTTTCTTATAAAACTTATCCATGTTCAATAGTTGAAATAAAAGTGAAAGTTTGTGAATAGAACGAGTTTTATTTAAAAGGATCACTTCAGATTTTAAACATTTGATCCTTCAACCGGATTACAATCAGGAGATTGTATATAAAAAAAAAAAACAAAGAACCAGCAGCCAAAAGATACAAAATTGATGGAGCCTGGAAATCATTAAGGAAAGTGGACCACATCGCAATTCTGAGATAAGTATTCAGTGCCTTCCTATCACATCTATCTTATGTTTATTCTGGCCTCATGTATTTAAACAAGATTAATCTTAAATAGAGTCAATATAATAAATAAAATCACTACCCACTTGAGAATAATAATATAATATTATTTGAATAGTGTTCTCAAATAGTATTGTCAAGATTGTCGTGGTATTCTTTCAAACGGGTGCTTTGCTCAAATAAAATAATTGTCAAGCGATATTAACAAAATAGAATCAAAAATGGAAAATATGAAATCATTAATAAGCAAACGTGGCGTGATTAAGGGAAAATTGACTAGGTTCGCAGATTCATTAAATGCATTGTCGGTAAATGAAATTAAAGTAAGATATGATCGGGTGAAATCATTGCTAGATGAATTCGAAGCAGTTCAACAGAAAATTGAAATGTTACCGGATTCAGACAAAATTGAAAATTATAGTCAACGAGAAGCTTTCGAAAACCAATATTCCTCAGTTTTGGCAACGGCCAAAGGCGCGATCGAATCTGTCGATCAAAGTAAGGTGGAAATAAAACTACCCACCCTTCAATTGCGGGAATTTCATGGAGATCAGAAAAATTGGGTTAATTTCGTCGAAACCTTCAAGACTTTAGTCCATAATAACAGTACTTTAAGCAATGTGCAAAAATTCTTTTACTTGCAATCCACCTTAAAGGGAAACGCATTGAAGATAATTGCTAATCTAGAAGTTTCGGAATTAAATTACCTTTCCGCTTGGGAATTGTTAAATGAACGATATGCAAATTTAAGAACTACCGCGCATAAACACATCCAATCTCTATTTCAATTAAAAGACATGAAACAAGAAGAGCCTGTAGCATTGAGGTATTTAATTGATGAAACAAACGTTAGTTTAAAGGCATTACAAAATATCGGGGTCAAGGTAGATCAATGGGATCC
Organism: Limnephilus lunatus; assembly: GCA_917563855.2. NCBI lineage: Eukaryota > Metazoa > Arthropoda > Insecta > Trichoptera > Limnephilidae > Limnephilus > Limnephilus lunatus. Next base: position 26,499,049 of record OU830596.1, read on the forward strand.
GTTGATTATTTATATAATATCAAATAAATTAGACGCATCTACCCGAAAAAATTGGGAGCAATATACATTGCAAGACGAATTACCTACGTTAAAGGAATTCTTAAAATGTTTATCTGCTAGAGCACAAGTATTGGAACTTATGAACGCTTCTGAGAAAAAAATTTCTAGCTTACATAAAACACAAATAAGCAACAATAATTACAAAAAAGATTCATCAGTATTTTTAGCGGTAAAGGCTAACAACTGCTTTTATTGTAACGAGAAAGGTCACCAAATTTATTATTGCAAAAAATTTATAAAATTAAAATTGCATGAGAGGATTGATGCTACGAAATCAATCCAAGCATGTTTTAAATGTTTAAAGGTGGGTCACCATGCACAGAGTTGCAAGGCAAACCTTTCTTGCAGGCGTTGTGGCAAAGATAACCACAACACCTTGCTACACAATGAGGTACCTCTGCGGGAGGCCTCCAATATGGATGCTGATAACGAGGTTTCAGTATCGAATTTTTCTGCATCGGATAAAGCAGAAAAAATAATATTATTGTCAACTGCCAATAATATTATTTATAGTATATTTATAATATTTATAATATTATTAATATTATTTATAATAGGAGTTGTGGGTAGTAACAATAAGATTTTTAAAGCCCGCATTCTGATTGATTCAGGGGCCCAGTCAAATTTTATTAGAGCTGAATTTGCTAATAAATTAAATTTACCATGTGAATTGAGAAACAAACCCGTCTCTGGGATCCATAATAATATCACACACATAAAAAAGAGAATTTCAGTGGAGATGACTTCGCTTAATACTGATTATAAACGCGAAATATCATGTCTGATTTTACAGGAGATTACAACAAACTTACCACAAGTGACAATGGAGAAAAAAGACTTCAAGCTACCACGAGGATTGGAGCTAGCTGACCCGAACTTCAATATAGCTGCACCCATCGACATCCTGTTGGGCGCGGAAAGTTTTTGGGAAATCCTAACCAACGATAGATTGAAACTCGAGTCGGGACCAACACTTCAACGTACGCAACTGGGATGGATCATATCAGGACCGATCAACATGTACTCCAAGCAAAGGCCTGTATCAGATTTTTGTAGTTTATCTATAAATAAAATAAGTCATCAAATAGAAAAATTTTGGAAATTGGAGGAGATTAATCCCACTAAGATTCTAAATCATGAAGAAAAGGCTTGTGAAGCCAGTTTTGCTAGTACTCATACCAGACAAGACGACGGTAGATACGTAGTAAGTTTACCGCGTCGGGCATGCATTGATCAGCTGGGAAGTTCATTGCTCACTGCTGAAAAAAGATTTAAAAATTTAGAAAGAAAATTTGTGTCAAATCCCGAATTGAAGACACAATATATACAATTCATGCGTGAATATGAGGAATTGGATCATATGGAGGTGTGTGACCAGTCAAAGGGGGATCGTGAATCCTATTTTTTACCTCATCACGCTGTAATAAAAGAATCAAGCACTACTACTAAAGTGAGGGTCGTTTTTGACGGCTCCGCCAAAACTTCAAATGGAATTTCTCTCAATGACGCCTTGATGACAGGACCTGTTATACAAAAGGACTTATACACCCAACTATTGCATTTCAGGAAACATCAAGTGGTCCTGACGGCCGACATCGAGAAGATGTACCGCCAGATTAACGTGTGTGAAGCGGACCGTGACCTGCAGAAGATAGTATGGCGCGAGTCGCCGCAGGAGGTGCTCAAGCATTACCGTCTGAAGACAGTCACATATGATCTGGGGCCTTCCTCCTTCTTAGCCGCTAGAAGTCTACGGCAAATTGGTATGGATAACAATATAAATTTTCCTAGAGCTAGTCAGGTCATAGAAAATGACTTCTATATGGATGACTTGTTAACCGGAGAAGATGACATGGAATCCTGTAGAAAGTTAAAAGATCAATTAATCAGCATCTTTTTGTCTGCGGGGATGACCTTGAGGAAATGGAGGTCCAATGTCTTGGAGTTGTCAGCCGAGTCGGGCCAAGCTAAGATTGCCGAATCAGGCAACTCTGAAAAAATTATTACTGACAATCCAAAGACTGATATACTTTCAAGAGGAACCACAACAGATAAATTGATAAATTCTGCAATATGGTGGAATGGACCAAGTTGGTTGACCGAAGGAGTCAACGCTTGGCCTATATCAAATATTTCGTGTTCAAACCCTCCGGAACTCAAAAGCAAAAATATTCTATTATCCACAGATGTTCAAGAATGGGAGATATTTAAAAAATTCTCATCATTTATTAAATTGAAAAGAGTTACTGCATATGTATTGCGATTTGTCAATAACTGCAGAAGTGTTAAAGGTAGAATTTCAGGCAATTTAAGTGTAGCTGAATTGGAATCAAGCTTGAAATGTCTTCTTCTTGAAATCTTTGGGAAAAATACTATTAAAAAGATATTACATAAATGTATCGTGTGTTTTAGATGTCGTCCCCGAACCGGTCATCAAATCATGGGAAATCTGCCACCCGAAAGAATTACGCCGAGTCGTCCGTTCGCAATCACCGGAATCGATTATGCCGGACCAATTCCAATTAAAAGTGGGACGCTGAGAAAGGCTTCCCTCGTGAAATCGTATTTATATATCTTTATTTGCTTTTCAACCAAGGCTGTTCACTTGGAATTAGTTTCGGATTTATCTAGCAATGCTTTTTTGAACAGTTTAAAAAGGTTTATCTCCCGTAGGGGACAACCTGAAAAGATCTTTTCCGACAATGCTAGTAACTTTAGGGGGGCTTGCAGCAAGCTCAAAGAGCTGTACACCAGTTTGAGGGAAAACAACGACAAGATTCAAAATTATTTAGTGAACAGAGGTATTGAGTGGAAGTTCATAACCCCTCGAGCCCCTAATCAGGGAGGTTTGTGGGAAGCAGCAGTTAAGTCAGCAAAGTTCCATTTGTATAGAATCACTAATAATTCTTCATTAACCTTTGAACTCTTGTATACCTTAATTTGTCAGATTGAGGCCTGTCTGAACTCCCGTCCATTAACTTCCTTGTCCGATGACATCCATGATTACCAACCACTCACCCCAAACCATTTCCTTATAGGCACTGAATCCTCTATCATTCCAGAGAGAGACGTCCGGGCGATACCAGACAACAGGCTAACTCAATATCAGAGGATCAGTTCGCTAATTCAATCTTTTTGGTCTAGATGGAAGCAAGATTACCTGATGGAACTGCAAAAGAGGACTAAATGGCAGACCAGCACTCAACGGGCACTGCAAAAAGACGATCTGGTGATCTTAAAGGAAGACCATTTACCTCCACCTTTATGGAAAATGGCCCGAATTCTGCATACACACCCTGGAGCGGATGGAGTAGTACGAGTTGTTACCCTAAAAACACCTCAAGGAATCTTTGTGAGGCCCATCACAAAGATATGTCTGATGCCCCTGGAGTCAGATACTAAACCTGTAATTGACATCCCGGACCTTACCAAGGATTGATGATGTACCTTACACTATGGTACTTATCTTCTCGACTACACCTTGGATAGATCAAGCAGAAGACTGAGAAGAAAGAAGAAAAAAGAACAATAATTGTGTTGTGTTCAGTGTAAACAATATTATTTTGTGTTATTGGATCATTTAAATATGTAAAATTTAGTATGTACACGTGTGTAATTTAGTCATTTGAATTTTTTAGTTATTTAATAGGATTAATAATATTTAGTTATTTTTAGTTAATTAATAGAGTAATTCAACAGCATTTATACAGTTAAGTTATAAGTTTAGTGTAGGATATTAAAAAAAAAAGGTTTTTAGTTAATTTATGCTATTTTGAATTATTTTGTTAGTATTTTTGTGGTATAGGTACTTAGATTTTTTGGTTTATTTTGTTTGTTTTATAGTTTATTTTAAATAGATTATGATTCCAAAATTTTAATAAAATTTGTGAATCCTGCCCCGGGCAATATGTTAAAAAGTGAAGGCTACCGACATCTGTGGTCGATTAATTCAAATTACTGTTTAACCAAAATGGTGTGAGCCCTTGCTTATGGATGTTATCAGGTTATTGGTCGATATTGTAGGTTTTCGTTTTATCTTTCTAGTCAGTTCTCCCTCCAGTGAGAATGACTTGGTTGTTTACAAGGATGGAATTTACTCTTTAAAAAGGCTCGCATCATGTGTTTTATGTTCTTTCTCTACAATAAATTCAATAAACCAAGCTCATAAGTCAGGGCTAGTGTAGCAGTTATTATTATTATTATTATTCTCACCGGTTCTTATAAAACTTATCCATGTTCAATAGTTGAAATAAAAGTGAAAGTTTGTGAATAGAACGAGTTTTATTTAAAAGGATCACTCCAGATTTTAACAACTAGCTTTACATAACTTAGCGATGCCTTCGTCTGAAATTGTGTATTTTACCGGGAAGTAGAAGATTAACACTCCAATAAATTTTTTTTTAATTGTAATAGTTTGAAATTTTCCTTGATTTGTGCTGATTCCCAATTTGCCAAAAAAATATTTTTCTCCCCTAGATCTAGGGAAATTTTTCTAGACATCCCAACCCCGGCGCGGACTCTAGTATGAAACGGAACGTTAGTTGGAGTCCGCGCCACATAATTTGCCCCGCTGACCGGGGCGCCACCATAAAGTAACGGAAAATAATTATGCTTCTTCAGCCTAATTGAGTTATGTTATTTTGCAAATTTGTACAATTTGACAAAAAATAAGTAGATTCTGGACTGAAGTTAGTAGGTGTGCAGGAAGGACCTAAAATATGTAGATCTACGTAAAAAGACGTAGAGTTGGCAACGCTGATTGGAGGGGACCCCACCACTTTGCCCAACTTATAAGTATGTCAGTTACGGACACCATCTCTTTCACGAATACAAAACTAACTCCGGAATTCCCCAGGGATCGAATTTAGGACCCCACCTCTTTTTTTTATTCATTGATGATATAGGCAAGACCATTAACCGCGCAAAATATCTCCACTTCGCTTCCATTCTTCTGCAGAATGATCTTGATTTTCAAAATTAAATTAAATTAAATTAAATTAAATAGAAACACTACGGAGCTCATTTATAAAACTATTGTTGCTCCACATTTGGATTACTGCTCTACAATGTTATATTTGGCCAATGAAGGAAATTTAAACAAAATAGAAGTTATACAGAACAGAGCTATGAGATGTATACTGGGAAAAGGCAAATACGCAAGGATTAATAAAATGAGAGAGGAGCTAAATTGGATTCCAATAAAAAAAATACTACTATTAAATGTATTAATTTTTGTGCATAAAATTATGAAAAACCAAATGCCAACATACTTTAAGGATGAAATTGTTTTTAATAGAGACGTACATAATTATGAAACAAGAAATATAAACAGAGTTCGATTGCCACAAATGAAGAAATCAAAATCACAGAACTGCCTAATGTACAGAGGACTAAAGATGTATGATGAAATGCCTGAAAGTATGAAGAATGAATGTATTTAAAAAGAAATGTTATGCTTACTGTAAAAACATTTAAATTTATCAAATGAAATGTTACATTGTGCTTATTAGTTTATACTCATGTAGTATAAAATAACTCAATAAATAATAAAAAATAAAAAAAAATGGTCGGAAATAAATAACTTACCTTCAGCATCCAGAAATACAGTTTCGTTACATTTACAAGATCCAAAGATACATTTCTATTCCCATACCATATTAATAAAAAATATTAAGATGCAAAAATGAGATTCGCAACCTTGGCGTGATTTTCGAAGCAAATCTCTCTTTCAAATCCCACATATCTGACATTGGCTCCCGCGCCAACAAAATGTTTGGATTTGTTCTTCGTAATGCGAGATCATTTCCTAATGGAATTGTAATATGGAGAACATATGAAGCACTTGTCCGCAGCAGTCTAGAATATACCTCCATTATTTGGGCCCCTTCTGAACAAAACCATATCCTAGAAATAGAAAAAGTTCAAAAAAGGTTTATGCGTTATGAGGGAATATATACATACTACCCATTCCTGTATCCATCATTGTTCTTAACAAGAATGCTCGATTTTAATACCCTAGAAGCCCGCCGAAAAATATTATTAGGCAAACATTTTTTTAAGTTAATATCCGGTACCATACTAAATCCGCCAATATTGAAAGAGATCAACTTATATGTCCCTAACGCGTATACTTCTGGGAGATCCCACGCACTTTTTTATACTACGAAAGCGAGGACTTCTGCCTATCAGAATGCACAATTAAGCAGGGCGACTCAACTGCTTAATGACTCTGTATTGAGCATCGACATCTTCAATGTCACCTACAGAGAATTCAGTAACTATCTCTTGACACCTGCGTCATCATATACCCAAGACAGCTAATCTGCTTCAGGCAACAAGTGAACACGACAATCGATTTTGAACATTCAAAAAGTTTTTAGTGTGTTCATTTTATTTATTAGTTAAAAAACTGAAGCAGCCAAAAGCTTTTGATTTATTTTTAAATCTTCTTAAGTCAAACAATTTTAAAACATACTGTATACAAGCCATGCCTCTGTATTCATTTGAAGCGATATCTGTAATCATTTTCTACCTGCCGAGCGATTCTCTATCTTTTGTGAGATCGAGATAGATCTCCTGTCAGATTTTTGTGATATTCTTTGGCAATTATTTGCTTTTTCTATGGGCTGATGTCAGAATTTCAGCTGTGAACTGTCACGTATTTTAGTTTAGGTCGTTTTAAACACGAATTCCTGCAAGTATGCATGATTATATAATTTAACAGCCATATAAAATCACACAAATCTGACAAGAGATCTCGTCCGAGATCTATCTCATCTCACAAAAGTAAAAGAATCGCTCGGCAGATTCTTCTTCTTAAGTCGGTTCCTAATCATTGAGGATCGTGATCCCTACTCCAATCTCTATGGTGAACGAGACTACGCGGTTCTGCATGGAGTGTTAAAGAAAATAAAAAATAAACCCTTTTTTAATATTTTAACATTTTTTTATATTAATCATTTATTCGAAAAATAATAAAACAATGAAATTTATAAATGAGCAATTATGCGTGTTACAGATCTACAAACGTTATGTGCAGTTGAGGAAGTGGCTCATAGATAATAGAAACCAAGGGAGATATACGGTATGAAAATGTCGCCGAACTACGACCAAATTGCACTGACTATTAAAGCGACTTTGGAATGAAAGTTATGTGCGTAGACGTGATTCACATTAGCATGGGTGAACTATGACAGTGACACTTTTTATGTTTGCAGTTTTCTAGTAATAATGGTTTTTGGCCCATTTTCCTCGTTTCTATTATCAATGGCGAAATTTAGTTATTCTTTCAGCCACCACCTGCACGGGAAGTTTGTCAATCTGTATCTTAATATTATATCATTAAAATTACAGACAGAATGTTCCGTAATTTCTTTATAAATGCAAACAATGAGAAAGAAATTGCAACATTATAAGAATTCAACATAAAAATAACGGTTTTCAAAGAACATTAAAATAACATAATGTTGTTCTTATTATAAAAAATTCTCTTAAGAATATTACCAATTTGCTCATACTTAGATGATTTCGAAATTTACCTTATCATAGACACATTTATACATCTGGGGGTCTAGCACGGTGAAATCGATAAATTTACAATATCAGTTCAATAAACGTAACTAATACCGGTGAGGGCAAATAAATTTTATTTGATTAATTTGTGTCATTTCACATTAATGCATTTAAAAAAAGAATATACCTTAAGTATATTTGCAGCACGTTCCAGAGTGGAAGATACTCTCAATATCACCCTGGTGTAATACCATAATTTAGAATTGAAACATTGCATGAAATGGCTTTAGCCGTATTTGTTGACCAGATCTGAATAGCCAGGTACTTCCCCACCTTCCTCTTCCCTATCTCCTTCCCCTTCCTACTACCTTCAGCCTCACAACATATTGGGGATGCCATAGTCTCACTGTGTCCAGATGGGAACAGTTGGGACTCTTGTGCGGTATTCATGTAAAAAAAATAAAAAATAAAGTCCTTAGATCGCATATCCGATTTCTTTCAATTCTAAGAGCTTTGTTAGTTCAGCTCCATTTATTAATAGTTATTTTGCATAATGAACCACATTATTCAAAAAGTTGTGTATATTAACAGCTTATCCGACACTCAGGAGGTCATGCTAAAATTTGTCAATCGCCAGTCAGTATATTTCTTATCAAGTGTTGACCATGTTCGGAAATAACGCTAACTGACCATAGATATTGGCGTAGGGTTTTATTGATTGTCCGTGCTAGATCTCCCGTTCTAACATATCATTAAACATCTTCAAAAAGGAGGCGGTTATCAATTCGACGGTATTTTTATTTTTTTTATGTTTGTTACCTCAGAACTTTAGATTGGGTGAACCGATATTGACGATTCTTTTTTTATTAGAAAGCTGGTGCTTCCCGTGTGGTCCCATTTTAATTTGGTCCAGTTCTGACAATGGGATCTATGAGAAAACCGTATATGTCTTAAATTTGCAATAAGTATGTGCGCAACAAATGGACGAATAACTCAACAATACGCCAACAGATTTCGATGATTCTTTTTTTGAAGTAAAACTGCTTTATGCACGCTCGTCACTGAAAATCAAAAAATAAACAAAAATTTGAACAAAACAAAAAACGACTTCAAAAAATGCACTAAAAAGTAAAAAAATAATTTCGTACGATTGTTATTTTTGGAGTCGGTGTCAGACAAGATCTCCACATCTCACCTATAACTATCTATGTATGTAGACACCGACTCCAAAAATAACAATCGTACGAAATTATTTTTTTACTTTTTTGTGTATTTTTTGAAGTCGTTTTTTGTTTTGTTCAAATTTTTGTTTATTTTAGCTTATGTAAACGCATAGTTAAAACTAATTTAACTTTAAAATTTGGATGCTTAAATCCCATCAAATCATTGATTCGAATTCTCGACCCATTTTAGTTTTTGATCACATTGATATTGGTTATTTAGCAAAAAGATCATGTTATCCTGCAATCAGGGATCAAAAATCAATGTCTGCTCAATACAAATTAGCAAAAAAATTATTCAAGGAGTCCGGAACTCGTAGTTCAAGTGAGCAACTGGTGAATCTTTTGGATTCATCCTATTTGGAGTTTATTTTAAGGTAAAACTTTTTTTGATTTTAGCTTTCTTTTTAGAGTACATTGTCATTGAGTCAAAATCAGTCACCAGGCAGTTAAAATCAGCTGTTTAATTTCTTTTATAGTGCGTTTTTTTCAACACTTTTGTTCACAAAAAAATTAAGAAAAAAAGGTTTTTTTTTGGTTCTCTAAGTGATGTAGATTCTTATCAGTTTCCCTTGTACAGCTTGTACTACGAGTTTCCGGACATCGTAGTATACAATGATGTATCTAGTATACAAGGATGTATTTAGTATACAATGATGTACATAGTATACAATTATGTTTATAGTATACAACGATGTATATAATATACAATGATGTATATAGTATACACTGATGTATATAGTATACAATGGTATATACTACAATGTATTTAGTATACAATGAGATCAGTGATAAATATTGTATTTTCACAGCATCATCCTTCCACTGAGAACACCTTTGCAACCTCTCTGTTACATGCATCGTTTATCAGAAAGTGAGAGAGGTTACAAAGGAGTTATCAGCAGTTATAGTTATATTAGCAATATAAAATGCACTGAAGAGATAAACCGATAGAAATGTGTTGAGTGTGTCAATGTGCCCCAAGTAAGCTCAATTTTTCCTTACTTTGGTGAAATTGATAAAAAAAATTCTAATATCGAAATTCTTTCTTGAAAAGATAATTGATTTAATTAGCCTGTCGGGCCTAGGAATTGTAAGGTCTTCTGTAATCGGTATAGATCACACTTTTTGGAATTATCTTCGTAAAATATAGTTAATATTCTGGTAAAATGTAGTTTTCAACATTAAATGCATTCTTCCAATTTATTCCCTATAGAGTTGGCAAATAAACTATTATAATTTCAGTTGTGTTAAATTCTAAAATTGTATATGTTTATTAAAAAATTAAAAAATATATAAATTTTATATTTTCAGTTTATTATAATGAATAATTTATTACACGTTTCTTACAGTTAGTTGTTGGTGGTGTAATTGTACGAAATTAGTTTAAAGTAAGATAATATTGGACAAAATAATTTAACCACTCTCTATTATTTGTAATAATCAAAAGATTTTTGCTTTCACTTTGTATTCATTCACAGACTTATGGCAGCTGCATTGCAGGCCGGATCGGGAGAGAATGGTTGAGGGAGTCGTCCCTCTGACTTCTCCAGCCGTACTCTCTCGGAACATCGCCTTGCACGGATGGATTCATACGTCCGTCACTCCTGAACACACTGACCACCAGATTCCAAACCACACCTCATACCCTTTTCCTTCCCAGAACTTCCGCTCCTTCCTTTTCTAAAAAAAAACCTTCACACAGCATCCCCAAATGTGACACAGGCCCTGAGGGGAATTATTTTCCTCCTGTGTGAAGCTAATGTAAAATAATAAAATTTACATTATTTTATACGGTTCCATGCCAACTCAGAATCAAGTCAACTGAACACCTCTTTGAAAAGGTAGAACTATGAAAAAAAAAATTGAAAAATAGCCCACAACCTAACACAACCATTTTTTTTTCCATCATTTTTTTTTCCATCAATTTTAATGGCTTTTCAGAGGAGGTGTTGATTTGATTTCATTCTGAGTTGTGTGTCAATTATTTCAACTTTTGAATTCAGAAACGCCTGATATCTAAAAAGTTGCGACTTACAAAGAAAAGGAAAACTGCATTTAAATTTATTTTTACAGTATAGTAATAAATTTTTTTTTTTTTACAATAATTTACCTTTGAACATTTGTTTGTTATTAAAAACTGCGTATAACTGACAAAAATTAAGAAAAAAATTCAAGTTTATGAATACAAGTAAGTCAACAAGAATACTGATTTTATCCAGAAAAAGTGTTATTTTCCCCTTTTATATTTTTAACAAACATATCACACATGTTTAAAAAATTTTTTTTTTGCATTCTTTGTACTGCGGTTATGGAATAAAAATATCTAATTTTTTTTTCAAAACTTCCAGCCGTTTTAGCGAGCTAATAATGAAAACCAATTTAATTTATTTTTACGTTTTCGAATAGCTACAGATCATACGCAACTTTTGAGATCCCGGTGTTTAAAAATAAGGTAATTTTTTTTCTCTCTATGGAGAGCGACACAAAGAGATTGGTGTACAATATTCATATAAAAAATATTTAACAGCAATGCCTTTCTAGGCATTCAAGTAGGACAAATGAAAAAGGTGGAACTAACCTTCCCTCCTAAAGTGTGTTAAAACAATAAAAAAGATTCAAACATATTAAAAATTTCAATAAATTTATTGGCCAGAATTATACAGAAGTCACATTTATTATAATTAAGACCATGTATAAAATTAAAAACTACATATTATTTAATAATACGCATTTATGAACTAGATACACATAGGAATAAGCTTTGTTAAATATGACACATCTTGTTTTTATGTGTACACTGGACTCCCTTTTCACATGGTTTCGAAATAACACGGTGTTACATTCCTTGCGTGTACTTACTACTCAGTGCATACTACGCAACATCGTGGAAAACTTGGAAATCATTTTACAACAAATGATCACAATGCAGAACGAAAGCTACAATTTCAACGTGATTTAACCGCTTGTATGGCTCGTTACCAAGAATCATACAAAAAAACTCGCAAAAAACAGTCACAGAGATCGATAACAGAATTTCTGTTTAAATTCAGTAAACCTTTAAATTTGAAAAGAAATATTCCACAGGTTCAGGAAATCTCGAGTGATGAAGCGATGTCCTACAAAATGTGCATAAACAGGTTCGTCTATTATCTCATAATCTTTATTACGATTTTTATTTTTATTTTTATTTTAGCATACTTTTTTTACACGGTATTGCATGGAACGTATCCACCGTGTATAAAGGGAGTCCAGTGTACATAATTATTTATTGAAAATTAAGTTTATGTTAGGAAAACATATATTTTTTTTAAGTATGTATTAAATAATATTAGACAACTTTGTTCGGTGAAATACATATCAAATTTGTAACATTTTTTGGTATGTTTGTATTGAAAATGAGACCTTGTTTACACATAGTATGTATTGTTTACACAAGACATCTTTATATGTATCAAATCTGTATGTGTTGAAATTGAGGCATAGTTTACATAGTGTGTATTAAATGCAATACATATTTAAATATGATCTGAGGTTTTGATGACCAAAAGTATTATCGTGATTAATTTTTGGATTATTATGCAGTGTTAAAAGGCTAGGCTTTCTCGCCTTAAATTCACAATGTTACATTTATGTTGAATTGCAAGTATACTGAAATCCAAGACATTCTGAGGTTTGCAAAAACCAAGTTTTCTCTCGAGACAGATGGAGTTTGTTATTAAACTAAGAGATTCAGAATGTGACAAGTAGTACATAGGCCAGACAGAACGAACCATCTATAAATTGATCTAAGAACTATTTTAGAGCGTACAAACTCGGCCATCGAAACAAATGGGTAATTGCCGAGCACTTAAGAGGAAAGTTTGTGATAATACAAAATTTTCAGTATGGTTAAGTATTTTGGCCTTAAATTCAAAATTAAGTCTTGTATAAGGGCTGCGCAGCTGTTTCACTTCATCGAAAGCGGTCATTGCATTGAATTTGTTCCTGAAATTCTGGGACTGAGAAGACCCCAAAGGCATTGAGCACACCTAATTACGGGGCAATTGAAATCCATAAAAACATTAATATTAAAAGGGACAATATTTGACGGTTACACCAAAACTAAACGCCGATAACCAAATTAATTTCACTAATTATTATGCTGAAACACAGGTAGATTATGGACAGGAGAATTAATACGTGCAACACGGTATCACTTCTACAAATAATTAAAAATACACTTCACTACAATCTCCTGATGATGGACACTGTAATACTGTCAGAAACATTGGCTGAAGAAGGAGGAAGCGCAATAAGACATAATAACCCAAAAATTGATCACATTAATAAGACACCTCCGCATAGCGATTCTATATCTTTGGTGGGATCGTTATCGAGATAACGGACGTGATCTCCTGTCAGATTTGTGTGATTTTTACATATTTACTGTCACATATTTTAGTTTAGATCGTTTTAAACATGAATTCCTGCAGTATGCATGATTATTTATTCATTTAATGTACGTTGTACATAAAAGAAGCAAATAAATCACACAAATCTGAGAGGAGATCACATGCTTTTTCTCATAACGATCCCACAAAAGATATAGAATCGCTCGGCTGTTCAATGCATATCAAATCTGTTACATTTATAGAATTATTGAAATTGAGACAGTTTAAGTAGTATGTATTGAACATGAGACAGTTTTGTTTAGTGTGGAGAAATATATGTATGTAGTATATATGAAAATTTAAATCTAATTCAATGGACATGAGCTGAGACTCAGCAGAGCAGAACAGCGCAGATTACGCTGCAAAATAGGCACATACGGCGCAGTCGAGCATCTACCCTTTTCTGGGATGAGTGCACAAGCGGGCAGTATTTCCCCAAGAGAATCTGACTTTTTCAGGTAATCACTTTGCCAAATAGTTTTTTTGCGCTTTGAAAGACGACAAAGTCAGAATCGGATTCAGAACTCGAAATTCTTACAAAGACTAGCACTCAAGCAGGCACAAGTTGAACTAAACTGTGTCGCAGCTGGATGGACAAGGCAGAAATCAATGACTAGCATGTGCTTGTCATTGATTTCTGCCTTGTCCATCCTGCGGCGACATTTCTGCTTTGTACTGCGCTGCACGGCTTGCTTCTCAGCATATGCCCAGTCTTATTCCTTATATTAATAGCTACGCACCTATTACTAATTTATTTTAGAAACATAAAGCATAGTTTCGGAGAAACTATGAAATTAGCAGAGTTATAAAATAAAAATTAAAAAATATAATTCGTCAAATATCACAAGTTGCTGAAGCATTTTTTTAAAAAATTGCAACTCTCAATGCTTATAGAGATTCTACATTAAAACGAAATACACATAGTTTAGAATATAATATATACAAAACTTTTATCACATCAGAATCCCAAGTTCGTTTAGTTTCATTGTAATTTCTTTCATTAATTATAATTAATTTATACTTCTTTCCTGAAGAAGGTTAGGATATAACCGAAACTAGTTGATATAGTGTATAAATTCTCGTAAAGTGGTTAAAAACAAAGGAACTTTCATTTAAACGTAATGTCAAGCAACAGAGTAATTGCTTTCTTCGATAATTTTATAATATTATGTTAACTTAAAATTCTAAAAATATTTGTAATTCATCAAAACAGAAAATGAATCCATAGAAATATGTAATATGAATGACTAAGCAACATAGTAAATATATAGAACAGAAAGTAACTTTGATAATATGAAATATTGAATAATTACACGGGCCAAAGTTAATCTAAATGCTAATACTTTCACATGAACTTGTAATACTTGCAGATGTTAAGAAGAATTCTTCCATAGTTTGAAACAAGTCACCAAGCACCATATATGTACTGTCATAGCTTAAAAATGGTAAAAACAACACATTTGTTTGATCTACAAAATTTGCAATTATCAGGTTGATCCGAATTGAAAGAGCAATTTTTCTTTTACCCACCGAAGCGCAAGGGACGAACCTGCAACTGTAACAGTATGGCTGCGGTTAACAAACATAAATGTTCAACATCAGGCTCCCTAATGGATCGGCAACTGTTATAGCACAGTCAAATCTTAACGGTTTGAGGTTATGATGTTGTGGATTGTTCTTTTGGCGTAGTGGATTTCACAACTAATGATGATTCAAATGCCGCCGGCCCTCAATTGTTCGTTCAACTCATCTTCTTCATCACACTCTATCTCCATCTCTCTAAGCAGCCTCTGGTTATCAGGATCCATATCCATCTTGCGTATATGTGCCATGATATCATCGCCCCCTTCCTGAGCTTCTTCATCCCCATCATCGTTGATCAAATCCGTTGCCCGCGACGTCAAACTCTTACTTAATTTACTCTTTTCTTCTTCGTCCAATTCTGAATCTTCCTCATGGATAAAGATGTGATCGTGGTCGTAGACAATGCGCTTCCCCTTGTAACTCAGAGCGGCTAAAGAGTTCCACTCGTGCTCTATTAATTTTCGTAGCCGGATGAACACATGTGATCCTTTGGAAACGTGGGAGCATTTCTTCGGTAGCACGGAGCCACGCAACTCCATGTCAACTTTGTATATTTCATTGTCCAAGCTTGTTTCAAAGTATAACTTCTTCATTTCGATGTTACACTCGTATATGTTAATGTCGGGTAGTTGAATCCTGACAATGACGTAATTGTCATTTTGATACCACAGAATTGCCGGAGTTTTGTGGTCAGGCTTGACGGGAATTTCACAAAAGCTGGAATCGATATCACTGTGGTTTATTTGGTTTTTGTGTACAATGATGAAATCTTCCGCAGATTGTGAAGACTCTTTCTTCGCATCGTGGATGGAAGATACGTCGGAGGTTTTGTTAGTTTGTTTTGAGAGCGGTGGCAATGATGGTAAGTTGTTCACTTGTCTAAATTCCTCAAAATCTTTTGCATCGAATGTGCAGTCCCACTCGTCATCATTTTCAAAGTCAGTAAACATATTGTTCCATTCGGCCAATTGGTCGGCATCTTCAACTGTCATGATTTCCTTGGAATCGAGCGCTGGACGGGAGGGAGGCGTATACGGCATTAGAGCTTGTTGCCGAATGAAGTCAGGTATCGGCTCTGATTCAATGAGCTCTTCATCATCTGAATAAACTGTTTCCGGTTCAATAAGAGCTCTTTCCAAAGACTCTTTGTCTTGCTCAATCAATTCCATTTCAACTTCGTCTATTGTAATCATAGATCTTAAAATATCAATATAAGATACCCTCTCTTCCGTATCGAAGAGTACAACTGCGTATTTATTCCCATCTGTAACCTCAGCAGGCATTTTGGTGTAGTACCTAGCTAGTAATATCTTCAAGGATTCTAAATCGTCTCTGAAGCTCTGATCGTACAGAACATCGGTCGCTGCTTCTGTCCAACCTTCTTCCGGAGCTCGTGAACCAAATAAGCTGCACTCGATGGCTTGGAATGGCATCCTTGATATTAATTTTGCATTAATAGGGAACATATCGTCCAGTTCAATATTTCTATAGTCTCCGTGATCTACAAAGAAACACTTGTAGATTTTGTTCTCACTAGTAGGATCATCAACTATATTTTCAACTCGGGCTCTGTAGAATTGTTGATCACTAGGAAACTTTGCGAGGCAGTAAAATGTGCTCGCAATCATGTCTTCTGTTATTTCCTTCAGAAAAATGCATTTCTGTATCAAGCTGTCAACGTGTATCTGAATATCATCTTCCATATCTTTCAATGGCCTTTCATAGGCGAAGATTCTTACAAAGAAAGTGTCCGGTGTTTCAACTGAGCTGAAGTATACCTGGGTGTACTGGTCTTGGTTTAAATGAGCCCATTGCGGTTTAGGTAATTTTTGATTATAAGTTGCTATTAACTTATTGATGGGGGTATATATTGGCAATTGGTAATCAAAGGATTTACAAATATTATAAAGGTTTTCGAGATGGGAAGGATTTTCCACGGCATACTCCCTCAAGAGGTCTTGCTTCAGGTTGCATCTGACTGCATCTATGTGCAGCGACTTGAGACGTTTGCAGATTTGAATGTTGTCTAACCAGAGGGTGTTGCCAATTCCTAAGACAATTTTCCCTTTTAGAATGACGTCATCCGTTGTGAAAAAGTGCTTTCTCAATTTGTTTACGGATGTAGTGCTCCAATACTCTTTACCTCCGGCTGGTTTCATCCCCACAGTTCTAATTCGCACCGTTGTTGACTGAATGGCTTTCAAGTTGTCAGGCAAATAGAGGAGATCCATTGTGTTTTGCCAGATGTAGCATTCTTCCTCTAGAAGATTCAGGAGAATATAATCAGATCTTCTGTTGGGGGAGGGGAGAATCTTGATGACTTGGCAGCGCTCGTATACCTGCTGGACTTTGACTGCGCAGATGTCTCCGAGGTGGGGAGTGCCGTGCGGCTGTTTGTTAACATCCAGCAGGAAGTGTGCAGCCATTGCAACAGCCAAGTGTGAGTTCCTCTGTGCCACAGAAATGGTGTTGTTTTCTACATCCATATACTCAAGCAACTTGGCGGAGAAAAGGCCCGTGTGGTGGATGTAAATGACCTTACACTTAACTATTCCCGTTTCCGGAATCCAATCCAAGAGTTTATCTTTAGCGGGAACGAGAGAATGCCTCTCTATGCATTTGAGTTTGTTTGGACACTTGCCAAAGCCCATCAACTGGTCGCACAGAGGTACATACAAATCTGCCTTCCTCAGGTCGTTATAGCTCAAGATCTGCTTCAGCAAGACTTCCACCTTCTCTGGCACTTCCACCTTGCATCTCTTCACAAACTGCACAATTTTCGGCAATTGCGGAGAATTTTGTTCATCGATAAAAACATCAAAACGTAACTGAGGTTTATCACTATCTTCCATGTACAAATTTGGATAATTGTCCTTCATGGTGGAGAATCTCAAATTGAATATAGCCAATGTTGTGGGCAAAGAAAAGTTGATAATCCAGCTGGCATTGTAGATATCCAAGAATTGAAGGTTTTCATCACAGCACACTATGAAGACGGTACCAATCACATTGTTATAGGTTTTCCATGTCAGGCGGACATTGTTGAGAACATCTGGAGGCATGGATAAGTCCACAAGTATCACACTGTGACTGTCAGCTCGAAGCGCCGTACCCACACTGGCCACCTCAGCATTACTCCCGCACACTATCACACACCTCCTCTGTGCCAGTGTGTCCTTTGATTCCCCTCTTATTACCTCCCTGAGTCTTTCAATCTTTAATTTAGCTTCCACGAACCTGACTTGAAGCTTCATACCCGAATAAAAAGCACACTCCTGCAACGCGGTAAACACAAGTGCAGGATTATGCGATTCTGTACCGAGTCGTTTTAAAATGTCACACCAGATTGTGCTAGTCCCATAAACTTTCAAGGCCATTTCATTAATGAGACTTTCTTTCTGCGCCTTCCTCAGGGATTTCTTTTGTTCATTTTCTCGCTCTAATTGGTGTAAGCGTTTGTTGGCCCCCAGCTGCACTCGGTCTATGACAGCGTTAGTTTCCACAGAAAACCTTTCATCCAAAACGTCCAGATTATTCAGGTAAAGATATTTAATCTTTTCAAAATTGAGAACGTTCACTTTGTACTTCATGTAGACTGCGAGGCAGCGGGGAGTCGATATCAAAACATCACACGCCTTTAAAAATTCATAGGCGTTTAAACTGTTGTCGCAGTCGTCGATTCTCAACACAGCAAAGGCATGTCCTTGGGGAGTGAGGCAGTCCTTAAGGATGGCTAAACAATTGCTGTGGGTTCGTCGAGCACTCTTGATATCGGGGCATAGGATCAGA
Source organism: Limnephilus lunatus (assembly GCA_917563855.2). Classification (NCBI taxonomy): domain Eukaryota; kingdom Metazoa; phylum Arthropoda; class Insecta; order Trichoptera; family Limnephilidae; genus Limnephilus; species Limnephilus lunatus. The sequence continues at coordinate 26,517,647 of OU830596.1, forward strand.
AGTATGGGTTCTGACACATCTCGTTTTGTAGAGTACGAGGTGAGGAGATGCAATAAGGGAGCCAAGATGGCTAAATCCCTTCCCGATTCAGAGGGACCAATTGCGAATGTGCTGAAACAGTTGAAAATGTGCGGCCAAACGCAGCTCTGAATATTCCTAGGTGTTTTAACTCCCATTCCTTTCAGATTGAGGAGGATTTTCTCCCCAAAGGGGGCTGAATCCAGGCTCCTGCAAGGTAGACAAGTCAAACCACTCCTGGTGTGTGTGATGACTTTGGGTGTCAAGATTGTTTCCACCAAGTCATCTTTGCCGTACATGTCTTCTAGATCATCGTTACTGTTGAAAGGAACTCTAACCCAAATATTGGACACTTCTGAGCCGGTAGTGGAGTTCTCTTCTATTGTGATTGGGATGCTTTTTTTCCCTTCACGTATTTGTTCATCAGTGAACACTTTGCAATCAGCCTTTAGTTTTTGAGTCTTAACAGGGTCAATAACCAGAGACTTGCAGTAACTCTTATCAGAAATGAAGCTGGAACTCTTGATGGACCCATCTGGTTTGGCAAACACTCCGAGGCCGATGGATTTCCAGGCAGATCCATTGCTGAAGCTACTCAGGGAACAATCCAGACTAGTTTTAGAAACAGATCTAGAATCATCCAGCATTTCTGGCTCATCTACCAGATCTGGATCTTCCTCACTCTGCAATGAATGCGAACTTGTGCCACAAATAGATTCATCTGTTCTAATGTCATCTTCAACATTTATACTTTCTTTAACCTCAATTGGTTTTCCAATTTCACATTTATGTTCCACTTCTTCCTTTACAACATTTCTAGTTCCTTTCTCCAATAGGTCTCTTATTTCAAATTCTTTATTTGTTACAATCCCCTGTGGAACAACATCCTCAACGTTTATTCCTTGATTTGTATTATTTTCTACTTCCAATTGAGATGCAGTACAATCAATGTTAGTCTGTTCCACAACTTTCCCTATTTTTTCAGGACTACTGGGAACTGTATCCAGATTTACTCTGTTTGAATTTACTTCCGGTTGTTCAGCATCATTATTGTCTTTTTCCTCCATAACACACGTAACTTCATCTAAAAAAAAATCCTTTGTTTCCAATGACGCATCTTTTGCTACTTCCAAAAATTCACCCCTCTTTTCATCTAACAATGTATCCTTTACTTCATCTAAAAAATCACCTTTATTATCGATTTTTGCTTTTTTGAACAAGCCATCTTCAACAGATGCAGTGCCTTCAGAATCCACCTTCATATCACCAGAACCTTTGCAAAGTTTAGCACTCTCCATTCTGGCATTATATAATCTCAACAACTCGCGAGCATCACAATTTTTTACAACAACTATTTTCGGTTCGGTTTCAACGACTTTCGACACAATTTGGCTTTTAACAGAAACATCTGGCTGTTGAGTCTCTGATCTAATCTCATCTTCATTTCCTTTTTCTACTTTTGCGGAATTTTTCAATAAGTATTGAGTGCTACTTTTCGTCACCCCAGAAATATTATCGGATACAATTTGGCTGTTGTCTGCCATTGGCATGATTGCATCTACGCTTTCCTTAGAAGTATTTAAAAAATTCTCATGGTTCTTGGTCTGACTTGGGACCAAAAATTCTTTAGGTTCTATCTTTTTTGTAGTTGAAATATTCTCATCTTTGCTTCTTTCTCCAACTTTTGCAGTTAATTTTTTTAACAAATCATGAGCGGTATTTGTTTTTGGCGTAAGATTGGTTTTCTTATTATAAATATTTTCCAGTGCAATTTGGTGTACAGGTTCATCAATAGGTTGTGTATTTGGTGTAATATCATCTGCATTCTCCTTGGTAGAGTTTGATAATACCTTCGCTTGGAATCTTTTGAACACATCTGCTGGTAGATTTCTGGATCTGTTGACTTGTGGACTCAACTTAATTTCACCTCCTTCTTTATCGTAATTCAAATTTGCCCCACTGGTATTAATGGACTGATTGCTGCGCAGAGATTTCTCCAGTTCTTCTGAAGTCATAATACTTGAACTGCATTCAGACAATGAGTCGCTTGAACGCTTCAGCTTGTCAGCGCATGAATAAGCTTTGAAAATGGATTCAACATTACTTATAAGTGATACTTTGCCAGAAACCGGAGAACTGGTATTTGTAATGGCTTGAGAAGATTTAATGCAAGCAACTGGGTCCTTTGTAAAATTCTGTTGTTGGTTTGTACAAGCCAATATTCGGTTGGCGGGTTTGGCACCATCGATGTAAGTAAAGTCCTGTGCATTTTTGAAAGCTTCCAATGCTACAAATGGATCCGGTGCCAAATCTGTCACAAGTTTGAACGGTTTGGTTTTAAATTTAGGTTTTTTCTTTTCTTTACGTTGGGTATCTGCCCCGCTTCCACTGGAAGACCGATTGTAATCTGGTTTTCCTCCGTGTGTTTCCTTGACTGCGTGTGAAGATTGGAAATCAAGACTCGCCTTATGGGCTGGATTCTTCTTTGTTTTCATCCCTGTTACCACTGTTTGATTAACTTTAATCTTTACATCATCGGCACTGGAAGTAAGATCAATACTGCTGCTGGAATCATTAGCTTTGTTTCTTTGGCCTTGTTTGTTCTTTTGTTGAACATATTCAGAGTTGCCTTGAGTTTTGACAATATTTCCAAATTTTGGTGACTTTGTTGGATACATGCTTTTGGACACACGGCTATCATCTTTTGTACCTTTAGACTCTGCTGTAGTAGGTTGTTGAGACTGAGACATTGTCGGAGTTTCCACTGATGCAGCGGAATGATTGGTTGGCTTGTTCAAAGCGCTATCATCCTTTCTGACTGCTCCCTTGTATGTGGGAGACGTGTGAGCATTAGAAATGACTTGTGATTTTTTTTTCTTGGGTGCAAAAGCAAAATCTAAGCCATCTTCCATATCACTCTTGTGAACCTGCGCTGGTGGGCTTAGTGTTCTTAGCGGCACCTTTTCTTGCTTTCTGGACAAATTGATGATTGGCTCTTCTATCTTTGGTGCTGTGGTTATCTTTTGAGGACTGAACGCAAATGGCTTTATATTTTTGGTGTTCTTTTGGTCCAAAGTAAGGCCTGCAGGCATATATCTTGTAATCGTAGAATGTTCTTCTTCTGGTTCTACTTTGACCGGTTCATCTGACGTCACTTCGATTTCTAGCTGCTCTTTGATTTTCGCTAAAGGCGCGTGATCTGAAAAAAAATTTATAGGTTTAATTAGCACATAGCACTAGTGTAAAATCTAATTAATAGATGTGAGAAGTTATTGTTTCAAGAATGCTAGAAAATCCAGAAACGCTTCTAAGTTTCAAAGGCAAAAAATTAAGGAGTTGCCAATGCAATTCGAACATACAATACTCTCTCACTAATCCGCCACACCAGAAACTGGAGAGTTTCCAATTAGTGAAAGCGGCTGATTATACGAGTAATGCATACATACAAAAAAATGCTAAAAATTAAAACAAACTTGACATTGACTCGCAATCCGAAGGTTGCGGGATCGAATCCCGGCGTGCGCAAATAAATTTTATTTGATTAATTTGTGATATTTCACAATTACTTCATTAAAAATAATATATAGTATATTTGCATCTTGTTCCAGAGTGGAAGATACTGTCAGTATCGCCCTGGTGTGAGATCACCATTCAGAATCAAAAAGTTACTTGAAATGACTTTAGCCGTATTGGTGACCAGATCTGAATAACCAGGCACTCCCCCACCTTCCCCTCCCACATCTCCTTCCTCTCACCACTACCATCAGCCTCACAACATAGTCTACTTGGGAATGCCATATTCTCACTGTCTCCAGACGGGAGCAGCTGGAACTCATAAAAATTTTTAAACAACTCACTCTTTTCCCTCATTTTCATGGCGTGATAAAAAGCCAAAGGGCTTTTAAAAGACCCGTTCGTCTTTTGATATTTCCTGGGATTCTTCTTCAGTGAACTGTTGACTTGGAAGGCCCTCTCCCCCTTGCGAGCCGAGTTCTCGTCGAGCGGATACTGGGCACACTCCTGCAGGTACACCTTCATCTCCTCCAGCATGACTGCGGGCGGGGCAGTCCTCAGCTCGCTGGGAAGTTGGCTGGTCAACAGTTTGGGCAGGATGAACTTGACCTGCTTGTTGATTTCTTGGCGTATTTCTCTCAAGTCATGTGCGGTGCGTTCTTCGTCAGCCTAAACATATGCGGAAATACTTTATAAGAATCGATTCGCCTATTTTAGCACATTTCTCAGATTGGATTGGTAAAAAGTGAAACTTTCCTAAGAAATTTTCCAAGGGACAGTGTAGCCGACGCTTTCACACCCTCGAAATATTTTTCATCAAAGCTCATCGCTTGGCTCGGTCCTCTACAGTTTTGTGATCATTTTGGGAATCAGGAAAAAATGGCCTGCCCTCACAATACTGGAGTACCGTGCCGCCGGCGACGCTTTGATGGAAAATATTTGTTCTAGTTAGAAATGTCATTTTTGTTATTTACTTATTATTTTCTTATTGGTTTTGAAATATTTAAGTTTTTTATTTTTCATGTACATCTCCCCGGTGCGATCAATAAATAATACTTTGAGAAATCGCTACTGGGGAGATTGTAAACTCATTTCAAATATTTTTGATTCTTGTACTTATTTTAAATTTTTATATCTTAATTATTATGCACACGGGCCTTGTAGGACAAATGAAATAATCAGTTTTCATTTGAAATCCTACAAGGTCTCGAGTAAAGCCAAGATTTATCTCACAACATATTGGGTAGCAAAAATAAAGTCATTTTTGCCTACCAAAAAACACTTAGAAAATTTCGAAGGTGTAAATTTTATGTTTTTTCAAATATCAAAACCTGCGGGCCTTGTAGGGCAATGAAATAATCAGTTTTCATTCTTGATCCTACAAGGCCTCCAGTCAAACTGAGACTTTGCTCTCAAAATACTTCGCTTTAAAATTAGAGCTCATTTTGCCTTGTCAAAAAGACTTAGAAAATTTCGGTCATGACATTTTTACATTTTTACCTTTACAAAATTCTAGGGACCCTGTGAGATGGTGAAATAAACAGATTTCGTTAACTTATCTCACAGGGAACCTAGGAAAAATAATTTAAATAAATGTTTTACCATGAACAATTTGAGGCCATCAAGGGTGTAATCAATGACTTTGATAGTGCAGAGGCTTCGACAGTTTTCCAATGCAAAGAAGCGTTTGACGATGCTAGTATTAAAAAAAAATAGCTATGATTAGCACTCATTTCGCCTACATGACTGCAAGTATAAAAACGCTTAAAACTCATGGATTGGCGTTGAATGAATCAATTCAGGTTATGAAGAAAGTTCGCATTATGAATTCCTCGTTGTCAAAGCTATTCCCGAGTAAACTCAAAGAAAAGTTTGAAAACTTACTGAACAATAACCCAGGGTTTAAAACCTTGTGCCAAATTGATAGCTTCATCAACGGGGCAGGTGAAATTTTGCCCGGCACAATAACTTCAAAAATCGCACCCAAATTTAATCTGTCCAGTCACATCAGTAGACGTAGAATGCTCCTTTTCCGCTTACAAAAATATATTAAGCGATCGTAGACACAGAACATTTAGAACAGTACTTAGTCATACATTTTTAAAGGTAAATTGTAAATTTCTTTGTTAAATATATTTTGTAATTGATATTTTCGAAAATACGGTTGTTATCCTTGTGAACTAATAGCTTACTAAAACAAAAAATATTTAAAAATACGACTTCATGTATTATTTCATGTTGCATATTTTGGCCCTTTTTATGGATTTTCGTGCATATTTTAGCTATTTTTGTTGCATATAATCCGGTCTTTAGTGATAAGAAAAAATTATGTCCAAAACTGATAAAAGTATTTATTTTACTGAAATTTAATACGCTAAAATATCTCGACTGCCCTGCCAAGACACAAAGTAGAGAAAAAAATGTATTGCAAAAATGTTGTTTTACTTTTTAGTTCGTGTTTTAACAGGGCAGCTGATTATATACACTTTTTTTATGAGTACCTAAGATAGCATTTGTGAATTTATAGGTCCTTTTTTATTATTGACTAGCTTTTGCCCCCGGCTTGGCTCGCATATTCGCCCGGTCAGAGCTGTAAATCAGGCCCTATGAAATGTACTCGATACTTTGAGGTATCGATACTTTTGTTTCAATACTTTTACGAGTATGATACTTTTTTCCGATACTACTCATGAGTAAAGTATCGATACTTTCTATTCGATATCGTGTCCCTATCTATAGGATTCGGTCTGCGAGAAAATGAATAATTGGTTTCCTCTTTGTGCGGTACTTTGTAGCTTATCGGTCTCCTCTTTGTGCAGTGCTTCGTAGCCTCCGCACTCTTATCTGCTTTAGTTTTCTGAAGGTTTCATTTCTACCGCGTATAAACTGCACACTCTGATTTTTATTTCAAATTCAGCCTAAGGGACCGAAGAAACAAAAAGTTCTTGACCACTCCGATACATCGCGAATATGCACTTTTTACGTCTTAAACGACATGTCAGATTTACGAAAACTTTATGTTATTTCCGCTTCACAATTAAAGCTCTATAAATGAAACATTTCCTAAATTAGCCAAATACTAAAAACAGTTTTTGAAAGGATATGAAATAAGCTTTCAAATTGTTATGTTACAAATAAATATTAACATTTGTAAACATTAAAATTTAGAATGCAAACATAAAAAAAATGAAAAAATGACTCACGTGATGTTTTTATGTGAAAACGGTACTAAAATCACGGATTATATAAAAGACAATATTTATTCTATCTTATAAATGTATAATAAACAATTTGGTCACCTCGCTTTTTTATCATTTCATACAAGAATATTTAATAAAAAAATAACGATGTCGAACACTGGATAGGCAATTTGGCGGTCTATCATGTATCTGACAGAAAAGATTTTTTTATCTATTTCTATGGACATTTTGAATAGTGATGGGTAGCTTGATTTATTACGGAGCTTCTCCTTTTTGTTTTAGGGATGTCACTAGAACAATAACGGAGTTATGACGATTTCTGTATAAACATACGCGTTGACGTGTAAACACGCTTATTGTACTTAACTGATGTCGGCATATTAACGTGTATATCTGCTTATGTTGCTGAGTGGTTAAGTGTATGAGTGTATGTAAACATACATAGGGTGTAACAGCACTTACCCGAAGGATTTTAACCAGTAATTCCTGAGCATATCTGGAGTAAAAAATGTAGATATCACATTGCTTTTTTTTACATTAGCTCCACACAGGAGGCCCTGAGGAAAATAATTTCCCTCAGGGCCTATGTCATCTTAGAGGAGTTTTGTGGAGGGTCTTTTTAAGGAAGGGAAGTTCTGGGAAGGAAAAAGGTATGAAGGGTGGGTAGGAATCTGGGGGTCAGCGTGTCCAGGAGTGACGGACGTATGAATCCATCCTCCAACTGCGGTGCAAGGCGATGAGTCGACAGAGTCGGCTGGAAAGGTTAAAAGGCCTCCCTCAACCAGGGTCTCTCGATCTGGCCCGCCACGCAGCGGTGGGCAGACGCATCCGTCGTCAAGACCTAGACAAACCTCACCCCATGAACCCGGCCACCCCTGCTAAGTAACCAAAAGTAGCGAACCACTTGGGGTGACCTATATATGTTTGTTGACATATTTTTTTTCCATTAAAAACAAAAAATATATTTTTCTATCACACGTCGCAACTGAGTCGTTAGGTACAGCCAGCAAAAGTCACATGATACGCTGTCTCGTTCTAGCTTCATGATAACAGAAGAGAGAGAGCATGTATCACATCACCAGTATGTGGCCAGCCACAACAGTGGCGACGTGTGATGGAACATTTTTTGTTTTTACTTGAAAAAAAAAATCATCAGACAGCAAAATTACTTGAATTTTTTCCTACAAATTTGCCTAGGAATTGTTGATTAAAATCCTTCAGACATGTGGTGTTACATCCTGTATATACATTGTTAGCAAATAATTGAATTTTTATTGCCAATAAATCCTTCAGACACGTGCTGTTACATCCTGTATTATAGTTAGCGAATAATTGAATTTTTATTGCCAATCTATCTATATAAATAAAAATGAATCGCCGAAATGTATGTACGCGCTAACTTCCGAACGACTGCACCAAATTGGATAATTCTTTTTTTCGTTTTCGTTATTGTCAGTACAAGGTTTGTATAAAACTACTGGTGAGCTCTGGCATTATGAAATTTGTATAAAAAATTTGCAATAGGTGGCACGCGAGCTGTTTCAAAACTGAATGTATGGAATGCGGGAGGGGGGAGGGGAACTCAGGTAAAGGGTTTGCGGGAGGGGCGGAGGGGAACCTGGGAGGGGGGAGGGGAACCTGGGAGGGGGGGGGGGAGAACTCAGGGAGTTGAAATACATATACATTCTCAATGCTAATAAACGTATAAAACTCATAAACACACACATACAAGCAGGGGCGTGCACAGAGTTTTTGATCAGGGTAGGAAGTAAGAAAATACAACAAGTTTCACAGATTAAAATTTCCATATTCTATCAGATAATTTCAGAATTAAAGTACGACAAACGTTTTTGAACCGACAATTAGCATTTATGAAAGACAACTATTTGATAGAAGTACATAACAACGGAAGTTTTTGTTGTCACTGATTGCCATTTGCTAATTTTGTTCTAGAATGCACTGCTTAACAAAAAAACCTCATAGAAGCAAATCCAAAACGACAGTTCTACTCTATGCTTTGTACATTTCATAAACATTAAATTATGTCTTGTATGAAGTTAGCTCTAGTCAGAAATAATTCCTGCTTAAACCGCATTTTAGTGAGGCAATTGGAGCGCGCGTGTAGTTTCTAGTTACAGTAAGTTTATGCCGCGTTGTAGTATGCCGTTTGATGTGGCTCTCACGTAGTTTCGGTTGCTCAGCTTTTTCGCTCTTATTTTTGAAAGTGTGTATTTATTTTTAGCAATAATTTTATAAATCATAATATTATTTACATGCTTACATTTTACAAAAACGGGAGGGTAGGCAGTGCTTATGTGCCTATATGGAGTGCACGCCCCTGCATACAAGCAACAGAGTCCTCAAATACTTGCTGCGTTCAACACACACACATACACAATGAAGCGGCACACACCAGCCAGCTGGGCCATTTTGATGCGATGCCATGTATTCTAAAACACAGGGAAGATTTCGGATTTCGCGCATGCGTATTCTCTCTGGCCTGCATAGTTCTTTGAAAGATAAATACGTTTCTGACGAGAGCATCCAGAATACGAAAACGACTTTAATGCATATAGGAATAAGGCTCAGAATAGCATATTATCTTATTATGAATCGGGTTTTTAGTATGTGTTTTCTTGGTGCATTTTTGACAGTTTTGTTTGATTAATATTGAAACATTGACGTTAAATCCTTCGATTACCTCTGTTTAATGAATAATTTCATCATCTTTATTGAGAAAATACTACAACTGGAATGAGAAGACAACGTTTCTCGACCGTGAAATTGATGACTTTATTAAAAAAAAAAGTGTCAAATTGGCAAATGAAAGCCCAGGCACGTTAAGGATTTTTTAAATTTATTTTCAACGACACAAAAAGAAATTTAAGTTCTGTAATAATTGATGTTTCGGAGAGCTAATGATATCCTAGTTATGATAGAGCTAATTAGACTCTTTTTGTCAGGAATAGACCACTTGCATCACATTTAAAAAAAAAAAATCCGGTTTAGGCAAATATTCTAAGTCTTAGAATGTCTACGGAATGCCTTAGAATCTAAGACATTCCGTATTTATTTATTTTTTAATCGTATTTTTGAAACCCGGGCGATTTTTTGAAAATTTCAATCTGAAAAATCAGACCATTTTTTATAAACCGGAAAGACGGGACATAATTTTATGGGTGCGAAAAAATGATAATTACATAGTCGAAAATCATTTTTATAAAAAGAACGTTTTCCATACGAATAGCAATAAACTATGCGGGGTTCTCTTCGTATCATCTGTCAAAATACCGCCATCTTTATAAAATCGTCAAACCAAAGGATAAGTTCGCAGAGAACAAACAATAAACATCAAATTCAAAAATTCGAAAATTCAAAATCAAAGTATTGCCATATAAAAAAAATAAATCAGTGGGGAATTTTACAAAATTAATAGAACATAATCGGAGACGGGAAATTTTCATGTAGTGATGTCACGAGCTCAAATAATCTGTAAGAAACATACAACAATATTGTTCTTCAATAACTGTGTTTCATACAACAATATTGTTCTTCAATAAATTATTTTTGTGTTATTTTATTAAATTGTAGAGTTGTTAACCTCAATACAGGCTTGACCTAGTGAGGTTATAAACTGAATTGTTAACATTAGACCTAGGTACCGTGTAAAGAAACAAATAAATAAATGGATTTATTTATTTAAAAATTAAAAAAACTATACATTTCTAAAAATTTTTACTAACGTTTTCGTAATCTTAGTAAAAAAAATCTATCCACACGATTTTTTCTAAGTCGTTATGAAATCCATGCAAGTGGCCTTTTACATCTTGTTTGAGGTGCTAATCTATAGATTTGTATTTTTTAAAGTAGTAGGTAAGTATATCTATACAGGGTGTCCGGGGGTAAAGCGCATTGACTTCGGGAGGTGATTCTACGTGATATTATAAGTAAAAAGGATTAATAACTTTTTTCGAAATTCCAACTTTTAGGGGTAGTTTTGTGGTAAAAAGATAAAATTAGACCGGCGTATGCGGCCAGCTTTATTAGTTTCCGCTGCTACGATACGAGCCAGTCACAAACATGCAATGTTGCCACAATCGTGCCCGGCAGGTTCTCAGCAAGTAAGATCGTACCTCACACTAAGGATTTTTAATAGGTATGGGAAAAAAAATGTTGGAATTTCTGAAAAAGTTGTTAGTCTTTTTTGCTCCTACCATCATGTAGAATCACCTCCCGAAGTTAATGCACTTTACCTCCGGACACCCTGTATAGTGATAGTCCAACATCCCTTCTATAAAAAGTCACCGACCGCCACTGCTGCAAACTTAATTACGATTCATTCTTATTCTGGTCAGACGACGAATTTAAATCAGATGTTGCTTCTCACAAAATGTAGTAACGTGAGACGATATTGCAGCTGAGAAATATTTCATCTAAAGAATATCTTGCCATCACCACACATTAGATTTTTTTTATTTATATATTTTGGCAATACTGATTAAAAATACATATAAAGTTACATCGGTTACATAGTTACATAAGTTTTTAACAAAGAAGAAAAAAAATTGCCTTTCCTCACCATAAAGAGGCGATGCTCTTGTGTTTGGTGAGGGAATTCTAGCTCAATTAGTAAATTAAAAGATAGTGTAAGTTAGTAATAACGGCCATTGTAAATAATAAGTAATGTTAGAAAATCTTGTATAAATTTAAAAATAAAAATCATGATAAGTTTAAAAAATCATAATATAAATTAAAAAATCATAATATAAACTAAAAAATCATAGTATAAATTAAAAAATCATTACAAATTAATGAATCATATAAGTTGGTAACTAAAATTATTGTAATTAGTAAGTAAAGGATATGTAAGAAAGAACGCAAAATTTATACAATAGTAGACTTAAATATATACAGCCTTACTCATAATGAAACCCTATCACGACTCTGTAGTCGCAGTAACTATACAGGGGGGTCTCGCGTAGGCATGCGTGAAATTTCTAAAAAAATAAAAATCATTTTCAGCTACAACAACATCATTTGTTGAATTTTTCAATCTTAGCACTCTAGCTCACTAAAAACTCTGTGCACGCCACTGCCGCTCAGAGTAAAAATCTTTACTCATCTTCATAATATTGTTCGACAGCTGGATTATGGGTTATGATTTTTTTACGGTAGCAACACTCAGCTCCAAAGCTGAAAAACGCGGTCAATTTGGCATTTCGTGGCGTGTTGCCAACTTCACATTTATTCATACGTTAAAATATTATTCGACGAGATTGTTTTGTGTTTCGCGTTGCAAGAATAACTAATAATGGATAATCATAAACAGTCATTCGGATGAGGAAATAAAAATTAGTAGGCGTAATAAGAATCGGGGTGACGATGAAATGAGTGTTATAAAAAAAATAATAATAAAGCCTGCTTGGTTATCGATTTAGAGGATTTGTTTCACAAGAATGCAATTATAAACACTCGTTTCTATCCCATTATCGTATGGCACAGAGAACTTGAAGATCGGTAGATACTTTGCCACCCCGTTTACCATCGTACCAAGGCAATTAAACGTCTGATGTTAACTTTTGTATATCTATATTTAGACCTAAAATCTCCTTCCGTAAGTGCCGCAAATGGATCGAATCTTTTTTTGTCCACGAATGCCGCGAATATGGTCAATATTTGCCAATGCTCCATTCAAAATGTCAAGATTCTCATAAAAGTTTGCCATTTCGAGGACACATCAATTTGAAGCTTATATGGTCCATGGCACCACCAGCTCAAGAGACTCAACTGCCCGCGACATAAGGCCCGCCGCATCACGTGCGCAGCAACTCCAATCCTCCTCACAAGGTTCACCGCAGCCCATCTCCGCGACTCACTGCGTCGAGCATCCATCCTGGACGTCAAGGTCTTCTCCACCACAACGGTGCAGAACTACATGCTGGCGACATGCAGACCCGAGGTCTGCTCCACCACGCATCATCGACCTTCATCACTCACGACCTACGAGCCTCATTAACATCGCTCCTGTCTGCACCCTGTATCTCCACTCCAAATTTACCACTCCAAATTTACCATAGCAGCAATAAACGACTGACTCAATACATCGACTGACACCTTTTATTTAATTGTCCCCCGTCTCTGCCGATCTGCGTCCGATACCTCAGTTCTATCTTATTTTGTGATTGCAAGGTTAGACCCGTAAGTTTTTTCCTGTAAATCGCTCTTGTAAGCGATTTATGGCCTAATTACCAATGTAAACGACACCAAAAGTCACTTAACGTAATTTATAGCAAGTTACAGAACTTATTCTTCCGGAAGTTTTTTGACAGGTCTAATTGCGCCCGCGCGAATTTCCAGCCTTCTTACAGCTTATAAAATCAGTTTGATAAGCTAAGAGGTTTACCGCAAGAAATAGTTTCGAAATGCGCCGTTGCCGCCGGTGCGAAATGTCAAAAATTAAAAGACAATTGTTTTCACAGGATTTTTTTCCTGCAAAACTAGTATTTATTTCCACTTATTTAAGTTTTCTGGAAAATGAGCATCCTTCTATTCAATTATCGGTACAATTATTTCCAATCTTGATGTTTCTGTTTTTAACATTTACGTATTTGAAATTTTGAATTCGAAGTCGGTTACTGTCAGCAGATGTCAGGTAGCTGTCATTCGGATAAAACTAAATTAATTGCCGCCTTTGACGGCACAAAAGCGTGAGGAGAATTGTTTAATTAAAGCCAAAATCTATTTCAACACTTTATTTGGGCCTTTTCGTCTTTATTGACAAAATCGCGTAAATTTGACAGTAGCAGGTCGTTGTTGACAGGAAGCCATCTTACCGCAAATAAATTTACAGATGTAAACGGTCGCATGAGCATTTATACAGGTCGAACTTCCGAACAACTTCCGTGATCATTAATTACCACAAGTCGGATGCATATATAAACGCTCCTGTGAGTGATCTGTCAAAATCTTATGTAATCCGTAAATTTTAATTACGAGTGTAACCCTTGCCTAAGACTGATAGAAACTAAGAAATGAGAGAGAATGAAGGAATGAACGATTTATATAATAGCAGACTTTAAGATATAACAAGTAAACATATTTGGGACTCTTATAGCAGTTTAAGGTAATTTTTTTAATTTGAGCTTAAATTCCTTCATATGTTTGATAGTTTTTAATTTTAATGGGAGGTTGTTATAATAGATTATGCCTTGATAAAGATAGGAATTTTGAATGCGCTTATAATTAAATTTTGGGATTTTAATAGTTTTCTGGTATCTTGCTGATGTATTGAATTGTAAGTTACGAGTATTCAACCGTATTTCTTTGTAAATTTAAAGTATTTAATATTTTTTATACATTTTGTCTATTGTAGGTACATTGAATATTGAAAAAGGAATTTCAGTAGAAAATTTAGATGGTTTTTTCAAGATTACCTTAATTATCAACCTTTGAACTATTTTGAGTGGATTTAAAATATTATCATATGTTCCTCCCCAGCCAATCATACCATATTGTAATTTAGATTGAACAATTGCAAAACAACTCTTTTTTTAGGTAGGTGTATCTTATTGTTATCAGTCGAGATCCTATTACAGTTGTGTCCATGAGTCACGCAAAGTGACAATGACAATGGATTGCAATTTGATAAACAAATAACAAAGATAAAGTCCTTTCGCTTAGCTTGCAAGTTGTAACATTCCTTTGCGTTAAATGGTTTTTGAGAAATAGGGAGAGGTTACAACTCATAACGCAGTTTTCAGCGGTATATCTTTTCTCTTCCCACTTCGCACACTAGGAGTCGAGAACTCTGCGAAGGTTGCATGTAGGATCAGCACAACAACTTAAAAGACGTAAAATAATTATAATTTTTTTTTTTTTTTAAATAGCCCATAACCTAACTAAACATAGCCTATTAAACCAAATTTTTTTCATCACTTTTAATGACTTTTCAAAGCATGTGTTAAAGTTGCATGATTCTGAGTTGTCCGGTCACTGTAAAACTAATATAAGTTACATCAAAAATTTGAAAAACTCCATTACAAAAATGTTAATCCATAACCTTATGGTTGCGTTGGAATGATCAAATATCACAGGTGTCCAGGCCTATTCGTATAGTGGAGGATTGCGAGGTTTGGAGGGGTTTTGTTGACCAAGGAAATTGGAGTAGGGGTCACAATCTTGAAGAGCTAAAAAAAAACTACCTTCAAGGCTTCCAGTTTCTTCTTCTTCTGCACTTGAGCATCCGTGGCCAGGGTCTTGGTGGCGTCCTCCAGCTCGTCAGGCGGGCACCGGAGGAACACCAGCCCCGAGTTCTCATACCGTTGTGTCCGCAGGGTGCTCTTGCTGGCCAGCCCCCGCTTGCAGAGCACCTCCGCAATGTCATGGCGCTCCCTATCTGGCCCCATGTAAACCAGCTGGCCGAAGTAGCATTCTATGTCGGATACCAGCGAAAATCTGCAAGAGAAGAGATTGTTTTTAACATATTCATAATATACATCTTCTTCCTCTTGTCCTGTCCGGGTCAGGGACCCATCGCATCGACAAGGAGCCTCCAGGAGTCTTACAGCCTATTCTTTCGTCTTTCCTCGCAAAGCTTATAGAGCTGTTTCTTCTAACTATGTCAGAGGCGACCCCAAAGATGTTGAAATATTTACATGGTGGGACTGTGCTTCCTGGCGTCACCGATATTGTTAACCAATACTATTGTACACCTTCAAAAAATCAACTAAATGAACGATTCTTTCCGTATTCAAACTACTTCCATTAAATGGTAGGCCGCCGACAGTCGGGCGGCCATCATAGCTTGTCTCTTGTATTTTAATATCTTAGGGCGACCCATTAGAATTTTGTCTTCAGTGATTAAATATTACAATTTGAGGTTTTAAGGTCTTGGGTTCAATTTCCAGGTGTGACCGTATCTTTTTCTGATTTTTCTGTTTTAAATTTTCATTTGATAGTCGCTTATGTTTTCTTCAGTGATTAAATATTACAATTTGAGGTTTTACTCGTCAAGTTAAAATTAAAATAAAACTATTGTTTTAGCTGAATTGGTCCCAAATCAAGATGCAACAGTTTATGGTTCATGAACGATATTGTGTGTATTTTTAAATGGTCTTTTAGTTATGCACCATACTACTATGTAGTTGAGGTCTTTGCATATTTTCCTATCCAATATGGCTAGTACATAGTGTCTAGTATCAAGCAATTTATTTATTTATTTATTCATTTGTTTGACATAATATCTTACATTTCAAAAATAAAATCAACAATGTCGGCCTCACTAGGGTAGCTCACCTGTGCTGAGGCCTCCATTTTATAAAACAAAAAAAAAAAACAAAAAAAAAAACAAAAAAAAAAATTAAAATTAAAATTTATAATTAAGTTAAAATTATAGGATAAAATGAATTATTTTATTACTAAAAAAAAAAAAATTAAAATCGGTATATATTACATATATTATGTGTTGTGTGTTTGTGAGTGATGTGTATTTTATATTGGTTTTGAGTGTTACGTGTAGTTGTGTTTTATTTTTATTTTGTAATGAAATTTTGGTAATATTGTCTTTTTTGTTCTTTAATCCATTTTGTAATTTTGAGTACGAAATTATTTTTGTTTTCTTCCATTTAAATTTCAAGGGTAAGACTGTTGAATGCTTTTATAACATGATATTTATAGTGCCTTTGTCCAAAGCTTGTATTTACCGTCGGAGTTTTTAGGTTGTTGTTGTTCCACCTAGAGTGTTATGTTTGGTAGACTTTACGTATTGTTTATTTACGATTGTAAATAAATAGTAATGAGCATCGTTGCAGATACAAATAGAATATTTATAAACAGTTTGAATATCCATTCCACTCACTTGGGAGACATCAACGTCTGCGGTCTGAAGTACCAAACTTCCGCTTGCTCTAACTCGTCCCTAAAAACATTCACGGTCACCGGTATCCAGAGGTTGGAGGCCTTCCACTGTATCTCCAAAGTGGTCTCCAAGAGCTCCGAGGTAGCCGGGTAGACGTGCAGCAGCCCAGCCTGGATGATGGCCGCCTCACGGACAGGCTCCGTGTTGTAGGGGTCCAACGAGTTCTTCCTGAGGACCTCCAACCAAAAGAGCTGCGGATTGATGATCTTGATGATACGCACTTGGTAGAAGCAGTTCGCTGACAGCTCTGAAAGAAATAATTTTGGAAATTAATAAGGCTGTCCGATTTTGACTGTACACCCAGATGGAAGGAGAGAAATGGAAAGACCCAGACTGAGGTGGAAAGACGAGGTAAGAGGGGATGCAGCACAGTTTCTCCAGGTAACAAACTGGAAGTCAGCCGCTGAGGACAGGAGGAGTTGGAGGCGAATGTTAAGGGTGGTCAAAGCTCGAAATGGGCTGTAGCGCCATCGGAGAGAGAGAGTCTGACAGAAGATTGATATCCGACATCATTTTTCTTGAGGAAGACTTAGCACGATCATACACGATAGACACAAACGATTTTGGTAGGGAGTTCCGTCGGGCAGAGGGTCTGGCCCGGCGCAGGTATAAGTATCACCAATTTCTATGTACTTTAGTATATTCTACGAACTTTTATTTCCGATAAGTATAAAGAGTTGTTAAAACATGTTGGATAAACCAACATGTCTTCATTTTAACTTACTGAATATTTGTCGTATGGACAGTCAGTTGGTATCTTGTGTTTACAACGGTTCTCCGTAGCCACTCCCACTTTTTGTAAACATATTTTTTAATTTTGTGGAACTATTATATTTCTTAACTCCGCGATATTTATGTTAGGAACAGAAATACTAAATATAGTTAATTATCCATCATGGAAAATAATTATGAAGATCCATGATGGAAAATAATGAGTAAAGATATCCAATATGTAAAATAAATAATGATGAAAATTACTTTGAAGTTCAGTTATAATGACGAATGTGATTGTATCGAAAATAATGAAGGACCTTTTTACATTATATTTAATAATATTGATTGCAATGACAATGTTAGTGTGATAGTGAAGAAGTGGGTAACAATCCAAGTGATACAGATAGTGGAACAGTGGAAGTGACATTATCCCACACAAAAGAAGATGCGCTTATTTGTGATTCCGCAACAACCTTCAACATCCATTAATCCTACACCATCAAGCTCTTCTGATTCAGCAAAAAAGTGGTATTTAATGTCTACTAATACACCGAATACGAAAAAGAATAGTTTAATTTTTTTTTATTGTTGATAAATTATTTAACATTTCATAGTACAATCCAGTAATGTTGGCCTCACTGGGTGGCTTACCCGTGTTGAGGCCCCCATTTTATAATATAAGAATTTATACATGATACAGTTTGAAAAAATATATATGTTGGTGATGAAAAAACACTTAAAATAAAGATAAATTTAAACTAAAAATAAAGATTAAAAATTAAAGTAAAATTTAAATTTTTTTAAAATAAAATTAAATGAAAATCGACATATATTTATTATGATTTGTGGGTTTCTGAGTGTTGCATGTTTTATATTGGTTTTGTGTGTTGCCTGTATATGTTTTATTCTTTCTATAAATTTTTGATAATATTTTCTTTTTTGTTGTTTAATCCATTTTTTTTTATTTTGTTACTGAATTTATTTTTGTTTTTCTCAATTTTTGTTTCAAGTGAAAGACTGTTGAGTGGTTTTATAGCATGGTATTTATGGTGTCTTTGTCCAAAGGTAGTGTTTACCGTCGGAGTTTTTATGTTTTCTTTGTACGCTTGTCTAACCGGCTGTCTGTTGGTTTGTTTCCAACCGGTCTGTTGGTTTGGAGCCCATCGACTAATTTAAGCTATTTTTTACAAATTCACTGATTGGTAACATCGTTGATGAAACAAATAAATATGCAAATGCTAAATGTAAAAAACTCAACGTGGAAAACATAGAGAGATTTGAAAGAGGAAGAATTCAATGCATGTACAATCCGAACAAGTCAACTAAATGCGGTATCCGTTAATACCTTTTGGCTAATTCTAGTGGTGGATATACACATAAACAATATTAAACCCGTTATCGAAGGCACAGAAATCTATTTCACGTGTTTTAATCTCTCTTCAGGGAATTTAATGCACTCGATGTTCGACAGTGTTACATTAAAAAGATAATAATTTATGCTCATAAAAATAAATATAAAATTAAAACAGTCGAACACAAACATCAAACCAGAAGTAAGGGCAGAAATGACCTTTCTATTCCAACAAGTAACATAGCGCCTTATCAAAGGATATTCACGTACCTGGGACCGAAATTATATAACAAAATCCCTTCACAACTAAAACTATGTGAAGTGTCATCCTTTGGCCCAAAAATAACAAAATGGTTAACTAGATTTGGGAGTCAGAAATATTATTAACCGCTTCTGTGCCAAGAGCGAGATATCTCGCATTCTTGGCCGTGCCCAGCAGGCCGGCCATAGAAAAATAGCGAGTATTCTCGCTCTTTTTGAGCCTCTGTATCATACATATGTCCCATTTTTTATTAATTTAAAATATGGAACACACAGAGAGATCTATTGGGATGATTTTAAATTTTTTTTGTTTTTGGTTTTTTTTAAAAAAAATTTATATAAGATTTAAAAATGATTTATTTTGATTAAAAGTTCAAGGTCTGCTGTGCACAGCTACACTTCTACCTACTGGCATTTAAAAGGTTAAAAAATGTTATCTGATGTACACGAGCGCCTTATATATCTCTTTTGTTTCCAAAATTTTTCTTTTCTTTTCTTTTACTGTTTTTCTTGTATCAAAAAATAACAAAATGGTCACCAGATTTAGGCAGGAGAAGTCAGAAACATTATTAAAAATGCTATGTGATAATTATGTATTATGAACGGATGTGAGACGGGAACACTGACAGCAAAGTCAGCAGAACAGTTGGACATCTTCGAAAGAAAGGTACTGCGAAGAATCTTAGGAGCGGTGCGAGAGGGAGAGGCATGGAGAATCCGCCACAACAATGAGCTCTATGATATTTATCAAGCTCCCAGACTTTCCACCCATTTAAGGCTCCAAAGATTAAGATGGGCTGGACATGTGCACCGAATGCCAAGCACACGAGTACCGAAGAAGGTTCTGACAGGACACCCGGGAGGTAAACGAAAGGCGGGCAGACCTAGACTGAGATGGGAGGATGATGTCAGGAAGGATGCAAGAGGATTACTCCATGTTGCAGATTGGAAGACGACGGCCGAGGACAGAGGGCGGTGGAGGCTTATTTTGAAGGAGGCCAAGGCTCGAAATGGGCTGTAGCGCCATTGAAGAAGAAGATGAACGCCTTATATATTTCTTTTGTTTCCCAAATATTTATTTTTTTATTTTCCTTCTCTTTTTTTTCTTGTATACTCACTTCGAAAACACTGTAACTTTAACTTTACTTAACAATACATACATATATGAATGTTCATGTACCTAACTACCTAATAAAAAGAAAACCTATCAATTTGACTGTCCTAGAACGGGTAACCTTCCCAGTTGGACAGTCAAAGCTTCCCTAAACTGTGAATGTACTTTTATAACAAAATAAATAAATAAATATATTAATTTATTCTGTATTACGGCTCAATCACAACTGAGAAATTGATAAGGTCTGATTTGCAATTATATACTAAACCACGTCCAGACTTGTTTTACAATTATATAGCAATTTATTGCATTCGATTCCAGAACCAAAAGGTTATCACGAGTTTACCGATCTACCAGTACCAGTCTTCCACTTTCCGATGAATTGTTGAAGTTAAAAACACATTTAACTGGAACAATTATGATGAATAAACAGCTATTAAAAAACTAAAATTGACACCAGGCGAAACAATAGCATATGGAAGTGATGATGTTACGGTTCTAGCTTGGAGAGTAAAAGAGTGGTGACAATGCTAAACCATTGGTATTCTAACGAATCAACTAAAATAAAAAGAGGTGGAATCAAAGAAGACACTGTCAAGGCAGAAGTGGTCATAAATCGTGCGATATAAAGGGTCCGCCATCTAAAGTTTTTTTTTTCAACTAGTGCTTATTTCGTGAATGGTAACACTTAGCTCATATCTGATTTGACAGATAATTAGTTTTATCCTTCCGCTGAGCGAATATGGTTGTGTATACGCTTGAACAACGCTGGGAAATATCGACTACAGAAGATGCCGATTTTGCCAAAAAAATCATCTTTTCGGATGAAGCTCATTTTGATCTTGGCGGGTATGTAAACAAGCAAAATTGTCGTATTTGGGGCACAGAAAACCCGCACGCATACATTGAAAAGCCGGTACACCCAAAACGAGTCACTGTTTGGTGCGGATTTTGGTCCAGAGGCATAATTGGGCCATTTTTCTTTGAAAATGAGCAAGGAGTGGCCGTTACAGTCAATGGCGATCGTTATCGGGCCATGTTGAACGAATTTTTGTTCACAAAAATTGAAGTTACAGTCAATGGCGATCGTTATCGGGCCATGTTGAACGAATTTTTGTTCACAAAAATTGAAGAGGTCAATGTCGATCAAAAACAGTCAATGGCGATCGTTATCGGGCCATGTTGAACGAATTTTTGTTCACAAAAATTGAAGAGGAGGATATTGGCAACATTTGGTTTCAACAGGACGGCGCTACGTGCCACACAGCCGAAGCTACACTCGATGTTTTGCGCCCTGTTTTTGAAGATCGCATTATCAGCCGCAGAGCTGATGTCGTTTGGCCACCTCGGAGCTGCGATTTGACACCGTTGGACTATTATTTGTGGGGTGCCCTCAAAGATAAATGTTACGCCGACAAGCCAGAGACAATTGACGCTTTAAAGGACAATATTCGTGAAGCCATTGGTGAAATACAGCTGCACACAATCGATAATGTGCTTAAAAATTAGACCGATCGTGTAGGCTACTGCATGGCCAGCCGAGGCAGCCATTTGAATGAAATTATTTTCCATTATTAACCG
Source organism: Limnephilus lunatus (assembly GCA_917563855.2). Lineage (NCBI taxonomy): Eukaryota > Metazoa > Arthropoda > Insecta > Trichoptera > Limnephilidae > Limnephilus > Limnephilus lunatus. Next base: position 26,539,315 of record OU830596.1, read on the forward strand.
GAAGGATTGTACTTATAAATAAAAAAAGAAATTTGAGAAAATATTCAGTAGTTTTTTTTTTATAGCATTTTCAAAAAAAAAAAGTTATTTGGCGGACCCCGTATATACTTGGGTGTATACTTGGGCTGCAATTTAAATGATAGATGGGATACTTCGGTTGAAATCAAATGCCGCATTGAGCAAGCTCGTGCAACCTTTATCCGCATGAAAAAGATGTTCTGCAGTCATGATCTCAACCTTGGATTACGAATGCGAATGGTCAGATGCTACGTGTTTTCAATATTATTTTATGGAATGGAAACATGGAAGAACTTATTAGGCGACTTGAGGCATTCGAGATGTGGATCTACAGAAGAATACTTAAAATAAGCTGGATGGACAGGGTTACGAATGAAGATGTTATGGTTTGAATGAATAAAGAAAAAGAAGTTATTAAAACTATAAAAATCCGAAAACTTCAATATCTTGGACATGTGATGAGACATCCAGAGAAGTATGAAATCTTGCATCTCATAATGCAGGGAAAGATTGCCGGAAGAAGGAGAACATCATGGCTGTAAAAGCCGAGACAGTGGTTTGGCCAGTCTACTGAAGAGCTGTTCCGAGCCGCAGTAAACAAAGTCCACATAGCGAACATGATAGCCAACGTCGTTGAACGGACAGGGTACAAGAAGAAGAAGAATCGATAGAGGAGACCATTATACTTCGACATACTGCTTCCTAAGGAAAACTTTACTTTAAAATGGTGGCTTAAGCTCTTTTTGGGGTTTAGAAGTTTCGGTGGTAAATGCTTATAAATAAGATTAAAAAAAAACAATGAAAGCCCAATGAGTCATCTTCAATTTGTGTTTAGGCTAATTATTTAGCTGGTTGGAAATTATGGAGATAACAGCGGTTAAATCATGTCAATCTACAAGTAATAATGCCTAATGCGCAGAAAAAGTATAGAGATTGTGTCCTTTGCGGTTCTGATAGAGAAGGAGGGCAAAGAAAACTAACAAATGTATCACTGTTAAAGTGGTGATAACAAACCGGTATTTCACGTGTGAAGGGAGAATGCTTCCAAAAATATCATACTATAAATAACTATAAGTGATGGTCATAATACAATAATAAAGAAAGATAAATTGATAATAACATTGAATGGAATGGTGAGTTTTTTTTTTATTGTGATAAATATACATACTCAAATAGACAGTGTTATATTATGTACAGTATGTACAAAACTCTAACTTGTAAACACCGCGTGGAATGTTTGCCAAATTTATTATCTATTTTAAGTGTTGTGGGCTGGTCTATCTTTCATTTCCTGAATGGGCGTCGAAACCTCAAATAACATAACCAATGCAAAATAAAAAACCATACATATACGACCCATAAAACCTAAGCCAATCGGGTCCAGGTAATCACCGGTCAACAGCTTTGCGGTACAGGACAATTAGAAAGGAATTACTCCACGGATTTATATTGGATTGTTTGTATATTTTATCCATATTGTGGAAATTATTGCTATGCAATAAAACAAATTATGCAAATAAAACATATTGAAATCAAATGTATTTTATTTTAGTTAATATGTGATTTAACAAGTACTAGCTGACCCGGCCATGCATTGCTATGACTAACAAAACACAACACCATCAACTGGACTAACCTTTTAACTCACACCGCCATCTATTAATTTGCATACAAATCAAATCCATATCGCCCGCTTGCCAGCTCGCTCGTCCACCACATACAGAAATTCTCCTTTAATTATATATTTCAACCAATTTTAAAAAAACCTTAACAAATTATGTACATAAACATTCCTCATGAATCACTCTATCTGTTGGTGAAAACGCATGAAAATCCGTTCGGTAGTTTTTTGGGTTTATTGCGAACAGACAGACAGATGCGGCGGAGGACACATTATAACATGTAGAGATCTTATTCAAAATGTACCAAACATCTAATAGCCGCTAAAATAATGAACAATAAATTTAGTTTTTCAATAAAAATATAACATACATATTTAATCAGAGTAGCAATTTGGTTCTGAGAAAAAATGGTCAGAGTGGAAAAGGTTAATAGCACCGAAAGAACTTACAAAAAACTTTGCTTCCTGCTCTCTGATATTGTGACCCAGCCAAGGCATATATCTAATGCTGTAGGAATCATCACCAGACAGCAGTCGAGCGCCTCTGGCCTCCTGCTGACTATCATCTTGAACCGCCAGGAATCAGTTGTCAAGCGGAAGCCGAGAAACGTATTTGCCCGATATAAAATCTTCCACCTGCTCGAAATGTCCCTCTGCCCATCGAGGCTTTCAACCCCAACAAGAGGACCGGCAATTTCCCCACTGGACCAAATTCAGATAACGCGTAGAAAAATTTTGATTGTAATTAAGTGAACCTAACAATACCTAGTGATAAGAACGTGAATTTGTATTACCGAACCCCAATGACCCCATCATGTCAAATGATCTTTTGGATATGCATATGAAAATGATGATTTTTTTAACGTTATTCCACACAGGAGGCTCTGAGGAAAATAATTCCTCTCAGGGCCTGTGTCATCTTTGGGGATGCTGGGGATGGGAAGGAAAAGGGTATTAGGGGTGGGTAGGAGTCTGGTGGTCAGTGCGTCCAGGAGTGACGGACGTATGAATCAATCCCTCCCACTGCCGTGCAAGGCGATGTTCTGAGAGTACGGCTAGAGAAGTCAAAGGGACTACCTTAACCACTCTCTCGCGATCATCCGACGCATATGCCGCCATGCCCCGGACAAACTTCACCCCATGAACCCGAGCACCCCTGCCAAGTCACCAAATGTAGCGAAACACTTGGAGTGACCTACGGCAGAGGTGTTGGTTATCCAATAAATGGTTCCCGGGGCGGCAGTACCCATACCCGCCTCCCAAATTAGCGATGTGTCCTAATCCCACAATCAAACCTTCCAGGTATTTCAGCCATTTTCTCACCAAGACTAAACACAGGTAAAATCCATGGATATTATTTTAACCTCCTCTCTGCCTACCATCTTGGACGCGGCATCAAAGAAAATATTACTTGAATTATGCCTCGTCAATAAAACAAAAATTTCAAATTAGAAAGCGTTGAAATGATGAGTCATCTACAAACCCATTGTAAATACCTAATATAATACAATACTAATTTTCAAACGTAAATATTATGACCAAAGTGAAAAACAACAAATCGAAATAAAAATAGTTTGTCATATTTTCTGGCTTGAAAGATTCAAAAATATTTTAAAACAGCTTGTGTTCTGCAGAATTGGATCGGCATACAAATATTGTGTACATAATCAAAGAGCATAGCAAGCACATGTCAACAATTTATAGCGTTTACCTTTGCTGCCATCGCCGAGATCGTCCATGTTTCTCCGTCGAATAGAACGCAATGTATGTAATTCGTTCAACCAATGAAGAAGAAATTGTATTATCGTAAACTATTGGCCTCTTTCCAGCGTCATGAGAGGTTTATAACTATTGTAGATGTCAAAAGCCAAAAGCTACTTTCCGAAACATTTTATAAACAAAAACACAAGTTGAAAAGTTCTCACAATCTCACTGAACCGGTACGATTTCTCTGGTGATATGAATTAGAGTTGCCATATTAAAAAATATAAACTCCCTATCAAAGTTCTCAAAATCCCCATAGATGTCAAAATGTGAAAATATGCGAAAAACTTCCTAAATTCTAAGCAGTTGCGTTATATTGTGTTATTTTACAAGTTTTGCGTATAAAAAAATTCGTAGTGTTTCTGTAAATGCTATTTTAGAAATTCCCCACGAGATTGTTGCTCTATTATAAACGAGTCGTGTTTTATTTTTCAGAATCTTCAATAATAATATTTTGGGCTCAGTAAGGGGGAAACGTGAAAAATAAACCTCATTTAGTTTAGGTAAAACAAATCAAGGTTAAATTTATAACAGGCCACGCATAATGCTAATTTTTTTTTGAAAAGGCACTTTGATTCAACTTAACATTTGAGTGCCGATTGTCATCCGGGTGACAATATTTCAAACATATTATGCGGCCACATTCGGCACACAACAAAGAGAAATATCTGCAATCGAGGGGAATGAAAATATGTACTGCATTAAACATCACAATTATAAGTGAAAAGACAATTTTATTTTCTATTGGACGGCTGCCATATCTATTTTTTATCACGATTTTTGTCCATACTAAGATATTGTGGTATGTCAGTATTTCATAATAAATATGAAATACGTTTTTTGCCTAGTTGTTTTACTTTTTTTGTTATGAATGACGCGCGCTTTGTAATTTTCAAGTTGTTTAAGCTTGACCAGTGTTCAGTATACCCTTCAAACCAAGTTTTTCTCATTTCTGATGATTTTTGATAACCATAGCTCAGAATAGGGTACATGCAGTATATGTAATATAGTGTTTTCAATGCATTTAATACAAGTAAAAAAAATAACTAAACTCGAATATCACACCTAAAACCCCCGAAAAAATTTATTAAATTAATTAATTCACTTTTAAAGTTGTATGAAAATTCATATATCAAAAACGAGTCATCATTGACTTGCGAGATTGTGACGTCACAACGCACCCACCTAGTCCCACGTCAAATTGTTTTTGACAGTTTTTGTTCCAGCTGCTATGCTGGTTTGAATAAGTTTGATAGTCATAATCGTTTAGTTATGCATCCTAAGCCCATTCGTTTGTGTAAAACATATATTGTAAATACATACTATCATGACAGACAGTGGTTTTCTACAAAGACAGTCTGACAATTTGCCAAAAATCGACGCGATTATAATGGCAGTTACATGTACCTTTTCATCGCATGACACCGCTTTTTACACATAATAACATTATTTGTGACGTTTATAAATAGTTTGTTTGGTGTTGAAGATGTTGTATTTGTACACTTTAGTACAATACAGTATTTATAAACGGTATCTACGGACATTTTCTTCGATAAACAAATGATCAACTGCAGACTGATTACTGGATTACGACTTGCGACTTATGACATCTGTCAAGAAGTGCGCAGTGACGTCACAAGCCAAAACCGCGCGAAAAGGGCGTTTTAGCGCTAATTTGAAAATTGAATATTCAAAACGTTATTGAAGGACTATTTCCTATCGTAAAAATTTTTTTTTTGAATATTCCAGTTTGTAATTTTTTTCTTTAATTTTTGGTAAAACAAAAAAAAAATGTGATTGTACCCTATTTTGTAATATGGGTCAAAAACATTCATAGTATGGATTTTTTCCTAGACATGGCAACTAAAAGTTGAACCATAGAGTTGAGTGTGGGAGAAAATTATTCTCCTTATATTTCAGTAGTTGTTTATCTTGGTTTATGGTTATTTTCATGTTAGTGCCCATTACACTTACACTTCCGCTCCTCGATCCCTAGGCTAAAGTATCCGCCGAACGGCCCGCCGAAACTTCCCCGCGCGGAAGTGTAAGTGCATAAATATACTAAACCACCCACTGTAAGTGGCAATGTTCGTAGAAAATGCGAAAAGCTTAGCTTATCGATGGGGGTAGAGCGGTGATTGGCTAAAAATAAATTAGATACATGTAATATTTTGACAGTTTTCGCCGCCAGTTTTGACAAAGGAGGCGCTCAGCGGAAGAGTGTCCCAACCCTCAAAAATTCATAATCAGCGTCATTTATTAAATATTTTTTGTCATATCTATGAAGCCACAGTGGCACAATTTTTACATTTCAATATTTCAAAGATACTTTGAAACCAGTGAAAACTAAAATTGGGCCACTATGGCTACATAAATATGACAAAATATATAAAAATACGATGTTTTCGCTGATGTGGGTTGGGCCACTCTTCCGCTGAGCGCCTCATATACAAACATTGTTTATTAGAATTAAACCAGCATTTTGATTTTTTAAAATACCGTATTTATTATCAATGACATTACATACCTATATTATTTTTGTTTCTTTATTAAATGCCCGTAAGATTTTTAAAAACATAATACAAGTCGAAATTTTACATAATATAGAAAATAATATATATCATATGTACATATAATAAATATCAGTAGGTACGATAAATACCTTTCAACTACATTTCAAGTTACATTTTTGTAGAAATTTGCACGAATGAGTTCAACAAGTGTATAATTTTATTCATTTATCTATTTAATCCCGTTAACTAGACTTTTACTTAGACATTTATACTTATATTTTATATGTAAGCTTTCGACATCACTGGTCACGCGTAAAACGAATATTTGTTATAATTATCCTTTTCATTCACCTTCATTTCTGTGAAAGACAACTTTTTGCGTTCAGAAGATGGAAGAAATTGGAATGCGATGGAAGATACTGTACCTATTTAAAATTTCAATTATGCGATCTCATACTTGTAATGAAATTTTGAATTCAGTATTTTCCAAAGCCCCGAATACAAATGGTTGTATTTTATAGTAATTAAGGTGAATCAAAAGATTTTTTCTAAAAAATATTCGTATTAAGTGTGTCCAGTGATTTCAATAGCTTACCATTTCATAAAATGTATTCATAAAAATAAAGAGAAAGAAATACAGAAATTTGATCAGACATCAAACAACGTTCTTTTGCATATCCAGGGTTAAACAATTCCATCAGCTCTATTCGATAACAAAAAACGACAGTTTTTATTGCAATATTGTTGAACTAAATGTGTTTGTTTTCCTAATTTTGGATTCGTCTCATGGGCGTATAATATTGCCACACTGAAAAAGAATTTATGTAAAATTTTAATTTTTCGGCAAACATAATATATCTGAATATTAGGTTTGCCTAGCCCCGGATTCAGGGGGGGGGGGGGCAAACCAGGGCGCCTGCCCCGGGCTGCAGTTTTAGGAGGCGCCAAAATCGTAATTTATATGTTTGATTAAAAAAAGAAACTTGATTCATAAAGTGCCTTGCATCCAGCGCACATTGTTCTATCGATTGTTCATTTGATTTTAAAACGTGCAGTTGGTTTTTGAACACAAGTCCTAAGTTGATTTATTGAACGTATCCTAAGGGGGCATCCATTAATTACGTGAGCACAAACAGGGGGGGGGGCAGAAAAATCTCATTTTACTTGAAAAAAATATACGAATTGGTCCAAATTTATCTCACCGAGGGGGAGGGGGGGGGTCTAGATTGTAAGAAAAACTGCTCACGTAATTAATGGATGCCCCCTAAGACGATTTTGAACGCGTGCATAGTGTACGCCATAGGTTCTCAAAGTGGGCGATAGCCCCCTTGTGGGCGTTTGAGACTTTCGGTGCTTAAAATACCAAAGATTTGCTTTTTTAACTTGCTAAACAAAAAGGTATAAAAATAATTTAATATGTTTTAATCGAATAATTGATTCCGTGACAGTTGAGTCTCTCCTCCCCCACTAGGGGGCGCCACTATCAAGTTTCTAAAAAGTCGTAGACCCGGGGCTGGGTTTGCCAAATTGTTACAATAATACATCGCAGGAGACCCGCCTTAACTGTTACACCACAATCTTTCTAATTTCCATATCTACACAATTTTTTTATTGCAAAAACTGTTTACGTTTATGCATTACAATCCCGCACCGCCCAGAAATGTGACAAGGATGAGATGATGAACGTCCTTGAAGATTGTTCTGATATTGTCTGTGTCGGTAGCGACGGTGAAGTGATAGTAGCACTCTCTTGGCCTGACATTTAAGGTCTGACTGTCTGCCATTGTGTTGGAAGCCTTAGCTTGGGTCACCTCCTAAAATGAAAACAAATTATAATAATGTATTAATTGTGAATCACTCTTGAACACACTGATACCCAGATTCCTACCCACCCTTCATACCCTTTTTTTCCCCAGAACTTCCTACATTTCCTTTCTTTTAAAAAAGGCCTCTACACCTACACAGCATCCACAAAGATGACACAGGCCCCGATGGAAATGATTTCCACAATTAATTAAGCCTCCTTCCTGTGCTTAGTTAATAGTTAAAATTAAATGGATCAACGTCCGACTTAAAATTAGCAAGCAACACCGTCGCAACCAGGGCCGTCTTAAGCCGTGAGGGGGCCTCTGGGCGCACTGAGTTTGGGCTCCTCCTGATTTTCGTATTAGGAGGCGGGGAGTTGGTTTAGGGGCCCTTTTAGAAAGCCATAATATAAAGGAAAAATATGATATAATGTTTCTATACTGTGAGTTTCGGGCTCTCCTCAAGCCTGGGGCCCCTGAGCTCGTTACCCGTGTGCCCTCATGGTAAAGACGAACTTGTTGCAGCGAATGAAGGGGATTAGCCAAGCCCGCAGCCAATCACGAGCTCTTTTTTTTATCATTTGAATCAATTGAAGAAAAAATGTTTACTTCATACACATGGTGTCCGGAAACTATTAGTATAAGAGGGAAAAGAGTTAATCTACTTCACATTTGGAGTCTATTTTGTGGTGAGTATATTTTTTTCGGATTTGAGCTTTTTTCTTTTAGAGTAAATTGGAGTTCGAAGATGGAATTTTAAAGGTCAAATTTGAAAAAAAACTGTTGTTACGTGGTTATTACCTATTGTGTGTTGTCTTTTAAATGCGTCAAAGAGTATACCCGGCTTTAAAAGTTTATTTTAATGCTCAAGACGATGATTCTATAAATATCTTTTGTTGTCCACGCATGCCGTATGTTAAATGGATTAATTACCTACTATTTAATAACACGAAGTACTACTTATTAGTTAATATTAATACTATTTGCATATATGTAAGCCTAATGGGTGTTCATAAATGACTATCCGTTTGTCGTATTATTTTGATGTTTGTACCTGATGACATTCGATTCGCAAATTTTCCCGCGATTGAAATCTCTTAACGAGGAACACGCGGCAAAACGCATCGTTATCTCTGCCGTTAGCGTAACTACATTTAACAGTTGGTGTCTTAGCAAGCGCAGTGTTTAGCTCGCTCGATTACATTGAGCTAGTTTACAAGCTACTAGCCGGCGAATTCACTATATGCTAGTAAACTGGCTCAGTGTAATCATATTTACTAGCTAACAGCAGATTATGAACAATTTACCAAAAAACGTTGGAAGGGGGGCTACTATGCTCGCTACTCGCTATCGTGTGAGCTTGTTAGCTAGTAAACTAACCTTGTGTCATCATAGTTGCTAATGAGCTAGCTGCGAGTATCTTAGTTTTCTACAAATTTCTATCGTCGACAGAATTAGTTCGCGCGGGATACGTTATTTTAGCTCAGCTTTTCGCTAGCTAGTTGAAAGTTTTGTGTGTCATCATCACAATCGCACTCGCCAATCCGCCCACTTTAAACTTGCCGGCTAGTATCTTGTAAACTCGCTCAATGTAATCGTGGCTTCGCTATACGGAATACCGCATTTAATAAAGTCAAAATGTGTCAGAATCTTCCTTTAGATTGTTTTTTTGGATTTTCTATGTGTTTTCGATTTATCAGTTTCCTGCTTATACCAATAGTTTCCGGAAACCGTGTAAAAATACATACCACGAGCATATTCTTTATAAACATCTTTGTCCTGGTGTATTCATCTTTTGCTTGATTACTCCCTGATGAAACCATGTACCGGTGGTAGGCGGGGAAGTAGTCTCCGATGCACCTCCCTTCCTTCACCTTCCTCTCTAGAATGTCTTGCTTGTTCAGGAAGACTATCAATCCAGCTTCTAGAAGGAACCTGTCAAAATAAAAATAAAATATGTATCATGATATGTATCCCATTTTCAAAAATAGTGATTTCTGATGAACGTAGAAAGAAATATAGGAAGAAAAATTTATAAAAATAAATAAATAATATTATATGCAATGACGTTACAGTATGACGCGGAAACAGGGCCGGCCCAGAGCCGAACTTTTGTTAACTGTTGCGAACTTTTGCGCCTGACGCTAGTAAAAACTTCAAAGGTGCTGTGTTGGGTGCGATAAGTTAGTATCATCAGCACGCTCCTTGGCAAGTCAGCGCCCGAAGCGGACCTGCGCCTGCACAGGACCTGCCTGATTTTAATTTAGCGACTGTCTTTTGACTAATGTCTGGAAAATGAACTAACCTGCTTTTCCAGACGTCATCAAATAAGGTAACGGCTTCCTGTAGCCTGTTCTGGGTGTTGTCTTCTCTGAGGGTTTGGTCAAAATCACTGGACGATATCAAAAACCACACCGCGTGGATGCCTTCGAATACCTGCAAAGATCTACACAGTTTTATCTGTAACTCATATTTATTACAAAATGTACCTACGTTAAAATTACAAAACGGTTTTAATTAATTAGTTAATTAGCTCGACCACCACAACGCGGACATGTGCCTAGCATGGTGGTCGAAAAATTCTCAACTTATGTTATTAACAATGAAATGAATAAAGAAAAATTAAGAAAGTGTTATTATTTTAATTAAGTAGTAATTAGATATTTTTACGCATAACTTACTTGTATCCACTTTTTGCGTTCTCCGCGTTGTCCTCCGACATCGAACATCCAGAAATCAACTGTTCCACCGGGCATTCCTTTGGGGACCTGCACAGATAAAGTATTTTATTTAAAATTTAATTATATTGAAAAAGAATCAGGACAGAATTATATCACACAACTTTTTTAACCCGTTTAATCATCATAGTGAGAAATATGATCTAATCGGTGTTAGAAAGGAAAAACACCATGCTTTACAGTCCAATCTAAAAAATAGCCACCAAAAAAGTAAAATGTACTCTTTTATGTATACATAGTTTTGAATCGCAAAAAAATTGAAACATCGGGAATTTTTAATAAATTATTTTTACAAAGAGTGACAAAAAGTGATGTTACAATATGTGTTTGTTATACATTTGTCTAATATCTAATACAATATGCATGTGTTTTTATTATTTTTTATTATCAGTAACTTAAGTTAGAAAAAACGTAAGGTGAGCCATTTTGAAAACTTTTTTACGTTTGTATGCAAAAATTTTATAATTAAAAAAAAATATGTTTATTTCAAATTATATAATTTGAAAGTGTATTTCATCACCTTTCTAAAACAGTTTTTAGTTTTTGAATGTGCTCAGAAATATTCCAAATATTTGCATTTTATTGTAAAAGCGAAAATATTTTTACCATCTGAAAAAAATGCCAAATTTTGAAGGGTTTTAAATAATGCAAAAGAAAAAAATATTAACATTAAGAACTAAATGGAAAAACACACAGATGGTTAAAAAGATATCCAATGAGATTGGGACCTTTCACTTCTCGGGTGACCGTGCTCAAGGGTATTTTTACTGTTTGTTTTTATGTATTATTTAAAAAAATTACGACAGTGAAGATATTTTTGTGTTGATGAATTAATTTTCTATAACGATTTATAATACAACAAAAAGACATATCCGTTTTTGTTCGTGAATAGCACCCCCCACACGTAGACTTCGGAGCGACCGTGCCCCGCGCTGAAGTGTACGGTCGCTCCGAAGTCTATATGTGGGGGTTGCTATTATGTCGGCGTTAATGTCTCACCGGACAACATTGGTGACAGCCGTCTTGTTGTTGTTGCCAGTTGGTACTGTTAAGTTTTAGATCGTTTTTGAAAACGATAATTATGGATGAATATTTTAAAATTACATATTTTAACACGATAATCACAGTCAGAAAAATAAACATTAAGGATAGTTTCTTTAAAAAAAATTGACGGATTCATCAAATATTTGAAGTTAATTTTCACGTTCTCTGTAAGTTCTATTCAAGTTCTGTGATTATTTCAGTTTTTTGAAGCAACTGGCCTATAATGCTATAATAACAGAACTTGAACAGAACTTACACAGAACGTGAAAATTAGCTTAAAATATTTTATGAATCCGTCAATGTTTTTGAAACAACCCGTTCTAAATCTTCCTCGCATTTTTAACGGTATAAGTAGTTTTTGAAAATATCCCATTATTACACTATGTCACCCTTTGTCCAATCCGTTATTATTTCTAGATATCTTTGAAAATCTGTAAAAATTCTTTAGCCTGGTACCTACTGAAGCATATATTTTATGTAATTCAGAGATAAATTTACCTTGACTTTAAATTCTAGTTTTTGTATTCCTATTGTCGTCTGCCTGCATTGTAATATGTCAGCGTCATCTGGAATATAGTCCGGCTTTCTCACCAAGTCGATTCGTTTTAGGAAACTACAAACATTAAATACAGCACATGAAAAAAACATGACATTTTTCATTTCACTATAAGTAGATAAAAACAACGTATGTAACGAAATGGAACACGGTTTAAAATCGAGCATGTACGAGCTTGAGGTCTCAAATTATATGCATGCACAGGGCCGGCCTATACGTAGTAAAACTCTCACGGATGTTTTTTTAAGGTGTTAGGAATTATCAGCGCCTTTGCTCCAAATAGCCGGTTCACACGGTTCAACATTTGTTGATCAACTCGACAGTTGAAAGCTAATTGACAAGTATGAACACTTTTTCAACAAAGTTGATCAAGTTTTTTGTTGACTAGCTAAAGTTGAAAGCCCGTCTACTTTTGACGTTCAAGTATGACCATCGCCATCTTGATATGACTCATCGATCAAGTTTCGTAGAGAATCGACGAGTATGAACACATGTTTCCACTCGCTTGGGTTTTTTCGCGGGCAAAAGTAAACGTCAAACGTGTTACCTTGTTTCTACCGTCATGGAATCCGTAACGAAAAAATATCTAAAATGGTCGGATGATTTGATGTTCAGGTTTTTGGATCTGTATCAAAGCCATCCCTGTCTTTGGAATCAAAAGGAAGAAGTATACAAATATAGAAATGCCCGTGATACTGCGATAAATCATATTATTTTTGAAATGGGTATTGTGGAACTGACGCCGACCGACGTAAAAAATAAAATAAAAACTATTAGAATGATGTACAAGAAGGAACTAGGATTAATAAATAAATCAATAAAATAAATGTTGGCAAGCAGCTCATCGAAATTGTTTTTCTGTCATCCTCAAGTGATTTCTATATCCTTCAGAGTCTTCTAGGGCCATCTCTTTCAAAATTGTGTTGGATGCGCCTAACACACTCTTTCTCATGATCCATTTTCTCGCCCAAATATGACGTTTTTTATGCTTTTTCATAATCTCGAGCTCGTCTCGCAGAACATCAGAGAGACGCACGCACTGACAATTTCAGTTGACGCCATCTTGAATTTAAAATTCGGTTCTACTTAAATTGAAACGTGTGAACATAATCTCATTCAACTTTTAACGTTCAATAAAAGTGGATCAACAAAAATCGAAACGTCTGAACGCGCCCTTAGCTCCTTGACGCCTTGGCAAATCGGCGCCCAGAGTGTACTGCTCCGGTTGCGCCCGCACTGGGCCGACCCTGTACATGTATAGCAACAGCTCAAAACTCACATGGTACTTCGTATGGGAGATACTTATAAGTGAGGTGACTATGACGCAACCTCTTGTCATGTGCCCCGATTCATTGTTACGCGGATGACAGTACAGTCCATGATAGCTTTTTGTTTGACAAGCCTCCAAAGAGCACACACACCCCAATCGCTCGGAGGGCTTTGAAGCAGAGAATGGACGGTTACCTCGAGAGTGTTTTCTTTTGGGGTAAGAATAATCTCGTCGAATTTAATGTTTCAAAGACCCAATCATGTTTGATAACGTCTAAAAGGGATCAAAATGATAATCTAGTCTCCTTCAACGGAAGCATTCTTCCGAAAAGGACCTCCATTGATATGCTTGGTGTAACTTTAAGTGACCAGCTCAGGTATGGGGGCTCCATCGAAACCAGAGTTAAGTTAGCCTCTCAGAAACTGGGCGTAGGTACTGTACAGGGCCCGCAGATACTTTAATAGTACACAACTGCTAACCCTGTACAAATCGCAAGTGCGCCCCACGCTTGAATTTGGCAGCCACCTCTGGTCTGGCGCTCCAAAATACCTTAAAAAAAAACCTTGACTCTGTGCAGAAACGGGCGGTCCGTTTGATAGATTCTCCCATCTTAACAGACGGATTGCAATCTTTAGAGCACAGGCGTCAGGTGGGAATGCTGTCCTTGTTCTACCGGTATTACAATGGAAGATGCTCTGAGGAACTAGCATCATTGATCCCCTCAGCACCGGTGCATAGTCGGGAAACACGCCAAACACGCGCCCAACATTTGTACACGGTTGACATTAGTCACATGAGAACGGGTCGTTTTTACGACTCGTTCTTGAGTTCAACAGCTCGGCTGTGATTTACCGGCCTCTGTGTTTCCTCCCTCCTACAACATGGGTCTCTTCAAGACCCATGTTCACTCCTTCCTTTCCTCAAAAAGACCCTCCACACAGCATCCTCAAAGATGACATAGGCCCTGTGGGAAATTATTTTCCTCAGGGCCTCCTATGTGGAGTTAATGTAAAAAAAAAAACCACACGTAGCCTATCGATATTTTACTCTTTAATACTGGTTTCCGCTACCCGAAATATATTGAACTTGATTTTTTCGAGCTACCCAAAATATAATGAACTTGATCGCTTTTTCACGTGCAGTCGTGGAGTTAACACAATATGAAGTGACTACTGACTCTAGCGATGAAAATTATATTTTTCTTATTTTTGTTTACTAAAAGCATAATTATATCCACACTCCAAACTTGCACTCCACTCCCAGTTTTAGATAATTAATGTTACCATGTTGATAGAATTATTTCAGAAACGTTAAATTTTGTTCAATATTTAATAAATTTAATAAAATGTTAATACGAACTATTCAGCGCTGTCTATCAGTTGGAATTCATTGGATCGTCTGAGACATTCTTTTATGGCTGGATCATTCCACAACACTTGTACAAGATCAAAGTATTCCTGAAAAAAGTGTTATTACAGAAATAAATTATGTTAAATTAATGTGTGTATAAAAAAATGTACATAAAGCAGTGGTTCCCGGGCATATATTAACTGTTCCACTAATCAATAATAGATTATTGACTTTATTTACTTAGTACGGAAACATTAAAAATATATTTACATCTGTGAAAGTGCCTCCTAGCTCCCTTATCTTCATCGCAGCATCCAGAGCCGCATCTGAAGCTAGTAGACCCAAAGGTTCCAGATGAGCGGATAGCTCAACCGCAGCCTCGTGGACGTTCTTTCTTATCTGCATTGCGCGGTCCTCTCTTTCCCTAGAAAAAAAAAATAAAATATCGATAATTCATGTGTCTTTGAATTATTTTTTTTTGTTAGCGTTATAAACAGTCTGTATAAATTCATAAATGACAGTGATAATAATATGTATGTCATTGACCAATAAAATAACGACAAATTGAAAAATTATATAAATTATACTAATGAATTAAATATTGTAAAAATCATTGCAAAGAACAATGGATATAAGAGCGAAACTATTGACATTTTATTAAGGAAAAATGATAACAAAACTTACATTAGCAATCATTTCAAAAGGCCTAGTAAATAAAAACATATTTATTTTATTTATTTATTTATTTGAACGCCCATAGGGCTTTTACAAAAATTACAGTACTTTTTTTTTTAATCACAGTGAAAAAAATTAAAAAGATATCACCAAACAATGAGCCAAATTTCTTATATTGGCGAAATATCCACAAAAATATCCAGATTAACTAATAATGATAAATGTAGAAGCGCTTTTTATAATGTGAATTCTAATTAACAATAAAGATAAGAGAAATAAATTGGAAAACTCAGGCAAGTGAACTGCTCTAATTGCTCATCGTATTACGTAGGTCAAACTGGTAGATCATTCAAAATCCGCATAAAAGAACATTTTACAAATTGGGTGAATGATAAAGGTGAATAATTGTCGAATGTGGCGTCACACCTATTAAAAAAACACTTTTTTGACAAAGTTAATGTTTTAAAGTCAACGTTAAAATTCTCCATACTTGTAATAAAGACCATAAAATAGACAGGCTAGAATCCTTAGAAATCACCCGCCTAACTAAAAAAATTGACCCTAACTTTTTAATGAATAAACAATTAGAATCATTTGCTAAATCTCCGCTTCTATATCCATTTTAATTTTCATCATATGTTCTCATATTTTCATCAATGAACTGTGTTTATATATTATAATGACCATTATAAGATTATTCCAACTCCAATGTAAAATATGGGGCCTTTCAAAATTCAATAAAAAATTCCATATCATCATAAATATAATAACGATTTGACAACAATAAAAATTAGGTCCTTAATAATGTATATTACTTGTAAGGTTTTTCCCAAACCATACTGAAGTAAGGCTACAAGCCCGAGGTTATTAAGCCTACTGGAAAAAACCAAAATAATTAGAAATTACACAGCCAAAGACACTTAGTAACAATTGTAAGAAAACCCATATATTCGAATAAAATCTCTGTAGACCACCCTCTCCCCTTCCCCCGTATTTGTGTATATAAACCGTGAGTTATGAATAATTTGTACCAGTCTGAAGATATCATACGTCAATGGTTACGGTCAATAAATTAAAGTGGAAATAAGTTTCAAATTTGTTTTATTATAATAGAATATTTTTCATTTGATATTCTTCGTTAACATTTTAGTAATTTCATTCAACATTACTTTTATTATTATTTTCGACTGCGTACTAAGCAATTTTTTTTTATCGATGGTAATTAATCCATTAAATGGCAACAATTATTGTCAACTCAAATGACGTAAGTATGACTGTTTTATGACTTCATTTAACATAGGTTTAAAAAATATATTTACTCTTTGGAGAAACCTTTGACGTGAAGTATCCGCATTTGTTTTAAGACGGTTGTCTTTCCTGCCTCTCCAGCGCCCAGCAGAAGAACTTTGATAGCCTTGAAAGAAAATAAATATCGTCAAAAACATAATTTAATGGGAGAATAAAGAATAACTATACAGTTTTATGTTTAGACCCGGCTCGATTAATATGAGGCAGCAAAATAGATCAATCTAAAGTAAAGTTATCTTCTGTCTGCGGCCGTTCACGTGCCAGGAGATATGCAATGGAGTTAGCTTATTTTGTTCACTTATAATAAGCCAATTACGTTACATATTCAAAATGAAGGCCGTAAACTCAATCTTTTAGAGCAGTTGGAAATTAATAAAAATTCTAATTATCTGGAAGCTAGTTTGATAAATTAACAAAAAATATAATTCGCTCGCCACTCTCCGATATTAGTTCAATTAAAAGAGACCACAAAAATACTTAATTATGCAGGGAAAAAGAAGCCTCCGAGTCATCATTTTAAAATACCTCATTTAACAATCTTTACTCAAATTTAAAAAATGCAGTAATTGGGGTAACCATGTAATAAATAACCTTGAATAATTTCCGACACCGGCTTCCCGCATTTCTACTGATTTATTACATATATTATTCTCCTTAAATACTTTAAATTTTAAAGCTCTTAAAAAATATATTTTATTTTTTGATTTTTATTAGTAACAAATAGATACATATATTACAAAAAGATTTTATACAGTTATTAATTACATAATAGATATATTTGATGTACCCCCATAAGTAAGCAGGGCTTGTGCGTATGAGGGGGTGTTGCTAATACATGTTATTCTTGAAGATAATATCTATATTCTCTACATCCCCACGCCGAAACGGCCATTAGATATATGAAATTCCCTCGATAGAAAAAAATCACTATAAATACGTTTTTTCAGTTATTTTCCAAGTTATGTGTAGGTATGAAAAAAATTACAGTGTTTCTTTAAATGTTATTTCAGACAATCCCCTCGATATTTTTGCTCTATTTTAAACGAGTCGTGTTTGATTAAACATTTTAACAATTTTCGTTTAATATTTTTGTTTTTAATATTAGCGCACTCTCTCTAACATTCGTATTAACATATCTCTCTATCTTCTTCTTTTTTAGTAGGTATACCGCATCTTAAGTAAGTAGCTCCATATACGAGTGGGCTTAGGGTTGATCGGTTCTCGCTTTTTTATCTTTTATTTCTATCTACGACGTTTCCAGACATCACATTTTTTCTTTCGTAACAATAATCAAGAAGTTTATAAAATAAGTATTATTGTGTGATAAGGAGGAAGTGAAAGGTCACGTTTTTATTATTGAACACGCCTAAAGATTTTTATTATTCCGAAAAACGGTGATACGATGCTTCATTGTTTCCTGCTTTAGCTACACAAGAGTGCGTCACATCCTGGATTACTTTAGGAAAAGATTTTTAACAATAATAAATTGTCATTCAATTGGGTATGTACGTACAGCTACAGACCAGGGCCGTATTTAGAACCCCGGGTTGTAAAGTACCTACCTACCCTGTGAACCCCAAGTAGTAAAAATAGCAAATTGCAAGTAGTGCAATTTTATCATAAAGTAGCTGGTACCCGGCATGCGTAGCTATGCCATTTAACAAAGAAATTGTTTCTCCCTGCGTGTCCTTTCCCATTCGTCCCATTTCCCTTCCGTCTCCCCTTCCTCTCTCGCTCCCCTTCCCCTCTCGCGTTCTACTCCGCCTTCTTCACCTTCCCTCTCCCCACCTTCCCACGTCCCGCGAACCCCCCTCCCGAGATGCGCGAATATACATTTCGGCGATTCATTTTTATTTATATAGAAGATAGAAGAAGAAGATAGATAGATTTTTGTGAGGGGGGGAACCGGGAAATCTTGGAAAAAAAATATTGTTGAGTGGTAATAAAGCTTTTTAAGATGATTTTTATTTTTAATATTTTGTTGTGTTTTAAATATACCTAAACAAAACATGAGGTTCAATCTCTAGCGCCGTTTTTGTGAAAAATCACCTCAAGGGCGCTGACGATAGTTACTCAGTGAAATCAATGTGACGGGTGAGCTTGATGATTTCCGCACAGTTTTTGAAAGCGGGAAATAAGATTTGAGACTGCTACTCTCATTTCTTGCTCCACATTGATTTTTGAGCGATATTTGTTCTTGATTACAGCTACAGCTGGAATGAAATTTTTTAAAGCTTTCGAAGTTAAATTTGAATATTCATTTTGAATCGATAACCAAAACTCCACCAAATCGGAACTGGTGAATCTAGTTTTGAAGCTGTTGTTGCAAGAGAGTTTAATGAGACTCTATTGCTGTTGTGTTGCGAATCCTGGCGGAGCTTGTGCACGGAAAGGATCTTGGATCCACGCAAATTTTTCGACATCATCATCTGCAAAGTACTTCGAAAACCATTCGGTGAGCTCCGATAGGTGTTGCGTGAAAAGGGCCATCAGGTCTTGTGAGATTACCAGTTCATTAGATGCCGCATATTTATACAATTGCGGGAAGCAATCTTGACCGCTGCCTTCATCCATTTTTTTTTATCCACAAATGCAGTTTCTTCCTAAACGCCGCAATTCTCTCCGATAGTTTCAGAATGTGCGTGTTGTTGCCTTACAAAGAAATATTTAAATTATTTAGTTTCTCAGATATATCGCACAAGTACGCTAGTTTTAGCACAACATCTGGTTCAGTAAAATATTAGGCGTTTTCATGACGTTCTCGTACCCGCGAATATTTGTGGTTTCGGATGATAGAGTATCGACTCACGGCGCCCCTCTTTACTTTCTACGGCGCACACTTTGGGAACCTCTTCTCTAGACTATTCTAAACAAAACCAGAACGAAATGTGTACATTGTGGACTAGTTCTAGACTAGGAGACGAGGTAGGTAAACCCTACGTCATCGAGTACACGGATGAAACTACTTTGTAGTGATAATGGACACTTAGAAAACCTTAAAAAAGCTGGGCTGCCGGTGCGCCTCTTGGCAGGAGCCGCGCTGCCATGGAAATAGTCAGCGTTTTTTTTCGAAAAAATTACGTCATCGAGTACACGAACGGGAATGGTGGCATATGATAAAGGTCGATTAGAAAATGAGAAAAAAGCAGGGCTGCCAACCGGCAGCCTGGCAAGTTCGCAGGCAGCCGGCGTCAAAGTGGGGTAAAAAATAGTAATTTTTACGTCATCGAGTACACGAATGAAACTAATGAATAACTATAGTCCAGATCATTCCGTTTAAGAATTTCTTGGTCTGCCGACCAGCAGCCTGGCAAATTTTTGTGTACGATTTTTTAAAGTTTTTTTTTTTTTTTTTTAATTTTTCGTTTATCTTTATTATTATTTTTATTTCATTATATTTTTAAAAACTTTGAATGCCATATTTTAAAAATATGAACGATAATGATAAAAAAAAATAATTTGAGAGTTCCGAGTGTACCCATCCGTCAGGTGAGCCGTTCGACGCCAAACCACTAACGAAACCTGCCGCGGTGCCCCTCACCGCTGTCGCGTGTCAATATTATTGTACAAATTTATAATATCAATAGTTCTTTTAAAATTGCCTAATAGTCCATAGTAGTTGGAAGTTCGAAAAACCAACGCACCATCGCTGTAAGAGCTGCGTTCGTCCGTAAAACGACGGAAATTTCTGAAACCCCGTTCGTTTCATATCGGTTTCGCTTGCCCTGCTGCACCGATTACATCGAATACAAGATCGAAACTAATGAAAAACTGTAGTCTAGATTATCTCATTCATGACTTCTTTGGTCTGCCACCAGGAGCCAGGCAGTTTTTTGTGTACGATTTTTTAAAGTTTTAATTTTTTTTTTTTAATTCTTAAATAAATTTTTTCAATATCTTTATTATTATTTTTATTTCAATATGGTTTTAAAAACTAAGAATGCCCGATATTAAATAAAATAAGTGGTTATGATAAAAAAATAAATTTTGAGTGTTCCGAGTGTAATCGATGCAGCAGGGCAAGCGAAACCGATTTGAAGCGCACTGGGTTTTGAAATTTTCGTCGTTTTTCAGACGAACACAGCTCTTACGGCGACGGTGTGATGGTTGTTCAAACTTCCAACCACTATGTTCTATTAGGTAATTTTGAAAAGACTATTATTATTATAATTTTGAATAATAATATGGGCATGCGATGGCGGTGAAAATCTCCGCGGCCAGTTTCCAGTAAGTTGTTTCGCGTCGAAAGGCGCTCCCGTCCGATGGGTACACTCGGAACACTCAAAATGTATTTTTTTTATCATTACCACTTCTTTTTTTTAAATCTGGCGTTCTAAGTTTTTAAAACCATGTTAAAATAAAAATAATAATAAAGATATTGAAAATAATAACAAAAAAAAAAAACTTACTCATTTGGCATAATTAAATGGTCTAATACAGATTTAGATAGCTTAGAACGTTTGATTAGAACTACATTAACTAAATTTCATTGCCATCATCCAAATTCAGCTGTAGAACGAATTAATTTACCCAGAAATTTAGGAGGTAGAGGTATAGTCAAAATAACATCTTTAAAACATAATCAGGTAGAAATGCTAAGAAATTTTTTCCATAGGAAAGCTGATAGTTCATAAATGCACAAAATAATATGCAAGGCAGATAGAAATATTTCACCATTAAATTTATACGACGAGAATGCCAGCATTCTTATAAATACCAACCAGGAATTATTAGATTCCTGGTAAAATAAAATTCTTCACGCAAAACACTTCAATTATCTCAACCAAACATATGTTGACAAATTTTCGTCAAACAAATGGTTGAGTATTGGAGAGTTGAGCGCAGAAATAGAAGGCTTTATGCTTGCCATACAAAATAGAGTCATTAATACTAAAAATTATAGGAAGCATATCATCAAAGAAGCAAATCAAATTGATGATTTATGTAGAAAATGTTTGGCTTTTCCGGAAACTATAGAACATATTATATCGGGATGTTCTGTATTAGCGCCGTCCGAGTATACATTTAGGCACAATCAAGTTTTAAAAATAATTCACTAAAGTTTGGTAATTAAACATAACTTGATTGACTGCCGTAATGTACCATATTATGAATATGAACCAAATTCATTTTTAGAAAATGAATTTTATAAAATTTATTATGATAAAACTATTCTGACAGACAGAACAATTAGTCATAATAGACCCGATATAGTTTTACATGACAAAATTAAGAAAATAACTTATATCATTGATGTCGCTATTCCAAATTCTTGTAATATTCAGAAAACTATTTCTGAAAAAATAAGAAAATATACAGATTTAGGAAATGAAATTAAAAGAATTTGGCATTCTCAGACTATAAAAATATTACCATTTGTTATTTCGGCTACTGGCATTATACCTAGCTCTCTCATTCAAAATTTAGGCGTATTAGATTTGTCAAAAAATTTGTACATAAAAATGCAAAAGTCGGTCATTTTAAATACATGTAGGATTACGAAAGATTTTTTAAATATTTATATTGAGGGATCAGTAGGATTTATCGGACCAGTTAGGATTTCATCAGAGCCGAACCCTCTGATATGAAAATATCTGGAGTCGGTGAAATATTTTCCCATTATGTTTCTGGTGGATTTACGTATTGTTCTTGTATTGTTTTATTCTTATATAGTGCACTTACATTGCGTTCATTTACTAGATATTCATTTGTGGAAAAGTGTGTGGAAGGGTTTAGTCTTTCATTTGGGAAAGATTCAACCCGGACATAAAATCTGGAGCACCGTAAAATCGTACATAAAAAACTACCACGCTGCTGTCTAGCAGACCAAAGAAATCATGAAGGAGATGATCTAGACTACAGTTTTTCGTTAGTTTTGATCTTATACTCGTGTAATCGATGTAGCAGGTTAAGCGAAACCGATATGAAACGGACGGGGCCCGGAAATTTCCGTCGTTTTCCGGACGAACGCAGCACTTACGGTGACGGTGCAGTGGTTATTTAAACTTCCAACCATTATGAACTATTAGGTAATCTTAAAAAGACTATAATTATTATGTGCTGCGTTCGTCTGGAAAACGACGGAAATTTCCGGGCCCTGTCCGTTTCATATCGGTTTCGCTTGCCATGCTACATCGATTACTCGAGTACAAGATCAAAACTAACGAAAAACTGGAGTCTAGATCATCCCATTCATGACTTCTTTGGTCTGCCAACAAGCAGCCTGGCAGTTTTTTGTGTACAATTTTTTGAAGTTATAATTTTTTTTTTAATTTTTAAAAAATTATATTAAATAACTTTATTACTTTTTGATTTCAATATGGTTTTGAATACTTAGTACGCCAGATTTTAAATAAAATAAGTGGCAATGATAAAAAAATTAATTTTGAGTGTTTCGAGTGTACCCATCGGACGGGAGCGCCTTTCGACGCGAAACAACTTACTGGAAACTGGCCGCGGAGCTTTTCACCGCCATCGCATGCCCATATTATTATACAAATTTATAATAATAATAGTCTTTTTAAAATTAACTAATAGAACATAGTGGTTGGAAGTTTGAACAACCATCACACCGTCGCCGTAAGAGCTGTGTTCGTCTGAAAAACGGCGCACCGGCAGCCCAGCTTTTTTAAGGTTTTCTAAGTGTCCATTATCACTACAAAGTAGTTTAATCCGTGTACTCGATGACGTAGGGTTTACCTACCTCGTCTCCTAGTCTATTCCGAGAATCAACAGTTTCTGTCGTACCAAACGAATATAGTGTTTTTATGTGATGGTGTTTTATTCATTTTTAAATGACGATTTATAAATTCTGCGTACCTACCTATACATAGTAAAACTTATATATTCAGAATGTTGATCTACATGAAGCCATTATATTTTTCACTGGAACTCCTTATTTCAATTCATAGAGCAGGGGTAGGTACAAGTTTATCAGAAAATTAACATATTTGTCATAATTCATAATATTACCTATACTCACCTATAATAATAATTGATCTACCACATAATAATTTAAAGCTAAGGGTAAAACCACTGAATAGGTAGGTAATAAACAAATAAATTCAAGTTAAAACCAATATCGCCTCCATAAAAGACTTAGAAACAAGATGCCCGTGTAGTAAATAAAATTCCATAAGTAGTAAATGTTTATTATTATTAATTTATTCAATTATTATCACCAATAACATCACCTATTCTATCTTCATAATATTAGCTTTCAAACTACACGAGCTTGGTAATAAAATGTTGGAAGTTTCCATATATTCTATAGGTACTATAAAATTATAATTCATAAAAACAACATCGGTATTAGGCTAGACAATCTAGAAGCACTTGAACTAAGGAAAGCCATAAACACTAACAGTAAGGTAGTTAATAACCAACTAAATTTAAATAAAAGTCCCATACTAAGATTGTTCCCTATTGACAAAGAACACGCCCGTTCCCTTCCCAATTCTCCATCTACACCTATACCTACTTCCTCCGTTACTTGAGGAGTCCAGCCCATTTGGTTAAATCATGTTTTAGCTATAACACACATGTAAATTAATTTTAGTAGAGATTGTAGGTACTGCCCTGAAGAAGCTACGGTTGTAGCGAAACCCGGTCGGCATAAAGTATATAAAAAATAAAAGTGGTGTTTACAAAGTTATTGTTTTATTTTAAATTATTAAATTATCGATCGTCCAGTTGATTAGACAGACATCTCCGAAGCAGTGAAATGTTAAAATATAGGTACATCAATATGGTACAATACTCATATTATCTACTCATAAACACCACCAAATCAATTATAATGCACAAAAACTTGTAGTGAATTAAACAAAATGATGATGAGTTCTGGGTCACTAGGATATTTCAAAATGTCATTCTAATGTACCGGACCGTTATGCCTACTGGTGTTATTTTATAAGCATACAACTGGAAAAAGAAAATTAAACATTGGGAATTTCTTATTCATTCTTTTTTTATACATAAAACGACAAATAAAAATGAGTGGACGATAACGTTTATAATACATTTGCCTAATAAAATATATGCATGTGTTTTTATTTTTTTCGTTATCAGTAAATTTAGACGAGCCATTTTTAAAACTTTTTCATTTATACGCCTTATCTTATTTACGCCTATCTTATTTACGCCTATTTAGGCTTTTACATGTACACATATAACAATATTTACAAAATTATACTCATAAATAGTGCAGGAAACGACTGTTTAAAACACTTGCACAAAAATAAAATATGAAGAAAAAATAATATTGAATCGTAATAAAAATAATCCACACAGTATGAAGGTACAAAATATAAAAAAAATCTAAAATAGTTTTTTCTCTTTCAGCCGACAAAATACTGTTAATGTGTTAGTCAATTTAAATAGTTATAATAATAATATGTATCTTTATTGAACAAAAATTTTAAGATTTATAACTAATAAAAAAAGTACATCTTACAGTAGTTTAAAAGCTTTATCAAAATATTCCCCTACTTGATGAAAAAAACTTCAATAAGGTATTTTTTTTTTTATTTATTTTTTTTTTTTTTTTATTTATTTTTTTTTTTTAATCCTTTATTCCAGATCTCGGGGAAGGTGGTGCAGTCCCATGAGTAAAAATATTAAAAAAATAAATAAATATTAAATATTAAATATTAAAATTGACATACTAAATAGTACCTACTAAATATATCAACAACATCGGAGTATTTGTTTCCTAGCTGTTGAATCCTTCGCATAGGAGTGTAATATTGGGATATTGATGTGGAATTGTTACAATTATATGGTAGGTACTGTCTTGTAACTGACCTGCTTGGAGTATGAAAAGAGATTACATATTATAATAAATCAGGGGTATCAAACATTGCTGACAAACTGCTCTGGCAGTTTAGCGGGTGCTTAAAATGAAGAATAAAAAATAAAAAAATAAAAATAAAAAAAATTAATTAAAAAATATATTAACATTTCTTTGAATATAATAGTTAATTTATTTACAACAAAATTGTGTTAACAACGCAAATCGGTCATTTGTAATTTTGCATTTACGCCCATTAAAATGCTTTTGTAATATTTTTTATTGTATTTTATAGTTCACTATACTTTTATAGTAAATAAAATTGTATTCATGAATAGTTATCATCAACTCATAAATAATTGCCAAAATTACCTCTAAAATCATACAAATGGATATTACCTGTATTTTGTAATTAAAAACCCAAATAAATAAAGAAGCAAAAAAAAAAAAACTATTTTATATAAACAGGTTAAATCGGAAATGATTCTACGATCGGATAATTTTATTATTTATTGATCAAAGTACATTCACTAGGAATGCCCATTTTAAAATTTACATATCTTAAAAATTTATTTTGGAATCTTTCAATCGCATGCGAATGAACCTCACAATTTGGGGACCAAACCATGGAATTGTATTCTTTATACCAGGGTTTCCCAAACTGTGTTGCGCGGAACCTGTACAGGGAAGAATTTAATTTAATACAATATACACATTATTATTTATACAGATATTTCACAATAGTTCTAAAGTAGGTACTAGACCCTTCCAGGGAGAGAGACTAAGCTTTATGGAAGTGGAAAGGGCCGTTTATGGTGTTATCGCAGTAAACCTTCATTTTACATACCTACTAATAAAAATCACCGAAATTTATTACTGTGGTGTATAAAACCTTGATCAGAGTCAATAATATGAACATCTGTACGATGTGGAAACATTTACAACGGGATAACTGATTTGCACGTGTGTCACAAAATCGACTATACCTGAAAGTAAAATGTAAACATCTATCAGTCTTAGTACATACATCCTTGATAGCAATTAGTCGAACTATAAACGCGCAATGGTGTTAGTGAAAAAATCGTGTGAAATTATTTAATAATCTTTGTCAATTAAATATCGAACGTCTAAAGGAGAACACAAACTTCATTTATGTACGTGTATTTGGAAATCAAAGGTGAGTAATACAAGCCAGAATCATAAATTTGTAAATATACTTTTTTTTAAATAATTTTTACAACATGGAACGATTTTAGTTTTTTTGGACATTTTTGATACTTTTTTACAGAATTTCCTAAAATTGGGAACCAATCTGTCAAATTTACAATGGATTGTAGTTTTTACGCGTTTTTATTCTACACGTCATTTCCTGGAACCAATGTATTGCGTTAAAACGGGATTGTGAGTATTCTTTTCGAAAATATAAATGAACTAAATTTGCATAAAAATGTAAAGATTTTCTTGTACATTAATTTAGTAATGTCGAAAATTTGTTTTGTTGCAGAATTTAAAGCAGGAACTTCAACAAAAGGAAGGCTTACTTCTACTGATGCGTTTATCATTGAAAATAAAATCTAAAAACTTCGGTTTGTTCAAAATCTAATATTAAAGAACAAGTGTCATCTACGAATAGATTTTTTTATTGTTTTCCTGCCTTAAATGAATGTTTGAAAGAATTAAATTTTAAAGTAGATGAAGAGGTTTCCAAAGAATTTTTAGAACACCAACATAACTTGAGAACAACTCTTATGCAATCTTTTCCGAAAACTAGTAAGGACGATACCTGGGTTCGGAATTCGGTACCCCAATTTATCAAAACAAGCTATTATTGTTTAACTTCCGTTTTCTACGACCTATTTATGTGAAGCGGGATTTTCTAATAATTATGCTGCAACGAAGTCAAAGTGCAGGAACATGCTCGACGCCACACTAGATACTCGTATAAGAATTCAACTTACCAATATTGTACCTGATATCAAAAAGATATACAATTTAAGGACTCAAAATCAGAAAATTCATTAATTAGGTGTTTTATTTATTAAGTTTTTTGTTGTTGTTTATATTCCATTTTTTGGTGTTTATCTTTATATTATATTTGGTGGTGCTCACGTAATTAATGTATGCCCCCTTATCCATACTGATATTTGCTATCCTTTTGATAAAAAAGAAAACTTTCAAATTTGGTTAAGTATTCGGGCCTCAAATCCAAAATTAAGATTTGTAAAAAATACAAAAGTGTCTTCGAATTATCTCTTTTCAGAAAGTGCCACAAACATCTGATAGACTAGGAGACGAGATAGGTAAACCCTACGTCATCGAGTACACGAATGAAACTACTTTGTAGTTTTAATGGACATTTAGAAAACCTTAAAAAAGCCGGTCTGCCGGTGCGCCTCTTGCCAGGAGCCGCGCAGTCATGGAAATAGTCAGCAATTTTTTCGAAAAAATTACGTCATCGGGTACACGAACGGGAATGGTTTCATATGATAAAGGTCGATTAGAAAATTAGAAAAAAGCAGGTCCCGGCAGCCTGGCAAGTTCGCAGGCAGCCGGCGTCAAAGTGGGGTAAAAAATAGTAAATTTTACATCATCGAGTACACAAATGAAACCAATGAATAACTATAGTCCAGATCATTCCATTTAAGAATTTCTTGGTCTGCCGACCAGCAGCCTGCCAAATTTTTGTGTACGATTTATTAATTATTATTTTTTTTAATTTTTCGTTTATCTTTATTATTTTTTTTTATTTCATTATAGTTTTAAAAACTTAAATTGCCATATTTAAAAAAAATAAGCGATACCTACTGATAAAAAAATAATTGAGAGTTCCGAGTGTGGATCCATCGGGCGAGCCGTTCGACGCCAAACCACTTACGAAACCTGCCGCTGTGCCCCTCACCGCTGTCGCGTGTCAACATTGTTGTACAAATTTATAATAATAATAGTCCTTTTAAGATTGCCTAATAGTTCATAATAGTTGGAAGTTCGGAATACCAACGCACCGTCGCTGTAAGAGCTGTGTTCGTCCGTAAAACGACGGAAATACCGAAACCCCGTCCGTTTCATATCGGTTTCGCTTGCCCTGCTGCACCGATTACATCGAAACTAGCGAAAAACTGTAGTCTAGATTATCTCATTCATGACTTCTTTAGTATGCTGACCAGCAGCCTGGCAGTTTTTTGTGTTCTTTAAAGTTTTTTTAATTTAAAAAAAATATATTTTCAATATCTTTATTATTATTTTTATTTCATTATGGTTTTAAAAATTTATAATGCCAGATTTTAATTAAAATAAGTGTTAACGATAAACAAATTTATAACAATAATAGTATTTTTAAAATTACCTAATAGTCCATAGTGGTTGGAAGTTCTAACTACCAAACAACTACCGCACCGTCACCGTAAGAGCAGCGTTCGTTCGGAAAACGATGGAAATTTCCGAGCCCCGTCCGTTTCACGCGAAGAAGGAATAGGTATAATATCCGTACTAAACTGCAACAGAGCACTCCAGCGGTCAGAACGGTCTTTATCATTCATTTTGAGATTATTTTGTTTTCAAAAAGTTTCGTTAAAATCCGAAAGATGCCACTAGAAAAATAAATATTATTTATTTTATTATTCAACATGTCGCATCTGGTAGCATCAAATAATTCGGGCGACTAGCCGGCCAAGGGTACTATGCACGTGTCAATACAGTAAAGTTTTGAGAAAAAACTACCTGAAGTCATTATGGCAACGTCGCGTCGCACGTCAGCTGTAGCTAGTGACATTTCTGACGCTTGGCCAATTTATCGTCACCCAAAATCTCAAGATCACATGGATCACAGAATGATTTGTGCTTGTTCCTTTTTTTGCATTAGCTCGATACAGGAGGCCTCAGGAAAAAAATGCTCTTTTTTTTTTATATGTATACCGCGCAAGAGTCCCAACTGCTCCCGCCTGAAGCCAGCGAGGCTATGGCATCCCCAATTGGGGTATGTTGTGAGGCTGAGGGTAGTGGGGAGAGGAAGGAGATAGGGAAGAGGAAGGTGGGGAAGTACCTGGCTATTCAGATCTGGTCACCAAACACGGCTAATGCCATTTCAAGCAACGTTTCAATTCTGAAAGGTGGTCTTACACCAGGGCGATACGGAGAGTAGGTATCTTCCACTCTGGAACGTGCCACAAATATACTATATATTATTTTAAATGAATAAATTGTGAAATAACACAAATTAAACAATTAAAATTTATTTGCCACGCTGGGATTCGATCCGATTTGTGCGAATCAAGTCTATCTACGTCATCTTGAGGGTGACGTGAATAGGGTATTTTTAGGGAAAGGAAGGAGGGGACGTTCTGGGTGGATTAGGAGTGACGAACGTGCGAATCCATCCCTTTCACTGCGGTGCAAGGCGACGGGTCAAAAGGTCTCCCTCAACCTGTCTCTCCCAATCCGGCCCGCCATGCAGTGGGTGGGCTAAAACCTCCGCCGCCAAGACTTAAATAAACCTCACCCCAAGAACCCGTGCACTCCTGCTCACCAAACCTAGCAAACCTTTGTTGTTGGTTATCCAATAAATTTGGGAGGCGGGTGTGGCTGCCGCGCCCCGGGAACCATTTATTGGATAACCAACACCTCTGCCATAAGTCACCCCAAGTGTTACGCTACGTTTGGTGACTCAGCAGGGGTGCCCGGGTTCATGGGGTGCGGTTTGTCGGGTGTTGGTGAAGGATGTGTCTGCTCACCTATTGCACGGCAGGCCGGATCGGGAGAGAATGATTGAGGGAGGTCTTTTATCCTCTCGAGTCAGAATCTCTCGGAACATCGCCGTGCACCGCAGTAGGATACGTTCATCACTCCTGGACACACTGCCCCCAGATTCCTACCCACCCCACGTACCTTTTTCCTTCCCAGAACCTCCTCTCCTTCCTTTCCTGTATAGAGTACCGGGCTATTCAGATCTGGTCAAATACGGCTGAAGCAATTTCAAGTAAAATTTAACTATTTCTCAAAGGAATGTATTTAAAAAAATAATCGGAACGTAGCCATCTATTTTAGTTTTTAAATTGAAAAAAAAAATACAACAAAAACTTGGTTTGACCAAGGCTCGAACCTTACCTCCCAGTGACCGAAATCAAACGCTTTACCACTAAGCTATCTCGCAAGTCGGAGAGTCTGACATTATTTATAATATAAGACTAAACTCATGGACAGAAGTGAGGGCGATGATTTTATTAATTGGCAACAGTGTATTGTATCGCTTTCCGTATCCTGTTGCCAAAAAATAAAAGCTTTTGGTTCAAGTTTGGGCCACGGGCATGATAAAGCGCCATGTTACGGTAATGTAATTCATTATTTTAAAAGTCCCGAAAACCTCTTTTAATACAAAATTTAAAAATATGAAAATTATTTTTAAAAATGGAGAAAGATTTTAACATGTTGTTGTCGTTTCGTTTTTTCTAATAAACTTAACCTAAGTTTTGTAATTTGAATTTAAAAAAACATTGAATTTAGGGTTTATGAAAAAAGTTAACCAAAACCCTATTTTTGATTTTTTTTTAAATTTACGTATGTCGGTTTAAAGAAAAACCTCCAGAGTATTTTTAAGGGTCTTTATAATTTGAAAATATTTTGTAAAACATATGTAAGGGTGGTCAGAAAAGGGTCCGATTTCTGATTTATTTTTGATAAATGCTAACCCCCTGTAAATTTAAAAAATAGGAAATATTTTTTTTCCCCACTAAAAACATTATTTTTATCGTATTGCGAAATAAAATTTTCGTTATTTCGAAATAATTTATGATTACATTCCACCTTCATATCGGTTTCGCTTGCACTGCTGCATCGATTACATCGAAAACAAGATCAAAACTAACGAAAAACTGTAGTCTAGATCATCCTATTCATGACTTCATTGGTGTGCCGACCAGCAGCCTGGCAGTTTTTTGTTTGAGCACCGTTTGACTAAAGTAAAAAATATGTCGCATGTAAATCAATTAAAAAAGTCAGCATTGTTCTTTTTTAAACTTGCTCTCATTTTCCTATGGGGGAATCCATTAAATACGTGAGAAATTTTTCTTCTAATCTAGACCCCCCCCCCCCTCCCCCTCGGTGAGATAAATTTGGGCCAATTCGAATATTTTTTTAAGTAACGTGAGATTTTGCATGTGTATACTTTTACATGATAATTGTAGGCAACTGATAAGCACAGTCACAGCTGTTCGACGTCTGCCATTTTGGAGTTCGGTGTTGGAGTTGGAAGGTTGGTCTCAAAAACCGAGAACCAAGTTCGAAGTTAGAATGTTGGCTTTGGTGTGATGGTAATATTAAACGATCGCAGCGCCATCAATTTGTGTCTATTTTTATAACTATTAGGTATAATGTCATGCGGTATCCACATTACAAAATAATAGATACCTATGTATTATGTACCAATGACAATCGCAAGGATAGATAAAAGACAAATCATAATCTGCCTTTTTAGAATAGTTAATTCCGACACCGCTATCGTGTTATCTGATTATCATTCAAGGGATAACAATAAATACCGACACATTATTATGGGGCTTGCGGTTTTATTGCAGATTTATTGCTTGAAGTATTCCGATGTGATTTAGCCGTCAACAATATCAATGAATTAAACAAATCACATTTTTCATGGTACCTACCTGTCTAATCTTTACATTACGTATTCTTAAAAGCATTTACTTTGTGGCTTGCTGTAATTACATTGTAGACACATAAATTTGTCCTCTTTTTTATTCGAACACTAGCTGAAGTTTCCAACGTTGCCCGATCTTTACAGGGTTTTTAGAAATTTAATGTAGACAGTAACTTTACTCTTTTTTTTATGGTCAAGTGTGCAAAATCTCGGAATAAAACTGTAGATTTGTGTAGAAATCAAATCAACGCCACCCGCCACAGGTAAGAGATAATATATAAATATATATAGTCAGATAGACAGATCACGGATACCTACTATATAAATAGATATAATGTATGTAGATGTTTATAGTATTTTTTTTCATTTTTGATAACATTTCTAGTGATGTGATTATGATCTTTACCGGCAAACTGTGTCGTTTCATGTAAAAATGATTTTTAAAAATCACAAGGATTCATTTTTTTTTTCAAATCGCGGTCGGAAACTGTGGTTATTTTAGAAGTACACATTTTAATTTTTATGTGATTAACTTTCAGATTTGAATATAATGCTTGGTGTTTTCTCTTTATAACACCGTTTAGATCATATTTCTGACCATGATAGTAAGGGAGACTTAACGATTTTAATGAAACCTGTATTTTAGTTAGTGAGGGATTAAATGAAACTCCCCTGCAGTTGCCGCGCCGTGGGCATTAGGTATATGTTAGTACAAATGCAATTAAAAATATTACTTAGTAGGAAAATCTCAGGTAAATGAGTTTATTTGGGTAGGTATTCTAAAAAGATATAAATATTGCATATTTTCAAGAGTTTAGAAAATCGCATCCGTATATTATAAATATTTATTTATTTATTTATTTAAACGCCATAAATTTGGCTTTTACATTCAAGTGATACATGATACAATGGTTCACAGGAGGATATCAGTATGTTAAAAATAACAGAAATAAAAGAGTTAAGCAATATTTAAATAATATGCGAGGTTTATAAAAGACCTAACATAAAAAAAATGTGAAGTATGTATGATAAAAGCTAGTATATACATAGGTATATGAAACAAGTATTTGTTACAACCAAACAAATAATGTGGGCATTAACATTAAATTTGCGCACAATAAAAATACGTAAAATAAAGGTGGCTTGTTGGTAAGTAGAATCGAGCAAAGTCTGGTATATCATACATTCACACATTCGCATTTATTTTCAAATCTAGGAGTTGATTATAAATAGAATAATTTTGTAGAGAGTTTAATGTTACCTTAAAAATTAACTTTGCTTTAAATGACTGGGCAGGTATAGATAGCAAATTAGCTCTTTGGTTTCAGGGCTGTCAGTTGGAGATTTGATAATAGTTATGGATTAAAAATAATAAATTTTATTAAAATAGTGCACTTATTAGCTATGACACTTGTGTCTGATGGTTAAGAGTAGTTCTGAATCTCTAGTAAAATATGATAAAGAAGCCTTACATATAAATATTACCATGCCTATCATTGATTATTATGATTGAGGTATGTTATTATAGCCTTCTTATAACTATATTCCGTGCAGCTGAACATATCTACTACTTCTGAGAAAGCATTCCCAACTGCATGCAATCTAGGTATAAGCGAATATCTAAATGACTCAGTCCTGATATTGTTGTTGCAATTAAAAAGGATTTTGGATCGAGTAGTTCTTGTAGGTATATGGAAGGTGATTAGACTTAATAAATCAGGGCTGTCTATAATACCATTAACAATTTTAAAAATAAAAGTCAAGTCAGAAACAAGTCTTCTATCTGAGAGTTTTATTAAGTTTAATTTGTTCATCAAGTGATTGTAATTTATTGATTCAATTGGTAGACCGAGTTTATAGTTAATGAATCTTAGGAATTTATGCTGAATTTTTTCAATGGAATCGGAGTGGATTTTGAAGTGAGGGGACCAAATAGAAGAATTATATTCAACTTGACTTCGAACTAGAGAGGAATACAAGATTTTTAATGTTGCAATATTTTGAAAGTCTTTGCCATTACGAAGAATGAAGCCTAGCATTTTTAATCCTTTATTGGTTACTGTATTTATATGTGTAAGAAAGTTAAATTTGAAATCGAAAGTAATGCCAAGATCATTAATTTCACTGACAGAAGTGAGGGAAACATTGTTAATTTTATATTGATAGTTAAGGGATTGATTTGTTCTGAAAAATCTTATTATCTGGCATTCACTAATATTTAGATAAAGTTTGTTAGTTTCGCACCAATCTTGTAGTTTATTTAAATTTGTTTGAATATGAATACAGTCATTTATTGTTTTTATACGTTTAAATAGTTTTAGGTCATCGGCGAAAAGCAACACTTCAACATTATTATCAAAAACAGTGACAATATCATTTATAAAAAGTAAGAACAGTATTGGGCCTAAATGTGACCCTTGAGGTACTCCGCTTGTAGCCATGAATTTGTGTGATAGTTTAGAATTATTTTTTACTTGGAGAATTCTATTAGTTAAGTAGCTCTTTATCCATTCCAATAGTTTACCCTCTATTCCCATTTTGCTTAGTTTATTGAGAAGAATTTCATGGTTGACTTTGTCGAAGGCTTTTATAAAGTCTGTATATATTGAATCAACTTGGTTTCTATTTTCAAGTGAGCATGCTATAAATTGTTCATACAAGGAAAGATTTGTTAGGGTGGATCTTCCCGACATAAAGCCATGTTGATTAGGTACTATGATGTTATTAATATGTGTGGAGATTTGGTCAAGGATAAGTTTTTCAAACAATTTGGGGATAGTTGAGAGCATGCAAATGGGTCGGTAATTAGTGACATCATTAATATCTCCCTTTTTAAATACAGGTGTTAGATAACAGTTTTTCCATAAATCAGGGAAGCAACCAGAATTTAGTGATTGGTTAAATATTTGACATAGTGGCTTGGCTAGTATCGATACACAGTTAATAAGAAAGGCAGGACTAACTTTGTCAGGACCCGCTTTTTTCTTTATGTCGAGTGACTTTATTTTACGTATAACATCCGGAATATTTATATGTAAAGCGGGAATGTGGACCGATTCCTTTGGATGAAAGGGTGGAAGTTGAACATTTGGATTATCCTTATCATAAACATTTTTGAAGAAGTCAGCAAAGAAATTAACGATATCATTAGTATCACTACTGCTTTTCCCTTCGAAATGCATGTAAGTAGGTAGGCTAGGTTTATTTTTTCTTAGTGAGTTGATGTGTGTAAAAAAGTTTTTAGTGTCCGAAGAAATAGACTTTTCTGTGTTGAGTATGTATGTTTGATATAATTTTTTGGTCAGTATTTTGCATTCAATTCTATATTTATGA
This sequence comes from Limnephilus lunatus, assembly GCA_917563855.2. Classification (NCBI taxonomy): domain Eukaryota; kingdom Metazoa; phylum Arthropoda; class Insecta; order Trichoptera; family Limnephilidae; genus Limnephilus; species Limnephilus lunatus. Next base: position 26,574,744 of record OU830596.1, read on the forward strand.
AATATTTTGTAGTCTGAGATGGAGTTGCTCTCTTATAAATATTATGAAGGTACCAACCTATATCGTTTTCGTAGAGTGTATTTTAATTATATAAACCCTAACTTTCTTTTTGAACAGCTAAATTATTATTATTAGGGATATGACCTTGATAAAATATACATCTAACTTCGAACCGGAGCCAACCCTCCAACTCCGAACGCCAAAATGACGGACGCCGAAAAGCTGCAGTTGCGCTGTATGTTACAGTTGCCTACAATTATGCAGGTGATGCTTCGGTTTCCATAATATTTAAATTCGTAGACTTAAAATAATAATAATTTCAAACAATTTTTATACCACTCTTCCGTAATAATATTGCGCAGAGTGATGTCAGTGATGTGTGGACGCAGGGGCGTAGCTACCGCCGTATCAGCCGTATCAATGATACGGGGCCCCCGGGCTACAGGGGCCCCTAACGTGTGTAAGCAAAAATTAGTAAAATGTTATCCACAATGTCACTTAATCTCGTTCTTCCCGGGAAAAAAACATATAAAAAAACTGTCATACGTGCCTATAGACTATTTCACTTCAGAAATAACAAAAATCAAAAAAAGCAATCTCCTTTTTTCCCGGGTTAAGCGTGCGCCCAAAAGTTGGCAACATCCTACATCGATTTTTGCGGGATTCCCCGTTTATAATGACAAACCACGGAGAGTAATATTTACGTACAATGATAAACCACGGAGAGCAATATTTACGCTTTTTATTTCATCCCGGTTCAAACGTTATTTATTACATTGTAATACAATACAATCTTGTTCTTCTGATTATTTATTGATTAACTAGTTTGATTTGTGAAAAGAATGAGTGAAACGAAAAGAGATTATCCCAGTGGAGCTATGAAAAGAAAAAGTAAGCAGAAAAGGAAGGAGGTTATAAAAAAATGAGAAACTCCTATCTTCTTCAAATGAAGTGATAAAAAACGCTACCGGAAAACTGTCGGCTAAATACAGTAAAGACATCTCCTTATGAAAAATTAATTGCTCGGAAAACCTGCTTAAAATCTGAAATTAAAAAAAATCATTCCATTAAGCAACTCATGGAATTAATGCTGATAAAATTTAATAGCCTTGCATCCAGTTTTCCGGAGGTAATAACAGCATGCTTTCTATTCTTGACCCTTACCGTTACAACCGCAACAGCTGAAAGAAGTTTTTCAAAATTAAAACTGATAAAAAATTACCTAAGGATTTCGATGGGACAGGAACGGCAGACTTGTCACTATTGTCTATAGAGGCAGAAATTTTAGAAAAACTGAATTCGTCTTCAGCTATAGATGATTAATAAATCAATTTGCCGAAAAAAGGCAAGAAAAGTGTAAACTTAATTTGAATTGTTTGGCTAGTTTTCTAGGAGGAAGTGATAACTTATAATCAATAAATATTTATTTAAATTTAATGCAAGAATTTTTGTTTCTTTTGTGAGAAATCTTTACCCTTCATTTGGGCCCCCCAACTAATTTTGATACGGGGCCCCTCCAAGGCACGCTACACCACTGTGTGGACGCCTGGTTTGTGCATGTTGGACAAACTTCTTTGATTCGGACGCGGTTTACCGCCTCGGAGGCGATCCCATGCGAACTCGAACTCCAACCTTCCAACTCGAACTTCCAACGCACGAACTACCCCTTCACACATATCGTCCGAACGTTTGAAGTTGGAAGTTGGCATCGTTGTGGTAGTAGCATATGATATTTTTCTAGAAAGTGATCGGCGACCATGTTAGTTAATCTGTGTTTAAGCTTTTATATCCGCGGGTTTCCGACGGTTATTAAAACAAAATAATTCTCGAAAACCTGCTTTGGGATATACAAGGTGTAGCAGCAAGTACCCGAAGGATTTTAACCAGCGATTCCCGAGTTTATTTGGAAAATGTACCTAGATGCCATTTTACTTTCCGAGTATAAATATATATATTTATACGTAAAGTTCTTTAGCACCGTTGTGATTTAAAACTTGATGAAACGAAAAATAGCGACACTAAGAAGAAACAAACACATACATCATCAATAGCAGTGGTCCCCAACCTTTTGATCGCTGCGGACCAGTCAACGTTTGATAATTTTACCACGGCCCACTCTTGGGGGGGGGGGCGTTTATTGTTTATATTTTCGATTGTTTTGTTATTATGTCACCTTAAATGTATAACTAGTACACATCGCCTCAGAAATGTAAATGTCTCATAAAATATAGTAAATACAGGATTCAGATTTGGTTAATCCTTCATTACACATTCATACGAATTTATTATTTACAATAGAAGTATTTTGTTGAAAAAAGGGAAGATATTGTGTGACAAGGGGTATGGGGGGGTCATCAGCTTTGTGACGTCACATGCACAAAACGACTGCGACACATGCGACTGCCAGAAAAATATTTTTCGTATCCCATTACGCCCCCTCCGTCATGGTATCCCGTTACGCTCCCTCCGTTGTGTCTAATGTAACCGTGACAATATTAAATGTTGTCGAAAAACTTAAACTATTTACCTTCTCAAAAGTTATTCCAAAAAATTGAATAATTTTTGTGTTTGTTAACAAATAAGAATCTAATAAGATTCTCGGTAGATTCTCGTTGTTATGATGAGCTCTGAATAGTATTCCCTAAAAAAATTATCTAGAACTATCCCACTGATATTATAGAACTACCTATAAAATATATATTATTGTTAATTTTTTCATTTATTTATCTAAATGTATGTAAATTATTTAATGTGTATTGTATTAAGATTACCAGTAATGCACATTATTTAATAAAAATAATGAAATACTTGAGTTACCAGTGAAAAATCTTTTGCATATCATTACTGGTCACTCAGCTGATTAACCGCATCATCTCTTACCCCGCCCCTACTGTTCAACAGTTCAACACCTACTATTTTTTATGTTCTTGTAGAAAAAAAACATGAAAAATGTAACCGGAGACCAAAATTTCATTTACACGTCTCACTCCAAATAATGTCAGGAATCATTGGTTAAAGAAAGTCAAGTATGTCCCTTAACACCCTGTATAGAATAGAACGAAAGTTGCAGTAGACTACATTGGGTTTCCATTTCTATCTGGAAGTTCTGTGGCATAGAAAACTTGTTCTCACTGATGTGTTAGATTATATTAAATAGATCATAATGAACTTTCGGTTTCGGTTTCGGCCTAGTTTCGGCCAAAAAACTATCCAGCTATCCAGCCGAAACTACGGCCGAAACCGAAACTGAATTCGGGAGTGCCATTCAATATGACCAAAGTTTAGAAGAAATTATTTTGTTCTTAAGATGAAAGCTCTTCATTTAGTTTGAGAGAAGACGTTTCTTATTTTCATACATTAAGTATTATTTGCATAATTTTTTTTTGTTATTGTAGGTAGGTAGGTACTTTTTAATTTTAATTATGTTGTAGATCATTAAAAAGAGTGCCATACAATATGACCAAAGTTTAGTTCGTATTTTTTGTTTAGTGTACCTACGTAAACAAATTAGGTTTAAAAAAAGTAATTTTATTTTCTACCTTTTATTTTACGTTATTTGTTAATAATGTTCAAATAGGTAATACCTACTATTTCTTTTTTTAATATTATTTACGAAGCGATTTACGATTACGATTTCAAAAAGCGTAAATAATTTATTTGAAATAACAAGTGATAATTATGTTATGTTTATTTTTAGTTCAAATATCAGAGACTGAATGATTAATATACTCGTATGATTTGAAAATAAAGGCTGACTGATTAAGATTGACTTTTTTCCACAAAAACATGACCTTATATGGAAGTTTCGGTTTCGGCCGAACCGTTTCGGCCGTAAAAACTAGTTTCGGTCGGACACTAAATATAAGAGATCAGGTGGAACGCGCCATAAGTCGTTGCTAATATTGTAGTTAAAGGTGCGGTAAGTTGTTAATTATCATAATATAATATCTGTGATAATTTCTTAGTTCTTTGTGATTTTTGCCACAAAATCCGCGCTTTAAAATTTATCAACCTGACTTATCATTTGTAAATATTAATGATTGACTTGAAGATACGACATGGGTATGGGTAGGTAGTTTGTACCCATGTAAACATAGAGATCCTAGATGACATGAAGATAATTGACACAGAATATAAAAATAGAGGTCCTATTTTTTCCACAATAAAAAAATAACAAACAAGGTAAAAACCATAGAGATATACTATAGAGGCGCTATCCCGTACATGATTATCCGAGATTCGTGTTCAAATCATGCACGAACAGGCCTTCGGGAAAGTGAATTCTAACTGAAGCCACCGTCCTTTCCTTTTACTCAAGCCCATGGTTTCATCCTTTTCCATACTACTTTGATACGTCACACGTCAGCCACGGTCGCCGGTTGTTGTTTTTTTTGTACTACTAGAGAAATGGAGGCACTAACCTACGATTCCGTTGAACCAATTTATTCGCTAAATGTCTCATCTATGACGACCGGCGTAGCGCAGCGGTAAGACGCTTGACTCGCGCACCGAAGGTCGCCGGTTGTTGTTTTTTTTGTACTACTAGAGAAATGGAGGTACTAACCTACGATTCCGTTGAACCAATTTATTCGCTAAATGTCTCATCTATGACGACCGGCGTAGCGCAGCGGTAAGACGCTTGACTCGCGCACCGAAGGTCGCGGGATCGAATCCCGGCGTGGCAAATAAATTTAATTTGATTAATTTGTGTTATTTCACAGTTTATTCATTTAAAATAATAAATAGTATATTTGCGGCACGTTCCAGAGTGGAAGATACTCTCTGTATCGCCCTGGTGTAAGACCACCATTCAGAATTGAAACGTTGCTTGAAACGGTATTAGCCGTGTTTGGTGACCAGATCTGAATAGCCAGGTACTTCCCCACCTTCCTCTTCCCTATCTCCTTCCCCTCCCCACTACCCTCAGCCTAACAACATACCCCAATTGGGGATGCCATAGTCTCACTGGCTTCAGACGGGAGCAGTTGGGACTCTTGTGAGGTATTCATGTAAAAAAAAAAAAATCTATGTATATATATCAATGGTAAAAACTTACATATTTATACGGTTTAATCGACTCTTGTGAGGTATTCATGTAAAAAAAAAAAAATCTATGTATATATATCAATGGTAAAAACTTACATATTTATACGGTTTAATCCAGGATTGAATTTCCTTGTCTATTTTTTGCGAAGCAACCCGATTATCATCGGGAGAACTAAAGCATCTGGGTAGTAACTTCATTTTTAAGCTTTAGTAGAATCTAAAATAAGAGCAACATTAAAATGTACCAAAATGAAGTAAAAAAAAAACAAAATGGTCGATAACAACATTACAATCTAAATATTATCAATCGATCGTGATTAGGTAAGAACTTTTTTCTTATAAGATTACACAGATATAATTTTAATATAAAAATCTGACAAATACAAAACCAAACTCACAATTTATAACATAAAATCTCTCACGACTTCAAAAGATGCGAATGAATTAAAATTAATTGAAAAATAGGTTCACTTTTGTACGAACTGCAGCAAAGTCTTGTGTCGTTTGGCACTGCCATCAGTAATTTGTATTTTAGATAAAAGTTGAAATATCGCAATAAAAAATTGATAATTCTTAATCTTATAGATAAGCTTTCATGTTAGATATAGCCATGCTTTATATCTTCAAATGAACACATTATTGAATTCACTAGGTACCTACTAATGAATCACGTCAATAAAGAAGATATAATATAACCTGCATTTACAACACCCGCACATCATTCTTAGATTCCTAGAGAAAGCTCGAATAAAATCTACCTAAGCATAGGTACTATTTTTTGTAAGCTTAGGTCAGTGGCGTAGCTAGAGTGCGGGGAAGGCGATCCGCCCCGGGTGTCACCCGATCGGGGGGGACACCAGACCATGATGAGTATTGATGAGGGTGACACCCGACCGTGGAAAAAATGCATTGGTTCTCAAACTTGTACGGAGACCCAGAGAAACCCATACCACCCTATCCCATCCTGCCCCATCCTATCCCATTATGCCCCTACCCCCCCCTCCCGGTATGGTAAATGTAATCGTGACAATAGCTGTTTCAGGTTGTAGGTACTATGTGGAAGGGGGGTGATACTACGTCATCCGCCCCGGGTACCATCTATGCTAGCTATGCCACTGGCTTAGGTACTCACCTACTTTTATATTATCTCATATTTTTTTGGTTTGTTTGAACTTCTGTAAAATACAGTACCTACCTAATACCCCGAGTTATGCTACGGATACACTTGCTCATTTGAAGCCAAAGAGCGTACTACCTAGTAGCATGTGTGTCAGCGACGTTGCTAGTATAGAACATGCTCATTTGAAGCCAAAAGAGCATGCTTGCAAATCAACAGCCGTTTGATTTATGAGCATGCTCATTGGATTATCGGGTGGAAGGGGAAGCCTATAAGTATGGGTGAACAGGCTAACTTATGAGCATGCATGCTCATTTCCATTCGATCTCCGTTCGCGCCTGCGCATTCTTTGCAAAAATGTCAAAATATACCGCTGGGGAGACGAAAAAACCTTGTTTTTAGTGGGATTCACGAATTCATTTGGAACACACGGTCACTAAAATACTCACATTAGATTTCCAAATTCCCCAAAAGTTCATTTATCTCCAAAATGAAACCACATTCTATTGAAATTAGCTTTTATTTTTTATTATTTAGTCATTTTCGGATTTGATGACATCTTGGACGAAGATTCTTAAATAATTTTTCCAGAACTAAAACGAATGAAACTGACTCCATTTGACATTTATTTGACACGAGCATGCTTATTAAAGAGCATGTGTGTTCAATTGTTGGCTTTGAACATGCTCATTCATGAGAAAGCTCAAACCAAGCCTGCTCATTTATGAGCAAATGTGTACAGTCTATGAGCATGCTCATAACCTGCTTGTTAATGAGCAAGTGTGTCAGTACGATTAATATAAGCAAGTAATGCGATCCGTAGGCCTTTACGTAACTTAAATTTTCGCAGTCGAATTTGTATTTTTGTTTTTAACCTGCGCTTTCGGATTGACGTTTCGAGTGCATTCCGAACGTTACGGTAAATTAATAAAGAACGAATAGGTACTATTGGCCGGTTGGGGGCGGTATATACATATCTACACTTTTGAGATATTTAATATTTACGCCCGTCAAGTTGATCTGTGATGTACTATGATGATGATACTAAAAATGTCTGACCGGCCTTATGAAACGGTGATAAGATAAATATTTATCCGACTTACATAGAAGGGTATGGGGCAGTGGCGGACTAAGGGGGGGGCGGGGGGGCGGCCCGCCCCGGGCCCCCGGTCCTGGGGGGCCCCCAAACGCCTCCATGTTCCCTTGACCAAATTTTAAACAAGGCTTTAAGACACACTGTAAAAAAAAAAAATATATATTTCAGTTTTTGATTGATGCACTTGTTAAGAATGCTCCCACCAAATTTATTAAAAATAAATTCTAAAAATTGACGGAGATACAAAATTTTATGTGAAACCATTTGAAACAGTTTGTATGTTGAATTATCCTTCAGTAAAACTTAGAATGCGTTTTATTTTTTAATCAATTTTATTTTCGTTTTTTATGGTAGATTTTCACCCTTCATAAAAAAAAATAGAACGGGGACATCTATAAAACAATCCCTACGTAGGGTCATAGTCATGGCCGGATTAAACATGTCGGGGCCCCTAGGCAATGCACGTCTCGGGGCCCCTACCCGATGCGGGGCCCCTACCCGATGCGGGGCCCCTAGGCAGTGTCATACACTGCCTTATGGACAATAGGGCACTGCCAGAGCCGGCTTAAACATGTCGGGGCCCCTAGGCGATGCATTTCTTGGGGCCCCTTTGCCCTAGGGGCACCTACCCAATGTGGGGACCCTAAGCAGTTGCCTATACGTCTTATGGATAGTACGGAATATATGTTTTTTTTAGATATTTAATGTAAATTTCATGGCATCGTTTATAAAAATAAAAATAAAATGGAAGGGGACCATTTATAAAACAATCCCTACGTAGGGTCATAGTCAGGGCCAGATTCAACATGTCGGGCCCCTAGGCAATGCACGCCTCGGGGCCCTTTTCCCCTAGGGGCCCCTACCTGATGTGGGCCTTATGGACATTTGGGCCCTGTCAAGGTTGGCTTAAACATGTCGGGGCCCCTAGGCAATCAACGTCTCGGGGCCCCTACCCAATTCAAGTCCCCTGGGCAGTGGCCTACACTGCCTTATGGACAATCGGGCCCTGCCAGGGCCGGCTTAAACATGTCGGGGCCCCTAGGCAATGCACGTCTTGGGGCCCTTGACCCTAGGGGCCCCTATCCAATGCAGGGCCCCTAGGAGGTTGCCTGTACGTCTTATGTATATTACGGAATATAATGAATTTCATTTTCCATTTTTTATGGTAAATTTCATAGCATCGTTCATAAAAAAATGGAAGGGGGCAATTTTGAAACAATCCCCTACGCAGGGTCATAGTCAGGGCGGTATTGAACATGTCGGGTCCCATAGGAAATGCACGCCTCGGGGCCCCTTTACCTTAGGGGCCCCTGAACAATGTGGGCCCCTAGGCAGAGGCCTACACCGGCTAATGGACAATAAGGCCCTGTCAAGGCCGGCTTAAACTTGTCGGGGCCCCTAGGCAATGCACGTCTCGGGGCCCCTGCCCGATCGATGCGGGGCCCCTGGGCAGTGGGCCTAGCCTAGGTATTCAGTTATTTTACAAGTTAATATGTATGGAAAAATTCACAGTGTTTCTTTAAATGCTATTTTAGATTGCCCCCAAGAGATTTTTTCTCTATTTTCAACGAGTCGTGTTTTATGAAACATTTTCACAATTTTCGCTTCAATTTTACTGTTTTAAATATTAGCGAACTCTCTCCAACATTCGTAATTACATATCTCTGCATTTTCTTCTCTTTCAGCGGGGATACGGTGCCTTAAGGCAAAAAAAAATGTTTACAATTTTTTTTTTTTTTTTTTTCCGAAGTTAGCAATGCTCTCACCAAATGTTTTTTTTACTGCATTTTATATGAAACCGTTTGAAACTGCGTATATTGAATTATTCTTCAGCAAAACTTTGAATGCGTTTTTCTTGAAATCTTTTTAACTCGTTTTTTAACGTGGTTGACAACATATTAAAAAAAACTATACATCCGCCTGTATATATTTTTATTGCATTTGCATTTTCATTTGCATGTACAAACTCTTAAACTGTTCGAAAATCCGGTATCTATGGCACCACGGAGGGGAATTTTCATATCTAAAAAAAAAGAAAAAATGGCGGGCCAGCAAATGTTATATTCGAATTTTTATGGAAAATTTTCAGCATTCTTAAAAAATAATAGGAGGTCGCAAAATTAGAAACCCGGATGCCCTTTTTAAAAAAAATCCCTATGTGGTGCCATAGTGACTGTATATAACAGTTTAAGACTTAGTGCATGCAAATCGGATCTATAGTTTTTCTAATATGTCGTCAACCAGGTAGAAAAACGTAGTTTCAAGAAAAATGCGTTGAAAGCTTTTTTTTCCAACATACAAACGGTTTAAAAATTTCATGAATTTTTTTAGAATTTCCTTAAAACATTAGGTGATAGCATTATTAACAAATGCATTTTTTAGAAAATGAAATACAAAAAAAAAACATTTTTTTACAGTGAGGCCCCCCAAGACCAGAGGCCCGTGTGAACTGAACAAAATCTTGCAAAATTACATAAACTTTTTATACTAGGGGGGGGGGGGGGGGGGCTCATTCGCTTTTGCCGCCCCGGGCCTCTGACGGGCTTAGTCCGCCACTGGTATGGGTTATGGGTAACGCAGAGTATGGGTAACGAGAGTTGGAAGCAAAACAGATTAGAATTGAATGCATTTGGATTCCACCGGCGAGGGCAGCCCTTTGCCTTTTTTACGCCTGCTTATTGTCAATAGCGGAAGAGGGACAACAAATGTATACGAACCTCATAAAATAATATTGTTGAAACTTAGAGCGTGTCCTATTCTTTTCGGTCCAGTTCAGAGAAGTTTTGCCTAGGAAGTGTTGCAAAAAAAAATTACTTAAAGAAAAACTGTGTTTTTTTAATATAAATCTGTGAATTTTAGACGGTAGTAATGAAAGATGATAAGAAAATCGAAAATGTCCTCTCTTTCGTTACTTATTAACGGCCTTACTAAAAAAACCCGTGAAAAATTTATTCAATTGACAAACGGCCGCGGATGTGAAAACATTACTAATTAAAAAATTGTTCTTGGAAAAAAATACACGCAGTTTACATAGCCTGGGGGGGTAGTTTATTTCTGTTTTAGGGATGATGTCTGAACGAAATTTGGAATTTTCAAAAGTATTTTGAATGTTCCATATATTTCTTATTTTTGAAGGTGCCGTAAAAACAAATACCATTTTTAAAAACTAGATAAAATTACCTTTTAGATTTGTGTATTTGGAATACACTTTAGTTTTAAAAAACTGCCATATTTTAAAATTCAAAAACGGAAAAAATGTAAAATAATTTCTTATCAAAACATTTTTGATGAAATTGTACAGAAATATTTAAAAAATTAAAATTTTAAAAATGCAGACCTTTTATATAATGAATTTGAAATGAAACTGTCACCTCACTTTTTCCTCGTGCATACAATAAAAAAATTATTAAAAATTTCAAAGTTTTTTTAATGCCAAAAAAATAACCTAAAAACATCTCTGACATTTCAACACATTTCTTGCACCACTAAAGATGTTAATTTCTTTGATAAGTTTACCAACACGTGAATTTGATATTAATATTTACAAAAAACACCACTTTTAAGAAATTCTCATAAAATAAATATCATTTAAAGTAAATATGAATTTTTATGTATCATATAAAAAACTTTTTGACATTTCAACTTTGAAAGTACAATTATTGTTATTATAACTTCACTAAAACTTATGAAAAACCACAAAAAAACACGGTAAATATATCAATTATATGAATATAAGAGTGAATTAGTCATATTAATAAAAATTACGATCACTTTTGTAATATTACGAAACACATCGCCGTACCCAAAATTCTTTCGCGGCTTAAAATATGTTTTCATTGTGAACAGCGAATGCGCCGGCGCCCCCACCTAGCGGCCATGAATGAAAACATTGAAAACAACAATTTAGTATGAAAATTACTAAAAATTGCACTGTTGCCAGATTTTAAAACCTGTTTTAGCGTGAAATTCGTTATTGGTAGGATTTAGTGTTTTAGTGTAAATTTGTTGTATCCATGTTGCTGCAAAAACACAGGTCATCGGTCGTGCTGTAGTTTTTTTAGTAAGGCTGTAAATGCTTAAATTTTATATTTGCTTTGTTTTAGACGACTTTCATGAAAGGCGAAAGTTCAAATTGGTATAACTAACTTAAAAAATATATATTATTACGACGTGCCTCCCATGATATTTCCTTTTTGCACGCTTGCAGGCCGGTGTTTTTGGACAATAAAATCTGTGATATAAGGTACTGACACACATGCTCACAGAAGCCGGCTTATGAGCATGCTCATTAATGAGTACGCTCCTGTCAAAAATAGTCAACTGTACACATTTGCTCAATAATGAGCAGGCTTGGTTTGAGCTTTCTCGTGAATGAGCGTGCTCAAAGCCAACATTTGAACACACATGCTACTTAATGAGCATGCTAATGTCAAATAATAAACGTCATCGTCAAGTATCAGTTCCGTTCTCCCAGAACTAAACAAAGTATTTTTATTGCTCGCAACGCAATTATTAATTATTTAAGAATATTTTGACGAAAGAAAACAAAACGGTTGATTTGAGTCCAAAATGTCAACGGTTATACAGTTACAAGGACATAATAGTCAGTTCCGTCCGCACAGAAGTCAATAAAGTATTTTATTGCTTGCAACGCATTTACTGAAGAAACTTATGACGAAAAAAAAGAAAATAAAGAGATCGATTTGATTTCGTAATTGGATCACGAGAAGAGCAAACCTTGGAGCAAGTAATCATTTGTTAGTAGAAATGCGAGAAGAAGATGTCAACGGATATAAAAATCATTATGCTTCCGCCGAAATTTGGCAAGCTACTCTCTAAAATTGAAAGTGTCATACAAAAACGAGATACTCAAATGCGGAATGCTATTCCGGCTAAAGTAAATTTGGAAATTACATTGAGATACCTAGCTGTCGGAGGTTCTTTGTACACATTATCAGCATACAGGGTTAGAAAGTCTACTATGGCTAAATTTATATCTGAAGATTGTGCTGCAATATGATTATGATGTTTTTGATTTGGGTCCAAGATGTCAACAAATCCGAAAATACCTAAATATTAAGAAATAAATGCTAATTTCAATAGAATGTGGTTTCATTTTGGAGGTAAAGGAGCTTTTGGGGAATTTGGAAATCTATTGTGGGTATTTTAGTGACCTTGTGTTCCAAGTATATTCGTGATTCCGTGATTCCCATAATAAATCACGAAATACGAGGTTTTTTCTTCTCCCCAGCGGGCCATTTTGACATTTTTGCTAAGAATGCGCAGGCGCGAACTGAGATCGGATTGACATGAGCATGCTCATTGCTCATATGACTAAAGGTACTGACACACATGCTCACAGAATCCGGCTTATGAGCATGCTCATTAATTAGTACGCTCCTGTCAAAAATAGTCAACTGTACACATTTGCTCAATAATGAGCAGGCTTGGTTTGAGCTTTCTCGTGAATGAGCGTGCTCAAAGCCAACATTTGAACACACATGCTACTTAATGAGCATGCTCATGTCAAAAAATAAACGTCATCGTCAAGTGTCAGTTCCGTTCTCCCAGAACTAAACAAAGTAATCTTATTGCTTGCAACGCAATTATTAATTATTTAAGAATCTTTTGACGAAAGAAAACAAAACGGTTGATTTGAGTCCAAAATTTCAACGGTTATAGAGTTACAAGGACATAATAGAGTCAGTTCCGTCCGCACAGAAGTCAATTTGGTTTCGTAATTAGATCACGAGAAGAGCAAACCTTGGAGCAAGTAATCCATTTGTTAGTAGAAATACGAGAAGAAGATGTCGACGGATATAAAAATCATTTACGAATGCTTCCGCAGAAATTTGGCAATCTACTCTCTAAAATTAAAAGTGTCATACAAAAATGAGATACTCAAATGCGGAATGCTATTCCAACTAAAGTAAAATTGGAAATTACATTGAGATACCTAGCTGTCGGAGATTCTTTGTACACATTATCAGTGTTTAACAGGGTTAGAAAGTCTACGATGGCTAAATTTATATCTGAAGTTCGTGCTGCAATTTGATTATGACGTTTGATTTGGGTCTAAGATGTCAACAAATCCGAAAATAAAAGTTCGACTAAATATTAAGAAATAAATGCTAATTTCAATAGAATGTGGTTTCATTTTGGAGGTAAAGGAGCTTTTGAGGAATTTGGAAATCTTTTGTGTGTATTTTAGTGACCTTTTGTTCCAAGTATATTCGTGATTCCCATAATAAATCACGAAACACAAGGTTTTTCGTCTCCCCTGCGGGCTATTTTGACATTTTTGCTAAGAATGCGCAGGCGCGAACGAGATCGGATTGACATGAGCATGCTCATAAGCTAGTCTGTTCACACATGCTACAAGGCTTCCCCTTCCCTCCGATAATCCAATGAGCATGCTCATTAATCAAACGACTGTTGATTTGTGAGCAAGCGCCAACCCCATTCACATAAATGAACTAATACCCCCATTCAGCTTCAAATGAGCATGCTCATTACCATCTCATTACTAGCAACGTCACTGACACACGTACACTCTACTAGGTAGCATGCTCTTTGGTTTCAATGGTTTCAAATGAGCAAGTGTGCCCGTAGCAATTTGAGTTGTGTAGTTTGTCTCTTTCTGTTATATGGCGGTGTTTCATTTTGAGATCATGTGTCTCGCTCTCGGCTAAAAAGACAGACAAAGACGCACGGCAGTTGTCATGGCCAGGGTTGCCAACTCGTACGAAATTCCTCAAATTGTGGGAAATTTTCCAAGATTTTTAAAAGTTAGGCATATTGCAGGGAGGATTTTGTTGTTGAGAAAATGTAGGGATTCTGGGCATTTCTTTATAGACCAACCCAACTAACCGTATTTAAAAATATTTGAATAATTGTGAGAATGTACTATAATTTCGTTTTCGTTAATAGCAAATTTTCAAACAAATTTCTATTTTTAAAGCCAAAGTAAAAATCCGAAAACGACAAGATATAAAAAAATGCTAATTTAGAATGTTGTGTAATTTGGGAGGTGAAGGAAATTGTGGGGAATTTGAACATCTTTTGTGAGTATTTTAGAATATTTGCATTAGCAACCCTGGTCACGACTGACGACATGGCCGGTAGGGATGTGAAAAAATATTCGATTATGAAAAAAATCAATTAAAAATCGATATATCTCCAACAAAAATCTAAGCTGATTGATTTTCTAAAAAATCGATTAATTAGCAATCGATTTTTTTTCACTGCTGATTTTTTAATTCGCAGCCCTGCTACGGTTCCGGAACAAGAATATGAAAAAAATCGATTTTATTAAGCGATTTTAATTTTCTAAAAAATCGATTTATTTATGAATCGATTTTTCATGCTAAAAGAAAAACCGATTAATAAATAATCGATTATTTATGTAAAAGTCATGTCCCTAATGACCGGCCGTAGTAGGTGTCAGTGTGGCCAGTTTTTGGGTAATTTATGCCTACATGGATTTTCGAAAAGAACATGTTGATCAAGACATGGTTTACCGGTCATCAAAATACGTACTTCGTTAGCACCGTTGTGAAACTCGATGAAACAAAAAATAGCGACATTAAAAAGAGACAAACACATACATCTTTAAATATATAAGATTTAGCTTGCGAGAGAATGAGATGGTATAATCGGTCTCCTCTTTGTGCGGTGCTTCGTAGCCTCCCCACCCTTGTCTACTTTAGTTTTCTGAAGGTTTCATTTCTACCGCGTGAAGACTGCACACTTTTTTTAAAATGGGTCACTTGGTAGAAATCCAAAATTCAGGAATGTAGTTCTAAAACTACAATTCTGGTTCACAATGTCTCCTCATCTAATTATAATTATGTACAGTTTGGCAATTAAGTGTAGAAAATAAATGATGGCGCTGCGATCGATTTCTTGGTTTTAAATGGCAACACCGTGATGGCTCATAAGACAATGAATGTATGTTTTAAAAAACCCTTCAGCCAAAATGCATATTTCATAACGTGTTTGTATTTTCATAAATTTTGCACAAAAACACATAATTTAATAGAAGTAAAATAAAACAAAACAGGTTTTAAGTGGGCGTTTATTTTGTTATAAAAACGTAGGTACATAGGTATTTAAAAATCTGAGTATATTTATTCAACACCCGACATGTAATAATTATTGTCTTAGTCTTCATATGATTCTTCTTCTTTCATATCTTCATCTTCATCTAAACGTTTTATCAGTTCATCTATATCATTATACAGAGTACTTCCTCGTGCATAATAATCTGCCTCGATTTTCATCACAATTTGATGTTGTTTGACAATTGTTTTTGCAACAATTTTTTTTAATCATCAACACTTATGCTATTTTCCGTTTTCCCCGTGTTTCAAATTTTCCATCTGCCTTTTCCCTTCCTTGACGATTTATCTTACTTTTCAGATTTACCTGTATGTGGAAAACATCATTAAAATGATTATTCTATAGAAGGTAGTTTTAAAAAAGCACACCTGATAATATTCATTTAGAAAGAAAGAAAGAGAAAATTAAGAACAAGTTACATTTCTATGAGTTTAAAGAAGTTGCATATTATTATTTTTTTTTTAAATTGAGTTATTCCATTTTTCTTGTGGCCTAATATTAACTGTCAAATGGAAATGTCAAATTCGGATTTTTAAACATAACCTCAAATCAGATTGTAATGGTTATAATCGCACAAAAATTGACATAAATCTTGTAATACTAATGAAATTTATTAAAAAAAACTATACCACGTACCATTCATTTCTGCAGTTCGTTTGTAAACTTCTTTCAAATTGGATAGGAGCTTCTTCGCACGATATTCAGCTAGGCAGCGTTGAAACACGCAGTTTACAACTTCTCTTGCACCACTACGTATTGGTTTGTTCATTTTAATTCAATTCAAACAATGCACAGGCAAACAATGAAAAAAAAACACTAAACGAGCGATTTTCAGTGTGTTCTACATGATTAAAGTCAGTAAAGCCAAGAGCCATACAAAATGTCATTGACAAAACGAGTATTTCGGTGTTACCATAGTAATGAAAAAATTTAGTTCCAAATTAATTAATTTCTACACTTTCTTGCCAAACAATATCAATAAATTTTAAAAAATACATTTTTACTAACTACTAAAAATGTAGAATTTTTTTCGGAGTTGTGGGAGAATTGCTTCTCTCTTATCTCGTGTATCTGGAAAAACTTTGTTATTGTTGTTATAAGTTGTTTTTTCTCTTATTACTTTTAAATATTAATTCTTCATTATAAGCACCTGCTCCAAAGCAGTTCTTCAATAATTTTATTTAATTTAAAATGGAGTTCGACAAATTAAACTTGATAACAGATTTTTTTTTTTATTTGCATGGTGTTTTTTTTAACGTTTTTTTCAAATTAATCAAATGAAAAATACAAAACGATGGTTTAATAAAGCATTATAGATAATTTACTTATTTTTTTACATACTTTTTGATCCTTCAAAACATGATAAAACTTTTTTTTTTACCCTGACACTTGTTTTATTTTTGAGATGTGGCATCACTGGTAGATGTCGATTGTGAAGTGAGAAGTGACTGAAGTTGAAGCAAGTTGAAGTGAGTGAATAATAAGATTCTGGGTTGTGTTCCGCATGTTGTTTTGGAAAAGCGGACGCCAAGTGTTGCGACAAGAGGAGGGAGCGTTTTGACATTACCGGCATGTTGCCCTTTACTCCTCCCGTGGTGAAACGTCTGTTGGGATGGAAGAAATGTCCCGAAGGTTCGTCCATCGCCGAGGACAAATGGTCCGAAAAGGCCGTCAAAAGTTTAGTCAGGAAGTTAAAGAAATCCGGCGCTCTGGAGGAGCTGGAGAAGGCCATTTCCACCCAGAATAGCAATACTAAATGTGTCACCATACCCAGGTAGGTGTTGTTAATTCATTTTGTTCAGATTCAAATTTGATAATCTGCGATTATCCATTGCGCACCATCTTACGCTCCTGCAAAATCGTCTGTCACTTTCTGTTTCCAAACAATCGGGTGGGTGCGAGGGAGACGCAAAGGTCGACGTCCTTCGCAGGCTCCCGTCAAAACAATCGAAGACTACCCCAATATGGCGCCCGCAGATTTTTTATTCAGTATTTAAATTATGATTTTCGCTTTATGTCGTTCATTGTGATGTTTTTGAAAGTTCTAAACGAAAAAGTAATAATTTAATTAATTGCGGCTACATTCTTGTGTGGTTTAAAATCACCTATTGTTTATTTTATGACATTTTCATTGCCGGTGAGTTCAGGCGGACATGGTACCAGCGTGTCTGGGAAAATTTGTATTTACTTTTTGATATCATCGTCGTTTATTGACATTCTCGATGCATGCTTCAAGTATCAAAAAGCAAACCGCAAATTGTGTAATAGTCGTGGTGTGATGCTTTTTTCTTCATTTCCTGTGCTATATTGTGCGAAATCATCATTGTGCAACCAATGGTGCTAAATACTGTGAGAAGCTGATTTATTCCGATGCAAATAATATGTCAATATTTTTTATTGAGACTGCCTAGCGGAACGAAACAGAACTAACGAATTTACCGTGAATAATGTAGGGAATGATTTTGAACTGTGATAAAATTGTCAAGGGTTATTGGAGTAGTTCACATCCGCGTCGCAAGGATCGCTACTGCTTAAATGATTTAATTATTTTTTCGTGCTTCCTGTACGTCATATTTTAGTATTTATTGATAGTGCCAAAAATTTGACAGACATTATAGGTACCTATGGGAAATTGCATTTATGTAGGTATGCCTTATTATTCAATTTCTCGGAATTTGTATTCCCCACTTAAAATCACAAAGGCTGAGGCGTTGAATCCTGAATAAAAAATATCCACCATTTTCTCGAATCTATTTATAGGTATCCTGAAAGTTTTGCATTTGTAATTTTTGACATTGTATTTCTGCAATAATATAAAGAGCTGAGAAAGAAGATCGTAATATCGACATAGTTTCATCATTATTTGTAAGTTTTATTTGCCTAATAAAGTAATTCTAACTGTATTGCCAAAATTGTGTATAGAAAAACTAAAGTCTTGAAATGCAATTTATGTTCAGTTTCCAACAAAGGATCCATTTTCAGATATTTTCGTATTGGATGACTTCAAAGGATTCCTATTTGATAACTCGACATTCTTGAAACTTCAAAATCTTGAATATGTTTTAATAGTATTTTGTTCCCTCATTCCCTTATTAATCTTTCCACACATTATTTGAGTAGCAATAATCTATACGATTATATTTACTGATTGTGGATTTAAAGATGGATTTAGACCAAACGAGTGTAGAGCTAGGCTGGTACAAGATCGTTCTTTCTTGAGCTTTAGTGTAAACGGTGATTTGTTTTCACCATTTACATCGAAAGAATACCAACGAACAAGAACAGCAAGAACTAGAATTCTTGGGATGTTTAGATCGGGCGAGAGAATGCTCATTGCTCATTCTTCCACAATCATTGTTGGCATTAACTACACCATGTCCTTAGTGCGCCCCACGGTTGAATTTGGCAGCCACCTCTGGTCTGGAGCTCCAAAATACCTAAAAAAAACCTTGATTGCAGAAACAGGCGGTCCGTTTGATAGATTCTCCCATCTTAACAGACGGATTGGAGCACAGGCGTCGGGTGGGAATTCTATCCTTGTTCTACCGGTATTACAATGGAAGATGCTCCAAGGATCTAGCATCATTGATCCCCTCGGCACCGGTGCATAGTCGGGAAACACGCCAAACACGCGCCCAACATTTGTACACGGTTGACATTAGTCACATGAGAACGGGTGGTTTTTCAATAGAATACTTCTATTGCGACTAACGAGAGCTTATTTTATGTTTATAATTATTTGTACTCGCAACAAGATATACATCCCAGGTTTTGAATGGTTTATTTAGCAAGCAGGGTTTGTCTAGTGGGTTTGTGTAATGGGTTTGTGTAATTATTTGAGTACCTAGAACGAAAATAAAGGAACACGCACTCGTTTTTCTTTTAAACAAGATACACATCCCAGGTTTTGAATGGTTTGTTTGGCAAGCAGGGTTTGTCTAACGGGTTTGTGTAATTTTTACGTTTTATAATAATGGCAGAATGCTGTGCAAACTTCTCCCGCTTGGCGGCGCTGGTGTAGTTGTAGACCTGTCATTGATAAAAATGATATTGCTTTGTATCTGGCTTGCGTGTGCATCGTGTGCATTTTGGAAGTAATATTAAAAAATGGTGGATAAATACGGTAGCTGGACTGTGAAGGAGTTAAAAAATGAATTAAAGAAAAGAAAGGCAAAATTTGTTGGCAAGAAAGAAGTTCTAATCGAGAGGTAAGCTAAGTGGTTGGAACATAACCTCATTCTTGCACTTCTAAAACAAATTAATTGTGTCGTATTTGTAATAATTCTAGGTACTTTAGCTAACTATTCTTGTTTATTATTATTGTTTAAATCATAATTATGAATTCCAGATTGGCTGCCTTTGACCGTAATAATAACTTTATGGAAATAAATGATTTTAAGTATGAAAGTGAGATAGTAGGTATATTTTGGCCCCCAGATGAATCATATCACAGCATACAGGATTCGCCTGTATTGCCACAAATAGATATAGTCGAATATAGTTAATATAAACCAATACTTTCTTCAATTTTACAAAGGGCAGGAAGGAATTACAATGTATGCAGCAGTTCACAGGAAAGGATACAATATGATGAAGGAATATTTTTGGTAGCTTTAGTTATGTCTATTAATGAAGAAAATTGTTTCGTGCATTGTTGTGAATGTCAGAATTCACAAAAATAATCGCTTTGAACCTACAGAAAACAGACAAAAATTGACGGAACAAAGTTTTGACAGGTCTCTTTTCGTATTTAGGTCTACATTTACACTAGCGCCAACTGGTGTCGATTTGTGAACTACTCAAATTATCCTGCCATTACATAAACATACCCATTAGACAAACCCTGCTTTCCAAACAAACCATTCAAAACCTGGGATGTATATCTTGTTTAAAAGAAAAACGCATGCGCGTATTTTTATTTATTTTCGTTCTAGGTATTCCAATATAATTACACAAACTCGTTACACAAACCCGCTAGACAAACCCTGCTTGCTAAACAAAGCATTCAAAACCTGGGATGTATATCTTGTTTAAAAGAAAAACGCGTGCGTGTTCCTTTATTTATTTTCGTTCTAGGTACTCAAATAATTACACAAACACGTTAGACAAACCCTGCTTGCCCTACAAGCCATTCAAAACCTGGGATGTATATCTTGTTTAAAAGAAAAACGCGTGCGCGCATTTTTATTTATTTTCTCTCTAGTTATTCCAATAATTACACAAACCCCTTACACAAACCCGCTAGACTACTCTGCTTGCCAAACAAACCATTCAAAACCTGGGATGTATATCTTGTTTTAAAGAAAAACGCGTGCGCATACTTTAATTTATTTTCGTTCTATAACACCCCCCATATGTAAGATTTTGGTGCGACCGTGCCCCGCGCCACTTCAGACTGCCGCGCAGAAAATTCTCACAGTGAATTGTGTTGTAAACCGTTTTTCGATCTTTGAACCTGAAGTGCCGTGGAGCACAGTCTCTCCGAACTCGGAGTTGACTGTGTTTTATTTCTAGCCACTCGTTTTTGGGTTGGTAGTATCTATTTGCGATTTGTACATTGCAGATTGCAGTTTCACACGGCACAATTTAATACGGCATGCATAATGAGTAACAATTTTTCGTGTTTATGAAACCGAACAAAATAATAAAAGAATTTTACCTACCAATAAAATTTATATTTTGTGTTCCGTATCGATGCCTGGAATCCATTATGAGAGAGAGCTAGCTCTTTCGCCCTTTTTGTAACCGTTTCGCGCGTTTATTCCCTAAATTTTGCCCTTTTTCTCTACTTGCCACACTTTCTTTCTCTACTGGCAACACTAGTGACGCGCATAATTAATACGCATTATTTATCATTTACGAAGATGAAATATGATCTTCTTATTATTATCTAACTGAAACAAAGTGATTTTTCCAAAGGGTGTTTTGAGCGTGTACTCAATAGCGGAACATTTACCATTATTTTAATAAATACCTATCTGAATCTTGTTTTTAAGTGCTATATTTGAAGAGATATTTACATACAGTGCAATCTCATTAATCCGGCACTTCAATAGACCGAAACGTCCAATAATCCGGTACCCTCCGCCCGCGCCTCCCTCATCCCTCTACGCATATGTGCTCCATCGCCGCGCCGTCGTCTAACGGTCTAACCTCAAAACTTATCTCATGTGCATGTGCGTACGTATTTACCTGTTGTTTTGAAGTGAGAATAGTGTGTAAAACCTTTTGCGTGCCGTTTGTCACCTGGTGGCCGCGGCCCATATTTAAAAAAAAGAAAATCGAATGTAATTTTGACCCTTATATGCAAAGAAACTGTATGAAAGACAAGGTCACAATTATCTATCCACGGCGTTAAAAAGGTTGGGGACCATTGCCATAGACATCTGAAATTTTGGTACGTTTCTATCATTTGTAGAATTTTTTTTTCATTACTCCTATTAATACAAACAGCGATTCCTGAACATATTTGGAGTAAAAAATGTGGATGTCATTTTGCCATCTGATGATTTTTTTTTCAATTAAAAACAACAACAAAAAATATGTTTCTGTCACACGTTGCCACTGATCACACTCCTACAAGTCACGACGGAATCACGTGTTACGCTGTTTTGGGTTTCACCGTGCTGCTGGAATGTGAAGAGAGTACTTACTACTGAGTTGGTGTGTGATGGAGTATTGTTTTAGATTTTTCTGTTTTTAATTGAAAAAAAATATAATACTGCAAGACAAAACCTGCATTTTTTTCTCCAAATACGCTTTGGAATTGCTGGTTAAAATTCTTCGGGGACGTGCTGTTACACTCTGTACATATATTTCCTAGGTATACCCAGGCATCGTGAGTTCAATTACTCGGCTGGCTAAGTCCTCCATCACAACACAAGCAACATTTACTGCTTACTGTGGTGGTAGTAGGAGATTTTCAAATATTGTCAGGTTATTCATAACATGGGAATGCGTGTCCTTCTTTTTTTTTTAAAAACTTTTTTTAAATGTGGTGATTGTTTGCAGGGTGAAGCCAGGTGCGGAGGGTACGGGCGCTCACAGAAAGGGCTTGCCCCACGTTATATACTGCCGGCTCTGGCGTTGGCCCAATTTACAGGTAATCCATCAATTAGCCCTCAATTATTGATGTAAGGGCCATATATACTAGCGTTTCATTCAACAATTACTGCTTATTATATGTTGAAATCAGAAGGACGCGGGTTCAAGTCCTGTCGGCGGCATGTATCTTTTCTCGGAAGATTATTTCAATGTAGATGAGTGTTTCAGGCTAATAATTATTGCTTATAATAATTATTACCCTTTGTGCTATGCGTAAAAATGTCTGAAACATTAGTTTATCAATTAAAAAATAAAAAATACCTGCTTGCAGTTTTGGACAACTGTTGATTTTTTGTCATTGGGAGAGTTAAAGAAAATTTAGTCAAGAAAACTTTACTTTGGTATTTTAAAAAATGAAAACTTTTAAAATGCATCAAACATAGATCTCAACAAGAAAAGCCCTGCGCTGTGAAGGTTGAAGGCTGTGAATTTTTTTCCACACTTCACGAACCATGAAATTTTGTCTAAGAATATGAAAGAAAAATCTTATTTTTTAAAATAAAACAATAACTTTGTAAACACCACTTTTAAAAGTGGTGTTTACAAAGTTATTGTTTTATCAAATCAAATATTCTTTACCGCAAAACTTTTTGATGCTTTGTTTAAGCGATTAGGAAGTACAAAAAAGCTCGCGGGCCACACGAAATACTATATTCGAATTAATTTATAAATTTGTAAAATTGTAATTTGTAATTTAAAAAAAATAAACTGATTGGATTTTTTTTTATCCAAACTGGAATTTGATCCTGTTATATCCGGATCTACAGCCAAGGATTTTAGCACTCTGGCACAGAGGCATTTTGTGGATTTAAAAAAGGAAAATGATGTTAAAATAGTGTTTTTGTTTCAGAGTCAGCACGAGCTCAGGCCGCTCGAGGACTGTGAGTTTGCCTACCAGCTCAAGAAGGAAGAAGTCTGCATCAACCCCTATCATTACAATCGGCAGGAAGCATTAGGTAAAGAATCCATATCCTGCGCACCCAATCAAACAAAGGCATACTTCCAATATCTTTCTCATTAACGTTATTAAATCACAAGACATTTACCCAAATTTACACAAATTGCAGGATCGGCGATGAATTTGAAAAAGGATAAATTAACGGATATAGGATAAATAACAATCTAAAATAGCCTTGTAAGGTATAATAAGGATTTAAAAGTTCCAATGTTAAAACAGTTTGTTTTTAGCAGTTAGTTTGTCATTATTTCATTAATAGAACACTGACTCTCAAATACTATTTGCAATTACAGTGAAACCCTCAAGAAGTTTTCCAAGGGGCCGGAAAAAACAAACTACTTAAGCAGGAAAACCTTATATGTGTGAAAAATTGGACTAATTTTGGGCCGAGGGACCGAAAAAAAAAAAACTTTTTAAGCCACGAAACTTCTTAAAAGAGAACTTCTTAAGAGGGTTTCACTGAAGTATCTTTGCGTATATCTGTATGCTCTGGGGATTGGTATTGAAATGGGGAACTTTATAAAAAAAACATCTCTTAATTTAACCTGCAAACTGCCTTCATTGACATTTTGAAACATCGCGAAGACAGTAGTTTGGTTTTGTAAGAAAAAATAAATTCATTCCTCTATCAAAATTATAGACAAAACATGTAATATTGGTGATATCTATGGTTACAATCTATATACGGATTTATTGTGCTAAGTAGAGATGCCACGAATAGTGATTTTTCCGAATACCGAATATTCGGCTAGAATCTCGGCCGAAGCGCCGAACATTCGGCGACCGAATATTCGGCGACCGAATATTCGGCGACACTTAGTAAATTTCGCAAACAGTTTTCATGTAAAAATCAATTACATTTCGAATATGAAATTGATTTTTACATGAAAACTATTTGCATAGATCGGACAGCAGACTCTTACAAGTGGTGGTCAGCAAACACAAAACAGTATCCAAGTTTAGCAGAATTCGCTAACATTTTTTTATCATCTCCTGGTAGCAGTGTATATAGTGAGCGGCTCTTTTCGGAAGTAGGTACAATGTATGAGAAAAAACGTAATCGTTTTCAATCACAAATGCTGTTGTTTTCATTCATTATAACTTATCACTGATTGATTTCAAGTATTAAATATGCTGATTTTTTGTTGAAATAAATAAAAATAGTAATATATTATTTATTATTTGTTTTTTTTTTCATAATTTGGTATTCGGTATTCGGCCGAATGGTTTGCAATATTCGGCCGAATACCGAATAGTAGCCGAATATTCGTGGCGTCTCTAGTGCTAAGCTCGACACTCCAACCAAGCCGAGCCAAAGCAGCTGACATACCGGGCCTTAGTAGAGAGAGTTGTTCGATAGCTAGGGAATGTAACATTGGTAAATACACAGTAACCGATTTCAAAGGTAAAAATAATTAAATTTTCAACTATGTAGCCACCTGCGGCAAAAGGTTCCGGAAAACAACACACTATCAAATGTTCTGAAAATCCAGATGTTTCTTAAAGATTACAAACCAAACAGGCTCAATTTTTAATTGTTCGAATCGAAGAGACTATACTGTTCCAGTCTGGGACACAAAAGCATCAATCAGTTTCGACATTTGACTTTTATAATTGTTTGCCGGAATAGCAATTTTAAGTCGTACATCAAAGTTCTTTGCAAAACTACGAGTCCCAGCTGCTCTCCTCTGGAGCCAGCGAGACTATGGCATCCCCAATTGGGTATGTTGTGAGGCTAAAGGTAGTAGAGAGGGGAAGGAGATGTGGAAGAGGAAGGTGGGGAAGTACCTGGCTATTCAGATCTGGTTGCCAAACACGGCTAAAGCCATTTCAAGCAACGTTTCAATTCTGAATGGTGTTCTTACGCTAGGGTGATACTGAGAGTATCTTCCACTTTGGAACGTGCCACCATACTATATATTATTCTTAATTAATTAATTAAACAACACAAATTAATCAGATTAAATTTTCGATCCTTCGCATTGTGAGTCAAGAGCTTCACACCTCGACCCGTCGCTTGCCCAAAGTGTGCCATTAGTCATTGTATGTAGATTAAATTCACTAGTAAATTATTGTTGTTGTTTGTTGTGTTTCAGCACTGCCGCCAATCCTAGTCCCCCTAGGGGGGGGAGGTGAGCCCCCGCCGCCCTACCCCCCGCATCCCCAGCCCTACACAGCCCTGCAGTGAGTACTTCATTCAAACATATGGAGTGTGTGCAATAATGACATTGTGTGGTGTTCCATTCTCTCTGCCTCTTTTTAGTTTGTTCATTGATCATTATTTAGAGACCACGTTAGTGGAATAGACCACGGTAATGGAATGCTGATATCAATCCTGATAATGAGCAAGGCAAGTAATGAGGCAAGGAACTGGAAGAGGAAGGATGAAAGTATACCTAGAGCTATAGAAATTAGACCCCTGAGGTCTATGTATGGTAATACCATTTATGATTGTATAAAAATGTGGAGATCAAAAAGAGTCCAGGCTGCTG
Source organism: Limnephilus lunatus (assembly GCA_917563855.2). Classification (NCBI taxonomy): domain Eukaryota; kingdom Metazoa; phylum Arthropoda; class Insecta; order Trichoptera; family Limnephilidae; genus Limnephilus; species Limnephilus lunatus. The sequence goes on from OU830596.1 coordinate 26,600,678, forward strand.
GCAAACTTAATGGAAGAAAGGAACGCTTAGATGGTTTGAGTCTATAGAACAGGACGCACAAAGAAATGAGTGCAAGAAGAATACAGTGAAACCCTCTTAAGAAGTTTCGTGGCTTAAGAAGTTTGGTTTTTTCGGTCCGTCGGCGGCTCAAAATTGGCCCAATTTTTTTCTTAGTTTCTTGGAAAACTTCTATGATGCGGAAGTGAATAGACGAAAAAGTCAATGGCACCCATAGAAGACGTGACACTGTAGAATAAAGAATAACACAAGAAATGCCTTGTGAATGTATTTTTTGATCTAAATATTTGTCCAATTTGGACCTATATTTTCAATGGAATGGAATTTTCATGATTTTTTATTGAAAATAAGACGGAATGATGGTTGGTTGGACTGAATGGTTGTTTCCATAATGGTAGAGATATACTTGTAAGGCGTGACGTGACGTGATGTTCTCTGTCGTGATGGCTAGCGTTCACATCTATAAGTTGTCTTCTGACGCCTTATGACTATATTTTAAATCATTACAGGGGACCGCGCGTCACTACATAGCACGTGGTACATACACACTAGCCAACACGCGGCCGTCCCCGCGCCCTTCACCTCTCTATCAAAAATCGAGATAGCTTCTGTCGAGTCACGACAGACCGCATCATGACACAACGGAACAGAGTAATATAATCGTCTCCATACTAAATGTATGAAACTGATACCGTTATGTCGCGTCACGTCACGCTTTACAAGTTTAACTCTACCATCAAGGCTCCGTAACCGGCCCCAAAAAGAAGAAGATGGAGAGATACGAAATCACGAATGTTAGACGAGAGCGCTAACATTTACAGCACCAAAATCGATGCAAAAACTGCGAAAATCTTTAATAAAACATGACTCGTTTAAAATAGAGCAAAATTCTCTTGGGGGCTGTCTAAAACAGTATTTAATGAAACACTGTGATTTTTTTCATACATATAACTTGTAAAATAACGGAAACAGACTTGAAAATAAAAAAAATTGGAGCATACTTTGCGATTTTTTTCTATTGAGGGAATTTCATATAATTTGCGTTTCGGCGTGGAGAATGTATAGATATTATCTTAAAAAATAACATTAATTTTTTTAAGCGCTTAAAAACTTCAAATTTTTAAGGGAGGTTTGCAAGAAATCGGTAGAAATTCGAATACCGGCCTCTTCATTAAGTCAATAACTTCAGGTTTAAGATAATAAACTGGTTTATGAGTTTACGTATTTACAATAATAATGCTGCAAGTCAGACCTGTTTACCCTAGAGGGAAGTTGAATCTGGTGGACTCGCTCGCCAGAACTCGTTTACATGGGTACCCCTGACTTTTTCGTCCATTCACTTCCGCATCATAATACAGTAAAGCCCTTTTTTCAAGAAGTTTTCCAAGGGACTGGGAAAAACAAACTTCTTAAGCGGGACAAATTGGGCCAATTTTGATAGAAGCACTTTGACATCTGACGACATCACTGAGAAGCTTTTTCACTATATTACAGTATGCATCACATGATCAAGGGAATCAAATACTTGAATCGGACATTACAGGAGTTTCTATAACAGAAAATAGTATGTTTAAGACCATATAGGAATCTAAAAGAAAGAAACAGTAGTGATGCAATCTTGTCTGCCCGTGGAGAAATGATATGATGATTGGTTGTGTTGTTGATGTGCTGAATCTAATATAGAATGTAATTGTATTGTATTGTTGTGTTGCAGAGGGATGCAGCCCCACAGTGCCATGTACCTGGAGGCCACCCTGGCGCAGCAAGTGCCTACCAACACCACAGTGTGAGTCTGGTATCTGTGCCCCCCTCTATACCTACTTACTTCTACCAACATCTACTGGACTTGCTGTCTTTAGGATTGGACCGCCAAAAACTCTTTTTGAAGCTGCATTAATTTATTCCTGAAATATTAAGAGCCTAAAACCAGAAATATGTCATTTTTAAATCAGTGTTTAGACGTATTGACTCTTTTCCACAAAAAATTATAAATTGATTTCAAGATTATAAAGATTGTTCTTTTATCTAGTTAACGTATGTTTTAAATTTTGAGAAAAAATGTTTCTTTTTAGTATAATAAGGTTATACCATAGGTCATTGGCAAATTTGTTAAATTTTCAAAAAAGGTTTTGTGTTAGGCGACCCCTAGACGATCAATTATATTGAGCAATATTATGAATTGTGCAATATTATTGACCGTTTGGGGTTAATATCGAAGATTGCGCAATGATTGAACAAAAGTTTGAGCGAGTTTAATTTTTATTGCACTATATTTTTCCATTGCATTGTATAGGGTCAGTATTGCGCAATATTTACTCAAAAATACTACTCTAAAACATTGCGCAATATAATTGATCTATATTTATTTATTGTTTATTGTGCAATGTAATTGATCGTTTGGATTCTAAGCGCCTTTCAATCTTATTGTACGATAAAATATATTGTACAATGTTATTGTAGCATCTAGGGGCCGCCTTATACAACACCCATTTCAAATCATATAATTATGCAATAAAATAAATGAATACATTATCTGGTAAACGTATGTTACAGAATTTTAATTTTAGTTTAAATAAAATCATAAAAAAATATATACTTACATGTGTTTCTTGACGAAAATTGGTCTGTTTGTGTATTTATTTGCGCACTTACAGACTATTATATTTCAAATTTTTTTACGTTCTTATTCTGCTCAGACATTATTGAAAAATACTTATGATCAAAAAATAATTACAAATAGTACATAATTACGCATTTTTGGATGTAGGTATAAATTAAAGCAATAATAATAATTGAATGATTTGTAGAGCGCCGTTTTTGTGAAAAATCACCTCAAGAGTGATTTGCAAAGCAAATTTGGAATTAAATAAAATCGATATTGAGTTATAATTTTAAAAAGCTGGTACGAAGAGTAATTAATCTTTCTCATTGGAACCGCCCTGTACGATCTTTCGACGAAATGTGGATTTTCGGCTTCAGATCTTTCTATTGCATTTCCATAGGAGTGCATATTGTATAAAATACTTGCATTTATGGGACTCAGGTCTAATAAGCAAAAAAAACGTTGCCATTATTACCAAAATAAATCGATTGACCACGTTGGACTCGATTTCTTGCTCCTCGGAAATGGTATCTTCATTTTCTGATCCTTCCTGTTCAGAGACCGTAATATAGTCACTCTCTGCCAAACTAAAATTCGAGTCAATAGCCTCAGAATCGGACTCGGAGTTGTCATCTAACCAACCCGCCAAAATTTCTTCATGCCGGCTATCAGTAGGTAGTGTTTAATATCTCCTCCTAGTGACAGGAACACTGCTATTTTCAACTGAGGTTGCCCGTTTTATGCCTGAAGAGATCATTTGACTGAAAATAAAAGTGGAAAACCATTAAATCTGTAAAATGTCAAATCCAAAAAAAGTTACATAAGTACCGACGAGTGGTCTTACAGACCACTCGCGATCTTATAACAGCCATAACTTACCGAAATCGCACCAACCGATACTACCACTCTCCACGAATGCTGCCGGGCGACTACTCGAGGGGTAGACAGAAGCGTGAAGTAGTACTTAGACTTTTCGAACACTCGAGGTGTCTGTCAGACCACACGTCGGTACTTAAGGGTTAAAGAAAGAAAAACATCTTGAATGCATTTATATAATAATCGTTCCCAACACAGTGGCAGAATCATTTGGCTCTAGTAAATAATATAATGCTTCTTCAAATCCCAGCAAAGTCTATAACAATGGAGCAATAAAAATATTTAATTATTTATAACATATGGTATAAATGAAGTGTGTTGTTATGTTGTTCCAGTGGCGGGGCGCAGGTGGAGACCCCCCCTCCCGGATATATGAGCGAGGACGGAGACCCCATGGACCACAACGACAACATGAGTGAGTAACTGTCCCCAACATATTACATTATATTCATTTGTTTGCACTAGAATCCCAAATTCACAGAATATCCAAAAGCAAATTTCCAATTAACCAATTCCTATGCAATTTGTTAAGAGGCCGGTATTCGAATTTCTACCGATTTCTTGCAAACCTCCCTTAAACATTTGAAGTTTTTAAGCTCTTAAAAAAATATATGTTATTCTTGAAGATAATATCTAGACATTAGTCGCGCCCAAACGCAAATTATATAAAATTCCCTCGATAGAAAAAATCGCAAAGTATGCTCCAAAAATTATTATAAACACGTTTGTTTCCGTTATTTTACAAGTTATATGTATGAAAAAATTCACAGCGTTTCTTTAAATGCTGTTTAAGACAATTATCGTGAAATTTTTGCTCTATTTTAATCGAGTCGTGTTTTATTAAAGATTTTCATGATTTTTTAATCGATTTTATCGTTGTAAATGTTAGCGCGCTCTTCTAACATTCGTAATTTAATATCTCTCCGTCTTCTTCTTTTTGGGGCCGGGAACGGAGCCTTAAGGCGGCCCCTGGACGACAACTATATTGAGCAATATTACGAATTGTGTAATATTATTGACCGTTTGGGGTGAATATTGAAGAATGAGCAATGATTAAATTAAAAATTAAACTCGCATAAATTTTGTTCAATCATTGCGCAATCTTCAATATTAACCCCAAACGGTCAATAATATTGGACAATTCGTAATATTGCTTAATAAAATTGATCGTCTAGGGGCCGCCTAAGATTAATTAATTAATTATAAGAAGAAAAAAAAAACTGAAAATTCGATTTCCACAACCAACAAATTCCTACAAATTCAGAGTTCGAAATAAATTTTCCGTCGCCCCATCAAATTCAGATATTGAAAGGAAATTAATAAAAATACAGCATATTTCGGTCCTGGTCGAGCCGTCAAAGTATAATATATACAATATTCAAAGTAAATTCTTGAAAATACAACATATTTCCATGTAAATTGAAATTTTTAAAATTGCGACCTATTTCCGACGTTAACCTTTCAATTTTAGGTAGGTATTCAAAGTAAATTCCTAAAAATAGTACTTATTCTCGTGTATATCGAATTTTCACAAACCTATTTCGGTTGTGATCGATCTTTCAAATTCAGATAGGTATTCGAAGTAAATTTGCCCAATAACGTTAAAGTTTTTTGAAACATACAAACAAATTTTCGTGTGCAGACCAAAAAAATTTTCAAATTACGGAATAATAAATTTTTCCAACCACAAAAAAATCGGATGAAATTTTTTTCTGGGTGGGTTTGTTTTGGCGGAAAATTTAAATTATCAGTGTTTGAATTAACAGGGTTCTATTAAACCTATGAACCTAACTCCACATTGTACAACTCTTTTCTCACCCCTCTTAAATTCTTTTGAAGGTTAAACCTAGGAAACCATTTTTTAATTTCTCTCAAAACTAATAAACAATGTTCCTATTTAATACGTCTGCGATTTGTTTATATAAAAGATGGTTTACTTTATAAGACGTTTATTATCAATGTGTTACGCTATCTAGGGTGCCAACCCTGTCAACATACTACAGGTGGCATTTGTACATATTACCAGCAGAATGACATACATAACATCACTGATGATCAAATTTGAATTATCTAACTCTGTAATACATGGTTTTTTTTTTTACACTCTTTTTTCTCATTGCACATTAAAAAAATTAAACAAACAAGCGTGCTGGATGCTAGAAGCATGCTTCTTTCTAAATCGCTTAGAATAGATTTTCTCATTTTCCGGGGATTACTGGTCAATTAGTTGTGAATCGTTTTTTCCGTCCTCATTTATAATGAGCCTCTTCAAGGACCGCATTAAAATAAACCCTCCTAAACCCGTTTAAGTTTTCCCCTCCTAAAGTTTTTTTTGGTTTTCGTAAGTTCCATAATTTTTTTTTGACATTGCTGTAGGAGGGGCCATCAATTTTGCCGCCCCGAGAACCATTTATGGGATAACCAACACCTCTGCCATAGGTCACCCTATGTGGTTCGCTATGTTTGGTGACTTAGCAGGGGCACCCGGGTCATGGGGTGAGGTTTATCCGGGTCTTGGCGGTGGATGCTTCTGCCCACCAGCTGCATGGCAGGCCGGATTGCGAGAGAATGGTTGAGGGAGAGTCAAAAGCCGTAATGCCTTTGCACCGCAGTGTGGAGCTAATGTAAAAAAGGGAAACTTTGCTTTCATAGAGGTGTTCATGTTAATTTTTCCATGGTTAACTTATAGATTTTAATATTAAATGAAAAAACACACTTTGTAAAACACCACTTTATTTGAATTAATAATTATTTAACAGCCAACCAGGTTTCGCTTAGCTCAAGTTTCATCAGGGCTCTTATATTAACTAAAGATAATTACATACAGACTCATATACATAGCTTCGTCGTTAACATTTTCGGCTTTCTGTGGTGGTAGTAGGAGATTTTCAAACATTGTTGAGTTATTCGTAACCCGGGAATGTTTGTCTTTCTTTTTAAAAAAAAAAAAAATTATCATTTTATCAGTGGCAAAAAGTCCTATCATGAAGAAAAATAGGATTTTCAAAAATGTATGAATGCAACAACTTAGAAGTAAGTTGTATGAATGCAACAACTTTATCTTAGAAGCAGAAAGATGTGCATCTTTATGATTTAGTTGCATTTTGAATATTCTGCCTGTAACATTACAATGCCTTCTATTGTAATGTTAGAGGCAACAATTTTCAAACATTGATCCTTTCATCATACACCACATGTCATAACAAAATATTCCATTTCATTTTGAAGCAGAAGGACTCTTTGGTTTATTGGCTCTCCTGAACTTTTACCTTTTTGGACTTGCATCCGTATGCTTCCCAGGTACAGATATATAAATGATTAAATGAGATTAAGTTTGTTGTACTTGTAGCTTGGTAGGGATGTTTTAATTGAGATGTGAATTAGATGTGGTGGACAGCGCCCTAATGCTCTAACAGTGCTGTGCCCCATCCTAGCGGCGCGCGGCTCTCCCGGTGGGGAGGCGGCGCCCGTCCTGTACCACGAGCCCGCCTTCTGGTGCAGCATCAGCTACTACGAGCTCAACACGCGCGTCGGGGAGACCTTCCACGCCTCGCAGCCCAGCATCACGGTGGACGGCTTCACCGATCCCAGCAACAGCGAAAGGTATGCACTACACCAACTGATAATACTAACTATCTAACTAACCATCAAGCCGTTTCCCCACAAACAACTCGGTCTTGGCACACACTCCTGCCAACTCGTTTACATTCATACATCATCTTCTATTATTCTGACTCTTGACATGGCCCGACTCACCTATCTGATTCACTTGATCATGCCATGTCTTTCTTGGGCGTGGGGGACTTCTTCTACCATTCACATTTGCGTCATATATTCTCTTTACACTCCTTTCCTCGTTCATTCGCTCTACTTGCCCAAACTATCAGAACATCCCTTTCTTAATCTCACTCATTACGCTTACATCAGCCTCGCATTCTTTGCGGATCTCCACGTTTCTCACACGATCGTACATGGTTTTACCACACATTCGCTCTCATTTCTACAGCATTCAGTCTACTTTCATCCTTTCTCTGCAAGTTCCATGCCTCACTGCCATACATCAGGGTAGGTACAAGTACTCGATTATGAACGGCTAGCTTCGCTTCTTTGGATAGTTTTTTTTTGGTGCCAACGGTGTTCAGTTATCCATTAACTTCTCACATGCCAGCCGTATTTCGAAAGAAGCCGGCGGAAACTACGCAAAGCTTCTTTTACTTAGCCAAAGTGCCGTTTATAGTACAATAATTTCTTTTGAATATGTGGAGTGGAATTCTGGATGGTAGCTGTTTCTGAAAATATGATAAATGCATTATTGTTGTTCTAACAAGCTTTTGGTTTGTTTCCAGATTTTGCCTGGGTCTCCTCTCCAACGTAAACCGCAATGAAGTTGTGGAACAAACGAGACGGCACATTGGCAAAGGCGTCAGACTCTATTATATAGGAGGTCAGTACATTCCACACATGGAAATCTTCATTCAAATGAGAAATAACGCCAATATCTCATTCTAATGATGTTTGTTCTTGTGTGTCTTTAGGTGAAGTTTTCGCAGAGTGTCTCAGCGATTCATCCATCTTCGTGCAATCCCCCAACTGCAATCAGCGCTACGGCTGGCACCCCGCTACCGTCTGCAAAATACCTCCAGGTATGTCATCTTCTTCTTCTTCAATGGCACTACAGCCCATTTCGAGCCTTGGCCTCCTTCAAGATGAGCTTCCACCGTCCTCTGTCCTAGGCCGTCGTCTTCCAATCTGCAACATGAAGTAGTCCTCTTACATCCTTCCTGACATCATCCTCCCATCTCAGCCTAGGTCTGCCCGCCTTTTGTTTACCTCCCGGGTGTCCTGTTAGTACCTTCTTCGGTCCTCGTGTGCTTGGCATTCGGTGCACATGTCCGGTCTTAATCTCTGGAGCCTTAATCATTTGAGTGCCGATTGTCATCCGGGTGACAATATTTCAAGCATATGCGGCCACATTCGGCACACAACAAGTTAAGCCTCGACAACCCGAATTTCTACCGATTTCTTGCATATCTCCCTTAAAATTTTGATGTTTTTAAAACTCTTAAAAAAATATGTTATTTTTTAAGATAATGTCTAGATCAGTGGTCCCCAACCTTTTTGTCGCCGCGGACTGACGAAAGTTTGATAATTTTACCGCGGCCCAATGAGGGGGGGGGGGACATCGAATGTAGTTTTTTTTAATAACAAAATATTTGTATACCATATAATAATAAAAATTACAATTGTGGTGACAAATAATAGTAGAGAAAACACAACGTTTGTGGGAAAATGAATAAAAAATATATAATAACAATGTTGTTTTTAAGTTAAAAAATTTATACTTATTAATTGTATAGATCATATAATGATTAAAACAAAAATAAAAACCAAAACTATAGTATTTGAAAGCACAATTACAGACCACTACATGAATATGACAGCAATCGCCACCGAAAAAACAAAACCTAACCAACATAAAATATTTAAAAAAAAAAAAATTGACTACTCAAACTTAAAAGAAAAACTCCAAAAAATAGACTGGAGTACAATATACCAAATAGAAAATGTTGAAGAAGCCTGGGATAAATTTACAGCTGTGTTAATACAAGAAATAAATAATAACACTAATTTAAAACAAGTTAATCTTACACACAAAGCAAAAAAAAATTAAACTATGGATAACAAAAGGAATATTAAAATGTATTTGTACACGAGACAAAATTCACAAACAAATTAAGAGTGTATTACCAGAGAAACCAGAAATATGTCATTTTTAAATCAGTGGTTAGACGTATTGACTCTTTTCCACAAAAAACTATAAATGAATTTCAAAAGATTGTTCTTTTATCTAGTAAACTTATATTTTAGATTTTGAGAAAAAATGTTTATTTTTAGAATAATAAGGTTATACCATAGGTCGTTCGCAGATTTGTTCAATTTTCAAAAAAGTACATTTATTATACAACACCCATTTCAAATCATATAATCATGCAGTAAAATAAATCAATACATTATCTGGTAAACGTATGTTTCAGAATTTTAATTTTAGTTTAAATAAAATTATTTAAAAATATGTACGGACATGTGTTTCTTGACGAAAATTGGTCGGTTTGTGCATTTATTTGTGCACTTACAAACAAATATATTTCGGATTTTTTTACATACTTATTTTGCTAAGACGTTATTGACAAATCATAAATAATTTGATCGTAAAATAATTTCAGGAAGTATTTAATTTTAAATAATTTTGAACATCGCATTTCAGCATTTTTATCGCAGCCCGTAAACACAAATTTCAGATTTCATTACGGGCCCAAACGCGGCCAGGAGAGCACGTCTTCGCGACGCTTTGAATAATAATATTTGGAAATGAAATTTGAAAACGAAATTTGAAATAAACACGAATTCCTTGATTCATGTTTGTTAAATCTACAGGGTTGCCCGAACGCAATTTTTCATGTTCATTGAATATTTTTATGCAAAAAAATTTATAATTTCGAATATTTTTTTTTATTTTAAATTATTCTTGTGTGAATACCGCACAAGAGTCCCAACTGCTCCAAAATATTTTTTGGGGTAAATCTTTTTTACGCACGCTCGACACTTGGGGGTAAACTGGTGAATGGGTTACGAAAAGTGGTGATTGTTACGAAAAATGACATGCGAACGGTAATCAATGCGAACGGTGATCGACTGCTCGGCGGGTCGGGCCTTTACGCACGCTTGTTTTTCGTGTTATTGTTATATTGTTAATGGACTATTTGTCCATAAATAAATAAATAAATTATAAACAGCGGGTACCCGGCATGCGTTTCAAGGGCACTGTAACCTCGCGGTCAACTAAACTGGTTCCATCACAAGTCCCGGGAATTATAATGCAAGCGCCTGCACTATATAATATTATACACAGCGGGTACCCGGCATGCGTTGCAAGGCCACTCAAAGAAAGAAAGGGTTTGTGCGCTTTAATTCTGTTTGTTGAAGTGCTTATTATTAATTATGCATACAAATAAATATTTCAAAATGCGACATTTTTTACAATCCAACTGAATATTACTTGTTTTTTTCATGAATACCGCACAAGAGTCCCAACTGCTCTCGTCTGGAGCCAGTGGGACTATTGCATCCCCAATTTGGGGTATGTTGTAAGACTGAAGGTAGTGGGGAGGGGAAGGATATAGGGAAGAGGAAGGTGGGGAAGTACCTGGCTATTCAGATCTGGCCAATAAACACGGCTAAAGCCATTTCAAGCAACGTTTCAATTCTTAATGGTGGTCTTACACCAGGGCGATACTGAGAGTATCTTCCACTCTAATGGCCGTAAAATACAATTAAAAAACAAAAAACCAAAATATTAAAAAGAATATAACAAATTGTTTATTCATGTAGGTATCTACTTAATACCTACTGTGTTTACGCATTTCACTTGTATCTATTTATGTTTATGCACTTCGATATACAAATTACAAATAACTACAACTAATTAAAATTCTGGAAGCGAGAATAGTAATATAAAGTAGTAATAGTAGCGGGTAGCCCTAGCTCGCGTGAACAAAACCCTCAAAACTCGGATTGCCGCGGAACGAAATTTAGTTCTGAAAACGCCCGCTCGCGAGCCCTGATGTGTTAGCGCTAGTGTCGGAATCGAAGTTGTCATGTGCTGGTTATTCACTCTTAAACATACGCCATACGACATGGAACAATTTAATTACTATAAAAGATATAGAAACATCTGCACGAAAATTATTAGAGTAGCAAAGGAGTTATACTATAGAGAAAAACTTAAAAAAGAAAACAATAACCCAAAGGAAATATGGAAAATATTAAAAGAAGTAACACTATTGAACATCTTAACATTAATTCAAAGAAAATAGATGCCAATACAAATGCAGAAACTATAACAAATCATGTAAATGATTTCTTTGCAAATATAGGAAAAGTTTTAGCGAACCGTAAAATACATAACACAAACACTAACACAAACAAACATACCGAACAATACACAATCGACACAACACAGATTTATAATTAAAAAAACTTCAGTAGAGGAAATTGACAAAATAATAAACACATTAAAAAACAAAATTGCACCTGGATTAGATGAGATAACAACGGATAGCATTAAAATAATAAAAAATGAAATATTAAAACTTATAACACACTTAATCAACCTTAGTATAACACACTCCTGCTTTCCTAGTTCTTTTAAAACACGACTGGTGATCCCTATTTATAAATCCGGAGACAAAATGGAAATAACTAACTATAGACCAATCACATTATTTAACTCGCTATCAAAGATTTTCGAAAAAGTCTTAAAAAACCAAATCATAAAATACTTGGAAGAAAACAAATTAATCTCGGATAAACAATATGGATTTAGAGAAAAGAGAGGTACAAAAGAAGCTTTGGCATGTACTATAGATTATATACATAGCAACTTAGATCAAGGATACAAATGTATAGCGATATATCTAGATTTCTAGATTTAGCTAAAGCCTTTGATTCAATATGCCAAAATAAACTTTTTAAAAAATTAGAAAATATGGGTATCAAAGACAAGGAACTCCAACTATTAAAAAGTTATATGAGTGATAGAACACAACAAGTCAAAATTAATAACCATACAAGTAAACCACTGCCGATTACATATGGAGTTCCACAAGAATGCATACTAGGGCCCGTTCTTTTCACTATTTACATAAATGAACTTTGTAGCATGGAAATAAACGGTGAAATAGTTAGTTATGCAGATGACACAGTTTTACTGTTTAAATCTAAGGATTGGAATAATGTATTTAACATAGCAAATTTAGAAATCACGCGGGTGAAAACTTGGCTAGACTCAAACATACTTACACTAAATATATCGAAAACAAAATTTATAACGTACAGTATAAATAGTACAGGACAACCAAGAAACAACTCAAACACCATAAAAATACACGAATGTTTAAATACTAACATCTGCAGTTGCCCTTCTCTAGAAAAAACAGAACAAATAAAATATCTAGGAATCATAATTGACCATAACCTTAGATGGACACATCATATTAAACAAATCACAAATAAACTCCGCAAAACAATACACATTTTCCTAAACATAAGAAACGTATATAATATAAAACAAATGAAAACAATATATTTTGCACTTTGTCAGTCAATAATAGAATATGGATTAATTATCTGGGGAGGAGCAACAAACTCAGCTATCGATCACTTAGAAATCGCGCAGAAAACGAACTTAAAGGTAATACTTAAAAAACATAGACTGACTGACACAAACCAAATATTCAACAGTTGTGACATACTAGATATACGCCAATTATATGTTAAAACACTGCTAAACTACATTTTTGACCAGAAAAACAAATTTCAACAATCTCAAAATATCACTAACAGAACAGTTAGACAATCGTACAAAAACAACCTAAAAACTCCGACGGTAAATACAAGCTTTGGACAAAGGCACTATAAATATCATGCTATAAAAGCGTTCAACAGTCTTACCCTTGAAAATAAAATGGAAGAAAACAAAAATAATTTCGTACTCAAAATTACAAAATGGATTAAAGAACAAAAAAGACAATATTACCAAAATTTCATTACAAAATAAAAATAAAACACAACTACACGTAACACTCAAAACCAATATAAAATACACATCACTCACAAACACACAAAAACATAATATATGTTATATTTACCGATTTAAATTTTTTTTAGTAATAAAATAATTAATTTTATCCTATAATTTAAACTTAATTATAAATTTTAATTTTTAGTTTATTTGGTTTTTGTTTTATAAAATGGAGGCCTCAGCACAGGTGAGCTACCCAGTGAGGCCGACATTGTTGATTTTATTTTTGAAATGTAAGCTATTATGTCAAACAAATGAATAAATAAATAAATAAATAATTGTTATCTCTTAATTCTTTCATTATAACAAATGTATTTTTAATTTTATTATATGTAAAAGCCCTTATTGGGCGTGTACAAATAAATAAATAATTATTCCAGAAGTTTAAGATACTTTTTCAATTATCTGTTGTATTCATGGGTATTTTCTATATTTTTAAGGTTCAACGGAAGGTTGAAAGTATGTTTTTCAAAGATAGATAATTTTGAGAATGCTTAGGGTTTAATATCGGATTTTAATGTTATTCTGATATCTTTCCGATATATTAACTTGCAAGTTATTTATATATTTTCTTTAAAAGTTTTTATGTTGAAGTTTTATGTGTTTTGATTTAATAATTTTAATTGAATCGTGTTTAAACATGCCTTCAAAATAAAATACAGTTTATTTTTTTAAATTATTTATTAACCAAGATAATGACAATATATACAAAATACATACAAAAATGGCATATACCACCTCACTAATCTGAGCCTATTCTGAGGTGGCAGGACTACCCCTTAAAAATAAATATAAACAGATTATTTTAACTTAATGCTAAATCATTGAGCACCCTGAGCTTGCTTCATTGAAATGAGATGGTTCCATCGGGGGGTAATAGGAGATAGTGACACCCGAAGTGTCTTGCTTATGTCCAGTTTATTTCGTTGTTTTATTTTGGTTGCTGTCACTGCAGAAAACCCCGCTTCATACAGATAGGATGTCGGAAATGGCAATTAGGATTTTAGTGCTGTGGTGGCAATCTCAGGGTATTCCGCCATGACTCTAATCCAGAACATCGTCAGAGTTGTTGTCTCGAACATAGTTTTAAGGCTGCCGTCATATGCAATATCCAGCAGTTGATCGCAGTTCTTTCGCAGGCATGCTAGATTCGCGTGGTTTATTGACAAATGGGTCCCGGATCCATTTCTTGCCAGTTCATGGGTCTTCTGTGGTTAGAAAGTAGTGCTCAAACTCTTTTAAAGGTAAAGACAGGTGATCTTGCACCAACTGGGAGAATGAATGCTCTGGCTCAGCCTCTCTTTAAATCCGCGTCAATGTCTGAAACATGTCTAAAATGCCTCTGTTCACGCGCCGGGCCGTTCCCACAACTCCTTTTAGACTGTGGACTTTCCTTATTATTTCTTTGGATTAGATTGTTGAAAATATCTTCGTTATTTGGTCAGGTAGCAACAGACAATTAAAGAATTTTCTTACATTCATTAATAACCTTCTGCATCTGAATTTTAATTTACATAAGAACAAAGATAATAACTGCTTAAACTTTTTTTTCAAAAGTATTTTGATTTTAAAGCAAGCCCTTGCGCGGCCCAGTACCATTTGGTCCACGACCCAATACCGGGCTGCGGCCCATAGGTTGGGGCCACTGGTCTAGATGCTGCCCACGCCGAAATGCAAATTATATAAAACTAGCTGGGTTACCCGGCTTCGCTCAGGACAATAAGATAGTGTTCTGGAATGTTGCACAATGATGTTCCCGATTTCCTATTCCTGATCATTCCACTCCTTCCACAACTTTCTACAGCTCTATGGATCCTTCTAGAACTTTCCGGAAGACTGTTCTAGAAATTTCAAGAGGGCGAAATTTTCAGCCCTTATATAGGGTCCGCCAAATAACTTTTTTTTTTTGAAAATGCTATAAAAAAAAAACTACTGAATATTTTCTCAAATTTCTTTTTTTATTTATAAGTACAATCCTTCCGGTTAATAATGGAAAATAATTTCATTCAAATGGCTGCCTCGGCTGGCCATGCAGTAGCCTACACGATCGGTCCAATTTTTAAGCACATTATCGATTGTGTGCAGCTGTATTTCACCAATGGCTTCACGAATATTGTCCTTTAAAGCGTCAATTGTCTCTGGCTTGTCGGCGTAACATTTATCTTTGAGGGCACCCCACAAATAATAGTCCAACGGTGTCAAATCGCAGCTCCGAGGTGGCCAAACGACATCAGCTCTGCGGCTGATAATGCGATCTTCAAAAACAGGGCGCAAAACATCGAGTGTAGCTTCGGCTGTGTGGCACGTAGCGCCGTCCTGTTGAAACCAAATGTTGCCAATATCCTCCTCTTCAATTTTTGTGAACAAAAATTCGTTCAACATGGCCCGATAACGATCGCCATTGACTGTAACGGCCACTCCTTGCTCATTTTCAAAGAAAAATGGCCCAATTATGCCTCTGGACCAAAATCCGCACCAAACAGTGACTCGTTTTGGGTGTACCGGCTTTTCAATGTATGCGTGCGGGTTTTCTGTGCCCCAAATACGACAATTTTGCTTGTTTACATACCCGCCAAGATCAAAATGAGCTTCATCCGAAAAGATGATTTTTTTGGCAAAATCGGCATCTTCTGTAAGTCGATCGCAGGCCCACTTCCAGTGGCCCACGCAGCGTTGTTCAAGCGTATACACAACCATATTCGCTCAGCGGAAGGATAAAACTAATTATCTGTCAAATCAGACATGAGCTAAGTGTTACCATTCACGAAATAAGCACTAGTTGAAAAAAAAAACTTTAGATGGCGGACCCTTTATCTTTAAAAGCACAGCCTTTAGGTAAAAACGGATACCCTTATTCCCTAGGGGGGATAGAGATCTACCACACCATATAACTCCCTTGATCGAAACGGGACTCGTTTCTGAGTTTTTGCGAGCTGCACGTTTTTTGGATTTTCTTTTATAATACATGCCATATTCAAATAAATAAAATGTTACTCCTTACATGTCCTTTCCCGTGCGTTCCCCTCCAGCGTTCCACTTCCACCTTCCCCGCCACCGCTCTCCCGCTCCCCCGTCCCGCCAACCCCCCTGGCACTGCATTTCTTGACTCCTCTCCCGCGCGGCCCTTAGCCGAAACTTTTTTCTAATACTAACATTTTTAAACTCGTGATATCTTTCTAATTAAATATCCGAATTGAAAAATTCAAAAAGTTAAATAAAGGTATTGAAGCTGTCTTGAATATGAAGTAATTTATTTTGATAAGGATTAAAACTAAGATACAAATAAAGAGCCTTTTCAAGCGGCGACATATTAATTAAAATTTTAAAATAAAAGAATACTTATTGTGGCATAACCATAATAGTTAGACATATGCTGTCGCGACCTTTTTTGTAAATAATGATGTGTTCTATAAAGTCGTAGTACATTATTTTATTATATCATCAATAGTTTTCGCAGCGCACGCGATTTAAAGAATATTTTAGGTAATTTTTTTATACCCTGGGTTACATTATTGAAGTTTTAGTAAGGATGCCTATTTTTTTTTAAATATAATATAGCCTATGTCACCCAGGGATAGTGTAGCTTCCCAACAGCGAAAGAATTTTTCAAATCGGTTCAGTAGTTTCGGAGCCTATTCGATGCAAACAAACACACAAACAAACAAACAAACAAATATTACCTCTTTATATAGTGTGTTAGATTCTCTCGACAGAAAAATATTGCAAAGTATGCTCCAAAAATTATTAAAAGCTTCTGTTATCTTAAAAGTTACATTTGTGAAAAAATTCACTATGTTTCAAATGATACTTAAGATGCTCCCCACGAGATTTTTGCTCTATTTTAAACGAGTCGGGTTTTATTAAACATTTTCGCAATTTCTGTAAATGTCATTGCGCTCCTCTAACATTCGTAATTTCGTATCTCTCCATCTTTTTCTTTTCGAGCCCGGTTGCGGAGCCTTAAATGGGTAGAGTCTGGGAGTCGTATTATTGTGGCAGATTCTCCATGCCTCTCCCTCTCGCGCCGTTCCTAAGATTCTTCAAAGTACTTTTCTTTCGAAGGTATCCAGCTGTTCTGCAGAGTTTGCTGTCAGTGTTCCCCCACATGTATGTCATAGAACATCATGTCAGGGATGTTGTTCGCTAAACTGAGAACTCCAACCTGGAGAAACACAAGGCCACTGGCAAAGTGTTTTATCAGGAGAAGTAGAGGTAGATCACAGATGTCCAGAACATCGGTGTCCGCAGCTCTCCATACGGTGAGGACCAAAAGGATTGGAGGAACCTGATTCATTCAGAGGGAGGGATTTATTTTTTTTCTTTTCTGTTTTTATTTTATGAACCTACGAATTCCTGCTTTGTCCAATTTCTTTTTCTTATTATTTCGTTGCCTTAGTTCGTATTTGTCCAACAGACCATTAGAAAATTTTACAGGAGGAGATGGTTTTCTTTCATTATTTCAATGAAACATTGTGATAGGTGTAAGATAAATCCGTTTCCGTAAAGGTAAAGGTCAAGGTCTCATTTGTTGAAATAATTCTAAGTTAAGTGATTAACTATCATTTTTTATACCTTATTTTTAAGTTTAAAGTGGAGATTGAACGAAAACTAAAATGGTCTGTTGGACAAATAAGAACTGAGGCGACGATTTGTCTAATTTCTTTTTTGTTATTTCAAAATATGGAATATATTGCATTTCACTACCCCTGCATACATTTTGGAAAAAACTATTATTATTATTATGGTACCTATATCAGCCACAGTGACTCACAAAATAGGTATTGCGCGCGGCTTGCAGCCTATTGTAATCCAGCCCTAACTTTCAACCAAACCAATCAGAATACTCCCCCATTCATTCCTCAAGAGATTACCTCAGCGTAACACTTTGTTTGTTTGCAGGCTGTAACCTGAAAATATTCAACAACCAAGAGTTTGCCGTCCTCCTCTCGCAGTCCGTTTCGCAAGGCTTTGAGGCGGTATACCAGCTCACCCGCATGTGCACCATACGCATGTCCTTCGTCAAGGGCTGGGGCGCAGAGTACAGGTAATTACGTACTCCTTTTTAATGCAGCGAAAACAAAGCGTATAACTCTAATACACATTGTTATGGCACCTTGTGCTACTAACCACTTGGATATGCTGATGATGCAGATGTAGTAATCAATATCAAAGTCGGAGTGCTTGAACAGATATCACCAAATTCAATGTTCCAGTTGATGAATATGAATTAAAAGTAATTATGTTTTAACACGGTATACACCATTTCAGACGGCAAACAGTGACGTCCACCCCATGCTGGATAGAGCTGCACCTCAACGGGCCGCTGCAGTGGCTCGACCGGGTGCTCACACAGATGGGTTCCCCGCGCCTCCCCTGCTCCTCCATGTCGTGAGCACCGGCCCAAACAGCAAACACAACACTCAATTATACTACCTACCTTCTATTAGTGTCTATACAGTTACACCCTCACTTTACCACACTCAGATATCTGAAGTAAAATGATACAAAATTAGCTCCTAATGCTGTTTCCAGAAGCATGTAATATGTAACGTAATCAAATGTGAATTGTCATTTGGATAGTTCTACCATCCTTACATGTAATGCTTGTCTTGTCTGGGCATCTTTTGTAATGGGTTCTGCATTTGGTTAGCAATTGGATTAACTCGAACAACAGGATTTACGACCGATTGTGTGGTGTCATGGACAAACATATTACACGCGCCTGGACCCGCCATTATGTTACTATATTTACTGTTTATATTGTGAAATCGTCGACTTACAACTAAAATAGTCTAGGGGTGAGGTGTTTCCAAATCTGCCACATTTGGTTGATGATCAAATCAACGATCAGCGTCATTTTAATTGTCGATCAAATATGGCAGAGTTTGAAACGCCATGACCTAAGTGAAAACAGAAATTTATGCCGAGAGATTGATCGCAACCAATTCATTAAATTAAAATCATTTTAGGACAAAGTATGTATTGAATTATGAATATATTAATGTCTATGGTTACTGATTTTAATGCGGCCAATTTCTCGATAAAACGCCATTCGTTTCAACCTTTCTAAAGTTGCCAAGTAAAAATGTACCTCAATGTTTTCGATAATGTACCCATAGGGGGTATTTCACCGTCTCTCAATAAGCGCTATCCATAGAAAGAACTGCATTATACAGACAGAGGTTACAATAAGATTGAAAAAGCGATGTCGCCAACCAAACTCGCACAATAACTAATTATCTGTGGTGAAACGATCGCCGATTTTATTACCATGTTAATACTATGTTAAAAGTTATTGAACGAGTTTAACAGTTTATTTTGAGTCAGTGAAATCACCCCTTAGGGCCTTCACTAATTGAGAAACTGAAAAAAAACCAGTTATCGACGCAATCACAATCAACCTGAATAAAATGGATATTTTTCTGATCTGACATATCGCAGATTAGCACTACCAGTGCTGGTCGTGCGGCAGTCGCGTTTCAATTGCATTGTTAACAGGTTGCCAAGGTAGCGGGCTCACAAACCGTCAAGTTTTCGAGTAATCTGCGTGAAAAGCGATGTGTCAGATCAGAAAAACATCAATTTTGTTCAGGAGGTTGATTGCGATTCCGTCGACAACTGTTATTTTTTTTCAATTTCACCATGAGCGAAGGCCCTAAGTGTCTTTGTTATAGAATCTCATCACTTAGTGAACGTTACTGTTTATTTTTATTGTAAGTCAATGAATGCTACTAAACTTCTGTTCTTATGAAAACAATCTCATTCCGTTTACGATTGGACCGGCAGTATTGTACGCGGCTTCATTAAATATTGTAATAATACAATAAAACATAGTCTATTTGAGTAGAACTCTATAGCCGACAAATTCGCGAACATATTGAGATTGTTGTCTGAAGAACCAACAAAATATTTTTCATATCTACCATAGTGCACAGAAATAGTTAAGACATACATATTTTTTGGTTTGTATTATAAAACTGACCTGTTTTGTCCGTAGTTTAATCCGGTGAGTGATGTCATTAATTTTATTACGTAACTTTTGCAATCGTATCATGGGGGAGAATGGTTGCAATCATTTTTTTTCTATTACACAATATACAATAACGCATTGCATTATGATTGTGATTTTAATTTTGTGTGGGTTTGTAAGTACATATATATATTATCTGAATGAATGTTCAAAATAAAGATAGTTATTGTGAATAAGGGAAATTAAAACTTCAGTTAAATGTGTTGAATTCAAATCATCGTTTATTATTAATTGTGTAAATGTATTTTTAAAATTATTATTATTATATCCTCAAATTTACCATGCTGCAAGATTTGGACTTGAAAAATTTCTACATGATTTATATTATTGCAAAGATTGTTAACATTTTTTTTAATCTGCATAAAAAATAATATCTGCTTAACAATAAAAATCTATACTTTTTAAAATCTATGTTTCACATCCACCATTCATTTATTGTACAACAGCTAAATATATAATATGCTCATTTTCTATGTGATGCATGTTACAGACCTACAGTGGTGGGTGTGAATCTAATAAGAATCAAAAATCTGCGCTCTAAATTTATTATTATTGAGGGCTTTTGCCTTGCTGTGCGTAAAATCCATACTGTGCTTTAAAAGAAATTATGTTTTTTTATAAATTGAATAGAAATATTTGGCTTGCATTTTAAAATTGTTACCATTGCTTACAAAGTAAGAAAAGAAAAGTGTATACGAAGGATTGAAATATTTTTATTATTATAAAATGTTTTGTTATATTTTTGACATTGAGAATAATGAGCTGTAATTATTTTGACATACATTTTTCTACGTAAATTTAAATTGAAATGTTTCAAACATGAGCAATATGAATGTGGGGCCTCAATGGATGTGGGGAGAGAAAAGTATAATTTAGGTAAAGGGGAGGGTTGCAAAGGAACGTCGATTTGCTAATAGACAGAAAAGTCCCAACTGCTCGATACTAAGTTAGTAGAACTAAGACCCCCATTCGGGGAAGTGGGGAAGGGGAAGGATAATGGTAAAAGAAAGGACTCTAACACTAGTATCAAATGAAGGGCATATTTACTAATAACATAATTTATCATTAACCTCTTATTGGAACAAATTTTCGAATTTTAATTTTTTTAAATGCGATTTTAACCCTTATATATAAATAAACTGTGTGAAGGACAAGGTCAGAATTGCTTGCCCCAATATCATTCTTGATGTAGTCAATAGTTTCATTCACCTAGCAACACCAGAATATTTTTAAAATTAATTTTCTATGGCATCTGGGTGGCAGATTTTGCAGTGATTTGAACTGTCAAAGTCCGAGCGTGATAGTTTACAAAAACATCGAAAAACTTATCAATTTATCAAATAATTGCAAATAATGTTGTTTTTATGGATAGTTTATTGGTCAAGGAATGTGTTTCGGTAAATAAAATATACGATAGCTCAAAATAAATCCACAGAATATTACTTCAAAGTGATGCATTCCGTAATTTCCAGTATGCAGTCTAAGAAAAAGAAGAAGTTTCAGGAATGGCTCTCGACCGGTTAAAAATTTGTATTAGCAAATCAACGTTTCTTCGTATCCAGAAAAAATTGATTTATCTTTTGTACGGATGTTTTAGGTGGAGATTATTTGGTGCTAAGTAAGGTGACTCTTGTCGCAATGAAAAGTCAAAAAGGGATCTTCCATTGATGGAGAGGGGGTGGTTTTGTGTGTACGCGGAGAGGATAGAATGTTTGCAACTTTATCTTTCACTGAGATCAACTACTATTATCAGAACTGCGGGACAAAAGACAAAATTGAAATTTAAAAACATATCGAATGTTTGATTTTATTTAAAAAATTTATATGTTGCAATGCTCAAATGGAGTAGACTCCAGCGACGTGTTTGAATTTGCAGATATTTAAAATATCAAAATAAATGCGCGTTATAAACGTTTTTATTTAAAATTTCGTTTTTGCTTTTTAAATACCGACAATTGTCCTGTAATATCAAGTGTTTTAATGTGATTAAAAGTATGTGAAATGAAGGTAAAACATTGTTTATATCAGAGAGAAAGTCTATTTTATGGTGGTGAGAGTAAAACTTGAAACAAAACTAATTTTTAAATTGAAGTTGGGTTTAAAATATTATTGAAATTTGCCAAATAAATATCTATAGGTCGATATTGTTCGTCCGTTCGAAGGTTTGTGATTGTCTGCGTGTAGAAATATGTGAACGGGGCGGCTAGAAGTGTGCAAACTATGTCTGTTCGAGTTATTTGTAAAAGTATATATCGATAATCTTAAATAATGGACAGATTTGATGATGTGCAGATGTCGCCCACATGTTAGGTTAGATCGGTGAATATCAGATAATTCGATGCAATATTATTAAGTCAAATGTGTTGCATTTATGGGGTACCATTTCTTTGGGCGGCGGCTCAGTATGTATTCAAATGATTTGACAGGCACGCTACTAAAAATTCTATGCCCCTTTCTGAAATTTTCAGTTGTTAAAAAAAATATTACAGCTTTGGTCAGCTAAACCAAAACCACTTATCATTAGTGATTCTTCGAATTCTTTCAGCTCACTTAGGATGAATTCTGAGTTCTTTCGAGTCACTTGGGGTGACTCTTGAATTCTTTCAAGTTACTTACGGCGACTTTTTAATTATTTTTGACAATTTTAAATAGTGTCTTTAAATTTCTTCACACGTCTTAAGAATAATAGAGCAAGTCCTTAAAAAGTTGGTTGTTTTACATGCAGTGCGGCTCAAAGATTTGGTAATCGTGTGGTGAAAGAGAATGTTGTGTATGGAAAGCAATTTAAGAGGTGATATTTTTCATAGGGCAAGAAATATTTTACTATAATCAAATCATTTTTTATAAATTCAATATTTAATAGAATGTAAAGAATGCGACGCTTGCAGAGCTGAGATCCAAATACAATCCCATTCAAATAATAAAGATAATCATTCAAATACATACTAAATTAATTATTTTCCCTATTCAAAGCAATACCAATACTACTTACAATCAAGATGTTCTTTCTTGTAATTTCAATTTAAAAACAAGAGTATTTTTGCCATAATAAGATCAGTAGCCATATTCTCTGCTTACTTGAAGATTTTAATGGTAAAAAATATCATGATATATTTTTGTAATCGTATTTTGAAACCTGAATCTGCCAAATTGTAAGAATTTATTTTGGTTCCGTGCCATGCAAGCGTCGGCGATATTCTCAACTAAAGATAATCAAAAGTGAATGCAAAGTGTAAAAAAAATCTAATTGAAAAAAGAATTTCTTGATTCGACGTGTATTTTTTTCATGTTTACAACTTGGTAGGATAAATTTTTCATGTGAAGTGTCGTTTCAAGATTTCAGAATTTGAAGTATAAATTTTATTGAAGAGGAAGATATTGTAGACTTTATTCATTGACCTGTGATTATTTTAAACATATTGACCATTTAGTAGTAAGTGGACAAATGTGTGAGGTTCCCACATAGGTGTCACACTTTCAATTTCTCTTCTAGATATGTTATTCATCATTGCATGAGCAACAGCTGCGGTTTTTTTTTTTCAAATGAACCTTTACCTGTAATAATGTTGCATCTAACAAAACTATTAATGTTGAGTTATTGATGGAATAATATTTGGCATATTAATACGCTTCTTTTAAGGTAGGAATTATGATAATGAAATTTTTTTTAGGCCTGTGGCAGCCTTCAGTTTGTTTTGTGGAAGAATGTTGTATAACAGACATACGGGAATAAATGGAGAAAACGAATGTTTACTAGAAAATCTTCAAAGCCAAGAAGCTGAAGAATGCAGGAAAGCCGAATTTGTCCAGAAAAAATATTATTAAGCCTGCTTTTTAGCTGTTGAAACAGTTTTGTGGAACAATGTTGTATGTTGATCTCAAGACAATATCTAAAACGTAAATGGTTTCATTATCATATCGTTTTTTTGCTTTTTAAGCTCAAAAACATCAACGACCTGTGTACATTTATGTTAGAAGAACATGTTGCTTTCTGTAAGGTACGAAGAGTAAACAAATTTTTTTTTGTGGAATAACGTATGTGAAAGTGTTCATATACAACATTATTCCACTAATTCAGCGTAAATTCTAGTATTAAATTCTAATTTGATTGATTTCCTAGATAACTTTTCAATTAAAACTCTTAATCTAATGTTTTCAAAAGATACAATATTTCTTAATTTAATTTATTGTTCATTTTCTGGAAGATCTTGAAACAGATGTTAGGTATCATGTGTTGCGTGAGAGTGTGGTAGAAAATTTTGTAACGAACTTAGATTGTCAAAGGAATATAAATATGTTGTAACTTAATGGAGGAAAAAAAATTAGTCTTTTTTAAACTCTCGGTGTGAATTAAAATAGTGATGGGCTGTGCATATGTACAAGAATATGAAATTTCTTTTTTTTTAAATAAAAATATTTTAAATTCAATTTGGATGAAATCATTTTTAAGATGGCTGTAACGTTTGTAAGTAAAACATCTTAGTAAATCGCAAATACTTCAAAATTGTGCAGAATTAATTTAGTCATTTAAAAAAATATGTGTGTATTGTTTTTCATTACTGCGAATGCATCTAAATACCATTTTACGATGACAATACTGATGATACTTGGGAAGAAATAGAGATTTTTCTTTTTGGACTGTTTGTCTCTCGTTGATACATAATGATAAAAACATTTCCTTACACCAATATGAATTTTCAATGTCCATATTATATTTTGTAGTATGGTTAAAAAAGCACACTTTGAATAATTTGGTAGGAGCGTTTGCTGAGCAGACTTTTCAACTTGCGTAATGCTCTTATTTTGTTGTGTACAAATTTCATATGATTGTTTTAAAATCAAAAAGCTTTTCTAGCGTATTTTATGAATGCATTATATTAAATTAGTTGAAAATTTTAGCCTGTAAAGAACTTCACAGTAATTTAACTATAGTTTCTGTCACTCTAAAATTGTTTTTCAATTTTTTTACTGCTGGATCAGTAAAAAAGAAGCTACAACGAAGGAAATAATGCAAAAAAGTATCTCATCTCACTTAGAATTATTAGTTTGTATAAATTGGTAGTTAAACACACACTTTTCAATGAAATAGTACTATTTTTATCAACCAATAATCAGATAGACTCAGATCCGACTAAAAAATGTTGCCATATATTAATGTTAAAAAAAACACACAAATGCATGTTCCTATACAAAATGTAAACAATTACTGGAGAGAATAACATTAATAGTGTAATTACGTTTAAAAACACATAAACCCTTTAAGTACGTATTTGCGTAGGTCTAAGTTTAATATTAATTTAAAATATCTGTTTTTAAGTTAATTATTATAATAGTGGGAAATTAGTATGTACTAGAGTCCCAAATTGATGAATAACTTTATGGTAAACAATAAATCAATAACAGATGTTCATTCAATACTTGGGCACCCAAGTGGAGAGAAGAGTTTAGGTTTCTTAAGCCTCGATTAAATTGAGCGAGTTTACAAGCTACTAGCCGGCGAATTCAATATCTGCTGGTAAACTTACTAGCTAACTAGCAGATTGTGAACAATTTATGAAAAAAGTTGAAAGGGGGGGCTACGTTGCTCGCTACTCGCTAGCGTGTGGGCTTGTTAGCTAGTAAACTAACCTTGTTTCATCATAGTTGCTAGTGAGCTAGCTGCGAGTATCTCAGTTTTATGCAAAATGTCGTCAGAATTAGTTGGCCCGGGGTCGTTATTTTCGAGGTTTCAACTTGCTAGCTAGTTTGCTACTGAGCGAGTGGAAAGTTTTGTGTGTCATCATCACAATCGCCGATTCGCCTGCTTTTAAACCTGCCGGCTAGTAGCTTGTAAACTTGCTCAATGTATTCGAGGCTTTATTAAAATGATTGAGTTGTCAAAAGAATTTCTATTAATCCAACCTTTTATTGTCTTGTATGTTTTTGGACATCTTTTTATGTCAAAATTGGCCATTTTGCTAACTCTGTAAACCAAAAATGACCAACAACTTTTGACAATGTGCCCAATTTGTCAATGTTCAGATGGCCCGTATAAGCATTGTATGAATCACCCTGTATTATAATATTATTGAAATAATCATTGTTTTAAGTTCTTTGTTGTTTTAAGAGTAAATAAAAATGCGTTTTGATTTAGAACATCTTAAAATTATGCATTGTCCAAATATTATATTAATATTGTGTATTTAAAATTACCTTTAGGCCATTTTATTTTAAGGATTTTATTTTCTGAATGTTTTCATCATTATAATTATTGTTTTAATAAAATATATTTATTTTGTTAAAATTTATCTTTTTTTCGTAAAAAAATTGTAATAATGTTCATATTTATATGTAATATAATTTAATCAGAAGTTTGTAATTAAATATTATTTTATTAAGTAATTTTTCATTAATATTCAAATCGTTTCACATAGCCCAAGTGAAAAAAATAGATTTTATTACAACAGGCTTATAATTGTATGTGTTATTATAATGTACCATTGTTTTAACGGAATAAATAATAATAGTTTGCTCTTTACAACATTAGTTAAGTTTAAACATTCATTATTGTGTATTTGCTGATAATTTTACGAATGTTTTTTTATAGACTTTTTCATACTATGTAATTATAATAATAATGTCATTCAGTAAAATAAGCTATAGTTAAATGAAGATATCAGTGCAGTACTGAGGAGATTCAGATTATTCATAATTGTTTTATATTCATGTTTAAATAGTTACATATTGAATTTTTATTTACCACTAAAAAAATCATAAAAAGGTTCATTGCATCATTTTCATTGACTTTCTTTGCTACAATTATTTTTAATGCAATAAAAATGAAGAATGTTAATTTTGTGAATATTATACTACGTATTTTAGATATTGTCATTTTTTTATTACGATTATAAGATTTAAAGCCAATATTTAATTTCTACATTTATACATGATAATAAAAATAACTGCAACTATATTGTGTGGGTGAAATATCAAAAAATTGATTTGATATTAATTTCTTGTGCTAGCTGTTTCGCCTCCGGAAAGCATCAAAAAGCGATCTCTTGAGTTTTGGAAATTGCCTCCACAAGGCGATACAGCCATTGCTTGAAATAAATGGTCTGATTTTTTGTTGGATTTAAAAAATTGTTGTAATAAGTTGTACTAAATTCAATTTTTGTTGCATTATTTTAACATGTTTTTGTCTGGTTGTATCAATCTTTAGTCATTTTTTATTTAAAAAAATAATAATTTAATGGTACAAAATTGATAACTTTTATTATTAATACTGCAAGTTTGTGGCAGTGTGACTGTAACGCTAGGAATTCATATTTGATTTAGTGACTTATGTCAGTGACTATTTAAAAATCCAAAAAATTGTAGCCGTAAGTCGCCTCAGCATGTGTTCGAACCACCTTAATATACAGCAATGGATTTGGAAATAGTCGCCCGACAGAATTCATTCATTTGCACCACAGCCCCATGGCTTTATACTTTTTTCTTGCGATTCCTAATTTTATTACTGTTGCGTTCACACAAACAGTTCTCCAACTCGTCTTGGGAGGAGATTACTTCTTCGGAAAGGAAAGAGTTCTTTTATGTTAATCTGGGATTTATTTAATACTTTGCGTGTTACAAGTGGTGACTACGATAGTCGGCCTAACTGGAAGCCGGATAAATGAGATCTGAATTGAATGAGCTCTTGCAGACTGCACCCAGGTCCTTGGCCCCCCTGGAGCCAAACTCCGAACTAAACTAACTGCCATCGCGGACTTTCGGGACAGCTTTTAGCACTGCCCTTTATGTGACAAGGTCGGAAGCTTTTAGATATACCACAATTACCCAATACCGATTGATCTTCGGAAATGTTACCCGCACTTGATTTCATATTTATTCATTTTTCTCAAAAAGCAGTTACAAATTTTAAAGTCAACGAAGTTGTTTGGAGTCACGCCTTCAGATCATTTTATTGTGGATGCAAGAGGGTCACATTTCTCTGAAAAATCAGGAATAATTTTCAAAGACTTTTTTTTTATTTTTTGTCTTTTCTACGATGAACCCTGTTTGTCGCTAATCTCTTCAATGAAATGCATGATTATCCTTTTTACATCTTAAATGGTGGAAGTGTTGAGGAATTGCATTCATCTCATAACAGGCTAGCGCCACATCAATAACAGGTTATTGGATTTTGTACCATTACAGAATGAGCTGTGTCACGATTGAGTATTGTCACATAGTTAATACAACGTAATAATATTAGTTATGTGAAATACTTTTGTAAAATTACTGTAGTGATTGTACATGACCATACTGTAGTTGATCTAACGGTCAAATGAGATTTATTAAAAGATGAAATAAATAATATCCAAGTGCTTTATTATTTACAAACACACACACCCCTCAAGCAGAGCATATGCGTTAGCGGAGGAACTACTTCTGCAGGACTACACTTGTGCCAGCTGCTTATCCTCCGTCTCTTCCCTGGTTCACTGTTCCAGTTGGGTTTTCGTGTATTAACATTAAGTAGTAACAGGCACCAATACTTATAATTTTTGTGTTTTGCGTTGCTTTGTTTCACGCTTCAAAAATAACATTTCTATTCCGAAACTCTCACTGGAATAATCCACTTGGAGAAAAGTACTTAAGAAGAATAAAAGATCGCACTACAGTTAAGTTTGCTAAAGTAAAAACTTATTTCATAATAATAATCAATATATATATATATATATATATATTATAAAAGAAAGTGTAGAATGTGCGTGCCGCTAAAATTCAGAAATGAGGTACGGTTAAGGGAGTTTTATGGTGTGGTAGCCCTCATCCCCCATCCATTAAGAAGGTCCCCACTTTTACCTGAAGGACGTGCTTTTAAGAGCTGGAAGTTTCGCCCTTTAGAAATTTCCAGACATTCGAGAGCATTCAACAAAATTCCAGAACAATTTATAACCCTGAGCAACGCCGGGTGCACGTCAGCTATTAAATTTGGTTTGTATACACCACTACATATTTTGAATACATCACCATTACTTACTTTTAACCCCTGTTGAATTAGGCACCCGCCTCTGGTCAGGAGCCCCAAAATATTTGAAAAAAACCATTGACTCGGTGCAGAAACGAGTGGTCTGTTTGATAGATTACCCTGTCTTAACAAACCTTAAGAGCCCGTTCATACTTCCGTTTTAAAAACGGAGGAGGGTTCCGTTTTTAAAACGGAAGCCCTAGCCGCTGTAGTAGCTCTATGGAGCTGTTCACACTTGTCGGTTCCGGCGTGAAAACAGATCCGTTATTTTTTGCCGGAGAGTTCGCCTACGCAGAGCGTCCGTTTTGAATTCGGAACAGGACGCGCTGGCTCATACATTTCAATGGAGCTGTTCACACTAGACGGAAAATGGATCCGTTTTGACCCCGCTACACCCCGCTTCACCACCACCCGCTCCTAGATGGTAAATTACGCGGTTGTGTTTTTATGGGGCGCGCGTTTGGCGTTTATAATATTATGCAATATATATTATATTAATAATTACAATAATGAATAAGGAAATAAATCCCGAATATTTAATCTCACTGGACGAAGAAAGAGTTGTGCTATGGGATAAAAAGACAGAAGGATATAAAAATAATTGCTATAATTGGGTGTACCCAACATTTTCTTTTCACTTTCCTTCTTTTTAATAAGTACCACATGACAACAAGAGCTTCATCGTCGTCCATTGTGCACAACCGTCTACTGAAGAATGAGCAAATGTTTCGGTCGTTGTTTTCGTAGAGTAGGATCCGTTTTAAAAACGGAAGTGTGAACAGGAGCCTAGGTCTTCCGTTTTTAAAACGGGACCTGCCTCCGTTTTTAAAACGGAAGTGTGAACGGGCTCTAACCCTCGACCCGTTGCGTGGGGTCTATAAAAGCCCAGGTTTTACAGGAATGCTAATTAATTATGTACATTTTAAATATTCCCACTGATTTCTTACTTCAGGTAGCTTCCTAAAAGGGACTATTCATGACGCTAGCGCCGCCAACATTCAGTTTGCTCATGTACGATGTGAGATACAGACTTGTGTTTCGGCGTGAGGCTCAAAAAAATCAACAAAATACAATGAAAAACCAAGTTTTTAAGTTTTTTTATTGTATTTTGTTGATTTTTTTTTGTAATAATAATAAGTCTGTATCAATCTCAAACAGTCACAAGTTTGATAGAAATTGGTGATTCAAAAGTGTAAAAAAATGTTCCTTGTTGACTTTTAGGGCTAGTTCAGACACGGCGATAACCGCGTGATTGATAAAATCGTGCGGTTTGAACCGCAAAAATGTCGACTGTTCAAACATCTGCGGTTAGTTAGCGATTCGCGATCAGTTTCAAGATGGAAGTCGAAGAGGAACTAGCGTGTCTGTGGCTGCTCCAGGAAAAAATAAAGAAAATAAGGAAAAGGCAGTATTGGGTGCATCCAATATTAAGGGATCGACTGACTTATGGCCAATTCGTAACGCTATATCCCAATTTAAGAATGTTTGAGGAAATTTTTTGACTATTTAAGAATGTCAATAAAATCTTTTGATGAACTAATTGAACTAATTAGGGAAGATATTTCAAGTTCTGAAACACATATGAGGGCAAGCGTGTCACCAGAAGAAAAACTCGTAGTAACTTTGAGGTAAGATATTTATTTATTGTTCATCAAAATTAGCATATATATTTTCTATTATTGTAGAAGACTGTGAGGCAGTACTGAATTGAGATGATGGCGATGGTGACCCAGGTGGAATAACAGCAGAAGTTGATCCAGTTGTAGTAAAATATCCTTGCGGAGTTGTATACTATTGATTTTGTCAATACGATGTGTTAGGTATTATCTGGTGAGCACTGATGCGAACAGAGGGTGGTAAAGCTTGTCCTTTTTGTATAACCTGAAGCAATTCAATTTTGGTCGCTAAACGTTGATTTTCTGGTCCTTTTTTGAGTTCTTTGTATAATGATAAACAAAAAAGTTTATCGTCATCTTGTCTGGAAATACTATTTTCTTGAAGTCCTTTTTCAAAACTTTGTCGTGACTCAATGCTTTTTTCAATTAAATCACTTATTCGTTCTTCTGGTATATTTCTTTTCTTTCGTTTAGGGGGACCTACTTCAGTGGCTTCGGTTGCATTGGGGTTTACTTGATGTG
Organism: Limnephilus lunatus; assembly: GCA_917563855.2. Classification (NCBI taxonomy): domain Eukaryota; kingdom Metazoa; phylum Arthropoda; class Insecta; order Trichoptera; family Limnephilidae; genus Limnephilus; species Limnephilus lunatus. The sequence continues at coordinate 26,631,977 of OU830596.1, forward strand.
TCTCATTATTGTCTTCGCCTTGCTTTTGCTGACTTTCATTTGACTGTTCATTCATACTATTAGTAGTTTCATTGTTGTCGACACTTTTCTGCAGGAAAGAAAGCCTTGAAAAATACATATATTGGGCTCCTTTACGAGCACCTGAACCGGAAGGAGTTGTTTTCCCTTTCTTGTATTCTTTATTGTAACAATCCCGTATGTTTTTCCATTTTTTTCGGAGTGACCTCAAAATAATGCCATTATTAATTTTCTTGTTTTAGGTATCTTGGTACGGGTTGTTCATTTGGAGAATTAAGCTAAAACTATCGCCTTGGAAAATCTACGATTACAGGAATTGTCTGTGAAGTGTGTAAATCATTGTGGAAAAAGTTGGTTAGTAAAGTTATGACCGAACCAACTAAAGATTTGTGGAAGAGAATAGCTCAAGAGTTTGAGAGATATGCGAATTTTCCAAATTGCATTGGTGCTATAGACGGCAAGCATATCCGAGTTATAAAGCCTGTCGATTCGGGATCATTGTATCATAACTATAAAGATTTCTTTTCTATAGTGCTCTTAGCAGTTTGCGATGCCAATTATTGCTTTTGACATTGGGGCTTATGGCAAAAGCAGTGATTCCGCAATATTAAAAAATTCTTTATTTTATAGACGACTGATAGAAAAATCATTAAATATACCACAACCTAAACCAATATCTAATGTAGATTCAACACCACTGCCTTATGTCATAGTTGGAGATGAAGCCTTCGGTTTATCAGAAAATTTAATGCGACCATATGCAGGCAAATATTTATCAAGTGAAAAAAGGATTTTTAACTATAGGTTATCGAGAGCCCGACGTAACATTGAGTGCACTTTTGGTATTTTGGCTAACAAATGGCGTATCTTTCATAGGCCTATTTGAACATAGACTTTGCCGAAGACATAATAAAAGCCTGTGGCGTTCTACACAACTATGTGAGGAGTAGAGATGGTATAAAATATAAAGATACTATATACTGCACCAATGACTAGTCTCAATACCTTGCATGCAGGAAGAGGGGCACCGTCATCTTCAAATATCAGAGATAAATTCGCTCATTACTTTGTGAACGAAGGGAGTGTTCCATGGCAAGATTCAAAAATATAATTATGTGAATAAAATATAATTTTTACTTACCTAAAATAGCCTTTTTTTCCAACGTCTCTTCACCATTTCCAAATATCTCCACCAACTCTTGCCATGCTCGGTTCTTTGCAATTTTATCCGAATAATCTGCACACTGAAGATTCCATATTACAGGTCTTTTCTCCACTTCATCAATAAATAACTCTGTGTCGAAGCGATCCATAGCTAGCTCAGGCGTGCTCTCGTTGTGACGTGTTGATCGCGCGGTGCCCGCAACGCTACTAAACGCTGAGTAAGATCTCCATAGTAATAAAACCGTGCGGGCGCCGCACGATTCTATTTTCTAGCGGTTGAGTGGCGGTAACCGCGCGATTATGTCTGAATGATTATATAAATACCCACATCAATAAGACCCACGCGATTCTCAAACCGCGTGGTTCCCGCCGTGTCTGAACTAGCGCTTAAGCTTTTACATTGAAAACAAATACCTAATTTTTTATATCACATAAAATGTAAGCTATAACAACAATTTAATCATATTAATTTTTGGGGTCCTCAGCGACCCCGCGCGACACCTCGCGTTAAAAAAAAGACGCGACGGGCGGAGGGTTAAGATCGCAGGCTTCCTCCCTCAACCGGTATTTCAATGGAAGATGCTCCGAGGAACTAGTGTCATTTATCCCTTCGGCACCGGTGCATGATTGGGAAATAAGATAAACTCGCATATTTTCCTTGGGACCTTCTGTGAAGAGTTGATGATAAAAAAATACCCTTATCCATGTTGAAATTTGACTTATTTCTGTATAATTTATCTTGTATTATATAAATTGTATTATTCCATTTAACTGTGGTGAAAAGAGTTAGGGCTATTTCGGTATTGGGAGGGGAAGGAAGTGGGAAAGAGGAAAGTGGGTAAGTACCTGGCTATTCATATATGGTCACCATATACGGCTAAAGCATTTCAATCAATGTTTCGATTCCGAATAGTGATATACGTTTTTAGATTTTCACGGCCAAAAGCATTTCACCACTAACAATTACACATCTGCCCTGATGATGGACACTGCAACGCTGTCCGAAACGTCGGCTAAAGAAGGAGGTAGCGCAACATGGCATAACACCCTAGAAACAAATACCGAATAGTGATGTTTCACAACATTCACCAAGGCGATGCTGAGAGTATTTACCATCGTGTGCGACTCTTTGCATGAATACAATTATTCTCAACACTTTCCTTGTCAAGACAATTTGCTAAATGATACTTTCAATTCGAAAATTTTAATGTCTTCAAAGGCAATACATACAAGCAGTGGCGTAGCGCGTGGGGGGAGACTGCATCGGGTGGCACCCCCCCAATCACAATTCTCTAGCCACCCCCCCCTCCACCATTTTTTTATGAGTCGAAATTAGTGTTTGTCAACTTTAACGGGGGGGGGGGGGGGGGTGACACCAACCACGTTATCCGCCACGGGTGCCACCCATGCTAGCTACGCCACTAATAATCTCGATTCTCTAATAATGCATAAGTAGCACTGCAAATATTCCTGTGATCTTTTCCTTTTATTCCCAACATTAGTTTTTAAATAAAATAAAAATAGTATAATATTACCAAAGTATTCTACACTAGCTGGGTTACCCGGCTTCGCTCAGGACAATAAGATAGTATTCTGGAATGTTGCACAATGATGTTCCCGATTCCTGATCATTCCACGACATACTCTGCCACTCCTTCCACAACTTTCTACAGCTCTATGGAACCTTCTAGAACTTTCCGGAAGACTGTTCTAAAAATTTCAAAAGGGCGAAACTTTCAGCCCTTATATCTTTAAAAGCACGCCCTTTAGGTAAAAACGGATACCCTTATTCCCTAGGGGGGATAGAGATCTACCATACCATATAACTCTCTTGATCGAACCGGGACTCGTTTCTGAGTTTTTGCGAGCTACACGTTTTTTTGGACTTTCTTTTATAATATATGCCATATTCAAATAAATAAAATGTTACTCCTTACATGTCCTTTCCCGTGCGTTCCCCTCCAGCGTTCCACTTCCACCTTCCCCACCACCGCTCTCCCGCTCCCCCGTCCCGCCAACCCCCCTGGCATTGCATTTCTTGACTCCTCTCCCGCCCGGCCCGTAGCCGAAACTTTTTTCTAATACTAACATTTTTAAACTCGTGATATCTTTCTAATTAAATATCCGAATTGAAAAATTCAAAAAGTTAAATAAAGGTATTGAAGCTGTCTTGAATATGAAGTAATTTATTTTGATAAGGATTAAAACCAAGATACAAATAAAGAGCCTTTTCAAGCGGCGACGTTTAAATTAAATTTTTAAAATAAAAGAATACTTATTGTGGCATAACCATAATAGTTAGACATATGCTGTCGGGACCTTTTTTGTAAATAATGATGTGTTCTATAAAGTCGTAGTACATTATTTTATTCTATCATCAATAGTTTTCGCAGCGCACGCGATTTAAAGAATATTTTATGTAATTTTTTTACACCCTGGGTTACATTATTGAAGTTTTAGTAAGGATGCCTATTTTTTTTTAAATATAATATAACCTATGTCACCCAGGGATAGTGTAGCTTCCCAACAGCGAAAGAATTTTTCAAATCGGTTCAGTAGTTTCGGAGCCTATTCGATGCAAACAAACACACAAACAAACAAACAAATATTACCTCTTAATATAGTGTATATAATAGATATATAGTAGATAGTAGATAAATCATTACAAATGCATTCAGAATCGATTGACATTGCAGTAAATTCAAATCTCCTATTGGAAAATAGACTTCAAGGTATGTCACGACTTTTTAGGCAATCCCTCGATTTCCTTCACTAGCGATAAAAAAAAAATGCAAAAAAAGTGATTTTAGTTCCTACTTTACTATTATTACTATTCTAGTCCGGTACTTTCGTAACCTAAATCACAAATCTTCCTCTGGCAACTTCAGTGAATGGCAACACTGATCACTAGTCGTTAAGTTTGACAGCTGTCTAATATTTTATTTATTTCATTCCATTGGGAAACTAATTTGTTTTCCAATAAGATTCTTCGCATTATTTTATCTATTAAAAATATTAATTTTTAATGCTTCTCCGGGAGAGGGAGAAGAATGAGTGAAGAGAGGTTAGCAAATCAATAATTTTCATCTAACTAACATCCCACTGTTATGTCAATGATAACAATTCCTAATATTTTTCTTACCTATATTTACATATAAATCAGTTAATATCCAGTGATTATCAGATTGGGTAGGAACAGGGGATAGACTGCCACAATCATAACTTATGACATGTATATCTGAATTCTTCTAGTACACCATTCTCATTGGTTTTTCATTTTTGATTTGGCCTTTATTATTTTTTCTTTAACTACTTGAATGTCATTTTGCCACTATTGGTTTTCATGTCCCCTTTATTCCTCTATTTATGCCACAATCAATGGTAATTTAATTACAACCAGATAAAAGATCTACCAATTTAGTGTAAAGATTGGTGAAACAAATAAATATTGTTACTACTATTTTAAATACTATGTATTACCATACTATTTTAAAAGATGATTTTAATAAACAAGAAATTCTGTGTTGCTTTTCATTTGTGTATTGTCAAAGCATTGATAAGTTCTTCAGATAACTCTTTGCACATTGCATCAATGAAAAATTACCAATTTCTTTTGAATTTTTAGGGATGCGGAACGATTAATAGAAAAAGATGTCGAGGCAGAAGATTCAAATGACAGTGAATTTTCCCCGGCTGATGAACAGGAGCACGAAGAGGAGGATGAAATAGAAGATGAGCAAGAAGAAGTGGAAGAATCGGAGGAGGTTAGATTATAATGTAAATATGAATGGAAACACAGAAAAATCCACAAATAGGGTAGGGTGGGGCAAAGATCCGCAGTGGGAAATGATCCGCACCGTCAATTTAAAATGATCGCTTAATATTGTCGTGGTTTTAGACACACTTTTATGCTGGCAACATTGATAGAAGACGACTCACAAAAGTTACATGGCGTCCGACCGGCACAACAAAAACAATGAGGTTAGAATTCTTTTTACTTGTTTTGATGTAATAATCCGTAGGTCATCTTCAGTTGAAAATGTAATTTACTATACGCTTTGCTTACTTTTTTACTGGTTCAATTCCATAATTCAGGTTTTGAAAGGCGATCTATGGACAATAATTTGGCCAAATGCGCATTTCTTGTTTTTAGATTAGTTTGTGTTTACAAAATGACAAAATGGGGCAGAGGTCCGCATTTTGCATGGGGCAATGGTCCGCGCGCGGACGTTTGCCCCAAGATTTGTATTCATTGTTCTAATTTTTGTTTTTACGTTATAGAAACTACAAACGCAAAACTAATGTGAAGCCGTTCACACCAGAACTGTACTTGCAGGCCCAAGAAATGCTAAATCAGGGGCTATCCATTAGAAAAATTGGGAAGGAGTTGGGATTCGATGAATCAACTGTACGGAAGAGGTGGGTTACCCCTTCAGTAAATTATTACGAGTTAGGAATCACTAACAATCTTTTATTCTGAATGTCGATTTGATTTCTTACAGGTTGAAAAAAGAAGGCAGCGCCAGAAAACTGGGCCGGTTCACAACAACATTCACTCATTTGCAAGAAAAGGATATTGTAGATCACTGCCGAACCTTGAACCATAGGTGCATAGGCGAATTTTGTACCGTTCGAAATGAAGAAAAACTATTTCCAGGAGTTATTACTGGCGTTTCAGAAACCCATGCCACTGTATCATCAATGGTGAAAGCTGGAAAATTATGGAAATGGCCCGACCGGCCTGAAATTCTCGATTATGAATGGGGATCAGGCGTTTCGAGTATAAAGGAGCCAAAAAAAACCAGCACAACCCGAAATGTTTATTCAGTCAGTGAACTGGAATGGTTTTACTCATAACTGTGAATAAATAAACTGATTAAAGTTAATTTTTCCGTGTATTTCATTTCAATGGGGCAAAGATCCGCAGCTGCGGACAATTGCCCCGCATCTGCGGACGTTTACCCCAAACAGTGGGGCAAAGGTCCGCAAAGGCAAGGTTGTCTACCTTTCCTTTTTTTTCCTAAATGGTGCTTATTTCGCTAGTAATAAAATGGTATATTGTAGCACATAAATTAAGATTTCCAGTGAAGCCAAAACCTGCAGGACCTTTTACTTATTGGGTGAGAAAAAAGGTTGAAACCTAAAATTGCGGATCTTTGCCCCACCCTACCCTAAGTAGTTTTATTTTTTCAGTCTCTTGAAAACTGAATTAAATAAAAACCTAAAATGAAACCCGCAAGTGAGGTATTTCCAAGTGTTTTATTTTTGGCAATCTTATGAAAGATTTTCGCTGAATAGGTTTGGTTAAACTGAACACTGAACTTAAAAAAACTATGTTTTAATTACTTAAAAAATCAACCTGTAAAAAACAAGGTTTTTTTCACTATAATACATCTATTTTCAATTTTCGACCTAGTTTCACCTTCTCTTTGGCCGGCTAGTAGCCAATATAAATTTATTTTTTTTCGTTTGAATGAGGATTAAACCTTCCTCCCCAGGGACTGGTTCTTAAATTGCTGTGAACTTTTAAAATGTCTTTTAAAACTTAAAAAAAAAATGGTTTGATTGGGGATTGAACCTTCCTCCCCAGGGACTGGAGTCAACAAATAAGCCAAATCCTAATTGGATAGTGCCGATATTTATTTTGTAAATTAACTGCTATAAATTTTTAAATATAATGTCATCCAATTTCAGAAAAATGTGTGTGTGTGTGTGTATGTGACCGGTCAGTGGTTGAGTGGGCATAGCGCTTGGGTCCCACCCGGGCGTCGCATGTTCGATTCCTCGGCTGGCTAAGTCCTTCACAACACAAGCAACATTTTCGGCTTTTTGTGGTGGTAGTAGGAGATTTTCAAACATTGTTGGGTTATTCGTAACCCGAGAATGTTTGCCTTTCTTTTTAAAAAAGAAAAAAGTGTGTGCATGAGTGCCACCAAAAGTCAGTAGAATGCATTGTCATCGACAACGTGTCTATCTGCCGAGTTTCAGCTCGATTGGATTTTGGAAAGTGGGTTAATTTCCATTTCCAAGATTCCACTTCATTCTTTCGATTAAGAAAACAATTAAATTCAAATATCAATAAAAATATATTTAACTATTCAAATAAATGACTGGGTCCCAAGTGTAGGTACGAGTATATTGAACGGTACTTGGTGCCCAAATGGCCTTGCAAACTATTTAGTAATTGTTTAACTTTCTTTACAGGATGGACACATTTCCCCCACTGAAGTGGAACGAGTTATCAAAAAGGAAAGAGATGAATATGAAGAAGTTGACCCCAGCACAGAATTCCCTGACCTCCACATTCACCACAATCCCGCAGCGCAAATGGTCTTCAAACAAGAAGTACCTGACGATGATATAAATGCGTACGAAGCCGTCTTCCCATCCAACGAAAATGCGACCACTCTCAAATACAAACGCAAAGGAAAGCGAAAATCTGGTAACTCTTCTTCAGAAAGCGACCTGCCATCCCCGCCACAATATCCATTCATATACGGCTGTGACTTGTGCGATTACAAGTGCAAATTCCCGAGTGCGATCAAACGTCACCGCCTTTGTCACACGGGAGAGATGCCCTTCGCTTGCGATCAGTGCTCCTTCGTATGCAGTCAATCCGGAAATCTAAAACGGCATAAATATTTGCACTCTGACAGGAAAGTGTTCTCTTGCGACATCTGCGCTTTTACCTGTATACAGTTTGACTACTTGAAGACACACAAACTCACGCATCTGCCCGTTAAACCGATCAAATGTGACGAGTGCGATTATCGCTGCGTCTCGACCAAGTTGTTGAAAGCGCACATGATGAAGCACACGCAGGAGCGTCCGTTTGGCTGCGAGCAGTGTAGTTTTTCTTCACGGTCGATCGCTAATTTGAAAATTCACCGGAGGATTCACACCGGAGAGAAACCTTACAAGTGTGATGTTTGCGCATTTAGCTGCAGGCAGAATGGACACTTGGAGTCGCACAAGATGACACATCTTCCGACAAAGCCGTTTGCTTGTCCCACATGTCCATTTGTGTCCAAGTCCCTGAGCAGTTTGAAGTACCACAAATTCACCCACACGGGGGAGCGGCCTTTTTCTTGCAATTTGTGCAGCTATACCTGCAAGCTCGCTCACCAGTTGAAGTTGCACATTAAGAGGATACACAAGATAGTGTTGGCTGACAGGCGAACGCAGGCCATGAAGCTGGCTGCTCACTCCTAGTCAATATACTTACATGAGATATTACACACGAGTTTGAGCTGTAACTAGCAGACCTATACTATCTCCATTTGAATGCTGGGAGACTGAAAGATGTCATTCCTAGTGTTCCTGGCTATTTACATCTGACCACTAAATCTTTCGAATAACGGTGGTGACTCACTAAAGCTTTTAATTCTCAGGACTGAAGTGGACAACAGCGGGAGACCAAAGATAATCGGGCAATTAGTGCGGGGGTCACTAAGAAGTAAAGGACAGCAAAAGAACTATTTTATTGTTGTCCCAAATGTGATTTAATTTCCTTTTGAGAATATTTAATATTTCAAAGATGGAAGCTAGCCAGTAAGCATATATTGCGACCCATTGTACAATGAATATAAATTATATATTGTGAGATTGAGCATAAAATCATGAATATTATATAATAGCAAATTAAGCTCTCTCAAAGTATAACTTTTAATACAATTTTTTAGAGCTAATTGAATTTGTATTTTTTTTTTATTTCTCAAAGTATATACGTTCTGTTATTTGTTTTATTGATTATAATTATAATTATAAGTTATGAAGAAAATTATTTATGTATATAAATTACTTAAGTGATCGCAATGAAGTCGTCTTACTATCATCTGGGTATTTTCAATGCAAAGGTTTCATTTCCACAATCATTCTGCCACCTAGAAGTGTTCAGTAATTCAGAGTTTGATTAGAATAAAAAAAAAAATTATTTACATACCTCGTCTAAATTGACCGGTCAGTGGCTGAGTTGAATTGGGTTCCCATCCAGGCTTTGTGGGTTCAACTCCTTGGCCATCATTACACAAGCAACATCTTCTGTTTTTAATGATGGTAATAGGAGATTTTCAGATATTGAAAAGTTATTCGTAATGATTATATTGCCGATTATTATCGAACCAACAGACTGGCTATCCTAATCTAAAGATAGTAGAATGTCACCGAATATTTCTTTAAATTAAGTTTATTTTGCTACAGGTACTAGAGGTAAGTCCTCCAGCATTGCACAAACAAATTTTGGTAGTAAGAGAACAACAAAAAAATCTTTTATTTCGACTTTATATTTAAAATTTTCTTTTCAAAAAAATCTTTTATTTCAACTTTATATTTAAAATTTTAATAGATTTCCATAATGTTAAGTTATTGCTAAAGTTTTAGAAAATCTGTTATTTAGTTTTGTAATGTTATTAGTTTGAAGTTGTTATTGTATATAATTTAACATTTAACTAAACCAAATGTAGTCATTTTTTCCAAGCTTCCATATAAGTGTTAAATATATATTTATGATTTGATCCACAGTAGCCATTTAATTATATGTATTCCTGTGTGAATTACTTCCTTGGTTCATTATTGTGTCCATTTTTGTCGTCTACCTAATATTATTGTATTACGGAGCTAAAAAGCTACAGTGAAACCCTCTTAAGAAGTTTTCCAAGGAACCGGAATACACTTCTTAAGCGGTAAAACCTTATATGTGTAATAAATTGGGCTGTTCAGTCTCCAAGGGACCGAAAAAAACAAACTTCTTAAGGCTCCGTTACCGGCCCCAAAAAGAAGAAGATGGAGAGATACGAAATTACGAACGTTAGAGGAGAGCGCTAACAATTACAGCGCCAAAATCGATGCAAAATACGAAAATCTTTAATAAAGCACGACTCGTTTAAAATAGAGCAAAAATCTCTTGGCGGCTGTCTAAAACAGTATTTAATGAATCAATGAGAATTTTTTCATACATATAACTTGAAAAAGTAACGGAAACAGACTTGAAAATAAAAAAATTTGGAGCATACTTGGCGATTTTTTTCTATCGAGGGGATTTCATATAATTTGTGTTTCGGCGTGGGGAATGTATAGATATTATCTTCAAAAATAACATATATTTTTTTAAGAGCTTAAAAACTTCAAGAGAGGTTTGCAAGAAATCGGGAGAAATTCGGATAGCAGCCTCTTAAGCTAAAAAAGTTTCTTAAGCTAAGAAAACTTCTTAACAGGGATCTTCTTAAGAGGGTTTCACTGTGTATGTATTATGCAATAATATTGTTTTTGTAGCTACATATTATATTGATATAACTGATACCTCATTAGCTGTAGATAATTACCACAGTTCAATTGTCTTCAATTTATGAGCAAACATTAAATTTAATTAACAAATTTGTCACACCAATAATATTTATTGTAACAGTTTCAGTGCCGTCAAATTGATTACTTATACATAAAATTTGTACATTGGTCATTATTGTTATTATTGGTATAATTTTATTTTATTTCAACATATTAAGATAATATTAACAACCCTCTTTTTGATGGCCTCTGTGATTAACGAGTAAGGCTCTTGACTAGCAATCCGAAAGTCGCAGATTCCAATCCCGGCATTCACAGGTAAATTTTATTTGATTAATTTGTGTTATTTCATCATTTATTTATTTAAAAATAATATATAGTATATTTGCGGCATTTTCCAGATTGGAAGATACTCCCAGTATCTCCTTGGTGTAAGACCACCATTCAGAATTGAAACGTCGCTTCAAATGGCTTTAGCCCTGTTTGGTGACCAGATCTGAATAGCCAGAGACTTTCCCACCTTCCTCTCCCCATCTCCTTCCTCTCCCCACTTCCTTCAGCCTCACAACATATAATAATCCTTAAAGCATCCGCCATGCGTTTTTCGAGCAAGCTTATGGAGTCCAGAACCAGTCACCATTTTGAAAAATTACTATCAAATAAAATCTAATTCGGGAATTCATCAGTGAAAAACTTTACTGTTTGCCAACATTATGAAATGAATGCTTCATTATGATAATGAGTTTAAGATACACCGATAATCCCTCACTGGGCCGGTGGAGTTGGAGTCGAATGTGTTAAAAAAAGTTTAAAAAACCACCTGGAATATTTAATAAGAAATTTTATGTAATATAACAAACGTCACCAGTTTTGATATCAAATTTTTTTTTATTCCTTATTTTTTTTTTCAATACTTTATAACGTAAGATTGCTTACCATTAGAAAATATGTATTTCACTTTCTTTTAGAAGAAAAACCTACCAAGATAAATTAAATTTAACAAATGTACAAATTTAGATAAGCAGTCGGGGTGCTATTCTTGTAAATATTGTGGTTATGCAGTTCAAGAGTGCACAAATAATTAGTTAGTTCCGTTTTCGGCCACTTACAGACAAGTTTATAAATCTGTAAACATTTGTTTGTGTTCCATTCAGTCCAAACCTTGACCATGTCAATGTTTACAACACTTTATTTTTAATGTGTAAAAGTACCTAGGACAAAATATTCATTTTAAAAACCTTTCAAGTTTCTGCGTACCTTTACAGAATAATTATTACCCAGTGTACCTATAATGTAATTGCGTACCTACCTAGTTACATATTATTTTTAAGTAACAGTTTGTGAAAATTTATGCTGGCATGATTGTTGAATAAAATAAAGATTATTTGACACATTTGTGGATAAATAAAATATCATCTTCCAACTGTGCAGACATTTTATTTATAATTCCTTTTAGAAAAAACCATATTGCACCCATGGGTGGTGACATAAATTTCAATATAAACTTGGAGGCACCACTGAAAACCAGCTGCATTCCAGGAGAAATCCTGAATTGTAGCTGAGCAGTGACCTTTTCATCAATAGACTCAATGATAAAATAACAAAATGTACAATACTGTAAAAAATCTATTGATGAAACGTTTTATTATGATTATTATAAACCTCAAAACTAAAAGTTTTTTAAACTGAAAAATACTGGAAAGAATTGCAGTTTCCCTTTAATGTTTTTAACCCTAGAAATATAATCTTATTTTGACCACGTCTTAAAAACGTACTGAATTTTAAAAGTTATATATGACGTATTATCATACTTTAACAGTTTAAAGGTAGTTGAATAATTAGTTTAGGGTTTTGTACTTCAAATAAAACCAAAATAATTAAAAAATATGTATTGGAATTAAAAAAATAACAAAATGCTGTAATACTCTTACAAATCAACTATAAACTATTCTTTCTAAGTCTTTTTTTAATGATAAATAAGGGGCCATCCATAAATTACGTCACACCTTAAGGGGAGGGATGGGGAGTAGAGAAGTGTGACATTGTGTAATTTTTTGTTAGCTAAATCACATTTAAGAAGAGGACTTAAAGTTACAGTAATTATTGTTTTTTTCGCACCCATAAAATTATGTCCCATCTTTCCGGTTTATAAAAAATGGTCTGATTTTTCAGATTGAATTTTTTTTTAAATCGCCAGGGTTTCGAAAATACAATAAAAAAAAATGTAGGTAATGTGTTAGAATATTTGCCTAAACCGGAAAAAAATGTGATTCAAGCGGCCTATTTTCTGCCATGAATATTATAAAAGGCGCCCTTGAGATGATTTTTCACAAAAACGGCGCTATATAAATCGTCCAAATATTATTATTATTATTATTATTATTTACACAAAAATGAAAATACGTCTTTCGAACGTGTGCTGTATGTATTTCACCGTAATTAGTATAGTCACTGTGGCAACAGAACCGCCCAGCGCAAACTCTGTTCGGCAACTGAGCTAACTGAGATAGACAGCACACTAAGTTGCGAAATAAAAAAAAAGACCGTATTACTTGTGTCTCACTTACGTAACAAAGACGTAGATTATCTTTCTAGGGTTTATATGGTCCTGCTGCTGAGAACTCCACTGTAACTTCTCTTTCTCTTACAACATTCGTAGGAAGACAATTGCCATTGATTGTAGGAAGACAAGTGAAACATCTTTCAAAATCCGAATGTAAAGCTTCCCAATCATCCTCCCCCACTTCTTATCCCTTATCTTATTCACAGCATTCACTAAAATGCAGATGCCAGTCTCACTGGCTCAGGGAAGTTAGGACTCTTTGTACTTGTTGGTACTTGTGGTCCTTATGGAATCACATAAAAGGTTTGCCTTCCGTCTGCAGACATAGAATAAGGAAAAATAATATGAGGAAGATTTTCTGCATGTAAAGAACTGAATTAGGGGCGGGAAGCGGAAAATTGTGAGTGAGGAAATATTCAGTCAGGTATTTTTTAAAGTTGGTTACAAAATTAGTGCTCAACGGTTACCAGAAACAGGAAATATAAACCAAGATTCTTATAAATATAGCTACACATTTTTGTAACAATAATATATCATGCTTGAAATGGCTTTAGCCGTGTTTGGTGACCAGATCTGAATAGCCAGGTACTTCCCCACCTTTCTCTTCCCTATCTCCTTCCCATCCCCACTACCTTCAGCCTCACAACATACCCCAATTGGGGATGCCATAGTCTCACTGGCTCCAGACGGGAGCAATTGGGACTCTTGTGCGGTAGGTATTCATAAAACCATTATTTTTTTTTAAATCGACAGTCATCCAGAGGAAGACCAAAGAACTCCTGGATGACTCAATGCTCCAAAATTTTACAATGAAATGAGTTGAGTTGGGACCATAAATAAACCAGTTGGAAATTGTGCAAGGAAGAATTTAATAATACTCATCGAATTTTTCGTCTGGCAATTACAACCAGTAGTTCTTAAACAACAGTTTTAGATTTTAGAATAATCTTTTTCAAATGAGCTGCAGAATTATTTGTTATTTTCTTTTGGCACTACGAAAAATATTTTTAAAATGTATTGTAGCGGAACATGATATCTTTTTATAATATGGAAAATAAACATAACTTACCATGAATCCAGCTAGTTACAGTCAATGACGTTATATTATAAATAGACTCGCCATAGTCTTACATACTCACAATATAATGTGGAAAGCAAGCAACACTCTTTTGTTTTCACCGGTTTTCAGTATAATTTCTAAATTCAAAAGTTCATTCCTGTGTGATAAAGACAGACAATCAAAGAATGTACGTGAGTGAATGACATAGATTCATACCAGGGCGGCTTATTAGTTTCTTCGCCGAATACTACTGTCACATCACGGGTGTGACCTATGGGTGTGACTGAGATAACAAGATACTCTTATTCGGTTACACAATATAATAGGGAAGGGTAAAGGCGGGTAAAACGTGACACACGGGCAAATATTTTTATATTTATTATATGAGTTTTCATTAGTAATAGAATATTGGTACTATTATAGTAGTATCGTTAAGTACATATTTTATTATACAGTACAGGTTATAGGTTCAAATGATTATACAAATCTATACAGATTAATAACACATAGGACCGTTACTATTTACAATTTTCATCAACGACATTATTAAATTAATGAACGCGTTACCCTTTGTACGTTTTACCCCATCTTTCCCAATGGAATAAAACGAATGCGGGACGCTGTGTGAACCGACTTACTGTTAGTAGGTTGTCACTGTTATGCTTATGTCACTTTGTGATGCAATTTTCGCTGTCTCCTTTTCGACTATTTGCCGTTTAATTGAAGCATTTTCTCATCACGCAGGTGCGCTTTGCAATACAATTTACTTACTGGTAAGACACGACCTCACTCGACGCGTAGCAGTTTAGTACTAAAGTACTAGAAATAGAGACAGCTACAATCGTATTGTGTTTGGCTTCCCACTTTTAGATTTCTACCCCGCGTCCAGTATAAATGTCTTTGGTTACAGTACAAAAACTGAAAGTTCGAATTGGTTTGATAGTATTTTTATTTTGTTGAATAATATACTGAACAGTTGGTTTATCTCTGGTTAGCAAACGTCAAAAGATTAATGTCAAACAGAAACAGTCAAAGTTGTATTCGACTTTGAACACCTGCATTTTATTTTTCTTGCTTCTTTTTTTCAATAATTATTTTTAAAATGATTGCGGCTAAGAATTTGGCAAAACTGGGACTGCTGGAGACATCGAAGACCGCATTCCTCGCCTGTGACATCCAGGAAACCTTCAGGAAGTCCATGTCCAACTTTGATAATCTTATCAAAGTTTCTAATCGAATGGTATGAATTTCAGAATGTTTTTTTATTATTACTGTAGTTGATTTTGCTACAGATGAGAAACCTTCTGAAGCTCCGAAACTATTCACAGGTTGAACAATCTTTAAAGGGTTATTAAAACTACCCGACTTTGTTATTTTAGTACCATAATAAACATAAAAATAGTCGGCATTCGCAGCCATACATATCTGTATATAGCTGCAAGTGCCGGCTATTTTTATCAAAACAAGCGTTCAATTTAAGCTATTTTTAAGTAGCTCTTCGAACATGTTATGGTTTTTGGATGAATTTATAAAAAAATTTAGAGTGTTGAATTAGCTTTGATAAAGTTTTACTCGTTGATGCAAAATTTATTTTACAACATTGTATGTTTCACTTTGTATATTGAGATGATAATTACACAAACCCGCCAGGATAAACCCTGCCTTGCCCTCAAACCATTCAAAACCTGGGATGTTTTTTTAAATTATGATGACATGAAGCTAAAGGTTTTATCAAAAAAAGTGCGTATTAACCGTTGACGTTTGTTCCGAATATTTACCAAAATTTGTTTTAATTTAATTATTACATTGGGATGTCTCGTCTTGTCAAGGCCATGGTCCCTTACCAGAATAGGACAAGGAGATGAGATGAGATATTACAATGGATTTTTTACCACGAATTAACAGATATATATGTTTGTTTTAGTCTGCAGCAGCGGGCATCCTGAACGTGCCGCTGTACATCTCAGAGCAGTACCCCCGCGGGCTGGGCCCCACGAGCCCCGCACTGGACAAGGGCCCCGCAGTTCTAGTCTACGAGAAGACCCAGTTTAGCATGGTGACCCCCACACTGCTGGATGACCTGAGGAAACGCTTCCCCAACAAGCTGGGTGCGGTGGTTCTTTTTGGACTGGAGGTAATTAATTACAACTTATTAATAATTATTAGGTTAGCTTTACACTTGTAAGTTTTTCCCCGTAAATCGCTCACGTAAGCGATTTATGACCAAATTACCAATGTAAATGACTGTACAACACTGTAAACTTCCAGCTATTTCACAGCTTATGAAATCAGTTTGATAAGTTGAGACACTTGCCGCAAGAAATGGTACCAAAATGCGCCATTGCGAGATTTCAAAAATTAAAAGACAGTTGTTTTCCTAGGATTTTTTTCTATAAAACTAGTATTTATTTACACTTATTTAACTTTTCTGAAAATGAGCATCCTTCAATTCAATTTTATCTTTCTAATCTCAATGTTTCTGTTTTTAACATTACGTATTTGAATTCGAAGTCGGTTGCTGTCAGGTAACTGTCATTCGGATAAAATGAAAGAACTCCCATTAATATCTGCCTATGACAGCACAAAAGGGTGTGGAGAATTGTTTAATTAAAGCCAAATTCTCTTCAACACTTTGTTTTCGCCTTTTCATCTTTATTGACAAATTCCTCAGCTTGAAAGTTAGGATATAAAGGTAAAATGTGATTTGTATGTTTTCTAAAGTTTATTTAATTTAAAGTTTTATCTATCTAGATATGGATAAGATAAGAAAATTTCTTGATAACGAAGTTCATAAATAGTGTGTGATTTTTTACCAAACTTCCGAAAATATTCTGAATTTTTAAAATATTCCTATAAAGTTGTACCTTCTAGTTTTTAAAACCCTCTTCAGGGAAAGTCATAATGAAGAGCAGAAGTTGATTTGAGGACGCTGATTGCATATAATGTGTATTTCTTTTTAGACTCACGTGTGCGTAGAGCAAACAGCCATGGACCTACTCAGTCAGGACATAGCGGTACACATCCTGGCTGATGGCTGCGTATCTCGCTCACAAGGGGACCGTATGATAGCACTGCAGGTAAACTGAAGCTTTCTATACAACTTTCTTTTTCAAAGCTATTGACGTATCCCTAGTTTTTTTGCTTAGATTTCAATGCGTAAAAATAATTGTATTTTTTCGTAGAACAATACCAATCCGAAACGTTACAATGCGCATCGGAGCCCTAGGTCATTTTATATTTCCACTCTCAAGTCATAAATATAGACAAAATGCTTTTGTTACATTTTTTGTGACGACCTCCTCAGCTGAGCGGTTTAGATTCGCGGCTACAAATCCAGAGGTTGCAGGTTCCAATCCTAGCAGGCTACAATAAATTTTTGTTTATTTATTGTGTTATTTCATCATATTAATTTGGGAGACGAGTATGGATACACCCGCCCCGGGAACCATTTATTGTATAACCAACACCCCTGCCATTGGTCCCCAAAAGTAGTTTGCTACGTTTGGTGCTTTAGCAGGGGTGGCCGGGTTCATGGGGTGAGGTTTGTCTAGGTCTTGGCAGCAGATGCGTTTGTCCACCTACTACATGGCGGGCCGGATCACATGAGACTGGTTGAGGGAGATCTTTTGAATTCTCCAGCCGGACTCTCTAAATGCATCGCCTTGCACTGCAGTGGGGGGAATAGATTCATACGTCCGTCCCCACCCCTAATTTTTCTTTTCCGGAACTTCCTCTCCTCACTTTCCCTAAAAGGCCCTACACACAGCATCCCCAAAGATGACTTAGGCCCTGAGGGAAATTATTTTCCTCTTGGCCTTTAATGTGGAGCTATTGTAAAAAAAAATTTCAGCTATAATTTAGATTAAATATCTGGTTTATTTGCTTGACATAGCTTTAACTATATTGGTGACCAGATCTGAATACTCAGGTATCTCTTCCCTTCCTTCCCGTCCTCTCTCCTTGCCCCCATCACAGCCTCTAGACATATGTCCCCACTTCCTCCGGGCAGTTAAGTTATTTGTGTTTGCATTTGTTTGTGTATGTCACATTATTTATGCCAATAATGTCAACCATGCATACCAAACTGTATTTTCTTATCGGTCAGATTTGAATTGATATACATACTCTCTTTTCAGCGTCTCCGGGATATCGGCTGCCACATCACCACATCGGAGAGTGTCCTGTTCAAGTTGATGAAGGACAAAAACCATCCTAACTTCAAGGAGATCTCCAAGCTGGTCCGAGAACCAATTCCCGACTCCCTCGGGATGGATTCTCCCTCTATTTCTAAGTTGTAATCAATTCTAATCAAAATTATCATCAATTCTATTTTTACAAGATTTTGAAATAAGACGGTCAACAAAGTTCAATGATGATACCCGTTCCTTACCCAAAACGGCGCCCCGCCTTTATTTCTACCTACACATCAAATGCATAACGTTCATTGGTTCTGCCGCTTTGATAGTCAGCAGTTCGGTCATAGTTCGGCAAACTTCCATGTCACATCTCCCTTTGTTTTCTATTATCCGTGTATTCATTATGATATGCCATAATTTAGCCTAGAAACTGTTTTCAGGGTTGACAATAATTTTAAGTTTCGTCTTGGCATCAATTTTTTTTCTTATGCTTTGTTATGTTTTGGGTTTCTGTTAATTATTATTGTTAAAATATTAAGTTTGGATTGTCTGTTGTATATATTATAAAAAAATTACTAAAAAAATGTTACATCTGCTTTATTTTTATTACTATCCAAAACCCAATTTAACCCTTTTTTATATGAATTCTGCAGAGTCTTTACGGCCCGAAGCCAGTAAGCTGTGAAGCTGAAGGGAGTGAGTGGAGAAGGGAAGAAGATGGGAAGTATCTGACTGATCTTTGTCACTAAACACGGCTAAAGTAATTTCAAGCAACATATTGACTCTGAATGGTGGTCTTTCACCTGGGTGATACTGAGAGTATCTACCACTCTGGAATGAGGTACAAGTGGAATATTATTTTATTAAAATTTTATGTGAAATAATCTATATAAATTAATTAAAATTTCGTTTGTCCCACCAGGAGCGGGTTTTAAAACGTGTCCGAAGCCAAGGAACTCATAGCTATAAGCTGAAATTAGTTGCGTTGACCTATAAATTCCTGACAGAAGAGGCTGTGCAAATTTTACTAGGCCAGAACCCACATTTTAAGAGTTTTCTCTACTTCCAAAACAGATTTTTCATTTCATAGTAAAGATCATAAAATAAAACAAAGGTTTATGCAAAAATGAATGGCACATTTATTGTATAATTTCTGCATAAACATTATTATTTTTTCCATTATCGCTATTTTGTAATTAACATAATACAATATGATTACTCAATTATAATAATTATAATCAATAAACTATCAAGTAATTAGATATAAATCGTCATTGTATCCATCCATTCATATTTATAGAATTTTTTTAGATAATATATATAAAAAATCTTTACTGCCGCCAATGATTTTTACTTCTGAAAATTTGTTACATATAATTTTTTACAAAATAAAAATAAAACTATAAATTGTTTTTTGTAAAATTTAAATTAAATTTTTGCAAAATTAGGTGTACAAAATTAAGCAATTGAATTTCAATGTTACCTAAAACGCTGCCACAAAAATTGAGTATGTAATAAAATTAATGATTGAAGGTTATTTTTAAAATAAGTAGTGTAAAAAAATAAGTACACTGTTAAGTAGAATTATTATTGCAAAAACATTTCTTGCATAAGGTAATCGTGATTTATATTATTTGTCATTTTGGTATATTATGTTTATGGAAAAGCAGCAAAAAAGAATGATAAATTATGTACCTCATACATAAAAAAATACAGCTGCCACTGGCAAACAAATCAGAAATTTGCCAACATTATTTCAATAAAATAGTATGTATGACCTAACAGAAAAAAAAAATTGTTACCCCATTCTGAATTTGGTATAATTGTGCAAATTATACAAAATAGTATGATTTTTAAATGTAGTAAATGAAAGATGGTATCTTTCAGTTGAAATCAAATGCCGCATTGAGCAAGCTCGTGCAACCTTTATCCACATGAAAAAGATGTTCTGCAGTCATGATCTCAACCTTGGATTACAAATGCCAATGGTCAGATGCTACTTGTTTTCAGTATTATTTTATGGAATGGAAGCATGGACGCTTAGGACGACTTGAGGCATTCGAGATGTGGATCTACAGAGGAATACTCAAAATAAGCTGGATGGACAGAGTTACGAATGAAGATGTTATGATTCGGATGAATAAACAAAAAGAAGTTATTAAAACAATCAAAATCCGAAAACTTCAATATCTTGGACATGTGATGAGACATCCAAGTATGAGATGATCTTGCATCTCATAATGCAGGGAAAGATTGCCGGAAGACGGGGCCCTGGAAGAAGGAGAACATCATGGCTGAAAAACCTGAGAAGTGGTTTGGCTGTGGTTACTGAAGAGCTGTTGTAAACACAGTCCGCATAGCCAACGTCCGTTGAATGGACAGGACCCGAGAAGAAGTATGATTTTTTTTTAAATATTATAAATTTGGAACAAAATGTGTAACAAATGTGACAATGAAAACTGAATCCATCATTCTGAGATTACAGAATATTAGAGCACTCTTACCCTCGTTGCAAACTCAGCCAGTAAACGTTTGTGAATAATATAGTTGAAAAAAAAAGTTAATTTTAAATTTCTTGACATTTTCAGAGTTTTAGTTTACTTAGACAACAGACAGGGTTTTTTCAGTTACAATTTTTGTAAAACACACACAGAAGTATAAAAAGGTTGATTGCAAAGTTTGTGTATTATGAAACATTTAAAATCAATCATTCTTTAAAAACAAATACGCAATCATAACATTTATAAGTTTTAAGTCAAGATGGCCGTCAATTTAAAATTATTAGAATATCATTGTTAAATTATCAAATCAATAATAATTAATAAAAATAATATACACTATATTTTTGTACATTAGCTAAGATGATATTATAGAATCACGAGAACGAAGTATGCAGAATTTTAAAAAGACACCACAAAAGAAATCACAAGATTTGTTAATGGACCATTCATATTATTTGGATTATTAACCACTGGAGCGCTTTTTGCCACAATATGGCACCATTTAAAATACCTCGGATTGCTTTGCTGCCAGTTTTCGGCAAATTTTCCCTAGATGCGTAAATTTTTTTTTTCAATTTTTCCATATTAAAATTCAGAGAAATTAAATCGCGCTGTCGCTTGAGTGGTTAATTTGGCCAAACAACCCGGAGAGAACTGATTATAATTTCGATAGTTTTAATCTCGGTATCATTTTCCACATCAACGCAAATATTGAAGCCGCAGTAAAAAAAAAATGCGTAAGGCTAGAAAAAATTATCAAATATTTATCATAAAAAAACGTACCTCAATAAAAAGTGATAAAACTTAACTAGACTTACTGTCAAAATAATGATAATTAAAATATTAAAAAAGGGAAATAGAATTACATAATCCACTATTGCTTATTGATTACCTCATAATTATTTTTGCGTAATTCTTATTATAAAATAAAGTAACTAAAAATTAATATAAAAAACTTATATAAACTTCGCTTAGCACTAATATAATACATGTCATACATTTATTAATTCTTCATAGGCAGTGGAATTTTATATTGTGGCAACACTGTTTAAATGCTCTTATTGAATTAAATAAAAAAAAAATCATTTATAAAATTATTTATATGGCAACAAATTTACAAATTCACCATCTTTTGAATTTTTATTTTAAAAATAAAATCAAGTACATACATAACTCCAAGCTTGTATATATATATATATATATATATATATATATATATATAGATGTATTTTAAAATAATATAAATCATAGCTAAGTGTTGCGTAGATTTATATTTTAAAATAGGTATACACAATATTTTCAAAAATATATTTTTACAATATAAAAATTATCAATTTATGAAATTCCTTCGATGAAAATAAAACGGTAAAGAATTATTGATTTTTAGTGATGCTTCTTTACAAAAATGTATGGACACCTTTTAGAATAGCTACACTGACGTGAGTATTGCGGGATAATCATTTTTACATTGAAAACATACTAAAATAATATTGCATTTAAATTCGGAAAATTGATTTAATTATGGCAATGGACGTATCACATAAAGAAAATGGCAAATGATTTAAAAATAATACGTATTATTCGTGTTTGATACGCTCTTAGGATGTTTTTAATTAAAATATGGCAAATTTAGATAATAGTCACAATAATTATAAAAAATTTCATTAGCAAAAAATAATAAAATTATTTAATATTATCGTCAATTATCTTTTCGGAAAAAAAAGTTGATTAATTCAATTTTTTTTAGAATTTTATACAAAAACTTCATTGGAATATTTATTGCAAAGGAATAATTCATTGGATATATTTTTTTGAATATTTAAGATATTACAGTAGTATCCAAGATATAACGACCCTCAAGGGGCCGGCGATTCTTTTGTCAGTACTAACCGGATGATGCACAAAAAGGTTGGATAATTTAAGCTTGTTTTTACATGAGTCACGCCGAACTCCTTCACGAGGGTTACATTTAATTCACCGGCTTCTAAACGGTGTAATAAAGTGAAACCCTCTTAAGAAGTTTTCCAAGGAAAAACAAACCTCTTAAGCAGGAAAACCTTATATGTGGGAAAAATTGGGCCTATTTTGAGCCGAGGGACCGAAAAAACCAAACTTCTTAAGCCACGAAACGTCTTAAGAGGGTTTCAGTGTATAGCAATTTTTTCTTCAATTGAAAAACACTTTCGCTTCACGGAACTTATTGTGTTGAGTTTTTAATCTAGTCACAACAGATGACAAACACTGACTGTGATTTACGGTACTAATTTACGCCCTTGAGGTGATTTTTCACAAAAACGGAGCTATATAAATTAGCCAAATATCATTATTATTATTAAGGATAGGTGTTAGCGCGTGGGGAGTAGCCGGGCGCGGGGCGGCGAGGTATTGGTGCGTAGGTTTTGTAAACAAAACACTGCGCATTGTTCTAACTGGACGAATTATCATTACAATAGGTCGCTTTAATTAAGCAGTTGGTCGCTTAAAACCTAACTATGAAGCCTAACTTGAGTGTACATTGACGTCACTAAAAACGGTAAGCCGTTATAAGCGAAGTCGTTATATCCGAATTCTACTGTATTTGATTATGATTAAAAAAATAAAAAAAATAAATTGCAATTTTATAATAAATTATTAAAAACACACCTTCAAAACAAATCTTTTATTGTAAAATTATTGGACTTAAATAATGCATTTAAAAAAAAACATAGTATTAATCAACTTTCTTTCTTTTGAAAATTATAAATTATTAAGTTCACAGATTGGTTTTGTAAAATGATAATTTAGCCCTGCCATTTATGCTATTTAAAAATGCAGTCCACTTCCAAAACTTTTACGTCAAAATATTTATTTTTACAAGTCCAATATATAGTAGTTAAAAAATATTTTTTTACAGTTCCCAGCAAAGACAAAGTAAACACCATTTAGCGTCCAATCTGCGCACTGTTCAAAGAAAAATTATCTGTTGGAACACCATGTATATACACAAAAATATCATTTTTCATTTAACATTAGTTTGAATTTTTTCTATGAACCAATCACATCGGGGTCCTTTTGCTAGAGGTCATTAAATTTTTCAACAGTGCGCAGATTGAAAAATATTAAATGGCCATCAAAATTCAGAATTCATATCCTAATAAAATAATAATATTATCATAACACTGGGGTAAAATTGGAGAGAATAATATTATAAGAATTGTTTAACATTAGATTTATAATAATTATCATTAGAAAAAGTCATTGTTTTGTCGGCCTATTCTTTTAGCACTATCACCTGGGAATACACCGGTTCCTCGTCGTTTGTACGTTCCCATAGACGTAAATTATTATTCTTTATATATTCACAACATAGACACAATCGTATATTTATATATTGTGTATGCACACCAAATGTTATTCACACCTTTGTTGTAAGAATTATTATTATTGACCACAGACGCACTATTTTAGCGTGTACTTATCCATAGAAACGGAACACTGCAACACCATAGACACAATAGAACACAACGATTCCGCTGCTTTGTAAATTAAATAATTTGATTCAAATCTTCTTATATACATAACACGTCGGCTACTACGTTCCATAACTTGTCTAGTTTGTTCAATAGATAATAATAATAAAGATATCTAAATCATTTTATGGCATCTGTGAAATAAAACTGTCTTCACAAAGCATCTATGGTATTGCACATTGTTACTATTTTGAATATCTATGGTACATCACATATAATTAGGAATCTAGGACACCACACATCACAAGACGCTGCTTCCGTTGTCTTCGTCACATCACCTAATACAGGGCAACTATTGCACATCTCTTCATTTGGTTGGTTCAATATATGTTCTGGTATAGCAGCACATAGCAACAGCCAACTTCCTCGCTGTTGTTCGGAGCAATACTTATGTTTAGCTTTGCTATATCACTGTCGTTCAGCATGTAACCATGTGGGCCAACGCTCTTACAATGTCGTACAGGACTATGATGGACAAAGCCTCTTTGCTTTGCATTATAGTGATGTTAGCAGTGCCACATTGATCAGAACCAAAATACCACGTAGCTTGGCGACATAGCTACTTACAGCATTCGCGTTCAGAACAACAATCATGTCACTCAAAGCTGTCACAGTGTTGTTCGAAGCTATAATCTCTTAGTTCAGGGACACAGTCTCGTTACTCTGCATTATATTGAAGTTAGCAATGCTATTACATTGTCGTTCGGCATCTCACAATGTTGTTCGGAGCTGTAACTCTATAGTTCGGCAACATGCCTTTATAGTGAGATTGCCAGCATTATTTGCAGCTATAACATCCTGCAACTCCGCAACATAGCTATATATAGCACTCTGGTTCAGCGCAATAGCCTCGTGGCTACTAGCCAGCGCTACAGTCGACGCTATAGCCGTTCGGCACAGTAGAACATCTCGGGCCTGTGAATGGGATGATGGCCGTGATGGTGGTGATTGTGGTCTTGACTACTATTGTTGTGGTTGTGATGTGGGGCGTGGTGTGAGAGGGAGGTGTGCGGGGGGTGGGGGGGCGTTCGTTATTGCGCTGGCGGCGGGGGGGGGCCAGGGGGCGCGTGGGGCATCCCTGAGGGGAGGGGACCCTGCTGAAAATTACAAAATATCCATTAGAACATTGATAAAAGTGGTTGGTTATAATAATTAAGTAACAAAAACTTGTTCAAGGAAAATGCATACTTATTAGTTTGCCATTATTAAAATTAAAGTAAATTAAAAAATTTGTTCTTTAGATTAAAAATCTTTACACAGAATCAAATCAGTCACACAAGACATATTTTTAGGTGTGATTTATTAAACATTTATTGGTAGTGCTCATTAATATGATATGGGCAGTGCAGTAATTTGGGTTTTGGGGGCTAATATGCTTAACCACTGGAGCATGTTTTGCCACAATATGACACTATTTAAAATACCTCGGATTGCTTTGCTGCCAATTTTGGCAAATTTTCCCTTTTTGTAAGTAATTTAGTAGAAGTTTACGATTTTATAATATTTTATTTATAAATTCTACGAATATGTGATAACCGACAAAAGATAGGTGAATTCATTGGCCATAATAGAACTACAATCAAACTGATTATAGTTCTATGTCTCCATATTAAAATTCGGAGGTATGATTTTTTTTTGAATGTGGGCGGAAAATATTCAAAATGATAACCAAAAAATTTCGAGCAATCAGAGATAAAAGTTTTAAATTCCGCTGTGGCTCCAGTGGATAATGGAAAAATACACACTGCATACAATATAGTCTATTTTAAGAGTCGCTATAAATAATAGAAACAAATGGAGGTATGGCAGGAATGGATACGTATCACTGCCGAACTACGACCAAAGCATCTGCTTTTATGCGTTTGGTGTGTAGATAGAAAGAAAGGCGTGGCACCAATGTGCACAGATGCGATTCGCAGTAGTACGGGTGAACGATGCTCGCCACACAGAGGAATAATGATTCATTCCCCATCTTCCTTGTTTCCATTATCTGCGGGCATCACCAATAAGAGATGATGAAAGAACTAACCTGCATGGTGTTGTAGGGCATGGAGTGCTGCATGGGGGGCCCGCCGCCCATCTTGTTGGGGCCGTCCTCCGCCTTTTCCTCTTCACGTCTTTTCAGACACGCCGCCTTGGGGTTCAGGTTACGTTCTGAAAAACAGCAATATTAGAATGAGTCTCGCTTGCTAAGGATATATGAGTCCTATAATTTCAATACCCGCTATATACGATTTTTTGATAAAATGATTTGAGTATGACATCTTGTTCACATTTTTGCGAGGAATAAGAGGAACCTAAAATTGAGTTTCGAAACCTCCCTCATCACGACCAAAAACCATGTTAAAACTGCGAGTGAGAAACAAAACCCGCTACATCATTCAAGAAGTTACTATCAAAACCCGCTATATCGGAAGGTTAGTTAAGGTTAGTATCAAAATCCAGTATATCCGTTGTATTTATTGAAATTACTTAAATTATGCTAGACATACCGTCGCCTCAGTTCTTATTTGTCCAACAGACCATTTTAGTTTTTGTTCAATCTCCACTTTAAAATTAAAAATAAAGTATAAAAAATAATAGAATCACTTAACAAAGAATTATTTAAACTAACGAGACCTTTAACTTTACGGAAATAGCTTTATCTTAAACACCTATCATAATGTTTCATTGAAATAACCTTCTCCTTCTGTAAAATTTTCTAATGGTCTGTTGGACAAATACGAACTAAGGCGACATAATACATTAAAAAAATTAACACTTTTCGAAATTATATTATTCCATTTCATTATTCAAAAAATTGAAAAGCAATTATTTATATACGCTAGAGATGTGACAGTTTTTTTCGGTTTTCTCCAAATCAACGAAAGTTGATATAGCGGATATAGAAATTGAACGGCTCATATAAAGTATAATTTATGAGATGCTTAGTTACAATTTGAGTTGGAATATCAATTAAAGATTAGTCTCAAACAATTTTTTTTAAATGGCCTTCCACTTCTGGACCCGCCTCTGTATCTGATATTTAATTGTTTGTTACCTCTAACTTGCTGCTCTAAGGTCATGATGACCTCAACGGCCATGTTGAGGATGCCCAGCTTCGTCTGCGGCTTGTCACTTTTGAGGTGCGTCATGCACATTCTGCCCAGCTCCTTCAGCGCCTCGTTTATGTCTCTGATGCGTATCCTGGACAATGACGCAAATGAAATGTTACAAATATACTTATTTATTGTAAATGACAAAGTTTTTAATACAAATTTCAAGGAAAGAATGAGAGGAACTTAACCTTTACAATGCTGGCTTTTTCAATGCAATCTAACCCATCAAAAGGCACGACTATGTGTTTTAGTGAAATCTCATAGATCAAATATGCGACAGCTGCGAGGATACGGATAATTAAGCAAGGGTATTTTCCTAACATCATATTGAGAGGAAGTAGATCTTTGTAGCAGTCAAATAGCACAGTACTCTAAGTTCAATCCATTTAAAATCCTTTCTTTAGATATTCTTTTTTTGGTAACAAAATTATTGTTGCATGAATTATTTCATGTGATATGTAAAATTAGTAATAACAAAATAATGGAGAAAAGTATGGAAAAAGAAATTTTTACACTAGTCCCAAAAAGAATTTGTACATGACGTCATCGTTCTACTGTCTTCTGTATTTGTCGTTTTATAACAAGACTAAGAAAACGATTGTCGATGACTTGCGTATGAGTTCTCTCTGGGACTTCTTTGGAATTTCTAAAATACATTATACATAAATAAGGGATTACAAAAATTCTAAGATAGTAAACATTATGGAGGAAATTTGGGAATTAAATAAATAACATGAAAATAAGGAAGAAGCACGACTAACTAACTTGATATTTTAATTCAACACCATGCAACAGCTAATCTACAAAATTACATAAAAACAAATAATAATTGTTAAATACAAAATAAAAAAATCCATAAATCACAAAAAAAAATTATAAAAATAGATTTTCGTAGAATTTTTTAAATGCAATCATATTTGAGGTGTGGTTCAACCAATCAATGTGTATTGTGTCTCACCTCTCGCGGGCATTGTTGGCCTGCCGCCTCTCTCTCTCTCTTTTGGCCTTGAAGTCGGGCCGGCCGTCGCAGTAGTTCTCCTCAAACTCGTCGTCCGCACTCCAACAGCTGCGCAATCGCAAATTGGCCACGTCAGTGGTGCAATGAGCCACGTGGGACATTAACCTAACCCATTTAACGTGTTAACCTGACCTAAGTTTTTAATGTATCATGTGGAAATTATTTCATTCCTTAGACGTAAATCCCTAATATCTAAATTAACCTGTTGAACGTTGGATGGTATTTTGAAAAAATGCACGCAAATTTCATAGAAAATTCTTTTTAAATAATTCAGAGTAGTTACATTAATCAAATAGTGCCTAGGTCCTACATTGATATTGGTGCAAGCGATTCTGACCTTGTCCTTCATACATTTTCTTTATACATAAGGGTTAAAATCGCATTTAAAAAAAAAAACTATGATTTTTTTTCGACCCGCCGGCGGCTTCGCGACAGATGAGAAGTTAAGCAAATTTACTATGAGAAAGGAAAGATATTTAAAATACCGTGAACTATAAATAGTCAAAGTAACCATCAAAAGAAGATATAAAATCGGACGAGTTGAGTAATTTTACGGGTCCAAAGGGAAAAGATGAACAAGAAAAACACAAGACCTGACAAAATGCTATGTGATTGATGTATGTGAAAAGTGCACATTTTTACTTTGGGGGTGTTGCTGTTTGTTTGACTGCTTGATATTCCACAATACATTTAAGTACAAAGGCTGTTGCTTGTTGCTCATTACCCTTAAGGCTGCGACAAAACTGTTATCAAATAGTGGTAATGACAATACTGTTAAAAAAAAGCAAACTATCATAGTCATCCATATACGGTCGACTTTATGTACATAGCAATCATTTTATGTGACTAGTAAAACTGGCAGGTTTTTTGGGTATATTTTCTACCGATTATTGTCGTGAATTTTAACAAAATAATCCTCTAAATTAAAACTAAACTATGTACATTAAAACTAGGAGGGCTCCAGGAGTGGTTTTGACAAAGAATTCACCATAGTATGTCTAATACAAACTCGAAAGTTTAACATGAAATTATTATTTTTTATTCAAGTAAATTTAGTGAATAGATGAAACTTTCGCTCTATGCTTCATTTTATCACCCTTGTTTACACAAAAATGTATTTAGCTTCGTCCAGACCTTCCATACATCGCCATTGAGCCATTCACAACTAGGAAATAAATAATTTAGCCATCAAAAGGGCAAAATTAAGTGCATATAATCATTGGGACTATGATTATACATTGGGACGGCCTTTTCATTAAGGCACCACACCACTGTAAAAAAAAAAATTGACATTTTTTAAAATATTTATAAAAGATGCATTGGTTTTGTAATGCTCTCACTAAATTTTTAAAGAAATTCGTAAAATTGATGAGAGATACAGCATTTTGTGAAACCATTTGAAACAGTTTGTATGTTGAATTATCCTTCAGCAAAACTTTGAATGCAGTTTTCTCAAAACTATGTTTTTAAACCTGGTTGACGACTTATACAAAAAACTATACATCCGATTTGCATGCACCAAGTCTTAAACTCTTCGAAAATCCAGTCTCGTCTCTATGGCACCACATAGGGATTTTTTTTTGTTAAGGGCCCCCTTCTATTTTTTTAATTCGTCGGAGTGTCCTGTTAAAAGCGGCGTTGTACACCGCAAACTATACTTTAGATTCGGCTAAAAAAAAATTGCATACAGTCTTCTATATGTATTTATTGGCTATGAATATTATTTTTTTTAAATCCATTCATCGTTTGCTTGAAAATAATTAGGAAAAATACACCCTTGTTGTACCGCCCACACACCGTGGTCTGGTGCCTTAATGTTTAACTATTGCTTGATACTTGATCGCACTTGTCTAGCTCATGCGTTGGTCACGCCTCTCGGATTCTGGACGAAGCTTTGAAATTTCAACACATCGTGACCATCTTACCTGTCATTTCCGAAAATGTAGTGGAGAGAAAGAGAGGTGTCAGGCCTTGAAATGAAGGAAATAGGAAGACAAAAACAATAACAATGATCAGTTAAAATGACGCGAAATAGATAAATAATAATATATTAGTAACATGAACAAAATAATCACACATGCAAACAATGCAAATGAAAAAATACACCACTGCCACCAAATATAAATAAGTGCATTTCATAATTATTAGAATATGTATAATTAATTGGAAATCATTTTTAGGTTATAAATGGACTGTAGAATGTTGTAATGAATGGGTAAATGTATCGCTTTTATCCTGATACATCCAGGCCATCCGGTTGAGCGATAGTGTGAGATGGGTTAGAGAAGGAGCAAAGTGGCTCAGTGTTAGGAGTCTTCTTTGGAACAGGAGATTAGGCGATATGGGTATCAAACTATGCGTATCAACCTACACAACCCGAATGGCGCAATGAAAAATTGAGCAGTAAGCTCCTCGGTCCCTTTTTGCAAGATAAATTTCTGTTGGTTCTCAAAATAAATTATTGAACACCTTTAGCCGGGTGAACGAAAGGGCTCAGTAGCATGAATAAAGCGGTAAGCTCCCTGGGCCGTTAAAAGTGTCGGTAATTGGGGTATATTGAGAGGCTGAAGTGGATGGGGAAGGGAAGGAGGGGGAAGAAAAAGTTTGGAATGTATATGGCTATTCAGATCTGGTCACCGAAAATGCCCTAAAGTCATTCAAGCAACATTTCGATCCTGAAGGGCGGTCTTTCACCAGAGCAATATCTGCTGTTGGTTAATGTTGTTGGTTGGCAGGTTAAATGGAGGTGATTGATTGGTTTGTTTGTCGTGAATGTTGGATGATAATAATGGTGATCTCTTATGTATGATTAATGGAGTGTTGAGTTTGTTTGTTTGCTATTCACCTCTCCCGCACGTTGTTGGCCTGGCGCCGCTCCTTCTCGCGCGCCGCCTTGGTGCTGGGATCCCCGCCGTCGTCCCCTTCGTCGGCACTCGAACAGCTCTCCGCACCACTGCCAAGCAATGCACGTGTCGGTTATGGCTTAGTCGCTAATCGCCCAGAGGACTGTACAGCTAACACGCATTCATTCCTAGCAGACACGCTTTATTCACAGAATTGATCATCTCAATCTACTATCTAAATATTCATTCGTACCTAAACCGAATGCGGCTTACATAAAAACCACCGTAACCTTTACAACTCAATCTATCCATCTCATGCGGCACTTTTTAATGAAACTTCATGGAATACATCCGAGATCTCCGCCTATGGCGATAGCTGTCGATGGATAACATGACAGCCATCTAAATCAGGTTTATGATATCAGTTTGATAGGCAAGTTGTTACATATAAATTATGCAACCATGAAGGGGTACCTACATTCACAGGCAGTAAATTGTCTTTGTGTTTTTACGCACTGGCATCAAAAGTCGTCTATGGAGATGTCAGCGACAAGGAAGAAAAACGCCATTCTTTGCCAAAAACATGGAACGACCGGAGCTCTCGGCTGTGTTTTTGCCGACGAGTCAATCAATCTTACGAGATGTGATTTTTTATAAAACGAGAGGAGAATCGGAATGCCGGCGAGCCAATTTTCTGCCAGATTTTGATGACAATGGCAAATGAACAAATGACAATGGCAAATGAACAAAATATGAACAATTGACAAAAATGCTGTAAACTGGTTGATAAAAATGATCATTCAAAGACATTCAGGTAAAATTCTCCTATTCATGGAACCCCACTCCACTGTTATAATATAAAAAAAGTGATGATTTTTCTCACATGCTCATCAATTGCAGGTGAAAATTTAACACATTACGTCATAATCCTTTTTCAATACTTACTATTCTAACCTCAACATAATTATCATTCTGTGGGGGTCTCCGGGGTTTATAGCGGGACTTTAGAATGAACTGGAAATGAATTTATAATTAAAATGAATTAAAAAAACAAAATTTCAACATTACCACCTGGCAGCCAGTCCAACTTGTGCGAGAGAGGTGAATATGTATAATATTTAGTATGCGCAGTCTTTCTTTTGCTCTCCTGTTCGTTTGTAAGGATTGTGTAAAAGATGCGCAGAATTGTGGAAAGGAAAGGAATAAGAGGGTTTCTAGAGGAAGATAAATGCACAGAATTTTGAATGCAGTTTCTACTTATCAACGAAATTAAATCGACGTGCACTAAAGACGAAGCACGTTAAATGGTCTAAACCGATGAAATAAAAACAATAAGCTGTCAGGAAAATGTAGGTAGCGAAAAATTAACCTAGATTTAATAAATAAACATAAACAAAACACCGAAAAGTTAAAAACAGTACAAAAGCAGCGCCTATCAAAAACAAAAAAAAACCTACTACACAAACGAAAACGAAAAATATACATTTTAGTTATAAATTTAAAATACCGTCAAATTTGTAAAAGAAACGTTTGTTTTCAGGACAAAATTCATTCCTCCGTCATTTATGTCAGATTCAACATATTGCGTGCGCTTTTTCTTTGTATGATGTGTGTTTGTTAAATCTATGGGAAAATGTGCTCTAAACTACTTGGGATTAAAACATGGTTAAGTTATGGGGGCTATGGTAATAACATCAAACAGTGAGTACAACAAACTACTAAATAATAATTTTAGTCATTTCAATACGTAAACAATACTTGTTAAAGTGTTTGCAAAACTCACAATAAGTGGACGTTATAGAGTGTAGTTTCGATACATACGGGTTTGATATACTAATAAATACAATATGGGAAAGGAGTTTACAAAATGATAATTGGGTTCATTCTATAAATGATACGAGAAATGTGTTGTTGATGTGTTAAAAAATTTGAAATCCTTTTAAAATTGTTAACTTTAATTTAAGGTATCTCTATCTTTTCGTTTGGACAGCAAGTTCAAGTTCATGGATTTTATTTTTATTGGGTTCATTTATAAAACGTTATTATTCAATGGATGCAAAATCGTTATTATTTGAAATTTGTGCACCGGTTTTAAATGGGTTTAAACATCTATATATTCTGAAAAGGATGAAATGAGGAAAGGATTGGCTTAGAAAACAAAACAGAATGGAACGGAAGATTAGAAAGACAGGAACAAATTGAATTGAAAGGAATATATTGGAAATGGAAAGTGTTGTAATAGAAGAGCAAAGATGGCAGAGAGAATTCAAATAGAAAAGCAAAGGTATGGCAGAGAGAATTGGAATAGAAGAGCAAAGATATGGCAGAGAGAATTGGAATAGAAGAGCAAAGATATGGCAGAGAGAATTGGAATAGAAGAGCAAATATATGGCAGAGAGAATTGGAATAGAAGAGCAAAGGTATGGCAGAGAGAATTAGAATAGAAGAGCAAAGGTATGGCAAAGAGAATTGTAATAGAAGAGCAAAGATATGGCAGAGAGAATTGGAATAGAAGAGCAAAGATATGGCAGAGAGAATCGGAATAGAAGAGCAAAGATATGGCAGAGAGAATTGGAATAGAAGAGCAAATATATGGCAGAGAGAATTGGAATAGAAGAGCAAAGATATGGCAGAGAGAATGGGAATAGAATAGCAAAGGTAAGTAACACATTCAGAAATTGAATTTGAGACAGGAAGGAACAGTTCAGTGGACGGAAAGAAATTGAATGGAAAATGGAAAGTATATGTAATAGAAGTTGGAATTGAATGACCAGAAAGATGGAAGGTATAAAAAAGAGAGCAAAAGTATAGTAGAGAGGATGGAATGCAACAAGGCAAGAAATGGAATAGAAAGAAAGGGAAAAACGTAAAAAGAGAACAGTTCAAAGGAGGGAAAAGAATGAAAAGGAATGATATGTAAAGTGGAATGTATTGGAATGTTGGAAAAGCGCTACTGGGGAGAGAGGCAAGTTGAGTTGTTTGGGTGTGGGCAGGTCAAGGTCAGGGTCAGTAGTTGCAACAAGTAGTGGTGGATGAATACCTCTCGCGCACGTTGTTGGAATGGCGCCGGGTGGTGTCCTTGGCATCCTTAGTGGCGGGGTCTTCCCAGTCGCCCCCGTTGGAGGAGCCTCCCTCGCCGCTCACCGAGCCCCCGCCCCCTCCGCCTCCCCCAGAGCCGCTACTACACAACACACATTGTACACACAATGACAACCAACAACTGGGAAACTGCCAGAAACCACTGCCAGAATCCCACTAACTTCTTTGACCTGCATTTTACTTAGATTTATAGTCTGTCAATTAAGAGTAGAAAATATTAAAAATGGAACTACAAAATTTGTGGGCTGGCAACACCAATTTAACTGACAAATATTATTTTAAAGCGCAATGGTACTAAAAATTTAGAATCATTGAATTGAAAATCACATTTTAAAAAACTTTTTTTTTTTCGTAAAAAAAAAAAATTTTAATCGAAGAAGCACTGTTGAAGGTACCACCCACATAATGACAAATTTGATTAAATGGTGTTTTACAAAGTGATTTGCTATCATTTAATTTAACACAAATTTGAATTTAACAGAAGATAGAAAGGAAGAATCACTAATGGTGAGTTTAGTTACACTACTTATAGATCTGAATGAGTTAAATATATTCAGATCTAAAATTAGAGACGTGATCTAAAGCCCGAGCAATGCTGTGCCGTGCTGTATATTTTATTACTATATCATTATTCTTCATTATGTTAACACAAAACTGCAAAGGTATAATATACCTATACGCAAATCGAATTTTGAGATCATGCGGTATCTGTCTATATTGCAATGAAATTCCATTTCAATTCACTTTTATGCCTTTTCAATTTTTTATAAAAATGAAGCAGCCGAATGAAAATACAGCTTTACATTTCCACCTTGAGTTATATTTTTAGTATTGCCATTTGAACAACAGTAGCGCCCTCCTATGTTTTCTACTCTTATTTGACAAGCTGTAGCTCTGTAACAACTTTAAGTGATGCCAGAAATGCTTTCAATTGTCTCATAGGTTGTCGAAGGTCATATAGGTCCGATCGATTATCGCTGATATAGTAGAACCTATGAGAGATCCTTCGTAATCCAATATTTGTGGTCATCAAACGATTAGTTTATATAAATATGCGAAACAACGACTCGATCTCACTTATTTGACATAATATATTGAAAAATTAGACGAAGATACTACTATTAATTCTAAAACTTGAAATATGAGATCGACAAATATGACGGTTTGATGGAAGGTGGCAATGGCCGAATCGGTAGAGGCGCCCTTCCCAGTTAGACGAGAGGTTCTGGGTTCGTGTCCCAGTTGCGACCATTATCTTTTCCATTTTTCTGTATCTTGTTCTCTTTCATATGTTGGTTTAGATTATTAGTGCAATCTTCTTCTTCAACAATAAAAAATAAATTTATATTCTTTAATTTCTATGGTATTTTTCATAGTTTTATATCTCACACAAGACGTGTTAGAAGAATTTAACCCCTCTGCTGGTGTTGACAATAATACTGCCATGATAAGTAAAAACACAGTATCCCTGACTCTTGAAGAAGAAACTGTGTTTTAACTTACCCCAGCAGAAAACTTATGATGAAAGAAGTATGAAATTCTACCGGAAGAGATGAAATAAGTAACTTTTTAACATTAGTCATTCTGACAATACTCACTATCTCCGGCTGCGTTTGGTGGGTGGTGGGCCTCCAGAGCCCCCGCTATTCCGGGGGCCCCCGACGGCGGCCACAGGGGCGCCGGCCAGGCTGCCTGCGCTGGACGAGGACGATGCCAGTGCGCCCCCGTCCAGGGGCAGGGAGGCCTTGTCATCTGGGGGCTCTTTGCGTTTTTCTACAAACGGGGGAAATGTTTGAATACAATGTTTGTAATAGAGTAAGAAAACACTGGAAAAATTAAAAATATTTTTTTTTACTTCATAATTAAAAAGACAATTTGTGAATAGTGAACAGATTTTGAATGGAAAAAAATATAATTTATTAATAATTTATCAATTATCAACCTTAATATATAATAATAATTTATCAACCTCCTGAACAAAATCGATATTTTCCTACTCTTGACATATCGCAAATTACTCGAAAACTTGACAGGTCTTGAGGCGCAACCATGGCAACCTGTCAACTGAATTGCGCCTGCCGCAGCGAGTTGTGGCATCGCCTTTAACAACTGGTCTTCGAGAAGTTGCCTGAGTGCGGACAGCCAATGAAATTCGCAAGTTGCTTTCCTGTGGATAGCGATTGAGTCGCCAACTGCTTTTTTTCAGTTGCCCCATGAGCGGATAGACTTATCTTCCACTGTGTTTCTCTAATTTCTCAGTAGGTACAACTCAATTATGGAACTGTTTTGCAACAGCAACGAGTTGCAACAAATCTTTTTGCAAACACACTATCTCACAGGTTATATAATATACTACTCCCAACGAGTAATGCTATCAACAACTTTACTCAGATGTGGTGAAAAGACCACCCATAAGGTGTTGAGTATAAATCAATGGAAAGATAATTGAAATCACTTTTAAGGTAAGCGAAATTTTGAATCCTTAAAACTAGCTGCACAGGAACAAGCTTTCGACTTTTTGGAAACTCGCCGGTGACATTAGTCTCCCGTGACCAGCAGGGAGAGCGAGGTTGTCTCAAACTTTTTGGAGGCTTTAAACATGGCGTCACTTGTGTTACACATTTTGTAACAATGCATAGGCTTTAGACCGATGTTAGGAACAAAGATATCAACAAAGAATTACAGGATATAAAAATGACAGCTACAGCAACTGTTTGGTTTTGATTGAGGTTTTGAAAGCATACTGGTTTTGATGTTTGGAGAATTCACCAATGATTGATGGCGGTGAAGGTTTATGAATAGAGCACTAACTTGGATTGGCGGTGTGGAGTCTCTCAATTTTGATAGGCAGGTCCCCCACTGGCTGGGGCTGGAGGTGGTGGGCAGAAGGCACTACGGCGGGGTGCAGGCGCCCTACAAAAGGGGGAACTACACATTACATTTAAAGCAGCTGTTTCTTTAAAAATAATTTTGGATTTGAGTTAATTTATTTATGCTTATATTTGTGTAGGGTACACACCTGCAGATTGCTGCAGACCAGGGTGCACCAGATCCGTTGAAATGTACTCCGAGCCGAGGAGCGAAAGGCCTAATTGCGACTCGGCGTGGTTCCTCAGCACATTGATAGCGTCGTCCAGTCTCTCTTCCATCCGCGTTCCCTGAAACACAGCAATGCAAACACAGAATTAGGTTATATTCAGTCGAAAAGATCAAATAGCACTTGACAATACCTACCCACTCTCAGATCGGTGACTGGACAACTCAGAATGAAATCAACTCTGAACCTCCTTTGAAAAATCATTAAAAGTGATAAAAAATATATAAAAAATTGGTTAAATAGGTTACATTAGGTTAGAGTTGTGGATTATTTTTAAATTATTTAAAAAAAAAAATTATGACTTTTCAAAGAGGTGTTGAGTTGACTTGATTCTGAATGGGCATGGAACCCTCAGATCACCATTAAGAATCCAACCGATGCTTGAAATTGCTATAGCTAAAATTTTCATGATAATGCCAATTTTTATGCAAAATTTCGGGTAAATAAATAATGTGAATTTTCATATTTTTCTAAAATCTAAGTTCTAAATATTTCTTAACTTAATGTGAGCATAACATAACTTAACTTTTGTTAACATAACTCTTTTTGCATAATTACGCAACTCTTCTCAAAAAATAGCCCAACTTTTCATAAAAAATACGACTGTTAAGAAAAGTCAAAAACTCTTAGATTTAGACCTTCTTTTCTCTCAATCTTACTCTTTTGTCGTCACTGTTTCCCTCGGTCCCTTGGCATTTCTTAAATTATGATGCTTTAACACCATCAATGACTTCAAACACCAGCCGCGCTATAAAGCAATCTATCTCGTCCCTCTACACTTTTTGTTAAAATGTATGTGTTTTGTTGAAACTTCACGGATTACTCTCTTTCGCTCTTGTAGGATATCACATACGCAACATCTGCATACAGGGATCATGGATGATGCCGGCGATCACAGATCATTGATGATGGATCACATGTGCGATATTTGCGTATATCAGGTTAACACTCCCACGTATCAGTAGTAGGAAATGTGATGAGGATGAAGAAAAACCAATGTCTTTATGAGTAGAAGGCTCAAATTCCCGTAGAGCTACGCTGTGAAATGAAGAGATATTGTCAAATACCTAATGATCCAAGATTCAATCACACTGGTGTCGAAAGTGGGAAATAGCAATATCTATGGCCTTTGGAAGCTGTTTGGTTTTGAAATGATAATATGCATAGTTCCTACTGGGATGTCACCTACTCACCCTAACCACATCACCTTGCTGGAAAAGCATTTGAAAATGGAACAATGACAATGACTGAATTGAAGTGCATTTGTTTGTGAAAAAAAAAAAAAAAGTTTTGGGACATTGGGAGCAACTTGAGATGATGAAGATTTTGGACTAGATTGGAAGCAATTTGTTGGTTGTTCGTGTTCATAATATCGATTATGAACAACAACAAAAAAGGAAGGTTTTTGACCTTATCAAGATCGTTGCATAATTATTTGTGTTGTGGTGATAATTAACCACAAAGGTACCACGGTGGAAACAATTAAACTATTTGTAATTTTGTTGCCTGCCTTCGCAGAGGTAAGTGATTGGTTTCCTTCTTCCTTGTAATCCATCATTTTCCCATACACATATTATCACCCAAATCCAGTAAACACCATTTTCGTTTCGTTTTATTGTTTAATTTACAGTCCATTTCCAAATGAGTCTGAAGCTGTAATTCGAAGACAGTATTCGGATACAACAGAAGGTTTGTAGACTGCCTATATATTAATAACAATAATAATATTACCTTATTGTAACTTTTAAACGTGCTGCAAAAAAAGGGCTGGAAAAATGTTAACATAAAAATGAAAAAATAAAAGTCCATCATATCTACTCACGATGACTTCCGAATGGTCCCTGAGGAATCCGATGGCGTCATCCACACTCTGCTGCTCGGGAGGGGCCTGCGAGCTCTGTGGACGGGCGAGGGGAAAAACCAAAAAACAAAACAGAAAACAAACCATGCAGAAAACCAAAAAAAATAAAATAACAAAACTCAATTAAATTTAAAAAAAAAAACAAATTTGAGGGCTGCACGTTCACGAGATATACTTTTTTGGTTAAATAATAATTACAAGAAATAAGTTTAATTAAATAAAAAAAATCAGATTGACCTACATACCAACACATCTGAAATAAATTACGAAAATTTATGAAGATACCATGAAATTCATTACGACTTGCGTGACGCTAACACCTATAAGAAGATTAAGAATAATCCCACCAACAAGATTGATCTGAAGACAGGGGAACTAGTCAAAGCTTCCAGCATGAAAGCCTTCAGAACTACTGCCCTGTCCGGTCTTCTAAAAATATTTCTTTACCTATGTACAAACTTTCACAATTCTTCCCGAGATTACTGCAGTGCAAACGAGGAAAACTGAACTGTGGATTAAGGATTCCACAGATAATTGAAGGTTATATTATTTTGTCAATTTTAACATAGTATCTCTTTTCACAAATATGTTTCTGTGATGACCTATTGCTTCCATGACTATGCTCAGAGATTTATATGAGTAAGACATTTTCAAGATTTTTGAACAATGCCTCAAAACGGGATGCTTTGTATACCACGGTGAACTTTTTGGGTAAGTGGAAGGAGTTGCGATGGGCAGTCCGTTATCGCCAGTACTACTTAACTTTTTTATGGAGAAGTTTGAAGAAGTAGCACTAGACACAGCTTAGGCTGTTCCTAAAGTATGGTGGCACTGTGTCGATGATGTCTTTGCCATTTGGCTTCATGGATTAGAGAAACTGTAAGAATTCCTGGACCATCTTAATTCACTCCACAGCAAAATTAAATTCATAATAGAGCTTGAAAACCAAGAAAAAATCTTGCCTTTTCTAGATATGGGAGTGATGCGAAAAGAAGATGGTAGCCCAGTGCACACTGTATATAGAAAACCAACTCAT
This sequence comes from Limnephilus lunatus, assembly GCA_917563855.2. Classification (NCBI taxonomy): domain Eukaryota; kingdom Metazoa; phylum Arthropoda; class Insecta; order Trichoptera; family Limnephilidae; genus Limnephilus; species Limnephilus lunatus. Next base: position 26,672,262 of record OU830596.1, read on the forward strand.
ACAAATCGGTATCTACACGTTAAATCGCATCACCACCCGGTGCAGAAGGGAGAACTTATCCATAAGTTGGTAACCCGAGTGACCAGAAAATGTTAAGAACCAAAAATCGGAGCAAAACTTATAAAGCTGACCGGTGCATTAGAACGTAACGGTTACCCCACAAGGCAAATAAGCCAAATCTACCCCAAACGAAGACAGAATTGAACAAAGAGTCAAAAGGCTGCCCTTTCTTGCCTTACGTTCACAATGTGAAGGACAAAATTACCAGGACACTGAGAAAAGGAAGCATCAAGGCTGTCTTCGGAACCACAAAAAAAATGCAAGACCTACCGAGGCCTGCAAAAACCAAGTTTCCTCTGGAAACAAGTGGAGTTTACAAACTCAGCTGTTCCGGATGTGGCTCCAGAAGGTTTATGCAGGCCAGACAGAATGGACGATGTCCAAAAGCATATCAGAAAACCTTCGAGCATGTAAACTCAGCCACCCTGACAATTCGGCAATTGCCGAGCATCTAATTGAAATCGGCCATTACTTTGCATTTGTTCCTGAAGTCCTGAGAAGACCCCAAACACAGAGCACGCCTAATTACGGAGGCAAATGAAATTCACAAAAATCCCATTAATTTTAATAGAGACAACGAGGCTGAGCCCAATAGTTCTTGGTATCCGGTAATTGACGGCTACACCAAAACTATACACATGCAGAAAACCATTTTAAAGTATACCATTTCGTAGAAGATTGGAGCTGGCAAGACGGTATCACATCTACATACTAAGGACACACTCCACCACAATCTTTGATTACACGGATGATGATACACATGATGATGGACAGTGCAATGCTAAAGAAGGAGGTAGCGCAAAACGGCATAATACCCCAAAAATAATTAAAGTACATTCAATCTTTTCTCCTTGTTGTGTTTTTCAAATACTGAATACATTACTTAATTTGTCAATTGCTCCAATGAAATTTAAAAAATGAACTAACTAACTAACCATCACGCCGTTTCTCCGCAGGAGTAGGCAGAGAGGACGGACCGCCACACAACTCGATCTTGGCCCACACCCCTTGCCTCGTTCACATTCATACATCGTCTTCTATTATTCCGACTCTTCACATGGCCCGACTCAAGTATCTGATTCACTTGGTCGTGCCATGTCTTCCTCGGGCGTCCCTGACTTCTTCTACCATTCACATTTGTGCCATATTTTCCTTACACTCCTTTCCTCGTTCATTCGCTCTACATGCCCAAACCATCGGAGAGTCCCTTTCTTAATCTTACATATCACGCTTACATCAGCCATGCATTCTTTGCGGATCTCCACGTTTCTCTCACAATCGTAGATGGTTTTACCACACATTCGCCTCAGGGATCTCATTTCTACGGCATTCAGTCTACTTTCATCCTTCCTCTGCCAGTTCCATGCCTCACTGCCATACATCAGGGTAGGTACCAGCACTCCATAATGGACGGCTAGCTTCGCTTCTTTGGACAGTTTTTTGTTGGTGCCAACGGCGTTCAGTCCTCCATTAATAGAGTTACCTGCATTCACCCTTCTTTGAATATCTCTATCAGCCTTCCCGTCTCTCGTAAACATACATCCAAGATAAACAAACTCATCCACCTGCTCCAAGTATTCATCATTGACAACTATGTTGCACATTGTTTTCATACTCTCTCTTTCAAATACCATGACTTTAGACTTACTTACATTCATCATTAACTCATTCTTCTTACATACTTCGTTCATCCTAGACACGAGAGACTGTAGATCTTCCATAGTGTTAGACATTAGCACCGCATCATCAGCATACAATAGGCAAAATTGTAACCCTCCAAAATTATAACCCTTCAATTTAATTAATGGGCGACTTTACGTACTTATCAAACCTCGTTTTTCACCTCATACTCCTTCCCTTCATTATTTTCTTTGGATTTTAGACAGTTTGAACAGTTACTAAGACATAATTTTAACAGCGAAAATAGTTATAATGATCAGAATACCTACAAAGACTTAAAGTGTATAAACACGCTGTAAACCATGCAAAATATAGCTACATTATTATTGAGGTCGATTGAGAAAGTAAATATTTCTTACAAAAATATGGATTGTTAAATTACAGTCAAACTCTCTTATAAGGATTTCCAAGGGACGCGTGGGATAAATTGGACCATTTTTCAAATTCAGCCTTTCAAAAAAGCCAAATCAAACCTCTTTAAGAGGAACTGCTGCACGGCCTTTTTCATACTAAATTTTATTTTTGTATTTGAGGTATGAAAATGGTTTCGCAGCGGTTCTTTTTAAGTGGGCACTTAAACGAGTTTCACCATAACAACAACTACCAAGAATTTTGAAATATGTTTAGTGATTGTATTATAAACCCTTCAAGTTGTCTTATTGGTCAAACTTGTAGATAATAGAAATGAAGGGGATATGGCTTGGAAGCGTGCTGACTATCACCGAGCTAAGACCAAACCGCACGGACAATCAAAGCGGCTACGCAATGATAGTAATCCATTTGGTATAGGTAGAAATATTTGATATGGTTGCTGCTGTGATTAGATGCGATTTGCAATAGTTTGCTTACGAGTGACGAAGTTAACCTAGCAGTGTTCGTCGCCTACCTGCCTTGTTTCTATTATCTATGGTGGAAGCCTACATAAAAAAGACAAGTTCCGACTCAACACTGAATAATGACGCGGTGGGTGGGGGGGGTGACTCACCATGATGTTGTGGTGCTGCGGGGGAAAGTGTTGGGGGGGGTTCTGCAGCTGGAGGGGGGGTCCTGAGGGCACTGCGGGGGAAACTGATGATCCGCAGACCACCCATTGTTGTGCCTGAAAATACAATAAAATCATAATTAATTAAAGTTTTAAAAATTTCACTTTCAGTTGTGCCAACAGGGGTTGAATTTAGGAGGCGGGTATGGGAACGCCTGAAACCGATGGCCATCCGGCACGCTGTTAAATTCTCTGCACCATTTATGCACGTTTTCACACTCATACACTGTTAATAATAATAACATAGTATTAATATAGCGCAGTTTTGTGATATTTCACTTCAAATGCGCTTAATTATAATAAGCTAAAAATTAATTATATAGTGTTCCTTACGAGTCCTTACAAAATTGATTAAATAATGTGAAACAAAGAATATACAGTATATACAAAGCAATTCCTAAAGAACAATATTAACAACAATAGTGAGTGCAATAGTGAGTGCACATGACAATAGATATTAATCCCATTGAAACCATAACAGTGCCATTCAACAAGAATCATTAAAAACTAAAATATACTATAGAACAGGAAACAGTTTACGTTTAGAAATAATACAAATTCGGAGTGCACATAAAACTATAATAAGGAGGTAATCGAAACCAAACAATTACTGGAAAATTGAGGAACATGGTTTATTATAGTTTTTTGAAAATGAGTTAAAAATTCATGAAAGGTATGATTTTTTAAATAAGTTTGTTTTTAAAGCCCTTTTGAATTCAGCCAAGTTCTGGATATTAGTAAGAACTGAGGGAAGTTTGTTCCAAATGAGCGGGCCAGTTACACGAAAAGATCGATCATAGTAAACGGCTCGATTTGACCTAGAAAGTTCCATTAAACGATTAAGTAAGCTGTCTATTGCTTAAGTTTTGTCGGACACATAGTAACTGGGTGGAGCAACAGGTTCACAACTGGGTGGTGAACAGGTGCAGCGAACGGAAGCTCCATCGCGAACGGCTGCCATGCCGAGGCTAAGTGTCGCAGAGAGTGCGGCGTGGTGGGGATTTGGCGTAGAGAAACCAGGCACAAGCTAGTTTTTTTTTTGTTTTTTTTAGATGAGGTCCACACAGGAGGCCCTGAGGAAAATAATTTCCCTCAGGGCCTATGTCATCTTTGAGGATGCTGTGTGGAGGGGTTTTTTTTTTTTTTTTGATGAAAGGAAGGAGAGGAGAGTTTTGGGAACAAAAAGGGTTTAAGGGGTGGGTAGGAATATGGGGTTCAGTGTGTCCTGGTCATCCGCCTTCAATACCTAGACATACCTCACCCCACGAACCCAGGCACCCCTGCTAAATCACCAAACTTAGCGAACCACTTGGGGTGACCTATGGCAGAGGTGTTGGTTATCCAATAAAGGTTCCCGGGGCGGCGGTACCCATTCCCAAGTTAGTAGCTAGTGTTGCCGGATCTCGCAAAATTGTTGGTCGCGACCGCAGCACCTTGGAGACCTTATCTTACAGACAGCCCTCGTAAATAATATATTGAAGTAACTAATACTGCCAAATATTTGCCGTTGTCAAAAACTTCATAAAAAATTTAAATCATATTTACTGACATTTGTGTCATTCAGTTCAAAATTTTGAATTAAAAAAAAAAAGTCAAAAGTTAGTAAAGTAATGTGACCTGGTGGTGTTGTGACTGCCCGTTGGGCTGGTGCGAAGGCGGGGGCAGACAGTGCTTGAGGTAGTGGGGCGGGGGACTGTTGACTGGCGTGGAGGGATTGGAGCCGTACGAGGAGATGCTGTGCTCACCACCCCCTCCTCCTCCTCCTCCCGGATACATCTGGAATTAAACCTCCATATAGCACATTGATACACATTCATCCTCTACTTACTTTATAACACCTTACCAAAACAAATCCAAAACACTCTCAACTAATACCACACTATTGCTTGCAGACTCCTTGGTCAAGATTCAGTTGATCCTTATCATACTAATCTAAAACTTTACTTATTTTATTAGTAAAGAAATAATTGTCAAAAAATCTAAAATCATTAATCAAAAAAGAATCATCAACAAGCTGAACTCACACACACATCGCTTGCAGAGAAATCTTGGTCAGGATTCAGTTTATTCTTATCACGCTAATCCAAAGCTTAGGCTCATTTTTATTGTACTAATCCAAAGCTTCAGTTATTCTTCAGTTAATTCTTATGATACTAATCAAAGCTTCAGTTGATTCTTAGCCAAAGCTTTACTTGATTCTTATCATACTAATTCAAACTTCAGTTGATTCTTATCATACTAATCCAAAGCTTCAGTTATTCTTCAGTTAATTATTATGATACTAATCCAAGATTCAGTTGATTCTTATCATTCTGAACCAAAGCTTCGCTTGATCTTATCATACTAATCCAAACTTCAGTAAGCTTTGACTCATTCTTACTATACTAATCCAAAGCTTCGGCTCATTCTTATCATACTTATTTAAACTTCAGTTGATTCTTATCATACTAATCCAAAAATTCAGTTGATTTTTTTCATACTAACCTTAAGCATCACTCAATTAGTAAAAAAAAATCATTCATCAATAGTATCAACAACACGCTGAACTCACACTCACCGCTTGCAGAGACGCCTTGGTCAGCAGGTCAGGGGCTGGCGAGGGCTGCCCCCCACCCCCGCCACGGAAGCTCGACATGGGCGGAAGGGGCTGCTGGGGGGGCAGGTCCCCACCCAGGGCTTCCACAACCCCGTGGCCTGGTATACCTACAAAAAGAAGATTATATTTAGATTATTTTGGGCTGCATAGGTAAAAACGTCTTTGACAGCATACCCGCTCTAACTGATATCGCTCTTCTCTGCCTTTCCATATCCTCGATATCCTTAAGGTCGTCTGTGATGATGTGTCCCAGGTACTTAACGCTGTGATAAACATTCATTTTCCTTTCATCTAACCATACTGAGGGTGTTTGGATGATTTCGTTTTTGCATTTAAAAACCATAACTACTGACTTGGTAGTATTATATAACAGATTATGGTTTTTTGCAAAGTTTTCACAAATTTTTAGTAACTTCTGTAATGCGCTTAGTGACGGTGCAAGAAGAACCATATCATCTGCGTAATTAATGTTGTTCACACACACTCCATGTATATGGCAACCTATTTTCGTGGCATTAAGTTTTTGAATAAGATCATCGATATATAGATTGAACAGAACCGGAGACATGCTTCCTCCTTGCCTTACGCCACTTTTCAAATAGAATGGATTAGAAAGCTCCCCAGACCATTTCACAATATTTTCTTGTTGCGTGTGCCAAATTGAAAGAATCGCTATTATATCTTCCGGAACTGCTTTTTTCTTTAATTTTTCCCACAGTTTATTATGACGTACACGGTCAAACGCCTTGCTTAGATCTAGAAAGCAGGTATAGATTGGCGTTTTCCTTAGTTTATAATAGCTGATGGTTTCTTTTAGGGAATATATTGCCATAGATGTTAACAGTGCAGGTTTGAATCCAAAATGGTTATCTTCTGTTTTTAGATGGTCTGTTACAACAACGGATAAAATTTTTTCAAATAATCTCGCCACGGCGGTTGAGAGTGAAATTGGTCGGCAGTTATTGATCACGGATGGATGAAGATTTGTTGATTTAATTATGGGAATAATTACCGTTTTCGTCATTTCATTCGGGATGTGCCTGTAACGCAAAATATTTGAAATAATTTTGCTAGGATGAAATGAATCGCTGGTCCAGCATACTTAAAGTGTTCAAGAGCTATTGGGTCTTGTCCTGTGGCTTTTCCTGTTGCCATTTCTTTTATAGCTCTTTCAACCATACACGGAGTAATACTGATAGCGGTGGTACTACCTTCGGTTTTCAAGCAAAAATTTATGTCCATAGATTTTTCTGCCGCTTCTTCACCGGCCATGGAGAGGAAATTACGAAATTCATTGGCGATATTTGCCTTTCCTCTTACTCCATTAACACAGAGAGGAGTATTCATATTCGTTTTCAATTATGAAGATGTTTTTTGCCAAAAATTTATGAAAATCTTTATTTATTAGTGAGGTGGCAATACCATCCATTAGCTTTTGTATTTCTGTCTGTTGACATTTTTTCAGAGCTACTTTGAAGATCGTTCGGTATTTCTTCCTGTCTTCGGCAACCAGCCCTGAGAGCGGTTTTCCGGCTTCGAGCCATGAAAGAAAGGCGCGTCTGGATTCTGAGTATTTGGCTGCAACCATGTGATTCCATCCTGGAACGTTTCTATTTTTCCGATTTGCGTTATTAAATGTGGTGGAGGCAGCACTTCGCAGTGCGTCTACAACATTTTTATAGAGGGAATTTATTTGATTTTTGTGTTTCGGCGGTTGATTTTTTATCAAGTTCTAATTGGGAGAAATCTTGAATTATGTTTAGAAGTTTGTTATTGATAGCTTCAGTGTATTTCATTATATCAACATTAGATTTTGGATTCCATCTAGAAGGATCAATTGTATTATCATTACACGATTCCACAAAGGCTGGTAAAAATTGAAGGTTTAGATTTAAAATCATTGGCAAGTGATCGGACCATACTGCATCATATAGGACATTTACGCTACTTATAGCGTTTTCCAATGCTTTTGTGACGACGCAGTGATCTAACCAGCTTGTGGTGCTATGGGCATCACTCACATATGTAAAAGTATCACAGTTCAACAGCTTTGTATCGGCGCAAACGTACTTAAGCTCTTCGCAGAACTTTTCCAGTTCTCGGCCGAACAGACTTTTGGCATCTGCATTAAAATCGCCTGGATCGGACTGGACGAGTTCCTTTCATTGATTATCGCGTTTACCTTACCCACGCAGTTTGTAAATTCCTCAAGATTTTCCGGTTTATTTGTCGGCATATAAATTGAAAAAATTAATATTTTGCCACTGTTTACAGTTACTTGTATTGCCGCTGTTCTTGGTTCAAAGCATTCCACTATGTCGACAGAAAGTGAATCCCGCCATAAGATGGCAACTCCACCATAAGGTCGTCCAATTAGAGGGCCATCAGCTAGATTTACGGCTGAAGTTCCGTATCCTGAAAATTGGGGATGAATTTTTGAGAATATACTTATTTCAGTTGGCAGAATCCATGTTTCCTGGAGCAGTATTATGTCATTTGTTTCACATAGATCTTTTACAAAATGCTTTGTCCGTCAAAATGACCTACAGTTTTGAGATAAGATCCGTAGACAGTTTTTATTTTTATGTGGATCCATTTCTAGAAGTCTTATTTTCTGTGTTCAGCGTAGACATCGGTTTTTTAAAAATAAAATTTCGTACTATTATACCCGGTGGCCATATTTCCTCTTTAATGATTTCTTCGAATTTTTCGATATTAAATCCAATTTTAAAAGTGGCAAACTCGCCTGACTTTGCCATAAATTTATCTATTTTACAGTGTATGTTATGGGAGATCAATAGCCCATTTATTTCATCGGTAGTTGTTTGGGGATCGAATCTGGAGGCAATTACATATTTCTGTTTTGGAAGGACTTTTAAACCGGAGCTCTCGTTTTTTCCTTTAATTAGAATACGCGAGGTTTTTCTCTTTTTATAGGTAATTTCTTTCCAATCATTCGCAGCTTTTGATGTTTGATTAATGGGGCTTGTTTTCTGATAATTTTTTTTCTTTTGAAAGTACATTATTTGGATCGGTTTTATCAGATGCACTTGTCCCTCTGTGAGATTTAATCCACACATTGTTATTTTCGGTGGACTCAGTCGAATTAAAATTGTTTGCAACTTTATCGGTAGATGGGATCGTTTGCTTGTTTATCATCTGCTTGTTTAATTTGCTACAGGTGGCCTTTAACTTTGGCCCGATATCAACAGATGTCATTGGATCTCCACTGTTTACATCGGAATTATTGCAGTCTAAATTTAATGAATATGTTGTTTTGTAATTCATGTAATTCTTTTCGAATTTTTGTAACGTTTTCACAGGTTTCAAAGTTATCATTAAGTGCGTTTAATTTCAGATTACGCATGTCGTTTTTTAGTGTAATTATTTCTTTAAGAGTAGTTACGTCTACATGATCAAAAGTAACTGGTGGTAGTTTACTAATGTCTAAAACAACAAATTTCGGTAGAAGTTTACCGTCGGTTTCTCGCATGTATTTAATTATATCAATATTACATCTTTTCTTTTTACCTTTGCCGATTCTCCTAGTCGAAGGACCTGGGGTTTGGCCCAGGATACTCGTAAGTAGAGTTCTTGCACTCTCGATATCTTGTTCAGAGAACATATCACATACTTGGGTTAGACTAATGTCATCCATCACTTCAACTTTTTGTTGAATGAAAGCCAGAGCTTCGTTTATAATAAATCCACATTTACATGCATTAGCCATGTTTACTGATCACGTAAAATAACACTTTCAAACAAATTAGCATTATAAAATACAAAATAATAAGTTTTCTTTCGCATCAAAGCAAGAGTTCACGCAAACACATCAATAGACAATATATGGTTATAATAATATTACACTAGCAGTTAAAAACCCGCTCCGCAGGTTTTTGCTGCTAGGCCCTGCGGGCGGCTTTTGGTTCGGCTTCGCCCAGTTTGAGTAGGAACTGGTACAAAAAATAGCAAGTTCCTCGGTCCACTGTTATCCAGTGAGTAGTGACAGCTAGTCACCGAGACAAAGTAACCGTGACAAAGTAAACAAGACACGCAATGACGCCCATAATATGTAATATACTCATATATTGCATATAGCCTATATCCGCTTATAAATCCTAGTACTTAAACCTAGGTTATATATGTCCATATGCGAGCTGCTGACGGAAGTAGCGACATCTTTTGGCAGATTCTTGAACTAAAACCCGATTTACAACGGTAGCTTTGCTTGAAATTTCACAAACACAGATGTTATTTGTGGCGCGGCGTATAAGGCGTGACGTCGGACATGGAATGGAAGTCGGGTTCTGCAATTCAACCACATGCAGATCGTAGGCTATTGATGTTTTATTATTATTAAGAATAATTGACAATACATCATGAATATAAGAAGGAGGAAGGTAAACATCCCAGTACTTGAATTGCTTTTTCAACTTTTTTTTTATTTTTTTTATTTTTATTTTTTTTATTCTTCATTTTAAGCGCCCACTAAACCGCCAAGGCAGTTTGTCAGCAGGTCAATTTAACAATATTAATGTGACACTAAAGCACAAATATAACAAGAAACCACAATATGCAAAATAGATACAGAAGAATAACTTTTAAGTAGAATACAAAGACATAAAATATACAGACAGACAGATATTATACAGGCAAAGTCATATTTATACATAAGATTACAAACAATATCAATATAAAAAGTTTTGATCAATTAGCCATTTTTTAATTTTTTTTTTGAGATCGGTGGTGCAATTTGATTCGATTTTTATGTTCATTGGCATCTTATTAAATATGGTAGGGACAAGATAAGTGAGAGTCCGTTGCCCGTATTTATTTATAATTTTCGGAATGGATAAACCCTAAACAATGCTAAACAAAAAGGCGCAACAAATAATTTAATATATTTTTAATTGAATTACTGATTACGAGGCAGTTGAATGGAACATGGAGGCCCCCAGGACCAGAGGCCCGTGTGAAATGAATAAAAAGCTTGTCAAATTACATCAACTTCTTAAACTAGGGGGAGGGGGCCTTATTCACCTTTGGCGGCCCGGGCCTCTGAAGGGCTTAGTTTGCCACTGCTGGTAAGTCTATGTGCTGTTAAAAGCGGGAGGGGAGTATATTTATACAAACTTTGGTAAATTTTAACTAGCACACCTCCATCGATTTTCAAGATTAATCACCCCCTTGAAAGTTCGATGGAAAAATGGTAACCGGATAAAAGAGAATAATGAAAAAACAGAGCATGATAAAATAATGGTATAGGTTTTTTTTACATTAGCTCCACAAAGGAGGTCCTGAGGAAAATAGTTCCTCTCAGGGCTTATGTTGTCTTTGGAGATGCTGTGTGGAGGATCTTTTTAGGAAATCTTTTTAGGAAAAAGGATCGTTTAGGGGTGGAAGTTCTGGGAAGGAAATGGGTACGAGGGATGAGTAGGAATCTGGGGAACAGTGTGTCCAGGAGTGACCGACGTGTGAATCCATCCCTCCCACTGTGTGGTGCAAGGCGATATTCCGAGAGAGTATGACTGGACAAGTCAAAGGGACTCCATCAACCATTCTCTCTTGATCCGGCCTGCCATGCAGCTGGTGGGCAGACGCATCCGCTGCCAAGACCCGTACAAACCTCACCCCATGAACCCGAGTTCTAAGTCACCAAACGTAGCAAACCACATAGGGTGACTTATGGCAGAGGTGTTGGTTGGGCAGCGGTACCCATGCCCGCCTCCCAAATTGAAAAAGGTTAGGTTCCGTTTGTAATTTTGCTTGTCAAGGAATGAAAGAAGGTGTAAGAAGTTACCAGGTGACATGGCGTAGGGGTCGTGCTGCAGGTACGAGCTCGGCGGCTGGTAGGCGCTGTAGGGCGGCCACTCGCCTCCGCCGCCCCCGCCCCCGCCCCCGCCGCCGTAGTAGCCGCCCCCACCCTCCTGGTGGTAGGCGCCCGGGCCGCCGTTGCCGCCCGACCCGCCGCCCGCCGCGCCCTTGGGCGACGAGTATCTGGAGGGAGAGTCCTGGCCGAATTCGTCAGACCCATACTGCAATACAGAATAGCAACATTATTAATAATAATAATAATAACGTTTATTGGGTCAATACATTTTTTACAATATTACATATTTAGACTATTGACGAAAAGGTCACGTCACTGCTCAGCTATAATTCAGGATTTCTCCAAGAATGCAGCTGGTTTCCAGCAGTGCCTCCAATATAAAACAGAAAATAAAATAAAATAAAAATTATATTAAAATACAATTAAATTAAATAACATAAAAAAATAATTAAATCAATTCTCTAATTCAACACATACAATATGATACAATAGAATTAATAGAAATTAAAATAATAATAAATTAATGATGTAAATCGGAATTCAAATAAAAGCTAATAATCTTAAAATTAAAACTACAATTCATTTAAAATATAATCAATTCAAATAAAATCAATTCAAGTATAAATTATAGAACATAATAAAAAAATAGAATATAATCAAAATAAATAATAAAATCAAATCAAAACAAAAACACAAGAAAGTATTGAAATAGTCGAGTGTCAGACCTATAAAAACTGCTTTATAGTGCATAATCTCCTACTTACGAACCCCTGAGCAATTTTTGATTAGTCTTTTTATAAGCCCAGAAAAAATAAAAGTTTCAGGCCTATAAAAACTGCTTTACTGTTCAAAATCTCGTACTTTTCTCGTACTGAGTACTTTTTTGATTAGTCTTTTTATAAAACCTGAAAAAAAATATCAGGCTTATAAAAAATGTTTTAAAGTTCATAACTCCTTCTTACGAACCTCTTTTCCATTATTTTTTTTTTGTATAATGTGGAAAATTAAATTGTTAAGAAAACATTTAAATATTTGTGCCTGTGCTTCGCAAAATAAAATAAAACACGCTTTTTTTCGATGTTTTTTTCGTGAATAAATCAAAACAGGCGACTGGTGTTAAACGGGAATTTAAACCTTATCGCCTTCTATATAAGGAGTGCTATTGTTAGCGGCCTGATCCCGAATTTTACACGACGTGGCGCATCATCTTACGTTATTTTTACATTTGACAGCCGTTTCACCTTTTGAATTTGTGTTCATCACAGTATGCAGATGCTAGTTCATTAGTGAGATAACAAATAAAAAAGGTAGATAGATACTCGTATATCGGGGATCGCACGGACACTTCTAAAAGGCTTCCGTTGCAAAACAAAGGTCCGGGACCTTTATGGGCGGCGAGAGATATACTCGTAATATATGGAAACAATATTATTATAACATGCCACCAACGATACAAGATGATGACTGGGCGAGATTTTCAGTACGTATTGTGGATATACGAGGCAATTTTGAAATCTTGACAATGTCCAGGGCTGGCCCTACATATCTACAATACAAAAAATAGTAATTCTGCTTCCTAATCGATCATGTGATTCCGTATCTTTTGTGGATACGGAATCGATTCCATACGTAATCTTCTGTCAAATTTGTGTGATTGTGGCTTGCAATTTCTTTTTCTATGGGCTGATATGTCACCAGCTTTTAAATAGTTTAAAACACATGTAAAGTATAAATGATTATTTATTAATTTAATGTACGTTTAAAGTTGCATATTTGCGAAATTTCGCTTCAATCTAAATACGCATGAATTACTTAGTTTACCCAAATTAAGAACGCTCTTCAGGTCGTAATCTTTCAGTCCTTGGATAAAATAATCATATTTGGATGACTTTTATAGCGCCTTGTTTGTGAAAAATCACCTCAAGGGCGCGGTGTGTACACTGTGTACCTGTAGCTTGGAATTAGCTTCTCAGAAGTAGTAGATGTATTCAACTACACAGAATATGTTACAAACAGGCTATAATAACATACCTCAATAAATCAATGTTAGCAAAATACCTACTATTCTTCCACGCGGGTTCTGTATAATTTAATTAACATATTTTACCTCATCGTTACCGTTCTATAAAATAGGCATATATTTTTAAAAAATCTGAAAAAAAGCGCAAACTGTGGAATATTGAGACTTGCCTGTGTGACTTTTGAAGATCATCCTGATTATATTCAACTTTGAAAAGAGAATGCACCAGAATAATGAAAAAACCTTTAAGTTTGTACATTTTTTTAAAGTGAATACCGCACAAGAATCCCAACTGCCTGGAGTTAGTGAGACTTTGCCATCCCCAATTGGGGTAGGTACATTGTGAGGCTGAAAGTAGCGGGGAGGGGAAGCGGTGGAGGAAGTATCTGAGATTTGCAAAGAATGTAAACTTAATGAGTAAGATTAAGAAAGGGACGCTTAGATTGTTTGAGCATGTAGAGCGAATGAACGAAGAGAGGAATTTATAGAGAAATAATGTTATGATGCGAATGTGTACGGTAGGAGAAGTCAGGGTAGCCCGAGAAAGACATTACGATCCAGTGAAACCGCAGTGGGAGTTGTATGGCGGTCCATCCTCTCTGCCTACCCCTACAGGGAAACTGCGTGATGGTTAGTTAGTTACTATGGACTTTGACAGTAGTTGGAAGAGGTTGTAATCTACTGATACTGCAAAGCGTTCAGTATTAGAGGGACAATACAAACTCCAAAGTCTGGAGTTATCTAATATTCCACTTCATCTATTTTCTGTATTGTAATTTTTCATTATATACATGCTTTCGTGGTAAAAAATTGTTAAATTAGTGTCTTTTATAGTGAAAAATAAATAAAAATTTACAGGGTATGCAACTAACTTCTGCTTTAACGGTTCATCATTACAATTTGATTTAACGGCGAATATTTTTTTATTAGTTACGTTCCGAAAGTATAACAAATTTATCTTGGCACTAAAACTCTTCGTATGCCCGAATTCACGATAAATAATATATGTAATCGTGGTGTTTTAAGACAAACTGACAGAACGGGCTCGTAGCAAAAAGCGTGAGTTCGGTGTAGATACTGTAGATGGCCGATCGCCAACTCCCACGCGAAGTCTCCAGTCTCGGCGCCGCACATTTTACTCCCTTGTTAGAGATGACGAACGAACAACAGACTGATAAATTATATAAAAATGTCAAATTAAGCGATACATTTACTAAGTAGATTCACGTAAAACACGTGCAAAGAACCATTTAGTAATGTTATTTTTGAAGGCTAATTAATATAATCGAAGTTAACAACGAAGGTGGAACTCATATTTTTAAATAAAAATCCGCGTTTTTTTTTATGGCTCCACATAGGAGACCCTGAGGAAAATAATTCCCCTCAGGGCCTGTCATTTTTTGGGGATGCTGTGTGGAAGGTTTTTTTAGAGAAAGGAAGGATAGGAAATTCTGTGAAGGAAAATGAATGAGGTTGGGTAGGAATCTATGGGTCAGTGTGCCCAAGAGTGACGGACAAATCTCACCCCATGAACCCAGACACCCCTGATAAGTCAGCGGCGGTACCCACACCCGCCTCCCAAATTGAGCGTTATTAGAATGTGTGCGATTTTTTTATTAGTTTATTTATGTGAGTACCGCTCAACAGTTCGAATGACCCTAACCTGGGAGTCAGTGGGATTATGACATCCTCAATCGGGGTATATTGTGAGGTTGAAGGAAAGTAGACGCTGAAGGGTTTTTGGAAGTACCTGGCTATTCAAATCTAATCACCAAATACGACCGATGTCATTTCAAGCAAGGTTTCGATTCTGAAAGGCGGTCTTTCACCAGAGTGATACTGAGAGCATAATATACCAACAGCAACTGTAATTATTTAAACAATTCTAAACTGCCGTCCACAAGGGCGATACTGAGATAATTTTGCAACCAAAACAATTAAAAATGGGTTTGCATACAAAAGTTAATCAATTATTTAACAATAATATATGCCAGTATTTATTATCTTACTTTTAATGGGAATTTCCCCACCCCTGATAAAAGTATAAAAACGCAGATTTTTATGCCACCGAAAGGTTCACACACACGCGGACATAGAGGTTACTTCTATGGCGGCCAAAAAGGTTTTATGCCTTTATTAGGGTGTGCATAAAATATAACCCACGCGCTAAATAACTCGAGCGTATTTTTTGCTCAAATATAATAATAAAAGTAATAAATTTAGAAATACATATCTTATGCTAGAGAGATATTATAAAGTATAAAAAATATTTTATTAGGGTAGATAGGTAATTTAATGGAGTTATATCGTCACCTCATTTGGATGGGGATCTAGTCCCAACAGACTTTTTTTTCAAAAAATACTTTTGAATGCCAAACCATTTCTTTTACTCGTTTCTATAGCCAAAATAATTTTCAGAACCATCTGTGTTGTATGTATTTTCGTAGATATTTGTACGACAAAGTTCTAAGATCAAGCATTATTCTGTTAATCGTGAACATGCGATTCCGAACCTGCGAGCTGAACCACAAATTATGGGAAAGGAACGATGCAACCGAAACGGCGCGAAACGCCACTTCTGTTGTATCTGACAGTTCGTGAATATGCGAGTCGAACCTGCGAGCCGAACCACGAATTATGGGAAAGGAACGAAGTAACCGCAAACGGCGCGAAACCTTTGCAGTTTTGCTTCGTTCCTTTTCCGTAATTCGTGACTCGGCTCGCGTCTCGGTTCGCAAATGTATACGCAGAATTAGAAGTTGGGTTTTAACTGAACACTTGTGTAATACATAATAATATTTTATGTAGAAGCGAAATGGAATTCAGAATGATTTTTGATGCACTACGTATTGTAAATTAAAAAAAAACTGCTAGCACGGCTAGCACGAATAAAGTAGGTAGGTACTTTGACAATGAAAGCGGAAATGGGGTGCTGGTGTCAGGTTCCGTCTCCGGTAGTGGTAAGTGGCGTAAGGGAGATGTAAGGGCTAAGGGCGGGGGTGGCGGGTAAAGAAGGGGACGCAGGTAGTTTTTAGTAGCGACTCGATAATATTATGAATTAGAAAAAATTACCAAAATGGAATTGAGTTGAACTGCATTCATTCAACATTCAATGCTACGTGTTGAGATTTAACACCAAAATATAATACTTACATTGTATATTATGATGACATATTCAAGCAAGCTTCCATTATAAAAATGTGTAAAGAAAAAAATAACAAAGAATAACTAATGAGAAATGGAAACCAATTTATTACACCTAATTAAAAAAAAACTCAAATGTAAAATCATTATATTTTCCAAGCCATAAAAAACTATCATAACTTCCCTTCTGAATCAGAACAAATAAATAAAATTAAACAATTTAAAAAAAAGGCAAGAATCGTGGCTCCTTTAGGTACAAGAGCTCCTCTTTTCTGTTAAGGCGTTAAGGTATACATGACCAAAAACTACCTTTATTATAATATTTTGTAAAATATATATGCACATTATGTAACTCATATTTTTTTATATTACAATAAAAAAAATCTAACGAAAATAAGTTCATGTTGTTCGTAAGTTTTTTTTTCTTCTTTTTATTTTATTTTCTACATCTCTACATATTATCACTTGTTCTTCTTTATGTGCCTTATCAGGTCCCCCCGACGTTGGCGATCACTCTTGAAAAGGTCTCTCTGTCTTGCGCTGCCCGGAATAGCTCCTCCACACTTCTAATGCCGGTCCACTCTCGTATGTTTCGCAGCCAAGATCACCAAATATCACTATTATCACTAAATAATATAAATTAAAGTCGTCCGCCGCGTCTGTCTGTTCGCGATAAACTCAAAAAATACTGAACGGATTTTCATGCGGTTTTCACCAAAAGATAGAGTGATTCATGAGGAAGGTTTAGGTATATAATTTGGCAAGGTTTTGTGTAAATTGGTTGACATACATAATACGAATATATAAAGGTGGACGAGCGAGCGGCAACCGGGCGGTGTAGATTTGATTAGTATGCAAATCTACAGTTTTATGTCGAGATTGATGAAATTTAGCAAATGTGACCTTCAAAACAAGAGGAAGGTCACTGTCTAAATTTGATTTCGAAAACTCTGTGAAAAATCCAGGTATCGCCGGGGACTCCAGATAGTAATAAATAAAATTGAAAAATAACGTATAATTTCCATACCCCGCTCTCGAGACTCTTCGGCTGCAACGAGCTGCCGGCTTGGACTTTACTCCTGACTCCTGGGATCCTCTCCACCATCAGTGGGCGAGGCCGCCTGACTATCGCTACTCCGCCGGTGTCCATCTTACTCTGCGCCTTGACTATGTCCTGATTAACTTCGAGACCTTGCCAGCTATAATCTTGAACGACGAAATCGCCGTCAGTTTTTGACGTGTTGGTCACTTGAGAGTATCCCATCGGTATTTCGGGGTGTTGGATTCCTCCCATATCATAAATGTAAGTTTGTTCATCTCCCTTTGGTAAAAAATGTTCTTGTTTGTAGGGCAGCCCTTGGGCATATCGAATTGCGCCATGATCTTGGACAGTTTTCAAATCGATGAAGGTGCTTCCAGCTTCGTATGTGGACAGAGGCTCTGGTGTATATCTTACGTCGTGAGGAGTCCTCGTTGAATTAACAGCAAGTTTATTAACAGTTTGATTTGGAGATAATTCTTCCTGCCTGTATTGCAAACCTTGTCTTCCATAAGGGAATTGAATAGGTATAACTTTTGACTCGTGAGGAAGGATTTCCGTCGGCGACGAATTACTTTGTTTATATGTCATATTTTGATTTCTTCGGGAGTATTGACTTCCATCGTCACCTTGCAAAACTCTCTGGTCAAAGACAATATGTTTTTCATTTTGTTTCAGAGAAAGATCTTCTTGTGTAGGCGGCAAACCTTTTCTTCTAGCTTGAGCATCATTTTGGTCACGAACGAGGGTTTTCCCCGCCTGTTTTTTGGACGACAACTCTTGGGCATCTGTCAAAGATGGGTGTCTTTGCTTGCCAAATCTGAAGTTGTTCCAGTTCTCGGCAGCATTCTTACTCAGCAGTGGCGAATTTATCAGTTCGCCTTGCTTCAAAATCCTCGAATGAGAGTGAATCTCCCTTTTAAACTGAATATTATCACCAGTTTCACCTTTGATCGATGCCTTTCTGCGCAATTTTGGCGCAGGTTTATCTTCCATATTCTCTGCATCCAATGAAGGAGACTTTCCACTGAGGTTTACAACGCTCTCTGGTAAAATGTATTCTTCCGTTGTATCAGCATTTGGTTTGGCTGGATGAAACTTTTGAAATGTGTGAGGAAGGATGTTATCCGATTCGACATTGGAATTTCCCAAAATGTATTCTTCGGAATTAATTTCAAATGCGTATTGATTACCATCTTCGTCATAGCGACCACTGTCATACATTTTCACTGTTGTGTCATTAAATTCACTGATTTTATTGTATATCACTGCACACCTCGAATTAAAAAGTTAATGAATACATACATAATTAATGAAATTGGTTTATTACTTTATCTATAAAATTGAAAATTAGTCGTCAAATAACGTTGCATACATTATCACGTCTGCCTATCTTCAGATGACTGAATGCTACGTGCAATCAATACATTAATCCACAAAACACGCGAAACTATCGAATGCAATAAACATTTGAATTTTACACGAGTGACAAACAATTACCTACAGAGGCGATCTAAGGTAGAATTATTTCAACGTTACCTCCTGATCGGTGGGAGGGAAACTGTCCAGTCAGTGGAGTTTGAAGCATTAGGTGGTATATAATCTTCCATCCCTGTCAACGGCCGATGGTTGTAAGGGGGTGCATGTACATGCAGATTACGGGAATTACCGAACCGTTTCCAGGTAAAGAGAGTAAGCGAGGTGTCAGTGTGTCAGACGTCCCGGTGCGGTTACCAAATTTTACACAGTTTCATAAACTCCTTTGCTCGGCTCGTATTTTGAAAATCAATTCCCCCAAAAAATGTTAAGGGAGGAATGCAGAATACGCCAATGTCAGGGAATTTAATAAAAATGCACTTTCTAGATGAGAAAAGTGTGTAGAAACTCATTAAAAAAAGAATTAATGTGCGGAAAGCAAAATTGAGGGAGATACAGCCGATCAAAGTTTAATAAAATTTCACTACAATGACAGCCCGCCCGCCATCTTTTGTCACTGTTATGTTGGTATCCCGGACCTACTTGAGGCGCGTTATTAACTTCCACTCACGCAATTTACACAACAACAACTCCGTGTCTTTACACAACGCATCAATCTCTAACAGACGCATATTAGCAAAAAAAGAATACGTATATGTATATACAATCACACGCCGCACAACACACTACCAAAACTGAACTATACAATGACCGACGAACAGCACACTACCATAAATGAACTACAAACAACCCAAAGTACTACTACCACAACAACAGGTCAGGGATACCAACCCGCCCGTTGTCACTGATATGTTGGTATCCCTGAAGAGACAAAACAAGAGCCTAGATACGATTGAAGCCGACTTCGTGGGACACAGGAGGCGCGTAATTATGAAATTTGTCTAGCGGGCTTGTGTATAGCGCCGGATCTGCCCCCCCCCCCCCCATAACCTAACCTAACCTTTCTAGCGGGCTTGTGTATGTTAACCCAGCGCCGGATCTGCCCGCCCGCCCCCCCCCCCCCCCCCCCCCATAACCTAACCTAACCTAACCTAACCTAACCGAACCTAACCTAACCTTTCTATCGGGCTTGTGTATGTTAACCCAGCGCCGGATCTGCCCGCCCCCCCCCCCCCCCATAACCTAACCTAACCTAACCTAACCGAACCGAACCTAACCAAACCTAACCTAACCTTTCTAGCGGGCTTGTGTATGTTATCTTTACATTAAAAAACAGCCTACGTTTTTAAATGGTTTGTCTGGCGGGATTCTCCATTCCAGTGCCTATTTACATTATATTATTAATTCTGTTTTTCATAATTACGCGCCTTATAATTTCAATCGTATCTAGGCTCTTGTTTGTATCAGGTCTGGGATACCAACATAACAGTGACAACGATGGCGGGCGGGCTGTCATAGTATCAGTTCGCGAAGTGAAATTTTATAAAACTTTGATCGGCTGTATCTCCCTCAATATTGCTTTCCGCACATTAATTCTTTTTTTAATGAGTTTCTACACACTTTTCTCATCTAGAAAGTGCATTTTTATTAAATTCCCTGACATTGGCGTATTCTGCATTTCACCCAATGTTAAAAAAGCTATAATTTTTAACTCTACTGTCATCATATAAAATCATCAACGTAAATATTATAATAGTGAAAAAATTTCATTGAAGAAGATAAAAGCGCCCTTGAGGTGATTTTTCACAAAAACGGCGCTATATAAATCGTCCAAATATTATTATTAACAATAATAACCTAAACGAAAATATGAAAGAGAATAAGACCCAAAAAAAATAGAAAAAGAAAACGGTCGCAACTGGGACTCGAACCCAGAACCTCTCATCTAAAAAAAATGTGTAGGTACTTATTCATTCAATTTCACCAAAAATTTAAAGTTTGGTGTCAATGGACGATTAGAAGTTAGTAACGAAAGTCAAATGTAAAATCATTATTTTTGAAGTGAAAACTTCCTAGCACCGTTGTGATATGAAACTCGATGAAACGAAAAACAACGACACTAAAAAGGGACAAATACATTCATCAATAGGATTTAGCCTTTCGGAGAATGAGATAGTATAATCGGTGTCCTCTTGAGTGGTGAGGTGCGTCATAGCCTTCCCAATTTGTCTACTTAGATTACTGAAGGTTTCACTTCTGCCGCGTGTGAACTGCACACTCTTATTTTTTTATAATAACTTTGTTAATTTTTTTAAGGGACCTTTTTTGTATTATTTCATTAAAAAAATTATCCAGTGGGTACTATCACCATAATCATTTAAAATAAATGAAACTCTTTTACGATCTACGAGACATTCCCAGGGTTGTTAAAAGCATGGCCACCCCACTACAGAGGTATAAAACCTAATACCCAGAACCGTTACTCGTCTCCAAATAACTCGGCGGCCCTCTTTGACCACAAATGGCAAATTCTCAAGTCAGCAACAATCAAAATAATAAAACACTAATATAATAATGCGGAGTTATTCCTTAGAATAGTGAAGGGATTAGCAAGGCGATTGTATTTATGACGGAGCTATCCCAGTCAGAGAGCGGTAAAGGGCTTTGGAAAACACCCCGGAACAATGGCATAAAACACGTAGGCTTTATGACCAAGTTAAAATATACCATCACGGTGTCATCCGTCATCTCCTGTCTCGGCATCTTACTCCTTTCCTAGTCGAGGGTAGGAAGGAAGATGTTGAGAAAAGCCCAATAGCAAGATATCGGGTGTTGTGAAAGTTAAAAGATCCCACGCTTTATTTTCATACAAAGCTTGAGCCAATGGCGAGCTCTGGCATTATGAAATTTCCAGCAAGAGCTTAAATAAAATTTAGAAGAAAGTAAGTTGTAATTTAAACAATGCAAAAGTGACATATATGCTCTCAGTGTCACTCATACAAAATCGAAATGTTGCATGAAATGGCTTTAGATGAAAACTGCCCCAGGTACTATCTCCTTTCCCTCCCCACACACACCCAGATTGGGGATTCCGCACAACAATAACTCGGAATGACATACTCCAATTGGGACTCTTGTGGGGAGTTCACTAACTCTAAATAGTGAAATATTATTGAAGAAAGAAGTTTATTTATTCATTTCTTAAAAACATTACATATTACAATGATCTTTGGTGTCCAACTAGGAAATTTAAGTGATACCATATTATTGATAAGAAGTGATAAGTGAAAATATATGAGGCACGGCGGATGGAAAAATAAGTCGGGGATGCAAAAAAATATACGAAACTATCCGGTGAATCAAATACCCACACTTATTGATTTGAGAGATCAACTGAATTATGATTATAATGAATTTATTGTAATTACAGAATGCAATGGAATCCTAGTTCTAAAATCGTGTTCTAAAGAAAATCTTATAGCGTTTGTAAACGTAATTTCTTAAAAATTCTCAGCCCTAAAGAATCATAAATTCTCCAGTCTTTCAAAATAAATATCAACTCTACTTTTGCCACTAATCTTTTCAAAAATGTAATACTAATAGTGATGGGGGTAGCAAATGTAAAATCTTGCAATATCCAGTGTTTTAAATATAATGTCCTCAGCGTGCAAAGCCGTATCTTACCCAAGCATAAGCTTTCTAATTAAAGTGTGTTTATCGGAAGTGACCTGCCAGGTAAGTATGTTCTCTGTATCTATTTGTAAATAGTAAAATAAGATAGAATCTAAGAATTCTTAATAAATTGCACAGAGCCCTTCAGGCGATTTTTCACAAAAACGGCGCTCTACAAATTATCCAGTTATTATTATATATTATCTAGAACTCTAATAAACTGTGAAACACGAATAAGATAAAATACAGGCTTGTGGAATTTTAACCACGCTGACCCATTAAAATAAAACGAGTGATAGTAAAAAAAATAAAGCTAGCTGTCATAAATAAAAATGACACACAATAAAATCGATGCATGTATATGTGGGTAGGTACCAAGCTTGCATAAATTCCCTAGGATCATTTAGAGACGAAAAACAAGAGATTAGACACCTAAGCAATGGATTTTGGATGCAAGTTGGGGCCATGTGTCTTTATGTTCAATGGCAAAGCCGAACAGATGTGGTGACTCGAGTCGGTGGCGACAAAAAACTAGCCACTTTCGGCATGGCAAAATAAACGTACGCACAAAAGGACAGTGAAAAACTATAAAATTTAGTCAGAAACATGTGTTAAAAAGGACCTGGGTTTAAAAGATGCCATGGTCAAGTGAAGAAATGTTACATTTTGGAAGTTTTTTAAAAGTTAATAACGTGAAAAACTTTATTCAAAACTGAAAACAATGATGACTGTACTAATATTATAAATGCGAAAATGTGTTTGTTTGTTTGTTAGCTTTCACGCCTAAACCAGTAAACCGATTTTAAAAATTCTTTCACCAATAGAAAGTTACATTATCAGCGAGTAAAATAGGCTGTATTGCCTGTATATAATGGTAAGCTCAGGCGTTATGAAATTTGTATAAATGAAAATGTATATATTTCATATATTTTAGCGGCAGGGAGGAAAGGTAGGGTTCGCGGAGAGGGAAGAGACGAGGGAGAAGGAAGGCGTGGAAGGTGGAAGGGAACGGGATCAATTTATTTCTTCTAATGGTATTGCAACGCATGCCGGGTACCAGCTAGTAATATTATAATTCCAATTTTGATTACGACAATTAAAATCGCTTGTCTGAATTATTCTCCACGCAATTAGTTCCAACGCTGTAAATAACACTTAAATTCAAAGCAAATTTGAGTTCATTGAACGTGAATAATTTCCCGCTAATTACTCACATAACAGACAACCGAAATTACTATGATTGATTATACGTATTTTTCCACTTCTGTTTGAAAATTATTCAGAATTATTGGTATACAGGTAGGTACGCCAAATTACGCACGTAAAAATACAATACGATGGCGAAAACCATTAATTGTGGGGAAACCCTATTATTCATTTTCAGATAATACAACCCAGCCCAAAACCTAATGAGATAACATCCATTTACTACCTGACTATGTTCTGAAATCAAGTAGATTTAAGGACAATTTTTTTAGACAACAATAATACTTGCCATATATAAATAACCTAATTTTTGAGAAATATCTCCTCAGGAGGCGCTAAAGCAAAGCTAAAAAATAATTAAATATTGCTAATGTTTATTTATTTAACACAAAAGCTAGAAAGAGTTTTCAATTTCTTTACTATCTACGTATTACAGATGAATTAATGTGTTATACAAGTATATTCCGTATTCTTATATTTACATAAGTTAATAGAAAATAAACAGTGTTTTAAACAACAATAAAAACGTGTTATAACGCAAAAACTTGCGTATCGGATACCGAAATACTAACGAAATTATTTATCAAAACAACAAAACGTATTATACTAACGAACATCCACAGAAACAATAATGCAACCAATTTCATTAATTAATACAAAAAGACACCACAATATAAAAAAAAATAAACACATACAGTAAAAATAAAGTCTTCGCACAAAAACACGTGCGCCCGGCGACCTGTCAGATCACAATATCAAACGCCAAACGTCACTCGGTGTGATTCGCGCGCGGAAAAAACATCGCGAAGGTTTCGCGCCACACTTTACAAAATACTACCTTACTGTTTGACGAATTGAATTACACACGCACTGCGTAGGTACTTGTATAGACGGCTATTGTCGGTAGAGTAAGGTGAAGTTTTTCTACGAGTCGTAGTATCGACTGGCCAGAACGACCTCTCGCGACGAAAGACAAATAACAACTGAAAAGAGAGAAAACTCAAACTAAACTGACAGCTGTCGGAATAACAGAACCACAATAATTTAACTTATTTTTTGTGTTGCGAATACAAGTTGCAGTTTTTAAGAAAAGTGTAGTTATCCGCACAAGACGGTACTTAGTTTATGTTTTACTTTTGGAGATATAATATTTTTTTTCTGCATATAAAGTATGTAGACATATTTTGGAGTTTATTTACAGTTTATTGAATAACCAACACCCCACCCCCACCGTAGGTCACTCGAAGTGGTTCGCTACGTTTGGTACAATGGGTGAGGTATGTCCGGATCTTGGCAGCGTTTGCGTCTAGACTGCTTGAGGAAGGCCTTTTAGCCTCTCCAGCCGGACTGTCTCGATCCATCACCTAGCAAAGCAGTTACTGTCACTCCTGGACACACTGACTCCCAGGTTCCCAGAACTTTCTCTTCCTTCATTTCCTTAAAAAGACCCTCCACACAGCATTTAAGATATCTTAGACCCTGAGTGGAATTATTTTCCTCGGGACCTCCTGTTTGGAGCTAATGTAAAAAAGGATTATTTTTCTATCTGATTGATAATGGAAGTTTTCGTCGATGGCTGATAATCATTATACTCATTTTTTGCCCAGATGATGGACACTGTAACGCTGTCCGAAACGTTGGTTTAGGCGGTAGCGCAACACGGCACATCCCAAAAACAAATAACGAAAAACAAGATTATATTCATTGTTTCCTGGTTTCATATACTTCTATGATCTAAGGATGATTTGATGTTCGGTAGCAAGTTATTTATCTGTTACGCGTTGTTTATGAGAAAGAGGGTTACAAGTTACAGGGGAACTGTGAATTGTAAGCTCATGTCATTATTTTAGAAATAATTCATCTTAATATTTTAAAGCATAACTTGTAAAAAGCGTTTTCCCTTAAACTCGCGCCATTTATGAAAGCGAAAATTAAGAATTCTTTTAAGTATAACCTTCAGGCAGAAAATTTGCTTACGCAGATGACTTCGCCATCACAGCCCAAGCCAAAACCCCCAATGCAGAAGAGATCCTTAATTCTGACCTCAAGGGTATGGAAGGATTTTTCCGCAATTGGCGACTAAAGCCAAATGGGTCGAAAACAGTTGTGTCAGCTTTCCATCTCAGTAATTCACAGGCAAACGCAAAATTGGTGTTCAGTTTGATGGAAAAATATTTACCATGACCCCCATCCCTGCTATCTTGGAGTAACTCTGGACAGGAGCCTGAATTACCGGAAACACATGGAAACAGTGGGCAAAAAAACCAGGACAAGACTGAACTTAGTCAGTAAACTAGCTGGTACTAGCTGGGGATGCGACGCCAACACAGTGAGGACGGCATCCATTGCCCTGGTGTTCTCAGCAGCTGAATACTGTGCTCCAGTATGGGCTAGAAGCGCCCACACTTCCATGGTCGACGTTCAGCTTAATGCCACAATGCGAACCATCAGCGGAACCTTAATATCGACTCCTCTTCCTTGGCTCCCCGTACTTGCAAACATAACCCCGCCAAATATCAGGCGAGAGATTGCAACATTGAGGGAATACAAGAAGGCGCTGCAAAAAAGCGCAATACCATTGCAAGATGATGTCGTTTTTCACCCGGTATGACGCTTGAAGTCTCGAAAACCCCTCTGGACGGAAGGAGAAAGACTCCTTCGAACACCTCTCACCCCAGAAGATTGGTGGAAGCTTGAGTGGAAATCGGCCAACGTCAAAAACGCCCATCTAGTTCAAGACCCCACTGAGAGACAGCCTGGGTTCTCATTGCAAACTCTGGACCGCCATCAATAGAATAAGGAGCTCTCATAGCCGTTGTGCGCACATGATGCATAGATGGGGCCTTAAAAAGTCGGCGATGTGTGAATGCGGTGCGGTGCAGACCACCGAACATGTGGTCAACGGATGCCCGCTCCATTCATTCCCAGGCGGAATTGATGAGGTCCACAGGGCAACGCCTGAGGCCCTAGACTGGCTCGCAGACCTAGATGTCCCCCTCTGATCCCCCACCATACGAAAGAAGAAGAAGTAAAACTTTAATGATATAATAGATGTTAAGTACATAAAATGTGTAGGTACATTATTCCAAAGACGACAATTTATGGATCTTATATTTAGGTTCTCTTCACATCATCAGGCAGATAACCAATTCTAAGTTATGCACAATAACGCAATGCTTTTAAATTCAACTTTTAACGACAAATCAAGTGCCATTGTCGCTTTTTCAAGCAAGTAAGAATTAAGTAGAGGTGTACCGCACATAGTAAGTTGTAACATACAATCTGCACCTCTTCCATTTTTACGAAGCACGCGATGTTTTTTTTTTACATGAGCTACACACAGGAGGCCCTGAGGAAAATAATTTCCCTCAGGGCCTGTGTCATCTTTGGGGATGCTGTGTGGAGGGCAACGTAGAGATATCTTACAACGAATGGCCATGTACGTTTTGATAAATACTATATAGTTCGATAATTCGATCCACACATTCATAATTTACTTGGAACCGTTCGATTCCGCTGCGATCTCCGGACGGCAACGCCGCACGCCGCCCGCGCCCGAAGGCTTCTGGAGACGCCCGAAGACCGGCGGAAACGGCCGAAGTGCGGCAGCTGTCGTTTCGGGGTGCGTTCGGATCCCGACATCCCACCGCGACAGGTGGGCTCAATTAATACCAGGAGGAATTTACAGATTTTTGGCAAATTAAATAACAAGAGGTTTGAGTGCGATATATTGGGGGTGATTTGAAGAGAGAGAAAGTGCATTTACCTCTACTTTTTATTGTTTTGAAGATGTCGATTTTATTTTTGTAAAACTTCTTTAGGACCGTTGTGATTTGAAACTCGATGAAACGAAAAATAGCGACACGAAAAAGAGACACATACATCTATAGGAATTAGCCTGCAAGAGAGTGAGGACTGAATACCGTTGGCGCTAATAAAAAAATGTAAAAATAAGCGAAGCCAGCAGTCCGCAATGGACTCCTGGTACCTAACCTGGTGTATGGCAGTGAGACATGGAACTGGCAGAGGAAGCATGAAAGTAAACTGAATGCTGTTAAAATTAGATCCCTGAGGCGTGTGTGTGGTAAAACCATGTGTGATCGTGTGAGGAATGTGGATATCCGCAAATAATGTAAGGCTGATGTAAAGCATAATGAGTAAGATTAAGAAAGGGACCCTCAGATAGTTTGGGCATGTAGAGCGAATGGACGAAGAAAGTAATGTAAGAAGAATATATAACGAAAATGTGAATGGTAGAAGAAGTCAGGGACGCACGAGGAAGATATGGCACGATCTAGTGAATCACATACTTGAGTCGGGCCATATCAAAATTCAGAATAATAGAAGAGCATGTACGAGACGATGTATGAATGTGAACGAGACAAGGAGTGTGTGCCAAAACCGAGTTGTTTGGCGGTCCGTCCTCTCTGGCTACCCCTGCGGGGGAAACGGCATGATGGTTAGTTAGTTAGTTTAATCGTAAATTTAAAACCCATTCACTGTCATGGATATGCACCAGGTTATGTTTATCAGCATTTTTAAGAAAGTATAATTTGTAATGCGATATTGAAAAAAATGGCGCTGCAAACAAAAGGACTGTTAATAATATTTTAATCAAAATTCGGAAAGAAAAAAGATCTCTGATTGATGCATTGGGGGGCATCCATTAATTACGTGAGCAGTTTTTCTTCCAATCTAGACCCCCCCCCCCTCCCCCCTCGGTGAGATAATTTTGGGCCAATTCGTATATTTTTTTCAAGTAACGTGAGATTTTGCTGGACCCCCCCCCCCCCCCCCCGCTTGGGCTCACGTAATTAATGGATGCCCCCTTGCCTATGCCTGATAGAACGTAGAAATTAAAAAAGGATTTCGTTAGATAAGAATTTCGAGGCATTATACGACGTATGTATGCATGTAAAACAATAGTACCTAAATATGCAGTTACAGACCGCTCACGACCCTACACTTGACACCGCCTGGTAAACATCCTTCCCGAGAGAGGGCGCCACCATTCGACTACTTTACTACGGTCGAAAACTCGACAACATCTGGCCGGTCCGACCAAGTCGACAAATTAAACAACATCAGCCGACAAGATGCAACCACCGAGCAAAAGGTCTAATAGGAATACAACAGAATCAACAAGTTACCCGTGTTGTAGAAAGGTACATTTTGACAAAATAACCGATAATGTGAAACATACTTTTTTTATTATAGGAAATCGTGATCTTGTTTTGAATGATGAAATTTCACCACTCTGTAAAAAATATCGACTGTGGATATATTTATTTATGAAAATAATATATTTCCCGTCAATATCTGTTCGTCGATGGTTATTCTCCATCACGTACAAACGGATTGAAATATGATAATTCGCTAAACAATAAACATTGTTTTTTTTGGTTCGACGATAACTAACCATGCAATTTCACAACCCCTTTGAAATGTCATTACAAAAAAAAAAAAATAGCCTATCGTAGCCTAACCTAAGGTAACCTATTTAACCATTTTTTAAATTAAAAATCATGTGTGCAGTTCCCACGCGGTAGAAGTGAAACCTTCAGAAAATTAAACTTCGAGAGACGAATGCGGAATAGCAGGAGTAGGATAATTGAGGGGTTTATTTATTTCTATTTGTTACGAAGTTTAAAAATTATTTTATTCTACAAAGCACCACATAAAGAGAAGGCCGATAGACTACGAGCACCGCACAAAGAGGGCACCTATTAGTCAATCTCATTCCCTCGCAGGCTAAATCCTATAGATGTATGTGTTTGTCTTTTTTTAGTGTCGCTCGTTTCCGTTTCATCGAGTTTCAAATCACAACGGTGCTAAAGAAGTTTTCAATTCAAAAATTAAAATGGCGTTCTACAAATTAAACTTGATAACAATAAATAATCGCAAACATTGTTAAACCAGCCCATTTTGTAAATCATATACATATTATCTATAACACATGTAACTTAATGTTAGTTGTAGCGGTTGTAGCGAAACCCGGTCGGCATAAAGTATAAAAAATAAAAGTGGTGATTACAAAGTTATTATTTTATTTTAAATTAAAAATGTTAAATCAGTTGATCTACCGGTATTTCAATGGAAGATGCTTCGAGGAACTAGCTTAATTGATCCCTTCGGCACAGGTGCATTCACAGTCGGGAAACACGCCAAACGAGCGTCAACATTTGTACTTTGTACGTCTGGTTGACATCTTATTCTTGAGATCAAAAGCTCGGCTGTGGAACGATTTACCGGCGTCTAAGTTTCCTCCCTCCTACAACACTCCTAACGCTCCCCAAAAAGAATCTCCACACAGCATCCCCAAAGATAGACCTTGAGGAAAATTATTTTCCCCGGAGCCTCCTAACTCACCAATCCAAGCATCGACTTATTCGTAATTAACAATTATATCCTCTGCGTACGATCTGTACCAAAATTTCTCTAAATAAACAATAAACAGTGTTAATCTCAAGCGACCTCCCAGGTAAGTATAGTCCTGTATATTTTCTGCCTGTACAGTACATTTTTGCGCAGCATCGCTTTCATTGGTCAAATCGGTGTCCGGACAACTCAGAATGAAACCAACTCAGAAGCACCTCAGAAAGGTCTTAAGGGTGATGATAAAAAAATTAATTAAATAGGTTAAGTTAGGTTAGGGTTACCGGCTATTTTAAAATTAATTTTTCATATCTTTTAATGACCTTTCTGAGGTGGTTCTGAGTTGGTTTCATTCTGAGTTGGCATGGAAAAGGTCAAATCATTGTACCTACATAGTTTCGTATCGGTGATCGATGAATGGGTGGATGTAATTTTTAGCCATAAGTTGTCATAGTGGTTTGTCTAGTATGTAGTTAGAAGTAAGATTGTAGAGATATATTATAAGTCAGGAGAGAGCCCTTGAAGTGATTTTTCACAAAAACGGAGCTATACAAGTCATCCAAATATCATTATTTATTATTAAGATTGTTTTGCGGCGTTCCCCGTTTCAGGCCACTTCGTTGGGACACGATAACCAACCACAGAATGCACCTTTCGATCTAGTTCAATCAGGGGCGTGCACTCCATATAGGCACACAAGCACTGCCTACCCTACCGTATTTGTAAAACACAAGCATGTAAATAATATTATAATTTAGTAAATTATCACTAAAAATAAATGCACACTTTCAAATTAAGCGCGAAAAAGCTGGGCAACCGAAACTACGCGAGCGCCACATCAAACGGCATACTACAAAACGTGGCATTATCTGAAACTACACGCGCGCCATCCGACTGCCCCACTAAAATACGGCCGTAAGCAGGAATTATGTCTGCATGGAGCTAATTTCATACAAGATTATAATATCAATGTTTACGAACTGTCGTTTTGAATTTGCTTCTAGAAGTTTTTTTGTTAGTATGAAGCAGTGCTTTCTCGCACAAAATTAGCGAATGGCAATTAGTGACGATAGTGACATCTGTTGTTATCTATTTATACCAACATTACAAAATTACCAGTCTTTCACAAATGCGAATTGTCAGTTGAAAAACGTTTCTCGTACTTTAATTGTGAATTATTTGATAAAATATGGAAATTTCAACCTGTGAAACGATGTTAAGATAATTTAAAAAACCATGGGTTTTCGCGGTTATCTTTTAACGAAAAACAACGAATAATTTGTGTGGGGAGTGACAGTTGTTGACATTTTTCCAGTTATTGTCGTACAAAAACTTAATACATGTAATGGAAATTTCCCCGATACGTTGGTTAATTATTTAGGGTAAATTGTGCGAAAGCCGCCGCATGCCGTTACACTTTTAATAAGCATAGATTTAAAGAAGTAAACTGTTTTTTAAACTTAATTACCAAAAGAAACATCGGTTTCAGTCCGGATAGACGGAAAAAATATGCATTAAAATTCGATTTTTATTCAATCAAAGTTAATCAATCAAAATTGGCGTTGCCGCCATTTTTGTTTTGTATGGATTTGACATTTTCGAAGTTTTGTTTCAAACTAAATACGCATGAATTACTTAATTTACCTAAACTAAGAACCTAACAACCTATTTTGTGAAGGTAAATAGTTGTTTCTTGTGTTAATTATTGAAATGAAGTGTGATTTCCATAATCCGTGCTTAAAAATGCGGCGGCTTACGCACAAATTAACGAATTTAAAACTCTTGGAGTACACGATATTATGGAAAATATTTATCAAAATCATTAACAAGTAGTTTTCCCCCAAGTTGTAAAATTAGCTAAACTAATAGTAACTATCCCTGCCATTAGCTCGTTTGCTGAACGTTCATTTTCATTTTAAAATTATAATGTCACATCACAAAGAAAAGTTCATTTTCATCTTTAAAGCACATTCACATATTTATGGAATACACAAGGTCAACAGCGTCTTTCAAACTGCTCCATGAATTCAAAAGAAAAAAAATGTTTTGTATTTAAAAAGTTCCGCGACATTTTGCGACGAAGTTATAAAGTTGTATTTGAAAAAAGATAGACGTATCGATTTGAAATATAAAATATATTTCTCGTAAAATTGTACGAAGTGTGAGCCTTTATCAAGCCCACCTCGGGTATCCAGTAATATCGGCTTGTGATAATATGCATAAATGAAGCGATGATTTGGACATTTGATGCGGTTTAAATAATCCAAACCTACATAATCTGCAGCCAGCAGCAAGCACACTTAGCGAAAACTTGTCGGAAGGGTAATCTGTGGTAAGTTTTTATTTTTATTTGAATCAATTCGGCGGTTTCCTACTGCCTACCCTGATTAAAAACTCTGTGCACGCCACTGAGTTCAATATAACCTTTTTGGCAAAGTGCCACAATATAACTTTTACATGTAGGCTTGCAATGCTTTTGGAAACCGGAACCGGGGAACATTTTTAGGCTATTATTTAAGGTGCTGGATTTTAAAAGCAGAGTGGAATGAATGCACTTATAACTTAAAAGTTACCTTTGATGTTTTATTTACTATATTTTATTTCATGTATTTACTATAAAGAAGAACTCTCGAAATAGTAATAACCTGACACTTTTTGAAAGCCTCCTACTCAAATCATTACAAGCGGAAAATGTCGGCTGAGTGATGACGAGGGACTTGCTAGCAGAGGATTGAACGCGCGATGTCTGGGTGGAAACCCGATGCATTTATTCTCCAACTCGGCTACTAACCAGCAAATACGTATTAAAAATATGCACATTTTACAAAATAGCATATTAAAAATAATGTCCTGTACGTATCAGGCAAAGATAAAAGATCATCGCACGCACAATAACGTTCTCCATACAACCATACAGACCTGTCACACCTAAGAATATGATGCGCAGAAAAGCCATATACATAAGACAATACATACGCCGTAACCGCTCCTGAGGCGATATGCGAAAATGTATGCGACCCCCTCTCCGCCGTAAATAGGGAGGGGATCATTTGAATTACGGAGCTGCCTAAACGGGCGGATGACAGCTGTCAAGTTGACGGATTCGGTACAAAGAAATGGCATTTCGAGGCAGCTCTCTAATTCATCTGACCAACTCTCCTACCATAGGAAGAAATATTTAATAGCGTAGTGTGACGGTACAGCTCGCGCTTTTATATTTGCGTGTGTCACCTACTTAAGATTATGTTGTTTTAAACTCTCGTACTCGTGGGTTATTTATCGCTCACTGCATTATTTTTAAGGTTACGTTTGAGATTAGGTTAGAAAACAGTTAATTTAGCAATTTTTCAAACCTAACAGTCAAAAAAACGAAAACCACAAAGTACCCTCTCGTCACATTGGATTATCATAAAATGGATAATAAGCGTCATTTTGATTTTTTTACATTTGAACAGTCTACGTCAAACTATGGTTCTCAGTCTGCCCAGCTTTTAAAGACGATCACCTGACAAGCACACCGATTCGTTTATTTTAAATCTCTGAAACTGATATAGGCTGCATATTTATACACATGGGGAAAAAACGCGAGCCGAACCACGAATTATGGGAATGTTAAGGATAATTCGTGGTTCGGCTAGCGCTTTTTTTCTCAGCGTATATGCAGCATGATATTTACACCACGATTACAAGTAAGCGGGTTTAACCCATTGGGTTGGTCTCAGGTGGATAATTATAAATCTTAATGATAAACCTACACTGAGAAACTAGGTAGGTATTAATTTGTTTTTAAATTCCGACTAGCATTATTTTTATTTCGCAAGGCGTTGAATGCATGCGATCTCCTGGGTGTCATAACCCAAGACTCGGGAGGCAGTTAGTAGGTGGGTACCGGACCTAAATTATTTTTTTCAAACAACCTGTTGAAAGAATAATGATAAATATTTTATTGGATATTAATGACGTAATCATTTTCGGTTACAACACTTCCTGCAGATAATAATCCGCTAAATCAAATGCCGGGACAATATATCTGAGCAGAAATGACACAAATCACGAAATGATAAGTCCAAATTCATGACGCCCGAGTTCTTTCGACTTCACACGATTCACATATCTGCTTTACAGAAACGCCATAAATCAGATACATAAAAAAATCGAGTGCAATTCACACGCTGGTAGAAGTGAAACCTTCACCCACACAATCTCAATCAATAGGAGCTTTGAAAAGTAAGCTCATAATCACAGAGGCCAATGCGGTAAGGTTTCATTCTATCTCATTCTCTCGCACCTAAATCCTATAGATAGATAATAATAATAATTGGATGATTTGTAGAGCTCCGTTTTTGTAAAAATTCACCTCAAGGGCGCCTTACAATTTATTATGAATTCTTAGGCCCTATCTAATTTTATTATTTACAAATAGATACAGAAACATACTTACCTGCAGGTCACTTCCGATAAACAAACTTTATTAGAAAGTTTATGCTTGGGGAAGATACGACTTTTTGCACGTGGAGGACATTATATTTAAAACACTGGACATTGCATGACTTTACCTTTGCTACCCTCATCACTGTTGGGTTTTACATTTATATTTATAAGATTATTGCCAAAGTTGGGTTAATATTTATTTTGTAAGACTTTGCTTTATTTTTACACAATTAGTTATTTACAATGTCGCCAGCCATTAAGGCGAAGGAGAAAGGTTTTTTTTAACTTATGGATATGACTGTCTGAAAAGATGAGTTTTAAGTTCAGCTCTAAATTCCGCTGAATCTGTGATCATGTATGTGTTTGTTTCTTGTTAGTTTCGTTTCTGTTTCACCGAGTTTCAAATCACAACGGTGCTAAAGAAGTTTCACTTCAAAAATATCTAATCTAAATTTTATATTATCAGACAGATGGAAATGACAAATAAAAACACGCTTCTTGGAATAATGAATCATTGTGAATCAACATGATAGTTTTTATGTTTGTTTTGTTAATACTTCTAATATTTTCTTAAAATTTGCCATTTCCGACTTATCTCAGCATCTCGCGTGCTCCAGATTAGGTAGAATAAAGCCTTCACTTCTTCGTACTTCACTGTCTAGTAAAATGAACCTATTCTTTAATGTTTTGATTGGTCCGGAGCGCAGGCCATATGCCGTTTTATATTATTTTACATAACAAACTTTTTTTTAGTCCGAATTAATCCCAACCCGACGCTTTTAACCGCAATATCGTGGTTTTCAGATATTTATATGTACTTATTTCAATTTTATACAGAGAAAAACAGAGAGATATTGACATACATATTTGTCGCGGAATTTGCCATCACCTACTGCAGGTGGGTAAAATTCCTGAGCGTAGATTCGGAAAATGTGGTCGAAACATATTATTTTAATGTGAACACCGAACAAGAGTCCCAACTGCTTCCAAATGTCTGGAGTCAGTGCGACTACGACATCCACAATTTGAGTGGTAAGTGTAATGCAGCCCCGGGAACCATTTATTTGATAACCAACACCCCTGCCATAGGTAACTCTAGTGGTTAGTTTTTTGGTGACTTAACAGAGGTGCCCGAATTTATGGGGTGAGGTTTGTCTAGTCTTGGTGTTTACCTTTTTCTTTTAGTTTGCCAAGTTCGCCCACGTAATGCGTGGCGGGCCGGATCGGGGTAGACTGGCTGAGAGAGACCTAACTTAGACCTCTACAACCGTGATTTCTCGACTCATCGTCCTTGCATTGCAGTGGGATGGATTAATGAGCCCGTCACTCCTGGACACCCAGATTCCTCCCCTCCCCTCATACCCTTTTCCTTCCCAGAACTCCCTCTCTTTCTTTTCCCTAATAAGACCCTCCACACAGGATTCTGAGGATTTTTTTTCCTGAGGGCCTCCTGTGTGGAGCTAATGTAAAAAAACGAATAATTAGAGTATGTTGTAAAGTATGGCTGAAGGGAGTGGGGAGGGGAATAAAATACAGAAAAGAAGAAGGAATTTTGAATTGCGACTTCTCCCAGGGCGATACTAGAGTATCTGAATAACTATGAAATTTCACTAACAATATAAATTAACTAACAAACTAATTTTAAAATAGAGATATGTACATCAAAAGAGAGTTCACTAAACACAGGACCAGTGCTAGAAGCGGAATTGTAAAGTACCTGGCCATTCGGACTTGGTAGCAAAACATAATATTAAAGCTGTTTCATGTTCATTTTGATTCCGGATGAAGGGCTCTCACCAGGGCGACACTGAGAGAACTTCCATACTGGGCATTTTTCGAATCCTTACACATCAATCTATCTCTTACCGAGAGACGAATCACATTTGAGAAGATAAATATTCTGATCAAATCCTTGTACTATTGTGCCGCCCGTCATAAAAATTCCAAAATACCCTCAAAAGAACGTATTATATATCACTAGCTTTTGCCCCCGGCTTCGCTTGAATTCCTCCTCCTACATACCCATTACATTCATTTTTCACGGTGTCACCTATTAAAACTTAATAATCAAATACGCGCTAGCAGTTGGCTAAGGTCAAAATGTAGATTAGTACCTATTTTATACATATTTGAATTTTTGCTATCAAAGGAATCTCCAGAGTAACCTAAACAAATAACAAAATGACAGCCCATGTCAAACAATTACTTAGCAACACGCTTTGTTTTTCGTTCGGACAATAAACGTATAATAAATAATTTCATAACGCCACAGCTTACTCATAACGCCAGAGCCTACCAATATATATAGCCTATATTACTCGCAAATAATGTAGCTTTCGATTAGTGAAAGAATTTTTAAATTCCATTCGATATTTATTGCGTGAAAGAGTAACTCACATCCATCCATAAAAACATTCGCATTTATAATATTAGTAAGATTATCAACATATACATATCAGTATTGAATGTCATGTGTTCCCAAATATGTCTTCTGCGTGCGAACTGTGCCTGAATTTCTCTAAATGAATAATAAAAAATGTTAATCTCAAGTGACCTCCCATGTATATGACCTGGTCCTGTATATTTTCTGCCTGTACAGAACATTTTTAGACAGCATCGCGTTCATTGGTCAAATCATTGTACATATACATAGTTTCGTATCAGTGATCAATGAACAGGTAAATTCAATTTTTAAGTTGATATAATGGTTTGTCTAGTTTGTAGTTAAAAGTAAGATTGTAGAGAGATATATTATGAGTTTGTACAGCGCCCTTGAGGTGATTTTTCACAAAAACGGCGCTACACAAGTCATCCAAATATTATTATTATTATACCTACAAGTGCGGGTCCCCGCACCACCCTAGTTAGGGTCAACAAGTAAAGCGAGGCAAGTCTATAAACGTGAAAACACGTGCAGTCGCACAATAGAAGTCGAAGAACGGCAATGGCATTGGCCGAACGCATTTATTCGAGCATAGGAATTATTTTTAGCCCGTATCATAAATGCAAGTGAAACAATGATGATAGAGCTGAAGAGGGTATGTTGCATTCTTAAAAATATCGTTCTAAAATCTTAATTTAAAAAAAAAACTAATATTTAATAGGTAGGAATTAAAGTTTATAAGCAGCCACTACAGGAGTTTTTTTAATTGTAAATGTCTGAGCAAAAAAAATAGAGTGTGCAATTCACACGCGGTAGAAGTTAAACCTTAAAAAAAAACTAAAGTAGACAAAACTAAAGTTCCCGGGTTTATGGGATGAGGTTTGTCCAGGTCTTGGCGGCAGATGCATCTGCCCACAAGCTCCTTTTGTCTTTTCAAGCTGTACTCTCTCTGAACATCGCCTTGCACCGCAATGGGAGGGATGGATACATACGCCCGTCACTCCTGGACACACTGAACCCCCAGATTCCTACCCACCCCTAATACCCTTTTCCTTCATAGAACTTCCTCTCCTTCCTTTCCTAAAAATACCCTTCACATTTAATAAAGTACCTACCACTGATGCCACCTGTGTGTAGGTATGTTTCAAAACTTAATAAGTCTGCAGTAGATGTAGGTTGCTTGATGTGTACATACAGTGATGGACCTACACTGAGAACTATCTTGGCTATTGTTTTTGCATCATCTGTAACTGCAATTTCCACGGTTTTTTCGGCCTTGATACACTTGTCCAAACCTTCCAATATAAGTAGATTTTCCACAGCATACGCCCATTCATCGTAGTTTTGTCGTCCAGACAACTTGGGTATGCTTGTGGGGTATGATGTCTGATGTCACCGCTATTTTTGTTAAAAATGTACCGACACTAATTACGAGTACGCAATCGTAATAACTCCTTGCCCTACTCTCAGCAGAAACAAATACATCCTTGACAAATAGAAATGAATTTTTAACACAAATACCATTTAAATTATTGCGACTGATTATTATTTAAAAACACTTGGGAATCGTTTGAGCCCATAACCTATTAAACGAAACACATTGTTTTATTTAATACACATAGCATCCCCAAAGGTGACATAGGCCCTGAGGAGAATTATTGCGTGGAGTTAGTGTAAAAAAAGGACCCAGAACAGATAACCTTTCTTCAATAACTTCATCATTACTCTGCCTCCTCCACAGTAGATGAAGTGTGGATGAAGTATTTTTAGTCTTCAATGCAAGAAACGCACCGAGTTATAATTCCTCATATTCGCGTCAACGGAGGAAGTTATTAAAGCAATATTTATAGTGCCACTTTAACTTCGCAGTGGACATTCAGCAACTGGCAACTGGGTGACTCAATTTGCCCTTTATACTCAGTTTTTATTGTGACTTTTTCTTGCACATTTGATGTTCTCAAAGAGCGACGTTTTATTGATCTCAGAAATAATGCGATTTTATTATACGATGCAGATGTGTGTTGTTGTGGAAGGAGGGGCCGGGGAAGGGACAATGTCAAATGTGGAAGTCGAGAGCATTTTTGCGAATCAAAGAAAATATTAAATGCGAATAGAATGCAAAAATTAAACAGATGGTTGCATATTACTATTTAGATTTAGATTTGCTACATAATAAAAATCCTTTCTTATTTGCTTACCATACAGTACTCACTTTGATTTTATATATTTTATAATTACACACTTTTGTATTCTTTCGTTATATGATTTCTATGTTTTATACTTTTCATATTCTTTTATATTTACATTCTTTCTAACTCTTTTAAATGTAAATTCTTTTATATTATTTGGTATTCTATAATATTCTTTGATATTATATTATTTTATGTATATATTTTCGATTTTTGCACATTGTTTATATTGCATATGTAGATGTACCTACTGTATAGAAAATCGACCACCACAACACGGGCATGTGCCTAGCATTGTGGTCGAAAAATCCCCATTCTATGTAATAAAAAAAAATTCAATGAATAAAGAAAACTAAAAAAAAAAAAAAAAAGATTGCATCGCAAACTGTTAGTGTACTCCTTTCTGATTCCATGACAGTTATCTATTTTTTACGATAATGTCTATATCTTTGCCACGCCGAAACCGTAATTATATGAAATTCCCTCGATAGAAAAAAATCGCAAAGTTGCAGCGAAAATTATTATAAACACGTTTTTCTGTTATTTTACAAGTTATACGTATAATCACAGCGATTCTTTAAATGCTACACATTTTCCACGAGTTTTTGCTGAAATATTTTAACTTAAATATTATCGTTTTAAATATTAGCGTGCTCCGTCTAACACTCGTATTTACATATCTCCCCTTCTTCCTCTTTTTGAGAGCTTACTACCGGGCAGTATCTACTATGATAAACCATCCACACTCACAAATAGAGATGAGAAGAATACGCATGGATGTTGAAGCAGTAAACAGTGGTAACCAAACTGGACGTACATAGCAAATCCAGTGCACACATTACGTACGTAAAGTATTATAAGTCGTAAAACAGGGGTGCACCTGTCGTCATCGCCAGTCGCCAGGTCGGCCTCGACTCTCTCACTGATCTTCTTTCACCTTCGAGTGTTTAATTTATCATTATCATTACCGATGTAGTTGATCTGCTTTTTTTCCAAGGGCCGTTACCTTGTGATGTCCAACTTATTAATTAGGAACTTACTAATAAAAGTGTTTTTAATTTTACACAACTGATACAACAAACGAAATAAAATTGTTTTTTTATCAGATGTATAAAATTTACATCATGTTTATTAGTAAGGCTAGTGTTTAGTTTTTATTATTTTTAAATTAGCCCCACATAGGAGACCCTGGGAAAAACCGGTTCATGACAATTCAGAATCATGCAATTTCAACAATCTTTTGAAAAGATATGGAAAATAGCACGCGATTCAAAGATATTGGAAATTGGAACACAACTAACCCAATGCAACCAAGTTTTAATATTTTTTTATCACTTTTGATAACTTTTCAAGGGTAATGTAGTTGCATGATTCTGCGTGGTCCGGTCACCAAAAAAAACCACATCCTACGGGGTCTATATCATCTTTGGGGATGCTGTATGGAGGGAAAGGAAGGGGAGGAATGAAAAAAAGGGGGTAGGAATCTGGGGGTCAGTGTGTCCAGGAGTGACATACGTAGGAATCCATTCCTTCCACTGTGGTGCAAGGCTATAGGTCGAGACTGTCGAGAGTCCGGCTGGAGAGGTCGAAAGGTCCCCCTCAACCAGTCTGACAAGTCTCACCCAATGAACCCGGGCATCCCTGCTAAATCACCAAACGTAGCGAACCACTTGGAGTGACCTAAGGCAAAGGTTTTAGTTATAGAATAAATGGTTCCCGGGGTGGCGGTACCCATACCCGCCTCCCAAATTGATAAATGTTATGTAACGAACCAAAAATAATAAACGTTTAGACGTTAGGGTAAGAAGGAAAATAAAAATGTTATTATGTCTTACATATCTACTAACTACCATGTGGGATGTAGGTAGATTAATTGAGAGGTATGAATATAGTGCAGCACTTAAAATACATTTAAAAATTAAACTGATTTTAATTGCGCTCGACCGGCGCGGCGCACGGGTCAACCAACATTATTATAATTATTGGTGCTGTTAAATCCGTAAAATGATCGGAGCCACGATGGGACGGAGATCGCTTGTGTTACTTGTGTGCACCAAGCCCAAGCATTTAGTGCTTTCTTCAAAATTTCACTGAATATGAGAAACAATAATTTCAAAAAAATTGGTGCATACTTCTGTTATTTGTTGGTGAAAAGTCTTTGTTTTGAAATGGTAGTAGATTATGAAGACCGGTGATTGGAAAGAATTTTCATAGGAAATTATTGTAAGGTGAATTCCAATTAAAAATAAGTATATCGAAATAAAAAACATAAAAATACTGTCTAGTCATTATTGACGGACTTTCAGAGATATAATATTTAGCACAGAAAAATTGTTTTGTGTGATATCTGGAGCAATAAAAATCACGAAAGGAGACAGTTCGGTGTCATAAAATATAATTTTTTGAAGTTAAAACTTCTTTAGCACCGCTGTTATTTAAAAACTCGATGAAACGAAAAATAGCGACACTGAAAAGGAACAAACACACTTTAGGATTTAGCATGCGAGAGAATGAGATAATGTAATCGGTTTCCATTGTGCGGTGCTTCGTAGCGTCTCCTCTTTGTGCGATGCTTCGTAGCCTCCCCACTCTTGTCTACTTTAGTTTTTTGAAGGTACCGTGTGTGAATTACACACTTTTATATTTTCAGCTGTCGACTAAGCTATAATAGTTCTATTACAAATAGAGCTTTTAATAACTGTGCCGCTGTCGAAAAATTTGTCAAGATGCCATTACAGCGAGCATTGTACACAAATAATTAAAGTATTCCCAGCGAGAGCGACGTTATCCCTCTTCCTTTTCACGTGTCTTGTTTGAAAACTAAAAAGACAGAAGATACTAGAACAATGCAACGCCCAATAAAGCGGGGAGCCCTTCAACCAGCTATGAATCGAGTACAGCTGGTAATAGTTATTTGATCGATATTGTATTTATGCAGTAAAAAAAATCCCTTCTCCCTTACCATAATTTATTAATTCCCAGCATTGGAGTTCTCGGTGGTTTGAAATAATAAAAAATTTCCCTGTGAAATTAAAGACAATTCAGTTAGTGTCATCCACTTTCGTCAACATCCGCGAGCGATTGTAAAACAAATCCGTGAATAATGAAGTCGATCAGGTTCGGATAAAAAACCGCCATAAATAAAAAAGAGTGTTAGTGAGAGCACGTGGTCCCGTCGCAACCAACACAACAGCTGTTGGCGTTTGAATTTGGAAGGCGAAAGAAGAAATATCGCCTTCACCATCACCGTAGAGTACAGACTACAGCGATTGTAACGGATTTAAGATGAACGAGAAGATAAGGTTATGTGATATTCAGACAGCTCGCTGACGGTCCGGTAAGGAATCTACATAAACCGATCGACGATACTGGGAGTAGCTAACATCCATCTACGATTTTGTAAAAAGAAGATATTTGCAGACCATTATGTTCATGAAAATATTTTTTTTACATTAGCTCCACATAGGAGGTCCTGAGGAAAAAAATTTCCAGGGCCTAGGTAATATTTGGGGTTGCTGTGTGTAGGGTCTTTTTAAGGAAATAAAAGAGTGGAAGCTAGGAGTGACAGACTTACACTGTGGTACAAGGCACATGGTACATGGGTCGAGAGAGTCCGGTTAGGTCTCCCTCAACCAATCTCTACTATTCCGCCAGGCAGTAGTATGTGGGCAAACGAATTCACTACCAAGACCTAGACAAACCTCACTACATGAACCCGGGCACCCCTGCTAAATCGCTAAATATAGCGAACCACTTGGGGTGACCTACGGAAGGGGTGTCGGTTATCCAATAAATGGTTCCCGGTTTACGGCGGTACCCATACTAGCCTCCAAAATGGAAGCTAAATCAAAATGAAAGCTAAATATAAATGGAAGCTAAATCAAAATTGATTTAATGATTAGGTATACTATAACAATTTTCTCGACTTTCTTCATAATATTTTATTCACAAAACTGACCTTTACTTTAATGTGGTGACGTAAATGAAAATTAATCGTATAAAAGTGGTTCGCTACGTTTAGTGACTTAGCGGGTTCATGGGTGAGGTTTTCCAGGTCTTGGCGGCGGATACGTCTGTCTACTACTACCTGCTGCGTGGTGGGCCCGATCGATTGAGGCTGAGGGAGGCCTTTTGACCTTTCCAGACTGACTCTCTCGACCCATCGCCTTGCACCACAGTTGGAGGGATGGATTCATACGTCCATCACTCTTGGACACACTGACCCCCAGATTCCTACCCACCCATAATACATTTTTTCCTTCCTAGAACTTCCTATCCTTCCCTTCCTTAAAAAGACCCTACACACACCATCCTATACTATCAGATGACATAGGCCCTGAGGGAAAATATTTTCCTCAGGGCCTGTGTAAAAAGTAAAATAAAAATAAATCCCCAATTAATTAAAGTGGTTTTTGGCATGAAAGGAAAAATTCTTCTAAATAAATCAATAAAATCTATAAACGGAAAAAGAGTTACATTATTTATGAAATTACATATCATGTTGCTTCATCCTTCACACCTTAAATAAATCTAACCGTAAGAAACACCAATGAATC
The DNA here is from genome assembly GCA_917563855.2 of Limnephilus lunatus. NCBI lineage: Eukaryota > Metazoa > Arthropoda > Insecta > Trichoptera > Limnephilidae > Limnephilus > Limnephilus lunatus. The sequence goes on from OU830596.1 coordinate 26,715,862, forward strand.
CATCCCACGGTGGTTCAAAATGAACAAAATTGATTATATTAATCGGATAAAAATTTGGTATCATTATTTCAAAAGGATAACTAAGACGCACTGAAACCAATAAAAGCAACCCACTGTTACAAAACCCTTTCTGTGCCGAATCACGAAAAAGCACAAAGATTTAGAATCGGTACAAGACATCAACAAGTGGTCTTAAATAAACCACATGGTAAAAAGATATCAAATAAAATTACCTAGTTACCTTATGAGGTAGCTTATGAAAATACTCTTTTTATGTTTAGATTTTGAATCGGACTAGATTCTAGATAGAACGAATACGTTCTGGAGAAAAAGAATTCGATTCGGCGCATGGGTCTTTCCGGTAGTTGGGGGTGCGAGCTATGGGAAAGAAAGGGATGGAAAGATTCAACACTTTTGAATCGGGCGTAATTTTTTTTTTTTATTGATAATTAAAGCATTTTGAGTAGATGTATGACTAGGTGGATGACTTGATTGTAATCGACTGTGAAATATTCGGTAGAAGTTTTTTGTTTTAGATACTTCGTCATTTTTTTGTTCATTATTTACGTTTTAAATTTTATTCAACGTCACACAGAATGCACCAGGGATTCCTTCACCTTTAGTAAAAAAAAAAAAAAAAACTTGCAACTTGAAGAGGATGTTGAGGGCGGGAGGAAACACAAAAGCTTACAAGATATTCCACAATAGAGATATTTTTTTTACATTAGCTCCACACAGGAGGCCCTGAGGAAAACTATTACCTTCGGGACCAATGTCATCTTTGAGGATGCTGTGTGGAGGGACTTTTTAGGAAAAGAGGGAGACGAAGCTCTGGGAAGGAAAAATGTATGAGGGGTGGGTAGGAATTTGGGAGACAATATGTCCAGGAGTGACAGCCGTATGAATCTATCCTTCCCACTGCGGTGTAAGGCGATGGATCGAGAGTCCGGTTGGATAGGTCTGATCCTCAACCAATCCTCCCCAATCCGGCCTGCCACGCAGTAGGTGGGCAAAAGCATTGGTCGCCAAGACCTAGACAAACATCATCCCGGGCATCCCTGCTAAGTCATCAAACATACCTGCGGGGCTGTTGGTTATCCAATAAATGTTTCACGGGGCGGCGGTAGCCATACCCGCATCCCAAATTGTAATGACAATTTAATCATAAAAATTTAAATAACGCTATTTTCGGAATGGATAAAGAGATGAGATATATCATTTAGTCTTTTCGCCGATCTTTGGCGTAGACATTCGAGTACTATAAGTACACCTGAAGAATTGTTCGATAAACTGTTATTCCCAGTTATTCTGTCACTCAACGTTCACTCCTTACATCGCAGTTGGCTGTTTTATTCAGGTAATCATTCTGGTTACTTTTTTTCTGGAATAAAATTCAATTTATTTTGTTCCACTGTAAACTTCAACGCATCAGTAACTACCAAGAATATGAATAAATAAAAATTTCATCATTGTGAATATTTCAATTTACAAGAAACGATCGCGCCGCCGAACGTGTTAGCCGCTAGAGCGAGACGGGGTCACACGCCAGAGGGAGACGGCGCCAAAGCAGCTGCCGGCATTTGGACCAATCACAGACCAACAAAACTAGCGGCAAGGGGCTCGTTCTTTTCCAAAATAATAATAATAAACTTTCTTTATGGCGGGCGTCATGTACTTAGTTCTCTTGCTTGTAAATAATAATATAATTGTACCTATGCATTGTAGTGCTATGCAAAACGATTATGATAATACGATAATCCATACAATCATAGGTTACCAGCTGACCCGGCCAAGCTTTGCTGGAGCTAACGAAACACAACGCCATCTGCTGGATTGTAACCCAACCTTTATAACCACGATAAATTAACTCACAACGCCATCTGTAAATTTGCATACAAATCAAACCCGGTCGTCCACCACAAACAGACATTCTCATATTTCAACCAATTTACAAAAAAAACCTTGACAAATTATACATATACCTAAAGCATCCTCATGAATCACTCTATATATTGGTGAAAACCGCATGAAAATCCATTCAGTAGTTTTTGAGTTTATCGCGCACAGACGGCGGAGGACTTTAATTTATAATATGTAGAGATGATTGTGAATACCGTGATGCGACTATTCTAAACCCCTTAGGCCCAGAGCCTATTTGGTCGGAAGGTCAAAATATTTCCGCTTTGCAATAAAATCAAAATTAATGTAATATTTCTGAACGCATCCGAAAATTAAAAGCTGTTTTTCAAAGTTGAAGAAATGCACTTATAAATTTTATAATTCTAAATACATAAACATATAATTTTTGAAATATTAAATATTTGAATGCAAATATTACAAGGTTTTAAAAATGGTACAACTTACTTTTTTCTAATTAAAATTAGTGATAACATTGATAACGAAAAAAAAAAAAAATACACATTTTATTAGGCAAATTTAGTATTAACGTTAACTTCAACTCAGTCTTTTCGTTTCAGAATTAGTAAAAAATACCCAAAGTTTCATAGTTTTTTTTCTCAAATTACGATGGGAAACTTTGGTTTCAGAAAGGAACTCATTTTAATTATTTTGTGGTGACTATGGTCTTACACCGTTTAGGTTTAGATCATATTTCTAACTTTTTTTTCATTTTCTAGATTCTTATATGCCTTGAAGAGGTGAATCATTTAAATTTACTGAATTTAAAGTTAATGTTCTTCATAAATAGAACAACGTCATTTACGCCTTGCAATTTTTACTTCATACATTTTAAAATGTTACCTGGCTATTATAGACTTGGAGGTCTTGTATTTCGTCGGGAGGGAAAAATTGTTACCTAAAAACCATGATAATAAGGAAACACAACGATTTCTATGAAACAAAAAATATTTTTATTTTCGTATAAATAAGGGCCTTTATAAATTAGCATAATGGAAAAAAAAAGTAATGCTCACGAAGTTTAAAAAAGTGCATTTTCGAACACGATTCCACGGTCGCTCAGGCGTTACGAGTGCATCCTCTGGTGCGTTGCTAAAACCGTGACGGGGACGTTTTCAGCAAAAAAAAACCTAATCAAAGGGGTTGTGTGGAATATGCTTTATAACATGTAAGCATACATAATATGTCCCTTAATTTTAATTCTTTTAACAGGAACATAATTATTATACGAATGGAGAAGATAGGTGCATTCGTCCAACATCGAAATGGATAATTTGAAAGTATGTTTCGATTGACTGTATGTAATGATGTGCGTGATGTGAAATATTCCTGCGTAAAATTATTTGCATTTAATTTTCAAAATTTGAACTGTTTGCGGGAACCAAACAATAAAGCAGGTGTTAAATTTTATTTCATTAATAATCATATTGGAAAGAGTATTTCTTTTGTTTAATATTTTGAAAGATCTGATGTCTACTTATTTTTTAGTATATTCATTCGATAGGTAAATTAAATTCTCTCTAATTAGATTTTTTGATAGGTAAAATCCTACAATTTTAATACCCCGTTTTCATATAAATAACATCCTAACCCAAGCTCTGTTTTTAATGTTAATACCTTAAAAAGAGTCCCAGCTCCTCCCGTCTGGAGCCAGTGAGACTATGTCATCCCCAATTGAGGTATGTTGTGAGGTTGAAGGTATAGTGGGGAGGGGAATAAGATGGGGAAAAGGAGGGTGGGGGTACCTGGCTATTTAGATCTGGTCACCAAATACGGCTAAAGCCATTTCAAGCAACGTTTCAATTCTGAATGGTGGTCTTACATCAGGGCGATCTTCCACTCTGGAACGTATTTGCGGCACATATACTATATATATTATTTTAAATGAATTCTTAATTGTGAAATTGCACGAATTTATAAAAAAAATATATCGGATTGGATGGATTCGATCCCACGACCTTCGGATTGCAAGTCAAGAACCTTACCCCTCGACCTCGGAGGCCGTCAAAAATAATGACAGATATAAAAATTAATCTCACATATAATTCTGTTAATATATTTTTTTGGCTTCCTTAAGCGCTTTAAAGTGATAAATCATTAAAAAAATGGCGCTATATAAACTAGCCACACATAATTCTCACCCTACTTTGATCTAGTTTATAAAAGAGACACGTGTATTTAGTGTACTTCGTTATCTGGCAGTTGTTATTCGCGGTTCATAACCTTAAAGTGTATGGCAATATTTATATTTACTTTTACTACGACCAACACTCATTTACTATAATAAACACGTACACGAATCTTACCAGTATCCGATAATAATCAAACAGTGGTGCGGCGAAACATCGATGATACGCGTATTTGAACTACGCATGGCACGATCGAGTGAATGAAATACCAGAGTCGATGTAAAATGAGTTTTTTTCCTTGTCTTAAGGTAATGAATGCACCACGTTGTATAAAATTCGGAAACAGGCCGCTAGCAATAACACTCCTTATGTTGATAGCGATAAGGTTTAGATTTCCGTTTAATATCAGCCGCCTGTTTGGATTTATTCGCAAAAAACGTCTATCATATTATTTGCGAAGCTCAGGCACAAATATTTAAATATTTTACGATCTGTTTCTAAAGAATATAATTTTCCACATTATACAATAAAACCGTAACCGAAAATGGGTTTCTTAAGTCGAGATTTAGAACTTTAAAGAAGTTTTTAAAGGCCTGATACATTATTTTTCCTGGCTTATAAAAAGACTAATAAAAAATACTCGATTATTTCAAAAGCATATACCTTAGTTTTTTCTCGCATTATTTAATTAAAGCATAAATAAGGTGTTTATAACAATTTTCGGAGCATACCTTGCGAATTTTTTTTCTATCGAGGGAATTCCATATAATTACTGTTCGGCGTGGCAAATGTTTACATATTATCTTCAAGAATAACATAATTTTTTTTTAAGAGCTTAAAACCTTAAAGTGTTCAAGGAAATTATGTTATTGTGAGTCTTAATGCCTTATTTTTAGCAACCAAATCGATTTTTATCGATATATTTCTTTGAATATTTAAAAAATATTACATGGCGTTTTTCTATGGAAATCAAATGTACATTTTAAAGCCCCGAAGTACTTCACGTATGATGAAAATGACGCCAATTGAAAATAATTTTCAACAATTATTATTGCGTTGACCTAAAAACGTTTAAAATTTCATGACGCCAGAGCTTATGGTATGAGTTTCTGCTTCTTCAGCCCAAACATGTTAACTTCGTAGTAAAAAATCACCTTCAGGGGTAATGCATATTATTATCCCCCTTACATATTTAGAATAAATCATTTTAACAGTAGATATTATCTCATTTCATCCCCTCGCGGTTCCGAGTTTTTTTCTTCAAAATCCCAACAGAATCAGTATCCGTTCCAACTCGAACGGGGCTCAAAACCTTTGTAATTTATACACAAAAAAATATCCACCATTCCGAGCAGGTACTCTTTTTTGCAGCGTTTCGCCCGCGCGACACCGACCCCTTCGCTACCCCAAACCGACCAGGGGTAACGCGAGTAGGGGGGGTGTAATGCAGGAATAAAAGTTAGTATTTTCCAGAGACACGATGAAGGTATTATAATATTGTCTATTTAAAGAGCGGAGGTAGTGGGATGTGGGATGCATCCGGAACCTTGCTCCGGTTCGAACTTTCAGTCAAACTTTGTTTAATAATAATAATAAAAACGGTAGAAGAAGTCGGGGACGCCCGAGAAAGACATGGCACGACCAAGTGAATCAGATACTTGAGTCGGGCCATGTCAAGAGTCAGAATAATAGAAGAGCATGTATGAATCTGAACGAGGCAAGGAGTGTGTGCCAAGACCGAGTTTTTTGGCGGTCCGTCCTCTCTGCCTACCCCTGCGGGGAAACGGCGTGATGGATAGCTAGTTATAAAAGTGTGTTTGTTTGTTGTTTATGTATTGCTATATTAAGCATAGGAAATTTTGAAACTTTAATATATCTTTTTTCCACCCTCGCGAAAGGTTCTGGATTATTACACCCACACGACAATACATCTCAAAAGTTTTTTTAACATTACAAATACTCTTACGAAACTGTCAAAAATGTAACAATTTGAGAATTTTGTGTTGATCGAACTAGCTTAATTTATTTGTATTTAGGAACTAGATCTGCATACCTAGCTAACAACAACCTTCTACTTCTACACCATACAACAACCAGTTTTCCGGTCTATTCCACTACATAACTAAGAGGAAACCCGGTCGCCGAGAAATTTGAATAATAGGTATTTTACCAAACTGTTTCTGTCACTATCGCTCTTGCTCCCCCGAATACTGAGCGAAAGGGACAACTGCACCTCAGGCTGATAATATCTAAATAAAATCATCAAAATGAAGGTTTTGAATTCCCCATTTTCCTCCTCTAAAACTGGACCGGTTTTACTGTTTTACAAAATACTTTGTCTAGTTTGTTACTGAACATCTGTTAATGAGATTCAAAACAGGCAATTTTAACGATTTTTGGAGGGTCCTAACTCCTATAAGTAGTAATTTATCAAATAAAGCAAAACATACTGACACACTAGTGGTCGATATCCATATTTATATATTTTTTAAATTGCAGTAGTGTCAAAATCCAGAAAGGAAATTGGGGAATGCGTTGTATGGACAATGCGCCATCCGGTTTCCTCTTAAGCACACTAATTTTTATTTGTACATTATTGTTTACTAACATTAGGGGTCTATTCTACCACGTAATAAAATAGTCATAATAATACGGAAAATAATGCAACCGCCTACTAGATAATGCTTCTTCATAATATATAAATAAATATTCATTTTTTCACACAATCAAGTCGAGTAGATTGCCGTGTACGCGATGAATTCTTTATAAGGACGGGCTCAGCCGCGGACGGCGAAAACTTGCAAAGGGAAACAAGTCCAAAAAGAAAGACTTTAAAGTGACAATGCGGGTGCAGAAACACCGCAAAAATATAAGATAAATATAAAATAACTGCTAAGTGAAAAATCTACCAAAAACTGCAATGGCCACTAATTCGGCTGAGCACAATAATTTTACCTCAGCTCAGCTGCACAGTTTTTAGATACCAACATATCACACATCCCAATGGAAAAGTGTCGTAAGTCAAGAATTTCTATTTTACGTTTAATCTTTGAAAAGTATAGTGATTGAGACTATTGTATCTTTGCCCCGAGAAAATCGTATTTAAGTTAGATCACTCCATCTCCGCAAGATGTCGCTAACATCTCTTTACGACGGGAGCGCTTGTTCATCATTCATTCATTTGTTTTTGCTCTCTTGTAAAATTAACTTTTTTGACTTACAACACTTTTCTACGGAAACTGCAACATGTTTTTGTATATTTAGGCTAAAATCACAACGAAAACGGTTAAGGCTCGGTAGTAAGCGCTCAAAAAGAAAAAGGGGAGATATGTAAATACGAATGTTAGAGGGAGCGCTCCAAAATTAAAAACGATAATAATTAAGAAAAAAATGGGAAATGGGGTATTTTTTATGTATTTCTACAGACAACTTTGAATAGAGATGTAATATGGATCTTCTACTTTTTGTTTTTCGGTTGTCACTAGAACAATAACGAGTTTATAACGATTTCTGTGGGAACACACGCGTTAGCTTGAAAACAAGCTTATTGTACTTTGCTATTGTTGTATTGTCGTGTGGTTTAATCAAGAAGAAATAAAACTAATTTCAATTATTTTATAATTTGTGCCCTTTCAGCGCAGATTTAGTTCAGCCAAACCTCAAACTGAGTTACTGCTAAGTTAAAATTTAGCTGGAAAGCAGAATTTCTATGTAATCGACGCGGAAAATTTTAGATGATTTTAACAAAGCCATATACATAACACGTTTACATGGACCTTATTGCTAAATAATATATAAATTATATTGTCTAGCAATAAGAATTCTGTTTTTTGACTTGTACCCATATTATCATGAGCCTTAGAACAAACGGTTTTTACTATGATACAGGAGAGATAAAAAATTGAGAAGGAAAAAAGAATGTACATTTTAAACGGGTAGGAAATTGGGGAGACGTTGAAGAGAGAAGGGAAATAAATATTAAAAAACCAGTGGCGTCCAGTAAAATTGTTATGATGTACACCTAAAATTTGACCGGTCAGTGGCTGAGTTGGCATGGCATTTGGCTATGCAGCCTGAATTCTTCACTCTGGGCAATTGATACGATCAAGAAGTGGGCTATTTTACGCCATCCAAAGAAACCATGAAAATCAATAAATTAAATATTGTCTTTGATATGATATTTCACAAAAGAATGCGCTAACAAAAAATTAATAGTATTACATATTTAGTCCAAATTGATAAAGTTTTAGGACAATTGTAATAAATTGATAGAAATATTAATTACGGAAATATCGATTGAAAGATTATTTCTTTCTACAGGTATTTTAAAATTAATTACAAAGCTTTTCTGTAAGGTAATCAATTATTTAGATTCTAAAACCTATAAACAGAATGTTTCAAAAGTGATAATTTATCAGGTTGAATTAAAAGTGTTTTTTGAAGTGAAACTTCTTTAGACTCGCTGTGATTGGAAATTCGGATGATAAGGAAATGACGCATTATAACACCTGCGAGGCATCAAACTGCGCTAATTAGCCGCTATGATTATGATGTCACTTTTCAAGGCTCCTATTGGTTGAGACATGAAACGGAAATGACGCTAGATCTGCGCTCAGTGGCAGCTATGATTATGACTTCACTTTTCAAGGCTCCTTTTGTTTGAGATTGTTTTGGTAAATTTTCGCTTCTACCGCGTTTGAACTGCACTCGATTTTTTTTAAATCTGTGCCTAGGTCAAATATCGTATGGCCATAATAATAATTACAGGTATCGCAGCGATTGTTGATGCAAACAGCGTACGCATCCAGATGCATTGCTTTAATACAGCATGTTTCAAACTTCTTATTCGACTCCAAAAAGGAAAACTCCAGTGAAGTTTAAAAAACGACATTTGTAAAACTTTCCGAATACAATTCAAATTCGATCACTAGAGGTAGGTGCACAGTAGTGTGATAAGCCCTTTTTTGCTAAAAAAAAATATTTTTTTATGTGAATACTGCACAAGTCTTAACTGCTCCCAACCACCTGAATCCAGTGAGACTATGGCATCCCCAATTGGGATATTATTTGTTCCAGAGTGGAAGATACTCTCAGTATGGCCCTGGTGTAAGATCACCTTTTAAAATTGAAATGTTGCTTGAAATGGCTTTAGCCATGTTTGGAGACAAACGCGATGGTTTGAGCTTGAATGCTTAAGTCAAATATTTTTTTTGTGTATTTCGTATATTATATTATTTATACAACAAATTCTCGGCGGTTAAATGCACAACATTTTCCAACCAATAAAAAGATCCTCCACACAGCATCCCCAAAGATGAAGTAGGCCATGAGGAATTTTTTTTCCTCTGTGTGGATACGAAGTAAAAAATTAAGATCCTTTAAGCTGGTTTTGCGGTACGGCGGGCCGCCTATCCTCTCCAACCATTCACAGGCGAGAGGCGTTTGTTTTGTCCCTAGTGATACTCTATCTAGTACATTAGACGCACTAGACACCGAGCAATAATGTAATAAAGTCTCCTAGAGAAGCACTATATTATAATATAATAGAGCGCACTAGGAGACTAGGACGCATTACACACGGTCCTGGGTCCTGGTACCGGTCCTTCCAACAGTATTTTCTTATAAAGGGGGAACAAAGCGTATTTCACGCAAGACGCAGGACAAGCAGGGAAGGACGAAAGTAGAGTTACGAAAATAATAATTCTAGGGTTATCGTCGTTTATCTGATTGAACATTGTTAAAATCATCAAAAATATATTAATATTCTATTTTTTCAGTTACTTACCTATTAACCTGTTGAACCTGTATTTTCAAAAAAAATAACGAAAAATACCTTGGTTCTGGTCAAATATTGATATAAAAACACAGCGATTTTTTTGCGATTATTTTCTGTTAACCAGATAATATATTTTATTATTCATGTATGTTATATACATGACAATATGGTAAGATTTATTATACATGAAAATATAGAACATTTTACTATACATAATAATATGGTAAGATTTTCCAGAATAGCTAACTAAAAAAAAAGATTAAAAATCTCCCATTTCGGAAATAATGGTCAAAAAATATAACCATACAAATATAAACTGATTTTATTATTTTTACACAAACCTGAATACATACCTAACATGAAAAAACAATATAAAGGAGTTTTCAAAGAAATAATGACCTTTATACTCATTTGAAAACGTAAAATATCGATTTTTCGCCATTGACAGCTGCCAAAAAGTGCGTAGAAAATTCTTTTAAAATATTCAGACTAGCTACAATAATCAAATAGAAAATAAGTTGCAGATTGATATTGCCGCAAGCGATTCTGGCACTTTCCTTCATTCATTTTATTTATACATAAGGGTTAAATCGGATATAAAAAAAAACAAAGATTTTTTGAAACTAAGAGCTACAGATTGAGAGGTTAAGGCGATGCGCTACGTTAATAATAATAATATTTGGATGACTTGTATAGGGCCGTTTTTGTGAAAAATCACCTCAAGGGCGCTGTAAAAATTTATAATAGGTACGTTTATGCAATCTTACTTATAATTATTACGTTGTGTAAAACTCGGAATCAGGATCTTTATGTAGAAGACGATAAGGTTTAAATTCCCGTTGAATCTTATTTTGATTTATTCAACAACAAAAAAATCGCCAAAAAGCATGTTACACTTTATTTTGCGGAAGTTCAGGCATAAATGTTTTACGATAATTTTCTAAAGAATTTACTTTTCCACATTATTCAATAAAACCATAACCGTAAAGGGTTCGTAAGTAGGAAATTTTGAACTACAAAGCAGTTTTTGTAGGCCTGTTATTTATTTTTTTCTTGATTTATAAAATACTAATAAAAAATACTCGATTATTTCGAAGGCAAATATGTGTTCTACTCGCAGTATTTAATTAAATAGGTACATAATTTAAAATATTTCTAAGTGATCTAATTTTTTAACCAAAAACTCATGATTTTGCATTGCTTGGTAATGCTTTTCCTTTAAAAGGTGTGTTGACTAAGACATTTCAAGCTGAAACGGTGGTGCAAATTTCATGACACCAGGATTAATCGTTCAAGAGTTTAGCTTGTTTAGAAATATTAAAAAAAAAAAACAATTTGTCCGTTTGGTAAGATTCTTGTAACTTACTTTGTAAAAAAAAACGTACCTACTGAAAACGTAAGCTTATTGTATTTTTCGAAACAATACGTTGAATTTTTGTCCTCGTTGACTTAATAATTCTGGAAAAAAAATTGTCATAAATTATAATGGTACAGTGATTGTAAGAATTGCGGAACACATTTACTTTTTAGCACCGCTAATTCGAGAAAGAAGCTTCCGTACCAAATTCTGAGTGACTTTTACACTAAGTAACTTCTCGCAAGCAACAATATTTTTCAACAATCTGCAGCACGTTTTCAAAGTGTCGTACTTTCCTCAAGTCCTTTACATATTATATAAAAAGACAGTCGAGATAAAAGCCGTGAGAGGAGAGGGGAGCATCAAGTTGTGTTTTACGATTTAATTTCGGTAATGGCCGTAAAGCTGGGGGGTGGCGGTAGGGGATGGGGACGTGGCGCCGGGGGAGGGGGGACACAACTCACCCCAACCCCCTCCCCTCCCCCTACTGTGTATATTCACTTTCACTCCTCTGTAGGAAACATTCATTTCTACTCACTTAGACTGGAGTGTAGTACACATACAGTAGATAGTAGTGGCTCGGAGATTTAAAAAGATGGAAAATAACGTTAATAATTTTCCCTTTATTATTATTTTGTTCCCTACTCGAGTTCGAGACCTCCGCAGCGTTCTACTAGGGTAGGCTGAACAGTACTGCACACAAGCTTGTACAGCGGGAACAAAATGACCTTCAGAAGCGCGCTAGGTGGAATATGGAAGTGACATCCCTCCTCTATAAGTACGCGCAAGTTCGAGGTCGTTGAATTCATCCAGTGTATTTTGAGAAGCGCAAGTATGGATACGTATTTAAGTGTTATGTCAACGAACTCGTTCTATGCATTTGGCAGGTTACCGGTTCAATTCCTGCCGTGAGGTCAAAAAAATTTATTTATGAAAAATAAAAACTGATAATCTATTGTTCAATATACATATGTATAAACTATTGATAAGAATAAATGTATAGTAATAGTATACGCATGACAGGTGTTTCGCCTTAGAAACACCTGTCATGCGTATGCGTAAGGTCCAGTGGACATGATCGAGATTAACTGCGTTTAGTATCACACAATAGTTCGTTAGTTAGACAAGCTGCAATCAGCTGCGAACAACTGCGAAAAATTCCTTCCTGTGCTTTTGAGGTGCAAAAATCATTCGCGATCAAAAAACAAATCCGGTGGAGTTTCTTTTCTTACGTAAATACACACGAGTCACTTATAATTAAAATAAATGTGATTACTCATGGCTTCACTTCATTGTTTAATTTTCACATTAGAAGCTAAATAGTTTTAATTATGAATGTATACATTCATTATAATGAAGGAAAAAAACACTCATATTAATTAATATATTAGTCAATAATAATAAGTCATGAAATAGGACAAAAATGTGTTTGAATTTAGATTTAGAACAAACTAGCTAGGGACAAAACAGCAAATATGAAAGAAAAATAATACTAAACAAGCGAGTCGTGGTTACAACAATAGCCAAGATACGACAAATAGGTGCAAAACACAAAACAAGGCCCACTTTAATAAGTATGCCCAAAAAAAAATTAAGGTGAACGTGGTTAAAACAAAGACAACAGTAAAAGCCAATACACGACAAATGAGGTGCAAAACGCTAAACACGAAGATGGTTAACACAATCACAGGACAATTATATCAATTATATCTACTTAGGAATAAAGTATTTCAACAACCTTCCAATTGAAATAAAAAAAACCAAAGATATCAATAAACTGAAACTCAAACTGAAGCTACACTTCATCAGGAATAATTAAAACTAAATAATTACCTGTTTTTCTCTTTCTTTCCATTTATTATAAATTATATTCATCTCTATTTTATTTAGATTTTTCGAATTTCGTACCGTATCCTATGTATGTACACCTACACATATTGATGATCCAGAAGGCTCAATTGTTCGTATTATATACTTACCTTTTGCATAATGTTATTCTATTTCTGTTATAATTAGTGTAACTCGCTCATCAAGCACAAGAACTAGCTTCTTCTTTGATGAGATTGCAATTTTAAATAATTTCTGTACCGATATGTAATTTATGTAACACCTTTGTACACTTATATATCTATATTAAATAAATAAAAAAAAAAAATATCAAAAGTCAAGACAAAGTTTTAAAAACTAAACAGTAAGTTAAAACAAACAAAGACGAACTAAACAGAATAACCAAACAAAATCGGATAAAGAAAACAAAAAAAGTGGATTAGAACACAAGGACTCATAATGGACGGAGTTCAGAGGACTAAACAAAAAGGTTTAACACACGGACATCAAAAGCCAATACAGGTTAGCGAATAACTCAAAAGTGCAAACAATGATGAACTAAACAACAACAAAAATGAACAGGAACGAACGGAATGCAAAGGACTAAATAAAGGGTAGAAAATGGGATCACTTCAAAAGTCATAGGACTAAACAATTTGTTAACACAAGGACAACATCAAAAGCCAATACAGGTCAGCGATTAGCTCAATAGTGCAAACAAACACGAATTAACAAAAGACACTTATAAATCTCAAAACAAAACAAAAAATAGTGTAGAACAGAAAGACAGGACAACATCAAAAGCCAAGACATGTCCGGGGCGGCAGTGAGCGCGACTCACCCACTGTGGCGGTACGTCGGCCGCGACGCCCTCCGTGGCCTGATGGTGCTGGTTCTGCTGCTGCTGTTGGTGCTGGTGCGGGGGCTGCTGGTGGTGGTGACTGTGACTGTGGGGGTGCGCCTGGTGCGCCGGGTGGCTGGGGTGGTGGCGCGCCCCCCCGCGCCGTGCGAACGGGAAGTACGGCGAGTCGGGCCCGTAGCCGTTGTTGGTCGGCGCGACCGCGTACTGGCACACACAATCAATGTAGGCATCAGGACAAGTGGCAGTATGGCTACTCTTCTCGTCAAGGAAAACCTACCTCAACTATCTTAATAAACCTGCGTTACACCATCAATGACCACGTAAATACCTAGCCAAGACCATATCTTCAATGCACTTTGCCTTTATGAATGGCATCAAGAGTACCTGGATCATATTGGCATTATATAATATAGTATCCAGAGACATTTCTAAAATCAAAATTTCTATTTTGATCAACGAGCCCTCGAATTTCCATGAAAAATACGCATCTAACATCATTCCTTTCACACAATTAACATTTTATTGGAATTTCTGGCATCAGAGCATCAAAATGCAAATACAATTGTCAAGAGAAGAAACTATTTTCAAATTTGGCTATTTCTGACCTTTAAAACGACCTAACAATCTGATATGGGTTATTTTCAATTTAATGACACCTTCAACACCAGCAAATTTAGTAGGAACTCAAGAGAACCTGAATCATCAACAGGCATATCCGGCGAGAATTGAAATATTAAATTTCTGGAACAAGCTAAAAATTACCTTGACTATCTACCAACCAACAAAACCTTAAAAACTACCTTGACCATCTAACACGCCTACAGCAGACCTTCATGACCATAAAATTAACTCATCTGAGTTCACAATGTCTAAACAATACGTTCTGTTTGTGTTTAATTGGCTATTTTAGGGACTCTTGAGGAAGCCCAGCTAAGGATTTCATAATAATGTCATCATGTCTAAAATTGCAATTAATTTACGACTGTGTTGAATTGCAAAGACCACACCAGATCAAAAACATCGAAATCAAATGGCGGAATTCAAGGAAAATAATGATTAAATGGACACCTGATTCAAAATCTAAAACACCTGCGATTAAATTCGACAAATTCCTTTGATAATACCACCAACGTCGGGAATCAAAGGAAACCTCTACGGGGGGTCTCTGTGAGAACAGAAGTAATTAATACATTAATGTCAATAAATTGCTTGTCGGTGTACCACAGTACTCTGCAAATTTGCAGGTGGTATACTAAGAAAATAGTGTTGCATTTATTGACAAGACATATTTTAAAGAACATAATGCCATCATTGAATTGTTCTCGATAGAAAAATATAACGTAGCTAATTTTACAACAACGTATATGTGAAAAATATCACCTTTAATAATATAATCAATACTAACATAACAAGCTAAACCATACAAACAGACGGATAAAAATCATAGTTTCGAGAGCATTCCCGTAAAGAAAATTGGGCTCAATAATGTTAGTGACACGGATATTGAGTGATATTATACAGCGTTCAAAACGCACTGAGACTTATGGCCGTTATACACGACATCTTTTTTCCAAATTATTGAAAATTGATTTGATTATTGATCTTGATTCCAATTTAGAGAAAAAAGTTAACATTTTTCGCTTTACGCGATCGCTATTTTCACCTCTATTTTTATATCTACGAACTCAATTGTCATCACTGCAAACAACACATGAAACACACTATTTGTCGGGATGCCAACTGAAATCGTAGGTATGAAAATAGAGATGAAAATAGCGATCGCGTAAAGCGAAAAATGTTGACTTTTGTCTCTAATTGGAATCGGGCTGAAAAAAGGTGTCGTGTATTGTGGGCTTTAGCAAATTATTATCAATAATTACGTTTGGGGGCAGTTTGTATCGTATTTATTTCAAGAATTCATTATAAAGCAGTCAAAAATTCACATTTGACTGTATGTTTCAATATCTAAAATAATTGACACTGTAATCATTCCTTACACTTACACGGGAATCGAACCTGCCTCATTTGAATTAAAGGTAAGCTAAAGTAAAATGTCTGCAAAGCAATGACTTAAGAGGCGGTTCTCCGAATTTCAACCGATTTCTTGCAAACTTCCCTTAAGCATTTAAAGTTTTTAAGCTCTTAAAAAAATATATGTTATTCTTGAAGATAATATCTAGACATTCGTCGCGCCGAAACGCTTATTATATAAAATTCCCTCGATAGAAAAAAATCGCAAAGTGTGCTCCAAAAATGATTATAAACACGTTTGTTTCGGTTATTTTACAAGTTATATGTATGAAAAAATTCACAGCGTTTCTTTAAATAAAATTAAAGACAATTATCGCGAGATTTTTGCTCTATTTTTAACGACTCGTATTTTATTAAAGATTTTCACGATTTTTGCATCAATTTTATCGCTGTAACTGTTAGCGCACTCTTCTAACATTCGTAATTTCAAATCTCTCCATCTTCTTCTTTTTGGGGCCGGGAACTGAGCCTTAATGAAATTAGTAACTTAGAACAGTACAATGTTAAAACAAAACATTATAAAATAATAATTGGTTAGGTTTTTTTCCACTTTTCTTCGGTGTTCTGTTTTTCATGACCAGAGAAATTAGCTCGCAACAATTTTATATTATGTTGCAATTCAGCCTAATTTTCAGTACGGGACCACCTCTTTTTAAATTCGACTACCAATCTGGGTGGCATTTACATCAGCCGAGCTGGTAACCCTACCCAACGTGAGACCCCCCTAACCAACTCTCTGCCATTCACGATTAAATAAGTAAGAGAACGCGGTACGGGAAGACTACTAGTATTTTTAAATACATCTCTATTTGAACTTCATTTTTCTTTTCTTGAATGAACGAATACGCTCTAGAGTCCAAGCTGCCGAAATTTTTTGAAGAGAAAATTCAGATGAAACTGATATGACGCATAACGACATCCGCGAAGCATCAAACTGCACTCATTGGCCGCTTTGATTATGATGTCACTTTAAAAGGCTACTATTGGTTGAGATATGAAACGGAAATGGCGCTAGGTCTGCAATCAATGGTCGCTTTGATTATGACCTCACTTTTCAAGACTCCTATTGGTTGAGATTATTTTGGTAAAGTGTCGCTTCTACCGCGTGTAAACTGCACTAGATTTTTTAATTTACACGGGAGGCCCTGAGGAAAATTATTTCCCTCAGGGCCTATATCATCTTAGGGGGTGCTGTGTGGAAGGTTTTTTAAGGAAAGGAAGGAGAGGAAGTTCAGGGAAGGAAATAGGTATGAGGGGTGGGTAGGAATCTGGGAGTCAGTGTGACCAGGACTGCCAAGAGTTACGAAATGGAATCAAATAAGAAACTTGACGATCCAAGGCAATCTAAACATTGAACCACTGTAATGAGCGTAATACACGAGCCCGATGTATTACGCTCATTACTCTTCATATAAAAATAACAACTGGGGAGGCTTGGGCACATACTTAGCATGTCTGATGACTGAATACCTAGGAAAATACAGAGGATAGACGTCCAGTGGGCCGCCACAGACACAGACTACTACAGAAACTGTGTGAGGAGAGGATGGGACTGCCATGGACGGAGGTCGCAAATCAGCGCAAGACAGGGACGTACGGAGGCGCCTTGTAGATAAAGTGGGTCCCCTACCCGAATAGGAAAAGGGGAAGAAGGAGAAGATGATGGTGAGGAATGAAATAATTCAAATCTTGGAAGTGGAAATTCACATACTTTCCGACATCCAAATCAGCTTAAATTCGACAGATAGACTAATTGTCGATGACAATGCGTTCGACTTTTGTAGGCACTCAAACAAACACATCAATTAAGCTAGTCCCTCTCGGACTCGGAGCATCTTCCATTGATTTCTCTGAAATTGACCACTAGCCGTCTCAAAAGGTGGGCCGAAAATTAAAAATAGATGTTTTTATTACGGGTTGATATTTTAAAGAAAATGTTAGTTAATGCCCAAGAAATACAAAAAATTGTCATTATGGTTGACGGTAATTCACAACACGCGCGGTGAAAAGACAAGATAAAATAATATCCCGTCATTTCATGACTACGCTGTATCCTCTGCGATTGCACAATCGAGGAAGACGATCCGAGTCGCGTTAAGAGTTTAAGCGTGATTAAATAAACCAACACGAAAAATAAACTAATATCACAAAAAGGACCACGGCGAAGACAGCGGTAAGGGGAGACGGTAGACTGAACAGGGTGTCGGGTTCGACGTTCGCCAGGGAACAAAATGACGACAAAGTAAAGCGTATGCATTTAGTTTTTAAACAAGTCGTGTAGGTTTTAATAGCAATCAAATATAAAGTAAATAAGATAGCCTTTAAAAATTTATTACATTATATCATTGATGAAGAAGATAAAACTAATATGCCTAAACGAAACATGAAACAGAAAAAGACAAAGACAGAAAAGGTAACGGTCGCAACTGGGACTCGAACCCAGGAATTGTCGAATTCTTGTCTTGCCAATCAACGACCTTGATCCCGAAATGGTAAAAGCCGTATTTAGTGACCAGATTTCATCACCCTCTTACTCTTGACAACCCTTTTCTACAACACTCCCTTCGTCTCACAACAATGTGGATGGATGTAGATGGGGATGGTATAGTCCCTCTGACGTCGGACAGTCGGAAGCAATTGGGACTCTTGTGCAGTATTCACATAATGGTCTTTATTTTAGGAGAAAAACGGTAGAAATTAAATCTTCGCCACGCTCAATCTAAACCAATAGGAGCCTTGAAAAGTGAGCTCATAATCAAAGCCGCCAATGTGGTAAGGTTTCATTCTATCTCATTCCCTGGCAGGCTAAATCCTATAGATGTATGTGTTTGTCTGTTTTTAGTGTCGTTTCCGTTTCACCGAGTTTCAAATCAAAACGGTGATAAAGAAGTTTCACTTCAAAAAATACAAGTGTGCAGTTTACACGAGGTAGAAGTGAAAACATCATAAACCTAAAGTAGACAAGAGTGGGGAGGCTACGAAGCACCGCACAGAGAGGAGACGGATTATTCTATCTCATTCTATCGCACACACAATCCTATAGATCTAGGTGTTTGTCTCTTTTTAGTGTCAGGAAGTTTTCACTTCAAAAAACCTTACCCTACTAGAAGAAACATTCTTGAATTACGAATAAAACAGTAAATTATTTACTTTTAAGACAGTTTTTCGGCACATTTTAAATAGCCAGGCGTAAGAAACGCCATTACCCATTACTAGCAGATAAAGCGGAGTTGTTATTATTATAGTAGCAACGTTAATGCCGTTTGGAAGGCACAAGTTACATAGTTTCTGGAACCGCCCTTAAAGAATTACAGAAGGCAAGCAGAACCTGATGGGCAGAAAAACTCTAAATGGGACAAACTTTAAGCCGTTAGGTGCACTACCTACTACGAAATGTTAAAATTTAATTTCTTGCATAAATGAATATTGAAAACAAGTGAAGCTTGGATAAGACCAACACGAGTAACATAATAAAAGAATTCAGAACGAAACTCATTCAGAAATTTACAAACTACACCCGAGCGGTTAAATGTCATGTAATTCGCACAATTTTTCCGTCTGGAATTTTAGGGTTAGGGAAAATTATTCAGGTAACAACGCAATTTCCAATACGATTATGTATATTTTTATTTATTTTATATCACGCATATTATGGAGGCTTCTGACTGACATAATTATGTCATTTTTTGACTGATTATGTTTATGTTTTTTAATGATTTCACTTTTTATGTTTTTGACCGATCATCACTTTTTTTACATTAGCTCCACACAAGGAGGAAAAATATCTCTCCAGGGCCTTTGTCATCTTTGAGGATGGGTCTTTTTAGGAAAGCAAGGAGAGGAAGTTCTGGAAAGGAAAAACGTATGAGGGGTGGGTGGATATCTGTGGGTCAGTATGTCCAGGACAAATGAATCCATCCCTTCCACTGCGGTAAGGCGATGTTCCGTGAGTCCTGCTGGAGAGATTAAAATGTCTCCCTCAACCAGTCTCTCCCGATCCGGCCTATCACGCAGTTGGTGGGCAGACGCATCCGCTGCCAAGATCCGGACAAACCTCACCACATGAACCCGGGCACCCCTACTAGGTCACCAAACGTGGCGAACCTAATGGAATCTTCCTTAGCGAAACATCTGTTTTTAAATTATAATATTAATATATTATCATTATAATCTCTAACGTTAAACGTTCATTATTCTCGATATGGCATGGAGCTCAGTTGAGGCTATTCAATTCTGAACTTCCAATGAGTTAGAGGTCATCAATATTGTCACTCTCTGTCGTTCATATTTAATTCAATTTGATAATGTGTCTTCGACATTTTCGATTTGTTCATATATCGAGACGAATTTAAATACATAAATAGATGCATTAAAGAAAAATAAAAAAACAAATTTGTGTTGAACTTTCCTTCTGGAATTAAAAAAAAGGCAAATTATTCAGCTAGCAACGTCATTTCCAATACGATTATGTACTTTGAAATACCAATTTAACCACATAAATACAAGAAAAATTAAGACATTTTATGTTTTCAGAAAAAAAATGATAAGGGGGCATCCATTAATTACGTGAGCACAAACGGGGGGAGGGGGGGGGGGTCCAGCAAAATCTCACGTTACTTGAAAAAAATATACAAATTCACCCAAATTTATCTCACCGAAGGGGGGGGTCTAGATTGGAAGAAAAACTGCTCACGTAATTAATGGATGCCCCCTAAGACGACTTGAGGCATTCGAGATGTGGATCTACAGAGAAATACTCAAAATAAGCTGGATGGACAGGGTTAAGAATGAAGATGTTATAATTCGGATGAATAAAGAAAAAGACGTTATTAAAACTATAAAAATCCGAAAATTTCAATATCTTGTACATGTGATGACATCCAGAAAATGACAACCAGAAAAGTAGGAGATCTTGCATCTTATAATGCAGGGAAAGATTGCCGGAAGTCGGAGCCCTGGAAGAAGGAAAACATCATGGCTGAAAAACCCGACAGTGGTCTGGCCAGTCTACTGTGTTCCGGGCCGCAGTAAAAAACCGCTTAGCCAACGTTCGTCGAACGGACAGGGCACGAGAAGAAGAAAAAAAATGTCTAGTACTTTCCATCTGGAATTTTAAGGTCAGGCAAATTATTCTAATAAAAACTCTTCTGGCAAATAAAAAAGAAAAAACCTTTTATATTTTCAGAAAAAAAAATTGTGTTGACCTACTGGTAGTGGGTACGTTCAAGCAGAAATATAATAAACATGAATTTTTAGGGATTTTGTCACTAACCCATAAATAATCAGCAAAATCGAAAAAATTGGTGTTGATTATTATTTATAGTTTGTTACGATACGCCCCTGAAGCGAGTAAATACGAGAGCACAGAACGCAGCACAAGTCCACACGGCTCGGCCGCCGCCTCTCCCCGCCCCGTATCCTGTTTCGCCTTGCCTCTCCCCCGTGCCCTGCCACTCGGCATTCCCGCTGCGCTCGCCACAGAAGAGATCTGAGCGCCTTTGAGAACGCACGCTCGCGGCTCAGTTGTAGCCGGCGGACCCAATTCAATGGGGCCGCGATGTATTATTGAAATACTTTTGAGTAGAATCAGTCTTTTGCCACTATAGTTCGGTCTGTTTAGACTACGAAAGTGCCTGATGAAGCTGCCACATGAGACGAGGTTCCTGCCAACCTACATGTAAGCTGTATCTTGATTTCCTCCTTAAATGTTGTCCGTAATTCAGTGAAATGTAGGGCCCCCGCGGAAATCACGACTCGGAGAGTTTCGTTTTGAGAGAGAGTCAGAGAGAGTTAAACACTTTAGCTAGGTTTGTGTAATTTGCATTTCTTGTAATTGAATTGTACTGTAGAAACCTATGTATGTGTTTGAGTTTACAATACATGTCTAAATGATTTAACATTGTTATTATTCTGCTACGGCGGGAGGATTGTTGGCCAGTGAGGATCCCGTGGGTCACCGGAGGATGGAGAGAAGTTCCCTAGCCTTGAGCTGCCCACCCCCCTGAATAGAGAGTACCATAGTCCCGCTGAGAGCTAGTCAGGGACGTGTTTTGGGCCCTGGTGTTGGTTTAGAAGCCGACATCGAGGCACCCTAACAAGTTAATTGTCAATGGGGCGCTGTCCCATTCTTTCTATGCCAACGTAATAATATTTCACATATTAATATCAATATCGAGGCGATACGAATGCCGTTATAATCTCGGCCGAAAAGATTTCAGTTTGGGACGGGACGAAGTTTTGGGTAGAAACACAATATCCACCCGCAGAACGCAAAAACTCAGCCAAAAAATAATAATATAAGAGATAAATAATAGCCGGCGATGTAGCCAGGAGGGGGGGGGGGATAGGGTGAACTACAACAGGGGTGGATAATATTTTAACAAAGAAAGGATTAGAAATGGAAAAAAGGAAAGTATTTATTTTATATTCATCTCCTGATATGCACTAAGTATTGAATTTTTTAACAAGAAATAGAATTTTTTGGCGACTAGACATATTTATAAGAGAATAGGGGCTCGTTCGTTGTAACCGAACGATGTTTGACACTTTCAATTTGTGTATACACTATAAGGACCAGTGACTTCACAGAATTTATTTACTCTTTAATACAAGTATGGCTCCATTCACAAGAAATTATTTTTTTGGCGACGAGACATATTCATAAGAGAACTAGCTGGTTCCCGGCATGCGTTGCAAAGCCATATTAAAAAATATATTTTTTTTCTCCCTGCACGTCCTTTCCCGTGCGTCCCCGTCCCCCCTCCCGAGTTCCCCTTCCAACTTCCCCGCAATCCCTCGCCCCTCTTCCGCCAACTCCCCTCCAGCATTCCATATATTCAGTCTCCTTTACTTTCAGTTTTCAAACAGCTCGCGTGCTACCATTTTTCATATATTACAAATAATCATTTTTGTATTTTATAAGAAGAATATCAAATTTGGTACCTAACATAGGTACCTATTTATTCTAATATCTATAATTCTCAATTCGATTCAAAGTATTACTGATGCGAACGCGTCAGCTGTCAAACGAGCGAAGTTAAAATAGTTGTTAAGTTTTCTGAAATTATCTTTTATAAAACTTTTTTTTAAAAGATAATGAAATAGGTAAAGTCGTTCCGAAGTTATGGCGTGACCAAGGGAAAAAGGAATTCATTTTTATATATAATAGATAAGCGCTCGTTTGTTGTAACAGAGCGATGTTTGACATTTTCAATTTGTCATTCTTTTTCATCACACCGAGGGCATTTTGGCGCTTTTTTAATGCACGTCATTTTCACTGGTAGGACACGACCTTACGCGACATATAGCAGTTTAGTACTAAAACTACGAAATCGAAGACAATACAATAGCCTTGTCTTTGGTTTACCATTTTGAAATTTCTACCACGAATCTATATATTATATGTATTAACCAATAAACCACTGAGGCTATCAGTGTGTGGGTTTAACTTGTTCTTCAAGATTACAATGACTACCAAAGAGCAGGGATATGAATCTCCCTCAGGATTTAGTCGGGGTTTAATTTCGCTGAAAAAGTATCAGGAGTCGAGAAAGAAGCGGAGTAAGGAACCGAGGAAGGAGTTAGATGGGTGGGGGCGTAACACAGGCAATAATTCTCGGACAGCTCCGGCTTCTTATTCTATATAATGTATTATTATGTCTTGTAGTAGCTGAGATCTTACAACTGTACACGATGCTCTATAACGATGAATTCCAAAATAGTACGAGACAACTGAAATAGCAAACAAGAACGAAGACGGTTGGTGTTTTGAGGATAATGAGTTCTGCTCTACTCAAAAATGACCAATGCAGTAATTAATTATTCTACTATTATAACCTTACCGCTACTCGAATTATTTCTACCGATTTCTTGCATGCCTCCCTTAAATCTTTGAGTTTTTGAGCTCTTAAAAAAATATGTTATTTTTGAAGATAATATCTAGACGCGTCCCACGCCGAAACGCAAATTATATGAAATTCCCTCGATAGAAAAAAATCGCACAGTATGGCTCCGAAAATTATTATAAACACGTTTGTTTCAGTTTTTTTATAAGTATTATAGTTGTGAAAAAATTCACAATGTTTCTTTAAATGATACTTAAGACGCCTTCCACGAGATTTTCGCTCTATTTTAAACGAGTCGTGTTTTATTAAAAAATTTTACAATTTTCGCATCGGTTTTTTTTGGTTTAAATATTAGCGAACTGGTTAGCGCAGTGGTCCGGAAAGCCGAAGGTCCTGAGTTCGAGTCCCAGAGGTGCCAATACCTTTTTCTGGTTTTTCTGTTTCCAGATTTTTGATCGAGTGTCGCTAATATTGTCTTAATTTAATTAAATATCACAATTTGAGGTTTAAACGTAAAGATTTTTTTCCATTACTTTTTATGACTTTTCAAATGAAGTTCTGAGTTGTCCGGTCCCCATTTCAAAAAAACACCCATTGGGAAAACACTGGCGCCCGCACCCGGAAAAAATTAAAGATGTCCCCTTCAAGTTACCACTTCTCTAAATTAATTCACCATGTTACAGTACTATCGTGGAGGAAGGAATGGGAGGGGGGGAGGGTTAGGGGACGGCGGGTGAGGGATAGACGAAAAGTTTTCCACACAAAGTTTATTTCTTGGGGAACTGCGTAAGAAAAGCGGAGGGGGTGCCTTCTCCATCCCCTCTTCACCCCGCCCTGCCCCTCGCCCTGCCAAGAGGCATACTCTCATCCATCAAAAGTGAGCCTCTCAAACTGTGCGACAATTCTATTCAAAGACACTACTTATTTATTTATTTCATTTATGACAAATTCGTCTTACAGTTCCTCTGGCAACAAATTCAATATTGGATATCGACACGAGAGCGCCCTTCCCGCATGAACACTTACGAATAAAGTTTTTCAATGCTATTTTTGTAGAATGTCAGTTTTGCAGAAGGGAGCAGTTGGGGACTCTAGTGAGAAGAAAACTACTACAGACTTTGTTTTGGTGTCTGGTGAATTAAAACACAAAAAGGATAGCACATAACGTTTTAACTGAACAGAAAGGAAGGAGAGGAAGTTCTGGGAAGGAAAAAGGTATGAGGATGGGTAGGAAGTAGGAATCTAAGGGTCTATTGTCTATATAGGAGTGAATCCCACTGCGGTGCAAGGCAATGGGTCGAAAGAGTCCGGCTGGAGAGGTTAGGTCTCTCTCAACCAAACTCGGTAAGTGGCGGCAAACGCATTGGTCGCCAAGACCTAGACAAACCTCACCCTATGAACCCGGGCAACCCTGCTAAGTCACCAAACGTAGCGAATCACTTACGGTGCCCTATGGCAGGGATGTTGGTTATCCAATAAATGGTTCACGGGGCGGCGGTATCCATACCCGCCTCCCAAATTGAAAAACTTGTTCATAAATAAACACAAAACTCAGTATTATTCATGCTGCTTCGGGTATTCAACCCTCAGCACTTTGACTATAGTACCCTTTGGATGATAAATTTATTTCATAAGTAAAATTTACAAAATTTTGAGCAACCCCCGACACAAAAAAGAGCTGATGACCTTGAAACACCTAAAAAGATTTTCATGAATTGTAGCTAAAAAGCATCGCTATCACGTCAGATTTCAAACAAAAAAACGTATCAAAATCGGTCTATTGGTTTAGGAGCTACGATGTCACAGACAGACACACACAGAGACACGCAGAAAGTCAAACTTATAACACCGCTGCTTGCGTCGGGTATTAAAAATGAATATTTGTAATACATAAAAAATGAAAATTTGAATTTAAAAAATTGTAATAGGTGGCACGCGAGCAGTTTGAAAACTGAATGTACTGTGACTAAATATATGGAACGCGGGAGGAGGGTTGGCGGGGCGAGCGAACAGTAGAGGGGAGAGGGAAGGCGGGTGAGGTGGAAGGGATAAGAGGGGAAGGAAACACAGGAAAGGACATGCATGGAGAAACAAATTATTTTTTTGAATATGGCATTGCAACGCATGCCGGGAACCAATTAGTTGTATACAAACTTCATCTTGTTCATAAATGTTTTTTTTTTATATCCTATATAGAGCAGCGTTACCACAACACTGAAAACCCTTTGGATGATAAATTCATTTCAAAAGGGTTAATAATAAATCAAAACAGTTTAAGAAGGATCCGAAATTCCAAAAGCTTCCGAGGGGATGGAAAGTCAGAAAAATAATTACAAGTAGTCTTCAGTCTCCACTCCGGCCGTTGTAAAATAATCCAAGTCGCATTAGTGCGAGGCGTAATGAACACCGCTAAGTTACTCCTCGCTCCTGCTCCTGCTGCTCCCCCAGCCCATCATACCCTATTTAAATATTATCATAATCCGTGTTATTGTTGAGGGATTGATATTTTAATGTCTTCAGACCCTTTCAGTTAAACGGTGGGAAGAAGGTGTCGGATAATCGAGTGAATACGTGGCACTCTAGCAAATACATGGTCTAAAAATATGTCATAGTTAGATAATGGACTTAAAAATTGTGCATCTTAACTAAGCATGTATGTAAATACTAAAATTTCAAAATAATAATATGTAATAATGTTATCTAGATTTAAATTACCTTTCTTAAGTGAATTGGCTCGCTTGTTTATTGAATACTAGCGATTTCTCGGCATGCGTTGCAATGCAACTAAATAAATTGTTTCTCCCTGCGTGTCCTTTCCCATTTGTCCCGTTACCCTTTCTCCTCCCCTTCACTTTACACGATCCCACTCCGCCTTCTCCGCATTCCCTCTTCCCTTTCACGCTTCCCCCGTCCCCCTTCCCACTCCGGTCGCGGGAATGCGCACATCAAATCCCCAAAGTTGCATCGCAATCAGATGAATGGTAAGCAATTCTTAATTTCATGACGCCAGAACTCACTATTGTGTATAGAAACCAGCGCGGGCATGCGCACATCAAATCCCCAAAGTTTCATCACAATCGGATGAATGGTTTAACAATGCAAAGACAACTCACATAAATAGACAGAAACAAACATATTTTGATTTATTATATTATATATGTATATAGATTCGCGCTGACCCGTGATATTAGAAATATTGTAGGCATTATAGGATTTGTGAAGCTCTGAAAGTATTAATAAATTCTACCATGTACTGACTGCATCATTTTTTCGTCAAAATTTGAACTTTCTGCTTAAGATTGTTTAGGTACGATATAAACCATTTTAAGGCTAAACCTCTTATACCAAAGGGTTCAAGTTTAATTAGAAGAAGTTTATGATCAACATCATCGAATGCTTTTGAGAGGTCGAGAAGAATGCGTACGGTTTTTTTGCTAACAGTATTAATGTATTAATATCCCGAATTTTGATCAAGAAGAAGTTGAAGTCACTGCCTGTGTTGACGAACGGCCTTCATGAAATTCAAATTGTTGTAGACATATTAAAGAGTCCCCAGGAGCTATGCCTTTCAAAAACAAATACAAATTGTCAATTTTCTTTAACAATATTTTTTTTCACAAATATAGAGAGATTGATCAGAAATTTAGCTTTCGAAAAACACCTTTAGTAAATTTGGTAAGTAAGTAAATAATGCTTCCTTGAAAATGCAAAACCGTATAACCCTTAAAAATCACGAAATCTGACTTTAGTTGTCCAGATTAACCCTAAGAAATTTAAATAAAAGAAATACATAATTCAAATATAAAACAGAAAGTTATCTTATAGGTGGGTAGGTACCCAATTGTCCAATTTTGAAAATGATACTTAATGTTAAGTTCATTGAACCAGATTTCACGCAGGACTAACGCACAGACAACCTAAATAAGAATGTTTGTTAAGGGAACGTATGCGCGGCCTTTTTCGGCGCGTTTCATACAAATCATAGATTTGGATTTGAGATCAAAATACCCAACCAAACTGAAAAAATATTTTTGTAATCAAAGGGTATTTCAAATATCTATAGTACGGATGTGAGCTACTTTATTTATTTTTGCTTCAAATTATAAGATGTAGGCCATTAAAGATTTTAGCGTTTCATGATTTTGGAAGCAACTTAGGCAATTATTCATGAGTAAATGAAAAACATTAAAAAAATTATTTTTCTATATTTATTTTAAAAATACAATGAAAAATTAAATAAAAAAATCCTAAAAATGCTTTTTTTGGGTAGTAATTTTAAAATATAAACGTCTATTTTATTCCACCATAAATAGGTCATTTGTATTTTTAATTTACACCCCTTCAAAATGATTTTTTTATAAATTTTTATTTTTTATTTTATATTTCATCATATTTACATTATAAATATAGTAAAATATTTTTTTATTGTTTTTCATTTACTCACAAATAATTGCCCAAATTGCCTCTAAAATCCAGAAACATTAAAATCTTTAATGGCCTATATCTTATAAAGTAAAGCAAAACTAAGTAAAGTAGCTCACATCCGTACTAGATATTTGATTAACCTTTTGATTACAAAAATATTTTTTCAGTTTGGTTGGGTATTTTGATCTCAAATCCAAATCTAAGATTTGTATGAAACGCGCCGAAATGAGCCGCGCATACGTTCCCCTTAAGAACACCATTAATAACACCAATAATTTGATCGGCGATTAGATCAAATGCTAGATCACTGATGAAAAATGTGTTGGTATGCGAAAAAAATTAATTGATTTTTAACAGAATTTCTCTTCCCACTAGCATGAGTGTCGATGTGCAATAGAGCCACTGGTTCTGCGAGATTCATTATCGCCGTGTGCCATTTTCATCTAAATTCAAAAAAAGAAAATGATTAATTTGCGATGGCATAATCTCCAAAAAAAGAATAATGGCAAACAAATCACGCCATCTTTAAAACTGACGCTTTCTAATCAAAGATAACTGAGAATCCTCTGTGTAATTTCCAATCTACCATAAACAAACCATTCTCCGAAGTTAACAACGCAATAGATAAACTTATAATTTAATACGTACCTAGAAGATGACTCAATTAATGACTTATAGTTTCCAAAATAACCAAACCTAACAACGCCAAACAGAATCTAACAAAGCCGATCAAGTGACAATCATCTTATGCGACATAAGTCTGCTAAATAACAAAACAAAACATGTCAATCTCCTCGCAACTCTGACCTGTATCTATCATAATCTGAACTCATCAAAATACTATTAAAATTAATTATAATATTTGTAAAACATGTTCTCAAAATGTCGATTAGAATCAATGTTCGCATTTTAAACCACTACTTTAAATGTATGAGTAAATAGAAATCACAAATTCAAATAATTCTTGCAGATCGCTAGTACAGTAAATTGCCGATTATTCAGGATTCAATTATCAATAGTAATTTGAGTTAATCGTGAAAGACAAGATGGTTTCGATTGCAGTCATAAAATAAAGAATCATACAAGTGCTTTGTGGGCGTGCTTCGCGATCCAAATATTTGCCTAATAAAGGCTTAAATCTCTAATACAAAACTGTGTTTACGAAATTCAAATGGGAGGGAGATATACGATGTCAAGCGAGTGTAAGTGAGACGGAAAGCTAGGCTATTGGGCTAAATGGAACATTGGTTTTCATTCAAATATGGAAGGCACTTCTAGCGTTATTATTTATTATTTTATGATTGTACTGCACGTATTCGACACCAATAAGAAAAATTCAACAAAAATCACGAAAGCTTGTATACGGCCAATATTAATTTATTTCTTTTGTATACCAATTAATGACAAATCGTTTTTCTTTAAAATACCCGCGTACCGAGATTCCCAAATTGAATGTTCCCACGGATAATCGACGATTTACTTGTGCTTGTAAAGAATTACGGTTTAATTTGAGAAAGACCTGTTTTTTCAGGTTAGCAATACCTCAATACCTTGATAACTATTCAGATGAAAACATGCCTTTCCTCTTTTACTGTGCTCTCACGTGTTTTCATTTTACTGTGCTCTCGGTCACGACACATTAATAAATACATCACTGTGGAAATAAAAGGACATCGTAATAACACAGTTTTGCAAATCATATTGCTAAATAGCAAACCATAAGCGCGAGAAATAACATGGAAAAAAATAAATAAAATAATGTGAATTATTTAAAATAAACATAAAAAATAAATAAACTCACCATTCCATTGTCCATGCCGGCATATGGAGACTGGAATCCAGCTTTTTCTGTGACTGCAATTTAAAAAATTAACATCTCTTAATAAAGCACATAAGTTTGAGAAACTGTGGTAGCCGTATTAAATTACTATCATTAATTATTATTATTACTATATCTTCTGTGAAATTGATAATAGTATTATTATTATGAATTCTGATAGATAAAAGAGGTCGATATTAGAATTAGACACGTTTTTGATAACCTTTCAACTCCAAAGAGTTCAAATGGATAACACTGAAATTGATTCTATAATAACGTAAGCATTAAATTTATAAATAATTAAATAATTACGAAGAAACCATTGGTTTTAAAACTTGTCGATTATTTTGATTAAATAGTTTTGTAAAAAAAGGTATTTATTTACATTATGTTAAATAATTATCAGTTTTTACTTTTCTATTCAAGAAATGTTTATAAACAATTAAATAAATAGGTAAGGGGGTAAATAAGTTTTAGTGGGACAGCTTTCGTTAAACTTGATTTATTCCACTTTGTTTTATTTATTTTCTTCCCGAAGCACTCAAGTTTATATTCCAAGTTTTAGGCACTTACACAGTTTGACACTTTATATTATAAGATTGTTAGCGTAGAGTTAAGTCATGGATAAATCCCACTTAAATTATATTGTTAAACTCACTTCACAGTTTACGTTTTATTTATCGTGTTTTTGACGCATTAAAGTAAAAATACTGAATATAATTTTTAATAAAAGTATGTACATGTGTAGTTTTATTTCATTTGTGTAAACCTTATATTAGCTTGTAAAACTTATTAAGGCGTTTTTAATTTTATACAACTTACTTACTCTACATTAATGGTTATTCATCAGTGTTGTAAAATTGAAAACACGATTATTAGTAAGGTGGTAAGTAGTATGTAGCGCACAATTCGAAAAACGATTGCTCAATTTTTCAAACATAAAAAAATCTTAAGCCCACCCATTCCGCATTTCTACCGATTTATAACATATTTCTCTTGTACATTTCCAGTTTTTTAAATTCCTAAAAAATATGTTATTTATGACGATAATATCTGCACATTTGAAGAGCCGAAACGGTAATTATAATTCCCTCGATAGAAAATCGCAAAGTATGCTCCGAAAATTATTAAAAACACACAGTTATGAAAAAAAATCAGTGTATCATTAAATGCAACTTAAACATTTTTCGTGAGATTGTTTGCTCTATTTTAAACGAATCGTGTTTTATTAAATACTTTCACTATTTTCGCTTAATTACAACAGTTTTTTTTAAATATTAGATCGTATTTACATATCTCTCTTTCTTCTTCTTTTTGAACGTTTACTACCGGGCCTTAGATGCACTAAAATGCTATTTATTTAAATCATTCTCAGATATTACTTACGTTTTTTTTTCAATTTGTCATTGCTATATTCAGGTGAAGTTAGTTTGTAGGTACGAACCATTCTCTTCCTACACTTCTTCTGTTTCTCAGTTCGTGTTATACGCTGTGGACTGTACTATATACGAGTATATGTAATAAATAAGTACTGAAAACGTAATGAAAAAAGGTGTTTATTTTGTATTTCGAGCGGCTAATTCAACACACCATTTTGCTAATCCTGAATATTTTAAAAGACAGTCGACCATTTTCTACATTTTTAAATTACGTAATTTATAGCAAGTCTTCCATTCTCTTCAGGTCGACTGGGCCAGAAACTAAACTATCTTTATTGCACAGATGGATTTCATTTATTCGATGTCTGTAAGTGTTCGTACTGTGCATAGAACAGCCACCATTTGAAGTACAATATTCTGGTTATGTCGAAACTACAGATAATGAAATGAAGACGACAACACAAATAGAAAATAGTCAACAATCAGCCATGATCTATAATGATGAAAATAGAAAAGATCCCGAAATACCCCATAAGGAGAGCAGATTAGGCGAAGGGGTGTGAATAAACTGAATAAATAAGGGTCTCGTCGGCACCAGTGAACTAAAAAAAGCCATCCTTGAACTGTGTTCTACGCACCAGGCGTTTGAAATCATTTCGACGGTCCCAAAAAACAATGTCGGAAGAGCGATTTTGTAGTTTTTCAGTAAAGCTGTTTAAAAGTTTCGTTTCTGGATTTTGACGGTTTTTGAGATTAAGAAATATAGTGTTGTTTTGATATTTTGCATTTCATTAAAAATACCGAAAATACAGATATTTAATCATCAAAGGGAAAGTAATATAAGTCAAGCAAACTATTTTCAATTATTAGCAAATCCGGCATTGTTCTTAGGGATCGTCGACTTCAAGCAACATGATAAAAATTTATTGTTCTTTATGTAAAAAAAAACTCGAACAGTGTTCGAGGTGTCAAAATTGTCGTGCAGAAGAACTTTTACGTTATTAAAAATAAATTAAAATATTATTATAATACAATAATTTACATCAAAGCACCAGAATTCGCAATGGATACGACATTGGTCACAACTTAAATTGGTCTGTAGACCCAGACAATCTAGAGAGGAAAATATATTCTAACTTCATGATTCCACAGCGCACCATTCGAGTGTTGATGAGGCAAAGATGCAAAGGATTTTCTGCTTTAAAGTTACGATATGTATTTTAGTGTAGATAAGTTACAAGAATGACGAAACTTGGACAATCGACAAAAACATTGAACCGGTTGAATTTTTTTTCTAGGTGATGGATGTTTCGTCTTCCGAAGAAATGAACGACTACTAAAGATCTAATGTCTATTTCGATTGAAGCATTCTATTTTTTTTTACACTACCTCCGCATAAAAAAAAATCCCTTGTGGTTTACGTCATCTTTGAGGATGCTGTGTGGATTTTTATAGGTTTTTTTAGGGATAGGAAGGAGACGAATTCTGGGAAGGAAAAAGGTATGAGTGGTGGGTAGTAATCTGGGGGTCAATGTATCCAGGAGTGACGGACGTATGAATCCATTCTCCCACTGCGGTGCAAGGCGATGATTGATAGAGTCCGGCTGGAGAAGTCAAAAGGTCTCAAAATAAATGACAAGTAATTAAGCGTTCGTGTTTTATTTTTAAGATAATCGGAAAAGCGTCCTCCTTCAATCATATTTTTACCTTTACATAAAAAAATAAAAATTAATATTACGGATTTTTTTAAATGAAAAAAAGGGATGGGTTCAAAAGCCAAAGGTTGTCGACACCTTCGTTTTGGCAGCTAGCCGTAACTTCTATCTCCCTACAGGTAGATTATATATACTAGACACTCTCTACATAGGTCCGCCTTCCCTGTAATATATCGGGTCCAATTCCGCTAAGTGTGCCTTGCGCCCCGAGACGCTGTTTGATATAAGGAGCCATGAATTCATCTGATGGGGGTACATTATTCAGTACCCAGTATACTCGGTACCCAGTCAGGGAGAGGAGAAACTACGCGTTTATTGGTACCCACTCACTCATCCATTTATTCACTTCCCATAAAATACGTGTGATACGATAAGAGAGCATTCGTGGCTTTGCGTCATGACTAAAAAACCATTTGAAATATGATCCAAATGAATTTCTATGGTACAGAACATCATGCTAGTTTATTTTGAAAATTATGCAAAAAAAATTACTAGGTACGGCTTGGCAAAATACCGTTTCACTGTAAAACACCGAAATTGTGTTAGAAAATGAAGTGTTCACGTTCTATTTACATTTTTTTTTTAATATGGAGCAAACAATGTGGTAACTGTCAATTAAATGGATATTTCAAATGTCCAGAGTTCATGATAGAAATCACTGCGAGCCTAAAATAATTGCGTTGACATAAAATGCTGTGCCCATCTTTATCGATCACGGAAATTTTCATTGTTCAGGATAATATATATTTTTATTTTTTTCAAAAAATCATTTCATATCTCCATTGACGTATGATATCTAGACAAGCCCTGTGAAATTCAAAATGACGCAAGAAGCCAGCAAAAGCAGGCTCAAGGCCAATTTATGAAAAAGTGTCTGCATTGTTTTGCACCGTTCAGATCGCATAGTGCTTTGTGTTGTATCTTTTATCGGTCTACAAGATCTACACTGAAACTAATTTGTGTGTCAGCCGTCCGGACCGAGTTAATTTTTTTAAAACACAAAAATATACCACTTCCGAATATTGTACAAGGTACACACCGCGGACTTTATTTTTGAAAATGTAGTCAGCTATCTGAATACAACAAAAAAAATATACCTTACAGATGTCTTTTAGGCAGCGTTTCAATAAACGTAATAATGTTAAAGAAATTACTTTTGGTCGAGCAATATTTCTGACGTCATGCCACGTAGCCCGGTTCGTTCACTAATACATTGACATACAGGCTCAAAACAAAACATAACGGCTTGTTTAAAATTAAAAGACCACATCTTGTCACACACTGAACGCCCTCGGGTTATTTCTTCAAGCGACTTAGCGAGCGTGTACGGCTAGTTTATACCAAGTAGGAGTGATAAATTCAACTCCACAATACGTATCGCGTGATATTTAAGGCATCTGATTGGTTGATGAATGTCAAAACTACATAATGGGATTTGAGAACGAACTTTGTGTTTTAGGAACTGGCTTCTCTAGGCTTTTTGAGCGAGGCGGTGGAATACGATGAAGAGTTGTATTGTTAACATTAATATCATGGCGTCATTATTCACAGGCAAGTTAGTTAGGTAGGGCTTATCTAGACTTAATTGATCGAAGCATATCTCCTATTTTTGTAGTATCCTATAATTATGATTTTTTTTATTTTAAAATAACATTAAATAGATCTTTCAGAATAGTTAGCATTTTTTGTAAATTTCTTTTAAAAGTAGGTATTTACTATATTTTTAATGTCAGAAAAAAATCCTCTGAAAATATGCGTCGCAAAAGACACATTTATTTTTCTAGAAATATTTCGATGACGCAGATCGAAAGAGAAAAAAACGGAGAAAATGTGATATTAAACTCATATTTGGATTTATTGCAACATTTCAAATTTCCGCTATTGTAATTATTTTAGAACTCATTACATAAATTTTCGGCTTTTAGTTCTTTTAACTCCAGCGCTGGCCCGTTAAAAATCACAGAAAAGTCGACAAATATAATTTTCTGTTAAAAATATTATAAAGACTTTATCGCTTATCTAAATTCCTCACATAATCAGTTCTAATTTTGAAAATGACAAATTTTCATTTTTCAAGAGTTACGCAAGACGCACAGACAACCGAAATAACTTAAATAAGTATTTTTGATGTCAATGAATTTGTTCGGATAATCAAGTTATTTCATCACAGATCAGTTTCCCACTCTCCTGAAAAGTTTTTTATATTTACACTTATCTACCTTAGGTATCGTTTTTACCCCTCTATACCCTATATACTACTTATGATTTGTGAAGGAAGGGTCGTATTCTATAGATGTAAAGATAGTTGATGCATTTAGCTCAAACTTTCTAAATCCGGAAGGATAAATGGGCGTCAACTTTTTCCACGGTATTAATTTGTCTACCCAAAGGCGTTGATACTTTATATCCGTTTGACATACTTTTTACATTTAAAATAGTCGGAAGGGTTTGAATATTGCATAAAATGCCCATATGCCATATCCAGCCCATTTCTGAACGGTCTTTATATCGAAAATAGTGTAGGTCATCAGTGAGTAAGTAGTTAATAGTTCCCACATTCATTGAAAAATAACCTTTATTTTACGCTACGAGAAGTTAAACTCCAACTTCTAAGGCTAAAGCATTCAAATTTCACGTATTTTCGACGAAAGGTTACCAGGGTGCGGGTATGAATACCGCCACCCCGGGTACCATTTATTGCATAATTAACACCCATGCCATAACTCACCCTAAGTAGTTAGCTACGTTTGGTGACTTAGCCCGGTTTTTGGGGTGAGGTTAGTCTAGGTCTTGGTAGCGTTTGCTCACCTACTGCGTGACTGGCCGGATCGGTAGAGACCGGATCCATCCGTCACTCCTGGATACATTGACCCCCAGATTCCTACCCACAACTCATACCTATTTCCTTACCAGAACTTCCTCGCCTTACTTTTTCTAAAAAAAACCCTCCACACAGAATCCCCAAAATCACATAGGCCCCGAGAGATTTTTTTCCCACAGAGCCGCCTTCAATTGTAATTTTTTTTTGCTACTTTTTAAAAAGACAGAAAAACATTCCAGGATTACGAATAACTTGACAACAGTTGAAAATCTCCCACCACCATCACTGTAAGCAGAAAAGGTTCTCGTATCGTGATAGAGGACTTGGCCAGCCGAAGAAATAAACTCAGTGGGAACCAGACACGATGCCAACTCAGCCACTGACCGGTCAGTGAGGTATGAGGACAGAATAATGTACAGAGAGGATTGTCGGTTATTCTCAGAACTTTAAAAATTAAAATACGTACCGTGTTTAGGACGACGTGTTTGTACATAGGAATACAATATATTTACTCAACCCTCTCGAGCCTAAAATATCCGGTCCCGCGATCCGACAAGACTACAGCATTATCCTGTATCGCATTTCTACCAAATATACGTGTGTCGCCGGTTCCCGTGCGGGTCAGCGGAGCGTGAATTTCACCCACAACTACCCAACTAGTGGATAGGTAGGACTTGCACAGGGGCGTTACGACAAACTTCCAGAACCCGGGCAAATAGACAAGCATAAACTCAGCCAAGAAACGGTTTAAATAAGCTGTTTATGAGTAGGGTGAATTGGCGTTATAAAGTATGCGCCGAAGGCAAAACTTTTGCGCATCCACTAGATGAATGTTTTGTATGTATTTCAGGTTTTTATTATTTTTTAAAGTGAAACTTATTTAGCACAGTTGTGATTTAATACTCGATGAAACGAAAAAGCGACACTAAAAAGAGATAAACACACACATCTATAGAATTTAGCCTGCGAGAGAATGAGATCGGTCTCGGTCTATTCTTTGTGCGGTGCTTCGTAGCCTCCCCACTCTTATCCTCTTCGGGCCCAAGACCATTTTTTTTTACTTTTTAACTTTTTTATACTATTTTCGTATTCTCTACCATCATATTTAGACCACAATTTTTTTTAATTTTTTTTTTAATTGCCGGTTTGGGTGTAAGGGATGGTATCATATATGATACTTGGGGACTCTAGCTCTACAAATATTGTGTTTTTTTTCAATATTTTTTTAATGCTAATAATTCGAGAATCAGATTAATCAAGTGTAATAGAAATAAAATAGTAATGTTTTTGTTTGTTTTTATGATTTTTTTTTTACAAAAATTGTGTTTCAGGCACTGTAACCTACCACCTAAATTATAAAGTGTAATTTGAAATAAAAAAAAAATAATAATAACTGTGGATGAAAAATTATAGATCAGTTCAGTTGGTTGAATGAAAATTTTTGAAACAGTTGCGGTCCATGGAAAAACACAAATAAACCTGACACTTTTCACAAAGTACAAATGTGAATTTTTTACACCCAGGAAAACGACATTTGGAACGATGCTTCTGCTGATCATTCATCATAACTGGCAAATAAAAAGCCTTTTTTGTCCTCAATTCTTTGTGTGGTAAAGGCTGCACAGATCGGTGTTTTCGAGGTCTTTCACAAATCTCAATACTATCATCATTTTCATCACCTACCAAATCTTTCGATTCTAATCCGGCTAGTAAAACATTTGTATATCCCATTTAAAGTCGTAGTAGTCCAATATCTTGTTCTTGGGAAGATGTTGTTGGGCTTGGAATTTTTTATTCCTACTGGATTAGGTTTACCCCGAATTATTTGCCTGCTCTTGCATTTACTTTGAAAGGGTATCATTTGTTTATCAACAGAAATAATTTTGGTTCTATTATTTTGTAGGCAACCTTTTTGAACCCGTAGTACAATTGGCCTGACCTTCCAAAAGCTGTCAAGTTGTTTTTCAGATTCTGACACACAATTCTCATCGACAAGTTTTAAGTTTGACCGTAAATTAAAAAATCTTTGGCGTGAAATGTTGTCAGCAACTATAGGGATTCTAGTTTTTTGTGCCCAATTCTGGCGGATGTAAGGAAAACCCAAAAGGCTGATAATCATAATGATTCCACTATTCCTTGCTCCTCACTATCCTAATCACCCACCCAACCATAGTCACATTCGAAATCGGAATCATTTGGATGCACAGGAAGTAGCAACTCTGCTTCGATTTCATCCTCAACCAACCCTAATATGAAAATAAAAGATGTCATAGAGGCCCGCGGTATCACCTATGATACTTCAGTTTAAAATGTCCGTAAATCTAACAAAAACGCCGATAGCCAAACATTTTTTTTTATTAAACGATAATGAATCGAACAAACTACAATTTTAATAACAATTGGATGATTAAAATAATAAAATAACTCCTTACCTGCATTTTTTCTCAGAGACATTTTGAAAGCTAAAAATCACGATGTTTTTAAGACAATAGTTCATTCAAACTAACTTCGAATCAGTCCAAATGCTCCTAGTCGGTAAGGTATGAGTCTTCATTATCAGATACTTTGGATCTATATTGGAAATAATGACTTTGAAATATTTTGTGAGCTTAAAACGGTGAGTATCATATATGATACCCAGGGCCCGAAGAGGGTATCTACTTTAGTTTTCTGAAAGTTTCACTTCTACCGCGTGTGAACTGCTCACTTGTAATTTAATTTTTACCTATCAACATTTAAACCGGCTAAACTGCTTATGTAGTTTGTCAGCAGGTACACAAGAGAGAATATTTTTTCCAATAACATGGTACATTTTCAAACGGTATATATGTATATATATAACAATTAGATCAATTGGTTAAATTAACGAAACAACAACAGAATTGTTGACTGCAAAACATTTGATAAAAAATGGAAACACAGATTGTTTTGCATGAAGTAACAAAAAATGTTCCTTAATTAAGACAATCGCAGGGAAATGCATTTAAGATAAATCAATTCACTCAACCCATGAATAAAAAATCCACGCTAGATTATTTTTGATTTTCATAGGAATAGAACCCAGTTAAGTTCACTGTGCTTGTCAGAAAAATAGCTTAAATTGTATTATTGTGCTCAGAACGAAAATTACACAACAATTAAAATCAACATAAGTAGGTTAGAATAGACAATTTGTGCAAATATACACAGGACAACTCAGAATGACATCAACTCAACACCTCATTTGAAAAGTCATTAAAGGCGATGAAAAAATATATAAAAATTGGTTAAATAGGTTAGGTTATTGGCTATGTTTTTTTCATAGCTTTAATGACTTTTCAGAGAGGTGTTAAGTTGACTTGATTCTTGATTCTCAGCACGGAACCCGGCTCTAATCGACCCTGGGGCGGTTGCCCAGGTTGCCCAAAAGTCGGCGCGCCGCTGGCACTACCTACCCACCAGATGAGAGGAAGTAAAATCAACAATGTATATTATGGTAAAGTAAGTATGCTGTTGTCGTAGGTAGTAAATGTTTTGACTGGCTAAATGTCAGAACAGGGGACAAAAGTTGGGTTAGAATACGCCATGTTGAATGTTCGGAGCAGGAGCGGGAACTTACTTTAGCCTTGCTATATCATACATACCTACAACCTACACCTCTGTATAAGGTTCTAAAATTGTAGAATTTCACGATAATAATGCATTAGGTGGTGTGCGCCCTTCTGTTGGAGAGGATTCTCTAAATTAGGGAGTGCGGCCACTATCTGTGGCTCTTCCAGATTATCTTTCTTCTGGACATGCTAGGACTTCACTCCCTGCAATTCGGAAGATAGTGGTATATAATACCGCCACCCACTTATACTGCTGCGAGGCAAAAATTTTATACATTTTTGTCACACAGGAGACCCCCCCAGGAAAATAATTTCCCTCAGGGCCTGTATCATCTGAGATGCTGTGTGGAGGGTCTTTTTGAGGAGAGGAAGGAATGAACATTGGTCTTGAAGAGACCCATGTTGGAGGAGGAAACACAGAGGCCGGCAAATCGTTCCACAGCCGAGCTGTTGAACACAAGAACGAGTCGAAGAAGCGACCCGTTCTCATGTGACAAATGTCAACCGTGTACATATATGTTGAGCACGAACACTGTTTATTTAGAGAAATTTAAATAAAGTTGAGAACACATGTTATTTAATCCTGATATATTTTCATAATAAGTATAATACATTCTTTAATGAGCGTATTTTGGAAAGTAAACGCAAAATTTTATCATGGGCCGTACATATTATCAAGGATTTTATCAGAATATTTATCTTCATCGGCTTGTCGGAAAAAATAACGTCATTTAAAAAATATATATACGCTAGGTATCAAAAATTGGAATTCACTTCGCATTTCAAAAGGAAATCAAAACATGACTACAACGTTGAACGTCAGTTTCCATCCAAATATGCCTAAAAAGGACTTTACTAAGGGGCACAAAATTAAGCAACCTACTTTAGCCGCTGCCCATCCCTCTCTTGCGAAAATGCGACGTAGAATTATTAATAAAAACATTATGTTTAATATTGCAATAAATGGTTGACAACCTCTGACTATTAAGAACCTAGCTCGAGTTAACTACTACGGGGATTAAAATTTGACAAATCCACTTTAAGACCCTTCGTATTGGGGCTTAACCGGTAGGTATATCCCTTTTTATGAACAGCGTTCAGAAATTAATAATAAGGGGTGTTTTCAGTTCACTGACCCTTTTGAAATACTGTAACTGCTCCTTGAAGGGAGAAGGTATTGAACGATATGTGATAGAGCGTAGTGATGCAAAAACACTTTTTTATTTTCGAAGTAAAATTTTTTCACCACCGTTGTGATTTGTAACTCGATGAAATGAAAAATAGCGACACTAAAAAGAGACAAAAACAGAGAGAACGAGATAGTACAATCGATCTCCTCATTGTGCAGTGCTTTGTAGTCTATCGGTCTCCTCTTTGTGCGATGCGTCGTAGCCTCCCCGCTCTTATGCACTTTAGTTTTCTGAAGGTTTCACTTCTAGCGCGTGTGAATTGCACCTCTGTTTTCGTTCATACGAAAAACGTTGTCATTTGACTATGGAAGCGACCTATAGGCAGGCCGAAAAGGCCGGGTAGAGATGGTCAGACAGTGTTAAAGACAGAAATGCCTTGTGGGCGTGTTTCGTACTACAAATGTTTACCTAATCGAGGCTTAAAATTTCAATACAAAACTGGGTTTACAAAATTCAAATGGGATGGAGATCTACGATGTAAGTGAGGACAGATCGCTGGGCTAAACGGAGCATTTTGTTTCTATTCAAATTTGTATGGAAAGCACTTTGGAGTTTTCTTCTTTATTCTATGGTTGAAGGGGATTGGAACAGGGCGGGAAGGACAGGGTTAGGTTAATTTTTGAAGTAAAACTTCTCTACGCACGCTTGACTTGGGGAGTAAGCTGGTGAATGCGTGACGAGAGCGTTACGAAATGTGTGATCGGGTGAGGCGAACGGAAGTTGAGAAGGAGATATAAGTTAGTGAAAATAGAAAGAGAGAGAGTTACGTTTCGTATATTACTGTAGGGGCAAGAGAGAGAGGTGCGAGCACACATTTTCTTTCTCTCTTTCTCTCACAGCCAGTTACGTTTCGTATATCTAAGACACAGTGCAGGCCTATTGTCTGTATCACACTGTAGGAGCAAGAGAGACACATTTTCGTTCTCTCTTCTTTTATAAATTAGTGAAGTTTTACTTCAGTCGTGTGGTCTAAAGCACACTCGTTTTTTTAATACCATATTTACAACACATAAAATGTCATACATTGATGCATCAGGCAAATATTTATTTATTTATTTCCTCCCACAGCCCAGCCGCAAGGCACCCCAAACCAATAATTAATAAACATAAACAATTACTTGCAACGATGCACCCCTCTCTCCCCTTATTTTATAACAATACACACAACAATATGTAATGGGATTTCACACTGTTCCCCCTCCCTAATACACCAATGTGGGGGGAGTATGGCGAAGACGGTCGGTTGGGTGCACTAGATTTGGTTGGGTTGCATCGGGATGACCCGCGGATCACACGCTCCGGTGGAGGAACCGGTCATGGATTTATTATTATTTATTAACATAGCTCGTCAGCTAGGGGGGGGGGTCCTCCCTTGCGGACTTTTTAACAACGGAGCTTTAGGGTAGAGATCTCAACTCAAAAGCGCTTGTTAATTAAATTTATATCAGATTGATACAAAATTGAAGGATCTGTTTTTATATTGTGACTAGCTGAAGTCCCTGGCGTTGCTAAAGGTTTACACAGAGTTTTTAGAATTTTTATATAGTAATTTTGCTATTATTTTAAATCCCTAGGGCGCAAAAATTGTATCGCAAAGTTTCAAAATTCTGCTTTAAGGGGAAGGGAAGGGGGGTAGTTATTCGAAATCTCATGTTGACAGGCCAAGTGTGAAAATTTCATCAAACTCAAAATAAAACTGTATATTGCAACGTAATAAATATTAGGGGTCATCCATAAATTACGTCACACCTCAAGGGGGGGAGGGGAGTAGAGAAGTGTGTCATTGTATGAAAAGGGGTATGGGGGGGGGGTCATCAGCTCTGTGACGTCACATGTAAAAAAAAATTGAACTACTGTTTTGATAATTTTTAGACGTAAAATTACTAAATATGTGACGTCACACTTGCGGGGAGGGGGTCTCACAAATGTGACGATCGGTGACGGGGGGAGGGGTAAAAAAATCATGAAATTCGTGTGACGTAATTTATGGATGGCTCCTTATAAGTTTTGAGGATTAAAAAAAATATTAATTGAAAGATAAGTCAAGAAGTCAGATTGCTTGTAAAATTATGGGTCAAGAATATTTGTGATTGCAATCATCGTATCATTTCCTTGGTCAAAACACTTGAAAGTTGATCTCAATTTTATTGAACTAAGAATGTCAATCGCTGCTCATTTCAAATTATTTTGAATTAAACAAAAGCCAAAAAAAATTTGTAACTGAGATAGGTAGATACCTCCTTTAATCTAACATTATCAGAAAATAACAGAGAAATAAATTACTTCTGCAACCCTTGCAAATACACTTTGAATAGTGGTGTTTTTATAAAGTTTGTTTTCATTTAGGTAAAAGAAATTAGTTAATTTATTAAATCGACAGTTCATATTTTGCAAGGCTGCACACAAAACATAAACAAGTATTTACACAGTAATAATAAAAAAAAAATTATTAAAAAATATTAAAAATCAATGTTCAAGATTCGATCCAAGTTTCAAAGTTTTCGACCGGACCGCGCGTTCAAATCATTCACACTGAAAAAGCAAACTCGACTGAAAACCATTCAATTTATGTATTCGTCTGTTTGCAAAACCAACAACATCGGATCCGTAGAATCAATATAGGCGTACAGTGCTACGGTTCCGCGACAAATATCCCCGACAAAAGAGCCTTCAAACAAAACATCCCCCCACAAAATATCTACTTAATCCTAACCTAACCTAACAAAAAAATGGGACAAAAATAATATAGAGATCCTATAAATACAATAAATTACTGATCAAAAATAGTAAAATGGG
The DNA here is from genome assembly GCA_917563855.2 of Limnephilus lunatus. Classification (NCBI taxonomy): domain Eukaryota; kingdom Metazoa; phylum Arthropoda; class Insecta; order Trichoptera; family Limnephilidae; genus Limnephilus; species Limnephilus lunatus. The sequence continues at coordinate 26,759,340 of OU830596.1, forward strand.
ACAAAAATAATACAGATATTCTGTAAAGTTAGGTTTTATTAGATATTTTGTTGGGGGATATTTTGTCCGTAGGATATTTTGTAGGGGATATTTTTTCACAGGATGAAAACGAGCATTAACCAGTATTACGCGTATAATAGCGGGTTCAGACTGATCAATTTTAGATGATCAAATTTTATTGATTTTATTAACTTAATATTGCCACGTGAAGTTTGTTCGTTTGCAATTCGATATCTAGAAGTTTACCAATTGGAGTGTTGAATGGATTGATTTTATGGGGTTACATGGGCCGTCGGTTCGGTTCCGCGGTTCGGTGGTAACGTGCTCACAATACAAAGTACCGTGACGCGGGTTCGAGCACCGGGCGCGCGCTGCACACGTGCGCGACGCACGAGCGCAACGGAGAGCGAAATGCATTGCGTGAAACGAATCAGACACGTTTTTACAAAGCGTTAAACTCTGTGTCATCTGTCAATATATCTGGCGAATTTAAAAAGTATTTTATGTTTGAAAGATGATATCGTCTTATTGTGTCTTAAAATGAATTTTACGTAAAGGGGAGAGGAAGCGGAATAAAGGAAAAGAATATGAGATGCTCCCGACACATTTCATACTCTCGTATTAATTGATCGAACGCTTTACTTCTATTCGATATTTAATTTTTGTGTTATATGGCGCATATGTACGGGCAATAGGCCACTTGCATGGATTTCATAAAGACTTGGAAAAAATCGTGTGGATAGATTTTTTTACTAAGACTACGAAAATGTTAGTAAAAATTGTTAGAAATGTATAATTTTTTTATTATTTTTAAATAAATAAATCCATTATTTGAGCTCGTGACGTCACTACATGAAAATGTCCCCTCTCCGATTATGTTCCCTTAGTTTTGTAAAATTCCACACTGATTAATTTTTTTTTATTTTCAATTTCCGGCGAATTTTTGAATTTGCGTTTAACGTTCACTAGATTTATTGTTTGTTCTATGCGAACTTATCTTTTGGTTTGATTTTTTGATAAAGATGGCGGTGTTTTTACAGATGTTACGAAGAGAACCCCGTACAATTTATTGCTATTCGTGTGGAAATCGTTATTTTTTTAAATGATTTTCGGCTATGTAATTATCGTTTTTTCGCACCAATAAAATTATGTCCCGTCTTTCCGGTTTATAAAAAATGGTACGAATTTTCGGATTGAAATTTTCAAAAAATCGCCAGGGTTTCAAAAATACGATTAAAAAAAATTAAAAAATACAGAATGTCTTAGAATATTTGCCTAGACCGGAAAAAAATTTTTTTTTTTTTTAAATTTGATGCAAGTGGCCTATTGGGGATTTTTTTGTAATGTTGGTTCTACTTGTCTTAATGAAATAAATTGGATTGTCATGTTGATCTTGACGGAGTATGAATTTTTATTGAATTGGTAAGCTCTGGCGAGTCCAAGCCATTATTCAGATTTTAAATAACAACCTTTGGTCAAAAATTAAACTCCATGTGTGAAGGGAGCAGATTCAATTTAATTATAAAGATTTAAGTATAGTTTATAAATTGAACAATAAAACATATGTGGAAACTTTGACTAGCCAACTAGGAATGGATCCTGTTTTAGGCCAGATTATTATAATTTACGTGTTTATTTTTTTAATTCTTTCAGTAGATTCATTCATTATTCGATTAGTAATAATGACATTAATCGTAACCTAGTAATGTTTCTTGATATAAAAAATAGTTCTATCAAATGCATTTTTACCTACTCGAATCTTAGTGGAATATTATTTAGGTACTAGCCTGGCAACTTACATGGATACTTACTTATTGGCGTATTTGGCATAATTACGTAGAAAACATACTGTCTATGCTATGTAACTATGCCAAATACGCCAATGTTACTGGGGTTAGAATTGTAGGTTTGTCTCAATTTCATTCCATTATTTTATATCTGTATTGACATTTCTATCAATTATGTACCAATATTTACAAGCATCAACGAATCATAAAATTGTCAATATTAACAGTAAAATTGGGGATGATATCGCCATAAATCGCCCTCTCATTTACTATTTAGCCAGTCGAGAAGCGAGTCCATATTGCAGAAAGTACCATTGTGTATTTTGTACGTAAAGAGGGGAAGGTTTCTCTATACTCGGTGCCGCGTTCTATAGGGTGAGCCATAAACATTTGCACTTTTGTAATCGTGCTAGCGGGGATTCCCAACGGGGGAGGAGAACGGGGTCACTTATGCGTGGCTGAAATTTATTCACTATGGATCGCTTTACGGGAGAGCAAGGAGCTTTCTGGGTAAAACATTTTTTTTGTTCAACAATGATTCTATTCTATTTTACAAAACAATGATGCACGCCGCCTATTTCGTTCGCATCACCAATTACAGAGTATTAATCAGTGCCCAAATTCTAATTTAATCAAATCATGATTTAAACATTTGAAGAACCAGCAGGAAAACAAATAGGGCGGCCATGGAACAAAAGAAATTGGTTAAAGAAATTGTCCCTAACAAACTGATCTCGCGCAGAGGAGATATTCTATGACCTCCCCGCAGTCCGGATCTAAGCAAAAAAAATAAATTATGGTATATATTTGTGTATATACATATTTTACCTTACAAGTCAAGTCTATGTAAATAAACCAGCGACTATACTCCAATTAAAGGAGAATATTCATCAAGAAATGGTCAACTAGATTTGTGTCGAAAAGTAAAAAAAAATCTAAGGGCCTGATTTGAGGAATGCCAGCGGCGGATAGCGGCCATTTTGACAAAAAAAATCTTTTCAATAATCATTTATTTAAATACAATCTGTATTTTTTTCATGATTATTTCAAAAGTGCAAATGTTTATGGCCCACCCTATACATATAATACAGTACAGTGGATGTAATTCGATTTGCCCTCTACTCAGACAATCCGGCCCGCACCCCCGCCATAAATTACCAAGGAACGACCCACCCCTAGCAAGGCGGGGTGGGTAGTTGGCCGAAAATAATAACACTAAAACGTTTGGAAAGAATACGAGATAAACTTAAAGTATTGTCACACGGATAAAACTTATTCGTAAGATAAAAATGGAAGAATGGTAGAGACTCGTTTTCGCCTGGTAAAAACCACCATTCAGAATCGAATAGTTGCTTGAAACCGTTTTAGCCGTGTTCAGAGACCTGCTCTGAATTGCCAGATACTTCCATCGCTTTCTCTCCCACGCCTCCATCCTCTAATCATAATAATAATAATTATTATTATTATCATAATAATCCCCAATTATTGGGGATTCCATAGTCCCATCTTGGCCCAAAATGGGAAACAGGTTGAACTCTAGTACAGTATTCACATAAAAAATAAAGATATTTTCTTGCTCTGTAGGGGTAAGGCTCTTAACTCGCAATCCGAAGGTCGCGGGATCGAACCCCGGCGTGGGTAGTAACATTTTATTTGATTAATTTGTATTATTTCACAATCAATTTATTAAAATAATATGTAGTATATATGCGGCACGTTCCAGAGTGGAAGATACTCTCAGTATCGTCCTGGTGTAAGACCACCATTCAGAATTAAAATGTTGTTTGAAATGGCTTTAGCCGTGTTTGGTGACCAGATCTGAATAGTCAGGTACTTCCCCACCTTCCTCTTCCCTATCTTCTTCCTCTTCCCTATCTTCTTCCCCTCCCCACTACCTTCAGCCTCACAACATACCTCAATTGGGGATACCATAGTCTCACTGAATCCAGACGGGAGCAGTTGGGACTCTTCATAATAACGATTTGTCAGACGATAGTTTGCAAGAATGGCGCAATAAAATTTGCCAACAATTATTATTATACAAGTAATTACCTACTCCAAAGAATCTACTTTCCACGATATCTTGCTGAAATAAAAAAAAACTGCTTTTTGGTATTCATTTTCAACGGGTTTTTACAAACAACAACAAAAAATTGGTGCATATAAAACATATGCAGTAATTTTTTTTTGGAATAATTAGATTAACATCCGTACATTATTCAAAACAATTCAATAGGGTTAATGATCTTCAGTAACCTTGCCGAATGAACACATTAAAAATTGCGCAAAAAAAACTAACTAACAAAATTAAAGTAATCTTAAACACACATATTTCTAAACGCCATGAATTAAATCGATTAAAAATTAGAGTTAACGTAGTGCAATTATCGTAAGAGCTATTTACACGGGTAATTTAGAAGTAATTAGATATTCGTCATGGTCTCTTAGAACTACATATCCTAAAATGTTTATGAGGTTATAATATGATCAGACTTTAAGAGGAATCAGAACAATAATGTAATCTCTACACTCTACATATTATAAATTAAAGTCCTACGCCGCGTCTTTTTGTCTGTTTGCGATAAACTCAAAAACTACTGAACGGATTTTCATGCGGTTTTCACCAATAGATAGTGATTCATGAGGAATATAATTTGTCAAGATTTTGTGTAAATTGGTTGAAATAAATAATATATAAAGGATAATGTCTGTATGTGGTGGACGAGCGGGCTGGCAAGCGGGCGGTGTGTATTTGATTTGTATGCAAATTAACAGATGGCGGTATGAGTTAATTTGTCGAAAAACACTTGGTTATAAAGGTTGGGTAACCATCCAGTAGATGGCGTTGAATTTCGTTAGCCACAGAAGTGCATGTCCGGGTCAGCTAGTAACAAATAACTAGCAACTAGCAGATAAAAACCCTTGATGTCTTGAGTCCTTGATGGCTTGAGACGGCTTTTTGATGGGCTTCTCACAATGAAGCAAAGTTCCCTTTACTACATTGGGCGAAGGATAGTTGGAAAATTAAAGAAGAAAAGCAGTTGGAAAATAGATCGGGAATTTTTTATAAAACATTTATATTTTTGGTTTTGTTATACGATGTTCGGAATTATTTTATGATTTAAATTTTTTTTAAATTTATTCCCGGAAAATAGGATATAAAAATTGCTCGGAATTGGACGGAAAATTGCATAAAATAATTTGAATTTTTTTTATCTTTTCCATCCGGGATGACGTTTGAAAATTTCAACGGTTCTTTTCGAAAATAAGGGACCATCCATAAATTACGTCACTCGAATTGAAGCGACATTTACCTATAGTGTAAACCGATTCGCAGTACAGATTCATTTAAAATAGTGATTTATCCTTCAAATCATTAATTATTTTGTATAAAGTACTAAATCGCTAAAATTATCCCTTGGTGAGGGAGAACTATTCAATATCGAAACTTTGCTTGCAATAGCCACCATGGCGATACAAGAGTTTCTGCCACCCAACTTAGAGAACAATAATAATCACGCACCATTGCAATACTGAATGTATTCATTATTTTTCAAACTTTTCAAGCACATTATAAACGTATCACAGTTTCGTTACGATTCTCACGCGAGCATATGGCATGCGCGGACCACTCACCGCCCGGCTACGGATTATGATTCGTGTACTAGTAGTGGATAGGTAGGTACCTAATTATTATTACTTTTGAAAAACCGTACCGCAGTCAGTTGTAGGACACCGGTCGGCCGCCGACAAACCGGTCTGGAGCCGATGTCCCTAAATTAAAGATACCGTACGGATATCGTTGTGGAGTGCCTTATAATAAAATCAATGTTGTTCCGCGCACGATTCTATTATGAATAATAATACTGTTGCTAATCCTACTATAAGATAAAATTCACGGGATATTATAATTGTAAGATTGATAATATGCAAATCAGCTAAATGGCGCAGACCCATGAAATCTGATTTTACTTACGAATTACACATTTCAAATATAGAATTAAAATAAAGTTTAGGCAAAAAAAATTATAGGTCTAGAGGCTTGCTTCATTGTTGGTCTAAATTCAGATCAAATTTTGAAAATGAGAATTAAAATATTTTTCTATGAAAACAATATATCGACCACGGAAATTAGAAATGAAATTAGAAAACTGTAAAGGACAAAACGTTAATTGTTCAGGAGAGCGAAAAACAAGTTGTTTTTATTTTTTCAAAAACTTATCTCCTGTTTTGTAGACACATAATTATTATTTTTTTATTATAAAGTTACGTTGAATAGACCTTTCAGAATATAACATATTTTGTAAATTTATTTAATAACAGAATTTAATTTATTTTTAATTTTTCAGGAAAAAAAGAATCTTAAAATGTACGTGGTAAATGACACACCTATTTTCCTAGAAATATTTCGACGACGCAGATCTAAAGAGAAAAATTACTTATTTAACTCATTTTTGTCCTTTACTTTACAGCATAGGTTCTCAACGTGGGCGATAACGCCCCCTTGGGGGCGTTGCATACCTTCAGGGGGCGGTAGAAGACCAAGAGAAAATTGGGGGGCGTTTCAGTCTTACAGGGGGGCGGCAGGAGACCCATCCTATCTTGCCTAAATATCCTAAATATCCTAAATATAAAAGTTAGAAATCCGAGCGCATTGAACCCGAGTTACATCAAAGACAGACACACAACCTAAATTAGTCGGTATGTTTGATGAATGATTATGGACCGGTATTTCAGCAATTTTTTGTAATTTATTTACGCTCAGTGGGATTTTACATGTAATTGGTATCAGTCGACTTTTCTTGTCAGGGTTTCTACGAGAGCAACTCTCGTAGCGAGCTTAAAAAGCGCCTGAAATTCCGCCCCGTGTTATTTATTAGTAGGAGTGTGTCATCGAGTGTGAACTACCACTTTCTTTGTAATCAAATTTGAAAATAAACAACGTAAATTGTTTTTGACTTCGAAATTGTAAGTTATAAGTATGCAAAAAATTTTTCACATACATATCTAGTTGGAATGAATACATTTCACAATATTAGCTAACTCACCAAACATAGTACCACTTGGGGTGTTAGCTATCTTATAAATAGTTCCCGGTGCGGCGGTACCCATACCCGACACCCAAATTGATAATCATCTTTATATAAATAGATGCTTAGGGGCTCACAGAAAAAAATTCGGCTTAATACTTCAGCGCAGGAAAGGCTGCAGTAGTGAGACCCACATCATCAAATAATGTGAAAAATTATTGTATTGAAATTACTCTGATTAAAAATATGCTTAATTTTAGAAACAATATAAGAAAGCATGTCTTCCATAACAGGCGATGATGTGAGCTAATAGAATGTAAGATCAATACAAAACTGTGACGGCCTCCATAGTCTATGGGTAAGGCTCTTGACTCGCAATCCGAAGGTCGCGGGATCGAATCCCGGTGAGCGCAAATAAATTATATCTGATTAATTTTGTGTTTTTCCACAATTAATTCATTAAAAAAATATAGTATATTTGCGGCACGTTCTATAGTAGAAGATACTCTCAGTATCGTCCTGGTGTAAGACCACCATTCAGAATTGAAACGTTGCTTGAAATGGCTTGAGCCGTGTTTGGTGACCAGATCTGAATGGCCAGGTACTTCCCCACCTTCCTCATCCCCAACTCCTTCCCCTCCCCGCTACCGTCCTACTGCCTCACAGTATACTCCAATTGGGATGCCATAGTCTTACTGACTCCAGACGAGAAGCAGCTGGGAAAAACAATTAATTATAAATAAAATTAAAGATTTTGTACAGCTTTACAAATCGAAGGAAATCCAAGCCATTTCAACTACTTTCAGCTCTAAACGAAGTACAAAGCCCTAAAAAATATGTTAACTGCCAAAAGAAAATTGTTGAGAGCTGACACGGGAAACCTCCGAACGTATGTCATATTCGGGGATGCTGTGCGCAGAGGCTGATGAGAGATCACATTTTGTAGAAGGAAGGAATATGATATAAACGGTTTTAGAAAGAGAAAAGACAACGCTTTATATTCAAATACAAAAAAAAATCACAAAAGAAGTAATTCCTTCATGAAACCAAAGTTTGGAATCGCTTTTTGAAATAAATTTATAAAACTTTGGGAATTCTTTAGTAATTATTTTTACATGGAACGACAAAAAAGTGAGGTGATAATAACGTTTGTAATACATTTGTCTAATAAAAAAAAATATATATGTGTGATTTTATTGTTTTTTCGTTTTCAGTAATTTTAGAAAAAACTTAAGGTGAACCATTTTTTAAACTTTTTAGTATGTTTGCGTGAAAAAAAATTATATTTCAATAATTATATATTTATTACGATTTACAAAATTTGAAAGCGTATTTTATCACCTTTCAAATAATACACTTTATAGTTTTCGGATACGTTCAGAAATATTTGGATTTTATTGTAAAGCGGAAATATTTTAACCCCCTGAAATAATGCGGTCGAGGCCTATAGCCTAAAGCAGGGGTCTCCAAACTACGGCCCGCGGGCCAAATCCGGCCCGCCAGTGTCATCAGTCCGGCCCGCGACAGCTAAGGATCAGTGTCATCAATCAGGCCCGCGATAGCTAATAACGTGTTGTTGTGATAAGTTAGATGAAAAACACAGAATGATAGTAACTCGGTTTTATTTACTTGCTAGGCATAATACGGAGAAAATTTAAAGTATAATAATACAAATAATTGAAATGAATCCAACTAACATTTTAACATATAAAATACTAATGAGATTTGTGTAATTGTGACTTTTTATTGACAATAGTTTGTAGTTGTGGACCAATTTTACTTCTACCAATATTAAAAGAGATTTAAGGTGCTCATCGGTTACCTTTGATCTGTAAACATAGTTTGTTTTGGAGAACAAGTAAGAAGTACCAAAAACAGGAAAAAGCCCACGAGCAAATTAATGCATATTATCAAATTGTGCCAGCGGAAGACTCTTATGAAATTCTAACAAAGATGAGTTTGACATTTGTTCTTAATTATACCTATCACTGCACTGAAAATCAATAATTTCCTTTTGAAATTCCAGGGCTAGGGTTTTTAATGTCGGTATTAAAAAATCTTTATTTCATTCCCAGTGATGTCAAAGTCTGAGAAACGAGTATCAAAATTTATCTTTAAAGCACACAATAGTAATTAAACTAGCGAATTTAGCAAGCGTGTGCTCTCTAAGGGCGCGTACTCGGCGACTAGTCTAGAAATTATAGATAATGGTAGGAAAAAAAAAACGGTTTTGGCCCTTGGAACTTAATGGAGTAATCAATACGGCTGGAAAGTTTGGAGACCCCTGGCCTATAGGGTTAAGTTACCTTAAGTTAATTTTATAAGGTGGCAATTTGAACAATTCCAATAGGGGAATCTATCAAATTGAAAAAAAAAACGACTGTCATTGGTTGCACAAGTCTGTAAGTAATTGCCAGACAAAATTTGTCTGGCAAAATAGAAATGGTAAAAAAAAAACAACCCGATAACGTTTTTAAATAAAATAAAATAAACTTCGAATGGTGCCCCTTCTATTAATTTACGATAGTTTACGATATTAAATTACTACTTAATATCTAATATACCGAAAGTCATTTTAGCAGTAATAAACGTAAAAATCGTCACCAACCTCGAGCCGTCATGAGTTTACGCACGTAGGCGTCAAGAATTATCCAATCATTTTATACGGCCCGATAATATTGCTAATAATGTCCGTCAGATGGAAACTAAACTCTCTTCCAGGAATTCTATAATGATTATTTGGTCACATCGAGACCATGGTCCGTGCGAGATCGTGGTAGTAGGAAGTTGGGAAGTGGAAGAGTGAAAGATTTGACGGCCTCTGTGGTCGAGGTGTAAGGCCCTTGACTAGCGATCCAGAGGCCGCGGTCGCGGGTTCAAATTCCAGCGTGTGCAAGTAAATTTTGATTGATTTGTTTTATTTTACAATTTAAACATCTCTGTAACGCCCTGGTACAAAATACAGTATCGAAACGCTACTTGAAATGACTTTAGACGTGTTTGGTGACAAGTTCTAAATAGCGACATATCTACTTTCGAACCTTTCCCTCCCCATACAATTTAATCCCACCAAGTATCCCGTTTGGTTCGTTGTCTCACTGGCGCCAGAGGGTTGGGAGCAGTTGGGACTCTTGTGGAGTATTCACATAAAAAACGGATGGAGGTCACCGGAGGTTCTGAATAAGGTTGTGAATTTAGTCGAGGGTCGAGAGAATTGGCAAGAATCAGAAATCATGGAGATCTAAGATTTCCACGTAAATGAAACTAAACTACGTTCCAACTATAAAGTTACATTTTAACTACAAAAAATAAGACAATACGTACTTAATTTTTTTTTTTGCAAATTTTAAAATTATTATCCAACAAGGGAATGAGTTTTTCAAACTCGGGCGAATTTTTTTTTATGTGAATTCCTCACAAGAGTCCCAATTGCTCCTAACAGTCCTGAGCAAGTGAGACTATGGCATCTTTAATTGGGGCATGTTGTGAGGCTGAAGATAAGTGGGGAGGGGAAGAAGATGGGAAAGAGGACGGGGAGGGGAGTACCTGACTATTTAGACCTTGTTACCAAACACGGTTAAAGCCATTTTAAGCAACTTTTCAAATTTGAATGGTGTTCTTATACCAGGGCGATACCGAGAGTGCCGCAAATACACCTTATATTATTTTAAATGATTAAATTGTGAAAACACAAATCAATCAAATAATATTTATTTTTAATTAAATGAAGACAATATTAGCGAAACTCAATCGAAAATCTGGAGACAGAAAAATCAGAAAAAAGATATTGGTTCCATTGGGACTCGAACCAATATATTTTTCTGATTTTCTGTCTCCAGATTTTCGATTGAGTTTCGCTAATATTGTCTTCATTTAATTAAATATTATAATTGGAGATTTTACTCATAAAGTTAAAAATAATATTTACTTGCGCAAGTCGGGATTTGAAACTCCGGATCGCTAGTCGAGGGCCTTGCACCTCGACCACGGAGGCCGTCAGAGGCCGAAATGGGGTAGTAAAGCCATCATTTTAATTATATCACTTATTTTTGGCACAGAAATCTGTATATTGCGTATTACAGGATTGCTTCAAAAGGTTGAACAACATTCAGCTTTAAGAAATAATAATAATTTATTTCACATAAAATTATACAATAAACATATGCGGAAACTTTGACTAGCCAACTAGGAATGGATCCTGTTTTAGGCCAGTCAAATTGACAAATTTAGTTCGTATCATAATTTTATCTTACTTGTTTAATTATATAACATACTAGTTGGGATACCCGGCTTCGCTCAGGACAATGTTCGAGAGTGTTCTGGAATGTTCCTTCAAGAGCATTAGCGAACCATCCAGAACGTTCTCGAAACTTTTAGACTCACCGACATACTCCGCCACTCCTTCCAGAATTTTCGAGAGTTTTATCGAACCTTCTGCAACTTTCCGGAAGACTGTTCTTTAAATTTCTAGAGGGCGAAATCTAACAAAATAATAGCACGCCCTTTAGGTAAAAACGGGTACCCTTATTCCCTAGGGGGGATAGAGATCTACCACACCATATAACTCCCTTGATCGTACCGGGACTCGTTTCTGAGTTTTTGCGGTCCGCACATTTTTTTGGACTTTCTTTTATAATATACCTATATTGATTATTTAAATGAGGAAAAAAGTGTTATAATTGAATTTCTCATAGAAGCTATAGTTAAATACATAATTTTGTACTTAGCAAAATGAAGAATGCTTATGTTAAATGTGAATATAATGATAAATGGTAAGTGTAGTGATATAAGTTTATAATCTAGAATCTAGATGGAGATTAGAAAATAATCGATGACATAGATTAATAAAGAATAGACAATTATGTTCTGAAGTGATAAGTATGTGTTTTTGTATTGTAAGGACTCTAACAAATTATGTATTGTTATTTAACCCTTCGAGCCTATTTGTTCGATTTTCGGAACAACTCATACATGCTCGTAGAAATCGTTGTATCTCCCTTACTATCATAGAGAGAAATATGAAAAGTTTCATATTCAAATACAAAAACTAAAAATAAGTAAAATGTACACCTTTATGAAACCAAAGTTTCTCATGGCATTTTGAAATAAATTTATGAAACTTTAGGATTTTTTTTTACATGGAACGACTAAAAAATGAGGTGACAATAACATAAAGAGAGTGATTTACAGATAACGAGCCATTTTTAAAACTTTTTATTTTTGAGTGCAAAATTTAATAAAAAAATTTATTACAAACATACCTATTTCAAAATTATATGTTTATTTCGATTTATAAAATTTGAAAGCGAATTTTATCACCTTTAAAAAACCGTTTTTAGTTTTCGGATACATTCAGAAATATTCCATTTATTTGGATTTTATTTTAAAGCGCAAATATTTCGACACTAATACGGTCGAGGCTTGAGGATTAAAAAATATCTGACGCTAAACATATGTTGTAATAATAAATGTTACGATACCAATGCTCTAAAGACAAAACAGTTTCCTTTAAAATGTTAATTTCTCTTCACATTATTCAAGGATAAGGGATTAAGGTGGTGGGATTACCCGTATAAGATCCTCGGAGGAATGACCCTCATACCTCTCTGGGTGTACGCTTGACTATCTTGAGAGGGTCGCGGGCACCTGCTTGCGCAAAGAACGTCAAAGAGGGGTGCATTTTGAAAAATAAACTTCTTCAACAAACTTCATATTATTATTATTATTATTCACGATTCAGAACAATGCCCAAGGAAAGGAAGATTGACATGACTTCGTAACCGAACTAGAATTTTCATAAACTATAATACATGACCTTACATGTTTACATAAAATCATAAATTCAATAATTGACAGCCCTGAACTATTATACTTGATTTCTTTCCATATACCTTGCAATTCAACATCGAGGCAATATCTACCGTTCTATTGTGACAACTCCAACACAGAATCGCAATTGTATACGCCCATTCGCCGTATACAAAATTTGGGTAATGACTAGGTATAAAGATGTTGTTGACATATTTTACAAATCATTCACTAAATATAAACAAGTCATAGTAGAATTTATATCAGAAAGAACAACAAATTTAATTAATCCAACGGCTTAGCTCTGCTTCGACTTATTCATTTGTATTGTACTTTTCCCAGTCTACAGTTTTCCAACTTGCATGGTGGAGTATTTTGTTTTTATTTCAATTAGTTTTTGATTGTATTTTGGTTTTGGTTATGATTTTGATTTTGATGTTGATTTTGTTTATGATTTAGTTTTTGATTTTGTTATGCACATTTAGATTTACTTAGGTGTTCTTTGTTTAAAAAAATGCATGTAAAAGCCCAGCAGGGCGTGAAATTCAACATAAATAAATAAATGTGTATTTCTGGGAAGTATAAAAGTTATACATTTGACTGGTACGAGTGCAGTTTCGTAGAGTTGTTCCGAGTTGCGGCCTGCAGGGTGAAGATTGCCCTAGTGATTAGTGATAGCCAACCTCTGATACGAGAAGGCACCAGCAAAAGAGTACGTTTAAAATAGTGACGATTAGGCCTTTTCTACACTCTCACTTTGGAGGGCGTAACTACTGGTAATGGGCGAACTTGGCCACTACACAACCAATCAAAATCCTAGCAACAACTGCGCGATACGAATGTAAGTACATATCTCTAAGAGTTTACGAATTAATTCAATAATGTAATCAATTTGGGTACCTTCGCTCCAGAAACAATTTATTGGATAACCAACACTCCTGCCATGCCATGTGTGTGATTCGCTACGTTCAAATTTGTCTAGGTCTTGGCGGTGGACGTGTTTGCTCAAGTACTGCGTGGCGAGCCGGATCGGGAGAGACTGGTTGAGAGATCTTTTGAACTCTCTAGCCAGACTCTCTCCATCTATCGCCTTGCACAGCAGTGGGAGCAACGGATTCATACGACCGTCACTTCTGGATATATTGACCTCAGATTACTACCCACCCTTTTCCTTTCCAGTACTTCTTCTCCTTCCTTCTCCTTAAAAGACCTTCCACATAGCATCCGCAAAGATGACGTAGGCCCTAGAATATTTTTCCTCAGGGCTACCTATGTAAAACTAACGTTAAAATAATAAACAAATCAGCGAAGAGAAAATCGCAAAAAACTATGATCCAAACCGACTTGAAATAAAATTGATTTAGAAGAAAACTACATTTAAGACTTTTCGATTACAATAAAATTGAATAATTTCGATATTTGAGAACGATTCATCAATTTCCCCGGAAGAAAGGGAAAATCGACCTTAGTTCGGACACACCAGACACGTCAACGATATCCTTCAGTGTTGTTTCGTAAATCTGATTGTAAGACATTGTACATCCATTTTACACGATTAATAAACAAACTTATTCTATTTTCAGCCTAAAATTTATTCAAAAACCGTGATCGAAAGATTATCCAACCAAAATACGTATGATTAAAGTTAATATCATAAAAAGAAGATATATTTTCATTCAGTAATGTGCTTATGTATGAAAATAGTATTTAGGAACAAGTTATGAGTCATGGATTAGTTGGATTGCTTCGGTATCCATAGTGTTGTATACATACGATGAACATTTTAGAATATCGCAGCGGGAGTCTTAAAACCATCATAATAATCGAGATTCAAGAGAGATTTTTCTCGTTTCAGGAACCATGGTTCTCAGCTATTTTACCGCTAACAAAAAATACTGTAAGTCGTGTAAGAAATTCTTTAAAATCTATATATAAACTAACTTAATGAGCCAGGGTTTGTGTCCGGGATCCACCGATAATTTTGAGGAGAATTAGTTTAACCCCTCAGGTCTCGACCGTTTTTTATCGGAGGGTCAATATATTACCGATTTGCAACAAAATCCAAACAAATGCAATATTTATGAATGTAGGTATCCGAAAAATAAAAACTGTTTTGAAAAGGTTATGAAATACGCTTTCAAATTTTATAATTCGAAATAAACCTGCCTAATTTTGGAAAAACAAAAATTAAAAAATGGCTCACAGTATAACTTTTTTTTTAAATATTTGCTCCACACAGGAGGCCCTGAGGAAAATAATTCCCCTCGGGGCCTATGTCTTCTTTGGGGATGCTGTGTGGAGAGTATTTTTAGGAAAGGAAGGGGAGGAAGTTCTGGGAAGGAAAAGGGTACGAGTGGGTAGGAATCTGGGGGTCAGTGTGTCCAGGAGTGACAGATGTATGAATCCATCCCTCCCATTGCGGAGAAGGGAAAGTTCCCAGAGACTACGGCTGGAGAAGTCAAAGGGACTCCCTCAACTATTCTCTCTCGATCTGGCCTGCCATGCAGCTGCTGGGCAGACGCATCCGCCGCCATGGTTCCCAATAAATGGTTTCCGGGGCGGCGGTACTCATACCCGCCTTCCAAATTAACCGATATTGCCGATAAAACGTCTGCGCTCGTGCTAATTTCATTATTTACACAAAAAAGTCTCTAAAATGATCTCCATGATTTGCAAAAAATCAAAGCTTTCAAAAACCAAAGACATTTAGAAAAATTAATAATAACAATAAAACATGTTTGATCATACATCTTTATTTGTCTCGTCGCTGTAATATCAACAATGGATGTAAGAGTACTATTCTTAATCTTACTGATTAAATTTATGTTTACATCGACTGTACATAATTTTGGTTCCATGCTAACTCAGAATCAAGTATACTCAACGCCTTTTTGAAAAGTCATTAAAAACTAAGAAAAAATAATTTTAAAATAGCCCATAAACCTAACCTAACGTAACCTATTGAGTTTTCAAAGGAGGTCCTGAGTTGATTTCATTCTGAGTTAACCGGTCACCATAATTTCCAGATCTTCTCATTAATTTGCTAACTAACTAGCTAGGTGTAGGTAGGCAGAGAGGACAGACGGCCAAACAACTCGGTCTTAGCACACACTATTTGCCTCACTCACATTCATACATCGTCACATACATGCTCTTATATTATTCTGACTCAAGTATCTGATTCACATTCTTCCTCGGCGTCGCCGACTTATTCTGCCATTCACATTTGCGTCATATATTCTGCTTTAACTTGTTTCCTCTTTCATTCGCTCTACATGCCCAAACCATCTTAGCGTTCCTTTCTTAATCCTACGATTGTTTATATTAATTAATGTGTGTTAATTGTGACAATTTGTATAGTTATAGTAACAATAATATGTATGTATGTTTAAATTGTAATTGAACATTAACATCCTGTTGACAAACTGCTTTATTGCGGTTTAACGGGATTGCATCTTGAAAACAATAAAAAAAAAAACTCATTACGCTCACATCATTACGCCTTGCATTCTTTGCGGATCTCCACGTTTCTCACAATTTACAATTCGGTCAAACATATATTTTTGCAAATATTCTTTATACTGCAGTATTCAATATATTTTCTACTTTCCTTCACCGACATCAGGGATGGTATCTGAACTCCAATGAGGACTGCTATTCTCGCTTCCAAGACTGCAAACTTTCTCAGCACACTCATCATACTTCCGAAACACCATTCATTTTCTTAATAACATTCCATTCGTACATTCCCATAAACTTATCAGACATATGCCTCAGGAATACCACTTCTCCTGCGTTTACCACCATTCCTCTGGCGGTACTCCGCCATAGAGTATACACCAGGAGTGAATTATTTTGCATCAATAGCGCAGTCCTCACGCTTATAATTCAACCTTCGTGTGAAACTGGTCGCCAGGTTCCCCCTTTTCTTATCTTCTTCCACCTACATGCGCACTGGCTGACTGGCTCGCGTTACCGCTCACGCACACATGCTCACAGGGGCAGGTGGGTAAATCAGGCCAACGTGCACCCCTTCCACAAATAGGTACGCATACGCAGTACACGCGGACATCTGTTCGGGAGTTATGCGAGGTTTTTTCAACTTCTTTGGATTAGAGAGTTAATATTGTACGCACTCGTGAGCAACGATATCATGTTAAATGGAGTAAATAAAAGAGCGAATATTTTGGTTCACGTTGATGTATTCACGTGGGCCCCTCTCTCATATGAATATATTGAGGCAAAGAGAGACGATAAGAGCCAAGGAGAGGTGAGAAGAAACAAGAAGAGCCAAGAAGAGCTGAGAAAAGACGAGAAGAGGCAAGAAGAGTCAAGAATAGCCAAGAATAGACGAGAAGACCCAAGAAGAAGTAAGAAAAGCCAAGAATAAGCTAGAAGAGCTAAGGAGAGACAAGAGATAAGAAAAGTCGAGACGAGAAGATACAAGAAGAACCAAGGGGCAAGAAGAAGGAAGGCGTTTACGTCACTATTGAACTTTAATTTTTTCCCTTCTTTATTTCTGCCCACCCTGAATTCCAGGTGTACAGGTCTCACCGGGACAGGAGTGCTCCTGGCTGGAGTGGTATAATCGTGGCGCATCGTATCGTCGATATCCATATTTTTGTAAAAAGAAAGACAAACATTCCCGGGTTACGAATAAACCGAATTTTTTTTTAAACTTCTACCAACATCGTCATAAGCGGAAGATATTGCTCGTGTAATTATGTAGGACTTGGCTAGGAGACGAACTGAACTCACGTCGCATGGGTTGGGACCAGAGGCATTTTGTAATACAGCCACTAAGCGGTCAGCCATTAGAATGTAGGCTCACTCTCCCTTCGCTTAAGTTATAAGAGAAGCGTTATTTTGCACACCCACACCTCTCTACATCATAGACACTTTCATTCACGAAAAAACAAAACTAATTTAATTCTCACTTATAAATCAGGGTTGATTTCAGTTAATATATTACACCTTATTATTGTTTGTTTTTAAGTCGGAGATCATGAGTTCTTTAGGATGTGGAGACAGTTTGGTTGCTTGTTTATAAATTGCACAATTCATACACGTCGGAAAAGTTTCTTATCAATTTAAATTTATAAGCGGTTACATTATATCGTTAAGTGGCTTGAAACAAGTACGCGTAAGGAAATTTCAGGGAGCTAAGTACGGTGGAAAAAGCTCGTAGTTAAATCGCTAAACACCTAAAGAAAATATGAAACTGGATTGGCATAATTCATTTCTTCGAAAGACCCAATTAAAACACAAGGTGAATGAAGGATAGAGCTACCAAACTGTCACGAAGCACGGGAGGAGATAGATAATGGAGCATTTACTGAATCTATATTTGCAGTTGTATATTTTTTGTGTAAGATTTGTGGTAAATTTTAAAGTACAGTCCGCGGCCCCTAGGCGCCTGTCAAAGTGATCGCCGCGCCACTGACAGTAACCCATTATTATACGCCCATAACAATTAACGCCGAATTACAATTATTATTGAGGCAACCGCCGCCGTATTATCGGTAATTTCAGGAAACATTGGAGAAATTTAATTATCACACTGGCACGAGTCAACATTACATTGTCAAATAATTAACGTATCCAGCCTCCTTGCATATATTATGCAGTAATGATAATATGTAGGTATCGTCATCTGTCAGAGGTTTAGAAAAGGGAACCATAATGTCCCTTGCGGCCCAGTTGATGATGTGAGGGCATAATATTATTATGGTAATCGACTAGGAGACGAGATAGGTAAACCCTACGTCATCGAGTACACGGATGAAACTACTTTTTAGTGATAATGAACACTTAGAAAACCTTTAAAAAGCTGGTCTGCCGGTGCGCCTCTTGGCAGGAGACGCGCTGCCATGGAAATAGTCAGCGATTTTTTTCGAAAAAATTATGTCATCAAGTACACGAACGGGAATGGTTTCATATGATAAAGGTCTTTTAGAAAATGAGAAAAAAGCAGGGCTGCCAACCGGCATGGCAGCCTGGCAAGTTCGCAGGCAGGCGACGTCAAAGTGAGGTAAAAAATAGTAAATTTTACGTCGTCGAGTACACGAATGAAACTAATGAATAACTATAGTCCAGATCATTCCATTTAAGAATTTCTTGGTCTGCCGACCAGCAGTCTGGCAAATTTATGTGTACGATTTTTTAAAGTTTTTTCATTTATTTTTTAATTTTTCGTTTATCTTTATTATTATTTTTATTTCAATATGGTTTTAAAAACTTAGAATGCCAAATTTTAAATAAAATAAGTGGTAATGATAAAAAAAAAGTGTTCCGAGTGTACCCATCGGACGGGAGAGCCTTTCGACGCGAAACAACTTACTGGAAACTGGCCGCGGAGCCCTTCGCCGCCATCGCATGCCCATATTATTATAAAAATTTATTATTATAATAATCTTTTTAAGATAACCTTCCATAGTGGTTGGAAGTTCGAACAACTACCGCATCGTCGCCGTAAGAGCTGCTTTCGTCCGGAAAACGACGGAAATTTCCGAGGCTCGTCCGTTTCATATCGGTTTCGCTTGCCCTGCTGCATCGATTAGGTCGAATGCAAGATCAAGTCAATCAAAAGCTGTAGTCTAGATCATCCCATTCATGACTTCCTTGGTCTTCCGACCAGCAGCCTGGAAGTTTTTTGTGTACGATTTTTTAAAGTTCTAATTTATTTTTTATTAAAAAAAAAATCCTTTGAATATCTTTATTATTATTTTATTTCAATATGGTTTTAAAAACTTAGAATTCCAGATTTTAAATAAAATAAGTGGCAATGATAAAAAAAATAATTTTGAGTATTCCGAGTGTACCCATCGGACGGGAGAGCCTTTTGACGCGAAACAACTTACTGGAAACTGGCCGCGGAGCCCTTCACCGCCATCGCATGCCCATATTATTATACAAAATTATAATAATAATAGTCTTTTTTAAATTACCTAATAGAACATAGTGGTTGGAAGTTCATATAACTACCACAACGTCACCGTAAGTGCTGCGTTCGTCCGGAAAACGACGGAAATTTCCGGGCCCCGTCCGTTTCATATCGGTTTCGCTTGCCATGCTACATCGATTACTCGAGTACAAGATCAAAACTAACGAAAAACTGTACTCTAGATCATCCCATTCATGACATCTTTAGTCTGCCGACCAGCAGCCTGGCAGTTTTTTGTGTACAATTTTTTTAAGTTTTAATTTTTTATTTTTTATTATTTTCAATATCTTTATTACTATTTTTATTTCAATATGGTTTTAAAAACTTAGAATGCCAGATTTTAAATAAAATAAGTGGTAATGATAAAAAAAAAAATTTTGAGTGTTCCGAGTGTACCCATCGGACGGGAGAGCCTTTCGACGAGAAACAGCTTACTGGAAACTGGCCGCGGAGCCCTTTGCATCCATCGCATGCCCATATTGTTATATAAAATTATAATATTAATAGTATTTTTAAAATACCCTAATAGAACATAGTGGTTGGAAGTTCAAACAACCACCACACCGTCACCGTAAGAGCTGTGTTCGTCCGAAAAACGACGGAAATTTCAAAACCCAGTCCGTTTCATTTCGGTTACACTCGGAACAATCAAAATTTATTTTTTTATCATTACCACTTATTTTATTTAAAATCTGGCATTCTAAGTTTTCAAACCCATATTGAAATAATAATAATAATAAAGATATTGAAAACAATTTTTTAAAAATTTAAAACTTAAAAAAATCGAACACAAAAAACTGCCAGGCTGCTGGTAGGCAGACCAAAAAAGTCATGAATGAGATAATCTAGACTACAGTTTTTCTTTAGGTTCGATCTTGTTTTCGATGTAATCGGTGCAGCAGGGCAAGCGAAACCGATATGAAACGGACGGGGTTTCGGAAATTTCTGTCGTTTTACGGACGAACGCAGCTCTTACAGCGACGGTGCGTTGGTTTTTCGAACTTCCAACCACTATGGACTATTAGGCAATTTTAAAAGGACTATTAATATTATAAATTTGTTCAATAATATTGACACGCGACAGCGGTGAGGGGCACCGCGGCAGGTTTCGTAAGTGGTTTGGCGTCGAACGGCTGGCTCACCATCATTTTTTTTTTTATCATTATCGCTTATATTTAAAAAATAGTTTTTAAAAATATAATGAAATAAAAATAATAATAAAGATAAACGAAAAATAAATAAACTTTAAAAAATCATACACAAAAATTTGCCAGGCTGCTGGTCGGCAGACCAAGAAATTCTTAAACGGAATGATCTGGACTATAGTTATTCATTAGTTTCATTCGTGCACTCGATGACGTAAAATTTACTATTTTTTACCCCACTTTGACGCCGGCTGCCTGCGAACTTGCCAGGCTGCCGGTTGGCAGCCCTGCTTTTTTCTCATTTTCTAAAAGACCTTTATCATATGAAACCATTCCCGTTCGTGTACTCGATGAAGTAATTTTTTCGAAAAAAATCGCTGACTTTTTCCATGGCAGCGCGGCTTCTGCCAAGAGGAGCACCGGCAGACCAGCTTTTTTAAGGTTTTCTAAGTGTCCATTATCACTAAAAAGTAGTTTCATCCGTGTACTCGATGACGTAGGGTTTACCTATCTCGTCTCCTGGTCTATAACTGCATGTGATCGATTCTTGTCATGCATCAATCACAATAAAGTCGACGAAAGTAATTTAACTCCTCAGACCCCGGGCGTATTCTGTCACAGTATCAGGCCCGCGGTATCACCTATGATACTTCAGTTTAAAATGTCCGTAAATCTAACAAAAACGCCGATAGCTTTACATTTTTTTTTAAATGATAATGAATCAAACAAACTACAATTTTAATAAAAATTGGATGATTAAAATAATAAAATAACTCCTTACCTGCATTTTTTCTCAGAGACATTTTGAAAGCTACAAATCACGATGTTTTTAAGGCAATAGTTCATTCAAACTAATCTTCAAATCAGTCCAAATGCTCCTAGTCGGTAAGGTATGAGTCTTCATTATCAGAAACTTTAGATCTCTATTGGAAATAATGACTTAGAAATATTTTGTGAACTTAAAACAGTGAGTATCACATATGATACCCAGGGCCCGAAGAGGATATACAACATTTCCGTAGACGCGATTATAAATATGACTTTGTTAACTGAGGCATTACTCTCCATACATATCGTCGCGTCGGTGCTGGTGGAGGATAGATCGCCATTAATCACGATCCATACAAAAACAACCCAGAAATGAGCCGAGTCACCAAAAACCGCGAAAAATAAATTCAGCAAACTCCGGTCTGCTCACAAACGAAACCGTAAAAGTCATTATTAAAAGTCCAAAGAATAACAATAAGAATACTGATGCATAATAGAAGTTGGCCGTTTGAAATGGCCGCAGAGCGAGCCTCGAACCCGGTACGTTGGGTAGGTACCTCGCTGCTTAAACTACTCGGCCACCTGCCGTTTGTAGCATTGCAAAAAAATTAACCGCACTCGTATTCGTACAGACATAATGCTGTATGACCGCCTTGTGGAGGATGCATTACTAGTCCAGTCAATTAAGCTAAAAAAGGGGGATAATCCCCAAATGAAACGGAATAAGCTGAAAATTTGTAAAAACCTTTATTTTGGTATTCTACATGTTGCCTCAAAAGTCTCATACGGTCAAGTGTGCGCGTCTTTGGATATTCAAGGTCAAAGGTCACGAAAATCAGTTTTTTGGAAATATCTCGCTTCCTATGCCTCGAATCGTATTTGCGTTCAAGATAAAAGTTATAGAGTATAATATTCTCTACAAATTTTGTTAGAATTATTTTTTTATACGATTAACCGTTTTTAAGATAAAGCCCGAAGAGTGTGGAGCGCTCAGCCGTATATGCCGTAGCGCGAGGTCAATAGCGAATCCCAGTTAATCGAACGGTTTTTTAACTTAATTATTCGTTAAATATTTGTTTATTAACTATTTAATATATTTTATTTATATAATATTTCTTATAAATCTTAAATTTATTAATTATTTTATTTATAAATATTTCTTATAAGTCATTTAATATTACTTGCCTTTTTCAAATAAACAATAAAGTATTTTTTTTAATGCTTCCGATTTTATGTCTGGGTTAAATCTTACCCCACAGGAAAAACTAAACCCTTCCACACACTTTTCCACAAAGGATCATCTAGTCAATCCACGCTATGTAAGTGCATTATATAAGTACCTATAATAAATACAAAACAATACAAGAACAACATGTCAATCTACCAGAGACCAAATGGGAAAATAATTCACCGACTCCAGATATTTTCATATCAGAGGGTTCGGCTCGGTAATTTATTTATTTTTAATATTATATTTTTATTATAATCTCATTAGAACAAGTAGGAAAGAAATTAGGAATACATTTTTTAATAATATTTTTATTTAGCAATCATCTATCAATAAATTTGTACAATCCAAGTTGAAGTTTTTAATGGGAAGATTTTTTCTTACTTTAATTATTAGTTAGCCGGTATGGGAGTTCGTTTTCTTCTTCTTCCAGTCGCTCAAGGTCATTATCATCATCCTCATCGTTATCAATGACATTCATCTCCAAACCTTAAAAAACTTCAGGGTCATATGCGATTTCTTCATCGAGATCATTTTGATACGATGAAGCGTTGAGACATGCATGTCCATTACATTGGCCATAAGCTAACGAACATTGCAACCTTATTATATCAGTTAAATACTTCTGTTGTAGTTTTAAAATTTTTGTCTGATCACTTGGTACATACTCCGTAGGGACATCTTTAAGCTCTGACAATGCAAATTGGGAATCTTCATGATTTTCTATATAGTCAAAAATCGTTTTCATTGATTGTGTGACTTGACCATCTTGGCGAGGCTTTCTTATTAGATATGGTACTGGTTTTAAGAAATTACTGTAGCAAACGGGTGGTATTTTGCTTCAGCAGCTATCAAGTCATGCTCATAAGATACACGATATTTTACTAACTCTCCTAAACAATCGCATCGTTCTGCTGCTCTTTTAATAACATTGTCTTTGAATTCGAGAGTGCTTACATTACTAATAGTGCGTTTGTACTTCCTGTGTTTTTTCACCTCTGCTCCTTCATCAGCTGCTTCGCCACAAAATAAGCACAATTCTTTGAAATCAAACACTTCAATTCTTTTCTTGCGAGGTACACTTGACGACGTTGAAGGTTCACTCTCTTCGAGGTGTTTTTTCGATGCTCTGATTGAATTTTTACTAATGTACACTTTTCGACACTCGGTATGAACATTCACAGAAGTTAAAGTGTTTAGATAGTTTATGTGTCCATCATTTCTTTCAACACTTGCTGCTTTTATGGTCTGTATACCGCGCACAACATTTACAACATTACCATCAGAAAGTGACTTATTACATATAAAACACAAATCAGCCATGATAACTCTTATAATCTTACGTCCGTCGTTGCCAAGATGCACTTTAAACCTAAAGAATAAATTTGGTAGAAAGTAGTTCCATCAGAAAGAAAACGGTCTTATTTATACAAACAGTGGAAAATTTGATGATGCATCTTGCAATTATAAAAAAGGTCGTTAAGTAGGAGTATGTTTTTCCAGGAATACTCTGTATTTCCAGATATACTCTTAATGTGTACGTAGACTCGGGTCTATGTACACATTTAAAACCAAAATACCTTATTTCTTTCCTAAAATACCATTTTCTTTCTTAAAATACAATCATTCTTAATGAGACTATAATTACAATATGTTTCCAATAATTCACATAATTATTATTTGAAATAGGTAAGTAATATTAAATGACTATTTGATTTATAAGTAACATTTATAAATAAAATATTAAATAGTTAATTTATAATATTTAACGAATATAGTTTAAAAAAACCGCACCATGAACTTAAATTCACCATTGACCTTGCGCCATGGCATGTACGGCTGTGCGCTCCGCTCTCTTCGCGCTCAATCTTAAAAACGGTTAACCGTATAAAAAAATTATGAAGACAAAATTTGTAGAAAATTTTATACTCTACAACTTTTGTATGAATACAAATACGATTCGAGGCAAAGGAAGCGAGATATTTCCAAAAAACTGATTTTCGTGACCTTTGACATTGAATATCCAAAGACGCGCACACTTGACCTTATGAGACTTTTGAGGCAACATGTAGAATACCATAATAAAGGTTTATACAAAGTTTCAGCTTATTCCGTTTCATTTAGGAGTGAAATCCTTATTTGACTGGACTATACATAGATGGTTTCTGTGAATTCACATAAGTGGTCCTGACTATGACGTTATTTTTTTAAAGTGAAAACTTCTTTAGCACCGTTGTGACTTGAAACTCGATAAAACGGAAAATAGCGACTCTAAAGCCATGTATTCACTGTAAACAATGTTTCGGAAACAAAGTTTTTGAAACAACACGTAGATGTTTAAAGAAACAAAAGTTTCGGGAACTTGACCGTCCACGCTCAGTTGTTTCAAATAGGCAAGTTGTTTCAACACCTGGGGAGGTAGTGTTGTTGGGTGCCGCATATATTTAATTGGCAATCCCATAATATCGGTTTCGTTTCAAATAATTATATTAATTTAAAAACGATGTTGTCGCCCCACACTACCGTCATGTTTATAAACAACTGAAACACACGTCCACACTTGTAAACAGTTGTTGCAAAACTGATTTGCTCTTCACTCCAATCGGGGAGCACAGAAACATCGCGAGAAACACGTGGTGTTTACCGCAACAGTTTCACATGTTTCAGAAACATATTAAATTGTTTCAGAAACACGTAGATTTTGTTTCCGAAACAGTGTTTATAAAAAATTGTTTCTCAGGGCTTGGCTTAAAAAGAGACAAACACATGCATCTATAGAATTTACCCTTTGAGAAAATGAGACAGTATAATGGGTCTCTACTTTGTGCGGTGCTTCGTAGCCTATCGGTCTCCTTATTGTACGATGTTTCGTGGCCTCCTCACTCTTGTCTACTTTAGCTTTAAAATACGGTGTACTTACTTGCACAAATATTTTTAAAGCTTATTTTCATTCAAATGCACCAAGAAAAAAATAATTGTCTACATACTTTATATGTAGGTATACCAGCACAAAAAATCGACACTGTTCATAAAGTCAGTTGATATCCATACAAAATTATTTTCAAAATATTGTTGACGTATACTTTAGGTTTGACGTTAGTAAAAAAAAAATAAAAAAAATATTACAATTTTGAGGGGGCTAACTGTCGGGACACCGTTTCCTATATTTATAATCTTTGCTGCACAAATAACACTTCAAGAGGGTTTAGAAAAATTGTTTATATAAAACCGTATCTGACCGCAACGCATCCTCTACAACAATTTCATCACCGAGCTATACACAGCAGACTTGTAAATTATAACATAATACATATATTTATATACAGTATTGTTGCAAATACTGTACAGGTAAAGAGGGGGTGCATGTCCGAGAACGTTAGAATAGCGGTCTATTTCCCATTCTCTAGTAGTTAAATTTAACGTTACAAAACGCAACAAATATACGCGTTAAAGATGACCATCCGTGAAAGAAACTTTACTTTCAAGATTTCTACGGTGGTTTTTGGTAATTTTAAATAGATTGTATCTCCAGATCAATGACCAATAACGAAATATATTCGCCCTGAATTTAACCCCTCGAGCTAATTTTTTAGGTTTTCGGAACAACTCATGTAGGTCTTATTGAAATCGTTGTTTCCCTTACTGTCATAGTGAGAAATATGATATAAACGGTGTTAGAAAAAGAAAATACCACGCTATTCAAATACAACAACTAACCACAAAAGAAGTCAAATGTACAGCTTTATGAAGCCGAAGTTTCGAATCGCATTTTGAAATAAATTTATATAACTTCGGGAATATTTTATTAATTAGTTTTACACGAAACGACAAACAAATGAGGTGATAATAATGTATTTAATACATTTGTCCAATAAAAAATTTCAGTAATTTTAGTTAGAAAAAAACGTAAGGCAAGCAATTTTAATAATTTTTTAATTTTCGTATTTCAAAAATTATGATAATAAAATCTAAGGTAGGTACGTTTTTCACGGCCAAAAATATTTTCGTTATTTGTTTTTTGGGTGTTATACCGTGTTGCACTTTGCACTACCTCCTTCTTTAGCCAATGTTTCGGATAACGTTGCAGTGTCCATCATCAGGGCAGATCCGACAGATGTGTGATGATGTCCCCTTAAAACGAAATTGTCAAACAGAACAAAATAGTCTAGTCATCGGGTCAAGTCTGCGCGCACCGTTTGAAATCTAAACTATCTCCCATCTAATCAAGTGATTTGATTCCCGGGCTACTGGATACTAACTTCACACGCAGGTTACACGCACGCATGTTTAAGCTTTGTGGCGACCCCTCTCACTGTAAACACCTCTTTACGTGCACTAATTTTTACCAGATGCACCATGCTCCAACAGCTGTCATTATGGTGTTCAGAGGTAGTAAACTAATGGTGTGGGATCTTTTTTTTATGGCAGGGCTGATTGAATCTACAATACAAGATTTCTTGCAATAATTATAATTTTTTTTTTAATCTTTACATATAAACTTGTTTTGTTTCTTTGTTTGTCCTTCATTATGCGCTACTAAACCGTTCATCCGATTCCGATGAAACTTTGTCGATTTGTTGTGCGCATGCCCGCAAAGGTTTCTACATATACTGGTGAGCTCTGGCATTATGAAATTTGTAGAAAAATACAATAGGTGGCGGGCCAGTAGTTAAAAATGTTTATATTTCATATATAAAGTTTAGCGGCAGGTAGGGAAGGCGAGATTGGGGGGGGGGAATCCGGGAGAGGAACGAATGAGGGGTGGTTCGCGGGAGGGAGGACGCGGGAGGGAGGACGAAATGAGAATGTGGGAGGGGAAAAAGTTCGCGGGACGGAGGAACAAATACACGAGAGGGGGAAAGACGGAAGGGAAATGCGGGAGGAGGAAGGGGATCCGGAAGGAGGACAGGGGGCGGGAACGGGGACACATTGGAAAGGACACGCAGTGAATAATTATTTCTGTCTTTGAGTGGAATTGCAACGCATGCCGGGTAGGCATTGCTTATATGAATATATGGATTGCACGCCTCTGGATGAAGCAAGGAGTGTGCGAGGACAGAGCTGTTTCCATGGGTTTGCAATTTCCTTGAAAATATTAATGCACATTTTCAACAGTTCGCAATACATTTTTTTTAAACACGCTCGTTTTCCGAAGACTTCCCATTGCTGTGTAGCCCCCTATGTCAAATAAAACGGGACAGGTACCCCCGCCTCTCCGGGGTGACCGTGATTTCAAATCGAAAATATGGGAATCAAAATTTATAATACATTCATACATCATAAATGGGAACAAACTACAGGGTGGCCACGGAAGAGTAAAAAAAAAAAATAGAGGTTTTGGTCATTACACTGCGTTTCCAATAATTTTTAATTAAATCCGTCGGATTAAAGAAAGCTACCGACCTAACTACTTATACTACTACTAAACTACTTGTGAGATTCATACCGAATTAATATTGTTGATAAAATCATAATGTAGTTTGAGACCCGAAAGAGGTGCCATGATTTATAAAAACCAACACAAATATTTCGGGTAATATTTCACGTCAATGTTAAGAGTATCTACGTACTTATTGCATTAGGTGCAAACTTCATAAGTTTTGTACTGTATAGTCAAAAATTAATAAAGTAATTTTGTCGGCTCAGTTATCCGGTTTTTTTTTTAATAACCATTACACGGGGAACGTTTAATCATCGCGCCGCATCCCCTTCGATTATATGATCCAAGGGTGTCCAGGTGTCAGAACCCCTTATTTCGGGCGAACTTTCTACCTGCCAAACGGCACAAGAGGGTGGCTGCTTTTTGTCATGCAGATTTTTTCAAGGGTGCACTGTGTACCATTTTTTGTGCATTCGCCTTTTTGGTTTGCAAAGATTCTCGTATCGAGGGGGGCACGGTTCTAACGCGATGGAATTGGATGCATAAAATTAATTTAGTTCATTTAAATAAAATTAATGTTTTGTTTAATTTTTTAATAATAAATAGACTGAATGCTGTAGAAATGAAATCCATGGGGCGAATGTTTGGCAAAATCATGCAGAATCGTGTGAGAAATGTGGAGATCCGCAAAGAATATAAGGCTAATAATGTAAGCGCTATGAGTAAGGTTAAGAAAGGGACGTTCAGATGGTTTGTCCATGCAGAGCGAATGAATGAAGAAAGGAGTGTAAGGAGAATATGTGACGCAAATATGAATGGTGAAAGAAGTCAATCAAGTCGACCAAGTGAATCAGATACTTGAGTCGGGCCATGTCAAGGGTCAGAATAATACAAGAATACGTATGAAACTATGTATCAATGTGAATGATCAAAGAGTGTGTGCCAAGACCGAGTTGTTTGTCCTCTCTGCCTATCCCTGCGAGAAAACAGCGTGATGGTTAGTTAGTTATAAGTGTAACAATTTATTGGATAATCAACACCCATACCATAGGTTATCCCTAGTGGTTCGCTACCTTTATAGTGATTTAGCAGAGTGCCCGGGTTCATGGAGTGAGGTTTGTCTAGGTCTTGGCGGCACGTGCGTTTGCCCACCTACTGCATGGCGGGCTGAATAGGGAAAGACTGGTTGAGGAAGACATTTTTATCTCTTCAACCCGTCTCTCTCGACCCATCGTCATGTACCGTAGTGGGAGGGATGGATTCATACGTCCGTCACTCCTGGACACATTGACTCCCAGACTCCTAGCCACCCCTTATAAGTTTTTCCTAACCAGAACTTTCCCTTAAGTCTCTCCACACAGGGCACACAGCAACCGCAGGCCTCGAGGGAAATTGTTTTTCTCAGGGTCTCCTGTGTGGAGCTAATGTAAAAAAAAACTATCGTTTATAATAATATTAGTAAAGGTAATAAAACTAAACTTTGGTCACCGAGGCGAGATCATTTTAAAGATAAACTTTAATTAATGATCATTCTTAAATTTCGATATTCTACAATGTAACATGTTTGTTATCTTTTAATATGCAAGTTATTTTTATGTGAACTGTGAACACATTTTTTTAATCTCTTATCACCTTGGTACACTTTAGTAATGACAACTTGATATCAATATTGATTTGATTTGGGCTTAAGTATTTATCGCAATCAAACGTTGCATAATAATAATAAATAAAAAACGATCAATTGATAAGATTACTACGGTGGCGTGATTTTCCCTGGAATTTTTCGTTTTAACCTTGTTTTAACACCTCAGGTTAATTTGTTAGCCTTTGGGAATAGCTCGTATAGGTCTCACAGAAATCTTTGTATATCCCTAAGTGTCATGGTGAGAAATATGATCTAAACCATATATTATTCTCAGCCTTTTTTGGCCCACCGCCCACTTAGAGAATATTTTTTTTCTAGCGCTCCTAACTGCTATTACATACCATCTTGGGGGGGGGGGGGTTAGGGAGTAATGGGATGGGTTTCTCTGGGTTTCCTGAAAGTCCATTTTTATTTTTATATGGACCATCTGTATTAACTATATTTACCCCAACGGGGGGGGGGGGATGGGATGGGTTTCTCTTGGGTCTTCGACCGCCCCCCTGGAAGTCTGAAACGCCCCCCAATTTTCTGTTGGTCTTCGACCTCCCCCCCCCTGGGAGTCGGATGTGCCCGAGGTCTGAGAGGTCAAGGTGTATGGGATCTCTAGAGGTTGGGCGAATAGAGCTCTAGCGTTGGGCGAAGAGAGTCAATACTTACAGATGGCTTACAGCGGATATTGACTTACTCCCTTTTCAAAATAAGTTATGCTTCAGGAAAGATATGTACCTCGTATTATTTTTTTTATATCCAATTGGAGTACGTTATGAAGCTGAAGGTAATGGGGAGGAGAATGAGATGGGGAAGAAGGTAGATGAGGATACTAAGAGTAGAGGATTAATACTAAGATACAAATAAAGAGCCTTTTCTAGCGGCGGCATTTCAATTAAATTTTTAAAATAAAATAACACCTATTGTGGCATAACTATAATAGTTAGACATACGCTGTCGCGACACTTTTTGTAAATAATGATGTGTCCTGCAAAGTCGTAGTACATTATTTTATTCTATCATCAATAGTTTTCGCAGCGCACGCGATGCAAAGAATATTTTAGGTAATTTTTTTACACCTTGGGTTACATTATGGGAGTTTTAGTAAGGATCCCTAATTTTTTGAAAATATAATATAGCCTATGTCACCCGGGGATGGAGTAGCTTCCCACCAGTGAAAGAATTTTTCAAATCGGTTCAGTAGTTTCGGAGCCTATTCAATGCAAACAAACAAACAAATCTTACCTCTTTATATAGTGTCTTAGATAATGGTTTCTATCAACAGTCAATTAATAGAGGTTACAGATCCAACGCGATACATATTATAAAATTGACAAGACATTTTTAAAAATAAATAAATCACGTAAAACATTACTAATTTCATCGTGCTATTAACCAATATCTCGGCTTTACGTACTTACTCTTTTTATCAGGAATTATTTGATTACCTCTCCAATCAAAAGACGAAATCGCGTGAGTCACAAAACAGGGAAAAATTACGATAACGCAACTAATTACATTTAATCTTTATTACTATGTATTATTAATTATTATTATTACAAATAATACCCTCGTGTCGTCTTTTGATATCTGCCTGACCTTGCGGCGAGATAAGGCTGCTGTTGGCTGGTGTTAGTCGAGAGGTCGAAATTACAAATTATCAATATCATTACGCATTCATGATTATTGAAAGAGAGGCAGTAAAACGTTAACTGGGGTCAATAAACGAAGAAGTATAAACATTAATTAGGTATCGTTATTTACTATATGATTTATCGTGGTTGGGATTTACTGTAGGTACATCAAAAGAAGAAAGGAAAGATATGTATATACAAATGTTAGAGAGAGTGAGCTAATTTTAAAATCGATTAAATTTAAGCGAAAATGTTTAATAAAACACGAGTCGTTTAAAATAGAGCAAAAATCTCGTGGAAGCCGTCTTAAGTATCATTTAAAGAAACATTGTGAATTTTTTCACAACTATAACTTGTAAAATAACTGAAATAAACGTGTTTATAATAATTTTCGGAGCATACATTGCGATTTTTTTCTATCGAGGGAATTACATATAGTTTGCGTTTCGGCGTGGAAAGCGTCTAGATATTATCTTCAAAATAACATATATTTTAAGAGCTTAAAACTTCAAATGTTTACGGGAGATATGTAAGAAATCGGTAGAAATTTGGGTAGCGGCGACTTAAATAGCATTTCAACAATCACGGTGAATTTTTTCATACGATAACTTGTAAAATAACAGAAAAACGTAACGATATACTTGTAAAATAACAGAAAAAACTTTTTTTTCCATATTATAGGCTTTTTCATTATTATTTTTTTTTTTTTTAAAGAAAGACAAACATTCCCGGGTTACGAATAACCCAACAATGTTTGAAAATCTCCTACTACCACTACAGAAAGCCGAAAATGTTGCTTGTGTTGTGATGGAGGACTTAGCCAGCAGAGGAATCGAACATGCGACGCCCGGGTGGGACCCAAGCGCTATGCCCACTCAACCACAGACCGGTCATTGGAAAAGCCTATAAGTAATATGGAAAAAATTAGTCGGAGATAAAATTGTTAATTCTAAAATTTGAAAACATGAGATTGACAATTATGACAGTTTTGATGGAAGGTGGCAATGGCCGAATTGGTAAAGGCGCCCGTCCCGGTTAGACTAGAGGTTCTGGGTTCGAGTCGCAGTTGCGACCGTTATCTTTTTCTTTTTTTTTACATGAATACCTCACAAGAGTCCCAACTGCTCCCGTCTGAAGCCAGTGAGACTATGGCATCCCAAATTGGGGTATGTTGTGAGGCTGAGGGTAGTGGGGAGGGGAAGGAGATAGGAAAGAGGAAGGAATTTTCTACGTCTTGTTCTCTTAAATATTTTTTCGTTTAGATTATAAGTGTTATCTTCTTCTTCAATGATATTTTTTTATTACTTATGTCAAATCTGAAAAGAGTCTTTCATCTGTTTTCAATAACTGAATTTATTTTGAAATACTTTAAAAAACAGCGATTTTATCTGCAATCAAATGTAATGCGAACATATTTTCCCCGGAATCTGTATTCTGACAATTCTTCTAGAACAATACATAACAAAATGTTAAAGGCTTCAGGAATCGCTGGTAGGTACGGCAGGTATGTCTCTTGACACCCTGTAAAAATATAAATAACATCTCTTACAGTTTTCCGTTCAACATTCTGTGCAGTTTCAAGCCATTTAAATCGGGCTCGAACAGAGAAATAAGTGGTATCAATCGCCCCGACAGTATGAACTGCAAACATATGTGTAGAAGGTAGGTACTAGGTACCCACCACTCGCATTTCGGGTCATAAACGTCAAACGCAGGGGCTATAATATAACTCCCCCCCCCCCCCAAACCCCACCCCCACAACAATAATATTACAAGGGAAAAAGGGGTGGCCAAAATGTGGGGCGAGACTTACCAACATTCCACTTGGATTATGGTTAGAGCAGATTGAAACGTTTGGATAAAGAGCAAGTTTATATTGTGAAACTCAATGTTTGGAAATATAACTAAAATATACACAACAAATTCTCTGAAAACCATGAAAGAAAAGAGTCAACCTTTTTAATCTCGTCATAGGAAGTCTGTAACAGATTTATGATACAAACCCTGGAATATGAGAGTGAAGTAAGAATTTTCAGAAGAATGACGAACGAAGTAGGTACCAAGCACGGGACAGATTGCAGGACACATCATTATTTCATAGAATTTGAACCATTATTTATCAAGTTCTGTGAAAGTTCTGTTATTATTTCAGTTCTGTGAAACACCTGGGGGCCTAGTCCCTATCTTTTACGTTTTGCTAACAGCCTGTTAGCTTAACTTGGTGGTTTGAGCAAAGTTGTCGCAACTGGCTAAAATGGTAGTCAGTAACTTTTCTGTTAAGGTTTAGTTTATTTTATCGTCGCGACCGACAGAAAAGAAACAGAAGAGTTACTGACTACCATTTTTAGCCAGTTGCGACAACTTTGCTCAAACCACCAAGTTAAGCTAACAGGCTATTAGAAAAACGTAAAAGATAGGGACTAGGCCCCTGGCCCATAATGATATACTAACAGAACTTGAAAATTAACATTGAAATTTGATGGATTGTCGTTTTTTGAAACAACTGGCAGATTATACATACAGTTTAAAAAAACTCAGTGTTTATGTGCTAAAACCAAGCACAGATCGTAGAATAAATGCGTATATTCGAAAATAATGCATGGCCCATAATGAATAAGATTAATAAAAGTAAGCTTCAATGGACGAAGAAAGCTTATCATTAGAATATTATGTACCATCAGAATATGATGCTTAGCGAGTTAAATATTTTATCGATTTATTTTTTGACCTAGAGATAGAAAGAAGTGGGCATTTTCGTAGGGCCAGAGTTCCCATTTCGCGAGTTTATAGTGGGACATAGAAACATATATTCTGCTTTATGGGGCCAACAGACTTATTTAAAAAAGATCATTTGGCTTGGGGTATTTAGGCTTATCGCTCGCAATACATTCCCAAATGGGAATATATGGCGAGCGATATCCTGAAATAAGCTAAGCCAAATGATCTTTTATAGCTAAGTGTGACGGCCCCCTTACGGTTAAGCGGAAGTAGAGGTCAGGGGTGTCCTAACTGGTTGAAGGAGACCTTTTGACCTCACTCTCTCGGAGTGCCTTACAACCCAGGGCGAAGGATTGATTCATACGTCCGTCACTCCTGGACGCACTGACCCCTCAGATTCTTACCCAAATACTCACCCCTCATACCTATTCCTTCCTAGAATTTCTCTCCCTAGCATCTCCTAAGATGTCGTAGGCCCTGAGAGAAATTATTTTCATCAGGGTCTCCGGTGGAGCCAAGAAAACGAGCTGTGTTGACAAATGCACCGGGTTCCAACCTAGGCAATAATTATGGAAGTAGGAGTTTTTTTTAAATATCATCAGGTTATATATACACTGCCCGAGAAAGTGTGGCTTTCTTAAAAAAAGTCAATTATAAATAATACACGATGGTAAATTGGTAAATGTATTAGGTACCTACCCAGCGAGAGAATAAAATTTGAACTGTTTGAGAATCGTCTGTTTACGAGAGATCTAGATGGAAAAGGTTTTATTGTTTCTCGGCCAATTTCTCTTCATTTTTGTCATTTTCCCAGCCAGTCAATTATTATTGGAAGGCCCACTCTAATAAATAAATGTTTCAATGAGAACCATGATCACAATTCCTAATTATTGTTTTATCAAGAGATCGTAAATCAAAAACAGTTGAGAGGGAGTTTTGGCTCCACGTTCAAAAACTTCGCCCTACTCCTGTACCTACCTACTTGCTTGTGGAATTGTTATTTTATGTTGATCAATTTTCATTCATTTGTAATATTTCTTTCTTATCCCCTCGGGCATATTTTGTCAGAAGGTCAGAAAATTTACACTATGCAATAAAATACAAATAAATGGAATATTTCTGAATATATCGGAAAACTAAAAGTCGTATTTGAAAGGTGATGAAATACGCTTTCAAATGTAATTTATATTAGAAATAAACATATGTATAATTTTTGAAACATTACATTTTTTTATGCAAACTTTAAAAAGTTTTAATTATGGGTCACCTTACATTTTTTCTAGCTAAAATTACTGATGTGGGAAAAAAATAATAAAAATAAACAGATATTTTATTAGAGAAATGTATTATAAACTTTATCGTCATCTCACTTTTTTTTGTTTCATAAAAAAAAAATATAAAAAAAGTGTTTTCACATTTCTTTTCTCAAATTGCGATCGAAAACTTTGGTTTCATAGAGGTGCACATGTTAATTATTCTGTAGGTAGTTGACTTCAACATTCGTATATAATGCGTGGTGTTTTCTCTTTCTAACACCGGACTCTCTCTCGACCCATTGCCTTGCACCGCAGTTGGAGGGATGGATTCGTACGTCCGGCACTCGTGGACGCATTGATCCCCAGATTACTACCCACCCCTCATACCTTTTTTCCTTCCCAGAACTTCGTATCCTTCCCTTCATTAAGGCTCCGCAACCGGGCCCGAAAAGAAGAAGATGGAGAGATACGAAATTACGAATGTTAGAGGAGAGCGCTAACATTTACAGCGCCAAAATCGATGCGAAAATGTTTAATAAAACATGACTCGTTTAAAATAGAGCAAAAATCTCTTGGGAAGCATCTTAAGGATCATTTAAAGAAACATTGTGAATTGAAGATGACATAAGCCCTGAGGGAAATTATTTTCCTCAGTGCCTCATGTGGAGCTAATGTAAAAAAACGTTTAGATCATATTTCTCGCCATGACAGTAAGGCAGATACAACATTTTTTATGAGACCTATGTGAGCTGTTCCCAAAACAAATTACCTAGACTAAAGCGGCTGTACGTTATATTCTTTATTCTATGGCTGTTGTTTATAAAATATTAACAAAAGCCTGATAAACTCTCTATGAGAATGACTAGACACGCTTATATTACGAATATTAATACGAATATTTTTTAGAAAAATTCTTTTGATTCACCCTTATTACTGTAAAAGACATCTATGTATTTTTGCAATCAAGGTGATAGAAAACACTGCATTCAAAATTTCAATACAAAAAGCCATAGAATACGGACAAAAATGATTGTAAACGGCTGTCAGCTGCTGTCATCCCGTATGACGAAAGCAAATTTTCATTTTATGTAAGTTATTGAAATTTTAAATACAGTGTTTTCCATCGCTTCGAATGAAATACATAGTCGTCTTTTGTAGTAATTGAGTTGAATCAAAAGTATTTTCTAAAAAATATCCATATTAAAAAATAAATATTCGTAGGTATGTATGTCGAGTAGTAATCCCGAAAGTCTAACGATGGCCTATTGGGTCAGTCCAAATAGGTACTACCTACCGATTTATAATATTTTCTTGAATTTTGTACAACTCTTTACTGTCTTTACTCTTTACTGTCAACTAAAAAACCTGTTCGTATATCTTACTAAAATCGCGAACGGTGAGCTCTGGGGTCGAGCAGATTTCGCATATTTTTCCGTCTACAATTTTGGGTCAACGCAACTATTTTCAGTTCGCAACATCATTTCCATGTGAGCTGTGGAATTTTGGTAGGTACTTGCATGAAAATTTTGCCTAAACATACCTACACCCCCTTACACACGGCCAAAGGCATTTAAAAACGTTTCACCAGCCGAACAATTCTCTATCTTTTATGAGACCGAGATTCACGCACGCATTTTAAATTTTACACAACTGATAAACATCCATTTAACAGTTGTGTACAATTTAAATAAATAAATAAATAAATAAAACATGTTAATGAAAAACGGGCTAGGTATGAAGTCGACGTATCAGTGTAGTCATGCAGGTAATGGAAAAGGATATCGGGGACGCCAAAGAAAGATAAGGCATGATCAAGTGAATCAAATCGGATATATGATTAGAAAAGAATTAGGATGCGAGGCAACGTATGCATATTATGAAAAACTAGGAGTACCTATTCCAAAAGGTTTGTTAGTTAGTTTCAACTTATATTTGTGCAGTTTTCCCGCATGAGCAGGCAGAGATAAAAGGGAGCCACACACCTATTTCTTCGCGAAAAACTTTCAAATTCTTACATTCGCTTCTATGCGGTAGTCACAGCAATAATATGAACTAACTAACAAATGCAAGAGTAGGCAGAGAGGATAGACTGCCACAAAGCTCTGTCTTGGCACAAACTCCTTGCTTCTTTCAAATGCATGCAAGGTCTCGTAAGTAACATCCTTTTTTAATTTTTTATTTTAACTTTATGAGTAAAATCTCAAATTATAATATTTAATTAAATGAAGACAATATTAGCGAAACTCAATCGAAAATCTGAAGACAGAAAAATCAGAAAAAGATATTGGTTCTACTGGGACGCGAACCCAGGTCCCTTTGTTGACATGACAAGAGCTCTACCAACTGAGCTATGGAACCCGTTTCTAATTCGGTCACTTTTAACTGTATCATACTTCGACTAAGAGCTACCAACATTATCTTCATTTTTTTTCTTAACGCACATATTATTGGCTGCTATCTTTATATATGATTGCAAGATTCAACCCGAACTAAATGCTATCTAGATAGTGTCTGGATTTATCCATTTCTCCAGATTTTCGGTTGAGTTTCGCTAATATTGTCTTCATTTAATTAAATAACATACTTCTGTTATCTGACTCAGTATTGATTCACTAACTTGGTCGTGCCCTGTCTTTCTCGAGCATTCGTGAATGCGCATTATTGAAAATATAACAATAGGTAGATATGCGTATTTACAATGTTTAGAAAAGATAATTCATTTGAAAGAGGATTATTTTCAAAATATTGAATGTTTAAAAATAATATTGTAAAGATTAGCACGTGGAACAGAATTCAATTATTGAACCTTGGAAGCAAAATGTTTTAAATTCATTCATTCATATTTTAATTTGTGCAAATGTAATTTTCCTCATCTCAAAGAAAAAAAAAATCACAAATTATAATTTTTATAAAACATATATTTTACGTTAACTCCACACAGAAGGTAAAATAATTTCCCTCAGGGCCTATTTCATCTTTGAAGATGCTGTGTGGAGGGGTCATATAATGATATTTACCATAAGTAGTACATGCGTGAAAAAGTTGAAAAACTTTTTTATGCGAATCCCCAATGCCCGGAGCCAATGGGACTATGGCAACCCCGTGAGTGGAGAACGAAAAGAGATGGGAAAGAGATGGGAAAGAGGGAGGTAATTTAAGCAAAATTTCAACGGTGGTCTCTCACCAGTGCGATACTGAGAGTATCTAGGTACCACTCCAGAACGTTGACAAATACACTAAAATGAGATAAAAAAAACTAGCGAAAAGTTATTATATTAATAACGAAAGTACAGGGAGTTTATGCAAAATTTATAATGATTTTAATTATGCAATGTTTTTTTTCTATTCTATATTTTTAATGAGAACCTTGGTAGCTACAATTTTTTTAATCAGAAATATTTATGCTAATTTGGAAAAAATGGTACCAACGTTAGTTAGTTTTTAAGTATGTTTATTTCTTATATACATTGTAGTTATTTTTGTAAATAATTCGTCAGGAACGGTCATAAAATATATCTGAAAAATAATGTTGATCGAATTTGCTTCTATAGATTTAGTGGCGATTAAATTATACTTAAATAGATAACAATAGTCCGTGCGTAATTTGTTTTTGGTTGGGCGATTTTTATTCTATTCGTAGAAAATGTGATAAATATTTTGTATATGATAACACCTCGAAAACTCGCTACATTTGACATTATTTACTACAAATGATAAAAATATTTTTGGATCTGGCGTATTTTCAGATTTGTTTTTAATCATGTCACCGTATGTATGGTAAAGAAAACACTAACTATTCAATTGCTTCTTCCACAAGCATGAATCTTCCCACTCGGGTTCATATTCGTAGTCATA
Source organism: Limnephilus lunatus (assembly GCA_917563855.2). Lineage (NCBI taxonomy): Eukaryota > Metazoa > Arthropoda > Insecta > Trichoptera > Limnephilidae > Limnephilus > Limnephilus lunatus. The sequence goes on from OU830596.1 coordinate 26,798,525, forward strand.
ATGGTGCTTTTTACACATGCGTTCGCTTTTCATATATTTTTTAACATATTTCACGGTTTTAATACGTTTATAATATATCTGTCCATCAATAGGATAAAAATCACATAGTATTTATTTCTTATAATGCATTTGACACACAAACTGTACAGATTGAATAAGATCAGGTAGAGAATATCTGGACAGAAAGCAAGCGGAACTCTGTGCAAATGGGGACAGATAGAAGTTACACAAAATACATGGCTCCATGAAAGACAGAAAGTGGTTTCTTTAAAAATTCCGTATCGCCCAAGGCCATTTCTTAACCAAGTTAATTCTTGGTGTTTCTCTGCTCGCCGCATATCACACTGCTTCCTACTTACCTACTCGAGAAACCAACATGTTCAACAAGCTAATATAATACATATTATCAACTATAGTCCATTTGAGGCGGAGAAATGTCTTTAAAATGGATTTAACTTTTTAACTTGTACCTGAGAAAGCTCTAACAGTGTAAACAAGGTAGAAAATTACCACTACCTGTTTCGGAATGTTCTTTGAAAATGTTTTGAGTAGGTTTTAAAATTTGTAATGTTGTAGTAGAGTTTTAACAACTGGGCTCAAGTTAAAAACTTATAATACATTTTTAATAACACTGTCGAACCTTTTACGCACGTTGGATTATCTTCTGTATCAACGAGACACGTAAAAGGCTCGATTTGACTCACTTTTAGTGACGGAGGCCTAGTAGGAATCCAGCACACAATGAATAAACCACACTTGACAATCCGAGTTGAAACCAAAACAAAGCAAAATACCTAATGATTCACAATACTTTTTAAGTCACAAATTCACAACGGAAACACGTTTTAATGTCTTGTTTTAATTAATTTCACCGCTGCTGACACAGGTAGATTTATAAATCGGCGTTTTAACGAAAGCTGTTAGGATTTTCGGAGGAGGAAAGGAACACACGCGCACTAACATAGACCGAATTGCACATTTCGAGACATCACTGCAACGCGAGATATCACTTTTTGGGCGCGCAATTTGGTAAATTACGCGAAAAACCACTCACCTGGCTGTTTGTTGGCGATTTTATTGAAACAATTTTGAAAAACTTCATATAAATGCATAGGCTCGTCATCGCTAGTCGCCATTTTGAAATTTACTGCGACAAGCGAGGATGAGGATCACGGAGATGAAAACATATCACTGGCTCTTGCTATCCCAAACCATAGATAAACCGCACACCATAAATATACTAACCCCCCGCACACTTCTACTACAATGATACCATATGGCCGAAAACTTATTTATTAATCAAAACAATTATTCCGTTAGCTACTTTTTAGACAAAAACAAAATTAATAAAGATGTAAAATTGGAATAAAAATATTTTAATGGACATTTTAGAGATTATAATGAAGTATTGTCAATAATTAAAGATAATAAAAAAATAAGATACTCAATAAACGCAATTGGACAAATTTAATAAACAAAATGTCATAAAACACTCAGGAATGATAACTATCACGCCAATTCTGAAGGGGTATGCAGAAAGAATATGTATCGCCATACAACTCTGCCTTACTACAAACTTCTTGAATCATAAACATTCGTAAAAATACTCTCACTCACTCGTATTTTATTATTCCTACTCTTGTCATGACTTCATGCAAATCTTCCTTGAGAATGATTTGAATGGATTTGAATGAATGCAGCTCGAGGGCAAGGAAATCAGAACTTAATCTTGTCGACATTTTTTCATCCAAATTGAAAGGTTAATTTCAAAATTTAGTCATTATTTGGACGGTACCAGTTAAACGCAGATCCTTTGTCCCTCTCAGCTTTTGATGAAATGTTGATCAGCTGTCAAACATTACTTAAATATTGCGCCGATCGTCGATTGATGGTCGTCAAATGTGGAGTTTGAAACCAACCAACCTAAAAAATGGTTGAACTTTGTAATTATGACATCGGTTTTGCTGACTGGATGCTGAAATGATATTTTTGAATTTGAATAATAATAATAATAATAATAACAAATAATGGCGCTGCTGATGAAAAATGCCCTCATTACTGTTTTATCTTTATCGATTCGCTTGGTGTATAGATAGGATTGTCATAACATTTGTATTCTTAAAATCTAAATGCGATCAATTAAAACTGGCGGTACAATTTTAAAAAGCTAATTTTAATTTACCTGTATTCAGCTAATTATTAATGTAATTACAAAAGGTCAGTACATTTTCACTCACTCGCTGCATTTGAACCTACAAATTCAACCTTACATAAAAAATAAAAACGTTAACACTCATTTACAACATATTTTCATTTAAATGATTGTACATTTCGTATTTTTTCAATGTTTATAAGTCGTTTATAAAATGTAATCGTCACGCGCCCTAGTCTCCTCCAGACAATTGGCGACTTTTTAACCCAAAATAGTGTACCTGTTCGGCCGGCAGGCGGACACGGCGTTTCGGCGGGCTGCTTGGCGAACACCATAGACATCCACCTTCGTGAGTGCACATTTGTATGGAGCTTCTATAATCTATGGTCAGAACTGAAGGTTTGGCCTGCCCGCGGAAGTGGGATGACTTTTTAGCGCAAGGGGTCGGCCTGCAGGCGGACACGGCGATTCGGCGGGATGGTCGCATGCCGCTTTAGCCTGGGGGTCGAGGCACGCGGTCGGAAGTGTACGTGTAATGGCCCCTAATGTAGAATAATAGAGCGAACAGCCATAAAAGTAACTATTCTACTGGCCGATAGGTGCCGTAGGGATATTTTCCATGTTTGTGATGTCTTCTTCTTGACGTGAAATAATCATTTTCCTGGACGGTTAATTTATGCCTGGACGTGATTAAATTTCGTCGTCTCAGTAAACACAGCATAAATAATAATTCACATGAACAATGTTTTCTCTGAATACCCTCAACACCCACAATCAGGTATGTTTCTCAATATTTACGTCATATTTTGATATTCTGAAACAATGACAGTCGATATCGCAATGATCGAAATTTTAACCTTGCTTATCAATATGTATTTTATTCTCGCAGTTATTGTATAGCTTGAGCCAGCTGTCATCCAGGCATTCGGGAAGCTTGTTCAAGTCTAAGAAACACAATGTCTCGAAACCGGAGAGGAACACTGAAAAGCTCAGCGCGGATTTGAGTCGGACCGAGTTTGAATCGATTTGTGAAAACAGTTTGCGAGAAGCCATCAAAAACTGTGATAAGTTCACATTGGCAGACTTCCAAAAACTGGGAGTAACGCAAAACAACAAGATATTCGCTCGTCAGCGCAGCAGAAGTGCTCCAACGTCAAAGGAAGATGTGGCTGACAAGATTGACCCATGGCATGTCTCGTACGTTTCTGGATACTCCTTCGAGCAGAATAAGAATGAGACTAAGGTGGACAAGATATTGAAGGATGTCCTAAACACACCCAGTCTGTATGTAGACACTTCCCGCGGTTACAAAAATGCCAAGATATCATACTCCGAAAATTTTGCCAGCTATTTATTTCAGAACCTTTGCACCCCGAAGTTTAAATATGGAATTCAGGTCCGAGGTTTTAAAACTGAGAGGACGGTCATATCTGAACTAGAAAGGAATCCATCTGTAATGCAAAGATTTAAGAAAACAATGGGTAAGTACTAATTTTGTTCATTAGCTAATGTATTATTTTAATCAATTTGCACAAAACTTTTTTTTAACCTTAACTCCACACAAAAGACCCCGAGGAAAATAATTCCCCTTGGGATCTATGTCATCTTTGTGGATGCTTTGGCGAAAGAAGAAGATGAAGTTCTGGGAAGGAAAAGGTATGAGGGTTGGGTAAGAATCTGGGGTCAGTATGTTCAGGAGTGACGGACATAGGAATCCACCCCTTCCATTGCGGTGCAAGGTGATATTCTGAGAGAGTCCTGCTGGAGAAGACCGAGGGTCTCCCTGAACTCTCAATGTCTTTCTGACCTGCCATGCAGTTGGTGGGTAGATCCGCCTGCTAAGTCACCAAATGTAGCGAACCACTTGGGGTGACTTATGGCAGAGGTGTTATTTATCCAATAAATGGGGCAGCTGTACCCACACCATACCTGCCTGCAAAACTGCGCAAATTCAAAGTGTAAAACTTGATTTGAAACATTTTCATTAGGTTGGTACTTATATTAAGTCTCGTTTATTAATTAGGTTTTTATGGCGGCTCGAATGCTATGAGTGGCTTTGTAAAAATTATTAGGCATTACAAAAAACTTCCTTGAGGTGTTTTATTACTAAATTTATATTTCTCCAATATTAAAAAAAAAAAATTAAGTGTTCTGTAGTATAATGCATAAGGTTTGGGGGAGCTCCTTATGTTATATTGACCGGCCAAAACAGAAATCACTCTCAGTATCGCCCTTTCAGTACTAAAATAACTATGTTGTGGAGCTAGATTTCAAAATCTAATTTTTATCTTTCCTCTTCCGCTTGTCCCAATTCCTTTTTCAGCACAATCTATTTTATTTATTGTTTGAAAAAAAAGACAATCATTCCCAGGTTACGAATAACCTGACAATATTTGAAAATCTCTTACTACTATCACAGTAAGCGGAAAATGTTGCTTGTGTCAGGATGGAGTCAGCCGAGGAATTGAACACAAGATGTCCGGTGTTGTTCCTTTCTATTCTAGTCACATTTTTTTTTAAATATTTTATATTTTAGGAGTGACATCAGCAAAGCAGCCCTCCCAGTTGGACATTCCTGACCGCACCGCCAACGTAGAGCGCCTCCTCAACTCCGAGGAGGCCCAGGCCATGAAACCGGAAGACAGGGATAAGTTGAAGATAGCCTTCGCAGAGGGATATATTGCTGGTAAGTTTATATTTAATCCTTTTCTCCTGATACCCATGTGCATTTGCAATGCTCTTTTTGACACAAAATTTCTTTTAACATATTTGCTCCTGTGAAAAACTTGGTAAATATGCAGAAAATAGGGACACGCTTGATATGCACATTTTATTTTAAAACCACTTGCATGTGAAGGTTCCATGCTAACTCAGAATAAAACCAACCCAGAACCTCCTCAGAAAGATCATTAAAAGCTATGAAAAAATAATTTTAAAATAGCCGGTAACCCTAACCTAACTTAACCTATTTACTTAACCAGTTTTTAATATTTTTTTATCATCTCTCGACCTTTCTGAGGTGGTTCTGAGTTGGTTTCATTCTGAGTTGGCCGTTCACTGGATGTGAAACTTTACTAATTAAAAAATGACAAAAAATTGTTCATGTAAAGATACTTGCATGGTTTATACAGCCAGATGGGGTTGTTTATCTACTGTATACGCTTGTTTTTATTAATAATTTCTGAATGAATTTTGGAATTTTTCCAACATATTTTAAATGTCTTGTATATTTCTTATTTTTGAATATAGAAATATGTTTAAATTATTTTATGTGAATATCGCATAAGAGACCCAACTGTCGAGGGCGATATGTGAGACTATGGCACCTCCAATTGGGGTATGTTGTGAGGCTAAAGATAATGGGGAGGGAAATGAGATGAGGAGGAAGGTGGGGGAGTACCTGGTTATTCAAATCTGGTCACCAAGTATGGCTAAAGCCATTTCAAGCAACGTTTCAATTTTGAATGGTGGTCTTACACAAGGGCGATACTAAGAGTATCTTCCACTCTGGAACGTGTCGCAAATATATTATATATTATTTTTAATTAATTAATTGTGAAATTACACAAATATCAAATTAAATTTATTTGCACATGCAGGGATGCTTTTGTTTGTTTTTGAATATTTATTTAGATGTATGCAAAAATTTTTTTCATACATCTATTAAGAAAGTATATACAAATACAATTTAAAAATACAGTTACATTTTTACAAATACATTTTAAGAGGAAAAAAAAAGATAACAAAAAAAAAAATACGTTTTGAGGAAACAGATAACTATGTGACTATAATATTGGTAAGATTGTTATAAATCAAAAAACATTCTTCACATATAATGCACACATCCTACGAAAAGTGCTAAGACTTGAGGCTTCCTTTACGGCATTCGGCAGGCTGTTAAAAAGTTTTTATCCTTTATGAAATGCGCTATTTTGTGTGCACGAAAGTTTAGTTTTGGGAAGCCTAAAGTCCCCGCGTCTTCTCGTAGGATAGTTGTGAACATTTTCGTGAAACATAATGTTACTCTTCAGATAATTTGGTAGCATATTATTTTTCAGTTTGTAAATCATTGTTAATGCATTATATGTTATATGTTGTTTTGTCGTCATCATATTTAGATTTTGTAACATAATTTTGACTCTAGTAAACATATTGTATTTTAAAATCATCCTCATCCCCCTATTTTGTATAACCTGTAGTTTATTATTTTGGGCTTCGTTACATAGGAACACAAGAACAATAATTTAAATGCGAAGTTACAATAGAATTGTAAACAAGGCGCGTTGTCTTGAGATCCAAGTTATTTCTGATCCTTTTTAAGAATCCAACTTTTTTAGCAATTTTTTTTGTTATGTATTCTAAGTGTTCATCGAATTTTAATTTATCATCCAATATTACACCCAGATATTTAATACTGCTAACCCTTTCTATGTTTTCGTTATCGATTTTTAGTATTGCCTGCTCGTTTCCACCTAGGCTATCCACAATTAAAAACTTTGTTTTCGTAACATTCAATTTTAATTTGTTTTGGTGAAGCCAAAGCGCTACGTAATTTAAATCAGTTTGTATTTTTCAATGGCGTCCTGTAAATTTTTACTGGCTATGTATAACAATGTATCATCAGCAAATAGTTTAATTGCACAATGCTTTAACACTTTGATAATATCATTCATGTATATAATGAACAACAATGGACCTAAGACAGATCCCTGCGGAATGCCTTTATTATTACTATGTGGTTCAGATGTTTTACCACCATATTTTGTAATTTGTTTTCTTTCTGATAGGTAATCAACAAACCACTATTTTCTTTACCATTAATTCCAATATTACTTAATTTTTTGATTAATCTATCTCTGTCGATTGTTTCAAATGCCCGCTTTAAGTCTAGAAATACTGCAATAATTTTACTTTTTTTATCTCAAAAATTTTTCCACTCATCTATTACATAGTTAATAGCGGTTTCACAAGAACATTTATTTCTAAAACCAGATTGTTGTGGAACTAATATCTGCTTGGCCTCAATATTTTTTTAATTTTTTTATTTATTTAATATTTGTTTGTTTTTACAATAATTATACTTTTTTTTTTTACATATTAAACAGATTTGTAATATCAATGTAATAAAAGCCTTTCCTCACCATAAAGAGACAAGGCTCTTGTGTTTGGTGAGTGAATTCATACTCAATTATGTTATCAATGTTATCATTTGAGTAGGTGAATAATAATATTGCAACTATTAACAATAGATATAGTAAGAGAAACTTGAGATGTGTCGATTAACAGATTTAAATGAAGTGAAATAGTAATGTAACTCTTACAGTTGTTTCAGGTAATTTTTTAATTTAGTTTGGAATTTACTTTTATTTTCAATAATTTTTACTTCTAATGGGAGTTTGTTGAAATAATTTATACCATGATACACATAGGAATTTTGGATGTGCTTGGTATTAAATTTTGGGATTTTAATATTGTTTTGATATCTTGCTGAGATATTGAAATGTATTTTTTTTTAGCTGTATTTCTTTGAAAGTTTGTAGAATTGAATATTTTTTATATAAATTGTCTATTGTAGTTACTTTGAATATTGAAAAGATTTTTTCGGTAGAAAATGTAGATGGTTTTTTCAATATAATCTTAATTATTAATCTTTGAACTATTTTGAGAGGATTTAAAATAACATCATATGTTCCTCCCCATCCTATAATACTGTTTTGTAATATAGATTGAACAATTGCATAGTACACTCTTTTTAGGTTTTCCAGTCTAAGAATATTTCTGAGTCTTATAAATATATATATACATTTCCTAATTCTTTTGACAAGTTCACAAATATGTGTTTTCCATTTAAAATGTTGATCTATATATACACCAAGATATTTAATTTTGGAAGTTGAATTCAGTGTAGAACATTCTGGAGTGCAATTAGTTCCACTACATTTACTCTGATCTATTAAAATTTTTATTTCTGGTTTAGATTTAAATTTATTGATAGAGAATGGGATAAAGTTTGTTTTTTCGGTATTTAAAGAGAGGAGATTTTTATCGAACCAGTTTTTCAGTGTATTGATGTCAATATTCGCTAGGTTGTTCACAGTATTCCAATCAGCACCTTCAATTATTATGACAGTGTCATCAGCATAAGATATTATTTTTCCGTTTATTCTTTGTGTGAATATATCATTTACATAGATGATAAACAGTAACGGCCCCAGGACTGTACCTTGAGGTATACCAAAATTACTTGTATCTTGTTGGCTAAGCACATTGTTGATTTTTACGACATATATTCTGTTAATTGCTCCTTTACAATGTATTCCAGTATTTGTTCATATTTGGGTAAACAATTGATCGGCCTATAGTCGTAAAATTTATTTGGGTTATCAATTTTCGGGATAGGATTTATTACAGATGTCTTCCAAGTTTTGGGGAATACTCCACTATTCAAAGATTCATTGATAATTTGGACCATCGATTCGCCAATAATATTTATATAGTCTTTGATTATATTTATTGTAATACCATCTGCAGATTCCTTCGATTTCATATTACTCAACACCCTCTTTAAGTACGGTAAATCCACATTTTTAAACTTAAATTCTTTATCAGTGCGTATAGGCTCGTCTAGTTGGTTCTCAGGATGTTGTGGAATACTTTCGATTATAAGATCTATGCTCGAAATAAAATGCTTGTTAAATTTAGTCGCTATCTTCTCTACTTCTTCTTCAGTTCCATCTGGGAAATCAATTGACTTTACATTTTCTTTTTGTTTACCCTTTATGATTTCTTTTAGTGTTATCCAAAGTTTTCTTGGTTCATTCTGTTGTGTTTCTAATTTTTGCTTATAATAATCGCATTTATGTTGTTTAATTTGTTTGGAATAAATATTACAAACTTTTTTATATGCATTCCATTTTTCTTCTGATGGTTCCAATTTTGCCGCTTTATATGCATTATCTCTTTGTTGCTGAAGGTTGTGTAATGGTTTCGAATACCATTTATTCGTATTTTTAAACTTAACCCTTTTCATTGGCATAATTTTATTGACTGCTGAAGTCAAAATATTGACGAAGTTTTCTGCTTTGTCGTTTAGGTTATTTGATTCGGTAACTTGAGAAATACTATTTTGTAAAGTTTCACAAATTTTTTTTTGATCACATTTACTTTTTAAACAACTTCAAAAAGGAGGAGGTTATCAATTCGATGGTATTTTTTTTCTTTTTATTTTTTATTTTTTTTTATTTATTTATTTATTTACTTTTATTTTTTTTTATGTTTGTTACCTCAGAACTTTCGATTGGATGAACCGATATTGATGATACTTTTTTTATTAGAAAGCTGGTGCTTCCCTTGTGGTCCCATTTTAATTTGGTCCAGTTCTGACAATGGGATCCATGAGAAAACCATAACTCAATATTACGCCAACAAATTTTGATGATTATTTTTTTGAGTTAAACTTCTTTACGCACGCTCGTCACTAAAAATCAAAAAATAAACAAAAATTTTAACAAAACAAAAAACGACTTCAAAAAATGCACTAAAAAGTATAATAATTATTTCGTACGGTTGTTATTTTTGGAGTCGGTGTCAGCCAAGATCTCCACATCTCACCTATAACTACCTATGTATGTAGTTACCTTGGCTGACACCGACTCCAAAAATAACAATCGTACGAAATTATTTTTTTACTTTTTAGTGCATTTTTTTTAAATTTTTGTTTTATCTCTATATGTAGGGGAAGGTCGCGGGATGCAATACCGCGACCTTCGTATTGCAAGTCAAGAGCCTTACCCCTTGACCACGGAGGCCGTTTTGTCTTCAATGATTAAATAATATGTTTATTTTTGAATCCTGGAGTGATTTTCATAAAATAGAACCTATCTCTCATTTTCTCATACATAACGATTGTATTTCTTTCCATGTAGGAACAAGTCCAGACAATCAGAAAGGCGCCAAAACCACAAAGTACCTGAAGCTGGTGCAACAACTCCTGACCATCGTCATCTTCCTCGCCATCTTCGTCAGCCTCATGACCTCCGCCAGTGGCTCCGTCTTCAGGTCAGTACTCATTCTGCCTAGCCTTTTATATTCATTATGCCAATTTTTTTTTACATTTGTTCCACATGGGAGGGCCTTAGGAAAACAATATCCGTCAGGGCCTATGTCATCTTTGGGGATGCTGTGTGGAGGGTCTTTTTTAGGGAAAGGAAGGAGAGGAAGTCGTGAGGAGGAAAAATATGAGTGGTGGGTAGGAAACTGGGGGTAAATGTGCCCAGGGGTGACGGATGTATGAATCCATCCCTTCCACTGCTGTACAACATGATGGGTAGAGAGAGTTCAGTTGGAACGGTAAAAAGGTCTCCCTCAACCAGTCTCTCCCGATCCGGCCCACCACCCAGCATAGTCCTCGTATAGTACACGCCAAACTTCAATACCGACCTGCCGAGCGATTCTATATATTTTGTGTGATCGTTATTACATAACGGACATTATCATCTGTCTGATTTGTGTGATTTTTACATATTTTAGTTTAGATGGTTTTAAACACGAATTCCTGGAAGTATGCATGATTATTTATTAATTTAATGTACGTTGTACATAGAAAAAGTAAATAATAGCCATAAAAATCACACAAATCTGTCAGGAGATCACGTCTGTTATCCAATAATGATCTCACAAAAGATATAGAATCGCTCGGCTGACGTTGATACAGAAATCATCGCACTAGGCAAAAAAAAAACAATAAATGTTAGCTGTTTCGAATATGAAGGAGGTGGCATCAGTCAGTGATGTTAACCCTTTTTAAGTTTAGTGGACTTTAAGAAAATGGCTTTTCAACTGTCCCAATGGGTCAAAGAGCTCCATGTTCTCATATTGATAGTGTTTCAGCAGGATCCAACTGGGTAACCAGGTGGAGGTGGACCCTGAGGAGATCTCCGTCACCTTCGACGACGTTAAGGGAGCTGATGAAGCCAAGCAGGAACTAAAGGATGTTGTGAGTATTATTGTTATGTTAATTAAAACCAGCTGTCACTTTGGATTTGTGCCTTAATCTCTTGGAAGGCCCAAAATGCATGAAACGCGCCTAATTACAATGGAAATTAAAATCCACCCATTATTAAACCCTAAGGCTAATTTGTTCGCTTTTTCACAACTCATAAAGGTCTCGTAGAAATAGTTGTGTCTCTCCTACTAACGTAGTTGGAAATATGATCTAAACGAAAGAGAAAACACCACGCTTTATATTAAAATCTAAAAGTTAACTACAAAAGTACACCTTTATGAAATCAAAGTTTCCGACCACAATTTGAAAAAAAAAATTTTGTAAAATTTTTATTATTTTTACATGACGTCGCCTCAGTTCTTATTTGTCCAACAGACCATTTTAGTTTTTGATCAATCTCCATTTTAAAATTAAAAATAAAGTATAAAAAATGAGACTCAAAATACTGATGACCCAAAAATTTATATTTAAAAAAATACACTTTTATTTCTAAGAATAAAATTTGGAAGCATATTTCATCACCTTTCTAAAACAGTTTTTAGTTTTCGGATGTGTTCACAAATATGTATTCCATTTATTTGGATTTCATTTTGTATTATTATTCTTTGGTACAATAACTTATACAGTAGAATTCGGATATAACAATATCGCTTATAACAGCTTACCGACAACAATGTAAACTCAAGTTAGGTTTCATAACAAATATTATAATCAATAATTGTCAGCCTGAAACACTCATCTACATTGAAAAAATCTTCCGTTGGCGGCCAGTATCTTTTCTCGGAAGATTTTTTCAATGTAGATGAGTGTTTCAGGCTGACAATTATTGATTATAGTATTTGTTATCTACCCTTTGTGCTATGCATAAAAATCTTGTTTAAAAATGTTAGTTTATCAATTAAAAATAATAATTAGGTTTCATAGTTAGGTACTAGGAAAACATGTCCATTTAGTACGACTCTGTTTTAAGTGATCAACTGCTTAAAGCGACCTATTTTAATGATAATTCGCCCGGTTAGAACGACGCGCAGAGTTTTTTTTTTACAAAACCTATCCAACAATACCTTGCCGCCCCGCGCCTCGCCTACTCCCCGCGCCCGGCTACTCTCCGCGCACTAGCTCCTATCCTTATTAGCGCGGGTAAATCACGGTCAGTCCTTATCATCTGTTGTGACTAGGTTAAAAGCTCGACACAATGAGTTGCTTGAAGCCAAAGTGGTAACCCTCCCGAAGGAGTTTGGCATGTCTCATGTAAAAACAAGCTCAAATTATCAGGTCGTTTTGTGCATTGTCCATTTAGTACGACAAAGCTTCGCCGGCGCCTTGATGGTTGTTGTATCCGGATTCTACTGTACTTCGTTTTATTTTATTTAATACTCAACGAAGGTGAAAAGGTGCGGCCCATCCTAAGTGGAGAGTTGCGAATGCCTTTGTTTTTGGATAACAGGGTCAAGGACGATTTCCGCTAGTACATAAATTGTTGCTAATATCGCTTATGTTGTTATTGTTGCAGGTGGAGTTCCTAAAGTCCCCCGAGCGCTTCTCATCCCTGGGCGGCAAGCTGCCCAAGGGCGTGCTGCTGGTGGGCCCGCCCGGTACTGGCAAAACTCTGCTGGCGCGCGCCGTGGCGGGAGAGGCGGGCGTGCCCTTCTTCCATGCCGCCGGGCCCGAGTTCGACGAAGTGCTTGTTGGCCAGGGCGCACGCCGGGTTCGAGACCTCTTCAGTGAGTTTTAACTGGTTCTTTTTACTTGATTTTTTAGTATTTAACCGCCTAAGGACTACGCCCGAGTATACTCGGACGGCTATTATATGTGAAAATGCTCACGCCCGAGATAACTCAGGCAAACTTTACCAGAAGTTTTTTTTTTTTAATTACGTGATTAAATTTTTTTTCATTAAAAAAAGATGATGTTTTTTTTTCAACAGGGAAGAGTCCACCTCCCCAAGAGGGAAGAGTCCACCTTCTCTCTACTCCCTCTAGGTTCCCCGAAGGCCCCTAGTTTTTTGTTTTTGTTTGAATGGTCCATTTTTGGTTCCATGAGTATGTAGGGAAATAAAAGATAATGAGTGCTGACATAAGGCCTAAATACTCTGAAATGTGTCTCTGTATTTCGGAGGCAGGGTTTGTGACACTGTTCCGCAGTGTCATTCAGCCTGAGCACGATAGCTCACACCTTGGCTTGGGAAAGCTATTGCAGGTCTTATTTCCACTCCCTGAGTGATGAGTTCGCCACACTCCCTAAGCTTTATCAGGGACCTTTCTTTGTCTTATCCATTTAAGCATCCACTAAAAATCAACTTGTTGTTTGCAGAGGCGGCTAAGGAGCGTGCCCCCTGCGTGGTGTTCATTGACGAGATTGACTCAGTTGGCGCCAAGCGCACCAACAGCGTTCTGCACCCCTACGCCAACCAGACCATCAACCAGCTGCTGTCGGAGATGGACGGCTTCCACCAGAATGAGGGAGTCATCGTGCTCGGGGCTACCAACAGACGCGACGATCTGGACCCGGCGCTGCTACGACCGGGACGCTTCGACGTGGAGGTAGATTTTTTTTTTTATGTGAATACCTCACAAGAGTCCCATCTGCTCCCGTCTGGAGCCAGTGAGATTATGGCATCCCAAATTGGGGTATGCTGGGAGGCTGAAGGTAGTGGGGAGGGGAAGGAGATGGGAAAGAGGATGGTGGGGAAGTACCTGGCTATTGCGATCTGGTCACTAAACTTAGCTAAAGGTCACCAAACACGGCTAAAGCCATTTCAAACAACGTTTCAATTCTGAATTGTGTTCTTACACCAGATCGATACTGAGAGTATCTTCCACTTTGGAACGTGCCGTAAATATACTATATTTTATTTTTAATTGATTAATTGTGAAATAACACAAATTAATCAAATTAAATTTATTTGCCACGCCGGGATTCGATCCCGCAACCTTTGGATTGGGAGTCTAGAGTCTTACCGCTCGACCACGCCGGCCTTGAACATAAAGAATAAATAAAATAAAAAAATCTTTGTTGACTGTAGGTAGCGTTGGTGTTACTTCATAATTTGAATGATTTCCTCATCTTCATATTTAGTTTATTTTTAGCCATATTTTAATTTCGTTTCTAAACTTTTTTTTATTTCCATGGTGTTTTTAATTTCATTTGGAAGGGCATTATATAATTTTGTAGCATGAAATTATGTTTAGTAGATTTGAGGTTTTCACCCTTGAAGTGTAGGTGTGTTGGTCAGTAAAGTATATACTCATTTAAATTTGAGCAGAGTTTTATAATACTGAAAAAATTAAAGTTTTTTAAAATTTCTCCCAGGTGTTGCAGGTTTAATCCTCTGCTAGCTCAGTCCTCTTTCATTGCAAAGGCAACATTTTTCACTTATAGTATTTTTCAAAAGTAGTATAGGAATGAAAAAAGGATGTAAAAGAGGTGTTGGATTTATATATTTCTTGTTAATTACTACAATATCAAACATCTCATTCCTTCAGGTAAACGTGCCCACGCCCGATTACTCCGGCAGACGTGACATCCTGAATCTGTACCTCGGGCGTGTGCTGACCGGCGGAGATCTGGACGTGGAACTCCTGGCGCGAGGCACCACAGGCTTCACGGGGGCAGATCTGGAGAACATGGTGAACCAGGCTGCACTCAAGTAAGTAGGAGCAACACCATACTCTCCATATTCATCTTTTGTTACTTCGGCAGAGCTAAGAAGATGGCAACAATGCTTAATCCATCCTTTTATCCCTCTGTTTTAAATTCCCAAGACTAAACTCCAACCACCTACCCATCTTCAGAGCAAGTACGCTAAGTCTTAACCTCTCATCTGTGGTTTGCCCAAAAAAATCTTTGCTTTTTTTTAAAATGCGATCTTAACTCTTATGTAATAAAGAAACTGTATGAAAGATAAGGTCAGAATCGCTTGCGCCGATATCTTTCTTGACGTAACGCTTTATTTGATTAATCTAGCTTCTAGGAATGATTTTAAATTAATTTTTATGGGTTTTTCAGCAGCTGTCAATGGCGAAAATATTGACATTTTACGTTTTCAAAATAGTATAAAAGTCATTTTTTTTTTCTTGTTGGGTATGTATTCAGTTTACATTTGTATGAATATTTTTTTTTTTCCACAATGGGAAATTAAAATTATTTTTTTTAGTTAGTAAGCTAATCTGGGAAAACTATTGTGTAATAATATGTGAATAATAAGATATATTATCTGGTAAACAGAAAAAAATTGCGTTTTTAGTTCAATATTTGACCAGAACTCAATATCATTCCCATTCAATGGGTTAACAAATCAGTGCCCCTGATATACTCTCCTAGCTGGAATGGAATTTTTGTATTGTGTCTTTAGATACTTCTGTGGTCTTGGAGAACTTTAAGCTCTAATGCAGTCTCTACTCAAACTGAAAGCCTTTCTTTCACAAGAAATAATAGTGAAATAAATAATTAAAATATTTTTTTTACTCTTCTTTCTAGGGCTGCAATTGACGGAGCAAAGAATGTGTGCATGAAACATCTGGAAGGCGCCAGGGACAAGGTCCTGATGGGACCAGAACGCCGTTCTAGGTATTGATATTGGTTGTGGTTTTGTCCCTAATTTCAATTTTTAGAAATGAGGCGAATGCGTTTTTATTATTATGTGTAATTTTTTTCTAGATTACCTGACGAAGACGCAAACCTCATCACAGCCTACCACGAGGGCGGTCACGCCGTCGTAGCATACTATACCAAAGTAAGATCATAATAATAATAATAATAATTGGACAATTTGTAGAGCAGAGTTTTTGTGAAAAATCACCTCAAGGGCGCTTATCATTTATTCAATAAAGTAATTACATACATTATATGTTTAGTTTTGACTATTCTTTGAATAATATCTTTTTGGCTGTATAAATAAAATTATATTGAATGATAACTTTTGTGTGTTCAGGAATCTCATCCACTCCATAAGGTGACCATCATTCCTAGGGGTCCCTCCCTGGGCCACACAGCCTACATTCCAGCCAGAGAAAGGTATGTTGAACACAATCACCAACTACCTTAAATAGGGATGACTGACGACTTCCCAGGTAGAGTCCAACAACATGCCAACATTTAGAAATGATCTGATTCCTCTATAATCTTATCAATTTCCGTCAATTGGAGTCTTAAAGTTTTTACTTCTGTGAATAGTTTTGTCATAATAGTTTGAATGAAGAATAACCTGTGATGTATCTTTTATAAAAGAGAAAAGATTAATGGTCCCAATTTGGAGTCCTGGGGTACTCTAGTTTCAAGAGCGCAATCTGATTCCTTTTACTTCTGTCAACAGTTCCTTCAATGTCCGATTGGAGTCTTCTCAAGTTGTATTTCTGTGAATAGTTTTAGGGCATCAGCAAACAAAAGAAACCTTGTATGCAGAATAACCCCTGAAATTCAATTTATAAGATATAAATGATGAATGGTCGTAAATTCGAGCCCTGGGGTACTCCAAATTGCAAATTGGATGCAAATTGTGTTCGTCGTGTTAGTCTTCTGTCGGTTTTACTACCATCAATAATAATGGTATTCTGTTGTTTGTGCAGATATCATGTGACCAAGCAGCAGCTGCAGGCCATGATGGACACCATGATGGGGGGGCGCGCAGCCGAGGAGCTGATCTTCGGACCCGATAAGATCACCAGCGGTGAGAGTCTTTGCCACAGACATTCCCAACAGTTCCCTGGTATTTATAGGGATGAAAACGGGACCATTTTTTTTTCTAATTACAGTAGAACCCCGTTAAATCGAACCCCGATAATTCGAAAAAACGCGTAATTCGAAATTTTTGCCAAAAAAAAGTCCCCAGAAAATTTTTTCATACAAAATGATTTTTTAATTCGTAATTCGAAATTTATTTTTGCCCGCACACGAAAATTCGTTTGTGTAATTTGAAAAACATGGATTTTAGCAAAAAAAAAAAAAAAAATTTCGTAAATTAGAATCTGGCAGACAGCCGTGGTGGTAAAATGTAGATTTACGCGGTTAACATCGTCCTAATTCGTATTATTATTTTGTAAAATCTGAATTGGATGTGATATTTTTAACGAATTTTCTCAGAATATAGTAATCTAAAGGTCCGACCGCGACGGGATTCGGCAGCGAAAATCGATTTACGCGAAATATATTGTATTTTTATGAATTTATTCTGAATATGTATCTGAATTAGGGCCGGCCGCGACGGGATTCGGACGCGAAAACTCAATTTACGCGAAATATATCGTATTTTTATGAATTAATTCCGAATAGGTATCTGCATTATGATCGGCCGCGACGGGATTCGGCTGCAAAAATTCGATTTGTGCGAAATATACCGAGTTTTTACAATTTTTTTCCGAATAGGTATTTGAACAAGGGCTGGCCGCGATGGCAATCGGTCACGAAAATTCGATTTACGCGAAAAACATCGTATTTTTATGAATTTATTCCGAATAGCGAATAGGTATCTGTATTATGGCCGGCCGCGACGGTATTCGGTCCTGAAATTTCGATTTACGCGAAATATACCGAGTTTTTACGATTTTTTTCTGAATATTTTTTTCCGAATAGATATTTGAACAAGGGCCGGCTGCGAAAATTCGATTTACGCAAAATATATCGTATTTTTATGAATTTATTCCGAATAGGTATCTGCATTATGGCCGGCCGCGACGTGATTCAGCCGTGAAAATTCAATTTACGCGAAATATATCGTATTTTCATGAATTTATTCCGAATAGGTTTTTGCATTATGGCCGGCTGCGAAAGGATTCGGTCGTGAAATTTCGATTTACGTGAAATTTATCGTATTTTTACGAATTTACTTAGAATAGGTACCTGAATTCAAAGCTGCATCGGAAATAGGCTGCGAAATTTCGATTTACGCGGTAATATATCACATTTTTTTTAGTTTAAAGGGATGGCTGTAACGGTAATCGGCCGCGAAAATTTGATTTACTCGGAAAATATGGTATTTTTGTGAATTCATACTTCGAATAGAGGGCCGTCCGCGTCGGTACACGGCTGAGTAAACTCGATTTACCCAGGGAATAAGCGTATTATTACGAATTTATTCCGAAGAACCTACCCGAATTTGAATTTGCCGCCAAAAAATTAAATTTTTGGCGATTTTTTTTTTTTTCCGCGAAATTTCGAATTACGTGGGAATTTGTTAATTCGAAATTTTATTTTTGATGTCCCGTGGATTTCGAATTAACGGGGTTCTACTGTATTTTGATGTTTTAATTGTTCTCCCCTTTTCGATTGGTTAATGGTGGGTTTTTTCTTACTGAACTCATTTCTCATTACTGTGATGAAAGCATAATATTTTAACCATCACTTTATAAGAAATCATTCATTTAGCCAAGCCGAATCTATTAACTGATTCGCTACCAACATGCCCGATTGGGTAAGTTAGGATTTTAATTTATTTATATTTTAGTTCGAAATTTAGTGGTTGGGACTATTTTTTATGTCATTTTTGTCGATCTCATTTCAAATTTAGAATCAATCATGTTTCGCAATGCTGTGGGTTCCTGTTGGCTTTGTTTAAAGTAACCATAAAGTCATGTATTCACTGACTAACAATGTTTCAGGTATACAGTTTCTGAAACACCACTTAAATGTTTCGGAGATCTTGCCGTCCACATCAGTTGTTTCGAATATGTCGCCTGTATATTTCTTTACATATGGTGATGTCTAATAGAAAGAAAAGAAATATACGGTGGGTTAGGAACTATTTGTTACAAAGACATAACGTGTTAAGTGATTTACCCATGTTTGACGGATTATTTATAAATTTTCTGCGAATGTCAAAATCAGATTTTGAATTGCTTTTGCAAATGGTTGGACCGTTTATTGCCAAACAAGACAAACTTTCAAAGTATAGTTACCTCAAACTAGACTAGCCATTACTTTACTGAAAGATGTTATTTGTGAAACTGATTTGTTTCTGTATTTTTCTTCACCAGCGGGAAGCACAGAAACGTGGTCGGAAATACCTACAGCCTTAATAAAAAAAAACCACAGCACGACCGATAACCTGTGTTTTTGCAGCAACGTCAATAAAACAAATTTACACTAAAACATGAAATATTACTAACAACGTTGGCCACTTTAAAACGCGTTGTAAATCTGGCAACCACACAATTTTTCATAATTTTCATATAAAATTTTGTTTTCATTTATAGCCGCTAGATGGCGATAGCGTCGCGCCTGTACATTTCTAATCTGTTAACCGCTCAAAAAGTAGTATGTTTTTAGTAAATATTGAGATTTTACTGAATGATTTCTATTATAGGGACCAATTCACTCTTCTATTCATGTAATTAATATATTTGCCATGTTATTTGTGTGGTTTTACATCAGTTTTATCAAGTTATTGCACAATAAACCGTACTTGTTGAAGTTGAACTGTCAAAATATTGTTTTGGGTTTCATAAAAGATCAAATTTACATTTTTAAATCTTTATTTTATGAGAATTTCTTAAAAGTGGTGTTTTTTTTTAAAATATTAATATCTAATACATGTAGTAAACTTATGAAAGAAATTAACTTCTTTAGTGGTGCAAGAAATCTGTTTGAATATCAGTTATGTTTTAGGTTATTTTTTTATTTCACGTGTAAAAAGTGAGGTGACTGTTTCATTCCAAATTCATTACATTAAAGGTCTGTATTTTTTAAATTTAAATTTTTTATAAATTTCTGTACACTTTCATCAAAAATGTTTTGGTAAGAAATTCTTTTTCCATGTTTGAATCTTAAAATATGGAAGTTTTTTTAAAACTTAAGTGTATTCCAAATACACAAATTTAAAAGGTTTTTATTTAGTTTTTATAAATGGTATTTGTTTTTACGACACCTTCAAAAATAAGAAATGTATTGAACATTCAAAATACTTTGGAAAATTCCAAATTTTGTTCAGACATCGTTACTAAAACAGAGATAAACTACCCTCCCAGGCTGTGTAAACAGTGTGTATTTTTTTCCCAAGAACAATTTTTTAATTAGTAATGTTTTCACATCCGCGGCCGTTTGTCAATTGAATTAATTTTCACGGGGTTTTTTAGTAAGGCCGATAGTGTTTACCGCAGCAGTTTTAATTGTTTCAGAAATGTAATAATTGATTTCAAAAACACATAGTTTTTGTATCTGAAACAGTGTTTATAAGCAATTATTTCTCTGTGAATGCATGGCTTAAGGTTAAACCTGCATAATGCGTACAACAGTCGCTGCTTGCAGCCAGTGTGGAAGTACTTCTCACTGTGTTACGACGTAACACTCTGACTTGGGTTAATTGCCTCCATGTAGATATTCTCATCTTCCACACCTTGTAAAACGTTATAAAATACTTAGCATCTCATTGACAGGTTTCCAATGTTATCAAGTATGTAATAATTTATAAGAGAACTAGCATTTTTAACATTGAAACAGAAAGCGGTATGGATTTTCATTTCTGTGAATAAAAAGATTTCTATGAGCTTTCATGCACCACATAGTATTTAGAAGCAGAGGACATTGTAAGTGCGCAAGGAAAATAGAATACTATGTGCTTGAAAACAGTCCATTTAATTAAAATATTATCAGTTGTGATGAATGGTAACCTCCAATTTACGAGAAGGCCTACGAGAATTTTTTTTTATTCTAAGGAGAAAAGCGCAGTGCTACGACATCTGTATGGTCAAATTCAAAACTTGCTCGAAAAAAAAGAGGTATTGTTAAGTTGATGGGTTA
Organism: Limnephilus lunatus; assembly: GCA_917563855.2. Taxonomy (NCBI): domain Eukaryota; kingdom Metazoa; phylum Arthropoda; class Insecta; order Trichoptera; family Limnephilidae; genus Limnephilus; species Limnephilus lunatus. The sequence goes on from OU830596.1 coordinate 26,819,413, forward strand.
TAGTTGCCTTAAATATTCACAGATGGTGATGAGATCGATATTTAACGGGAACCCCAGGTTTAGGGACGATTTTAAACGCGAGAGTTGAGACAACCAATTAAAAAGCAGGAAAAGCAATTAAAAATCAACTCAGCCTATCAGCAAGAAGGAGGTCGTGCCCATTTTGGACACAAAGGATTGTACTTTGACCCGAGTGATTAGTGAAGAAATTTATGGTCTAGACGTTCCCACAGAGATCAGGGTTGAATGAACTAAGAGATAAATATCGAACTATTCAAGGTTTTTAGTACAACGAACCCAAGTAATGTTATTAATAAAGGGTACCTTCAAGGGGTCGGGAGACCTTAGTTTCGAGTGCATTAGAGCGTTTTTAGTTGCGGAAAAACACACTTGGATAACGATAAGAAATTTTATCAGTAATATATTGAGTGGAAAACGCGGGGACAACGGGGCATGCTTGCGGGAGGATTCTCAATTATAGAATAACTACATATGACGGCCGAGAGGCTAAATTCGAGGAAGAACGTACGAAAAGAAAATGAATATACAGAACACAATGGAAAATTATTGTTATCAATTCTAGACGGAACGGAGAGATTAGGAAAGCGAATTGGGAAGGAAAATTTCAAAAAGATTTAGAGTTTGAGGATTGAACAAGAAGACGAAACAAAGGTTTGGTGCAGTAGCAGGTGCTTGGAAAGGAATTGGAATAGTATACCTAGGGGGGGGTGGAAATACTGCAAACATTGCGATAGATTTAATTCATAAAAAGGAGTCATTTTACGTAATTAAAATAGGGATCATAACATAAAGTTACACGAGACTGCGAGGGAAAATGAAACATTACAACGGTTGTCGACCCCACATGTATATTGTTGATATAAACAAGGAATATTCGAACATGCCTTTTGTTTATTTAAGGCCCATTATCCATTAAAAAGGGTCATAAAAATTAACATTGCTCTTACCTAGTATTTAGATTATAGAATTTCCGTAAAATTTAATTATAAACACATTAAAATGGATTTATCGCCAAGTATGTAGAAATCGTAATGTATACACACGTCAGGGCTTGCAGTTTATGGGATTTTGAACAAGAGAGAGATGGAAAATTGGGCGGAATTTGATCGAAGTAGTTAACTTGACAGATATCCCAGGATAGGAATAGTTAGTGGGCCGGAAAACACCATAAATAATATATCAAAAAAGGAAAAAAGGGTTTTAGCGGGAGATGGAATCACGGCAAAAAGGCAAACGTCAAATTTCAATAAGGGATCATTGGGTTAGGAGTGGGGGGGAGAGAACGGAAAACCGACATAACCGGAAAACTCAGATAAGGAAATGGGAAAAACTCAAAACGTTATAAGTAGAGTAGATACGGAACCAGGATATGATTCCTTATTAACAACGAAGGGAAAATCATTTAAGAATAGTTGTTAAAACACCGTTACTTGAAGAAAAATAAGAAAATTCAAGTCTACGACGTAAGTAGAGACAATACAGTTAAAAATTGAATTGATTCATATAAGAAACATGAAAATGTGGGGAAATTTAGGAAAATGAATGTTGGGAAAAGCATAGTGAAGATTTCGACATGAGTTTGTTCGTGTTCTGGTAGCGATAAACCAAATTGAGAATTATATACAGTTTATTGAAGACGTACCTATTATATATTGAGAGAAAAAAGGACACAAAAATCATGATATTTTAGTTAAATTTGTAAGACCTGAAGACAAAGGAACGACGGGGCAAAATTTGACATAATGATAGGTTCGACACTGGAACAATTTACGTAAGAGACAGAAGATTTCGAAAATCAGGGGGGCCGGACTTAACACGTTGATACGAAAATAACAGAATTGATATATGAAATCTCGAGTTGTTAGAGTTTGAATTAGAAAATCAATGAACGCGTAATTAAGATGTTCTAATCCTGGAGGTACAAATAAAACTTAGGACTTAGAAGAATCGAGATCAGTTTTTCGGTGTTAGTTGTCGGGAAGGAGTCGTCGGGGACCAATCGTCGGATTAAAACGTGGAAGTTACGTGACGTAGCGTCTAAAACGGTTATTAGTTGAAAATTTCTTAAGTGTTGTAAAATTTTGAGACTTAGAAAAATTCGGAGTGGGAATTCTGGAACTTATAAAAATTACGGTCGTGATTAAATCTGTGGAGTGTTGAAAATTAAATAAAGTGTTTTATATAGTTTTACAATAAATTCAACTTGTCATTAAAATAAAAAGTTTATATAGTGTAGCGAATTTAAAAGGAAACAACAGTGTTTAAAGAATTTTATAACAGCAGTGAATAATAATATATTTATTTATAAATTCAACTTGTCATTAAAATAAAAAGTTTATATAGTGTAGCGAATTTAAAGAAAATCAACAGTGTTTAAAGAATTTTATAACAGCAGTGAATAATAATATATCTATTTATAAATTCAACTTATCATTAAAATAAAAAGGGGTCCTTCGACAACTGGCAAGGTTGATTAAAACGTTGCGCATGTCGTGAGAATTACCCTGGTAATTAATTAATAGAGTCTAGAATCAGTTTTTATACTTTAAAAATACAGTGGAAAAGTAGTCAGTTTATACTTTAAAAATTCAGTGGTAAAATAGAGTCTACAATCACTTTGATAAAACAGGGAGTGAAGTGTCCGGATAGGGTTAATCGTGCAATTTAACGGAGTGTATGATCTTATAATAAATCTAAAATCAGTGTTTGCAATAATTTCCGATTCAATAAAATCTAATAATTAATTAATTAATTACAAATTCAATGCGGGAGGAGTTTAATATAGTGTGTTTGAATTGCTTTAAATTTGTACTATGAAGGTTAAAATAGAGTTATTTAGTCCGAGGTTATATAAAGAAAATTACAGTCTAATAAGTTTCATTAAATAAAAAATTTACGTTTAGGTCGAAAGTTGGAAATTTTATTACGAGATATTAATTATCGTTAGGTGACAACGCAATAATAATAATTGATCCGAAATCTGGAAAATACTTAGCCGAAGTTTAAATGAATAATCCAAGTGATTAATTTGCTGCTAAACAAAAGTGTTATAAAATAAGGTGGAAGGGGTTCTTTCAGTTTTGTTGTAATCTGAGTGACGAATAATATTTAGTTATTCGTTACAAAGGGATTCTAGTTCAAATTGGAGACATAAATAAAACTTTAGCTTTGTCCTTAAGTGGAATAATTCAAATTTAAAGAAAATCTTTAGTTGTTATGGAAAAAAAAATATATAATATAAATTGAGAAAAAAATAAATAAACTTAAATATTTTTATAAAGTGGAATAATACAAATTTAAAGGAAATTCAAATTAATTTATTAAAGAGTAAATAGGTATAGTCATATACCACATAATAAAATAATATTCGAGCGAACGATTATTAAGAATCGATTCCCCCCTTTAGATTGGAATCAAATATGGAAGGAAAGGGGAGGGAGGTGAGGGTTGTCGGGATTAATTAGATAGGATCGTTCTTCTTCAATAATAACGGCAGATATTAAAGGAAAACGTGAGGATTTTTTACATCAGAGATCTATTCAAAGGAGAAAGGAAGGAGATGAGTTCCGGATCTTGTAGGATTAAATCGTTAAAAGTGGGAAGTCGAAATAAAAGTGCGATAAGTTACACAGGTAGTCTGGATGCTCTAATAAGTTTCTCGCCGATGATAGTAACCCGGTGGAGCTGAAATTAAGACATTAGAGCTTGGTGAGTCCTTACAATATTTAAGCTTTTACAGGTTCCTGTGGATATCCTGACACTGATGGACGTATCGCCAAGTAAGGGTAAATAAATAACTAACCAATTTATTAGCATTCGCATGTCACACCTCCCATACAGAATGAAATGTTGCTAAACAAATACTTAACACATAATTAGATAGAAACGCATCACTAAATCAATTTTGGTATCTTAGCGTATTTGTAAGATAAATACCTATCGTTTCTTTTCACTAGCACGATTAGGGTATGGTTATATGACCTTCGATAGTGTACCAAAATTTCGATTTGAGTTCAAGGCCATCCATTGACCCAGTCACCTAAATTCATTAACGAATAAACAAAACAAAACTTAACGTCAGGGACAAGTTTATCAATTATAGCTTGAGATGAAATCTGCGGTCAATATGTGAAGGCGACATTGACGTTTAAATTCACTCAATTCTAAACGACTTGATTTTACTAGAGCGACCGCCAATAGTTAGCATTGATTCAGCATGCAAAAATTTCGCAAAGTAAAGTACTGCGACTAGCTTCAAACTCTAAGAGAGCACATCACAATTATTCAGGAGGTCATTGATTCAATGTCGACTTGATTTATCTCATTTTTAAATCTTTCTTATAGGAAGTAGGTATCCAAGAACCCATAAATACCCATTATCCTAAATACCTAACACACGAGGAGCTAGTGACCTCATTTAAACAACACTGGTGTTCAAATACTCATACAGTCCTGAATCCTAACTTGTCTTCGAACGTAAACTTCAAGGCTTCTGTATGTAGGTATGAGCCATCTGGAAATGTAAGTGTCAACCTTTCTCGAACGGACGGCTTTGATCTTGTGGCGGTATTGTCGAGGTGGGCATGCGGGGAAGAGGAAGGACGTATGCGGACAGTACGCTGACGCGGCATTAAAGCCACAGGTTATTTGCATACCGTGAGTCTTGTCGAACCTGAAAGCAAACATAAGGTTCACGAGGTGAGTTTTATGTCAGCTAGTCAGAGGTGGAATGTAACGCTGGGTCGGTTACGTGGGAGGAAGGATCTGCCCGTCACAAGCTTACGCCACATTTAACGGATAGAGGCATGATAAGGGAAGACATGAAATACCCCTTCTAGACTCAGTAGAGTTAAATTCAATCCGGCGGAGATGGAAGTCGGAGTGAGGCAGAAAAACGGCATGAAGACTTGGTATTCCCCCATCTGGCGTGAAGAGCCCCTTTCGTAACAAGAGACGCTCGTCGAAGAGAGTAAAACTCGGACTTAAGGATAAGCTTAGCAAACGTACTTGGGAGAATCCGGTTTGAAATTGTTGTTCATCGGTTTTCACTTGGTTAGCGGAGGTGCCGACTTTTCAGCAAACATATTATCCCCTCCCCATATCCCTCCATTCCTGCTCTTTCAACAATTTTGCGAATACTAACCAATAGCACTAACTATGACTACAAACACATTATGTTAGGAGAAGTTGCAGACAAGGACTTCAATTGAGAAAACTGGACCTTCGAGTTCGATCATCCTAAGGTAAGGTTTGCTTTCTTGAAATGTTTAATTTATTAACTGTTGTTTATGTTATCGATGTATCAGCGGTGATAGGAAGAATTAAATAAACAACACTAAATTCCTATGGAAATCAAATAGACACAAGGTTTAGGGCGGGGGTAGTTTATCAAACTCGGTTAAATATTCTAAAATAATAATAAATAAATTGATCGGAAAATTCTCACCCTTTCTCTAAAAGAATCTATGGGTTACCACACGTAATACATTATCTTCTCTACATATGTGTGCATATTAAGTATGCAAACAGATGTAAAATCTAAAACAAAAAAATTACACAACGCAGATTATAGAAATAATGTGAACAAAAATCTTAAATCTTGATTACTGTGAGAAAATCGCAGGGATTTAAGAAGATAGGGTAGGTTTAGCTAGATTATAAGGTATAGGGGTTTAGAAATCACGAGCCTGAGGTAGAAATAAACCGAAAGGAGGGTTGAGTCAGGCCATCATACCTAGTGGTGTGATCAGTAGGACATAAGGGTAGAATTATGAGCGTGGCTACGAGACAGGAGCTACGAGATTTAAACTACGAGGTAGAAGCTTAGAAAAGTAAATCAGCTAGGTAGGGTTCATCACAATTGGAGTCAAAAGCCAAGAGTGGCGGACCATTACACAGTTAATTGAAATACTAACTCTTTTCTAGAAGTCCCTAAAGGATTGTATATTATAAAAAAAGTAGAAAACGACCGGTCGGTGGCTCAGTTGACAAATGCTTCAGGTTCCCACCCATGCGTCGTATTCCTCTGCTGGTTAAGTTCTCCAACATTGCCCAAGCAACATCTTCAGCTTATAATAATGTTAATAGGAGGCATTACAACTTATTTGTAACCCGGGTATGTTTGTCTTTCTTTAAAAAAAAACAATATTTATGTAGAATGTTTTAATTTCCAGGTGCCTCCTCCGACCTAAAGCAAGCCACCTCCATAGCCACGCACATGGTGCGCGACTGGGGCATGAGCGAGAAGGTGGGCCTTCGCACTTTGGAGACCCCGCGGGGCGCCTTCCAATCCGGGGAGACCCTGGGGCCCAACACCAACGAGATGGTAACAATATTATCCCATCACGTACACTTTCTATTCAATATATACTTGCATTTCTTAGCCAATATTGAGATTGCCACTTCCTAGATATTGTTCATGACCTCATGCAGGATAGTAGATATTCTCAGTATTGCCCTGGTGAAAGATCCTCATTCAGAATTGAAATGTTGCCTGAAATGGCTTCAACCATATTCGGTGACCACATCTGAATAGCCAGGCTCATCTGAACCATCCTCTTCACATAAAAATTAAAGTAGATTTGCATCGCATTGAATATTCACACCAAAATTATTTGAAGTGCAGAGTGGAGTACCCCATGGCTCTACTTTGGGACCATTCATCTTTTCTATTTTATAAATGAACTTTCAGAGGTTATTCTGCATAGTCTCTTCTGTTGGCTGATCACGTAAATCCAAACTTTAAAAGACTCCAATCGAACATATCCAGTTAAATAAAATTAATTTTTAACATTAATTTTAATATTTTTTTCATGCAGGTCGACATAGAAATTCGCCGCATCCTCTCTGAGTCGTACGAGCGTGCCCGTGCCATCCTCAAGGCACACTCCAAGGAGCACAAGGCCCTCGCAGACGCTTTGCTAAAGTACGAAACTCTGGACGCGCAGGACATCAAGGCCATCATGGCGGGCGAGCGGCCAAACGTGGAACTGACCCACAAGGACAGCAAAGAGAACAAGGATAGTGTCAGCGTCACCACCAAAGGGAAGGAACCCGGAACTCCGCTGCCTGTTACCACTTCTGCCACACCCGTCCCCGCCGTTCAGGTGCCCGCATAGTCGCTCTGAGTCCTCATATTATTCAGTGTTTAAATCACCCGCCGTCGCTATTTTCAGTGAAAACACGTCCAAAGACATTTTTTTTTCACCCGAATTGTGAATTTTTGTTAAACTATTAACGGGAACGAATGCGCGGCCCGTTTCAATCAAATTTTAATTTTGGATTTGATGCCAAAATACCCAACCAAACTGAAAAATTATTTTTTCAAACAAAAGATATATCAAATGTTTAGTACGTTTATGTCCTACTCTATTTATTTGTGTTTTAAATTTTAAAATAAAAATTAAAGATTTTAATATAATTTCCTGATCTAAGATGCAATTTGGGCAATTGAGTAAAAGATAAACATTTAAATAAAATAATTTTGCTATATTGATTATAAAAATATGATGAAATATAAAATAAAAATTATTAAAAGAAAGCATTTTGATGGGTGTAAATTTAAATTACAAATGACCTATTTACGTCGGAGCACAAATTTATCATATATAAATTAAAATTACTACAATTATGTTTTATTTTATTTTTTATTGTATCAAAATAGTAGATAAAGCCAGATATTTTTTTTAATAATAAATTATAATTAACTCGAAAAAAAATCCAAACTTGCCGCCAAAATGAAGCATTATTGAATTCTTTAATTACCCATATATCATCATTTAAAACAAAAATAAATAAAGTAGCATTTGTCTGTATTAGATATTTAATATAGCTTTTTATAAAAAAAAATATTATTATTTAGTTTGGTTGGGTATTTTGGCATCAAATCCAAAATTTAGTTTGTTGTATGAAACGGGCCGTGAGGCCATTCCTCGTGAACGTGGAAAATTTCGATCTATGCAACAACGGTTTCATTACAAAGCAGAACATAGAAAAGTGAAGAAATAGAACACACCAAAATCGAACCTAACCTATCTTATTATTTTATCCTGTTCTGTTTTATCCGGTTACCGCAGCCACCGTACACCGCACTTAGTTGAAGGTTTCATTCCTCTCAACGTGCAAAATTCTGCATAAATGTGGATATTAAATTAACGGCATGGGTGTTTTGGGGGTGAGTAATTGCCAAAAAATGGCTTTGGACGATATTATTTAGGGCAATGTGTCTAAAATTACCTTTTTTTTTTACCGTTTCAAATATTTTTTGAAAGGCGTTCCATTACATTTTATGGCAATTTGAATTCTATTGTGTTATCGTGATGTTGTTTTTTTTTTAAAAAAACTTTTCAGTTGATTTCCGTTAATGACATACTTTCATTTAAGAATCATATTTTTTCTTGTTATGGTTGATTTTTTTCTATGTCAATTTATTGTATATTATTATTATTATGATCTAGTTTGGTTTTCCTTATTTGCCATACAGCAAGAAAAAAAATTGACAGTGTATTTTAAAAATTATATATATGTTCTAAGTTAGCACTTTTAGGAAAAATTTGTTTTTAAAATTTTGATTGTTGAGAAATCTAAACATTTATTTTTTGTAAAAATAATATAACTATATATATTTTATGTGAGTGGATTGCTACGCTATTAAAATAATAATAATAACAACGGTGGGGTTTCTTTCTGATAAGTGACTTGCCGACAAATAAGTTGTCATTATGCTACTCTTAAGACTGCAAAAATTGAACTGCAACAATTTGTTTAGCTTGACATATAAATAAATATTTAAAACTTTGGCAGAGTTGGCATCACTTACAATATATAAATTATATTCCTTAAAGAAATTTCCAAGTTTGTAGGATATAGTCGTACCACTGATAGCTCCATTGTAACCTTTCTTTTTCTCCTAAATAATGTGTGCAACGGAAAGATAGTTTACAAGGAAACTCTCACCGGCAGGGCAATATTATAATATTATCACTAAGTCAATGATGAATAATTTCCAATCATTCTAAAGTCACTTAATCCAGGTTTGGTACTGCCTTAAAGGCGAAACAGCTTTTATGCTTAATTTAAGAAATAGATTAACGAAACAACTAGCATAAAATCCTCATATTATATGAAATATTTCGTACCTACTTTTATTTGTAAATAGATTTATTCAGTTTTGAAACAAAATTTAGTCAGTGATTTTTTGATTTGTGGGTTAAATTTTCATAATATTTATTTAATAATATTGTGTATAGATCTCAAATGATTTTTCTTTTGTGCACCGAGAACATTCTTAACCTTTACAACGCCGGCCCGCCTATCTCGTTACGCATCTCGTTTTGATACAATGTATGCTTTAGTGAAACTTCACGAATCGTATGCGTGACATCCTCGTGCGGAGATACTAACCGATGGATCACATGTGTGACGGCCGCGTTTATAAGGTTGAATCGTAATCTTCAAATGCTTACAAATTCTATTTATGAAATGCAATAAATCTGTTGTTTGTTGAAATAAATATCAAAATTTATAAAAATGATGGTGCCATTTTTATATAATAAAATTATAAATCACATCCAAAGGCGGTCTCCATTGTATTGCAGTTAAGAGCATGTTTAGATTAGGATTCGTACAAAGTGAAAAAATATATTGACATTGAATTTTTACAATTTGTAAAATTCTATAGGAATTCCTATACCATAATAAATTGGTTTGGAACCTTTGTGAGGGTTAGGCCGGTAAATACATGGATTCTGGTACATAACAAGACTACATAATACACAAATATAAGTTATATTATTTCAGTGACTGTTTATCAAATCCTAGTGGCTAGTACAAAAAAACTGAAATTTGTAAAAATCCAGCTTTTTAGAAATAATGTTTTCATTAACCCCTTGTAAATTTATTATTATTATTATTGTTAGTAATAAATATGAAATTAAAATTGCTTGCATTATTCATTGTACCACAACTTAACCCTAAATAATTTTTAAGTGTTCAAAATATTACAAATTTCGACACAAAAACCTGATATTCTACATAACAAGGAAGTTGAGTGAAATTTATTTTGACTTATAAAAAATATGTTCATGTAGATCAAAAAAATATCGATTCTAAATATAAAAATATATTTCTATATTGTTATTCTTAGAATTAATTAAACCTTCTTAAAAATCCATCAAAAAGCTACGAACTACAAACGCTTCATGAATGGTCGAAAGAATTCTGACGTCATCGGAACCTCAGTTTGTATGAAGAGCGGATCTCCGAAATTTCTACGGTGCATCTCTTTCTATTACACGAGAGATGGTTTGTGTATGATGAGAGAGGTGTATAGGCCAAACGTCGTTTACTTATGGGCTAAACGGTTTTGCATTCTATCCCCTAAAAGTCTTTTTAAGTTTAGTAATGGGTGGTTTGGTATATTTAATGGTTTAGTAAACAAAGTTTATGTAATGCAAAATCTGTTTAAAAAACCACATACCATGTCAGAAATCGGATATATTCAAGGCCAGTCCGACTACCTTCAAATCGTTGATTCTGACATGTTGATTTTATTTTTAAAAGAGATAATACTAATCACATTAGTGCTGAAATTTGTGGAGTTAAAGCTTCCAAGTAAATACATCAAATTATTAATTGTGTTCATTTGTATGTTACAATAAATATAATACATTTTTACAGTATTAAATAATAATCATTACGTATTCTACCCATCTGACATCTGATGTTTGGCCATAAACCTCACTAGTTTTGTGCAAGTATATTAAATTTATTGATAGCGCCGAAAAGTCTCACAGTGAACTGCGCTGTAAACCGTTATCTTACTTTCGGTCTTTACTTTTTTGCGCGGCGGCCTGAATTGGCGGGCAGCACTTTAACCAACGGCAATCGGCCAGCGACGGCAACACCGTGTTGTTTAGAGTTTAGGCGCTAGAAACAAAAATTCTACCTTTAAATATTAATTTAACTATGAAATCTTGATCAATTTTCTTTTTTTAAAATAACATTAATTCTGATAGACGGTTAACATTGATAAAAAAAAATTACTGGAATTCCTTATTGAAGAATTTAAAAAATCTCCATACAAAATGCCCAAGCAACGCAGTTTTCTCAGTTTAAATGACGTCACACGCACACCCCGTACAACCCGCTTCTTACCGCTCGGATTCCGCTCGTTTTGGCGGGCTTAATAAAATTTAAACTTTGAGAATTAATTTTACTATGAAAACAAACTTTAAAAAAAAAAAAGAAACCAGTATTTAAGTTTGAATGCGAACATTGATAAAAAAAAAATAAAAAAAATGGACTCAACTTCCTTATTTATTATCTATACAGTATCCTCAAAGATGACTTTCCCTCATTGCCTTCCCATGTGGAGTTAATATAAAAATATAATTTGATAAAGAAATTATAATGAACCCTCCTGCGCCAGAGGGGGGTAATACTATTCCTATCATTTTCCTGATTCCTACCCACATTTATCCCTACCTACATCAGTGAAGTCACAAGCTCAGTCAGTGCCTTGACGGTTTTCAAAATGAAAGCAGTTTCCTATGCTCAGTATCTTGACTTCTTTGATAAATTACGAGTTTCGTGGAAACCTTCAAAATTATAACCGATGATAACTAACCAACACGCCGTTTTCCGCAGGGGTAGGCAGAGATGATGGACCGCCAAATAACTAGGTCTTGGCACACACTCTTTGCCTCACTCACATTCATACATCTCTCATACATACTTTTCTATTATTCTGACTTGACATGGCCCTACTCAAGTATTCTGATTCACTTGATCGTGCCATGTCTTCCTGGGGCGTCCCCGACTTCTTTCATTCACATTTGCGTCATATATTCTTCTCACACTATTTTCTTCTTTCATTCGCTCTACATGCCCAAACTTACTCATTACGCTTACATCAGCCTTACATTCTTTGCGAATCTCCACATTTCTCACACAATCATACATGGTTTTACCACACATCCGCCTCGGGGATCTTATTTTAACAGCATTCAGTTTAATTTCATCCTTCCTCTGTCAGTTCCATGCCTCACTGCCATACATCAGGGTAGGTACCAGTACTCAATTGTGTACTGCTAGCTTCGCTTCTTTTGACAGTTTTTTATTAGCGCCAACGGCATTCAGTCCTCCATTAATGGAGTTACTTAGAAATTGGACAAGAGACACATTATCCTGCCTTCAGTGAGTTTATGCGATCCTTTTTCCTACCTTCCAGAACGTTTCTAACATTGTTAGCCCAATTGTTGGTCTTTCGAGCCGGATAATTCATGAAATATTTTGCAAGTAGTTTGCTTGGAATTAACATTGCGTAAATACTCGTTCTTTTACATAGCCTACATAACATCAGTATATTATATTATTATACATATAATTATACTCAATAATTCGATTCCATCATGCGACTTCATGTAAGCAAAACAAATACGTAGAATAATGATATGCATTACAAATATCCGGTCAAAGGCTGAATTGGCAATGCGTCTGGGTCCCGCCCAGGCATTGTGAGTTCAATTCCTCAACTTTTTTTTACAATAGCTCCACACAGGAGGCCCTGAGGAAAATAAATTCCCTCTGGGCCTATGTCATCTTTGAGGATGCTGTGTGGAGGGTCTTTTTTTGAAAAGGAAGAAGAGGAAGTTCTGGGAAGGAAAAAAGGTATGAGGGATGGGTAGGAATCTGGGATCGGTGAATCCAAGAGTGACGGACGTATGAATCTATCCTTACCACTGCGGTGCAAGGCAATATTCCGAGAGAGTCCTGCTGGAGAGGTCAAAAGATCTCCCTCAACCAGTCTCTCCCGATCCGGCTTGCCACTCAGTTGGTGGGCAGATGCATCTGCCGCCAAGATCCGGACAAACCTCACTCCATGAACCTGGGCACTCCTGCTAAGTCACCAAATGTAGCGAACCACTTGGGGTGACCCAAAGCTATTCAAATATAAGGAGATGTTCTATCGGCCGTTTTTACTAGGTGAGACTGCGCTTCCGGGTGTCGCCGGTGTTTATCAATTAACGAATAAACTAAACGAACGAATAAACCAAACGAACGCTAAACTAAATGAACAAATTCTTTCCGTATTCAAACTATATTGTTAACCAATAATAATGCACAATTTCAAAAAATCAAGAAAATGAACAAATTCTTTTTGTATGCAAACAAGTAAGTTCGGCGACAGTCGCGCGGACATCATAGCATATCTCTTTTATATTTGAATATCTTTGGGGTGACCTATGGCAGAGGGGTTGGTTATCCTATAAATGGTACCTGGGGTGGCAGTACCCATACCCTCCTCCTAAATTGAAAACTGGCTCCATCACGACACAAGCAACGTTTTCTGTGGTGGTAGTAGGAGATTTTATAATTGTTGCCGGGTTATTCGTAAGCCGGAAATGTTTGTCTATCATTTAAAAAAATATATATTCTACATTACTTACCCATGCACCAACAACCGAAATAAGTATGTTTAATTATGAGTAGCTGAAGTCCCCGACGATGCCCGGGCTTTATACACAGTTTTCGAAATCAAATGTAGACAGTGACCTTCCTCTTGTTTTGAAGGTCACATGTGCAAAATTTTATCAACCTCAGCATAAAACTGTAGACTTGCATATAAATCAAATCCACACCGCTCGCTTGCCAGCCCGCTCGTCCACCACATACAGACATTCTCCTTTATATTTCAACCAATTTACACAAAACCTTGAAAAATTATATACCTTAACCTTCCTCATGAATCACTCTATCTATTGGTGAAAACCGCATGAAAATCCGTTCGGTAGTTTTTGAGTTTATGACAGACAGACAGAGGCGGCGGAGGACTTTAATTTATAATATGTAGAGTTAATAATATATAATCCATTGCAACCGGCAAATATTTTCCGTATTGTGATGAGCCACACTAGTAAAGCTCTTAGTTATGATACCACAGGATGTTACATTTGGCCAGCGAAGGAAATTTGAACAAGCTAGAAGTTATATACAGAACAGAGCTATGAGATATTTACTGGGGAAAGGCAAATACGCAAATAAGGCAAAAATGAGAGAGGAGCTAAATTGGATTCCAATAAAAAAGAGGTTGCTATTTAATGTGTTAATTTTTGTGCATAAAGTATGTAAAACCAAATGCCAAAATACTTCAAGGAAGAAATTGTTTTTAATAGATATATACATAATTAAGAAACCAGAAATAAAGAGTTAGATTCCCGTATATGAGAAAATCAGAGTTGCAGAACTGCCTAAAGTATAGAAGACTAAAGATTTATGATGAAATGCTTGAAAGTCTGAAGAATGAATGTATTTAAAAAGAAATGTTGTGCTTACTCTGAAAATATTATTTTAAAATTAAATATTACCTTGTGGCATATTAGTTACTAGCAGACCCGGCCACACATTGCTGTGGCTAACGAAACACAATGCCATTACCCAACCTTTATAAAATCCACACCACCCGCTTGCCAGCTGCCCGCTGCCTGAATTAAATATTAGAATTTCTCGACTTTTCTCTACTATAATAAGCATGTCTTATACATATAAACCTTCATCTTGAATCACTCTATGTATTGGTGAAAACCGCATGAAAATCCGTTGCGTAGTTTAAAAGATCTAAGCGCACAAACATTTTGAGCAACTTCATTTTATACTATGTAATGATATACTAATGTAGTGTAAACTAACTTCATTAATAAATAAAATAGGACTGGGTGATTTACTGGTTGAAACATATGCGCCTGAAGTTACCGTACATAAGCAGTTCCCACATATTCGATCTACACCAGTTTGGTTCCCAAATAACATATGTTTTCTATCAGGATTTTTTCAAAGAAAAACTCACGCTCATATGAAGCCAGTTGTAAAGAAATAATGCTTACAGATTACCTCTCCAAAGATGTCATAGACCCTGAGGGAAATTATCTTTGGGGATGCTGTATGGAGGGTCTTTTTAAGGAAGGAAATGAAGTTGTGGGAAGGAAAAAGATATGAGTATGTGTAGAAATTTGAGGGTCAGTGTGTCCAGGAGTGACGGACATATGAATCCATCCCTTCTGCTGCTGTGCAAGATGATAGGTTGAGAGAGACCAGCTGGAGATGTCGAAGGGTCTCCCCAAACCGGCCTCTCCCGATCTGGCCCGGCAGCGTATTTCCTTTTCCGTGTTCAATACGAGGCAACCATGCCTCGAAATCAACACGGGTTTGTAATGTCATTTATCTACCAAACCCGTGTCCAGTAGAAGGCAAGTGGCAACCTACTGTGCACGGGTTTGTAACACCAATTGCCTTCACAAACCCGTGTTCAGTACGAGGCATGTTAAGTGAATGCATTATAGACAAGTTTGTACCTGTATTTATAACAGCAGAACATGGAAAGAAATATATTAGAATAATTACACATACCCACTAGAAAAACCCTGCTTTGCCAAACAAACCATTCAAAACTAAGTTTTTTAAAATTATGATGATATGCGAGATTATTTTAGAGAATTTATTTTATAAGATTGGTACTATAAAGTGTTATAAGTACTATATTATAAAGTGTTTTTATTTATTTTATTAGTAAGGCTGTTTGCGTTTTATTGCCCATCCATTATATTGTGCATGTACGCACACACTTTTTTTTTTTATGTTATAATCACGTTTGGATGACGCGTGCCTCGTACTGAACACGGGTTTGGGAAGGGATTGGTGTTACAAACCCGTACACAGTAGGATGCCGCTTGCCTTCTACTGGACACAGGTTTGGATAAAAAATGACATTACTAACCCGTGTTTATTTCGAGGCATGGTTGCCTCGTATTCAACACGGAAAAGGAAATACACGGCCCGGCAGGCACATCTGCCACCAAGACTCGAACACACCTCACCTGATGAACCCGGGCACCTGTGCTAAGTCACCAAATGAAGTGAAACACTTGTAGTGACCCATGGTAGAAGTGTTGATTATCTAATGAATGGTTCCCGGGTTGGCGGTACTCATACCTGCCTCCCAAATTGAAAAACATCTACAAAGTTATCTGTAGGGTCGGGAGGGTAAGAAATAGTGCTACAAGTTACATACAAAGCGGTACAAAGACTTCTGTAGAAAATTTTAGGCCGGTAGCAATACTATCTGCACCGGCTAAATTGTTTGAATCGATTATTCATAAATACACACTGCCACAAGTGGAGTCGTACTTAGTTTCGGAACAGCACGGATTTAGAAAAGGTCGATCTACAGAAACCAACTTATTAGTGTTTACTGATTATTTATCAAAATTTAAATTTAGATAAAGGCTATCAGGTAGATTGTTCTTATAACGACTTTTCAAAGGCCTTCGATAGAGTTAATCACGACGTCTTACTCAATAAACTGGCTGAAATAGGATTCTCCATGCGACTTCTCATCTTTTTTGTTAGCTATCTTGCAAACAGGAAACAGTTTGTATCTCATGGACTATTCCAGTCTATTCTTTTTTTTTATCGAAGGAAGCAAATACTTTGTGGTGTGACATTATATATTAAATGAAGAAACACACTTTGTAAAACACCACTTTATTAGAATTAATAATTATTTGACAGCCAACCAGGTTTCGCTTAGCTCAAGCTTCATCAGGGCTATTATATTAACTTAATAGCCCTGAGTTAATATAATAGCCCTGATGAAGCTTGAGCTAAGCGAAACCTGGTTGGCTGTCAAATAATTATTAATTCTAATAAAGTGGTGTTTTACAAAGTGTGTTTCTTCATTTAATATATTCTATTTTTTGTACGATCAGGTACAATTTAGGTACCCCAAGGTTCTAATTTAGGCCCACTCCTTTTTTCCATATTTATTAATGATATCTCAGAAGTAATTCTGCACTCCAGGTATCTTCTTTTTGCTGATGGCCTGAAACTATTCTTAGAAATACTAACCCCAGAAGACTGCAATCGACTCCAGTCAGATATTGATAGAATTATTGACTGGAGTAAAAGAAATCGGATTGAGTTCAATATATCTAAATGTTTAATTTTGTCATTCACTAGGGCGTGTCATACCTGGTATTACCGGTATACAATGGACGCCCGAAGTCTAAAACGTGTCTCCACCATGAAGGACCTTGGAATCATGTTTGATAGTAGGCTGACATTTCATACTCATATTCAGATGGCTTGTAGCACTTCATTGAGAATGCTGGGTTATGTTCTGCGTACTGCAAAGAAATTTTAGAGATACCCGGGTTCTCATAATCCTATTCAATTCCTTAGTAAGGAGTAGACTTGAAAGTGGGTCGGTGATTTGGAGTCCACACCAAGTAAAATATTCCCTCATGTTGGAGAGAGTTCAGAAAAAATTTCTGAGATTTTTGTACATGAGGGAGTATGGCTATTACCCGTGGCTCTATCCTACCGACTTTCTTATGGGTATGCTCGGAATGAACCATCTACGGGTCAGAAGGGATGTACACATTGCTACGCATTTCTTCAGATTGATTCGTGGATGGTTTGAAAATACAGCTATCTTGGAGAGCATTCACTTCTATGTTCCCGATGGTTATCTTCGCCACCGACAGCATAGACTGTTCTATCTTCCGGCTTGCAGGACTAATTTGCCAATGGTCATGCCAATTGGGAGGGCAATCTTGCTGTTGAACAGAATTAATTCGGATATCGACATATTTGGCGTTAGTAAAGTTGCTTTTAAAAGGCAAGCTCTATTAATGCTTGTATAGTTTTTGCCTACCATCTGTTTTATATTTATATTTATGTTTAATGTAATACTCTTACAATTGTATTTTAAAAACACATTAAAATGTTTAATTTTGTAATGTTTTTAAAAGAATAAATAAATAAATTGAATTGAATACCCTCATTTGTTCTTTCAACAAAAGGTCATCGTTGGCGGTATCCTCTACAGTTTAGTGGTCATCTTGGAAATTTCGCCCGAAATCTCTGGCCTCTAAGCTCGTTAGTACCGTACCGCCAGCGATCTTTTTTCGTTGAAAGTTTTATGTTTGTTTTTGTCTAATAAGAATCTTAATTTATTCCAAATGTAATCTTATGTTAATAAAAATGCTTTCTTTTAACTATGTACATGCCCCCGGTGCAACAAATAAACGCTACTTTGCTCAGGTTGCCACCGGGTACATTTTCAACTTATAATTGTCACACATATTTTGTATGTTTGTTATTTTTCTCACGTTTTGTTAAATATTTAAACTTACGAGCCTTCTAGAAAAATGAAACCAACGGATTTCATTCCAGGGTCCTACAAGGCATCGAGGGAAAGAGAGCCTGAGTCTCTAGCCCTTAAATTGTACAAGCTAGGACAAAAAAGAGCCCCCAAAAAAGACTTAAAAATAAGACAAATCGCCCAAACTAAAAATCTAGTGATAAACCATAAGTTTATTTTACCATTGCTACAAAATAATTAACCTGTATGTACATAATAAACCCTGTATAATTATTATAAGACGTTAATTTTAAGCGACCGCCTTCAAGGGCGGCACCAGCAAAATAAGGGGCCAACATCTTGGCCGACCTATTTAAACCATTCTGTTGGAGGGCTAAAACCCCTCCACTTTTTCCAAAAATTACTGCCCGAACGCTGTCGAGTACATGATGGAGTGTGATAGAGAAATAGAGTGAAAATTCCAATAATAAATCAGTTCACTTCGAATCTTCAAAACGTGTTTTATTACTTCCTACCTCTGGAAGTCCTGCGACCTGCTGAAGTTCTGCCTGGACGAGTACCTGGTGCCTGCTGCCACAGTCGGCCCTAACTCTGGGTACTCCCAAGGCACCAGGCTCAGGCAGAAACAAGGCGCATCCAGGGCCACCACCCACTGGATGTAGGGAGGCCAGTTTTAAAACTACTATCATCATCATCATCCGCATACAAGAAGGGAAGGCGTGCACGAGTACCGGTGCCCCATATTTTACAGTCTTGTGACGACAACGACACGTCCGTTACAAGTTGGTTGCTTCTTCTAGTGGCCACTCTTTCCCTTCTTTAGTTCCTGTTTTTGCTAATAAGTTAATTTTTTTAATTCTGTATCAGCGTGAAGAAAGTGTCAATCACGGAAAGATAAAGGTCACAAACTAAAAAGATATATTTTTTTTATATTAGCTCCACTAAAATAATTTCCCTCAGGGCCGATGTCATCTTTGGGGATGCTGTGTGGAGGGTCTTTTTAGGGAGAGGAAGTAGTGGGAAGGAAAAAGGTATGAAGGGTGGGTAGGAATCTGAGAGTCAGTATGCCCAGGAGTGACAGATGTATGAATCCATTCCTGAAACTGTGGTGCAAGGGGATGGATGGGTCAAGAGAGTCTGACTGGAGAAATTAAAAGATCTCCCTCAACCAGTATTCAGATCCGGCCTGCCGCGCAGTTGGTGGGCAGACGCATCTGCCGCCAAGATTCGGACAAACCTCACCCCATTATAACCACTCGAGCAACAGACCAATTTAAAACTTTTCCTCGGATTGCTCGTGATTTTTTGGTGATCATTTTGAATATTTTCCGCCCACATTAAAAAAATCACACCTTAACTTAATAATTCAAACTAATTACAAAAGCATCTAGGGAAAATTTGCCTAAAACTGGCAGCAAAGCAATCCGAGGTATTTAAAATAGTGCCATATTATGGCAAAAAGCGCTCCAGTGGATAAAGGTGATGTGAATTAATATAATTAACCTTTTGGTCACATTAGGTATTTCAATACCCCCAAACAGGTATAATCAACAAGCTGCTTGCTAAAGGGTTGATATGGCCATGAATTAATGCTGACTTCTCACCGTATCAACTGTTGATACGATTGCAGCCAAAAGGTTAAATTGTCAATCTTTAAATTTATATTTCGGTGTAATAATAAACAATAAATGTTGGTTACATATTTATTTATATTTCCAATGTTGAGAACAATATTACAAAGGGTATATGTGTACATAGTAAAAACAGATTAATGAATTTATTCTAAAAGCTATCTCGTACTTTGCAGTAAAAGAAAGACGATTAAATGATCATCGAGTTACATTATATTATTTATTTATGTAGTAGGGTATTGAGCATAATAATAATCATTGTGATATTTTGTGAGCCAGAACTAAAACAAAACAACACAAAGATAGGTTGATAGTTTTTAGAATAAATATATAGGTAAAGTAAACATTGCAAATGAGTTTAAACTGAAAATATAATATTTATTTATATATATACTGAGCAAGCTCTTTTGATAATTAAGTATAAAAACTCCCTTCATAATTTTAATTTATCTAGGATTAAGATTTATTATATTATCAAGAAATTCAGCATAAATTTCTCAAAGAAATGTTAAAAATTCTGGATTTCAGGGGTTAATTTTATATTCAACAGCCCAAAAAATATACTTACAAAACTGCAACAGAAATACTTTTTTATGAATTGTTTTTATTGAGAGAAAATTAATTATAAGTAACATTGTCGTTAGAGGCCATCCAAAATTACGTCACACCTTAAAGGGGGGGGGGGGAGGGGAGTAGAGAAGTGTGACATTTTGTGACAAGGGGTATGGGGGGGTCATCAGCTCTGTGACGTCACATTAAAAAAACTAAATTATTAAAACGAAAAACTCTTTAGATGTCGATGTAAATTGCAATTGGGGGGGTCTCACAAATGTGACAGGGACCGGGAAGAGGGGGGGGTTAAAAAATCATGAAATTCTTGTAACGTAATTTATGGACGGCCCCTTATAAATAACTCAATGTTTGATAGTTTTATGAAATGCATACATTTGTTCAAGGCCAATTGTTTTATAAATATTGAAAAAATATTTATAAAACAATTAAAAAAAAATTGAAAAAAAATTGAATTAATTTTACAAAATAATTTTCAGCATTGTAAATTTAACCTACAAAAAATTAGTTAAACATAAAATGGAATTTTGAGTTTTATTTTAAAATCAGTCGCAGATGATGTCTTAAAAGGGCGAGTAGTTCTTATTACTAAAACATTGATATTTCAGTAAACAGACCAAATTACCTCTTTGAATATTTCGACCCTAAGGTAGGATTAAATAGAAAAAGAAAAAATAATTGCCGTATTATAAAGTATACACATTAAATTTATGAGATTATTATATTATTGATAATACAGACAAATAAAAAAATAAATATTTCAATTAATTTTAAACGCAATTTGTATAAAAGATTATAAATAAAAACATTATTTGAGTATACTCCCGAAGTCAAGACTTGCAGTATTGTTACGGCAATTGCAAACGAGTAGATGAAAAATATTAACGTGCAACTTAAAACCAAGCAAAAAAGGAATTGCTTCTGTTATGGTAAGCGCCAAATTTTAAAGCCGACTTGAGTTTGATACAAAAATCATCACGATGAGCGAGTTTAAGGTCCAAAAAGCTGTTTGTAATGTGCGCGGGAGCGGAGAATGGCGGTTCCATCTCCCCGCCCATGCCTTTCACTTTTGCACATATGTTTAACGCACCTTTCTCTTTCACTTGCGGCCATTGTAAAGTCAGTAACGTGACTGTACCTGTGCGAGAATGGATCGCATCAAGTTCAGATCGGCATTTAAGTTTGGGGCATGCTATACGGTTAGCAAAGTGACATAGCTCTGCAATTTGACAGACTTTTTGAACTGGCACTGGAGACGATTTGAAAAAATCACGCATTCAATGTTACAAACGAATCGCGTCTCTTATACGCATTTCGTGCGTGACTCACTGCATGATTTGTTTGGTATCTGCAGAACCCATAGGGTTTAAACAACGTTACTTGATGAAACAAATGGCTTAACCACTCAGCAACATAAGCAGATATACACGTTAATATGCTGACATCAGTTAAGTACAATAAGCGTGTTTACACGTCAACACGTATGTTTATACAGAAATCGTCATAACTCTGTTATTGTTCTAGTGACATCCCTAAAACAAAAAGGAGAAGCTCCATAATAAATCAAGCTACCCATCACTATTCAAGATGTCCATAGAAATAGATAAAAAAATCTTTTCTGTCAGATAGATGACAGACCGCCAAATTGCCTATCCACTGTTCGACATCGTTATTTTTTTATTAAATATTCTTGTATGAAATGATAAAAAAGTGAGGTGACCAAATTGTTTATTATACATTTATAAGATACAATAAATATTGTCTTTTATATAATCCGTGATTTTAGTACCGTTTTCACATAAAAACATCACATGAGTCATTTTTTCATTTTTTTATGTTTGCATTCTAAATTTTTATGTTTACAAATGTTAATATTTATTTGTAACATAACAATTTGAAAGCTTATTTCATATCCTTTCAAAAACAGTTTTTAGTATTCGGCTAAGTTCGGAAATGTTTCATTTATAGAGCTTTAATTGTGAAGCGGAAATAAATCTGTCGTAAATCTGACATGTCGTTTAAGACGTAAAAAGTGCATATTCGCGATGTATCGGAGTGGTTAAAAGCTGCTGTGTGAGAAATTACCATTTAATACAACACAAGATTTTGTGTTTTCTGAGATAGTAATATGAGTCAGACAGATGCTCAAATCTATATGGAACAAATCAGATATTAATCACAAAATAAACAAAAAATTCCAAATGAAATTGTTTAAATACGAGATATTGACAAAAAATATACATATTAGCCAGTAATGATAGTAATTCATATTTTATTTAAAACCCTGGACTGGCTGTCGTGCAGGTCATGTTCATATTCGAGGAGGGAAGATGGTTTTAAAACCACTTTTGCCGGATGGAAAAATTTCAATGTTTCATAATTAAAATTTTTTATATTCAATGTCGAAAATTCATGCATATTATAAATGAGAAATGCAAACACGCAATCGTCCCATTTTAAAAGAATGCTGGTTGTACTTTACTATCTTCGCACAAATAATACAGTATCTAACGAATAATATTATTTACTTTACAAATTATTGACGTTTGCTTGGCACGAACTGAAAGCAAAAAATATACAAACATTGACAGCACAAAAGCAACAAACTGGTTTATTTGTTATTACTCCCTCCATTGAACTATTTTGCCAGACTTCTTTTTTTTATCGTACTCCATTATTTTAACGAACTTGTATCAAAGTGACTTGATTGGCGGATCAGGTAAATCTTATTTTATGAAAAGGTAAAGATTTACTCGACTTCCCACAATCCAAAATAGGAGTTAAATGTATTTATTTCAACGAATACAAGTTTAGTATTTGTGGCAGAAAACAACTGAAAGACAAAATCTACCTGAGTCCGTATTCACATCGGAGCAATGGTTTGTTTATAGGGCAGTGTATTTGCTGTTAGGTTTCTCCGGGAGAAGCCAGAGCAAGCACGTCCTCAGAAGGGAGGAGAAGCATCACTGGTCGGTCTCCGCCGGAGGGTCGGGCTCCGGCCCCGTCACCGGCCCCTCCACACTCACGATGGCCGGATCCGCTGTGGCCTCGGCCAAATTCGTTACAGATTTAGACTTAAAACACTGAAAATCAACATGCCTACTCTTGGCTTCTTCCTTTTCCCAGGACATGTGGATAAAGGGACGTTGGACGTAGTTGTATATCACTTCCGCACGGCCGCCCGGTCGCTTCTTCACCTTTTCTTTGTAAGTAGGATAACCTTCCACACCGAGGCGTATTTTTTTCAGTCCACGTTCCTTCATCACTTGTTTAGCTACATCGCGATTTTCTATGTATTTGAAGAAACGATACAGCGGAGTGCTGAGGACGGTTTGAGAGTATTCGTCGCCCATTTGCGGCGGGTATTCTTCGTCCCAGTCTACGGCATCTTCGTCTAGTAGGACTACAACGTGGCACTCTCGATCACCACGCCGAGCTGAAGCAACCATCAACGGCAACACAAGCTCTTCTAGGAAACTCTCAAACTGCCTCCTGGCACCCTCATTGCTCAGTTCATGCAGCAGTCCGCGTAGATTTTGGCAGCGGACGGTGCTCGAGTCAAACGGAACTAACAGATAATCGCAAGCCTCGCGCAACTCTTGAACTGAAACAGTCGGAGGACATCGGATGACTCCGCTTCGGTAATAATCTAAGATGGCACGGAATAGAGTTGCAGATATTCCGTCAGCGACTTCGAATTCTCCTCGCTCGTTAGTGCGCGCAAATTCCATGCCAGAACTAAACATTCTGCCGAGCATGGTGTTAGGGTGTGCGGTGAACAGGGCAGGGTCCAGCACAAAGCGCGTGTTGTCCACCACGAGGGTGATCCTGTCGGAGATGACGATGTCGTCCGCCATGGCGGGAAGGTTAGCTGGGTTGGGGCTGAGGCTGCATGTAGGTTGGTCCACTCGCATCTGGTTCTTGGGAAGCATGCTTTGCGTGCGGTTGCGGGAGTTGCTGGGGTACTTGCCCTTGAATAGCCTCCGGATCCTCTCGTCACTGTCCTGCTGGTAGTCCTCCGTATCGCTGCTGCTCTCGCGATCGTATGATCGTTCCTTAGGGGGAGTTGACATTTCATTCATCACAGCTGGTTTCACTACACTTTAAACGCCAATTGATGAGTTTTACATCACGCTGTCGCCGTCTAAGACGAAAACGCACTATTGCTGGTGAATCTGCGTTACAGGACACTCGTGCGAAAATATAAAATAACAAAACTCAACTCCTCAACTCTCTCTTCCCAGACGTGACAAAATTTATGAGAACGAGAAGTCCAGAACTTTGGAACAAAGGACTGTCAAATTATCTATGGTTTTGTGCGGATAGTTGGAGATTTGCTAGCCACATAAGTGTAATTAAGTACTGGCTGAAAAGTATTCAGCACAAAGGGGTATTGTTTGGCAAGAAAGTGTAGAAATTAATTAATTTGGAACTAAATTTTTTCATTACTATTGTAACACCGAAATACTCGTTTTGTCAATGACATTTTGTATGGCTCTTGGCTTTACTGACTTTAATCATGTAGAACACACTGAAAATCGCTCGTTTAGTGTTTTTTTTTCATTGTTTGCCTGTGCATTGTTTGAATTGAATTAAAATGAACAAACCAATACGTAGTGGTGCAAGAGAAGTTGTAAACTGCGTGTTTCAACGCTGCCTAGCTGAATATCGTGCGAAGAAGCTCCTATCCAATTTGAAAGAAGTTTACAAACGAACTGCAGAAATGAATGGTACGTGGTATAGTTTTTTTTAATAAATTTCATTAGTATTACAAGATTTATGCCAATTTTTGTGCGATTATAACCATTACAATCTGATTTGAGGTTATGTTTAAAAATCCGAATTTGACATTTCCATTTGACAGTTAATATTAGGCCACAAGAAAAATGGAATAACTCAATTTAAAAAAAAATAATAATATGCAACTTCTTTAAACTCATAGTAATGTAACTAGTTCTTAATTTTCTCTTTCTTTCTTTCTAAATGAATATTATTAGGTGTGCTTTTTTAAAACTACCTTCAATAGAATAATCATTTTAATGATGTTTTCCACATACAGGTAAATCTGAAAAGTAAGATAAATCGTCAAGGAAGGGAAAAGGCAGATGGAAAATTTGAAACACCGGGAAAACGGAAAATAGCATAAGTGTTGATGATTAAAAAAAATTGTTGCAAAAACGTGATGAAAATCGAGGCAGATTATTATGCACGAGGAAGTACTCTATATGATGATATAGATGAACTGATAAAACGTTTAGATGAAGATGAAGATATGGAAGAAAGATCAATCATATGATAAGATCAATAAGAAGAATCATATGAGGACTAAGACAATAATTATTACATGTCGGGTGTTGAATAAATATACTCAGATTTTAAAATACCTAAGTACCTACGTTTTTATAACAAAATAAACGCCCACTTAAAACCTGTTTTGTTTTATTTTACTTCTATTAAATTATGTGTTTTTGTGCAAAATTTATGAAAATACAAACACGTTATGAAATATGCATTTTGGCTGAAGGTTTTTTTTTTAAACATACATTCATTGTCTTATGAGCCATCACGGTGTTGCCATTTAAAACCAAGAAATCGATCGCAGCGCCATCATTTATTTTCTACACTTAATTGCCAAACTGTACAATCATCAATAATATTTGTATAATATTATTATACACTAATATTACTATACTACAGTACCCACTAACTAAAACTCACTTTTTTACACGATTATTTCTTTAAACCTGAATTTTTTTGTGATAATCTCAGTACCTACTTTTATTTAAAAAATGCTGGTAAAAATTGGCATTTATGCCTCGATGACACACGGCGAGTTTACAAGCTACTATCTACTAAATTTAAAAGCGGGTGAATCGGCGAGTGAGATTGTCATGATGACACACAAAACACAAAACTGTCCACTCGCTCAGTAGCTCGCGACATTTTTGTAGGAAACTGGACTCGCACTAGGCGTGCGCGTTATTTAACGTAACTAGATACAATAACTAGTTTCGTTAATGAAACGGAAATAACTAGTTTCGTTCAAATTACAAGTAGTTATTTTTGTAAATGCGTTATTCTTGTAACTGTGATTGTTGGTGTTGGGTGTAACGGTGTAACGTGAGTAACTGAGAAACTGAGTAGTTTCGCATCGCGCCTGCCGGCCGGCCGAGCTAGCGCTAGCGAGTTGGCAGATCGAAAATTTCCGAGTGAGTGCGTGACACGAAATCCAAAGTAATCCTATTGTTAAAGTAATAAAATTGATTTCACTGTATAGCTTCAAACACTTAGATACTAGATAGTCATTTAATTTATTTTCGTTTCGTGTGTAACTGTTTAGTTAGTGGAGGTGTTTACACAAACAATCACAGTAGCTGAATGAAAATAACTAGTTACAAAAATAACCTGTTTTGAAACAGGTTACGCCGACCAAGAAACTAGTCTCGTTACGTTTCTTGAAAATGTCGTAACGACCCACATCTAACTCGCACGTAGCTGCTAGCGCCAATAGCGGAAATAACGTGAACTAATCCTTCAGACAGTTGACAGTCAAAATCAGCTGGTTTTTGGCAGCCATATTGGAAACACAAATAAACCAATCACGAGTCGGCTTGTAGCGTGTAAAGTTGAGGACCTTTCAACTTTTTCCGTGGATTGTCAACAATCTGCTAGTTAGCAAGTAACACGATGACACTGGGCGAGTTTACTAACAGATAGTGAATTTCCGAGATAGTAGCTTGTAAACTCGCCCTGTGTCATCGACGCATTAGGAAAAAATTAATAAACTTTACAAATTTGAACAACCGATTTCAATAATAAACAAATACAATAATATTATTGATGAATGAACATTGATATCAAACTGGCGGCCCCCTCAATGTAATATCATCCAGCTCCAGGCCTGTCCCGAAATATTTTCAAAGAATTTTCGTTTAAATAATCTGAAATCGGTTGTTTAAAATTGTAAAGTTTATAATTTTTTTCCTAAATGCCAATTTTTACCAGCATTTTTTAAATAAAAGTAGGTACTGAGATTGTCACCAAAAAATTCAGGTTTAATGATATAATCGTGTAAAAAAGTGAGTTTTAGTTAGTGGGTACATTTAAAAAAATTATATTATGTAAAAAATAATAATATTGTAAAATGTCAGGGAAAGAGGTTGTGTGAATAAATTAAAAGAGATTGAATATTATTTGTAAGATGTTGATAATTCTATGATCTGATGATAATTAATGACCTATCGCTTCAATCAAACATTTATTATGTTTCTGTGATTCGAACATGAACCTAAAAATTCTAAAGAAAATAGTTACAAATTGAATTCAGTCTATACGTTTCGGTTTCCAAATGTCCTAAATACCTCAATATTTGAACCGGTAATGTATTTTTTAATGAAACAAATGGTTCAGATCTGTATCTCTTTGTGTTTAAAAAAGTACAATAAAATTATTATTTTATGGATTAGGTATTATCCATTAAAAACCAAACGTCGTTTATACGTATACTATATGATTCATTTCGAAATAATTTTTAAAAGTAACGTGTTTGAGCTTTCTAGGCCTCAGGGATTTAGATGTCTAAGCAGAAAGGGAACAAATTTCTTTATTAAAAGAAAATAACTTAGTTTACATCACTTTATTTTTTGTTGATAGTGTACAAAAAATAAAGTGATGTAAACTAAGTTATTTTCTTTTAATAAATAAATAATGACATCACAAAGTGACAACCTTTTAGAAGAAGTTTTCTTCGAAAAATAAACAAATTTCTCCCGAAGAAACGACAAAATTACCTGTGGAAGGTGGTGGAAGGTTCCTTAGCATCTAATATTATAAATTATTTTAAACAAATAATGATATTTATTTGAACATGTGTAAACTGTACATAATATTTTTTAAATAATTATATGTAATTCAAAGGTAATTTATTAAAGTCTTTCACCTTGGTAATGCAGAATAAAAAACATTATTTCGATCAGCTGTTAAGGTACGGATTATACATACATATGCTCAAATATAAACATGCTTGAGAGCACGCTTAAAATGAGCATGATCTTCAACTCATACAAGGCATGTTTGCTATAAGCGTACTCATGAATGCATGCTCAAAGTATACAATTGATCACAAATACTATTTATAAGCATGCTTTCGACCGAAACTGAAGCTTCGCAAGAAAATACCAGTAATTAAAATAGTGTCAGTTATATATAGATATAGAGTGAGTTCCATTCGCCCAGAACTAAACAAAATAATCTTATTTCCTTCAAGCAATTACGAAACTTTTGGCGAAAGAAAATAGAAAACAAAAAGGCCGATTTTGGTTAAAAATTGGATAACTAGTAGAGCAAATCTTGGAATAAATAATCATTTGTTAGTAGATAATGGGAGAAGAAGATGTGGTTATAAACATCAATTTTTATAAGAAAAACTTTCTTTTTTATACTTTTTTTAAGGTTATTCCCATCAGTGAAATATATCATATTAGAATAAGTTAACAATAATAATCTAAACACATACTGGAATAAACACTTATTTATTTATTTTATTTATTATTTAAACGAAAATATGAAAGAGAACAAGACACAGAAAAACAGAAAAAGGACAATGGACGCAACTGGAACTCGAACCCAGACCTCTCCGTCTAACCGGGACGAGCGCGTTAACCAATTTCGCTATTGCCACCTTCTGTCAAACCGTCATATTTGTCAATCTCATATTTTCAAATTGTTATATTTTAATATTTTCATATTGTTACAGTTGCGACCATTGTCTTTTTTCTGTGTCTTGTTTTCTTTCATATTTTAGTTTAGATTATTATTGTTAACTTATTCTAATATGTTTATAAACATCATTTAGGGGACCGTAACACTTATTTATAAAAAGACAAAAGATAATAGGCTTATCTCAGTGTATCGCTCGCCATATATTCCCATTGGGAATCTACGGCGAGCGATATTCCGAAATACGCCGAGCCGACAGACCAAGCCAAATGATCTGTTATCTTTTATAAGCCAAGTTATCTGTTATCTGTTATCTTTTATTAGCCAAGTCTGTCGGCCCCATTACGGAAATTTGATGAGCTGATCTCTAAAATTAATTATTTATCGAATCGATACTCGCATGCTCATAAGCAAACCTGTTCAGAAATTTTTAGAGCACAGAGCACACCCTTTTCTATCCGTGAATCAGCAATGAAAGTTGCAATGACAAGCAATGGCACTGACACATGACACATACCACTAAGTAGCAATTGCTCTATAGTAGCATGCTTTCGTGATGCATTTCGTGAGCATGTCCGTCCGTACCATAACATTACCGCCATCTGTAGAGTATATATCGAAGTCAATTCGCTATGTTTTTGTGAACAGCTGGGTACCGTCCAATCAGGTAGCGTTCCTCAAAATATCAATATAGTGTAGTGCACCTACGTCCCTCCATTTGACAGCACATGAACATTTTGATAACAAAAGAAAAGTACTTCTCAGTCACTCAAAACAAGTTACAAAAGTGATCAGGATCGTTATAAATATATAAAAATAATTTTTGAATGCGTGAAAATCATAAAGTTTGAAGTGCGATAGGAATATTTGCTATTTCAAGGTCAGTTCATTCGTACGTTATTTGGTGAGGGAAAGAGAAGGATGCGGTGAAATGGAAAAATTACGCCTGTCTTTGATAAGCGTGTGCGGTGATTTGTTAATTGATTATCCAATCAGAGAGCGACTCTCCCAACCTCCCAACAGCTGACGGTCCAGTTCGTTTCTGTTCGCCGTTTAGTTCGGTCGCTGTCATTTCGGGAGCGCTCGAGTGTTGGACTCCTTTGTCTGGACAGACGGTGAAATAACGTGGAACAATGTCTCTGAAAAGGATAAGACGCGAATACAATAGTGTGATTTTATAGCGCAAGATATTTCCAGTGGATTTCAACGTCAACACTGCGGTGGAATGGTGAGCAAATTGATATTTTTATCCATTTAAACTACACTCTCCTGCCTTCGTAATTCTGTCTTGTTGCTAAGGGCTCCGATACATAGGTATTACTGCTCCGTGGAGTAATGGTTCACGAACCTGGCACACTATTAGAAGAATCTAAACTTGATTACCTCCACGACGCACTCGACACTTATTGCTTTCGTATTTCATATTATTAAATCATCTTTAGTGTCTCACCTGGAAATTTGACACTGATCATAATGTTTTGCTTATCTTAAAATCACAGAATTCCTAAAAAGTATTATTAAGAACTTAATAAAAAACAACCAAATTTAATTTTCCTTGGAAGTTTGTATTAGTTCTGCGCTGAATGTTTTGAGTTGCGATGGTGGATGGATGCTTGTATGGCCCCACAGCTGTTCAGTCCCACTTTCTACGTTGTTTAATCCCCTAGAAACACGTGTATGTTTATAATCGTGGTAATTATATATTAACAACAATATTGCATGTGTTTTACCAACGCAGCAGTTGCGCAGTTCGTTAAATTAGCACTCTGCACAAGGATTTTTTATTATTATTATTGTTTTCATTTTGCATACAGACATGGCTCGCCGTAATCATTATTAATTCACGCCACGCAAATAAAACAGAGTTTGGAATCAATTAAAACGGAACGTTTTCAATGATTATTTATTTTATTAACGATAAAATACAAAATTGATCATGCTACATGTTTTTTTTGTGAACATTCTTTGTCCTTTTGAAAACAACAATATTTTATGAAAACAACAATAACATTTTTTTTAGTTCAAAACTTTTGACAACAACAATCAAGATGGCCACCGCCCAGCAGCTGATTTAAATTCCCGTAGAGGTTAAATAATATTGATTTTTCTGTACGATCAAAAATAATGGGGAAGACATTTTGGATTGAGTGTTGAAAAGATTTACAAAAATAGTAAATGGCTAGGTACCTATAACGCGATGAATTGAATTTATTATTATTTTGAATCTTTGACAAAGGTTTTCACGCTCAAGGACACTTTTGGGGATAGAGAGTCCCATATTATAAATTTATAGTTTATGCACTCCTTTTATAAGTACCTATGTAGGTACCTACCTAGATACTATTTTTAAACGCCTCTGTTTCATCACATTCCTCACTACTTATTCTAAGATATTTAGATGTTTATGATAGGTGTGGTTATAAAAAGAATATTCAAGAAGCAGTAACTCTGTAAAAAAAATATTTCCGCATTTGTAATTCTTGTATAGGTACATTTTTTGGTGTTACGTGGTAATTAGAATATTTAAACAAAATCCTCAATCTTCGATTTTATTATTTAAAAAAAATGAAAGACAACATTCCCGGGTTACGAATAACTTTACAATAATTTGAAAATCTCCTACTACCATCACAGCAAGCGAATTGTTGCTTGCAGCATTATGGAGGACTTAGCCAGCCGAGGAATTGAATTCACGACGCCTAGGTGGGACCCAGATGCGATGTCAACTCAGCCACTGTGTTTATAGTAAATAATGTTATAAAGCATTTATTACCAATTCAAATACATAATATATTTCAAGTTTGGACAGAATCTGTGAGTTTCGCACAAATCAAACATTCTGAACCCGTAGACAAAGAAATTTTCAAGATAGAAAGTCTATCGATTTAACATAAAGACCGCAAGTAATGTCACCACATCACTGCACCCATAATATGTAATCATTTTCAAAATAATTAAATACGCGTCATACGTTATTTCTCATAGTTAGCTACCCACATACCCTACCAGTGTAAAAACTGACTTTTCCATTGACTTGTAAATTAATATCTATGGTCAGCTATGGCGTATTAAAATAATAGAATACTTTATTTCTCGTACCAATGTAAAAACATTCAAAATGATGGAATGCGTTCTTTCTCCAACCGGTGTAAAAACTATTTGAATTTATAGAATAGGTAGGTACCTACCCTGTTTCTCCCGCCCAAGTAAAAAGATTCATATCATGGAAAATGTTATTTTGCATACTAGAGTAAAAAAAATATAGGTGTTTTTTCAAATATATATTCAAAATGATCATAGTTAGTTATGATCATTTTGAATACATATTTGAATGATGAAATAAGAACTTTTCCTTGTTATTCATGTTAGGGCAGGTACCTGTACCTAGACCCGATCCCTGCCGCTCAGCAGGGCTACGAAAAATCGTTATTTTCCCTTCTTTGTTCGTTGGCATTGAGCAAGGCCCATTTGAAAATTGTACCTTGTACCTAGGGCCCTTTTGACTTCTCCTTCGTGACCATTTTTTGACCTTTTAAATGCAAATTATCTTTTTGTAAACTAACCGTTTTTTTTGTTATTGTAAGAATTGGGCTGTTTTAAAAATGTATACATATTTTCCAAGTTTAAACGAAATGGACATCGCGACTTTTGATGTAAATTTGAATATTATTAGGTACCTAGTTGCTGAAATTATTGAAGTGAAAACTTCTTTAACACCTTTGTGATTTGAAACTCGATGTAACGAAAAATAGCGATACTAAAAAGAGACAAACGATTTAGCCTGCGAGAGAATGAGATACATAATTTAATCGGTCTCTTCTTTGTGCTGTTCTTCGTAGCCTCTCCTTATCTACTTTAGTTTTCTGAAGGTTTCACTTCTACCACGTGTGAATTGCACACTCAGTTTTTCCCCAATGCTTACTGCTGAGAGTTCCTTTGTAACTTATCTTTTTACGTGCGTCGTTTATGATAAAAAAAGGATATAGGCCTTTCCTTAACCCGCCTCACAAAGTTCCTCAACCCTGTGGTGTTATAATAATAATTGGATAATTTATAGAGCGCCGTTTTTGTGAAAAATCACCTCAAGGGCGTTATAGGTTATAGTTCCCCTCTACCTATAATGGACAGGATGTGTGACACAAAATAAAACATAGTATATATAAATAAGGCGATCTTTTCCAAGGTCAACACTGTAATTGCTTTAATGGGCACTTCATGTGTATCTTCTGTCTTTGTTGCATTGACTGAGTTTGATCTAAATTCTAAATGACATTGTTTTAGTCTATTCAGTACAAAGAAATCATTCCGTTATCATAATACGACATAACTTGTAACAATCTATAAATATATGCATGTATTATAATCATAACTCAACTATAAATATAACCCAACGAAATAAAAAGTTGTGAATTGAGTTTCAGAAGGAAATGTATGCTGAAGAAATGGTTAAGTGAAAGAATTTTTTTGTACTAATCTCTGTTTTATTTTTCTTTGTTTCTGTTCATTTTCTCTTTTCTGATTTTCTTATAAATTTTATTAACAATTTGTTCTCCATAATATATTATGTATGTATGTATGTGTGTATGTATTTGTATATATGTGTATGCGGGTATGTATAGGACCGGTCAGTGGTTGAGTGGGCATAGCGCTTGGGTCCCACCCGGGCGTCGCATGTTCGATTCCTCGGCTGGCTAAGTCCTCCATCACAACACAAGCAACATTTTCGGCTTTCTGTGGTGGTAGTAGGAGATTTTCAAACATTGTTGGGTTATTCGTAACCCGGGAATGTTTGTCTTTCTTTTAAAAAAAAAAAAAATATATATATATATATATGCAATATGTATGTGTATATATATATATGTGTATATATAATTTAATAATATGAAATGTCAAAAGAACCCGTTGACAAACTGATATCAATCAGTTTAACGGGACTTTATTTGGAAATAAAAAAAAATAAAAATAAAAACTCATTGACGGAAATTACGTTTTTTATGACAAGGTGTATCACCACTTCGTTAATCATAACAAAGCAAACAAAAAATAGCACAACCTTAACAAAGCTTGCTAAATTTGTTGATTAGTCAGTGCCAAGATTATCAAGTCACCACTGTATTACTGTATTCTTCTTTCATATGGTGGGGGGTCAGAGGGGGACATCTACATAGGTCTACGAGCCAGCCTAGGGTCTTAGGCGTTGCCCTGTGGACCTCATCAATTCCGCCGGGGAATGAATGGAGCGGGCATACGTTGACCACATGTTCGGTGGTCTGCACCGCACCGCATTCACACAGGCCCCATATATGCATCATGTGAGCACAACGGCTACGGGAGCACCTTATCCTATTGATGGCGGTCCAGAGTTTGCGAGGCAATAGAACCCAGGCTGTCTCTCGGTAGGGTCTTGAGTACTTACATATTTTAGGCCTTTTTTTATGTAAATCTATATGTAAAATTTTGTTAAAATTAAAAAAATGTTTTTTTTTACAAAAAAACGTTAACCATTTGAAATTGGTCAGATAATTCATGGCCAAAAGTATTATCGTTATTTATTTTTGGGGTGTTATGCCGTGTTGCGCTACCTCCTTCTTATTCTGATATTACTACACATCTGCCCTGGTAACGCTGTCCGAACCATTGGCTTAAGGAGGTAGCGCAACAGGGCATAACATCCCAAAAATAAATAACGATAATTTGACTCTTATTTTCGAAGCGTAATTATATCCGCGTTGCCTGAAAAGAAAACATTAAATTGCTGCCAGTAATATAATAACTAAGAACCTTTAATTGATAACATAATATATTATCAATATAATAAACAGTTTCGTTCAGTTTCTCCAGGTATTTTTTATCAATTTGACTTTGGCATCATCGTTTAATTTGATTATGCATTCATTTTAAGACTGCTATAATATAATCTGTCTAGAATACTTCAAGGCCACTAATTGTAAATACATATTATCAACTTACACTGAAATGCTGTAACACATTTTATCTGCTGTCACGTAGTACATATTCTGCTACAAATAATATTACAAAGAGAAACACGACATTGATGTAACGCTATGTAATTCTAAAGCCCATTGATGTAACGCTATGAAATTCTAAATCGCATTGATGTAACGCTATGAAATTCTAAATCGCATTGATGTAACGCTATGAAATTCTAAATAGCATTGATGTAACGCTATGAAATTCTAAATCGCATTGATGTAACGCTATGTAATTCTAAATCGCATTGATGTAACGCTATGTAATTCTAAATCCCATTGATGTAACGCTATGTAATTCTAAATCGCATTGATGTAACGTTATGAAATTATAAATCCTTTGCCTGTCAGATCAAACCCCCTTTCATAAAACGATCACCTGTTTAATGGTTTGCATTTGCGGATACTAGAATCGCCAGCATATTTCACGATTTATGAGACGATGTATGAAATTTAACGAAGCACGGAGTGTGTGTCAGGACAGAGTTGTTTCTCGGTCTATCCTCTTTGCCAACCCTACCCTGAAAATGTCACATAAAACTTTGTAAAATGTAAATACACCTACTAGTAAGTAGACTTAGTTATTTCGCGATTTTCGGCTCCACTGCAAGAACTGAATACGAATCTGAACTGCTTGCTAGATTGCTCTCACCCTGCTGAAAGACCACCTAATGTTGCCTGAAATGGACGAAAATGAAATTAACCTCTCTATTCACATTAAAGTAGATTTGCATCGCAAGATTTGCATCGCATTAAATAATTCACATCTAAATCATTTGAGGTGCGATGTGGAGTACCCCAGGGCTCTAATTTAGGACCATTTATATTTTATAATTTATAAATGAAATTTCAAAGGTTATTTATTCTGCGTATTCTCTTCTGTTTGCTGATCACCTAAAACTATTAACATGAATACAAACAGAAGATCCATTCGAACATATCCTGATTGAGGATGCCATAGCCCTACTGGCTTCGGACAGTTAATAACATTAATTCTTTCGACTTTAGTCGTATTTGAAGACCAGATCTTAACAGCTAGACTCTTCCCAACCTTTTTTTTCCATCTTCTTCCTCTTACTCCCTTTAACCTCACAATATACCTCAATTGCAAAAAATGGTTCGGAGTTCGGATTCTGGGGTCGCAGGTTCAGATCCCGCATCAATGCAAAAATATACCCGATCTAATAATAATATAAGTAATGCATTTTTGCTTGCATCCACGTTGATTTTTTGTGTTAAGTTTTTTTTACTTAAAATATTTTATCTTTGCGATTCTTATTTTTATTTCTTTGAGGTTGGAACTGATAATGCTGATAATAGAAAATAGTATCGTGAACATCATGGCTGATAAAAACATGGCGCCGTACAGTCTAAGACCGGCGGAAATCCTAGTGTTTTTCTATTTCGTATAATTTAATAATATTTTCGGCCCAAATTCCGTGTGCATACCGCGTACACTATTATAAACTTCGCACTCTGCCAAAACTAAATACTTTATCAGCAAATCTGTTGTTTTAAAAGTTTGCCAAAGCCAATTTTGAAGTTTTAATACACTTTTGAACATAGTTGAAACGGTGTTTAAAAGACATTATGTAACATCTTCTGATGTCATCAAGTTGAAGGTACCAAAGCTTCCAGATGATATCCTACATAGATTAAAAAATATATATTTGTTACACGTCCTAATGGGCTTTTACTTACATTCTATTTTATAAGTTGTTTATATCACAGTTATTGTAAATACTTATTATTAAGAAAATCATTACATAGTACAAAATTAAGTTGCTCAAAATGTATGTGCGCTTAGATCTTTAAAACTACGCAACGGATTTTCATGCGGTTTTCACCAATAGATAGAGTGATTCAAGAGGAAGGTTTATATGCCAAATATTCAATTCAGGCAGGGGGAAGCGGGCAGCTGGCAAGCGGGTGGTGTGGATTTTATAAAGGTTGGGTAATGGCGTTGTGTTTCGTTAGCCACATCAACGTGTTGCCGGTTCTGCTAGTATAATATAATGGAAAAATGTAACAACAAAAGCATAAATACAATACATAAAAATCTATCTCGTCACTTATCATATTATTTCATTTTATTCTAAATGCATCTTTGTTTCACGAATCAAAAATTTCGGACAGTAAAACCATTCCCTCTTATTCCTCTTCGTTATACCTAGGTGAATTCCTAATGATTGTATAGGTGTACCATCTCGTCAGCAATTTCTAGCAGATGTAAGCACAGTACCATCACCTACAAAAGGCTCTTCAAGATTTAAACTTTTCGGGAGAAGAAACTTTTTCGGGTTGCATTTAATTTTGTACGCCCATTTTGTTCGCCATTATCGCCCTGATGTAAGACCAACATTCAGCATTGAAACCTTGCTTGAAATGGCTTTAGCCGTGTTTGGTGACCAGATCTGAATAGCCAGGTACTTCCCCGCCTTCCCCTTCCCATCTCCTTCCCCTTCCAATCTCCTTCCCCTCCCCACCACTTTCAGCTCCCAAATACCCCAATTGTGGATGTCGTAGACTTTTTTGCTCCAGGCAGTTGGAAGCAGTTTGGACCTTAGGACTCTTGTGCGGTATTCACATAAAGAAGAAAAAACTGCTCCCAACCGTCTGGAGCCAATTGGGGTATGTTGTGAGGCTTAAGGTGGAGAGAATGAAAATAGTTAGGAAGAGGAAGGTGGAGAAGTGGCCTGGCAATTCAGACCTGATCATCAAACACGGCTAAAGCCATTACAAACAGCATTTTGATTGTGAATGGCGGTATTCATCAGGGTGACACCATCGCGTTAATTTTAACGGAATTTAAACTCTGCAGGCAATAGTCAACGTGTGCTCTTTGTTATGTTTGCGTATTTTCGGGTAAAACAGAGAAACCTGGCTAGCAGCCAAAACAGAGCCAGTCTGTTTGGCTTGGACTTAGAAACATCTCTTACTACATAATATATCCAAGCTCTGAACAACGATGTTAAACAGATATCCCAGAATGAGATGGGTAAGAGGCAGGTTGGGAAGTACCACTTTAATATCTAGCTATTCAGATCTGGTCAATAGACATACCTAAGTCATTTCAAGCACATGAGCACATTTCCAGAAACGTTTCGATTCTGAATTGTGATGTTGAGAGAATGTTCAACTCTGAGGAAATCCATGCAAATAAATATGCCATTTTTTGGTTGTTCTCGTCAGGGTAATTGAAACAATTAGCAGAATTTAACATAAATTCTCAAATATTTTTATATTTATTTAAACATATGTACATTGTTGACATTTGTCACATGAGAAGGATCGCTTCTACGACTCGTTCTTGAGTTCAACAGTTCGGCTGTGGAATGATTTGCCGACATCTAGTGTTTCCTCCCTCCTACATCATGGGTTTCTTCAAGACCCATATTCACTCTTTCCTCTCCTTAAAAAAAACCTCCACACAGCATCTTCATACACCCTGATGGAAATTATTTTCTTCAGGGACTCCTTTTTGGACTCCATTTCCAATGCAAAAAAAAAACAAATGTAGGACCACCAGTAGCCGACTGGCTGCCGCGTCAGCCTTTCCTTAGCGTGGAAAAATGACAACACGTCGATTTCGTAGAGTGTATTTGTTGACGGATTAAAATCAACCAAAATGAACTAACTAAAATTACAGCTGGTGAGGTTGGCCTCCGTTGAACTCCGAAAGATTGTGTCAGCTAAAATACAATTTATTCCAAGTTCCATCGCCCTCTGCCGAATTCGACCGCTTCGTCAGCGATCTTGGGAAATTCCTCCATCCAGGTGATAGGTAGCCGTCTGTCGTCAACCCGGTGAATTCTATAAATCAGCATATTAGTGGACACTGACTTCTTGTACGGCACGTCTTCCGAGAGAACTGAAATCGCAGTTAACGAAAAAGTCGTTTTGTCCAGCTATCTCCCGAGAGAACTGGAATCGCAGTTAACGAAAAAGTCGTTTTGTCCTGCTGTCTTCCGAGAGAACTGAAATCGCAGTTAACGAAAAAGTTGTTCTGTCCTGCTGTCTCCCTAGAGAACTGGAATCGCAGTTAACGAAAAAGTCGTTTTGTTCTGCTGTCTTCCGAGAGCACTGATGTCGCAGTTAACGAAACAGTCGTTTTGTCCTGCTGTCTTCCGAGAGAACTGGAATCGCAGTGAATGTAAACGTCTTTAGTAATTTTAAGGTCAAGGATAATTTCTTATCCTTAATAATTAACCAGAATATTCCCCTGGACTACTTAGCGACCGTCCTTGCAGGTCCAGCCTCTCCCTGCCCAGCCTTTGTAGGCGATGTCCCCAGCTTAGTCTAGGGCGGCCAACTGGAAGTACTTCCTCTGGAATTGCTACCGGTGCAGCCTTATTTTATAAAGTACAAAGGTATTGAGATAGTTCAGATTCTCTATCTCCAAGTTTTAAGATAATGAGGAAAGCAATATTCGAATGCTCACCACAAATCGAATATTATTTACTCGTGTTTGTGTTTTCTATAATAAATATTCTATTAAATAACACTGGGAGGCTTAACATACCGGTACATTAGTATGACATTTTGAGATATCTTACTAGTGACCCAAAAAACGTCATATGTTTAACTCAGTACAAGTTTTTCTGTATTATGATTTGGTGATGCTTATGAGTAATCCGAGTATTGTACCAGGTAGAGGGTACAGTTTTACATAATGCGTACTCAACTCAAATTTCACTTTTCGGAGATGTCTGACTAAACAACTGGACGATCGATGTATTAATTCTGGAAGAACTGGGCATTCACAACTGTCTACCTATAGTCTATGCCTATAGCATAACCGAAGGTACATTGGAAAGGTTGCTCGCCAAACTATGAACTCAGACCTGGAAAACTCTTGGTTACCAGCAAATTGAAAGGCAGGAGAAGCAGAGAAAGATTATCGATGCATCCAGGCTTCCGAGACCACGGTGTCCTTAATAACTACTCCACTCAGCGCAGGATCGTGGGAAGTGGAGGAGTCATCAGGGAAACTGGAGTGGGGATCACGATCCTCAGCGATAAAGAAGACTCCGTCTACTGCATAAATATACCAAAGTCTACTGGCGACTTCCGTTGAGTGCGTGTTTCCTAGACTTCATTAGTTATTCGCAAGAAACGCGATGATTTCATACGATGCGGCAGTTGTGAAATATTGAAATTGGCTTGGTTCTAACGTCATTATTGTACAGAACACGTTAGTTTATTCGTGGATTGCGGATTTAAAATATAAAAAATGAAGTGTAAATTTCTTTAGCACCGTTGTGATTTAAAACTCGATGAAACGAAAAAGCGACACTTAAAGAGATAATCTAAAAACACATACATTTATAGGATTTAACCTGCGAAAGAATGAGATAAAATAATTGATCTCTTCTTTGTGCGGTGCCTCGTAGCCTACTCTTGTCTACTTTAGTTGTGTGAAGATTTCATTTCTACCGCGTGAGAACTGAACACTTGTATTTTTTATGTGAATACCGCACCAGAGTCTGTTTGAAACTGTTCCCGCCTGGAGCCAGCGTGACTATGACATCCACAATTGGGGTATGTTGTGTGGCTAAAGGTTGTACTGGCGGCCTCGATGGCTTAAAGGTACTGGAGTTGACTTTAGATCCTTTACCTTTGAAAAAAAAATAGTTAATACCCGGCTTCCAGGTAGAAAATGGTTTTTAAATTTAATGACACCAAAGCTCACCACTCATAAGAGTTTTAAATGACAAAGCTAGCTGAACGTATTTGTGTTGACCTAGAAATTTCAAATATAAAAAGGTGTGCAAATTTATAGTCAAAATCATTAAAAAGTAAAAGGTAAATAATAATTTTTTAAATAAAGGCAAGTACTCACTCGTTTTCGTTTCCTTTCAGGAATTAGATGTTAAAATATAATGAATAGTGATAATTAAAACAACAAAAAACACGGCACAATGACCCGTAAAAAGACATCCGAAAGGTAATCCTTTTTTTGGACAAGGTACAGTTACAAAATTCGTGTTGTGACCTGCGCACTGCCGATTCTAGCCACCTGCGCAAACCTGTGCTCTGTGCTGACACTGCTTGTCTCGGGAGTGTAGGGACACACCAGCGTTGCCAGATTATTATTTTATAAAATTAGGATTTTTACCGTGTGAGATAAAAAAAATCGGGATTTAGCAGCAAAAAGGGGGACAACCAAAAAGTTCACAGTTTAATATTTAAAATTGTTTAATTCCGTGACATCTATCATGAATGACATTACACAAACTACAAAAACTCTTACAGCCCATAGACAATGTAATATATCAATGTTGCAGCCCCGCCAACGCCGTCTTGCGTTCCTTGTTTGGCCTTTATTTGTTTTGGAAAAATCATGAATTTACGGTCCATCGATAAAGGATATATCGATCATATTGATAACTCTAAGTAAAATTATTTAGTAAAATGTTTTTCATTAGGTATCTCAAAAATAATTGTCCTACTTTTTTTTACATTAGCTCCATACACGAGCCCTAAGGAAAATAATTCCCCTCAGGGCCTATGTCATCTTTGGGGATGCTGTGTGGAGGGTCTTTTAAGGGAAAAGTGGGTAGGAATCTGGGGTCAGTGTGCCCAGGAGTTACAGACGTATGAATCCATCCCTCCAACTGCGGTGCAAGGCGGTGGGTTGAGAGAGTCCGGCTGGAAAGATCAAAATGCCTCCCTCAACCAGTCTCTCTCGATCCGGCCCGCCACGCAAATAGTGGGCAGACGCATCCGCCGCCAAGGCCTGGACAAACCTCACCCTATGAACCCGGGCACCCCTGCTAGGTCACCAAACGTAGCGAATCACTTGGGGTGAGCTATGGCAGAGGTGTTGGTTATCCAATAAATGGTTCCCGGGGCGGCGGTACCCATACCCGCCTTCCAAATTTTTGTCTAGTTGCCTCTAAAATCATGAAACACAAAAATCTTTAATTGCTTATTTATACCTTATAATTTAAATCAAAAATAAATAAAGTAGTTTACATCCGTACTAGATATTTGATATACCCTTTGTATACAAAAATAATTTTTCAATTTGTCTTAGTATTTTGATCTCAAATCCAAAATGAAGATTGTTATGAAACGGGTATAAGTTTTTCGTGTCCAATATGCCATTTGCATGGATTTCATTAACGACTTGGAAAAAATCGAACGGATAGATTTTTTTTACTAAGATTACGAAAATTTTTAGAAATATACAGTTTTTTTTAATAAATAAATCCATTAAAACTGTCCCGTTTCCGATAATGTTCTATTAATTTTCTAAAATTCCACAGTGATATTTTTTTTAAATATTGCAACACTTCGATTTCAGGCGAATTTTTGAATTTGACATTTAACATTCACTAGATTTATTGTTCGTTCTCTGCGAACTTATCATTTGGTTTGACGTTTTGACAGATGTTGCGAAGAGAACCCCGTACATTTTAAGCCTTCTGTACCTGTTATAGAAGTATAGTGGTGGTGATTTTAACAAAATTAATTTTATAAAATATCATTATTTTTATAATTTACAAGTACAAGTATATTAGATTGGATTTAGTCATATTTGGACGTTAAACATTATAATGATTAATGATCAATAAGACGGATCAAGGGAAAAAATATTTATGAGATTGCCTCGTTATTCTCCTGTGTTTTCTCCACGGATGGTCGTATGGAAAACGTTATTTTTTTAAAATGATTTTTGGCTATGTGATTATCGTTTTTCCGCACCCTTAAACTTATGTCCCGTCTTTCCGGTTTATAAAAAAATGTCTGGTTTTTCGGATTGAAATTTTCACAAAATCGCCAGGGTTCCAAAAATACGATTAAAAAAAACGGAATGTCTTAGAATATTTTCCTAAACCGGAATTAAAAAAAAAAAATGTCTTGCAAGTGGCATATTTGCTGACTGAACTTAGAATCATCACGACTGAAAGGCTACCCTAGGCTAACCCTCACTCAATTAACCACTCACCCATTTATAATAACTCATAACTTTCATCAGTCGGTTCTAAGTTTATTATATTAATTTGATATAGCGGATTCTTCCATTCTGGTTCTCATTACAATGATATTATTGTCTTATATTCCTTTGATGCCAATGACCTGGCAGTAAAAAGGACTCGTAGGTAATTGTATATTAGTTCCAATGATGAAATAATAATTTTTGGTATTGGCTATGTCCACGAAATTTGAGAGTAATAATTTTGTTATTTTTTTTTGAAAAAAATTAATATTCTAAAAAAGTCGGTGCAGCACGCTGCCAAACTGAACTTTCCTGAAAATAAGACAAAAACCGAATTTTCGATTTAAAAAAAAAACGCTTTGAACTAAATAACATCTCTAATGTTGATTTTTTCAAACTTTGCACGCAAAAGTCACGAGACTTCAGAAAAGAACAACAAGTCATGAGCCACCACTGGTTAGGAGGCTGATTTAGTGTCCCAACATTATTGTATGATACGTACATAACATACGTGGTTTTGACCTATAAACTAGTCCCAGCGAGAGATCTTCAGATCCATTCACACACAGCAAGTATTTTAGTCGAGTAGAGAGTATATTAGTAACTTAACACGTCCGAACACCACAATTTTAGTGGAGTAGTTTAGTCAGCTCTTTATTAGAGTCAATCCATTTCGTTATATTTTTCTGGCGAGTAGCGGCCCCCACCACGTGACATGCGCGAACCCATCGTTTTAGCAGAGTTCATTATTAGACGCGAAGATATGTCGTGCCATGGGAGCGAAGATGCTACTCTAAAATTATTTATTTATGCTGCTATTAATCTCTTTTCGTATCCATAGTTTGTTTATTTTCATCTCACTAATTTATTCTTCCACCTCTTCTAAAATAAGCATTACAATCAGCTTAATAAGCCTATTTACTATAATGTGCTGCGGCCTGTTCATCCTCCAATGCGCCACTTGCTAACGCACTCTACTTTATTGTAATGCGAACGGTTTTCAGCCAGTCAAGTAGCGAGTATACTCGCCACTCGACTAACTACTTGCTTAATGCGAACAAGCCATTACGGACTTTATCGACGTTCGTCTTTTTTCGACTCACGCGACTTGTT
Source organism: Limnephilus lunatus (assembly GCA_917563855.2). Classification (NCBI taxonomy): domain Eukaryota; kingdom Metazoa; phylum Arthropoda; class Insecta; order Trichoptera; family Limnephilidae; genus Limnephilus; species Limnephilus lunatus. The sequence continues at coordinate 26,863,561 of OU830596.1, forward strand.
TGAAAACGAAAAAGACAAAGATACTGGACCGATGACATCTCGTACGATCTCTCGCTGATACTAGTATACCAACGCTTGACAAAAACCACCTAAGAACTGGTTGTGATGTGTGAAGTGGAAAACACAATTTTTCTGCCTCTTCTACAGCTTCGTGATCCAATTTATCTCATCACAAGCTCATATTTGTGTGTGTACGAATTGTATGTCAGTGGTTGAAGGTGCTCCTCCCATTGCGGAATTAGTTTTCTAAATTACTCCCACATCTTTTGAAGCTCATTATTATTCGTTGTATCGTCTGGAAACACCACGCGGTGAACACGTGGAACACACTTACCTTTTATCTGTCTGATTTTGTTTTTATATCGGCAGTGGAAGAACAAAGGACGTTTTAAAATATTATTTTGTGGTTTAACTACCGCATTATCGTAATTTTATCAATATTATTTATGTCCCTAAATGAAGGCATGCAGTTTAAAAAAAACAGTCAATCGTGCAATCAATCGGCTGAATGGTTTAGGAACGCGTAATAAGGACAAGAAAAGAAACATTAATTTTTATATTGTAAGATTACCAATTGAATTATGTTTTAAACTGTAACCTTGTTATATTTTTAAATAAAAAAAAAAAAAATACCAATTGAATTGAATGACCAATTCACTATTGCATTAGTATACATAATTCAATATATGAACTATTATTATTTGTGTTATTTTTCGTCAGTTTTAATCCATTAATAATTTAGCGTTGTGAGTTATGTTTTGGTTATTTCTGACACACTATTTTTTAATTGACTTTTACCGCGTGAATTTAATAAGACTTCCATGAGAGTACTTGTTTTTTTAAGAACATAAATATCTTATGCAAGTGTAAATAAATTCAAATTAAAAAAATGACGTTTATATTGCACAAAAATGAATCCAAGCACGCCGAATTTATAACATTTTTTATTACAAACGAACCACTTGGGGTGACCTACGGTAGAGGTTGGTTATTCAATAAAACGTTTCCGGGGAGGCGGTACCCATTCCCGCCTCCAAAATCTTTATCAAAAGATTGAATGGAAATTGTTGGTTGTACAACGATGAAGAGCTTAGGTAGTAGAGTATTGAACCCGCGACGCCTGGGTCCGGGAACCCAACGCATGTATCTACTATCCGTTTTTCTAAGAAATCTCTGTAACGTACATTGTGAACATTGTCTTTGTCTATTGATGGACAAAGGTTTACAACATTGGCGTGAACAAACGGAAAGTCCTGAAAAGTTGGCACGGAAAAGCTCCCATGACTCATAATAAAACGACATTTCTACAGGAATTAATGCAATTCCTGAAACTTTCTTGTCAGCAGCGTGTTGAGACTTGAACCATGAATCATCGACCTAAAGTGTTGTATATTAAAATTGCTTTCTCTGAAATTTACTCATTAGCGTTTTTTTGCCAGGTAATCACTCCCTGGACACCCACAACGGTCAATGACACAATTTATATTATTAATACGCTAGCGTCTGTCGTACACAATCGCTTCACGTAATAGATACAAACGGAAGTGCTGCCATCTATAATATTCAAATAGAACTGTTGAAGTAGTCACATTGTAGTATTTCCGCGAAAGCGGCTTTTTACCTGCTAGTAAATAAATTATTAGCTAGCTAGCTAGAATTATTCTGGATTTTTTTTACCTTAGCTCCACACAGGAGGCCCTGAGGAAAATAATTCCCCTTAGGGCCTATGTCATCTTTGGGAATGCTGTGTGGAGGGTCTTTTTTATGAAAGGAAGGAGAGGAATTTCTGGAAAGGAAAGGGGTACTAGGGATGGGTAGGAATTTGGGGGTCATTGTGTCCAGGAGTGATGGAATCTATCCCTCCCACTGCGGTGCAAGGCGATGTTCCGAGATAGTACGGCTGGAAAAGTCAAAGAGACTCCCTAAATCACTCTCTCCCGATCCGGCCTGCCATGCAGCTGCTGGGCAGACGCATCCGCCGCCAAGACCCGGACAAACCTTGCCCCATGACCCCGGCATTCCTGTAAAGTCACCAGACGTGGCGAACCACTTTGGGTGACCTATTTCAGAGATGTTAGTTATCTAATAAATAGTTCCCGAGGCGGCGGTACCCATACCCGCCTCCCAAATTTGACAGGGAGGCGGGTATGGGTATCGGCTTATGGAGATTGTATGTATGAGATAAAAAAAAATAGATTTAAGCATTTAAAAATATTGTCTTTTTTCGTGCCCCTATCTATAACTTCGGTTCAATGAACTCTAAAACATTGGCTTTGTGAGTATTTGTTTGGAGTGGCCAGACAAGCGATGAGTACCTACCTACCTATAATATGTAAAAAAGTGTGCGTTTCACACACGGTAGAAGTGAAACCTTTAGAAAACTAAAGAGTGGGGAGGGTACGAAGCACCGCACAATGAGAAAACCTATTATAGGTACTATCTCATTCTCTCGCAGGCCAAATTCTAAAGATATATGTGTTTGTCTCTTTTTATTGTCGCTATTTTTCGTTTCATCTGGTTTCAAATCACAACGGTACTAAAGAAGTTTTCCTTCAATGTAATACTTTTGACAGAAATTTATTTTAATTGCTAAAGAGACTAAAATTTCATTTTCATTTATTACTCCAAATAATGTCAGGAATCACTGGTTAAAGTAAGTCAAGTACGTCCCTTAACATCCTATATGTTACCATAAAGTTATCAATTTCTAAGAACAACTTATCATACTTTTTATTGTTGTTGGTGCCAAACTTACTTTATCTAATAGTACCCTTTACACGTAGAGTTCGGAGCGGGACGTGCCCTGCGCCACTTCAGGCCGCCGCGCAGAAAAGTCTCACAGTGAACTGCGCTGTAAACCGTTATCTTACTTTCGGTCTTTACTTTTCTGCGCGGCGGCCTGAAGTGGCGCGGGGCACGTCCCGCTCCTAACTCTACGTGTAAAGGGTACTTTATTATCTAATCTGCCATGCGATTCTTTTATGGATACGGAATCGATTCCATACGTAATCTCTTGACACATATGTGTGATTGTCTATGGCTTGCAATTGCTTTTTCTACGGACGTACTGTTATATTCTCCAGACCTTTGCTATAAATCACACGCATTAATGTCAACCTTTTACGCACTCATGCGTTTCCAACAAATGCATTATTTTAATTGAAAACGATTAACAAATATCGAAGGATTAAGCAAGCCCAAAAACTGATTCTTGCATAACCATTTTTTGTGCCTAGACTTAAATCTATGAAGTCTCCCACGATTCGGGAATACTGAAAATGCTATATAAACGAGGACTTAGCGTTCCTCCACGTTCACTCTTATTTCTTATTACGTGCAGTCTCCACGCTGCACTTTTGTTCGCTAATTGACATTGTCTAAATTATAAGTTGATTATCTTAAATAAAGTTATTAAATCTAAACTTCCAAGTTATCATTCCTACACGGTACTACTTCCAAGATATCACCTACATCACCTCAAGACATCACCTACATCTGCATACTTCATAACTGCAGATATCCTCATCATTAATCCATCGACAACCGGAGAGAATTTCTCGAACACTGCTCGCTGCGAAGGAGTTATTATTATTTTCTGCGTCCTCAACCGAGGGTCGTAGCAAAATTGGTGTCAGAAGTGGGATAGTTTAATCGCTATCACCGATAGTTTAATCGCTATCACCGATAGTTTAATCGCTATCATCATCATTGATAGTTTAATCACTATCAGATAGTCTAATCGCTATCAACAGCTAACGGATAGCTGATATTTCTTCACACAAGGATCTTCTGTGAAGACGGAAGACTCCATCTCCTATAAAGGACACGAAAGACTAGTTTGGCAGACATTCTCCTCGGAGAAATCTTTCCTCGGAAAGCTGGTGCGGCTCTCACCTGAAACCCTGTCTACCTCACGACATCGACGGAGCCTGGAGAAAGAAGAAAAGGCAATAACGAGACCACGGAAGCTTCGCGCAGTCCAGCGTCTACGGTGAACTTCAGTTCTTTAAGCAGCCAAGAATCCGATCCTGATACTCCCGACGACGAGCACGAGATCATCACTCCATCTTCTCTTCAAAATGAATTGGGCACTACTTTTTCTACTGTGAGTACATAAAAATTTTTGTCCTGTAGAAATTTTTATTCCTTGCTTCCAATTCCTCTTAGACGTGTCATTAGTGTAACCCTTTTCCTTCTTACTATTTGTACCGTGAACCGTACATTAGTAAAAATTTATATTTCTTATAAAATTTAAGAAATATTTACTATTTTTTCAACATAAAAATAATCTTATTAATTTCGCGTAACAGATATAAAATTCGTGAAAACGAAACGTATATAAATTAAATTAATTTCTAAAATTATTAACAAACAATTCAATTAAAAAAAAATTTAAAAAATGGCTACTGCTTCAGCCTCATCAACTTCAAATTCTAACGAAACAATCTTACCTTTACCTGTTTTGTTTAAATTTATAAAATCTTACGACGGAAACAGAGAAAAACTCTGCGCGTTTTTAACAAATTGCGATAGAGCTGTAGCGTTAGCTACGCCTAATCAGCAGAATACATTACTTTCGTATATTCTAACTTCATTAGAAGGTCAAGCAGAAGTTATATGCGCAAACCATGTAATTAATAATTGGACGGAACTTAAGGATTTACTTAAGAGATCATTCGGAGAACGCAAACATTACGCTCATTTATTGCTAGAACTTCAAAATTGTAAACAATTCCATAATGAAAGTGTTTCTCAATATATACTTAGAATTGAAAATTGCATTAAAAACTTGTTAGTATCAATAAATCAAAATAATAAAGATCCTACAGAAATGTTAGGCAGAACAGCCAGCATCCAAGAACTTGGAATGCAAACATTTATGTACGGGACTAATCCATCAATCGCCACGATACTAAGATCGAGGAATCCTAAAGATTTAAATGAAGCATTCACAATCTCATTAGAAGAAGAAAGAATAAATAAATTACTAAACTCATCCAAAATTAATAATAATTCAATTAAATCATGTACGATTTGTGGAAAATCGGGACATTCTAATAACAATTGCTATAAAAATAAAAATGACAACTTCAATAATCGTAAAGTCATGTTCGTAAAAAATAATTATAATAATAAAAATTTTACCCCAAATTCGGGATCCAATTATAATCAACCATTTAGTCCAAATTCAGGACCAACATATAATACAAATAATAAAACGTGCAGGTATTGCAAAAAACCTGGTCACTTAATACAAGAGTGCAGAACGTTAAAATATAAAAACGAAAATTCTGATTCTGCATCTCCTAATAATAATAATAATTCGTCTTCCCAACCAAGGAAATATTTTAACTCCCGATCTGCAGTGGAACCCCGAGCCGGTCTACTGTAAGTCACGAGCTACGCTCAGGAGTATATTAGAACATTCCATGCTAACAAAAAAAAAAAACATATTTATTATAATATATATTGCAATTATATATTATGTGCCATCTCGCGTTATCTTGCCATTTCCAATTACCTTTGTGGTATTATTTATTTATTTATTTATAAAAAGACATGAAAATGTCTCGAACACCATCTCATGTAGACGTGATCTTTAGACCACTTTGAGATAAATGGGTTCGGTGCCGTATAATTCGGGCAAAAAATTAGTAGAATCGATTGAAATTCGATTGAACTTTCGGTTGATTCTCGTGGAAATGTGCAAATGAAAAAAAAAGACTCTCAAAATGAGACAATTAATGAGACAAATAGTCTTGGTACCGTAAATTCGGGCAAATTTATTGAGATAGGCTTTAGCACCGTAAAATCGGGCATTCATTAGATCGAAAAAATTGATCGAAACTCTTGGAATTGTTCTAATAATAATATTAAATAAAAAATAAAAAAATAATAAAAAAATTAACGATTTCCACACGATGGATAGTGAAATTTTAAATCTTGGGTATGATGAATTTAAGGGAACGACATTTTAAAAAAAAAAAGCAAAAATTCTAAAATTGATTTTGAAAATAAACTTTTAATAATAAAAACTTAAACTTTTAATAATAAAAACTTAAACTTTTAATAATAAAAAAAAAATAAACAATTCTTCTATGAAACTCTTATTCAAAATTGATATTTTAAACCCTGAAATAAAAGAAGGGATAATAATAATAAATAAAAAAATACCTATCGAAGGTATATATAATAATAATGCTTAATAATAACGATAAAAGTAATACGATAAAAAATATAAATAATAATAAAATAATAAAAAATATCAATGCTATAACTAAAGTGGTGCGAACAATAAATCGTATTGCACTATTTTAAACTCAACAAATGAATATGCTGTTATAAATTGTATGAAAGTCTATTTAGACAATATTCCTGAAAACGTTTACCATTTTAATCAAAATTCTAACGATAACGGTAAAAACGTATAAAATTAATTCGTGATCAAATTTGTATCGATCAATTAAATTCAAAGGAAATCAATTCCTTATTCTTATTAGATATTTGCGACAATTATAAATCTATATTTTATTCGAAGGCGACAAGCTTTCCACTACTTTCTAATGATTAATGAATAACGCATTAATTAGTTTACAAGAATTATATTGCTTTGTTTATTTAGATGACAAATTCATCTACGCAAATTCTATAGAAAATCACGCAAAAACTTACAGCTTTATTTCAAAGACTTGCTGACAATAACTTAAAAATTCAACCGGATAAGTGCCATTTCATGCGAAAAGAAGCTACTTATCTAGATCACTTAATTTCTAACTAAGGTGTCACACCTAATCCTGAAAAAAAAAATAATAGCAGTCTCTGAATTTCCTATTTCCTGGAATCCTAAAGAAATTAAATCGTCCTTAGGTCGAGCTCGTTATTACCGAAGATTTATAGAAAACTTCAGTAAAATTAATAAACCCTTGAAAAAACGAACAGCAAAATGCTTTCGATACTAAAAGAAAAATTCATTCCACCAGATATTATTGATCAACTTTTAAATGAACCATGTTTCGACGAAATAAATGCTGACGACTTAGAAGATTGTCTTAATAATCTATCTACGAATATTTTAGAATTAGATGATACTTATAAAATTATATAAGATTTTACGCAGATAAAAACAAACCAAATATATTTTACTTTAATGAACATGATTCATTCTTTATAAATAATATGTCTAAAATATGGCATATCCAACTTCAATCGATCTAGATGATCAAAACCCTTTTTGTGCGGAAATATTATTAAATTCCTCAGATACTGAATAACTTTTAGAATTACCAAAAACGTTATACGGTATTCATTCTATAGATAATAAAAATCATATTTTAATTGTTTTACTAAAACTCACTATTTCGATAAAGCAAACCCTAAAGAGATTTTCTTAACAATTAAAAACTTAAGATCGAAACTCATCGAGAAACGTGTAACTGAAATTACGTTACCAAACTTTCAAAACCCTTTTGACTACAGAGGTACAGAGCTACAAAGGTACAGACCTTTTATAAAAATAAAAGAAATCATTCAATATCTTTTTAGAAACTTAAAGATTAAAATTAATATTAATCACAACAAAATTATTAATCCTTTAACTTCACAAATCCCCATAATATTAAAGGAATGTCATGATAGCCCTATGTCAGGACACCCAGGTTTCATCAGAACCTATAATCGGATCAAAGAAAGATACCGATGGGAAAAAATGAAAGATGATATTGAAAATTACGTAAAAAATTGTATCCACTGTCAGAAAAATAAAACTGACAGAAGAACTTATAAAGCTCCAATGGAAATAACGACAACTTCCACGGAAGCCTTTGAAAGAATTGCGGTCGACATAGTCGGACCACTTAGCGAAACTGCTTCAAATAATAAATATATAGTCACTTTTCAAGATGATCTAACTAAATTTTCGCAAGCCTATGCGGTTAGCTCTACAGAAACAGAAACTGTTGCTAATTGTCTAGTTAAATTCTTTTCTCACTACGGAATACCTAAATCAATCCTCACGGATCAAGGTGTTCAATTTACAAGCAACTTAATGAAAAATCTTACGAAACTATTTAAAATTAAACATTTAAAAACTACTGTGTATCACCCACAAACTAATGGAGCATTGGAACGCTCTCATTCTACTTTGAAAGATTATTTAACGCATTATATAGATAACGATCAATCAAATTGGGACGATTATATCCCTTTAGCTATGTTTTCGTATAATACAAGTACACATTGTACAACCAAATTTACACCATACGAACTTGTCTTTGGACATAAACCCATATTACCAAGTTCTTTGGAAAACACTGATTCAAATCCAACATATGAAAGTTACCTGAATCAATTAAAATATAAATTCGCTATTACTAGATCAATTGCCCGTGAAAGAATCGGACATGCTAAAGAAACTTCCAAAAAATATTACGATAGAAACGTATATAATAATACTTATAAAATTAACGACTTAGTATTACTTAAAAACACGAATAAACCTAAATCATTAAGCAAGAAGCTTACTCCTAATTGGAAAGGACCGTACAAGATCGTACAAGTCCATAATAATCAAAATGTTACTCTCAAAATGGAAAATAACTCTCTTAAAAGATTCCATGTAAACAGAATTAAGCCATATCGCGCTTTATCTCCTGTTCCAGGTACTTCAAGACAAACTTAATCTTTTCACAAGATGTCCAACCAATATCGACTGGAAATGGACTTTTCTTCGATCAAATTGGAAAACTTAAAGTATATAATGACGATTGGAAAGTTATTACTTATCTAAATATTAGTACTTTTCCTAGACAGATACAAATCCTAGATGATAATTATGCTTTAACTAAAAGCACTTGTTCAAAATACCTATCATATGTACCTAACGATAATTGTAAAGATCTTTTAAAACCAGTTTTAAATATTATAAAGAAATGTAAAACTAAATATGAATCGATAACACACCTTGTTTCTAACAAACGCTCCAAACGCGGTTTAATTGACGGTGTCGGAAAACTATTCAAAGCTGTTTTCGGAACATTAGATTCTGAAGATGCACAATATTATGATGATGCGATCGAACGCGTTATGTCTGATGATAAAGAAATTTATAATCTTATGAAAGATCAATTACAAGTCACTAAATCGACTCTGATTAATTTCAATACTACACTTGCTAAACTGAACTATGATGAATATACTATGAATAAAAATATTATAAAAATAAATAATTACTTCAAGGAAGACCACGATAAAAATAATTTACAAGAAATTAAAAACGTACTTACTTCTCAAACAAACTCTTTATTCGAGACGACAGAATACTTTTATGATCAAATTGACTCTTTAATCAATGCTATTTTATTTTCTAAACAAGGAATTTTACATCCTGATATTATTACACCTCAACAATTATATTTCGAACTTAACTCAAATATTAAAAATTTACCAAGCGGAAAAGAATTTCCCTTGAGTTTGAAACTTGAAAACATACACGCTCTACTTGACGTATCAGAATTAATTTCATATTATATTGACGGTAAACTAATCTTCATAACGAAGTTACCTTTGGTTACATCACAAGAATATAACCTTTTCCATGTAGTACCCCTACCTGTTCCAAATATTGATATCCCAAATACATTTTCCTTAATTATTCCTAAACATAAATACTTAGCTATTACAAAGGACAAATCTTTTTATGTATACCTTGATAGTCTTAAGATTAATTGTAAAACTATTACTAATGAAAATTTTATATGTAAGGATCTAGATGTTTTATCAACCTTCTCTGATCCAATATGCGAGACGATATTATTGTCTGCTTATATTAATGAAATACCTAACGAATGTTTTAGTAGAATTATTAAAGGCAACATACTTTTATGGCAGCCTATAAGAAACAACAAATGGATATTTACTTATTCACATCCATCTAAAATAACTATTGATTGCAAAAATAGAAATAATATTTTTGATATTAAATTATTCCACACTGGAATATTAACTTTAAATTCTAGTTGTAGAGCCTATGCTGGACTCACACAATTAATTGCAAAAAGTAATCTTATTACTGAATATGTAAACCCTGTTTCAACTTTAAATATTGTCGATGACAATTGTTGTAACATGAAAAAATATAATGAAACTCTAAATGAACTTGAACCTATAAATTTAATTAATTTGCAACATGATGACCTTAATTTGGCATCTCATAAAATCAATCAATTTAATGATGATCTTAAATCATATAATTCAAGACCACTTACGGTTAGACATTCATCAAAACTTCAAATTGTTATGTATACATTATTCACTTTTCTAACTATGTTTATAATTTACAAATTATTGAAATGTTGTAGATTCTTTAGAATACTTAATTCTTATTTTACTAATGATGACAATGATAATAAATGTTGTGTCAGGATATACAATCAATGTAATAATCCTAGACGATCCACTACAAGGATCCAACCAAGAATGACATTCAGAAATTCAGATGGGTTAAATTGCGAAAACGAAGATATACCTCTACAAGAGTTAACTTCGAATGAAAATGTTTCAAAATATAACTACAGCAACTAACTTTAAAAATGTTGCTTTCATCTTAAGGAAGGGAGGTATGTTATATTCTCCAGACCTTTGCTATAAATCACACGCATTAATGTCAACCTTTTACGCACTCATGCGTTTCCAACAAATGCATTATTTTAATTGAAAACGATTAACAAATATCGAAGGATTAAGCAAGCCCAAAAACTGATTCTTGCATAACCATTTTTTGTGCCTAGACTTAAATCTATGAAGTCTCCCACGATTCGGGAATACTGAAAATGCTATATAAACGAGGACTTAGCGTTCCTCCACGTTCACTCTTATTTCTTATTACGTGCAGTCTCCACGCTGCACTTTTGTTCGCTAATTGACATTGTCTAAATTATAAGTTGATTATCTTAAATAAAGTTATTAAATCTAAACTTCCAAGTTATCATTCCTACACGGTACTACTTCCAAGATATCACCTACATCACCTCAAGACATCACCTACATCTGCATACTTCATAACTGCAGATATCCTCATCATTAATCCATCGACAACCGGAGAGAATTTCTCGAACACTGCTCGCTGCGAAGGAGTTATTATTATTTTCTGCGTCCTCAACCGAGGGTCGTAGCAGTACGTACTGATATCTCAGCGAATTGGTTTATTCATGATGTCAGCTATCATATTTCAACTAGTAACATGAACTGCTGCAAGTATACATGATTATTTATTCATTCAATGTACGTTTGAAAGTTGCATACCATGGATTTGACATTTGCAAAGTTTCAATCTTTATAAATATACATGAATTATTTATTATTGTTTACCCAACAACCTATTTTGTGCACGTAAATAGTTGTTTCTTGTAGTAATTGTTGAAAATAAGTGTAATTCCCATAATCTGTGCCTAAAAGTGAAGCAAAACTTCGCAAATGTCCTGATATATTTTGAAAATATCTTTATCACTTGTAATTGTCGATGCCTTTTGATATCCATACTCCCGTGGGAGTTAGAACCGGCCATTCACACGAACATTAAAAGTTCGATTCTAACCTCTCTCTCTTTGTCATGAACAATGCATGTAACAAAAAGAAAGGTACATCTGCTCTCTCAGAGGTACACCAGGTTTGTGCTATGACAGAAGAAGAAAGACTACCCTTCGTGAAAAAAGAATCAAATTTTATCGTGTAAAATTTTGTTTACCTCCTCCAGATGGTATTTCTTATTTATTTTATTGTTCCTTCCAGACATTTTACTGTGAACGACTTATAATTTGATGTTTAGGGGTCGAAGGCCTATTGTTCCTTACCGCTGTCTGCCCATCTGGGTGTACGAACTCCAGGGTTTTTGCCCTGCCGGGTATAACGCACCAGACATTTTGCAGGGGTCGGCAAACCAATCCTCCCTATTCTGCGGTTCTAACAATATAATTTCAGGTCGTCTGGTTTTGGAAATTGAATGAGTAAACATGTCTGGCTGATTTTACTTGTTTTATTTGGCTTACAATTTTTAAACAGTCAGGCCTCAGGCCTGTTTTGTCGGACGGTCAAAATTTTTCGGTTTTTCAATAAAATCTTAAAAAATTTAATATTAATCACCATCTTTCGAAAACTAAAAACTGTTTTCGAAAGGTGGTTAAATAAGTTTTATGCGAATAGTCGATGAAGTCGGAAACGCCCGAAGAAGACATGGCACGATCAAATGAATCAGATACTTGAGTCGGGCCATGTCACAAGAGTCAGAATAATAGAAGAGTGTGTATGAGATATATGAATGTGAATGAGGCAAAGAGTGTGTTCCAAGACCGAGTTGTTTGGCGGTCCGTCCTCTCTGCCTACCCCTGCGGGGAAACGGCGTGATGATTAGTTAGTTGGTTGAAAGCAAACAAAAAAGTTGTAAAAATGGCTCACATTACGTTTTTTTCTAATTAAAACTAAAAATAGGCAAATGTATTATAAAACGTTATCGCCAAATCAGTTTTTTGTCGTTTCATGTAGAGATAAATAATCTAAAAATTCCCAAAGTTTCATAATTATTTTTCAAATTTCGGCGAGAAACTTTGTAATGCTGTCCGAAATGTTGGTTAAGGAAGGAGGTGGCGTAACACGGCACACACAATACGCCCAAAATAAATCACGATAATATCTACTCATGTCTACTCAAAACCTACGAAATAAAAACCTCTAACATCTAGCTAAAACATTGGATTTTATTTATTGTCATTTTATAGCTTATTTTTAAATGCCCCCCTTGGTGATATTTAACAAAAAAGGGCGATATAAACCTGCGAGGTCCATTCAAAACGTCTTTCACCAACTGTTTGTACTATTAGTAGAAATCCCGGATATTAATGAAAACCTTCGATATATACAAGTAAAATAAAACCTTTGCCATCTAATTAAAACTTGCGACACAACGACAATCAGGGACTCCCAATGAAGACTTAACCCCTAAGGCCTCGACTATGTTTTATCAAAGGGTCAAAATATTTCCAATTTACAATAAAATCTAAATAAATGGAATATTTTTGATAGTATCCGAAAACTAAAAACTGTGTTTGAAAGGTGATCAATACGCTTTCAAATTAAATAAATCGAAATATGTAATCATTAAATTTTGAAATATGAAAAATTTGTGTGCAAACATAAAAAGGTTTTAAAAATGGCTCACCTTAGTTTTTTCTATCTAAAATCACTGATAACGATAAAAAAGAAAAACATATATTTTATTAGACAAATGTATTTATTATAAACGTTATTGACATCTCACTTTTTTCACAAATTTTTTTCACATTGCGATCCGAAACTTTGGTTTCATAAAGGTCTACAGTTTTCTTCTTTTGTGGTTAATTTTTATTTTTGAGTATAAAACGTGGTATTTTCTCTTGCTAACACCATTTATATCATATTTCTCACTAGTCAAGAAGTCAACGATTTCTATGAGACCTGCCGAGCGATTCTATATCTTTTGTGGGATCGTTATTAGATAACGGACGTTATCTTCTGACAGTTTTGTGTGATTTTTACATACTAACTACTAGTTTAGATCGTTTTAAACACGAATTCCTGTAACTATGCATGATTATTTATTCATGTAATGCACGTTGTAGATAGAAAAAGCATATAACAGCCATAAAAATCACACAAATCTAACAGGATATCACGTCCGTTATCTAATAACGATCCCACAAAAGATATAGAATCGCTCGGCTGTATGAGTTGTTCCGAAAATCTAACAAATAGGCTTCACGGGTTAAGACAACTTATTAAAACCTTCAGATCTAAAGAAAAACCCACCAGGAAGCACGGAAAAACTAGCTATTTTTATTACTTAATATTTGTTACGCATGCAATCATTTTTCTACTACTTTTCCCCTCGCGCCTACCCATACATTATTATCTGCGTGGTGTTCGTATTTTTGCCAAATATTGTATGTATGTTGTAAGTACATTGATGAAATGGTACGCCATGTTTAGGGGAGGGGGTTAGTTCGTTGACTCGTTCCCCCCAAATCCCCCTGAGTAATTTTGTAGCTTTAGATTTCAAATGCGCATTGATTTCGGTAAAAAAATACAGAGACAACCTACATTGAAGTGTGCTAGAGTTGTTAGAGAGATTTATCAATGTTATTATTTATTCTTATTACCTAATGTATGCCTTGGTTAAAAGGTGACCTGGCAAATCGACAGTGTGCAACTTTATCACTCATTTGAAAGGTCATTAAAAGTGATGAAAAAATTAACTGCTTGGTTAAATAGGTTACGATAGGTTATAGGCTATTTAAAAAATCAGAGTGTACAATTCACACGCGGTAGAAGTGAAACCTTCAGAAAACTAACGTAGACAAGAGTGGTGAGACTATGAAGCACCGCACAAAGAGGAGACCGTTTATTCTATCTCATTCTCTTTCAGGCTAAATCCTGTAGATGTATGTGTTTTTCTTTTTTTAGTGTCGCTATTTTTCGTTTCATCGAGTTTTAAATCGTACCGGTGCTAAAGAAGTTTTCACTTCAATAAAACCTTGGTTAAATAGGTTACGTTAGGTTAGGTTATGTGCCATTTAAAAAGATATACAAGTGTGCGGTTCACGCGCGGTAGAAGTGGAACCTTCAGAAAACTAAAGTAGACAAGGTTGGGAGGGCTAAGAAACACCGCACAAAGAGGAGACTGATTATTCTATCATTCTCGCAGGCTAAATCGTATATATGTATATGTCTGTGTCGCTTTTTCCGTTTCATCGAATTTCAAAAACGGTGGTAAAAAAGTTTTCGTTTCTAAAACAATCCACAATTTCAATGACTTTTCAAAGGGGTGTCAAAGTCACTTTGTCGAGTTGTCATGGAACCGGTTTAAATTAGTGATCTGACTAATTTGTTGTGTTTATTTTTTGGTAAAAGTGGTGCTTTTTTCTTACTAGCAATCTTTCTTATTGGCATCGCGTGTGGTTCCCACCCAGGAGTCGTGAGTTCAATTCCTCGACTGGCTAAGTCCTCCACGACAAAAGCAGCATTTTCCGCTTCCGCGATTTTCAAATTCTGTCAGGATATTTGTAACCCGGGGAATGTTTGTCTTTCTTTCAACAAAAATATTTTCAATGTAAACGTTTCGATTACAAACATAAGCTATAAAGTATATTAAACAAAATAATAACCAAATGATACGAGTTTGGATTAAATAATTTAATAATAATTATATAAAATGGAAACAAACATCGAACTTTGAAGAAATTATAAAAAAAACTATTGTTTGAAAAAGCAATATATATATATATGTTCGTTATTTATTACATAGTATAAAGTTAAGTCGCTCTCGCTGTCTGTACGCTTAATATAAATAATGAGTAAACGCAGCGGATTTTCATGCGGTTTTCACCAACAGATAGAGTGATTCATGAGGAAAGTTTAGGTTTATAATTTGTCAAGGTTTTGTGTAAATTGTTTGAAATATATAATATATAAAGGGAGCGGGCGGTGTGGATTTGGTTTAACAGATGGCGTTAGGTATAAAGGTTTGGTAATGGCGTGGCGTTGTGTTTCGTTAGCCACAGCAACGTGTGGCCGGGTCTGCTACTTAATAATAAGTTATCGTAAATTTTGCAACATTGAGCCCGATACCAGTATATTTTAGTAACTGTTGCTTAATATTATTAACTTATCTTGCCTTCCAACCAGAGATCAACTTCAAATTCTAAATCTTTCTCATTGAGAGCATAAATAATAGCAACTGATATACCGGCCCATTGTTTGTTACGCGTGACGGCTATTTCGCCTTCACCACCGAGATGGCTTTTATCAAAACTTCGCACAATACTCGGAAACACAATATCTGACATTCCCATAAAAACCTGTAAAAACGAGTCGAAAGACAAAAAAAGCATGAACCGAGGCGGGAGTCGATCCCGTAACCCGACACCACCCCGAAATAAACGCTCTCCGAACCACTGCGCTGCCACAAAAGGGTTCAGTCACCCTGTGTCGGGTTGCGAGCCCAGACAACATCTGTACCTATAGAGACTACAACAGGTGAATCTCCTCTACGATGTGTGCAAGTGGATATACTATAGATATATACACCACCTCAGTTTGACAAGGTTCTAACTTCACCCTACCTTGTTCTGAGAAATTATAATAATTGGATAATTTGTAGAGCGCTGTTTTTGTGAAAAATCACCTGAAGGGCTTTGTACAATTTATTATGAATTCTTAGGCTCTATTTAATTTTATTATTTACAAGTAATACAGAAAACCTGCGAGTAATAATTATTACCTGGCAGGTCACTTCCGATAAACACACTTTAATTAGAAAGTTTATGTTTGGAGAAGATATGACTTTGCACTCGGAGGACATTGTATTTAAAACACTAGACATTGCGTTTTTTTACATTTGATACCCCCATCACTATTAGTTTAGTTTATTACCCCCATCACTATTATTAGATATTAGTTTATTACCCCCATCACTATTATTAGATATTAGTTTATTACCCCCATCCATCACTATTATTACATTTATGAGAAGATTAGTGGCAAAAGTAGTGTTCATATTTATTTTGAAAGATTAGAGAATTTAGGACTCTTTAGCGCTGAAGAATTTTTATGAAATGACCTTTATAAAAGCTTACAAATATGATTTTTTACATTTTTTACACAATTAGTTATTTAAAATAATGCAGTGAAGGTGAATATGAAAGATTTTTTGACTTTATGGATACGACTGTCTAAAAATGTGAGTTTTAAGTTTAGCTCTACTCTATGAGGTGTCAAAGTTTGAAAAGACGATTTCTCATGATCTATTTACCAATTTCTGATTTTGAGGTTGAATATTGTGTAAAGTATTAAAAAATTAAACATAATATTTTAAAGAAAAATATTTAAATAGGACATGTACTTACACCATTTTAGAACATACCTTAATACGCAGACAGAACAATATGCAACCAGCCAGAGAAGTGTTTCTTAACCCTATTGAAAGAATCGCCCGCTTTACCCCAGTAAAATTATCCAGCCCTCCCCCCCTTAAATATCTTTTATAAAATTATGATAAACTAAAATACTTATACAAGATTGACCCTCAAAATCCAAAATTGTTAAATAGATTACGTAAATTTGTCTTTGCAAACTTTGAAACATCAGAACATGGTAAAGACGAAGTTAGAACCCTATCCAACCATAGTGACGGACTATAATGCGCCTCGTAACAACAATCAACTATGTACTGTCAGCTACAAACAAAATAGAGAGTCTAAGTGATGTTAGAACCTTGCAAAATAATTCGGTCTTGTTTTTAGAATTTCTTCGTGCAAGTATCAACGGAAATAAAACACATGGTTCTGAAACTACCTTGGTCATAGAAATGAGTAAAAGAAATGTTTTTACAATTAAAGGTAATTTGAGAAAAAAGTGTCAGTTAGAACCAAGTTCAACTGAGCTGACGATATATGTATATGTACCTATATCTACTGGTCACTTGTGTGTGGTTGTCAACGTAAATGTTGCATTATGTCCTTTTAAATGGTTCGGGCAGAAAATTCGCCTTTCGGAAGCGTTTGTGTGGATGATTTAATTAACTCTGAAAGAACTGTTTTTGCACTCCACATCAAGTACATGCATTCCAAAGTGGTACCTGGTTAGGTAGGCAAGTACTTTTGAGTATCGCTCTGGTGAAAGACAACCATTCAGAATCGAAACATTGCTTGAAATGGCAACAATAATAATTGAATAGTTTGTAGAGCGCTGTTTTTGTGAAAAATCACCTCAATGGCACTGTACAATTATAGTTTTATTATTTACAAACAGATACTGAAAACATTCTTACCTGGCAATTCAGAATGTTTATGCTTGGAGGAGATACGAGTTTGCACGCACAACCCTGGACGTTACACGTTTTTACATTTGCTATAAATTAGAAGTAGAGTCGATATTTATCTTAAAAGACTTGAGAATTTATTATTATATAGGACTGGAGAATTTTTATGAAATTACCGTGAAAAACCTACATCTTGTTAGTTGCTTACATTTTTTACACATGTATTTACATGTATTTATTAACAATGTCGCAGGTTGTGAAGCTGGAGGATTTCTGGCTTTATGAAAAGGCGAGTTTTAAGTTTAGCTCTAAATTCTGACGAGTCTGTGATCGTTCTTAAAAATGTGGTGTTTAATTCAAGGCTTCAGGTCCTGATACTCTGAAGATAGTAATTGGTGTGCGCTTTGGTTCCTTCAACCTTCCGATAGCTGATAACGCTGCTAATAATAATAATTGTTGGATGATTTTTATAGCGCCATTTTCTCTTGGCTGACCTGAGGGTTGACTGCCGAGAATTGGAATTTTCTGGAATACAAGTTTCCGATAAGTAAGCCGGAGCCATCCCGTTAAGGGACTTAACTACCATCCAGCAGAGCTTGAACTGGATTCTTTCAGGACATTTGAGCCAGTGAAGATTTTGGAGATGCTCTGAAATGTATGATTATTTAGGTACGCCTGTGATAAGTCTTTACGCAGCGTTGAAAACGAATTATAATTTGTTGATATTTGAGGAGGTTTGCATCTGATCCGTTGCAATAATCTAGACGTGAAACAACATTGACTAATTTAGCTGGCAGGTTTCCCCGCACTGCTTTAATTTGCCTTAATTGAAAGAAGTCCGTGCTTACTCGTGTTCACTCGAGTTTTAAGGAAAAAATCAGCGTTTAGATTGACATCTAACCTTGCTATTTCCCATCATTTCCTTCAGCTTCAAAACATACCGCAGTTGGGGATAGAAGAGTTCCACTGGCTCCGGACAGTTGAGAAAGCAGTTGTGCATTATGATTCTCATATATTTATACATATCTTTCTCAACACAAGGAAGCTTTCTTAACATCTAGGACATTATTTGCTATTAATGGCAATTTCATGACGCCATTAGCGTTTTTAATTGTACATCTGCTTGAAGATTTTCGACCTGTGGGAGAATTTCCCGATGGTTTTGTTCTCTTTGCTCAATAGCGGAACATTTGCTGACCTATTTACCATACTTTCAAATACTGAATAGATCATGCACACTAAAAATGCCTTTTATGTAGATTTAAATGGAAACCAATATTGCCTAACTTTGTTAGACCCTGCATTCAGAATTTTTACCAATTTATAACATAATTCTCTTAACACTTTGGGTTTTTATTCTTAAAAAAATATGTGTTATTTTCATCATCACCGTCTTCTTCCTCTTGTCCTAATTTGGTCGAAGACGAAGACCCACTGCATCGATAAGGCTCCTCCATTCGTCCCTGTCTTGCGCTGATTGTTCGGCCTTCGTCCATGGCAGTGCCATCCTCTCCTCACGGTTTCTGGAGTTGCCTCACCCAACTGCGTCTGGGGCGGTCCACTGGACGTCTACCCTCAATTGATTTTAGTTAATGTCTGATTTTAAACGATAAAATATCTGTACGTTTTCCGAGCCGAAACGATAATTACATGAAATTTCCTCGATAGAAAAAAATCGCAAAGTATGCTCCGAAAATTATTAAAAACACATTTTGTTCTGTTATTTAACATGTTAATGGTATGAACAAATTCACAGTGTATCTTTAAATGATACTTTAGACATTTGTCAAGAGATTTTTGCTCTTTTTTAAAAGAGCCTTGTTTTATTAAATATTTTCGCTTAATATTATCGTTTTTCAAACCATCTTATGCTTCTTTTTGAACGCTTACTACAGGGCCTACCTTTAATTATTCTAGCCCAGTTCCTGCCTCACTCTTTACCGTTCCTTATCGTGCCTGACATCGTATATGGCAATCTCATTTGATCGAAATTAAATGATGATGAAACACAGTTCTGTATTTGATATTTTGTACATATGTATAATCTCTCAGAATTTTGGATCAAGAAAACGCCCACATCGAATTTCCCGTATAATTCTTTGTGACAGAGTCGATATGATACTCTACTGCCATGACGTACAGTCGATATAATTCTACAAACGGTCGCCTCTCTCAGCTGTTTGGATGTAATATTTGGTATGACCTCCACCATTGTTAGACGTAACGTGCACCTACCTAAGCTGATATACCTACCTTTATCGCGTAATAACAATTTTGCTATCACGAATACAATCACACTTCTAATACGTACACGGTACCTACACATTCATAGAAAACCTTCAGTAAGTTAATATCAATTGATTCGTTTTGTTTGAGATGGGTCCTTGCAGTAAAAAATGTGCGAATTTTTGTAGGCTTTCTTAAAATTCCACTTTGACGATTTTCGTGGCAAAGTGAAAAGGTCGTTAGCTCTAGGTCAGAGATCGTGTGTTCAAAACCTGGATGACATGTATGTGGAACGACGATGAATCTTTTGATTATTGGAAAATAATTTAAACTAGCAGTTGCTGTTTCTATAAATAATAGTGAGTTTTGCCATCATGAAATTATGCGTTGCTAAACCATTCATCCGATTGCGATTACACTTTGGGCGTGCATGCCCGCTATGGTTAGGGGGCATACATGTTTTTAATTTATTTTATAAACTTTACAAATACAAGATAAAAAGTCTCGATAAACTACTTTTTAGCAGTTTGTCTAACGGGTTCGTTACGTTAAAGATCTTATTATATAAAATAAAATTTAATTTTTTACAGAATTATAGATAAAAATAATTTTTTAAAAATATAAATAACATTTTTTAAATCTTTAGAATAATATATCATTGTAAGCTAATACAAATTAATTCTTTCCGTAAGCCAAGTCTTCAGTAAATTCATCAATTGTTTGTTTTGGGCACAGTTTTTAATTTCAGCAGGTAACATATTTAAACAACTGGGAATTATGTAATTTAACGTTCTTTGTCCATATTTATTTGAATGCTTAGGTACAATCAGCCCTTCATTAAAGTTAAAACGAGTATTATGGTTGTGTTCCAGCCTGTTTATAAATAAAGGATTATTTATGTGCTGAAACATAATTTTGTACCACAGAATCGCTCTCACTGAAAGAACTTTGAGACTTTGATAAAAGTATGGAATATTATGCCTTTCTTTAAATTACGTGAGCTCAAAAAGGGGGGGGGGGTCCAGCAAAATCTCACGTTATCTGAAAAGAATATACGAAGTAGCCCAAATTATCTCACCAAGGGGTGGGGGGGGTCTAGGTTGGAAGAAAAACTGCTCACGTAATTAATATATGCCCCCTTTCTGTATATAATAGTGAGCTCTGGCGTCTTGAAATTATGCGTTGCTAAACCGTTCAACCGATTGCGATGAAACTTTTGTGAGGTAGAGGGGAATGGGAAGAGAGAAAGCGGAGCGGGAGAGGAAACGGGACGAATTGGAAAGAGAGAAACAATTTATTTGTTAAGTGACATAGTGTTAATGGCTAACCAATAAGTATGCATTTCCTGGTACGATGCTGATTGTCTTTTACTTTAAGCTTAACATTGTGTCGTTATTTGTATTTTTTTAATAAACTGATTATATTATAAACACTGCGCCTTAAGAATGCATTTCCAATGGTACGATAATGATTGTCTGTTATATATAAAATAAAATATTGGTTTACTGATAAGCATGGCTTTTATTATAGATTCAATTATCAATGAGTCGATTCCGTCGGGATTGGCCAATCTGAATTCTCTCAGATATGAGACCATAATATAGGTAATTTGGGGACAAACATAACTATGATAACAATATGGTTGAGTATGAGTTATTTGATGTACAAAAATGTATCGATTGTCCAGTTGATTAGTCAGTCATCTCCAAATACTATGATGAAAGCAATATTTAAATGCTCATCATAAATCAAATAATTTTTACACATAGCAGAACAGCATTTTGAAATATCCTACTACGTAAGTTTCCCAGAAAAGTCAATACAACTCTGTTCAATTCACTGCAAGTTTTTCTGCTTTATAATTTATTTGGTGGTGTTTATGAGTAATCTGAGTATTTTACTAGATAGAGGGTACAATATATGCATAATCAACTTAAATTTCGATTTTTCGGAGATTTCTGACTAAACAACTGGATCATCGATATATGCTCATAAAACAGCAGTTTGGTTAATGTATTTACTGTATTTAGTAGAATTCCTAATAAAAATATATAAATGTTCCCCATGTTTAAAGATTTTTAAATATCTAATTGGCCAGTACATGGAAAATAATGCCAATTTATCAACAACAACAAAAACGAGTGTGCTTTAGACCACACGACTGAAGTAAAACTTTACTAACTTATAAAAGAAGAGAGAAAGAAAATGTGCGCGCACTGCTCTCTCTTGCTCCCACAGTGATACAGACAATAGGCCTGCACTGTGTCTTAGATATACGAAACGTAACTGGCTATGAGAGAAAGAGAGACAGAAAATGTGTGCTCGCACCTCTCTCGCTTGCTCCTCAGTAATGTACGAAACGTAACTCTCTCTCTTTCTATCTTCACTAAATTAAATCTCCCTCTCAGCTTCCGTTCGCCTCGCCCGAACACACTTTTCGTAACGCTCTCGTCACGCATTAACCAGCTTACTCCCCAAGTCAAGCGTGCTAAAATAAGTTTTACTTCAAAATTACAAGTGTACAGTTCACACGCGGTATAAGTGAAACCTTCAGAAAACTAAAGAAGACAAAAATGGGGAGGCTACGAAGCATCGCACAAAGAGGAGACCGATTATTCTATCTCATTCGCTCGCAGACTAATTCCTGTAGATGTATTTGTCTCTTTTTAGTGTCGCTTTTTCGTTTCATAAGTTTCAAATCACAACGGTGCTTAAGAAGTTTTCACTTCAAAAAGTTTTTAAAACGTCCTGACGGTAAATTGAATAGAAATGCTTGATGGAAAAGTGAGCCCAATTTCTTTATATCGTCACACTAATCTAGTTTGAACTTCCTATATGGATATATCGTTGATATTGTATAGCCACGCGTACACCAACACAGAAATACACGTGGAATCAGCTGATACAAGGTCCGATTACGAACAAACGCGAAATACAACTACGCAATGTCGCAAATCTTGAGAAAGTGACAGCGAAACTGACTCTTAACAATATTGTCCATACGGCGCAATATCCCATACTATATTAAACACCCATCGGTCATTTATTTTATTTTGATTTTCATACATTTCATTCGATTGGCGCCCAACCTTTCAAAGTAATCCACCCAAGCCAATTTAGAACTTATGTAAATGTCGTACGGCATATTTTTGCGTGTATAAAATACTGGACTTACGTCGTTATGCTGTGAACTATAAGCGGATTTTCTCGTAAATTTACATCACGAGTAAAAAGGCCATTTTTATTAATATGTATTTTTTGCTCGACTCTTTGAATGGTGTGTGCTTTCTTACTTATTGGTCAGTACATACATTAGTATTAGTTTGTTGGCGATATTTTAATATTGCAAAGGTTGGTAGGATTACGTCATACCAAAATAAACTTTACAGTGTAGGTACTTTCATAATATTATTATTTTGGTTTTGGGTGAATGTTTTTGTTTTGAAGGACCAAATTAACGCACTTGACCTATTGAACTTTGCCACGTGCTTCTTTCTGAGTCCTGCCGTTGAAAGCTCTTATGCGTAATATAGAAATAAGGAAAGGATGTCACAAAGGATCTGTCATTGATACCTATGCCGTTATCTGTATGCATGATATTATTGTTACATATTTTGGTTCTCTTCAGTAAATTCACTTTTTTAGATTTAAATAAATATGGAGGCAGGTATGGGTACCATTGTTGGATAACCAGCACCTCTGCCATAGGTCACCTCAAGTGGTTCGCTACGTTGGTGACTTAGCAGGGGTTCGTGAAGTGAGGTTAGTCTGGGTCTTGGCGGTGAATCTGGAGAGACTGGTTGAGGGATTTATTTTGGGAGGCGGTAATGGGTACCGCCGCCCCGGGAACCTTTATTGGATAACCAACACCTCTGCCATAAGTCACCCTAAATGGTTCGCTACGTTTGGTTATTTAGCAGGGGTGCCCTGGTTCATGGGGTGAGGTTTGTCTAGGTCTTGGAGGCGGATGACCAACCAGTACACACTGAACCCCAGATTCCTACCCACCCCTTAAACCCTTTTCCTTCCCAGAACTCTCCTCTCCTTCCCTTAAAAAAAACCCTCCACACAGCATCCCCAAAGATGACATAGGCCCTGAGGGAAATCATTTTCCTCAGGGCCTCCTGTGTGGAGCTCATGTAAAAAAAGGGAGACCTTTTGACCTCTCCAGCAGGATTTTTGGAATATCGCCTTGCACCGCAGTGGGAGTCACTGAACCCCAGATTCCTACTCACCCATCATACCTTTTTCCTTCTCAGAACTTCATCTCTTTTCTTTCCTCAAAAGACCCTCTGCTAAATCGGGCAATCCGATTGATATAGGTATTCCTCTCTCCTGGACGCATTATAATCAGTATTTCATTTACATTTCAGGAATCACTGGTTAAGTAAGTCAAGTACGCCCCTTGACACCTGTATATATTTTTTTGCTTTACACGTCAATTAAAATGGCAACCTCCAAAAAATAACGAACTCTAAGAAATGTTAATAAAATTCGGGGCATTTTTTATTTTGGATAATTGCATCATCTTTCATCTTCCGCCGTGATCACGTTCGGAAAACGTGCCACAAATTGGAAACTGCACTTACGTAAAAATAATCAATAATCACCATATTCTGTTCATCTGGAACAGTGGTCGAGGTACGTTTTTTTAATGTTATATTCATAAAAGTATGTTTTTTTTTACCGATATACCAGAATACCGATCTAGAGTCCCAGCTGCTCACAACCGCCTTGAGCCAGTGAGACAATGGCTTCCCCATGTTGTGAGGCTGAAGGTAACTGGGGAGGGGAAGGAGATGGAGAAGAGGAATGTGGGGAAGTGCTTGGCTATTCATATCTATTCACCAAACACGGCTAAAGCCATTTCAAGCAATGTTTAGATTCTGAATGGTGGTTTTACACCAGGGCTGTAATGAGAGTATCTTCCACTCTGGTGCGTGGCCTCAAATATACTATATTTTATTTTAAATGAATTACGTTCCCAAAATATATCATACAAATTATTTTACATGATTAAATTGTGAAATAACTGCACTGACAGACTTTCTCGTTAGTAGAACGATAGCATGCTTGCTACTTATGAGGAAATGCTACTTATTAGCATGTGTATCAATGACGTTTGCTAGTATTGAGCACGCTCAAAAATATACAGCCGGTTGATTTGCGAGCATGCGCGAATCCAGTAACCAATAATAGGTAACTGGATTCGAGGGTGGAAGGGAAAATGCTCTAAGCATGTGTGAACAGGCTTGCTTACGAGCATGCTCATTTCGATACGATCTCAGTTCGCGGCAGCTGTGTGCGTGCATTCTTTGCACAAATATCAAAAATAACCCATTGGGGGGGCGAAAAACAAAGCACCCTTGCTTTTCGTTGTTTATTATAGGAGTCACGATTGTCTCTTTGGAACATAGTTTCACTAAAATACCCACATTAGATGTTCAACTTCCCCACTAAATCCACAAAAGTTCCTTTACCTCCAAAATGAAACCAAATTCTTTTGAAGTTAGCGTTTATTTTTTATGATCTACTCATTTTCTGATTCGTTGACATCTTGGACCTAAATCAACAGTTTTGTATTCTTTTCTCAAAAGATTCTTAGATAAGTGCGTTGAAAGCTACGTATAAGAATATTTTGTTTAGTTCTGGGCGAATGGAACTGAGTCTATTTGTGGAATTTTCTTACATTAACTTCACACAGGAGGCCCTTAGGAAAATAATTTCCCACAGGGCCCATGTCATCTTTTAAGATGCTGTGTGGAGTATTTTTTTAGGAAAGTAAGGAGAGGAAGTTCTGGGAAGAAAAAGGGTATTAGGGGTGGGTAGGAATCTGGGGGTCAGTGCGTCCAGGAATGACGGACGTACGAATCCATCCCTCCCACTGCGGTGCAAGGCGATGTTCAGTCACCAAACGTGGCGAACCACTTTTGGTGACCAATGGCAGAGGTGTTGATTACCCAATAAATGGCTCTCGGGGCTTCTGTACACATACCCGCCTCCCAAAACATTTATTTGACAAGAGCATGCTCATAAATAACACGTATGTTCAGTTGTTGTCTTTGAGCATGCTTATTCACGAGCATGCTCAAAACAAGCACGTGTGTCGTTACCATAAAACGATAACATTAATTGAGGACTCTAAAACTAAGATTATAATCTTATTCTATCACTCATAGTGTGCGAACCATAATGTACAAATTAAATTTATTTTTAACTCTTGTAAAATTGGCAGTTTGTTGTACCAACCGATGTTATATCAATGATTGCCAAATTGCGCTGAGAAATCACATAGAAATGAATAATAATATTAGATCTGATATCGTGCGGGTGCGGGCCACATTGATGCATTCTCCTTTGCCGTTGTGGCGTAAATGGAACAAGGCCCAGCCAATAGCAGTACATTGTACATCGGGCACTATTCTCTATAATATTAGTGGACAGAGGTTGTAAACCTTTTCATAATAATTAATTTAACATTTAAAAAACGTTCTGAATGGTTCTCGGCAAAAACAGGCTTAGAGCAAAAAGGAGAAAAAAATCTTTGTTGATTGGAGGTGGGTTTAATATTAAGTGCGTTTAACCAGCCAGCGGCCGAAAATCCATATTTCGTCGAAAGATGTTCTTACGATCGTACAGGGCGGTTCCAATAAGAAAGATTAATTATTCTCCGTACCAGCTTTTTAAAATTATAACTCAATATCGATTTGATTTCATTCCAAATTTGCTTTCATTTATACCTACATCCAAAAATGCTGAAATTCGTGATAAAACTATTAAAATTATAGAGGAGATGTACCGAATATGGCATACGTCCCTAATATGAGATGGTGGTGTTTCCCAAAATTTATGTAAGATAAGCCTTCATAAAAACCAGCGTTCCCGATTCCCCACCGACTGACCTTGAGAAGGTAAGCACTCGTCCGGACGCCGAACACACTACATTCACCTGAGAGAGTGATTAAGTTTTGAAAAAAAATGATTATTTTTTTGCGTAAGTTTTACTTTAATAATAATAATAATAATAGTTTATTCCAGAATGAAAAATCAAAACTTTATTTTTTCTCAAAATTTTTACTCCACAAAATTGTCAATCTTTCACTGATAGACAATATTATTATTTAAATTTGATGTTTTCGACATAATTTAAAGTAAAATTCAAGCAGATTTTATTCTTCGAATATATTTGTTTGTATCGATCTTGTTCCTCGGGGATTTTTTGATGACCCTAATATGGAATACTATATCATGTTAGGAAGAGTGTTTCCAATATGGGATTCTAATAGAACAATTTTTTTTTTTGCTATTTCAGGTTGTATTTTGGCCATGTAGTAGTCGAACCAGTGTGAAACAATATCATAGAAGAAACAGCGGAAGACGTGGGACAAAAAAAATTATAAAAGTCATGGAAGCTGTAAAATCGAATACCGTGGGATATCAGAGGCGAAGAGTGGATCCTATGTTTATTCTGCCGCCATTGATGCCATTTGAAGTGTTCGGGAGCCGATAATATTGATTTTTTATGTGATTCTTGCAAGAAAAATTTTAAAAATCAGTGTATCCCATAATAGGAGCACTTTTTTAATGATCGTTTTTTCCATTGTTTTACCTTTCGTTCAAAAAGAAGACGTTTTTGTGTTTCTTTTAATACTTCGTTGACATTTTAAGTTCCGTAACTATATTTCCAAAGATTTCAATGTATAATACTTAATAAACGATTCAATTATAATTAATAAGATTTTTTTACCTAAGCTATTCCATATTCGGTACATCTCCTCTACGTACTTTTTGTAATTATTTTTTGATCATAAATATTTAAAAATTTTCACAAATGTATATGCAAAATAAAAAAGTAAAAAAATCTGAAAAATATTAGTTTGTAAGTGCGCAAATAAATACACAAACGGACTAATTTTCGTCAACAAACACATGTAGGTACGTTTATATTTTTTTATGATTTTATTTAAACTAAAATTAAAATTCTGTAACATACGTTTCCCAGATAATGTATTGATTTATTTTACTGCGTGATCATATGATTTGAAATGGGTGTTATACAAAATCTTTTTTGAAAATTTAACAAATCTGCCAACGACCTTAACCTTATTATACTAAAAATAAACATTTTTTCTCAAAATTTAATATATACTTTTACTAGATAAAAGAACAATCTTTTGAAAACAATTTATAATTTTTTGTGGAAAAGAGTTAATACATCTAAAATTTTATTTAAAATTGACATATTTCTGGTTTTCTCTGGGTTATCTGGTTTATACCTACCCTCTTAACGATTCCATGACAGTTGATCAATTACAGTTGGGCTACCGGTAGGTATATTTATATACAATATGTAGTCGTTTTAGGAAAAATACGGTAGATATACCTAATTATACAAATTGTAACTAAGTGTCCCTAAGGGGTGCGCCGAGAGGATGTACCGCCGAATAGCAAAACTATAACGGCCTCACTAAAAAACCCCGTGAAAAATTTATTCAATTGACAAACGGCCGCGGATGTGAAAACATTACTAATTAAAAAATTGTTCTTGGAAAAAAAATACACGCCGTTTACACAGCCTGGGGGGATAGTTTATCTCTGTTTTAGGGATGATGTCTGAACGAAATTTGGAATTTTCCAAAGTATTTTGAATGTTCTATATATTTCTTATTTTTGATGGTGCCGTAAAAACAAATACCATTTTTAAAAACTAGATAAAATTAGCTTTTAGATTTGTGTATTTGAAATACACTTTAGTTTTAAGAAACTGCCATATTTTAAGATTTAAAGACGGAAAAAAATGTAAAATAATTTCTTACCAAAACATTTTTGATGAAAGTGTACAGAAATATTAAAAAAAATTAAATTTTAAAAATAACAGACCTTTTATATAATGAATTTGAAATGAAACTGTCACCTCACTTTTTCCTCGTGCATACAATAAAAAAATGATAAAAAATTTCAAAGTTTTTTTTAATGCCAAAAAAATAACCTTAAAAATATCTCTGACATTTCAACAAATTTTTTGCACCACTAAAGATGTTAATTTCTTTGATAAGTATACCAACACGTGAATTTGATATTAATATTAAAAAAAAACACCACTTTTAAGAAATTCTCATAAAATAAAGATTTAAAAACGTAAATTTGAACTTTTATGTAACCCAAAACAATATTTTGACAGTTCAACTTTTAAAGTACTGTTTGTTGTGCAATAACTTAATAAAACTAATGTAAAACCACATAAATAACACGCAAATATATTAATTACATGTATAGAAGAGTGAATCGGTCGCTATAATAGAAATCATTCAGTAAAATCTCAATATTTACTAGAAATATTCCCGCCACATAAAAAGTAAACTGCTATTCTTTGCGCGGGCAAGATAGTAGAAATGTGCAGGCGCGACGCTATCACCATCTAGCGGCTATGAATGAAAACAAAAAAAATTTGTGTGTAAAATTTGAAAAATTGCAGTGTTGCCAAATTTAAACGTGTTTTAGAGTGAAATTCTTTTTTAGTAATATTTCGTGTTTTAGTGTAAATGTGTTGTATCCATGATGCTACAAAAACACAGGTAATCGGTCGTGCTGTGGTTTTTTTTTAGTAAGGCCGTAAGAATTTAAAAATATAAAGTTCCGAACAAGCAAAACAAGCGACGTAATTAGTGCACGAAGGAAATGTGTAACAACCAATGACAAGAACTTGGCATACCAATAAAACATTCTGTCCATACGGTTTTACAAAAATGGCGGCCAAGACGGAAACAATATTTATTACTTATCATATAAACTGAATAACAACAATGGAAATCGCCACCATTTTTGTATAACCTTTTGGACAGAATGTTCGTTATGTATTTGGATAGGTCACGTCTTTCTCTTAGGTGTTTTGTTTAGTCGTTGGTAACAACTGATAATTCGAACTTTTAAAACAAGAAATATAAATCACCTCGGCAGCATTCCGAAATTCCATGAAATTTTACAGTGTTGTTGGTTCTTGCAGGTAATAATATTTTAAAGACTGAAGGTTTAATATAGTAAGCCGTCGCTTCTTACGCTAGTTGTTAACGTAAGTGTTGCCATATTTTGGCAATTCGGTTCTCTTATGAAAGTCGATTTTAACAAACTCCACACACAAAAACGGTTTTGTTAAATTTTAACCGTACAGTCGACTAGTCTATGAATACTATCAGATAGTCAGTGCTTATTGACATAGAATGTGTGAACAAAATAGCGATGAATTTGTAATGAGTCCGATTTTTTTTAGGTGAAGATGGAATGAATCCGTTTTAATACACAGTGAGCTGATTTTCGCCTTGAATTCGCTTTCCACTACCTTCGTTTTTGAAGCAATTGATTCAATTTTGATAGTTTTATTGATAACATACTTAAGCACTTTTTCTGTAGAACAAATTGGCATTTAAAAGACAAAATTTAAAAAAAAAATGCATTCAGTCTGTTTTTTGCCGTGATATTATTATAATTTATTTTTTGTATTGTTTTATATCGAATCCGTAGTAAGCTGTACCTAGTACACTGTACTTACATTACGGTACTAGTATGATGCAGTGGTCGGAAAACTTTTCGCACGAATTAATTACTCACGTAAGTGAATAATTTTAGAAATTAACAAAAATTGAAATGAAAAATGAATGCAAAATGCCGTTTTATTGTCGTCAGCTGATAGAAATGTCGATGGTTTCCTACTTAAATTCTGTGAAATTTTAGAATTTTTTTAGAAATTAAATGATCCTTTGATGAAATTATATGATTTTTTGATGAAATTAAGTACCTAATAAATAAAGATATTTTATGATGAAATTTGATGATGTCTATTAATTTTTCCAATTAAATTTATTAGCCATGTCAGACTAGGTCTGAATAGCCAGGTATTTCCCCAATCCCCGCTATCCTCTTTTCCATCTCCTCCCCCCCAACATACCCCAATTGGGGATGTCATAGTCTCACCGGCTCCAGATATGAGCAGTTGGGGTTCTTGTGAGGTATTCACGGTTTTTTATATATTAGAATGTACATAAGCAGCGATTTAAAAAAAAGTGTTTCATAATTTTTCTAAATTAATATTTAAGTTCTATTCGAGTTCTGTTATTACATTATGGGCCAGTTGTTACACAGTGCTTGAATAATAACAGAGCTTGTATAGAACTTTCACGGAATTTGAATAGTAATGAATTGTTCAAGTTCTTTGAAAGATTTGCGACAGCCTAGAACTATAAACACTAATAAATTATCGCTTTATGTATGCTTGAAATTTGATGCGTTACCGAACGAAAATGCGCTGATAACATGTATAATCAGCAAATTGCAAAAAATTACACTTTTATATGAAGTGAGTTAATATCTGATTATTTTAATTAATCGTTTATAATGACGCGTTGTATCGAGAAATCAAAAATAATATAAAAATATATTATAAATAAAAATGTATATTTTAAGCTAACTTCTAACAGGTTGTGTCAATTAGCGAGTTGGTTTTATACTTAGCTTTTAATCATAAATAAATATTTTATTATACGTACTTGTTTTTTTTATGGATTTGATGAAGGTTGATGTCAAAGGTCAGTCATTGGTCACTATGAATTACGGTATTTTTAAATAATTGAACCTTTACTCAATGTTATTTATTTATTTATTTATTTACGCCCTAATGGGCTTTTACAAGATAGATACATAAGTAATACAGTTGTGTTAGCAAATACATAGTATTCAATATATATTGATTTATGATAAATTTAAGACAAATTAAATGTATAGGTATGGAAAGCGAAATTTGTAAAAAGACATATAAAACTAAAAGAAAATAAAATTATAGAGTGTATTCACTACGGAGTCGTGCAATCATCCATTTTACTAAAATAATTATAAAGACTTCGTTTTGTGACTAATACGGAATCTTTAAATATGTCTACAGTATTCCCAAATTTATTGCCCAGATGATGCATTCTATTAATAGGTGTATGAGCCTCATAATTCGTTTTGAAATTGTCACAGAAAAAGGTAGCACTTTGACTCGTATTTCTGGTCGGTATATAAAATTTTATTTTGGAGAGAATTTCAGGGTTGTTAATGCAATTATTAATAATTTTATTTAATAGTGCAAGGTCAAAGATGATCCGCCTATCTGACAGCGTAATTATATTGAGTTGTTTCATCAAAAGGACATAGTTAATATTTTGAATTGGAATATTCAGCTTAAAGTTAATAAATCTTAGAAATTTGTGCTGTATCCTTTCTATATTGTTGGAATGGATTTTATACATTGGGGACCAAATTGGCGTATTGTACTCTACCTGGCTTCTTACTAAAGAAGTGTACAATGTTTTCAAACATTCTAGTGACTTGAAACCACTTACGGCCACAAGGATTTTTTTCTTAGTGCTTCCATCTCTTGAGTAGAGAAGAGACAAAAAAGCTACGAAGAGACACAACAGGGAGATAATATGATGTATTTTTTTTGTTGAGATATCACTATTATTGATAAAAAGTGACTTACATTGGTTGACCTCTGATCCTTAGAAATGTAATTTTTGACTAATTATATTCTCTTTGCATAGCAACAGTTTTCGTAGTCATATTACAACATTATCAACAATTGTGCCTTAAAAAGTAAGCATTATTGATTAATCCAATCTTGGGTCAAAAATACAACATTCTGGTTCAGTAGTATTTTATCTTATTGCCACACACGAGTCCCCACTAGAGCTGGGCAAGTTCTGCATTATACCTAGACGTGCTTCTTAAAAGTACTCGAGCTCTTAAAGGTGTAGTATGTGTCACATGTGTATTGTAAATGATAATATAGTCTGTAATACACATTATTTGAAATAACCTTTGAAGGTAAAATAGTAAATACACATTAATGTAATATTATTTAATCATCGTATTATCAAAGAAAGCAAGGTCGACCGGTTTCGGTTGATCTCAACCTTCATCAGGACAATAAACACAAACTAAATTACAACTTCTTCTTCTTCTTGTGCCCTGTCCGTTCAACGGGCGTTGGCTATCATGTTTGCCATGCGGACTTTGTTTACTGCGGCCCGGAACAGCTCTACAGTAGACTGGCCAAACCACTGTCTCAGGTTTTTCAGCCATGAGGTTCTCCTTCCAGGGCCCCGTCTTCCGGCAATCTTTCCCTGCATTATGAGATGCAAGATCTCATACTTCTCTGGATGTCTCATCACATGTCCAAGATATTTAAATTTTCGGATTTTTATAGTTTTAATAACTTCTTTTTCTTTATTCACCCGAATTATAACATCTTCATTCGTAACCCTGTCCATCCAGCTTATTTTAAGTATTCTTCTGTAGATCCACATCTCGAATGCCTCAAGTCGCCTAACTAGTTCTTCAGTAAGCGTCCATGCTTCCATTCCATAAAACATTATCGAAAACACGTAGCATCTGACCATTTGCATTCGTAAATTACAACACGAAGGAAGATTATAAGGTAAACAGCATAGATACAGTCTTGGTAGGGGGGTAGGGAAAGGGTGGGGGTTACATAGAAAGAAGGGAAACAACTTTAAAATCGGTTTTATACATGGATAATTTTTTATTTGTACAATATTTAATCCTTCAAGAAGATTTTTTATGAGAATCCCTATAATCAGACATTCAGTTCGATCCCCAGTTGTGCCAGTTAACTTTTTTTTATAATTTATTTTAAGTGTAAGAAATAATAACAAAATATTTAATTTTTTTTTTTTGGGAAAATTAATAATATTATTATCCTTAGTAAACAGTAAAACTATGTTTGTTAATAACTTTACTTTTTTCTTTATTACGTTTTATGTTTTTCTTTTTTATATTTTTCCTTATTATGTTTATTTTTTTGTCACATAAGTTGAGTAAATAAATAAAAAAACTATATCAAAATTTTAACTTAATGGAACTTAATTGGTCTACAACATATGAATGTTCATCATTTTGTATGACTGTTTGTTTCATAAATAAAAAAAAATAAATTGTATACATAGAGAAAATAGTCTGAGTATAACTTCGCTAGCCAAGTTTTCTAATTGTTCAAGCAAAAATGTGTATGAAAGAAAACGTATAAATCAAGATTGACCATTTCTGAATTATCGAACCCAGCGTCAGAAGTCGGAATACTAGAATCTAATATCAATAACAACTGTATGGTGGAAGGGAGAAGGGTTAGTGGCGTCACGTTAGTTCGCGGTTTCTAATTGGCCGATGGTCTTGGCACAATCTGAATATCTCCTCAAGGCCTCGAGGTACCTGTCGCTTCAGATGTTTAGTTTTAATTCTGGCTTAGTTATAAATGGTATAAGTATGACACGTGGACGTTTTGCTTGCCACTTGTTACATATATTATGATTATATTTTTGTATTACATTTCTTCTTTGATGTATGATATTAGTGATTTAGGCCCGGTATATCAGCCAGTCCGTATCCTCGCTCAAATTTAAGCGGGCTAAATCTGCCGCTCTAGCCTTGATAAGCCGGATAATATTTCCTTTTTAGACGTCGAGGCGCTGGCAGTCACATGTCAAATCTGACATCTACGTAAAAAGCATTAAATACTTCCACGACAGAAATTTACGTAAATTGCCTAATTTTATTAGTATGGACCATTATATTCATCGAACGATGAGTTATTGATACTAAAAAATACTATTTAAAATTGGTTTCCTCGCGTATACCAACCACCACGCTGATTAAAGTGGGGAGTCTAATAAAAAAATAATTCTTAAAAAATTAACTAGCGTAAAAATATTTTAGGTTCATGAAATAAACTGCCATCGTTAACATTTTTAAATATCGCGTTTTCCCGCTAGAAAGCATAGATATAGCACTCACGTAGACAGAGGTTTGGGTTTTCAAAGAAAAGACACATGTTCCTCTATTAAAGTCTTAGCAATCCGAGTTAGGCTTGCCACCTATATACGAATTAGGTTCCAAGCCGCGCTAAGCTCGAAATTAACCAAGCCGAGCTTAATCAACTGATGTACTGGGCCGTACTGATCTCAGAGTAACAATTACTCTGAGGTACTGATACGACTCATGCGTAGGTAACATCTGTGGTAATTTTTTTTTCAGTATCACAGTTGTTAGTTTAAATCTTCATTCCTGAAAACGACAACATTCAGGATTCCAAGAAAATTCAATACACGGCGATACATGTTGTTGATTGACGCAGAGTTTATTTTTTTTATTTTATTTTATTTATATTTGGGAAAGTTGACAGCAAATCATAAACTACACAATAATACAATTATAAAATGGTTAATTATGCCAATTATAAACTTTCCACAGATAATAATAGTAAATTAATGTGTGACATTATAAAGGTGTTTACTTAATTAGTTCATTTTTAGTTACATTATGTAAGGGGGGGGGGGGAGGAGAAATATAGGATAAGGATTAAAAGGCGGAGGGAGAGGGGTAGATTGAACTTCCTAGTTTGAGTCATTTTGCTTAGTGAGATTTTGTTTTATGTCATGTAACGTCGAGTTAAAAATGTCAATGTGGTAATAATTTAAGTTGAATGAATGTGTGGATCTGTAGATAAATGAGTTATGTTTGGAGTTAGTCTTGCAAAGAGGAAGATTAAAAGTAAGCGACTGTCTACTGTTGCGATTAGGAACGTGGAATGATAGGCGTTGAAGAAGATCAGGACTATCGATTAAGTTATGTATAATTTTAAATAACATTACCGAATCTGCTATATTTCTTCGACAAGTTAGCGTCTGTATTTTGAAGAATTTGGCAGAGTCTTCATTACTAACATGAGATCGAAAAGAACGGAAATTGAGATACCTTAAAAATCTATTTTGAACACTTTCAATTCTATTTTTGTGTACTGCATAGCCTGGGTTCCATACTTGAGATGCGTATTCAAGAATACTACGAACATATGAGAAATATAGTGTTTTGAAAGTAGTAAGGTCTTTGAATTGTTTACATGAGCGGATTATGAAACCAAGCTTAGAAGATGCATTAGTGACTATGTGTTCGATATGTTTATTAAAATTCAGTTTACTATCAAGTATAACCCCAAGGTCCTTACTTTCGAATTTGATAGATAACGGTACAAGATTGATTGAGTATTCATGGATAAATACGTTTTTATTCCTAGTAAAGCGCACAACGAAGCACTTAGATATATTTATTTCCAGACAATGGGCATTACAATACCTGCTGAAACATTGCAAATCATCTTGCAGCTTCAGACAGTCCTCTATTGACTTTATAGGCGAGTAGATTTTCATGTCATCGGCATACAGGATGGTTTGCGAGTTTAAGAAACAGTTACCGACATCATTGATATATATGTTGAATAATAATGGTCCCAACAAGCTGCCTTGAGGAACTCCTGATGTGACAGCAACAGAATCGGATTTAAATCCTGCAACCACTACTATTTGACTACGGTTGGAGATATAAGAAGAGAGCCAACGATAAAGATTGCCGTGAATACCAATTTCCAAAAGCTTCTTTAACAGAGTCGCGTGATCGACCCTGTCAAACGCCTTACTAAAGTCGGTATAGACAGTGTCCACTTGTATTCTGTTATCCAAATTATCCTGGAGGTACTCTGTGAAAGTTAAAAGATTTGTGGTTGTTGATTTACCACTAATGAAACCATGTTGGTTCATATTCAGGCTAGATTTAAGAGCAGCATATAGTTGATCGTAGACTATTTTTTCAAAAATTTTGTTAAATATGCAAAGTTTGGAGATTGGTCTGTAGTTTGTGACATCAGTTTTTTTACCGTTCTTGAAGATGGGAGACACAAACGCGGATTTCCATATAACAGGGACAGTGCATTGGGTTAGGGAGCGATTGAAAATCAAGTTGACCCAAACAACACACTGTTTGGATTGTTTGTAGTGATACATGTGTATACTGTATATATACACTTCGGCTAGTGATATTCTTGTGAAACGTCACTGAGAAACAGCATTTTGTCTTACCCTCATTTTTTTAGCGAAAAAGAGACAACAAGTGCATATCATCAACACTGTTCGAATTATAAAAGTTTACATATATTATGCTCTTTTTATTATATTAAACCGCTCAGGGAGTTGATATGAGATTGAACTGACGTACGAACCCACGACGGATCTTCCTTCATATACCTACCAATGGGTATCCCCACCCATACAAAAAGGCTTCGAATGGTCCACAATGCTCCAGAACATTCACATAGTGTTCTAGAAAGTTCCACAATGATCTAGGATGTTCCTGAACATTACAGACCATTCCCGAACATTCAACATTCCATAACGTTCCGGGATGTTCTGGAATGCTCTCAAATGTTCTGGACTGTTCTAGAAATTTCTAGAGAGCGAAATTTCAAGCCCTTATAACTTCAAAAGCACGCCCTTCAAGTAAAAACGGGAACCTTCTTCATGGATGGGGGATAGAAGGCTACCACACTATATAACTCCCTTGATCGTACCGGGAATCGTTTCTGAGTTTTAGCGGGACACACACTTTCACACATTTCCTTTTATAATATATATTGATTAACTTTAATTTTACATTTACTGTAAGTTTAATAACATGTTTTAAAAATGCTGTATGCAAGTAATGCATCTGTGTGAGTATGTTCCGTATTTATGGTAACTCTTGCTGCAATTCCCACAACTCTAACAATGAAATCTTTAAACAGAAAATTAATTGAATTTGACTGTATTACATCTTTTTTGGTGTGCTTTTGAATATTCTGACTTGTGTCCCTTGTTTGCCCGGGGCCTCGAGCTGTTGCCGCGCCACTGATATTATCTATGATCAAATCATAACTTGACTTCTTCTTCAGCCGGTCTCTTCTCACTTTCCCCTTCACGAACAACCTCAATCTGCTGCCTGTTTTGACTCATTCGACTATCCCAATCCCAATCTCATCATCAAACCGTTATTATCTATTGCTTGGAGATAAATTCAAATTTGAATGATTTGTTGCTTTACACTGTCATTTTTATTTTTATTGTAGATAAATTCCACACAGGAGGCCACGCGGAAAACGATTTGCTTCGGGGCCTATGTCATCTTTGAGGATGTTGTGTGGAGGGTCTTTTAAGAGAAATGAATGAGAGGAAGTTCTGGAAAGGATATAGGTATGGGGTGGGTAGGAAACTGAGGGTCAATGTGTCCAGGAGTAACGGACGTATGAATCCATCCCTCCCACTTTTTTTTTTTTTTACATGAATACCGCACAAGAGTCTCAACTGCTCCCGTCTGAAGCCAGTGAGACTATGGCATCCCCAATTGGGATATGTTGTGTGGCTGAGGGTAGTGGGGAGAGGAAGGAGTTAGGGAAGAGGAAGGTGGGGAAGTACCTGGCTATTCAGATCTGGTCACCAAACACGGCTACTGCCATTTTAAGCAACGTTTCAATTCTGAATGGTGGTCTTACACCAGGGCGATACAGAGAGTATCTTCCACTCTGGAACGTGCCGCAAATATACTATATATTATTTTAAATGGATAAATTGTGAAATAACACATTTTAATCAAATAAAATTTATTTGCGTTTTGAGGATTCGATCCCGCGACCTTTGGTGTGCGAATCAAGCGTCTTACCGCTGCGCTACGCCGGCCGTCAAGCCACTGCGGTTACAAGGCGATGGGTCGGCTGGAAAGGTAAAATTTATCCATCAAGCAGTCTCTCCCGATCCGGCCCGCCATGCAGTAGTTGGGCAAACGCATGTTAGACATGCTAGACAAACCTCACCCCGTGTACCCGAATACTATTGCTAAATCACCAAACTTAGCGAACCACTTGGGGCGACCTATGGCCGGGGTGTTGGTTATCCAATGAATGATTCCCGGGCGACGGTACCCATACCCGCCTCCCAAATTGATTTTAATTTAATAAAAATAACTATTTATTTGAAATATGCTGAAATAGGCCAAGCCACGGAAGTATAGCGCGGTTTGACTCAGTCGTTATACACATCAAATTTTATCGTTATTGATTGTTTATTTGTCTAATATAACCACAAAAATCAAAACATTGCTTTCTTGTACTAACCTTTTTCTTATCATAAAAATAATTTTCTTCACCGAAAAAATTAATTGTTACAATTTCGGCCATTTTTCTGTTGTGTTTTGTGGTTTAAAACCGAGTTTTTTTATCTCCATTATTTACCGACATTTCGAAATACTTACGGTTTCAATTATCAGCTTAAAAGTCAAACAATAACCCGTTTCTGGACGACCATGGAAATACGAGAGTGATAAAATCTAAGCTTCCATTTCTTAATGTTATTCATAATGTAAAACGATTCCAACAATAAATTTATTTAAATATTCACAGTGATTTTCCTTAATTGAAAAATTTCCTTTAAAATATCAGCAAACAATTGTACAAAGAGCTTTTTCTCATTCTGTCAAGTATTTTTTTTATATGTGAATACCGCTCAAGAGTCCCAACTACTCCCAACCGCCTGAAGCCAATGAGACTATGGCGTCCCCTTTTGGGGTATGTTGCGAAGCTGAAGGTAGTAATAGGGGAAAGAGATGGGGAAGAGAAAGATGAGGAAGTATGTGGCTATTCAGATCTAGTCCCCAAACACGGTTAAAGCTATTTCAAGCAACGTTTCAATTCTGAATAGTGGCCTTTCACCAGGGCGATACTGAGAGTATATTCCACTATTATAAGATTATCATTAATAAATTATCAAAAATACTCATTTGGGTTGTCTGTGCGTCCCGCGTAACTCTGGTCCAATGTACTCGATTTTGATTTAAATTTAAGTGTACTTTTAAAAATTGGAACTGATTGTGTCAATAATTCAGACAAGCGATAAAGTGCTTTCCTATAATTGGCATTTTCAAAATTGGAACTGATATATTTGAACACGGTTTCTTAATTGATTTTGTTTTGTGTTTTCCAAACTACAAAACCATACCAACATAATATCTATTACACTGTCGAACCAAAATGAATAAAATTCTCTAACGAAATCATTGTTTTTTTTATTGAACATGGTTTCGTAATTATAATTGATTTGACCCATTCTAAATTTGAACACGCGTAAAAACAAACATGCCATTTCGCGTGCCTTGCGTGCGTCTTCTCGCTCGCACAACTGCCACATATTTAATTCGAGTGGGAAAGAGACAACAGCAACACCGCGCGGGCTCTTGAAAATTTGGCTGCTGAAGAAGTACGGCTGTCTCTCTCACACGCGTAGCTTACTTATTTGAGAAAGAGTGATGGAAATTGGAAGTTAAATTATCTAGTTGAAAAAACAAAATTTAGGAATAATATATTTTTTTAAATCGGTTTAAACCGGGTTGGATATTTTGATGTTTATTTTATTTTTTCAATGACATTTCACAGCTGTTCTGTTACCTCACTTGACAATAACAATAACAGTGGTACGCGTTGGTCTAGCCATCGTTATTATAATGAATAACGTGTCTCCCAAGTAGGTAGAGTGTTCCGAGATCCATAGATCGTTTCTTTCCGAATCCGTTAATCATCGTTTCAATTTGGGAAACGGGTATGGGTACCGCCGCCCCTTGAATCATTTCGTCACTCCTGAACATATTGACCCCGGATTCATGCCTATTTCCTCCCCAGAACTTTCTCTCCTTTCTTTCCCAAAAAGGTCCCTCCACACAGCATTGCCAAAGATGACGTACTGACTCGCAATCCGAAGGTTGCGGGATCGGCAAATAAATTTTATTTGATTAATTTGTGTTATTTCACAATTAATTTATTAAAAATAATATATATATTAGCGGCACGTTCCAGAGTGGAAGATACTCTCAGTATCGTCCTGGTGTGAGACCACCATTCAGAATTGAAACGTTGCTTGAAATGGCTTTAGCCATGTTTGGTGTCCGGATCTGAATAGCCAGGTATTTCCCCACCTTCCTCTTCCCCACCTTCCTATTCCACATATCCTTCCCCTCCCCGCTACCTTCAGCCTCACAACATACACCAATTGGGGATATCATAGTCTCACTGTTTCCTTCCAGACGGGAGCAGCCTGGTGTATAAAAATTCCCGAGATACAACTTTAAAAGAAAATGTTTTTAAAAAAAAAAAAAGGTCGAAGTCTGTGAATTATGTTAAATATCTCCTAAACGTTTTAGCCCTGGAAAATGATGTAGAATCAAATGCTATCGAATATTAACTGCTACTGACCTGAAATAGCCTTAGAAAATGTGTAAAATCAAATGAGTAGCCCTAGAAAATGATATAGAATCAAATACTATCGAAAATCAACTGCTGCTAACTGAACTGAAATTGCATTGGAAAATGATGTAGAATCAAATAATTACTCGTAGCCCTACAAAATGATGTAGAATCTAATACTATCGAAAATTAACTGCTGCTAACTGAACTGAAATGGCATTGGAAAATGATGTAGAATCAAATACTATCGAAAATTAATTGCTGCTAACTGAATCGAGTACCGTGTAATACGTATGTACGTAATATGAAATGCATATTTAAGAAAACCATAGTGCAAAACTCGCACCCTTTTACCTTATCTTGGTTTTGCCATTTAATGCGTCCTAAACATGAAATTATTGCAGCACCCACTATTTTTCTATACATATACGTATTTTACCGACTGTTCAAGATATGTATTATCCACCTTCCTCCTTTGTTTGTGCCCTAATTACATATTGACTGATACATAGTAGTTGTGTCAATTTTAGAATTTAATATTGAGTTGACAGTGACAGTAAAAGTTTAGCAAATTAACGTTCGGTGTCAGTGGCGTGCGCAGACAGTGCATCTATTCCCCAGCGCACTCCCCATGTCCCCATGCTTCAATGGCAGCAACCGCGACCGGAGAAAGTACTATTTCTGTTTGACCTGTCGATGTGCTAATGCACACTTTCTCAAACTGTCCCTTTCATTCTATCATTTTATACCAATAAATTATTGAATCAATAATAAAAAAGTTCGAACAAAGTGAATTAGAAATACAAATAAAATATGCAGAAAATGATTTTTTTTTTGTGAGACCTCGAATCTTTAAGTCTATTTCCAACTATGAAAAATTATTATTATAGGACAAAGTTATTGCAAAATTAAGGTAAATTTTGTTGTCAATTTTCGTTTTATG
Organism: Limnephilus lunatus; assembly: GCA_917563855.2. Classification (NCBI taxonomy): domain Eukaryota; kingdom Metazoa; phylum Arthropoda; class Insecta; order Trichoptera; family Limnephilidae; genus Limnephilus; species Limnephilus lunatus. The sequence continues at coordinate 26,905,714 of OU830596.1, forward strand.
TCCGCCATTATTGCAATCAACAGCCTTTGGTTGCAAATTGTGGTTCATGCGCATTCTAGTAGGAACTATAATGATTTTTTTTTAAATTTCATATCAAATTTTTAATAGTTTTTTTTCTTAATTAAATTATTAAAACACTTTGTTTTTACCACAATAATCTTTATTTAAAAAAGTCGACATGTTTCGAGAACGATGTTCTCTTCATCAGGACATTATATGTACTAAAACTAAATTATCAAGCATAGAAAGACAGGCGTGGGTGGAAATGGAATTAGTTGGAGGGGGGGGGGGGAGAGGGGCGGAAAGAGGAGGAGTTTAGAAGATAGACAGGGGGGAGGGGAGGCCTCCCCCCTGTCTATCTTCTAAACTCCTCCTCTTTCCGCCCCTCTCCCCCCCCCCCCTCCAACTAATTCCATTTCCACCCACGCCTGTTTAGAAGATAGACAGGGGGGAGGGGAGGCCTCCCCCCTGTCTATCTTCTAAACTCCTCCTCTTTCCGCCCCTCTCCCCCCCCCCCTCCAACTAATTCCATTTCCACCCACGCCTGTCTTTCTATGCTTGATAATTTAGTTTTAGTACATATAATGTCCTGATGAAGAGAACATCGTTCTCGAAACATGTCGACTTTTTTAAATAAAGATTATTGTGGTAAAAACAAAGTGTTTTAATAATTTAATTAATAAAATGGTGCCACAAAGTGAATTTGCAAAATTTGAAGAAGTTTTTTTTCTTATTCAAATGTACCTTTACATTTTGAAAAAAAAAACTGGGCTGGAACAGATCCGACATTGACAATACCCACATTTGACTGTTATTAATTTTTTTATTGATATGTAACATATTGAAGCTAAAATTTCCTTTTCTTTTTATTGCAGGTAAGACCTTCTATAAAATTGAAATGACGCATATCTTCACGAGGAGGAATTCTTCATAACCACATGAAAGAAAATAGGTACGGTAGATACCTATTACATATTATTTATATTCATTTCCTGGGGATCGAACTCGCAACTTCTCGAATACAAAGTCGATCCACAGAATTAGCTTTTCTCTGAAAAAGTAACTGAAAAATTAAAAAGCTAAGCTAAGGTGTCCCTATCCGATTCGGTCATTTTTAACTGTATCATACTTCGACTAAGAACTACCAACATTATCTTCATTTTCTTAACGCGTATTTTATTGGCTGCTATTTTTATGTTTGATTTCAAGATTCAAACCCGAACTAAATGTTATCTAGATAGTGTCTGGATAAAAAAGTATCCATTTTACTTTGAATACGCGACATCTCTTGACTTTTCTGCAAGTCTACTATGAACGATTTTTTTTTGCTTTATGACTAAAAACTCAAATTGTTGTATTTAATTAAATGAAAACAATATTACTTATTTGACTTATTTTGTAATTTTACTTATATTGTCTTTAAAAAGAAAGAAAAAAAAATTGCGATACTCAATCAAAAATCTGGAAACAGAATCTGGAGACCGAATCGGATAGGGACACCTTAGCTCATTTGGTAGAGTCGCGGCCCGGAAAGCCCAAGGTCCTGGGTTTGAGTCCCAGAGGTGTCAGTAATGTCAGTATCCTTTTCTGATTTTTCTATTTCCAGATTTTCGCTAATATTGTCTTCATTTAATTAAATAACTGAAAGTTTCTATTCTATTTAAATATAAAAGTTTGAGATCCACAGGTTAATTGCAGTTAGATTGTAGAAAAAAGAGTGTTTGAAAGTTTGAGAAATAACAATTACACATTATGTTGCTAGCCGTAATCGTCCATTTCACTGAGTCAGCGTAATTACACTACCGTGTGTTTCGAAATTACCTGCTGTTATCAGTAATTACACCAATAATAATAAATAGCCAATACACTTGGTTAAATGTAGAGCTTAGTCTATCGTTTTACGGCAATATGATATTTCTAAGCGTGTATAGTATATTACGTTTTACAAATACCGCACTCGAGTCTCAAACTGATCAGTATTTTTTTTTACAATAACTCCCAAAATTATTTCCCTCAGGTCCTATTAGGCCGAAAAAAGAGACGGTGTAAAACCTACTTTAAATGTAGGTTTTACACCATCTCTTTTTTCAGACCGATTCCCGTATGGAGACCAAAGACAATTTTTTTTCGCTTTACGCGATCGCTATTTTCATCTCTATGTTCATATTTTCGATTTTTAATGGCATCAAAGCAAACAGCATATATTATGAATCATGTTGTTTGCAGTTTGCAGTGATGTCAACGGAAATCGTAGATATGAAAATAGCGTTCGTGTAAAGCGAAAAAAATTGTCTTTGGTCTCTCTGTACGGGATTCGGACTGAAAAAAGAGGTGGTGTTTTTTTTTACATTAACTCCACACAGGAGGCCCTGAGGAAAATAATTTCCCTTAGGTCCTATGTCATCTGAGATGCTGTGTGGAGGGTCTTTTTGAGGAGAGGACGGAATGAAAATTGGTTTGAAGAGAAGAAGGAAATAAAGTAGGAAGGAGGAAACACAGATGCTGGCAAATCGTTCCACAGCCGAGCTGTTGAACACAAGAATGAGGTGGAGAAGCGACCCGTTCTCATGTGACAAATGTCAACCGTGTCCATAGTGCACCGGTGCCGAAGGGATTAATGACGCTAGTTCCTAGGAGCATTTTCCGTTGAAATACCAGTAGAACAAGGATAGCATTCCCACCCGACGCCTGTGCTCTAAAAATTGCAATTTAAAACGGCGATAAGTCTTCTTAGGGAATGTTGGGTTGAGGGTCTTTTGATGGCATCGTGTATATGGCATCGTGTATTGATGGTATTCTATTGATGGCATGCTATTGATGGCGTCCTATTAATGGCATGCCATTGATGGCATCGATTCTATGGCATCCCTAACACAGTTATGTTTTGAGGTTGAAAGGGATAAGGGAAGGTAAGGAGATGTGAAAGAGGAAGCTTTGGAAATACATGTAAACATTGATAAAGCCATTCACAGAAGCCTTTGAGTCCGTGTGTAGTCTACCAGGGCGATACTGCTAATATATTGCATCTATTCAAAGCTGTGTTCTCAAAATTTCCCCATTTTTGACCAATTCGAAGTGTCCACTTACAGTTCTTTCGTCACTGATAAATAATTACTTGTTTTGCCTCGGGGCAATCGTCGAACGCGTTAGTAATTTATAATTTACCATTAGAAGCGTGCTTCCTGTACATAATAGATAATACTATTTGATAGCTTAAATAATAATTATGAACCATCTATTATTATTATTAGTTATTAGAAATTGCAAATTTGCGAGAAAGCTTTCTCAACGAAAGGCGTTTGTTAACCCCTCGATTAGTTTCCCGGCCTTCATCGCTCGACGGTTTTTTTTAAGGTGTGTTGGTTGTTAGATATTATAACAAGACCTTCATGTCTAAAAAGCCACTGTTTTTCAAGATGGCCGCCGATCTGGTTCAGACATCATTGATTTCTTCCTATTTTTTTAAGTAAAACTCCTTTAACGCACGTTCGACTTGGGGGTAAGCTGGCGAATGCGTTACGAAAAGTGTGATGTGAACGGTAAAATCGATGCGAACGGTGATCGATGCGAACGGTGATCGGGCGAGGCGAACGATCGGGCATTTACGCACGCTTGACTTGGGGAGTAAGCTGGATAAGGATAAGGATGAGGATGAGGATGAAGATAAGTATAAGGATAAGGAGGGTAAGGCTATATAGATAAAAGTTAGTGAAGTTTTACTTCAGTCGTGTGGTCTAAGTATAAAGCCCACTCGTTTTTTATGGTGTGTTGATTGTTAGATATTACATCAAGACCTTCATGTTTAAAAAGCCCGACACTGATTCTCAAGATGGCCGCCGATCAGGTTCAGACATCAATGATTTCTTCCTATTTTTTTTTTACAAAATTTCATCCATTGGGGTATGTTATGAGATTAATAAGTCCCATGCTATTTCGATTCTGGATTTCACCAGTGCGGTATCGAGAGTGTATATCACTCTCCCTTTATTTCCCTGCAAAAACTACGCAAACGTCACTTTGACAGGAGTTTTTCACTCTGCAAATATCTGTACAAATAGAAAATTACGCTCAATGGCGCTGATCACACCTAAATGTTAAAAAAAAGGTTAATTTATGACATTGTTACAGTATTAAAACATAATATTCTGGCAAAAAGAAAATAGTTAAATACATATTTGAAAGGATTTCTACGCCAATTAAAAGAGCTAGCTCTTGAGCTCGGTGTAAGAGTTATTTCATAATTATATACTATAGTGTAAAATAAATATAATCTACTAGTATGTTGTGACGTTAAAATTTTAATTTGGCATGAAATGATGTTTTAGCATTGTTGTTATGGTTATTAATTATTTAAAGATTGATTTAACCTTTTTCTTGAATGAAATGAAATCTGTTATTTTTTTTAATTCTTCGGGAAGACTATTGAAATATTTTATGCCCTTGTTGGATTGATTGAGCTACATTATATGAAATTACAGGGAGGGCTCAGTTTAATTTACAAAGCATTATATCACGTATTAAAATTATCATTTAGAGTCGATTATAGAACAGTTTGCGGACGTTTTATCTCGATAGACTACGATACTACTACTACAGGTCTCGAGTTCAAGTTTAAGGTGATGTACCACGTCTTGTAAAATTCACGCCTGTTTCCCAGACGCCTGTTTCGATTTAGTTACGAAAAACCATCGCCAAAGAGCATATTTTATTTTATTTGCAAGGCTCAGGCTCAAATATTTAAATGTTTTACGATCATTTTATAAAGACTTAAATTTTCCAGATTACACAATAAAAACATAACTGGAAAAAGGTTCGTAAGTAATAGATTTTGAACTTTAAAACTGTTTTTACAGGCCTGGTATTTTATTTTTTTCTGCGCTAATAAAAAGACTAATAAAAATACTCAATTATTTTACTCGCAGTATGCAATTGAAGCATCTTAATTAATATTTCTAAGCGATCTAATTTTCAAACCAAAATCAAACGATTTTGCATTACTTAATATTGCTTCACTTTAAGGTAGTTTTTTGGCCAATTTTTCGTCAAGTGAAAACTTCTTTAGCAGCGTTGTGATTTGAAACTCGATGAAACGAAAAATAGCGACACTTAAAAGAAACAAACACATACATCTATAGGATTTAGCCTGCGAGAGAATGATATAGTATAATCAGTCCTCTCTTTGTGAGGTGTATCGTAGCCTCTCCACTCTTGTCTACATTAGTTTTCTGAAGATTTCACTTCCACCGCGTTTGAATTGCACTCTCTATTTTTTTATATTTTATTTTCATTGAAAATTATCGAACGGTATTATTACCGTAGCGTCTGCGTGGTTGTATTTCAGAACCCAGCTACGTGTGCATGTTGGACGCCACGTCACAAATAACATCTGTGTACGTGGAATTTCACACAAAGCTACTGTTTTAATTCGGTTTAGCATTCAAGAATTCGACACAAGATGTCGCTACTTCTGTCAGTAGGTCGGACGGGGACGTCTCCCCCCTAGGTGTGCAAAGAATTTGTGAATATGTATCTCTTTAATCTCTTATCGCTCATCTCTCCGGATAAGAAAAGATTGACGGTAATACATTTTGTATCAAGTAGTGGCTGTATACTGTATATTACAGTAGTGCAGCCTTAGTTCCAGAAGAGATGTCGCATTACTGCTGATGGCTTATAAGCTTCTAAATGGTTTTGTATCGGTACCAGATATTCTGGCTAAAATAGGATTCTATGTCCCGGATAATTTCACGCGAGGCCGCCAACACAGGCTTTTGATTCTTCCTAGGTGCAGAACTAACTTAGTGATGCCCCTGGGACGACTCACTAGGTTAATTAACTGCCTCGCAGGAAATGTGGATATATTCCACATTTCCTTCAACGATTTAAGCGTGAAATAGCACTTATGTTTTAACTAAATGTATTACTTTAACTGTAAATGTATTTATTATGTATCTTTTCTTACCGCTCTTGCAATGTATTGGTTTTATGCTGTTTTTGCAAATAAAAAAATAATAATTACATAATATGACGTCATTGTTTTGTCACGGTTACTTTGTCCCGGTGACTAGCTACAGTGGATCCGAGGAAAGGGCTGTTTTTGGAATCAGTTCAACCAAAAGCTGCCCGGTTTTTAACAGCTAGTTGATAATACAGTTTCAATAAACGATACCTAAATAATTTCTTTATTTTTTTTTTCGCGTAGGTTGTGTAATGAGTATTTCTGCCACACATTTGCACAGCGCAGAGCAAACCTCCACAGAAGTGAGCAGTGTAGGTTTTTAACCTGCCTCAAATTGAGGTTAGAAATAAAAACGTGTTCTTTTAAAATGGTCTGGTTAACTTTAACTGGGCCGATGCTATGGCGTACAGTTTTATCGAGCATGGTGCAAGTATATGTAAGCACGATGAAAGAGCTAAAGCTGGAGCCGACACGTGTGTATCTTCTGTATTTGTTGCTTTGAATGATTTTGAAAGTGTTGGGACGCACCGCTAAGGACGAGTTATTTAAAAAAAATGAACAATTCATCAAGTGTTTGAAGTTCATTTTTACGTTCTGTGTGAGTTCTATTTAAGTTCTGTTATTATATCCCTATAAGCCAATCGCTTTATAAAATAAAAATAATCAAAGAACTTGAATATAACTTTCACAGAACGTGAAAATGAATATTTGATGAAATTTTTCAAATTTTTCGAATTAACCAATCCTAAGTAGTGCAAAATGATGTGAATTTGATTTGAAAATTAGATCGCTTAGAATTTTTTTAGTCTTTTTATAAACCCAGGAGAAAATAAAGAGTAAGATCTATAAAAACTGCTTTAAAGTTCAAAATCTCCTACTTACGAACCCCTTTTAGGTTATGGTTTTATTGTATAATGTGGAAAATTAAATTCTTTCGACGATGATCGTAAAACATTTAAATATTTGTGCCTGAGTTTTCCAAAATAAAATAAAACACGCTTTTTGGCGATGTTTTTTTTTAGTTACGTATACCTTTTAGAAAATCATATGAGGAGAAATATTGCCTGGAAAAACTTAGTTAGCAGAGCTGTTATGCAATATGCACATGCATTAATTCACCGCAGCCAGAGTTGAAATGAACTCAGTACTCACACAGATGCATTGCTTGCACACAGCGTGTTTCAAACAAGTTATTAAACTTCAGAAAATAAAATCCCAGTGAAATTCAAATAAACATGTTGTTTCTCAGTGACGCTTCAAATGTGGGTTTTGTTTCTATATGGCTTTAGAGCTAACGTGTTGAATACTGTTGGACTGCATCCAGTCTGTTTGTATAGTCTCTATGCAAGTATAATAATGCTAGTATGTATGTATATGTATTCTGGTTGGCAGGTAGGTTGGTACCTTGCTTGCCTAGCAACAGCAGCGTTATTACCGAATTTAGACTTAGTGAAAGTAACGTTTGGCGTACAGTAACAACTCTTTTCTGTTGTGTTGCAAACCGTTTTTATGCCATTTTACCGAATAATACAGGGTTGCTCAAAAGGTGTCCAAGAGCTCATCTATTAAAATCATTTCTTGGTTGTTTTCTGAAATGATTAGCCCTTCCCCCTCGTTTTCTGAAATAGTCACCATCCCCAATGAAGACTTCATGGAAATGCTTGGAGTGAGTAACTCAGATGTCCGAGGCTTTCAAGAAACTTAACGTCTTTTTATTTATTTTTTATTATTATTGTACAACAAAATATTATTCCAATTACAGTACAATTTAGTTGTCGCATCAGCTTTACACAGGTGACATATAGAGAACAGTCATTTACTGGTACAGTATTCATCTGGTGGTATGGTGCCCAAACATCGCTCGCGTACTCCAGCTTGCTTCTCAGATGCCATCGAATAATGCTAGCGTAGCTTCTTGTTTATTAAACTGCTTACAAATTCTGATGATGAACCTAAGATTTTTGTAGCAAAACTTAGTGAACTGTGATATATGGCCAGATAATGTCAGTTCGGGATCAAAGACGAAACCGAGATCCTTAACGGATTTTACACGTGATAACTTTTCGCCCTTTATATTATAATCGTAAATTACAGTATTTTGAGAACGAGTGAAGGACATAATATGTCCTTCATATGAATGGTCGTTGACAAACAAATTATATTGTTTGTCAACGACCATTCAGATAGTGCATCCAGATCAGTTTGCATTTTAAATACTATATTATAATAAAACGAGTATAAAACTCGACTATTAAATTTTACAGAAATATAGATAAAAGAAAAATTATGAAAACATAAATAACAATTTTATGTATAATTAGTATTTTTTTGGTCAAAACTCGAATAGAACTTTCACAGAAAATGATTTTTAACTTTGAAATGTTTGTAATTCTGTGAAACAAACCGTTCTAAGTGTCATCGTAATTGATTATTGGAGTTACTCCCTTATTTAAGTTTTAGAAAGCCTTACAGTATCCACCATCAGGGTAGATTGTGTAGAGTAGATACTAAGTCTGTTCACAATTATCTTTTTGCTCCATTTTGCACGCATTCAGTTCGACGTTTATTTTCTTCCGCTTGTCCCCTTTCTTTATTTGACCCAGAAAGGTTTATGATTGCGACAGCCCTGTTTCCCCGTTATAGTACGCGGATCAGATTCGCGTTTTTTTTCTTATTGCCGATCAGGTCCGGACAGTCCCGAAGGCACTTCGGTCAGCCGATCGAGTCCGGACGCCGCAGTACTTGGGTCTTGTTATGGTGTGCGTGCGATCGGATGATATCACCGATCTTCACTAATACTGTTATAGTTCATCTTATGGTATACTACTATTATTGTTTTTATAATATTGTAAAGTCTCGGTGGTGGGAAGATAGTACTGTTAAAACTTAAAACCTTTCAAGTAGGTATAAGGTGTAATATGTTGTGTAGCTCTTAATGCTCTTAATCTGACTGGGGTATCTATGGTCCTGTCGCGGATGACCCGTTTTGAACTGTCTTTTTTATTTACATTAGCTCCACACAGTGACACACCCGAGGAAAAAAAACCCCCAACGGCCTATGTCATCTTTGGGGATGCTGTGTGGAGGGTCTTTTTAAGGCCCTGAGGAAAACAAACCCCCCAAGGGCCTGTCATCTTTGAGGATGTTGTGGAGAAGGTCTTTTTGAGGCCCTGAAGAAAACAAAACCCCCAAGGGTCTATGTCATATTTGGGGATGTTACGTGGAGGGTCTTTTTGAGGCTCTGAAGAAAACAAAACGCCCAAGTGTCATCTTTGGGGACGCTGTGTGGAGGGTCTTTTTGAGGCTCTGAAGAAAACAAAACCCCTAAGTGTCATCTTTGGTAGGTATGGCCTTACCTTTTTTTATGTCACACAATAGTGTGGAGGATATTTTTGAGGCCCTAAGGAAAACGAACCCCTAAGGGTTTATGTTAAATGTTCTGAATTAAAATAGACATTTTCTGTTGGGTTGGGCAGCACCACATTTTTAAATCATGTGAAAAATTTCGCAACACTTTTTCTTGAGTCCTATTCGGCTCTGGATTCAAAGTAAAGCATCATGACCACTAAGCCACGGTGGTTTAAATTGATTATTTTGAATGTAGGCCTATGTAATATAATATTGTATCCTGCGCCATGTAAATTGGTTTGACCTGACAAAGCCGGAGAGGGCAGTGAACCCCGAATATCAAAACTAATCCCACCAACCATTATTCAACTATGTAATATATTCATTCAAGTACACATAAGTCATATACATACACACACATTACACACCAAGTAGTGACATACTTAACTTAGCAATGGGTGCGTTCGCTTTTATGGATATATCAAAATCGGATCAGTTTTAACCAACACGCTCTAGAGTCCAAGCTGCAGAAATGAGTTACTTGAGAGGAGTGGCAGGGGTTACGAAATGGGATCATATAAGAAACTCGTTGATCCGAGATGATCTAAACATTGAACCACTGCTACTCTTCATAGAAAAATCACAACTGAGGTGGCTTGGGCATGTACTAAGAATGTTTGATGACCGAATTCCGAGGAAGATACTGTGTGCGATTCCAGAGGATAGACGTCCAGTGGGCCGCCCCAGATACAGTTGGGTGAGGCAACTCCAGAAACTGTGTGAGGAGAGGATGGGCCTGCCATGGATGGAGACCGAACACTCAGCACAAGACAGGGACGAATGGAGGAGCCTTGTCGATGCAGAGGGTCCCCGACTCGAATAGGACAAGGGGAAGAAGAAGATGGTTCAGTGACAATACAACATTTAAGTAAAATTAACAAACAACATGCCTAACCTAACTAAAAAAAGCTTTTTTGTTAACATCTTTTTTGCCCGGTATCCAAAAAATCTATGAATTCAGTTTTTTATGGCACAAAAAAGGAGCAATAAAAGGATAGACAAGACTAGCGTGGTCAAGAAGAGCCAAAAATGAAGAAGCCAAGAGAGGGAAGTCCAACCTCCTTCCCATACTCAGAGCACGTATTCCAAGTTTCATTCTCGGTCGGGAGAGCCTAGAAGAGTAAAGTAGAAGTACGAAGGAGCAAGAGGAACCTATAAAAAGAGTCAATAAGAAACAAGAAGATTCAAGAAGTGACAAGAAGAGCCAAGAAGAGACAAGAATAGACGAGAATAGACAAGACGAGGCAAGAAGATCCAATAACCGACAAAAAGAGTCAAGTTGTCCTAAACAAGAATAGAAAATAAGAGTCAAGAGGAGATAAAAAGAACCAGGAAGAGCCAAGAGGCGGTAAGAAGAAGGAAGATGATAAACTATGGAGCAGAGGTCAAAAAATCTCCCTCTCCCGATCCGGCCTGCCACGCACATGGTGGACAGACGCATCCGCCGCCAAGATCCGGACAAACCTAACCCGATGAACCTGAGCACCCCTGCTAAGTCACCAAACGTAGGAACCACTTGGGGTGACATATTATGTTGTTGGTTGTCGAATAAATGGTTCCTGAGGCGGCGGTACGCATATCCGCCTCCCAAACTTCAAAGTTCAACAACAAAACACCACGCGGTAGTCTATAAGGAGGGCAAGTGATGACGAAACACAAATGGCATAATCGTACAACGCTTATTAAAATGTAAACGACCCGTTTTCCTTCAAACCCTAGTACCAATAATATAATTTTCATTACCAACGACAATGAAAATTAATAACCCGCAACCGATAGTTCCCCATAAATAATTAATACGTGATAACCTTCGGTTACTAGTTACAACAGCCCGTTACGCCGTTATGTATCGTATGTAGTAACTACGTGTCGTCGGTTATGTTTTTTTTTTTTTTTTTTTTGTATCGTTTGCTTGTTGACCGAGGCGAGGCTGCAACGAACCATTGTAAATCCGTAGGCGCAATAGGGTAGAATTACACAATCACGTTTAGTATTTTTTCATATGCTCTAACATATTTTTATGTACATTTTGTCATCGTGTTAACCAAGATTATGTTGAATTAGCATTTCTTAAATTGAACAAGTCATTATTTTAAATTTGAAGATGGTTTCTTTTGGAATTCGTTAAATTATTCAAGAATTTATTGAACTTAAAAAAATCGGTACATTTAGAAGTACCAGACCAATACTTTCTACAGAGGATATAGCGCCAAACTAACGTAAAAATGACTTATATTGCGGAAATGTTATATTCTCTCTTTCACTTGGCCCAATTATCTATTCTTATCTCGCTCGCACCCGTTCGTGTATATTACGGAAAATTAGCATATTATCGCTATATCACTTGTCTTTTACCGTTCTAAAAGCGACTGCCCTATAAATAACATAAAAACACAACACTCGCATATCTATATCTCGCTCTCTCGCATTTTATTAATCCCATCCACTATTTCTATCTCACCTGGCATTCAGTTTACTGACTGCCCGGTTAACCGCCCACCGCTGGTTACTTATACAAAATAGTATGGAGTAACTATCATCCATTAGTCAACTTTATAATCCCCGTTACTTACAATGGCAGATAACGCTCTCGTTTTTGTTGACGATTAACGGCCGGTTACTCTTGTTTATCTATACGACGTAACTGCGAATCATTAGTTGATGTCATAAACGGTGGTAAGAAAAAGAAACTCGATGTAACACTTCATTTTAGTTTTTTGTTTTGTTTTATGTGACGCCAGTGTTGAGTTCGACTGGTTCCGGGCATTGGCACACAAATTGGAGTAAAAAAGGATGGCAAAGGCGAAAAGTGAACTAGTTGAAAACCTGGCTATTCAGAACTGGTCACAAAGCATTGGTTAAAGACATTTTAAACATGTCGATTCTGATCTTTCACAAGGGTTTTTTTTTATTATTAGATTACTTTTGGGAGTAATTTTCAGGCAGTTTGAAAATGGCCTTGTAAGCCGAAACATCTGTCACATTAATATAAAACTAATTTATATACTTTATTAATTTAAATAGTTTAATTAAAATATTAATTTGTGGGATTACATTAAAGTTATAACTATGTTATTTTAAATCATTAATTTATATTTTATTATAAGATTATTTTTGATATTTTTTTAAAAAAATGTTATTACTTTTTTGATTATTTTTAGATGTAAAATCGCAAAATATGTGATGAAATTCGTGTGACGTAATTTAAGGATGGCCCCAATTAAAAAAAAAAATTTACAAATTAGAGTTCTAAGAATTAAACACAAAAACAAATACAAAATTTCAGATTATTTCAAAATTTATGTACTTTTCAAGCACCTTTTGGTAATCACGGTAATGTCAATTTTCAAAAGTAAAAAAAAGAATGATTTTTTTCCTTCGAAATCAGGGCAGATTTTTTACTCCTTTTCAAAATCATTATACTTTTCGGACACCTTTGAAATCAGTATAATTTTCAGGCAATCACGTAAAATCAATGGGAGGCCTTTTGACCTCTCCAGTCAGACTCTCTCGAGCCTAGCACCGCAGATGGAGAGATGGATTTATACGTCCGTCACTCCTGGACACACTGACCGATTTATACCCACCCCTCATATATTTTTCCTTCCTTTCCTTAAAAATGCACTTCGCACAACATCCCCGAGAGAAATTATTTTCCTTAGGGCCTACTCTGTGAAGCTAATGTAAAAAAAACGTATTTGCGTCTTTCCTCTCTATAAACCACATTTTCCTGTATAAATTGTGTGTTTTATTTCTCGGAATCTTATTTAACCGAGGCCTTGCTGCAGAGTTCAAAGTATATGCAATATACTTATCACTTATCACGGATGTAGATACCTATATCATGATATAATTTATTTTTTATATCAATGATATTTATAATTGAATAGGTGTCTTTGTTTTTCCGCGTTTCTTTATTGGATTTCCCCTGATACCGTCAAGTCACGCTTTATTTAACATTATCTCCACCTATGTCATCTTTGGGGACGCTGTGTGAAGGGTCTTTTTAAGTAAAGGAAGGTGAGAAAGTACTGGTAAGGAAAGAGTTTGAGGGGTGTGCAATAAAGTACTGATGATCAACATTTAGGAGCGACAACCGTATGAATCCATATTTTTTTTTGATTTGGATTCATACGTCCGTTACACTGACCCCCAGATTCCTGCCCACCCCTCATACCTTTTTCCTTTCCAGAAATTCCTTTTCTAAAAAGACCCTCCACACAGCATCCCCAAAGATGGCATAGGCCCCTAGAGAAATTATTTTCCTAAGGACCCCCTGTGTGAAGATAATGTAAAAATTTAATAATATTATTGCGCTAGCGTCTTTACGGTTGAAATTTAAGAACTCGACTACATCTCTGACGCCGCGCCTTTTGAAACAACATCTTCCTTCGTGAACTTTGTTACAAAACGTCGCTCGTTTCGCTCGCTACCCGCGGGGCCTAGCAGCAAAAAACCCACGTAGCGGGTTTTTAAATGCTAGTGTAGATATACATACATATTATTTTCCAACACATTTTTCCTAGACGTGTCGAAAAATAATATTCGTCGAAAAAATATCACGTTGTTAAAACGGATGTATCTACTTATTTAAATAATGCTTTAATTACCACTGTGCTTGTTGGTATTTAACCGTAAGCTGCAAAAATATTTGAACGCCAATGCAGTTTACCTGGAAAATTTCCTGCTCGATAATTTGGAGCCTCTTCTTCGAAGTTCGTGGGTTTCTGCGCATGACTGTACCTAATAGGATCACATGATTATTATCGCGGCAGCTGTTATTTTAATGAAATGTCAATATTAACTAACCACATTATTTATTATTAGTTATAATATTGTATAGGTATGTGTTAGATATGTCACCGCGATATTATATCACAAGATTATTATATTTTATAAAAAATGGTGACCGGACTCAGAATCATACAACTTCAACACCTCCTTTGAAAAGTTATTAAACTCTAGAGGTGTTGAAATTGCATGATTCTGAATAGTTATGGAACGGTAAAAATATATCTCCATCGTTGCACAATCAACCATTTTCCCAGAGTGATACTCTTTTTGCCAAACCTTTCTCTTCCCCTCGTTCACAACATAACACAATTTATTGGGAAAACTTAGGAATTTGGTCGCAAAAACCCGTGTTAATACGATGCACCACGTCGTGCAAAATTTGGAATTAGGCCGCTAACAATAATATTCCTTATGTAGATGGCGATAAGGTTTAATTTCCTGTTAAAACCAGTTGCCTTTTTTGATTTATTCAAGAAAAAAATACCAAAAAACGTGTTTTATTTAATTTTGCGAAACTCAGGCACTATAAGTATTACGATCATAAAATAATAAAATCATAAACGAAAGGCGGTTCGTAAGTGGAAGATATTTTTACTTTAAAGCAGCTTTTATAGGCCCGATACCTAATTTTTTCTGGGCTTATTTTTATAAGCACAGAAATATATTAATATACAAGCTAATAAAAATCCTAATAAGTATCCGAATATTTCAAAGGAAAATAGTGTTCTATTAAGTAGTATTTTATTTAAATCATTTCTAAGTGATCTAATTTTCTAACCACAAAACATTATTTTTATTTTTAACTTTATGAGTAAAATCTCAAATTATAATATTTAATTAAATGAAGACAATATTAGCGAAACTCAATCGAAAATCTGGAGACAGAAAAATCAGAAAAAAAATTGGTTCCACTGGGACTCGAACCCAGGGCCCTTTGCTTACATGGCAAGTGCTCTACCAACTGAGCTATGTCCCAGTGGAAACAATATCTTTTACTGATTTTTCTGTCTCCAGATTTTCGATTGAGTTTCGCTAATATTGTCTTCATTTAATTAAACAAAAACATAATTTTGCGTTACTTAGTAAGTAGGGCATCACCTTAAATATTTTTAAGGGATTTTCAAGAGTGACTGATTTCACTAACCGGAACGTTATGGAACATATATTTCACCAACCGGATCATCATTCATGTTTGTTCCGGATGAATTTTAAGCACTGTGTGTATTGTTATACCAAAATATTATTACGTAAATAGTTTAAAAGCTTTCTTCGCTGCTGACGCAAGAGCGGTCTCAAAAAGTCAATGTTGATGCCAAACACGTTGCCGCAAAACGCGTACTTTAAAACGTCTGTCATGGTAATCAACGGGTATCTTCTTCTCGGGTTATTTCCTAGCTGCGTGCATTTAATAAACAACTGCATTCATAATGCCTTTGAATGCGTTAATAAATAGTATCGTCTTAAGATGAACTGGAAAATATTTGCAGAGGATATGGTTTCTTAGTTACTGAAGAAACTAAAATGCAGCATGTACCCGAAGGATTTTAACCAGCGATTACTGAGCATATTCGGAGTAAAAGAAATTATGAGTTATGTTGGTGTCCGATGATATTTTTTTCTGAAGAAAAGCATGATATAAAGCGCATTCCACATACCTGACATACCACAAATCAAATCTGTCATTTTGCCGAGAAAGTGACGCGCGTGGCGCATGCGCCAGTATATCAAAATGCAATGTTGCCAGTTTTTTCGCAGCACATTTTTTATTTTTTTTATTATGTACACACAGAAGGTTCCGAGGAAAAACATTTCCCTCGGGGCCTTTTTCATCTTTGGGGATGCTGCGTGGGGTTTTTTTTAGGGAAAGGAAGGAGAGGAAGTTCTGTGAAGGAAAAAGGTATGAGGGGTGGTCTGGTATGTGGGAGTCAATGTGTCTAGGAGTGATGGACGTATGAATTCATTCCTCCCTCTGCAATGCGGTGGTAGAGTTCGGCTGGAGAGATCTAGGTTAGGTCCGCCTCAACCAAACCCTCCTGATCCGACCCGCCATGCAGTTGGTGGGCAAAAACATTGGCTGCCAAGACCTAGACAAACCTCCCCTCATGAACCCGGGCACCCCTGTTAAGTCACCAAACGTTGCGAACCACTTGGGGTGACCTACGGTAGGGGTTTTGGTTATCCAATAAATGGTTACCGGGGCGGCGGTACCCATACTCGCCTCCCAAATTAAAAGCATTACAAACCAAATATAGTATATCACAAATTAAATCTGTCATTTTGCTGGGAAACTGACGTGCATGGCGCATGCGCGAGTATATCAAAATGCAATGTTGCCGGTTCTTTCGCAACACAAGTTAATTTTTTATAATTCGAAATAGAAATTGTAGTCCATATTCAATATGTAACTAAACACTTTTTCGTTATTTGTTTTTGGGGTGTTATGCCGTGTTGCACTACCTCCTTTAGCCGACGTTTCGGACAGCGTTGCAGTGTTCATCATCAGATCCGCCGAATCTGCCCTGATGATGGACACTACAACGCTGTCCGAAACGTCGGCTAACGAAGGAGTTAGCCCAACACGGCATAACATCCCGAAAACCATTAACGAAAATGTTTTGGCCGTGAAAATCTAAAAACGTATGTAACTAAACACTGTTTAATGGTTGGGAAGACTGTGTTTCTATTAGACATTTAAAATGCAACCACAAAACACCCATTATCTCAAAACTGACTGTTGGTGACTTTTCACTCCACGGCGACAACAGATTCATCATGGCGCTTCCTCTTCTGCATTTGTGTAATGCTAGCTTTGGATTCGTGCCAAAGTGGTCGTTCTACTTCTTCCAGGTAATTCATTAGTCAAATGCTATGTGAGGGAAGAGGAGTGAATGTGTTAGGAGTTAGGTTAGGAGGCTCTAACTAATAATGGTGTAAGCTGCGGAACACGTATTATACTGTTTGCGTTTTACAGTATGTTTTAAAAGTTACAAAATGTAGAAAAAAAAAATTATCAATCTTTATAGATAAAAATAAATCCCTGTTTCCCTTGGTCACGCCATAACTTCAGAACGATTTTATCTATTTCATTCATCTTTTTTTTAAAGTTTTCTAATACTTTGTAGAAGATTCTTACGGAAAGAAAAATTAAGAAAATTGCGCAGGAAATTGGATAATTTCAGAAAACGACTATTTTAACTTCGCACGTTTGTCGGTTCGCGCGTTTGATGAATGTGAATTTAGCAGGCAGCTTTTTTTTTGTTTGTTACAAGAGTTGCCAATGGATTTTTTTAAATATGCATATTTTAAATAGGTACCTATGTTAGGTACTGAAAAATACCAAAATAAATATTAGTGTATGTATATAAAAAATGAAAATTTTAATAAAAAAAATTGTAATACGTGGCGCGCGAGAGGGTTTGAAAACTGAATGTACTGGGACTGAATATATGGAGGGGGGTTGGCGGGACCGGGGAGCGGGAGAGGGGAGAGGGTAGGCGGGGAAGGGGAACGCGGGATGAGAAGGGGATGCGGGAGGGGAACGGGGAAGCATGGGAAAGGACATGCAGGGAGAAAAAATATCTTTGAATTGCAACGCATGCCTGGAACCATCTAGTATCATCACAAATATAATAGCGATTTGACAACAATAAAATTAGGTCATTAATCATTCATATTACTTGTAAGGTATTCCCCGAACAATATCGACTGGGATTAACCAAATTAATTAGAAATTTGGCAGTCCAAGACGGCTTAGTAACAAATGCAATTAATATAATTGATTAAAATCCTTGCAGACCACCCCTCTCCCTTTCCCCAATATGTTATGTACATAAACCGTAGGTTAAGAATAATTTGTACCAGTCTGAAGATGGCTATAAAGAGCTGATACCGGTTAGTCATATAAATTAAAGTGGAAATAAGTTTCATATTTGTTTTATAATAATATATTATAAGTTGAAATATTAAAGTTAGCGCGGCTTAGTACGTAATCTGTATAGGTTATTGGTCGTAAGCATCGATCAATGGTCGTAAGCATAAATATCGCCAATATTACAAGTTTTAATAAAGCACTTTATTATTTTTTCTATGCAAAACCAATTTTTGTTATCCGCGATATTGCTGTGTTTTAAAATGTCAACCACCGCAGTTTTTTGTCGTGCTAATTGTAAATATTTAACATTTGTTTTAATACACTATTCCTGAAATTATGACGAACATTTTAGTACACTATTCCTGAAATTATGACGAACCTAACCGCTGAAAATAAACTGTTCCCGGATTGGAACTTCAAAAACCCTCATTTTTCCCTACTATTTAAGTTTGAGTGTCATACTTTAATAATAATAATAGCCTTTATTCAGACAGTAAATTACATTGTCTGTATGTCACTAGTTGACAAAGGCCTCCTCTAACTGTCGCCATTTCTCTATAATACTTACAATAATTATTTATTTTTTTGATTTTGACTAATTATTTTAATTATTTGTTCTTAAAAGTTTTTTATTATCTAAATGCAATTTTATTTTTCTTTAAATAATTTTTATATTTAATTTTGTATAACTATTTTTATGATTTTTAAGCAATTAATCACCTCTACTTTTTAATATTTCGTCTATGTTATAGTTTATTCTAATTTGTCTATACTTGTTTGTCATTTATTTTTCTTTATATTAACATATCCTGAAGAAGATAACATTGTTATTGAAACATGTCGATATTGTTTATTAAAAAGTGGTTTATACAAAGTGATCTGTTATTAATTAAATAATAAATAATGCCACAAAGTTATTTTGCAAAGTTTGAAGAACCAATTAAATTATTTTAAGTTTTAAATACTTTTTGCACGTTACTCTTTAAAATATTAAGGTGTTAATTCATCCAAATTTGACTGTCATAAAACAGTAATTCCTCTCAGTTGGACAGTAAAAACATTTTGCAATTATATAATATGCATATCCTGTACCGAATAAGTAAATAAAAATATATCGTACATACCTTAGGTTTTCCTGACTTTTCCCTTTCCAATTCCAATAGAATGTGTTATTATAGCTGTGTTATTTATTATAGCTGCATACATATTTATGCAATTATAGCTGGTTGACGACAGACAAGAAAAACCAGGAAATGTCGATGAATTTTAAAGGATATTGCGTAATAATTCTTCTCCTACCTTCAAATCTAGTAGATATTTTTTAATATTGTTCATCCATTGCCCCTGAGGTGGTTTTTCAGAAAAAAAAAACACTCCAAATGTGATGTAGATTCGCCAGTTCGTGCATAAATTTGCCTTTCCTCTCCATAATTAAAATTTTTCTGCCTGTACAGAATAAATAAAACAAAATGTACATTTTAACGCAGCATCGCATTAATTGGTCAAACGCATAGTGCCTACGTATAGTTTAGTATTAATGATCGACGAACCGGTGGATGCAATCTGTTAGCCATAAATTATAATAGTTTGTCTAGTCTGTAGTTACGATAGAGAGAGCATTGTAGAAATTTATTTTAAAATTGTACAGCGCCTTTCGTGTGATTTTTCACAAAAAACGGTTCTATACAAATTATCCAAATGTTGTGATGGCCTAGAATCCCTTGACGGGTATTATACAAGGTGGCGCAACAGTTGTTACCCGATGTTCTTTGGCTGTAATTTTTTTATAAATGAAAAATTTTGTTTCTGATTTTGGATTGTGTTTATTTGATGTCTTTAAAATGATATTGGTCAAATGACCGCCGCCAGAATTGATTACCACGGGCCCGATTTATGGCATTTTCCATTAGGTACTCTTTCCAGAACTTCCGGCGACATGTTCTCTCATTCTTGACGAATATTCGTTTTGAGTGCTTCAATATTCTGAGGCTTGTTGATATAGACTCGTGACTTCAAGAAACCCTACAAAAAGAAGTCTGGAATGGTTAAATCGAGCGATCTTGCCGGCCAGTGCAAATCACCAAAACGAGAGATTAGGCGACCCGGAAATGCGTTTTTTAAAAAAATTTCCGCCTTCTTGAAGAGTATAGTGATTCATGTCTTGTTGACGTGTATTTTGTATCTGTTTGCTTCACAAATGTCAAAGCAGAACTGACATTTGCCGCCATTTGCAAAAATTATGATATCTTCCGATAGGGTGATGACTTGTGCCACTTTGTATACCGGTACTTTTTATGAATGCAGAAAAAAGGTAATTACCAGGACGGGTAGGCAGAGAGGAAGGGTCGGCACATATTCATTCGTATTCTTGTATCATCTCGTACATGCTCTTCTGTTATTCTGATTCTTGACATGAAACATTCGTGTTATGGCGTCCCCAACTTCTTCTACCATTCACTTCCCCGTCATTTATAAAGTGTTTTGGTTACCCGAAAGAGACTATTATTGTGTAATCCATTATAACCTATAGTGGCATTTCTCAGGACGGGTAGGCAGAGAGGATGGATCGGCACATCTTCATTTGCATTCGTCTATCTATCATCTCGTACAACATGCTCTTCTGTTATTCTGATTCTTGACATGAAACATTCGTGTCTTGGCGTCCCCAACTTCTACCATTCACTTCCCCGTAATTTATAAAGTGTTCTGTTTACACGTTACCCTGAAAGAGACTATTGTATAATGGTTTGTCGATTAAGGATGTTTTCGCTCGTATGCGTTCAAATTAAATTTGCATTTATTGTCTTTGGAGATCAATTAATGCAATTTTCAAGGTGTCTAATTAATTATTTATGAAACATTGTTTTTTTTTATTACTTTTAAATTTAGAATAAAATTAATACAGAAATACCTAACACAATGCCATCTCACGGTCAAAGATTGTAGTTTGGAGGACGTTAATTAAATTAATGTAATTTATTTGTTCTATTATAGCGCCCTCTGTGGCGTTGTGGTCAGCGCATTTGGCTTGGTTCGGTTTTGTGCGATTAATGCGGTAATGTGCGGTTTTAATTCGATCATTGGTATGGATTATTTATAATTTCATATATGGCTGCTGCCTGTCTGGTAGACATTATATTGATTGAATATAATTATTATTAAATTGATGGACCTTACCGAAAGGCTATTATTACATAAGTAGTGATGTGCACCCGGGGATATTCCCCGGCCTTAATATAGATTCCCCAAAGTCAGGAATTTATTTTTAATTAGATAATAAAGTTATTCTGTATGAGTTTGTCTTTTTTCAAAAACATGTATAGTGTTTATGGAGTTAATAACTATAGTGTAATTAATTTTTCAGTATCTCCAAAAATGTCGAAGTTATGGGCTTTCTAAGCGAACTTGGGTAAAACGTATACAATCGTGTCTCGTGACTTCTCACGTTTCCAGGAGTGACGGACGTATTAATCCATTTCTCCCACTGCGGTGCATGGCGATGTGTCGAGAGAATCCGGTTGGAGAGGTCAAAATGTCTCCCTGAACCAGTCTCGCCACGTGGAAGGTAGGCAAAGTCATTCGCCGCCAAGACTTAGATAAACCTCACCCCGTGAACTCGGGCACCCCTGCTAAGTCACCAAATGTATTGTCAAACCACTCGGGGTGACCTATGGCGTAGTTGTTGGTAATCCAATAATGTTTCCTAGGGCGGCGGTACATATCTATAACCGCCTCCCAAATTGGTATACAACAGACCCACAGTAACAACACGACAAAATACACTATTCTACTGCAGCATTCATAAATTTAACTACATTGCCCACTCTCTCCGATACAACGATTTCACACCATGGTATAAATAAATGGCTGTATTTTTTAGCTTTTGTTTCTTGTATTTTTGTGATTTTGTATCTCTTATCTAATTTTATTTTATTATTTCTTTCAGTTTAAAAATTTTCTGTCATGAATTAAT
The DNA here is from genome assembly GCA_917563855.2 of Limnephilus lunatus. Taxonomy (NCBI): domain Eukaryota; kingdom Metazoa; phylum Arthropoda; class Insecta; order Trichoptera; family Limnephilidae; genus Limnephilus; species Limnephilus lunatus. The sequence goes on from OU830596.1 coordinate 26,927,719, forward strand.
TGTACTACCAATCATGTAAAAGCACTCTGGGCGTTAAATAAATAGAAATAAATATGCCAAAAAGTAGGTAGGTACCTAATTGAAACAACTACCATTATAGTGCTGGGCGCTAACCATACACGTACCATGCTTTCTTTGTTATTATTAAGACAAAAGATACACATGTGTCCATTCTAACGATGACTTACCACGATAAATCTGTTCAATTTTATTTAACAAGTAGTTACATGTGTGGTAATTTTTAAAATTTAATTTCTCATCCTACAATGATGATGGATTAACTGCTCTCTGACAAATCTGTTCCCACTGACTTTCTTTTATGTATTTTTTTTTATTGTTACTATCACTCTCACCGAGTTACCAGTCGCCAATTTGTATAGAATTAATAATAATTTGCAAGTTTAGTAGTTATATGCCTGCGTGCTAAAATGTTGTAAAATTAGTCATGATTAAAAACTAGCTTAAGGCCCGGTGTACCCGCTCAAAAATAAGATGGAGAGATATGTAAATACGAATGTGCGCGCCAATATTAAAAACGATAATATGCGAAACTTGTGAAAATGTTTAATAATACGCGACTCGTTTGAAATAGAGCAAAAATGTGGGGATTGTCTAAAATAGCATTTAAAGAAACATAGAAAGAATTTTTTCGTACATATAACTTGTTAAATAACAAAAAAAAGTGTTTATAACATTTTTCGGAGCATTTTTTCTATCAAGGGTTTTGTCATAATTACCGTTTCGGGGTGGCAAATGTTTAGATATTATCTTCAAAAATAACATATATGTTTTTTAGAAACTTAAAAACTTGAAGTATTCAAGAGAAATACGTTATAAAAAAACTAGAAATTCGGTATGAAAATTTTTTAAGTAAAAAAAACCGCGCGTTTTTTTTTTACTTAAATTTTTATTTTTTCAATGTAAAAAAAGATTTTGTATGTAAAAAAACGCGGTCCATCCTCTCTGCTACCCTTCTATAATAACGGTCGTCACCCTCACAGAAACAGAGAGCCACAAAGCGCGAAGGCGACTGAAAACTGAAACGCGGTAGTGTTTGTAAGGTGTTTTATGCATTCCAATCCCTCGCATTTCAGTCGGTAGAGCGACTGAATCGCGGTAGGGATTGGGAATACGCCATCGGGACGCAAAATAATTGTCTCAAATAAACGGTTGTCCCAAATAAGCGAAGTTTAAGAGATCTGGTCACCATCACGGCTAAAGTCATTTCAATTCTGAATGGTGGCCTTACACCAGGGCGATACTGAGAGTACCTTCCACTCTGGATGACTCATTGGTTTACTTTAAAAAAATTCCAAGAGTTCCAACTGCTTTCAACTAGGAACCAGGTGTGACAATATCATCCATAATTGTTAGGCTCAATGGAGTGTAGAAGAGAAGGAGAAAGGGAAGGTGAAGGTTGGGAAGTACCATAATTGGTCACCAAACAAGGCCAAAGCCATTTCATACACTGTTTCATTTCTGAATGGTGGTCTATCACCAGGGCAGTATTGAGAGTGTCTAAATAATCTTGAGTCTTAATAATATAACTGGTGACCTCTTTGGAATCATATCTCCACGTTAATACTCGTATTATCAAAGTAAGTACTTATAATGTACTGGTGGAACAATAACGAAATCTCTAGCGAAAGTGTCCCACTGACCTTACGCCACTGGCCCATTCAAATTTAAATAATATCGGACCTGTTCTGGATAGCCAGATTAAATCTGAAAAAAAAATCTAATTATTGTTGTTATTGTTGCAATTCTTTAATTTAAGTGGCAATCAAATATTATTATTAATTTTTAATATGCGCAATATACCTACCTATCTATATATACTACATACTTACATATATAAGTACTGCAACTTTAATCTCTGTTCACCAATAAGAGATTATTTTCAAATAAAAATTTACTATCAGACCCGGACACACGTTGCTGTGGCTAACGAAACACAACGCCACGCCATTACCCAACCTTTATAAGCAACGCCATCTGTTAAATTAAATCCACACCGCCCGCTTTTCCAGCACGCTGCCCGCTTGCCAGCTCTCTCCCTTTGTTTATATATTTCAACCAATTTACTCAAAACCTTGACAAATTATATACCTAAAAACCTTCCCCATGAATCTATTGATGAAAACCGCATGAAAATCCGTTACTTAGTTTAAAAGATCTTAAGCGCACAGACAGCAGGAGCGACTTCATTTTATAATAAGTAAAGATAAGTTACCGGACAACTCAGAATCATGCAACTTCAACACTTCCTTTTGAAAAATCATTAAAATGATTAAAAAAAAGTTTACATAGGTTACGTTAGGTTAGGTTATGGGATATTTTTCTTTTTTTTAACTTTTGATGACTTTTCAAATGGGTGTTGAAGTTGCATGATTCTGAGTTGTCATGAAATCAAATTTGCAGTGGTCAAATGCGTCGGATTTAATGTTTTTTTTTAAAGTGAAAACTTCTTTAGCACCGTTGCGATTTGAAACTCGATGAAACGAAAAATAGCTACAATAAAAATAGACAAACACACACGTCTATAGGATTTATTTAGCCTGCGATAGAATGAGTTAGTATAATTAGTATCCTGTTTATGCGGTGCATTGTAGTTTATCGGTCTCCTCATTGGGCGGTGCTTCGTAGCCTCCCCTCTCTTGTCTACTTTAGTTTTAGTACTGTGAGGTTGCAATTGATGTCTGAAGAGCCGAAACCCTATGCAAAGAGTCGCTTGTGGCCACAAATTCCGACCCCTGCTTAGGTTAAGTTTTAGTAGATATTTTGTTGGGGGGATGTTTTATCCGTAGGATATTTTGTCGGGGATATTTTGTCGCAGGATGAAAACGCGCATTACTTCACAATAGCGTCCCTGTCTGTACACTGTCAAGATAGCGGAATTATGTACCTGGTAGGGCAGTGTTATTTATGTATGGTTTTTATACATATACTCGTATATCGGTATCCCTAATTTGTGAAAAGCTCCCATTCGGTGCGACTTTGTATTTGCAACCCTTCGTCTCAAAACCATCGCATCTCCCTGACCCAGTTCAGTAGGTTAGTTGGGTTGACCTATTTCCCTATTTAAGAGAAAACCCGGTCGCCGACAAATTTCAACAATAGGAATTTTACCAAACTATTGCTGACACTGTCGCTCTTGTTCTCCTATATTGAATAATGAGCGAGAGGGACAACTGGACCTGATAATAACTAATTAAAATCATCATAATCCAGGTTTTTTATTTCCCATTATTCTCCTTCAAAACTGGTCCGATTTCAAATTTTTTGAAGTGAATACTTTTTTCAATTTGGGAGGCGGGAATGGGTACCGCCGCCCCGGGAACCTTTATTGGATAACCAACACTTTTGCCATAGGTCACCCCAAGTGGTTCGCTACGTTTGGTGATTTAGCAGGGGTGTCCGGGTTCATGGGGTGAGGTTTGTGTAGGTCTTGGAGGCGGATGACCAGGACACACTGAGCCCCAGATTCCTACCCACCCTTTAAACCCTTTTGCTTACCCTCTTCTTCCTTTCCTTAAAAAAAAGGCCCTGAGGGAAATTATTTTCCTCAGGGCCTCCTGTGTGGAACTCATCTAAAAAAAGGGATCATTTCACAGAGCTCTCGAACCCTCACCCGTCGATTTGCAATCATTGTTGTTTCCACTTTGGCAATTTTTTCATCTGAAACCGATGGCCATCCGGCACGCTTTTAAATTCTCTGCACCATTTGCGCACGTTTTCACATTCATACACTATTTTCCGTACACTTCAAATAGCTGAGAATGAATTTCTACCGGCGTTTTGTTCTTCGCACAAAAAATCTATTTATTCACACCTGGCGGGTGCGGCGAGCGGAAGCTTCACGGCGAACGGCTGCCACGTCGAGACTTAGTGTCGCAGAGAGTGCAGCTTTGTGGGGATTTAGCGTAGGCTACATGTCAGTTTTTCCGGATCTCGCGTAAAATTGTATCTCGCGACCGCAGCACCCTGGAGATCTTTTTTTACGGATATATTACATAAAAATCCAGAGAGAAAATTGGGGAATGCTTTTGTATGGAAAAAACGTTGCCCGGTTTCCTCTTAATGTTCCGTCCCGATATGGGTCAAAGGTCACGCCTACCCCCAGCGTAGGGACTTGTTCTTCACTGGTTAAGGACAACCATTCTTAAAATAGTGTATAGCGGTAGATACTAGATATTGTCAATTAGAATAGAAACCTTGCTCGAAATGGCTTTAGTCGTATTATGCCAAATCCCAATATAATAATATTACGTCGCAGGTCAAGCCAAATGTGGAGACATATTCACTGATTGGGACAAACATTCTCAAAATAGTGCTTGTTCATAGGAAAATAATTTCAGTATTTCTCTGATGAAACACCACCCTTTTCGTGGTTATGATCAGATCTGAATAGCCAATACTTACCAATCCTCCTCTTTCATATGCACTCTCCCTTCCCACTCCCTGCAGCCTCTAAACAGCCATGCCATAGTTCCACTGGCTTCGGGCTCTTGGAATGCTGAGCTTATTCTACTGATATTTTAACGGAAGTATCCCCTAGATACCAAGAGATTGTTGATTTTTTTCTGCAACAGCGTACTGCTGGGAGACACGTGAAAAGTAAAAACGCTTTTTCAATATTTCTACATTTTTAGTCGATTTGCAAGAAGTATAGTTCCATTTATTGTTAATAAAAGGTCAAATATGGGAACTAGTTAACAAATTGGCAAATGAAGATATTATAATCTTAAAATCTTGGTTCGATAATAGCTTACTCACACTTAATGCTAAAAAAAACAACATATATCTTATTTTCCTTACAGAAAATACCTGATCATAAAGTTAATATTGTTATCCACGACGAAAAATGTGATCATGTACTCTGTAAACAACAAAATCCTATTTGTACCGTAATTAACTCTTCTTCCGAAATTAAATATCTCGGTGTAATCATTAATCAAAACCTGAAGTGGAATAGTAATAAGAATAAGGAAATGTATATATATATTTGTTAGGTTAAGAAATGTTTTAAATGTAAAAATAATGAAAAATATATACTATGCCCTTGTTCATTCTTTACTTATCTACGGAATTATAGGTTGGAGAGGATCTTACAAAAACAATCTGAACTCAGTAAAAGTTTCGCAAAGAATCATCATTAGTGTAATATTTAAAAAAAAATCTACCTTCTCAACAGAATCACTTTTAAAATTGTTTCCAGTACCAAAAGTCGATGACATATTCAAGCAAGTTTCCATTATAAAAATGTGCAAAGAAAAAAATAGCGAAGAATTTTACAAACTAATGAGAAATGGAAACCAATTTATTACACCTAATTTTAAAACAACTCAAATTCATTATATTTTCCAAGCCATAAAATACTTTAATAACCTCCCTTCTGAATTACGCTGTATCATCAACCAATCAGAGCAAATAAATAAAATTAAACAATTTAAAAAAAAAAAAATTACAGTAAAAAGTAAATAATTTTATACAAAACATATTATAACTTACAACCTAAGTAAGAATCGTGGCTCCCTTATCAGGCACAAGAGCTCCTCTTTTCTGATAAGGTATACATGACCAATAACGACCTTTATATATATTTTGTAAAATATATTATGTTTATATGTAACTCATGTTTTATATTACAATAAATTTTTTTTTTTAAATTCACGAAGAACTATTTCATACCAACTTTGCTACTTTGATTGTAAAACGAAGTAGAATCTTGGAAGTGTAATGAAGAACTAAAACGAAGTATCTTGGAAGTGTAAATTAACACATTTCCCGTCATCTGATCGAGCTGAAACTCGGCAGATAGACTCGTTGTCGATGACAATGTATTTTGTCAACTTGGTTACACTGCTCATACACACGCCGAGTATACGCATTTCTCTGAAATTAGATGACATTTTACACCAGTATACGCAATAAAAGTCGGTCTTATCCGATCGGGATTTGGCTTGGTTGTTTGAGTAGTCTACTCCAGTTCCTGGGTAGGAAGGTTCAATCCTCAGTCAAACCAATTTTTGAAGTGTAAAATTCTTTAGCACGGTTGTGATTTGATACTCGATGAAACGAAAAATAGCGACACTAAAAAGAGACAAATACATCTACAGGATTTACCCTGCGAGAGAATGAGACAGAATAATCGGTCTTCTCTTTGTGTGGTGCTTCGTAGCCTATCGGTTATTCCACTCTTGTCTACTTTAGTTTTCTTAAGGTTTTACTTTTACTTGTACCGCGTGCACTTTTTTTAAAAATTTTAAACGACGTTTGAAAATAGATGTATTACAGTAAAAAATACTTTGTTTTCTACATGTCGAATTTTTAGAAGTTTACACACTACTCCTAAAACAACCTTTTGCACAGCACCCCCAAAAAAGGACGACCCTATTGAAACCCCAGTTTCTAATATTTGCTTCACAATATGTAAAATCTTGAACTGCTATTTGAAACATTTATCATTAGCATATACAGCATTTTTCATTTTTCCGGGCTTACACAATCATCTCATTAAAACGACCCTCCGCACAACACCCCCAAATATGGACGACCCTGATGAAAACCTTAGATTTCAACACTTGCTTCGCAGATGTCTCTGGGACACTGTAGAATGACTATTTAAAACATTTATCATTGGCATAGACGGCATTTTGTTCCTAATGTGATGCAATGACCTATGAATGCAACATTGCACTTTTATAAAGTGCACCTCGCCGCTGTTTCTTACTATTCTATTCCTAATGCATTCGCCCTTCCGAAGCCGGCGTGGAGCGGCCTGTGTAGCTGTAACGGGCTGTGACCCAGATAATCCGCATGGCAACTGAAACCCATACCAACATACATACGTACATGCACATTGTATTATATTGCAGGTTCTCTTTTATATCACGGAAAAAGTACTTCAATCATAAGAAAATCAAGAATAATTCTTTCATTATTAAATTACATGTTCGTGATATTGTTATATTATAATAATTTGACGGCCTCCGTGGTCGAGGGGTAAGGCTCTTGACTCTCAATCCAAGGTCTCGGGATCGAATTCCATCGTGCGCCTGTGCATTTTATTTGACTAATTTGTATTATTTCACAATTAATTAATTAAAAATAATATATGTATATTTGCCGCACGTTCCGAAGTGGAAGATACTCTCAGTATCGCCCTAGTGTAAGACCACCATTCAGAATTGAAACGTTGAATTGAGGTGTATTATAAACGTTATTATCACTTCATTTTTTGTTGTTTAAATATAATGAAATTGTGTATTGTCCCAGTTGTTCTAATCCCCGTCGCATTTGACATGTCACAAAGCACCATTTAGCTTTTTTTTCAACATTTTCCAGTTCAAGTAACGACCCCAGCGTGCGCCTGTGCATTTTATTTGACTAATTTGTATTATGTCACAATTAATTAATTAAAAATAATATATGTATATTTGCCGCACGTTCCGAAGTGGAAGATACTCTCACTATCGCCCTAGTGTAAGACCACCATTCAGAATTGAAACGTTGAATTGAGGTGTATTATAAACGTTATCACTTCATTTTTTTGTTGTTTAAATATAATGAAATTGTGTATTGTCCCAGTTGTTCTAATCCCTGTCGCATTTGACATCGTCACAAAGCACCATTTACCTTTTTTTTCAACATTTTCCAGTTCAAGTAACGACCCCGTTACGGGTCGCGGAATCAGACCAAACAACCCATATTTAGAGTTGGATGGATGTATTGCTGCATATTATTACTTTGTATACACGTGTGTGATGTCCTAGTGATACGTCACAGAGAAACTGCCTACGTCTACTTATTGTTTTTAGCGCAAAAAAGGACACAACTAATTGTAGGATTCATATTGGAACAATGCACGCCTAGACATAAGTTGTTCAAATTCGAATATTTTAAAAGCTTTGCAGTTATGTATTTGAAAAGTTCTTTTATGTAAAAAAATGTTTTCTTTCAATTTCACTGAAATTATCTCTTCTACAGTCGAATAACTTGTTTGAAACATGCTGTATACATAATTGACCGGGCCATCTGTGTCGAAGTCCCGATTTTCCTCGTCCATTTGGTATTTCATCTGTCTGTAAATTTGTTTGTACTTTACTATTCAAGCAAGTCGTACTTTGACTAGACGGCTAACTTTGACTAGATGTCTAACTTAGACCAGGTGGGTTACTTTGACTAGGTGGCTTACTTTGACTAGGTGGCTAACTTTGACTAGATGTCTAACATTGACTAGGTAGACTACTTTGACTAGATGTCTAACTTTGACTAGGTGTCTAACTTTGACTAGGTGGCTAACTTTGACTAGGTGGCTTACTTTGACTAGGCGGCTAAATTTGACTAGGTACCTACTAACTTTGACTGAGTGATTAGGGTACCTCTACCTACCTAAAAAAAGATTTGTCATTGAGACAGCTTCTTTGGATAAATTACATAATTTCTAATTTGTTACATAAAATATAGATAGGTATAGTTTATAATTGAGTAATAAAATTAATCAGAGGTAATTTTGTTTTGATTTATTAAATACATGTAAATAAGAAACAAACTCTTTTGGACGCAAGGTTAACAGTAATGTTCACGTATAACTATTACTAATATACACAATTCATTTTAATTTTAATTTCACGGGTAATTTTATAGTAATTCTACAATAATTTATTCATAAATCGGAACGATATCATACTGTACCTACTAACCTAGTTACAGCTTTCAAATATTATTATTTAAAATTTTAATGTCCGACAATGTTTTAATCCAAGGCCCCTGTGATAATATCACAGTGGAACATATTATGTTCCAAATTAATATGATATTTGCACATACCTACATATTATTATGCTTTTATTCAACAATTTATTTTACCCGTTAAATTATAAAATATTATCTGTTATCGTATATTATTAGAAACTGCCATAATTTTAACATCGATAATCAACATATGATATAAGAAGTAGCGTGATAATCGAAACATTGTAATATTATTTTTAATTTTGAATCCTTCAGGTCTCGTCGGTATTATTTCAGAGGATCAAAATACTTGAACGTACCTATCCGAACGCTAAAAACTGTTTTAGAAAGTGATAAAATACGCTTTTAAATTGAATGTATAGAAATAAACTTATAATTTTTGGAATATAAAAATTTTGCTCGCAATCTTAAAAAAGTTTTAAAAATGGCTCACCTTACGTTTTTTATAACTAAGATTACTAAAAACAAAAATAAATAACAATACATACACATTTTATTAGACAAATGTATTATACATGTATTTATATCCTCACTTTTTTGTCCTTCCATGTAACAATAATTAATTAAAAATTCCCAAAGTTTCATAAATTTATTTCAAAATCCGATTCGAAACTTTGGTTTCATAAAGTTGTACATTTTGTGGTTAGTTTTTTAATTTGAACATAAAGCGTGGTCTTTTCTCTTTCTAATACCTTTTATATCATATTCTCACTTTGATCGTAAGGGAGATACAACGATTTCTATGAGACCTATACGAGTTGTTCCGAAAACCGAACAATTAGAATTTAAGAGTGAATTTATGATGGATTTCCATTTTAATATTTTTTATGTATTAAAACAAGTCTTAATTATGTTTTTTTAAGTTTATTTAATCGCTCCGAAACATAAACTAAGTTCAATTTTAATCTATATTAATTTTTAATTCAGTTTTAAGTTTTAATAGTTTTACACAGAATAATAGTTATATTAATATTATACCTCCGAAAAACGTCTAATTAAAATTGAAAATTTTTCCACTTAATCTAATTTGTTTTTAAGAAATCATCGCCAGGTTTTTAAACAACTTTTAATATTATTTTTATATTATTTTTCTTTTAAACTTTCTTTTTTCGTTGCTTATCTGTTACATAATTTGGGGATTTTTCAACCACCATGCTAGCCACATGCCCTTGTTATGGTGGTCTTAATTTATTATTAAAAATCTATTAAGTATGCGAAGTCTAAATAAATGAAAATGTTAAAAACATCTTGCTATGTCGAATGCCAAGATAATGGATTGTAAATAATTTACATTTCTAATTATATATTTTGAACCCAGATTATGCACATAAATATTTACTTAATGTCAAAAATATCTACACTTATAAGTTAGTATCGGAGGCTAAAATTATATTCAATAGAGACAATATTTGAAGATCTCCTACTACCACCACAGTAAGCGGAAAATGATGCTTGTATCGTGATGGAGGACTTAGCCAGACGAGGAATCGAACTCGCGACGCCCGGGTGAGATCCAAACGCGATGCCAACTCAGCCACCGGCCGGCCGTATGATATATTATGTTTATGTGCAATACTATATACCAAATACCAATGACCAATGACCTACCTATATAAGTTCTTACCTTGGAAATAAACCATTTTCTCCACTCTAGTATTGCATAACGCAGTGTTTCCAATACAAGCCATACTCTGCACTCAATTAAGCTCGTGCCGATGGTATTAGGTATATTATATTATGTTTTATTTATGATTTTGCATACCTACAAACTAAAAACACGTTCTCACCAACACTTTGCTTTATAGAAATATGTATATTGTTTGTTTTAGGTGTGTGTGTATTTTACAGTCCACTGTAATAGTTTGTGAACGTCAAGGCTAAATTAAGATAATGTGGTGTTTATTGATGCAGCTGTAATATTCATAATCTGGTCTTGAACGTATTGAAGATCATAGCACACGTGTAGAGCAAACACGCAACTCACAAAAGGTGTTTTAAAAATAAATACATTTTCTGTAGTCAGTATTTTAATCAATTTATTTTCTGGTAAATTCTACTTGCAATCATAATGTTTCCCCGCGTACATAGTACAAAATTATGCCTTATTGAAGTGAAAACTTCTTTAGCACCGTTTTGATTTAAAACTCGATGAAACGAAAAAGTGACACTAAAAAGAGACAAATACATACATCTACAAGTATAGGATTTAACCTGTGAGAGAATAATCGATCTCCTCTTTGTGCGGTACTTCGTAGCCTCCCCACTCTCGTCTACTTTAGTTACTGAAGGTTGAACTTCTACCGCGTGTGAACTGCATACTTGTATTTTGTTTTTAAGCACAATTTCGAATTAAAATTCAGTGAAAATCGCTAATGACGAAAACGTTTAACACGAAGAAATATTTTGGTTCCGACAAAATCCTTAGTGATTTTACCCATTTGATTTCTTTGAAGTCCAAACAAAAAAGCTTTATTCGCAAATATAACAGTTTTCTGCAGTTCCACTCTGCATTTCACGTATGTTATTTAAATGTAAAAGTATGCTTTAATATTTTGAAATCTCATTTTCAATTTTTTTGAGAAATTTATGAAAAACCTATCAGTAATATTTTCCAAGATGGCGGTGTTTCTTCGGGTCCTAAAAATGTGTGTATATGATAGCAATAAGGGACGTAATTGTAATTTTCTATTTTATAACACTTATTTCCACGTCAAAACCTAGAATAACAGGATTATTATTATTTAAAAAAAAAATTGGCAATTGAAAACGTAAACAAACAAAAAATAATATTAATATATTGGTATATAATAATACTAATCCTTTTAGACGAACTTGAAATCTTTGAAATTAGAAAGAGTGTAAAGATGAGTTTAAATATTATTAATAAAAATCTTTTACGCTCTATTACCCTCCCCTCCCTTCCTACTCACGCCCATCCATTGACATGTTTATTGTCGTTATTACTTTGAGGATGAAAGCACTGCTTACGAAACATGTTGGTATTTTAAACAATAGAAGTGGAAACAAAGTATACTATTAATTTTAAATCAAAATTGTGCCACAAAATAAGTTATATATATGTTTGAAGAAGAAACATTGGTTTCTTAGTAATTTACATACAAGCACAGCTTTTTTATGGGACATCGTTCGAATTCTATTTCTACTCGTTAACATATTTATACAGCTGAGTGTATGGTATTATTTCGCTGTATTTGCAATACGAATACTGAACGCTGTGCTATGTACACATTTACACGTACCTATACGCCTACGTGTTTTATTATTTGGCGTGGCATTACTTTACCAATCTCAGTACGCGTACAAAACAATATATTGTGCACCACCGACACACAGCACACACCACACAGCACACAGCCCTGACTGACAGACTACAGAACAACAGACTGCTTGTCGCCAACAGAGTTAATAGTGGCAAACTTAAAGATGGCTTGTTCCCTCTTAAACTTATATGCCAATTAAGTGACATTTAAGAACGAGAACAGTGGAGAAAATAGTGTTTTATTTTATTATTTTTCTTTTTTTCATTTTCAATTATTTTCGTTGCAATACTATCTTATTTTTTTTAAATAGTTTCACACAGGAGGCTTTGAGAAAGAAAAAATCCCTCAGGATCTATGTCGTCTTTGGAGATGCCTTGTGTGGTGGCGTATTCCCTCTTATACTGCGCTAATTAGTGACATCTATAAAAAGTACGAGAACAGCAGAGAAAATAATGTTTTTTTTATTATAATTTATTTTTTTAATTTTCAATTATTTTAGTTGCAATACAGTTTTATCTTTTTTTTAAAATTAGTTCCAAAAAGGAGGCTCTGAAAAATAAAAATTCCCCCAGGATCTCTGTCGTCTTTAGAGATCCTGTGTGGAGGGTCCTTTTAGGGAAAGGAGGGAGAGGAAGTTCTGCGAAATAATAAGCTATGAGGGGTGGGTAGGAACATGGGGGTCAATAATAATAATAATCGGATGTACAATTTATTAAGAATTCTTAGGTTTTATCTAATTTTACTACTTACAAATAGATACAGAAATACACTTACCTGGCAGGGGAGTGTCCAGGGGTGACGGATGTATGAATCCATCCCTCCCACTGCGGTTATTGGTGACGGGTCGAGAGCGTCCGGCTGGAGAGTCGTGGGCAATCGCATCAGTGGGCAAGACATAGATAAACCTCACTCCATGAACCCGGGAACCCTGCTTAAGTCACCAAACGTAGCGAACCACTTGGGGTGACCTATGGCAGGGAGTTGGTAATCCAATTAATGGTTCCCGGGGCGGCGTACCCGCCTCTCAAAACAAATCTACATGTTTCCAAATATACTCGTATTATATTTATACTACGAAATACTACGAAAACTAGTTTGACGGCATTCTCTGAGAAGGAGAAACAGCTATCACTCGTAAATATAAGTATACCTAACAGAAATACAATCTGTTTTGAATAATCATATTTACTACGCATTTAAGATCCTACTCGTAGGAATAAATTTCTACAAAATCAGCACAAGAAATATTATGAATTAAATGTACATCAAAAATCGATTTTAGCATGAAAATTATTGTATAAATGAAAACATATGTTTCATAAAAATAAATTATGGTATGGAGGTCAACTTCTAATCTAACCTATTTTATCTTAGCTTAACCTTTTCTTACCTAACGTAATTTAATTAAAGTAGTAAAACGATGAGGTCGTAGGAACAATACTGATCTCATAAGTCACCATAATGTTGTGGTTATGATTGTCGCTGTTGGGTACGGATACGGGTGTACAATAATAATTATATATGTATGCCCGGTATATCAACCAGTCCGTATCCTTGCTATGTACTATATTCCTTGCTCCAATTTAAGCGTGCTAAATCTACCGCTCAAGCTTTGGTTAAGCCGCAGAATAGTTCCTATTTTAGACGCCGAAGCGCTAGCAGTTATATTATTATGTCAGATCAGACATTTTCGTAAATAATATTCGAATACTTTCCACCGAAATTTACGTAAATTGCCCAATTTTACAAGTTTAAACAATTAAATTCATCGGGCGATGAGTTGTTGGTTACCCAATAAAGGTTCCCGGGCGGCGGTACCCATTCCCGCCTCCCAAATTAATTGATAATTAATCAAAAATAATCTGATAAAGGATTTTAAAAGTTTCAACGACAGGACAGTTTCTTTTCAGTGGTTAATTTCATTAATAGTGCACTAACTCGAGCTAAACAAATACTAATTCAAATTAGTGTACTCACATATAGCACGACCCTGTTTGAAGTGGTAAACTTTATCAAAGTTCTCATAAATTAAACCCACCTAAAAATAGACTGCCGTCGTTTTTTAAAGATCGCGATCATAATATCGCGATTTCGATACAGACATACGATAGTATAGTATCTCTACGATAGTAGAGATAGACAAAAGATTTGTTTTTCAAAGAAAAAGGAATCAAATTATAGACATACACGGTGACATCTAGGCTTTTGACCTGTATACGGATGTTCCAAGCTGTGCTAAGCTCGACATTACAACCAAGCCGAGCTTATAATCAACTTATATACCGGGCCTTATACACTTTATCCAGAGTGGACATTCTTTTACAAACTCTCAGTATCGCCCTGATGAAGGCGCTAAATTTTAAAAGTATAAGTATAAATTAGACCAAGGTTGTTAATAATTATTTTGTTCAATCGTAGTAGTGCTTACAAAAATAATAAAAATCAGAAGCAGTAATATAAATACATAATATTTATTTATATTCATTTACGTAAACATGATATAATGATTTACGAGCCTCATTGACACATCATGGCAGGTGTATTGATTGGACAGCTGTTGAGTTCATTGTGACGTCACAAGAATGTTTCAATATTTTCCAACATAGCACAGTAAGCAGAAAGAAATTCATAATTTTTATGACATTTACGTAATAGGCAAGTATAGGTCACACTGTTGAATAACCATAAAGTAGTTATTTAACGTTTACTTACACGTTATCTTTATTTTTATTATTAGTTACCTATATATTACTTATAGACGACCTCCGTAGTACAGTAGCTAAGACTATTGACTCACAATCCGGAGGTCGCGGGTTCGAACCCGGCGTGCGCAAATAAATTTTATTTGATTAATTTGTGTTATTTCACAATTAATTCATTTAAAATAATATATACTAACGTGCCGCAAATATACTATATTTGCGGCACGTTCCAGAGTGGAAGATACTATCAGTATCGCCCTGGTGTAAGACCACCATTCAGAATTGAAACGTTGCTTGAAAATGGCTTTAGCCGTGTTTGGTGACCAGATCTGAATAGCCAGGTACTTCCCAACCTTCCTCTTCCCCACCTCCTTCCCCTCCCCACTACCTTCAGCCTCACAACATACCCCAATTGGGGATGCCATAGTCTCACTGGCTCCCGACGGGAGCAGTTGAGATTCCTGTGCGGTATTCACTGTAAAAAAAAAAAAAAAGACGGATCAAAATATACTTGTCATAAGCCCAGCATAATAAAGTCGAGGGATTATCCTCTATTGTATTCCACCAGTAATTCCTCAAGGATCACACTTTAGCCCACTTTTGTTTCTTCCGTTTAACGTTAATTTGTTTTAAGGTTTATTATAGTGCACTGAACCATCGATTCATCACCACCATACTTGGCAGATCTCTGCTTCATCAGAACTGTTTGGCACCAACACGCTTTACGTTCCATTAGGAATCCCTAAAGGATCCCATTTTGGGCCACTTTTGTTTCTTCGGTTTAGCGTTTATGGTGTATTTTAGTGCACTGAACGTTCGATTAATCACCATCATACTTGGCAGATATTTGCTTCAACAGAACGGTTTCAACAAAAGGATCACATTTTGGACCACTTTTGTTTCTTCGGTTTAATGTTATTTTGTTTTATGGTGTATTTTACTGCACTGAATGTTAGATTAATCACCATCATACTTGGCAGATCTCTGCTTCATCTGAACGTTTTGGAATCAACATACTTTACGCGAAGGACCTCTCCCATATCCCATATTATGCAACTTATGCTCAGGTCGGTCAAGGCTGAAGAAACCCCATCCTATAAAATCCCAACCCTATAAAATCAATTAAGAAGACCCGATATCCAATTAATAGACTCTTTCTACCCTTGTTAATTTATGAGAGGGTCAATATTTTTTTACGATTCACAATTCGACCTCTATACTAAAATTGTAGCTAAACTATTTTTTTTATTTTTTCGCTCAACGACAAATCGGTTTAATCGAAGGAAAATTAAAGGTACCGAATACTTTTTGAACAACGACGTAAAATAGAAAATATTGAAAATATAAACACTTGTATTGTTACTATTGCTCGTCCCTTAGGACAGACAGATCTTTAGCCTCTCTGGACTGGAGAAGCAGGCGACCTAGTTAGATAAAAAAAGGAAAAAATGTATCCACAAATGAAATTATTTTAACGGCACTAGAGTCCCTACATCCTACCCTATCCAATTGAATAATTTTATATTTGTAATTAGTAGTTTAGATTGCATTTACTTAGATGAAAATAGGAAGACAGAAAATGTAGAATAATGACAGATAACAGGTTCAGCCATTTTATAGGAAGCAAGTAGTTAACTTTGCTGCGGTTTTTTTTTCAATGTACATATTTAATAGGCTCGATGATAAGTAGAACGCTATCAGTGAAAGTGTAATTGCTTTTGGTGCGTGTTCTGCCGATAGTGTATGGAATAAATTGTTAGGTTTAAACGTAAGATTACTAGTGGAGATTAAGATTTGCTGGTGAATGACACGGATGTATCGAAACCGGTAGCAGATAAATAAAATAAAAACGAGTGTGCTCTAGACCAAACGACTGAAGTAAAACTTCACTAACTTATAAAAGAAGAGAGAAAGAAAATGTGCGCGCGCACTGCTCTCTCTTGCTCCTAAAGTGTGATACAGACAATAGGCCTGCACTGTGTCATATACGAAACGTAACTGGCTATGAGAGGAAGAGAGAAAGAAAATGTGTGCTCGCACCTCTCTCTCTTGCCCCTACAATAATATTCGAAACGTAACTCTCTCTCTTTCTATCTTCACTAACTTATATCTCCCTCTCAACTTCCGTTCGCCTCGCCCGGTCACACTTTTCGTAACGCTCTCGTCACGCATACACCAGTTTAATCCCCAAGTCAAGCGTGCGTAAAGAAGTTTTACTTCAAAAATTGTCCAAAGAAGCAAATCTAGCAGAGTCTACAATGGAGTGCTGATACGAACCTTGATGGCAGTTGAGTCGAGGAAATGGCAGAGGAAGGATGAGTAGACTGAACGCTGTAGAAATGAGTCCCTAATGCGTATGTGTGTTTAAACCATTCATGACAGTCTGATAAATGTGGAGATTCGCAAAGTATGCAAGGCTGATGTAAGCTTAACGAGTAAGATTAAGAAAGAGACCCTCAGATGTTTTGGGCATGTAGTTGCAGAATGTAGAGCGAATGAACGAAGAAAGGAGCGAAAAAAAACAAAAAATTTCACCGGAGCCAAAATTTCTTCTGCATTATTTACTTCAAATAATGTCAGGAATCACCGGTTAAAGGTAGTCAAGTACGTCCCTTAACATCCTGTGTATTCAAAATTTTTAATATAAATTAACATAAAATAATCAAAGAGTAATCAAGATATCCAAAAAATAAAATATTATCTAAATAGGCATTAATGTGAAAATAATTTGAAGAGATTTAATAAATTTAGATAAATTTAATTAAATATACATATACTTACGGCCGTTGTTTCCAATCCTACTGATCAACCGTTGAGCCAAAATTTTGGCTCAACACTCCTCAAAATGCACAAAAACGCTCTTTCCAACACAACTCTCCGACCAGCAGGCGAATCGAGCGTTACTAAACAAATCACTTAGCTGATCGGACTCTCAGATTGATCGATCGAAAAGTTGGGAACAACGGCCGTTAGTTGTCTGTCCGGTTGATCAAACAGGGTTCACAAACCCGAAGGAGGGTGCACGAGTTCCTAGTTTCCCGCACTCGGTGCGAACAACGAACCTGTGACTTGTGTTACTTGGAAATCCCAAACATAAATAAATAAAGATTCTTGGCAACACATTTCGCCATGATGGTGGAGGTGTTGGTGAACGTGCGTTGATGAATGGACGACGTGCGCGAGTCACGCTGTCGAGGAAGTCGGAGACATGCAGAGTCCCAACTGCTCGCAGACAGTCGAACTATGAAATACTCAATTGTGACACTGAAGGGAGTGGGGAGGTTTAGAAGTCGGTTTGGTCACCAAACGCGGCCAACACCATTTAAAGCAACTAAATGGTGACCTTCAACCAAGGCAATGCTTAGGCTTAGAGGCCCTTAGAGTATACCTACCACTCGGTAATAGTATACCGTCATGCACCGTGTTTAACGCTCAATCTATAATTTTTTTTTTTCAAATTAAGCTTTCTTAAATTTATTATTAATTGGCTGAAAAGATATTATTAAGTTTCACTTAAATAATGTACTTATTGTATTTATTGGTAGTACGTGTTGAATATCTGTAAAATATAAATAAAGGTAATAAAGTAATGTTTTATACGAATTCGGGGACACTTATTTATATTTTGTCTAAGTAGGTATGCCGTATTTTCCCTAAACCGACTACATTTTGTATATTAGTATGGCGGGAAGGGGGCGATGTTTCGGGAGATCAACTTGTCACGGAATCACGAATTCCTTGTCAACCGAACTCAAATAATTAGATGAGTTGTGAACATTTTCCTTAGATTTTAATAAATAATAATAATACCCCACCGAAGTTTCTCGGTATAAAGGTGAACTAACGACGCACATTTCTCACTTGGTACGACGCTTTTAGTAGTAAACATCTAATTAATGACAATGTAAACAATAATGCACTTGTCATAATAATGTACGAGTGTGAACTGGACTATTCGAATCTCTCCTTCTTCCATCCTTATACGCGGAAAATGTTGCTCGTGCAATGATAGAAGACTTATAGCGATGTTACCTGTTTCACTTCTGCATTTCAATTTGGATGAAACAACCAAATGAATCATGTAAATATAAAAGTGAATGATTCAATGTCATTGAATGTCATCGTTCAATCGCGTTGAACGTATTGAGATTACTAAATACTTTCAACGCGATTGAATTCAACGTTCAACGCTGAATGAGAAATGAACGTGTAAACACAATTAGTATTGAATGATTCACTCAATCTTTAATCGTGCACGCCGCAGCCACGCGGAAATTTGCGTTGTCAACGTAGTAAAAATGGTTTAGATTTGTGTCACACTTAGCTATAAAAGATCATGGGCTTTGCCTATTTCATCATATTGCTCGCCATATTATTCCCGGGAATGTACGGCGAGCGATTTGCAGAAATACGTCAAGCCAAATGATCTTTTATAGCTACGTGTGACACATGTCTTATAAGTGGAAAAGGGAGCATACGTCTCTGTTTTTGAAACATTTTAAGAAGTACCCTAGCCTGTGGAATATTAAAGCGGAGGGTTTCATTTAATTAATTCGTTATTTAATGATCACAGATTAACGTAATTCCCAAGCGACGACCTGATTCGAAGACGTCCTCAGCAAAGTAAATCGAATAGTTCACTTCTTCAGGATACGTGTAAACATCATACCCTTTCACTTCTGCGTCATTCAACCAAAGTGAATCAATTTTGTTGAACCGTGTAATATCGCTATTAGCTAGTAGAGAATTGAACCTGCGACATCTCGGTTGGAAACTCGATGTGTTTATCCACTTGGCTACTAAAATATAGATTATGCCCTTTCGACTCCAGCCTTAGAGGTGTAGAAAAGTGAATATTTGATACTTTAAATGTGTGTTGGTTTGCAAAACGCGTTCATAACAATGCACATTTAACATTTAGCACTAAGGGTATCCATTCTGGCATCCGCGGTGACATTGAACGGTCCCGATGACGTCACATTACGCGGAAGTCACATGTAAAAGCGTGCACATATAACGACATCTCTAGGAAAAGTGCCAAAGTTGACCATTGCCAAAATATCTATAAACATCTCTTTGTGTGAGGTACTGTCATCTGCATAAGAGTGTGTGGCGACTTGCGGGATAGAAAGAGAGGTTTGAACAACGGATTTTGGTGTTTCTATCGATTTCGTATATTCCAAAATTTTGTTACGGATTATAAATGATTTTTTTTAATGGCTTTATGACAGGTGTGTCTTTGAATTCGGAATATCTATATGCGAGTTATTCTGTATCGTTATATTGAAGTGAAAACTTATTTAACAGTAACGTATGTTGAAACTCGATGAAACGAAAAATAGCGACTCTAAAAAGAGACAAACACATATCTGTAGGATTTTGCCTGCGAGAGAAAGAGATAGTATAATCGGTCTCCTCTTTGTGGGGTGTTTCGCAGCCTTCCCACTCTTGTCTACTTTAGTTTTATGTGAAATGTGTGCGAATTTATATGAAAAAAACTAGTTTAAATAGATTACGATAGATTAGGTTTATAGGCCAGTTTTTTTAATCACTTTTAATGACTTTGTATAACTTTTCAAGAATTTGTGAATTCCCACTGTCTCGAAGTGTCATAGGACCATGGAAAGTGATTTTTCTGAAAAATATGAAGATATTGAAACATATTTTGGTGGTTCGATTACATTGGGTGATTTTTTTGTATCAATCTTTTTACGAAGTTTTCATC
Organism: Limnephilus lunatus; assembly: GCA_917563855.2. NCBI lineage: Eukaryota > Metazoa > Arthropoda > Insecta > Trichoptera > Limnephilidae > Limnephilus > Limnephilus lunatus. Next base: position 26,948,184 of record OU830596.1, read on the forward strand.
AAAGTTACCCGAACATAGAACTTAATCAGACTCTCGGGATGTTCTCAGGATGATGTTTTTTTTTTAAATGTAAATCCAGAGTCAGTGGGACTATGGCATCTCCAATTGACGTATGAGACTGAGGGGGAGGAGATGTGGAATAGGAAGGTTTCGAGGTGCCTGGCTATTCAGATCCTGTCAAGCTCAAGATCAAAAGCATTCTTACAATATTGTGTCCAGAGAAAATGCTTGCATATTATAATTTTTGTAGTGTAACATTATAAAGTAAGGAGTTTGTGTGAAACGTAATGAAATGTTATGTTTGTTTGTTTGTTAAGATGATAATAAAGCAGTTAGTTCCACGCTCGGTTATGAGGGCAACAGCTATATTCGTATTATCTACATAACATTTATCTTATGTAGTATTATTCGTAGATAACATGGACACGCAGCACGAACGTCTAGTCACAACAACGAACGTGGATATTATATTGTTTCAATTAATCATTCAAACAAAATCAATAATAATATTCAAACAGTAATTAAAAAAGAAACAACATAAAAATTATTAGATTGGGACCGTCACTCAGGATTTTTCTCCACCCGGAAGAGTCGTTGTAATAACTACTGTGGAATCCGTTTATAATGACATCGAAGAGGAATGACAAACACGTCATACTAAGCGAACGTCATACAAAGCATTTTGTAGAAAATAAACAACCTCCTTTAATATTGTTCGGCACATGTACAGTTTGGCAAGAAAGTGTAGAAAATAAATTTTGGCGCTGCGATCGTTTTTTAGGTTTTAAATTAATGCCAACTCCAAGATGGCTCATAAGACAATGAATGTATGTTTTTAAAAACACTTCGGCCAAAATGCATATTTCATAGCGTATTTGTACTTACAAAATTTTTGCACAAAAAACTGGAATTTAGTAGAAGTGAAATAAAACAAAACAAGTTTTAAGTGGGCGTTTATTTCGATATAAAAACGTAGGTAATTTTGAGTCTATTAATTCAACTCCCGACATTATTGTCTTCGTCCTCATGCGATTCTTCTTTTTCCGTATCTTCATCTTCATCTAAACTTATTATCAGTTCATCGATATGAGCATATAGTGCTGCCTCGTGCATAATATTCTGCCTCAATTTTCATCACGTGTTTGCAACAATTTTTCCAATCATCAGCACTTTTATGCTATTTAGGGTGGCCACAGGACCTGGAAAACCTGGAATTATCAGGGAATTTTACCGAGCCTGGAATTATCAGGGAAATGTCAGGGAATTTAAAAAAAAATAATATAAGGGAATTACAAAAATAAAACTAAATTCGTTATTTTGCGATTTGTGAAACCCCAAAGTTGTGTTTTATTACTTTTACTTGCGACGCACAGTGGACGGAATGAAGAAAAAACACGAATTAATTCCTTGCTGACTAAATATTAATGCATTTTTTTTTTGATCTTATTAATGAATTATAACTATTTTGAAGTAAAAATTATTAATTTACCTTCCGTAGAAATTTACAACAACAAAATAATACATGTGAAAATATACAAATATCTAGGCAAATAAAACATATTAATTTTAAATTTTACATATTATATTTCACATATATAAACAAAAAAGACGGGCAATAATTAGGTACACACATATTTTAATCGAAAAATGGTAGAAAATCTAAGTGCTAAAGGTGTTTGCGTTGTCTTTGGAGTTAAAATCATCACACAAATTTCCAGAACCATTGAACGAATTTTTAGTAGACTTAAAACTTCAGTAGGTAAATAGAACCTTTTTTTTAGGAAATGGTCGCAAAATGCAAATTCATTTCTTATTACCTCCGAAGTTTCTTTTTTAAATTGTAATCTTATTGGTCTGAAGTTCCTTGTAGATGAAGACCGTGGGTTTAGAAACCAGGATTTAGTTTTTCAAACCTCACAATAATAACTGCGGCTTTTTCTCCATTTCTTCACCGATTGCAGTGAAAAATATTGTTTCATGTGATATTTTGTTTAGTATCTCTTCTAATGTTAATGTTTTTTTTTTTGGTCTTTTCATTTATTCACAAATTGATTATTGGGGTGCAAAGAAATAATAAATGCTATACATGACGGAATTCCCTTTATTATTTATCTAACGAACGATATCCCCTTATATCAAATTAAACATATCAGGGAAAAATGTAGAAACTGCCCTGGAAAACCTGGAATTATCAGGGAATTTTGAAATCCGTTGTGGCCACAATTACATATATTATTATTATGCTATTTTCCGTTTTCCCGGTGTTTCAAATTTTCTATCTGCCTTTTCCCCTTCCTTGACGATTCATCTTACCGTTGATTCAGATTTACCTGTGTGTGGAAAACATCATTAAAATTATTATTCTATAGAAGGGAGTTTAAAAAAACACACTAGATAATATTCATTTAGAAAGAAAGAACGATAAAATTTAAGAAAAAAGTAACTTTTCTATGAGTTTAAAGAAGTTGCATGTATTTTTTTTTTTGTTAATTGAGTTATTCCCTTTTTCTTGTGGCTTTGGATGAATTGTCAAATAGAAGTGTCAAATTCGGATTTTTAAGCATAACCTCAAATCAGGATGTAATGGTTATAATCGCTCGAAAATTGGCATAAATCTTGTAATACTAATGAAATTCATTAAAAAACTATACTACGTACCTACCAGTAATTTCTGTAGTTCGTTTGTAAACACCTTCCAAATTACATAGGAGCTTCTTCGCGCGATAATCGGCTAGGCAGCGTTGAAAAACGCAGTATATAACTTCTCTTGCACCACTACGTATTGGTTTGTTCATTTGTATTAAATTCAAACAATGCACAGGCAAACAATGAAAAATTACTAAACTGAAAAATTACTAAACGAGCGATCTTCAGTGTGTTTTACACGATTTAAGTCAGTAAAGCCAATATCCATACTAAACGTCATTGACAAAGAAAGTATTTCGGTGTTACCATTGTAATGAAAAAATTTAGTAAATTAAATTAATAAATTTCTACACTTTCTTGCCAAACTATAAATAAAGGTCTTAGGGAGGATACAGGGGGGGGGGGGTCCAGCAAAATCTCACGTTACTTGAAAACAATATACGAAATTGCCCAAATTAATCTCACCAAGGGGGGAGGAGTCTAGATTGGAAGAAAAACTGCTCACGTTATTAATGGATGACCCCTGATAGACATCTTCGTATCTCCCTTAAGGGGTCTCCACACGGTACTGCCGCAGTACGTACTGCCGCAGAACTGTAGTCAAAAGCGCCAGCCGTATTGTTATTATAATAACAATACGGCTGGCGCTTTTGACTACAGACCATACGATTTTTAGTCAGTTCTGCGGCAGTACGTACTGCGGCAATACCGTGTGGAGACCCCTTTACTATCATGGTGAGAAATATGATCTAAAATGTGTTAGAAAGAGAAAACATCACGCTTTATATTCGAATCTAGAAGAAATTTGGCGTATTTTTCAGATGGTCAAAATATTTCCGCTTTACAGTAAAATGCAATATTTCTGAACATATCCCAAAACGAAAAACTGTTTTGAAATGTGATAAAATAGGCTAATTCGAAATAAACATATAATTTCCGAAATATTAAAATTTTTCATGCAAATATAAAAAAGCTGTAATGGCACACCTTACTTTTTTTACGCAAGTCTAAATTTCAACAGAATTAATGAACGTCGCTATGCACCCAGTGTTATGGGCATTTTTGGGTAAGAGAGGACTGGGGGCGGGTGTTCCAAAATTGTTCGAAAAACTTTTTAAAGTTTTGTTACTATCGGCGTGCACAACTACATTCAAGCGTATCCTCTTTAAAATGATTTACATGTACCACCGTAAACCATTCACTTATTACCGTTTTAACCAATGTTACATTAATAAAAATCCTTTCCTATAGCCCTTTCCTTAACCCGCCTCACAACACTGTCCAACCGGTTGGCGATATAGTTCTCCTGTCTTACAATGCAGACAGAGGGGCGCTCTTGTGAAGCGTAATATAAAAAATAAAGAAAACGATTTTTCTGTTCAGCCTGATATAATTTTTTTTTCAATTTAAAACAAAAAAAAGTATATTTCTGTCACATGTCGCCTCAAAATGTTACTCCTTAATAAGCTTTGTAATTTTACTATTGCTGACAGACAGAATGGAAGGCACTCTCAGTATCGCCCTGGTAAGTAAGATCAACATTCAGAATTGAAACGCTGCTTGAAATAGCTTTAGCTGTTTTTGGTGACTAGATCTACTTGACTAGAAGTGCTTCCCCACCTTCGGCTTTCCCATCTCCTTCCCCTCCCCACTTACCTTCAACCTCATAACATACCCTAATTGGGGATGCCATAGTCCACTGGTTCCAGGCGGTTGGGACTCTTTTGTGGTATTCACATATATACAAGAGTGTGGAATGTATCGGGACCATCTCCTATCCTTATCCTATTTTCCTCTTCCTCTCCTCATCAAATTTTTTTTTTTTAAGATATAATAAAATTCCGTCTCCAAGTAACTTTATCATAGGAGACCCTTTTGTCTTTAATTTAACTTTGTACATATATATTATGTATCTCTATATTTATGTATAAGCTGTTTGTCTCTTACAAATAAATAAATGACTGCCGAGTTCACTTTCTCTGCAAAAATGACCCATTTTGTAAAACGTAGATATTATATTGTGTAGCATTAAATTTTTCTAAAAAATAGAGCATATATTATGTAACTATTATTTTTTTGTTTTTAGATGCACAGCTGTGATGCCGCACCCCCGCCGGTGCAGGGCGCCGCGCTCCTCCTCGAGCTCGGCACCCTCATCATCGAGGGCCGGGCCACTCCCCGTCACCCACACGCCACCGCCCCACCCCTCTCTGCACCCCCCCACAACGCTTACGGCCGGGCCAACAGCCAACAGTCGCCCGAGCGCTTCCACTCCAGGAACGGCAGCTTCGGCAGCCAGGAACAGAGAAACGGAGAAGATCCAGAACAATCTAACATAAATGCGACCAATGCTACCATTAAGGATACGAATAATACAACTGACCCAGCAAATAGCGCAAGGCATGCCAGCGGAGACCAGTCCAACAGCTTTGTGAGAAATGCCAGTCTTGAGCGGTTGATCAACTTGAATACACCATCTGCTACTTCTACTGCTGCAAGTTTTGCTTGGAACGCCAGTACATCATCATTAGAGCAGTCAAATAACTTGAATACACCATCTGCGGCTGTTGCCGCTGCAAATTTAGTACGGAGTGCCGGTGCAGAGCAGTCGAATAACTCGAATACGTCATCGGCGGCTGCTAGCAGTGCGGGATTTGGTGGAGGAGGCGGTAGTGAGGATGGAGAAGGGCTACGGAGGAAGGAGGATGTGCACAGGAAGCTGTTGTCAGCGTTGAAGATCTACCAGCGAGTGCAGTTTGGGAATGGAGAAGAGGACCAGGAGAAGGTGTGTATTTACATTTTACATAAATACAGGGTGTCCGGGGGTAAAGTGCATTAACTTCGGGAGGTGATTCTACACGATTGAAAATCTCTATTATAAATATAGAAGATAAATAACTTTTTTCGAAATTCCAACTTTTAGGGGTAGTTTTGTGGTAAAATGATAAAATTAGACAGGCATGTGCGGCCAAATTTATTATTTTCCACTGTTACAATACGGGTCAATCACAACCATGCAATGTTGCCACAATCGTGCCCCGCAGGCTCTCAGCAAGTAAGATCGTACCTCACATTAAGGATTTTTAGTAGGTACGTCTTTTTGTATGGGAAAAAAAAGTTGGAATTTTGGAAAAAGTTGTTGATCTTTTTTACTCCTACCATCATATAGTTAATGCTCCCGAAGTTAATGCACTTTACCCCCCGGACACCCTGTATATTCAATATATGACTTTTTTGATAAAGTTATATTAAAATGTAATTCATTCATGAATCTGTTACAAAATTATCCAGGGTGTCTGGGAGTAAGGTGCAATAACTTCTGGATGTGATTCTACGTGATGTTAGAACTAAAAAAGAGAAATTACTTTTTTCGAAATTCTGTTGTTTTTTCGCATACATTTTTTTTCTGTACAAATAATTTAAAAATTTTACCTGAAAAGTACCAACGTTAATTTTCGAAAAAATAATATTTAATATCATGTAGAATTTACTGCAATTTACCCCCAGACACCCTGTTTACACACACAATATTTTTTCTGAACCCATAACGTTTGTGTTTGAGAATTATTTGTATTTTAATTTAAATTTATTGTTGCCCACGGGTCCATGATCGAATTCTTCTTCTTCATTATCTTCTTCTAGCATCCTTTTTGTGACACTATTCTCAAATATCTTCATTAAGTTCTTAATCTTGCTGAGTTTTAGAGGAGATGCCGGGATTTAAACCGGCGACCTCCGGTTTCATCGGTTTCATAGTCGAGAGAGAGCCTCGCCCCTCGCCCACAAAGGTTGTCAAATAAAACATATAAGCAATAATGATCAATGTATTACTTAGTTAATAATGAATAATGATCAATGTATTACAGAGTTAATAATGAATAATGATCAATGACCGGTCAGTGGCTGAGTGGGCATCACGCTTGGGTCCCACCCAAGCATCGCATGTTCGATTCCTCTGCTGGCCAAGTCCTCCATACGACACAAGCAACATTTTCCGCTTACTATGGTGGTAGTAGTAGATTCTCAAACATTTTAGGGTTATTTGTAACCCGGAAATGTTTGTCTTTCTTTTTAATTTTAATTATTTATTTTACGGAATTAATAATGACCAATGTATTACGGCGTTAATAATGAATAATGATCAATGTATTACGGAATTAATTATGAATAATGATCAATGTATTACGGTGTTAATAATAAACTCTCAATGATCGATGTACAATTACGGCATTAATAATGGAATGAAGATCAAAGTATTACGGCGTTAAGATGCAAGTCATACTAAATAATGCAAAATCATACAAAATCATGTGTTTTTTGTTTTGAAAATTTGATCGCTTAGAAGTATTATAGATGCTTCAATTAAATACTGCGTGTAGAACATACTTTGGCCCTTAAAAATATGGGTAATTTTTTTTATAAGTCTTTTAATAAGCCTAGAAAAAAATAAAGTATTAGGTCTATAACAAAACACTTTTACGTGCAAACACTCCTACTTATAAACTCCTTTTCGGACATGGTTTTATTGTATAATGTGGCAAATTCAGTTTCTTTTATAATAGTCACAAAAAAAATTGATATTTACTCCTGAACTTCACAAAATAAAATAAAACATGCATTTTCTCGTTGTTATTTTTGACATCAATCAATACGGCCCGCACTCTACGAATTTGGATCTTGAAGTGACCCTTATGGCATGGGCGCAAGAACCATGCACTGGGCACAACCATTTCGTATCAGTCACGCCCCGGCCATAGCGGGAAATAGACGTGTGGCTCCGCACCGCTTGCTTTCGTGAAATCAATTTTAAATTTCCGTTTTATTACAAAAAACAATGCGTAAAAAAGGAATTAATGTTTTTTACAGGCCTTTACGAAATCAACCTATGAAAAAATTTTCTCAAATACCTATTCCAACCTTTCTGAGAGCTTTTTCTCAAGTATTTTTAAAATCCTCCCATAAAGGGCGTGAAATCCAATTTCGATTTTTTCCTGGACTATTGGATCGCCTTAATAATGAATAATGATCAATGTATTACAGAAATAATAATGAATAATGATCAACGTATTACAACGTTAATAATGAATAATGATCAACGTATTACGACGTTAATAATGAATAATGATCAATGTATTACAGAAATAATAATGAATAATGATCAACGTATTACGACGTTAATAATGAAAAATGATCAACGTATTACAACGTTAATAATGAATAATGATCAATGTATTACAGAAATAATAATGAATAATGATCAACGTATTACAATGTTAATAATGAATAATGATCAATCTATTACGACGTTAATAATGAATAATGATCAATGTATTACAGAAATAATAATGAATAATGATCAACGTATTACGACGTTAATAATGAAAAATGATCAACGTATTACAACGTTAATAATGAATAATGATCAACGTATTACGACGTTAATAATGAATAATGATCATCGTATTACGACGTTAATAATGAATAATGATCCAACGTATTACGACGTTAATAATGAATAATGATCAATGTATTACAGAAATAATAATGAATAATGATCAACGTATTACGACGTTAATAATGAATAATGATCAACGTATTACGACGTTAATAATGAATAATGATCAACGTATTGCAGGCCGGGACGTCGACACACTCCCCGGTGGGGACGCGGGGGCGTGGACGTGCCCTGGCGCTGCGGGGCCACGCGGAGGCCCTGTGGCGCGAGCACATCCCGCTCTGCATTGAGGTGCTGCTGGCTCCCGACTGCTCCGCCGGCTGCCGGGGCCCCCTGCATCTGCTGGAGCGCTGGACCATGTCTATTTACACCAAGAGGTCGGTACCAATGAACTTTCATTCTTATTTGACGGTTTTACTTGATATCGAGTAAGTACTGCCGTACGGATCAAAATTGATGGCTTAATGACTCGCAGCAATTTAGAACTCGTAATATCTTTTCTACTTTTTTTTTTTACATTAGCTCCACACCGGAGGTCCTGAAGAAAATAATTCTCCTCAGGACCAATGTCATCTTTCAATCAATCAAAAAATATTTATTGTACATATGAAATACAAAGGGTGTAGCTTATGGGTAGACCCCATTTCTTCCAGCTAACCACATATAAAAATACTAAATACAAATAAAATACAAAAATAGGTGTAATGACATTTGTTATAAGACATTTGAACCAAACAACATGTTGCATTATATGAGAAAATAAAATAAACTAAATAGAGTTGATTTACATCAGGTATTCATTCAGAGTATAGTGACATTCGTTTAGAAGAAATGTTTTTAGTGATGACTTGAATTTGTGTGTGTCTTGAATTTGTTTGATGTTATGTGGAAGGCCGTTGTATACTTTAACGGCCATGTAATATGGTCCTTTTTGGAATATTGTTTTGTTTGCTTTTGGTACCTATTAATAAGTTTTCTGTGAACATTGTAGCGTATTTATGTGTTTTTTTGTGGAAACTTGAGTGTAGATGATCGCACTAGCATGCATAATTCCATTATATATATTTGGGGATGCTGTGTGGACGGGCCTTTTAAGAAAGGAAGGAAGTTCTGGGAAGGAAGTAAGTATGAAACGTGGGCAGGAATCAGGGGTCAGTGTGACCAGGAGTGATAGATGAATGAATACATATCTCCCTCTGCGGTGCATAGCGATGTTCCGAGAGAGCCCTGCAGATCAGGTCAAAAGATTTCCCTCATGTAGTCTCTCGAACTGGCCTGCCACGCATCTGCCGCCAAAACCTGGAAAAACCTCACCTCATGAACCCGGGCACTCCTGTAGCATAACGAACTACTTGGGGGTACCATGGCAGATGTGTTGGTTGTCCAATGAATGGTTCCTGGGGCGGTGGTATCCATACACGCCTCCCAAATTGATACTTGCTTCGAGCCATCGAGCCGGAGTCTAGAGTATGTACGTTACATGGATTAAGTTGGAAGTGGCTAAGAGACTCGCTAAAAACCCATTATTTCTTCCACATTATAGATATGCTGAGGCTCCAACAGTCGAGCGTACATCATATCAAATCTTGTCGAGTAAAACTGTGACATCGCCTCGAGTCTTCGTTTTTATTCGTCTGTTTTGCTCAATCGAGTATAATAACAAATATGCGTACCAGGCTTAACAGTGCACGAAAATATTTTATTGATTAGTCATTTTTAAAATTTAATAAAATCATTCTATGTATAAAAAAGATATAGTTGTTGTTGCAACTGTCAAAGGAAAACAATAACCTTGATGGGTGCCAAATATCAAAGAATATAGGCCAACTTATATCATGCAAGACGATATGTGTTACAATATTGCGATATTTTGTTTTTCTTTCATCATTAATTTGCTCTTTATCAGATCACTACGCCAAGTTTGATTGTGAGTAAGTAGTCTGAATGTGAACAAATTCTTTTACAGCCAAAAAATCAGTAATAAAAATAGAAGCATAAAATTATATTAAAGTAAGCATCCATTTTAATAATTGTTAACGGCCATGAATTGACTGGCTTGATTGAATAATATATTTTGGCAGTGTCCTTTAGAATTCTGGACAACATTAACTTCCTGTGCAATTCTTGGATTAATTTCTTTCTTTGGCTTTCCAGGGCTCAAGATCCAGCCAACCACATCACCTCCCAGTGGCTCCTCAAGGCCGTCCGCTCCCAGCTGCACTTTTCTCAAATATCTGCCTGGGGAGCCAAGATCCGGGAAGAAGAGAAGACCAAGGAGATCCGGGAACAGTCACCATCCGAGCGCCAGCGCAAACTGAGCCGCGAGACCTGCAACTTCAAGAAGTATGAAGCCAACTGTGATGAGGAAGACAAAGACGAAAATCAGGATAAAAAGAAAAATCTAAATGTCGTCTACTGTCTCAAAATACCCGGGGAGACGTACAGAATTTCCGAGTTTAAAGCTGAGCCTGTAAAACACACTTTCCCCATCACGGATATCGGCAGCAACGTATTCTTAAAAGTCTTGTTGGAGAGCTTGCCACGGGTGGAGGAGGTGCCAGTTGTTCGTTGCGCTTGTCTGTCCAGTAATCCCAGCACCCTGAAGCGGAGGAGGAGCAAGGATATGATGAACACCGCAATGAGTGAAGAGATGCTGGCCAACAGCCTGGCTGCTGTCTGCAGTCTAGCGGAAGATAATGCCACGTGTTCCAGAATGAACTATCAAGGTCTCAGAAAGATGGATGGCTTAAGTGACGATTGCAAGAGCAGAATCAAAGGAGCGACATTTTCACCAGATCTCGGAATCATAAATCCCGACATGGGGTGCGCAAGCGGAATCACCAGAAAACTGTCAGCTTATTCGTCACCCAATTCAGACGTCTACTGCGCTCCTAATTCCAGAGGTTCCACTCCTGAACAGTCAGATCTTAATGATTCAGGGTTTTCTTGCTCCACTGGCACCCCATGCGAAGGACCACTGCACAAGGCTTGCAAAAGGAAGTCCAAAGTCGTGGACAGTTCGTATCAGTTCTATGACGAATCCAACATTCAAGTGCCTTCGGATAGTGTCGTCAACTATGTTCTCGTCGATGACAGGATGCAGACCCCTTGCAGACAGAAAGGAAAACACCGGTGCAATTGTGACGAAGAGTCTGATCAAGGAGTCCAACTACAAGATGGCAAGAACACGAAGCAGAAGAGTGAGGAAGGAAAAGTAGATGAAAAGATAAACGTCTTGGATGAGCGTAGGGCTAAGGAGATAGCTAAATACATGCGCAGACTGAGGAAAGAAGCCAAACTGAAGCAGAGGGAGAGTGGAATGTCCAGTCAGGACAACTCCGAGTGCAAGCAGGAGCACTCTCCCAAAATCAAGTTCAGCAGGAGGAGCGCTAGCAGACACAATGATCTCATTTCTAATACGAGCGCCAATGGGGAAGTGACCACCCAATATCCGAGTAGTGGACTCGACCCCGGCAGACAGAAGAACTCAGTACCTGAGGGGACATCTACCAAGGTGGCTCCTACCAACGAAACAGCCAACTCAACAAAGGTGCCAAAGCAAACAGCTAACCCAAAGCCTTCTTCTGATTCCCACTCCGCCACTTCCATACCCATCCTCCAAGCCTCTCGCTTTGACCATGCTCTCCGCATGGGAAACTACAGAACTTCCGTTTCTCTGCACGGAGCCTTGTCTTCCAGAGAGGTTTATACAATAAAAGATTTCGAATGCGTTTGCTCTTCGATCGGCTGTGATCAAATGGCCTCGGTCAAATCGTGCAGCCAGTTCGAAGACATCAATCCCAAAACATATCACGTCGGTTCTCAGAACAAACACTGCCAAATTAGTTGCTGTCATCCTGACGAAGCCTCCGGCCGACTTAGTGACAGCAATGATAACTACCAACCGTCCGTTAAGAAGCTAATCTCCAGTTACACGCAAACCGACAACTACGCGTGCGACTGCGGGAAACCCCTAGTACCAAAGTGCTTTGATTGTAGCAATAATTTGTACGCGGAAGAGATGGATGACAGCGGGTTTAGCCGCGAGGGAGGGATGAGGCGGTCTAGGGGCACCCACGACTTGACCACCATCAACAAGTCAGACTTGTTTCTGGAAGCCATCGAGAGGTGCAGCCGGTTGCCCGGGAGAACTGCCCACCAAGAGGTCAACGCCATGGACAATTGTGATAAAGACAATGAGAACAGTGCCAGTTCAGTGGAAGTGGCTCCGAACAAATGTGATAGTAGTAATAGTGTGATAAATAAATGCCAGTGTGATAAAAATATATTTAATATAAATAGTGGTAATAATTCTAGCTGTAGTAACGATTATAATATGATTTCTCGCGCGTCGGCGTATGGCGATAGGTTCGCCGAAGACATTTCTCATTCTCAGAGTGATCGCACCGACCAAACAGACGTAACTCTCAACAACAACGACAAGATGGATAATCCATCCAAGAATTCCAATCTCCTTCAGAATTCCGACAAGGCGGTGGACTTCATTCGGAAGCCCAAACACAAAAGGCCCTCTCCTTTCAACAAGATCGAAAAAATCATGATGGAGAGAATAGAGCAAAAGCAGAAAGACACCCCCAAGAGCAATCCGATTAAAATTGCCAATCGTGCCGACTATCTCGCCAATGAATTTGGCAATGAACAGGACGAGGATTTCCTTTACAAAGACGAGGCATCCGGCATCACCTACATGACCAATTCAAATACATATTTGGATCATACCAGCAATACTTACAAGAGCTTCCCTCCATCTGACTCTGTCGAAAATTATTCCAAAAATCGTGAGCAACACGTTATCATGTATGAAAAGGGAGACTACGCCAATTTTGTGCACATTGAATCTAAACAAATGGGGAAGCATGCTTATGAGGATGTAGAAAGCGATTGTGGACACAGCTGCAAGCATTTTAGAGGTGACGAAGATGGAATACATTTTGTTGGAGACGCACCTCAAAACTGGGACATTGAAGGAAACGAGGATTTGAACGCTTTTGGGAAGAGTTTGGAAAGCGGTGCTGCTGTGCCATCGGTTTCTGAAATGGACAGGTTTCGCTGGAGGTTGGACTCCGCCGCTTCAATGGTCTTCCACTCGAGGACTGGGTTACCTTTGACTTCCAGTCCAGCACCGCTGAGGAGGGGGAAGTCCTGCTTCGATTTTGATAGCTCCATCAACAGTGTATCGGGCATCAAAAGGTTAGTAAAATGCAGCCTAAAATTAAATTCACGATAAATTAATGATTTCTTGATGGTACATATTTAAGCCCAAGCTGGAGATTTTCTAGTCAATGAGAGCCACTAAAAGGGTTGCCATTATTGTCATAAAGTTCTGCTATTCGTCAACAACAAAAAATCGTCCACGCCTATTTCTTAGCTCTCTTGTTGCGATAAGGGTAATCAAAATCTTAGATGTCACTATCCTCCATATTACTATGTAATAGATTAAATAGTGAATTTATTGTATTGGTTTTTTGTGTTCCTACAAAACCAATACAAAGCCTTTACAAATGATAACAGGTAGAAGGGTGTCTCGGTGACTCCTCACAAGTTTTGTTTTAGATCTTGGCATGTCGAAATTTAAGATAAATATTTGACAATAATGGAATAATAATACTACTATTATATTTTACTACTAGCTTTTGCCCCTGGCTTCGCTCTCATATTTTAAAATAAAATTGTATGAATATGATAAGGGACAGTTATTACAATTTTTTTTAATAAAACGGAATCTGTATTTAAAATTTTAAGTTTAATTTATTTAACATACTTTTTTTGGGGAATCTGCAAGTATGTATTTTTTAAGTCAATTTACATTTTCAATATCAAAATTTAATTATTTTGGAACGAAATTATTAATTTATAATATACACATCGGAAAGAGATTTAAAAATAATTTTTGTTTTTTCAAAGGGATAAAAAATAACCAATATAAAGGTACATTAACAATATATGGGAAGAATCGGGAAATTTGGGCGCCAACTTTGACTGGCAAAAGTTAATAGGTATTATTTTCTTATTATTCGAAGGGTTAATAAGTCACCCGTCTTTTTCCAGTGCCCTGTACGGTCTAATCCCCGATCTGGAACTGTCCTGCCAGCCCTGGTCCCCGGGCTCCAGCCCTGGCTCCCCGCTACCGTGGGGTCGGCCCCCCTCTCCAGGCGGGCCCCCTTGCGTGCTAGGGCCTGCCGCCCTGGTGGCCCCCGCTGCCCCCACCCTCTTGGCCCCTGTCAGCTCCACCAGCGCCGACGTCTCGAAGGTGTCGAGCAAGAGGAAGATATTCAGACACGGAACCACTAGCGGATTGCTTGGTGAGTTGAATTTACTTGTAAAATATCTCTTTCAGCATTTTCATCTTCAGGATTTTAGATGGAATAGCTGTACTTATAAAAACACATTACATAGTGCGTGGAAAAACAGGTTGTGTTGTATGAAAATCACTCTAGGGTAAGTGGTGTTTACAAAGTTGTTTTAGAAATTTTACATTATATATTGTTTATTCCCACACCATTAGTAGAGCATGTAAAAGGCTGGGAAAATCTGTGGTTCTAATAAGAACAGATATAACCATCAGATACCAACGGATATTGTTGATTGTGCTATTTCAAAATTTGACAAATTACTAAAAAAAAATTTTTAAAATGTAAAACAAAATTGATTGCATTTGTATAATTTGGGAGGAGGGTTTAGGTCCTGCCGCCCCGGAGATCATTTATTGGATTACGAACATCACTGCCGTAGGTCACCCCAAGTGGTTCGCTATGTTTGGCTACTTAGTAGGTTGACTTAGCAGACTTAGCTCACTGCCTGCCGGGTTCAAGCAGTGAGGTTTGTCTGGACCTTGGCGGCGGATGCTTCTGCCCACTAACTCTGCGTGGCAGACCAGATTGGGAGATTGGTTGAGGGAGACATTTTGACCTAAGTTTTTCCGAGCATCGCCTTATACCGCATGTGAGAGGGAAAGATTCATACATCCGTCATTCCTGGATACACTGACCCCCAGATTCCTTACCAAACCTCAAACCTTTTTCCTTTCCAGGACTTCCTCTCCTTTCTTTCTGTTTTCGTCTTTTTAGGACCTTCCACACAGCATTCCCGAAGATGACAAAGTATAGATGTGGTTTTGACACAGTCATAAAATTATGAAATATTTTGTCAAGCAAATATAATATACGTGCTTTATGCTTCCACAGGATGCGTCTCTTTAAGGCGGATGTTCACACCTTCCTTTGAATGAGGGTAAAAGGGAAATCCACCTCGATTTTTGAAAGATTTTCATTGAAGTGATCTTTGCCCCTGCCCTGCAGCTTCTTTAATAACTGTAATTTTTGTTACGTGTATGAAATTACTATCTATGTGTATTATTATATTTTATTTTCTTCGTTTTCCAGGCAGCTTCGAGGAGTCGGTTCTCAACGGCCGGCTAGAACCGGCGGCTACGGTGGCCGGCTTCACGGCGGAGATAGGAGCTTCGGGTTCCTTCTGCCCCGCTCATCTCAAGCTGCCCGTCACCGTCTTCTTCTACTCGCTGGGGGACAACACCACCTCCGCACCTTACCTGGTGAGAAACAAACACTGCCATACTTCAACAGCTCCCTTATCCGAAACTGTGTTAATTTTATACAGCTTCAAATTTATTTATTTATTTTGTAATAAACAGCTTTTACAAAATATACAGTGTTAAATATGCAAGTGAATTGAAGTCAAGCCACAGAAATTTCTTATGCTAAACTTCATTGGAAATGAAGTTTTAATATCTTAAAATTAATTTTGGGTTATAGGAAGGGGAGAGGAAGAGGAATATAGCAAAAGGAAACGAGATGCTCCCGATACATTGCATACTCTTATGTTATAATAATCGATCGTTCGCGTTACTTCGTATCGATATTTCTTTAGGTTATTACTAAAAATATATCATATTAGAATAAGTTAACAATAATAATCTAATCGAAAATATGAAAGAGAACAAGACACAGAAAAACAGAAAAAGACAATGGTCGCAACTGGGACTCGAACCCAGACCTCTCCGTCTAACCGGGACAAGCGCGTTAACCAATTTCGCTATTGCCACCTTCTGTCAAAATGTCATAATTATCAATCTCATATTTTCATATTTTAGAATTAAATTATTATCAACTAATTATTTTTCTCCACATTACGGGCAATTACCCTTATTAACGCGCTCGTCCCGGTTAGACGGAGAGGTCTGGGTTCGAGTCCCAGTTGCGACCATTGTCTTTTTCTGTTTTTCTGTGTCTTGTTCTCTTTCATATTTTCGTTTAGATTATTATTGTTAACTTATTCTAATATGATATATTTCACTGATGGGAATAACCTTCAAAAAAGTATAAAAGAAAGTTTTTCTTATAAAAATTGAATATTACAAAAAATGTCAATGCTGTGAAATTTTCTATTATATTGTGCACATATACGAGGAATTGGGGAATTTTTTCTAATATTGGTTCTAAATGAGGGCAAATAAAATAACTGGGATTGTCGGGTTGATCTTGACGGAACATGAAAATTTAATAAGCTGGTGAACTCTTGGGAGTCCTGGCCATTATTTAGAATTTTAAACAATAAGATTTGATCAAAAATTAGACGCCGTGCTTGGAGAGAGTTGAAATTGTGAAATTTAATGGATTCAATGTAATTTATGAAGTGTAAAGTGAGAGTGTTTGTGTTGCGGAAGGGTTTTGCTATACAAATTGTAAATCCCAGCATTTTATTGGCTTTGTTGATGACTTGGGTGATGGAATTGGGTGAAAGCGAATGCAGGATAAAAATAAGGAAAGGAAAGAAAAGGGAAAACCAAACACTTGGGATGGCGGAATAATAGTCAATTGTGTGTTTTTGTCTCCAGGGGCACATAAACTTGGGGCGACGCGGCTACAACGTTCCACGCGCCGGCACCATCCAGGCCACCCTGTTCAACCCGCACGGCACCGTGGTCAAGATGTTTGTGGTGATGTACGACATGGCAGACATGCCTGCCAACTCCAAGACCTTCCTACGCCAGAGGACTCTGTGCGTGCCAGCCGTGGCATGCCAAGACGGCGCTAAACCCGACCCGCGTGCACTGCGCTACCTCATACATCTGAGGTAAGTCATTTTGATAATTTCCAACCCCTTCTTCCCTTCCCCCCTCTCTTCAGCACCACAACATACCAGTTGGGGATGCCATTGCCACTGGGTCCGGACAGTCGCGACTCTTGTAAGATATTCATACAAAAATGATATATGTATTGGATTCTTGTGCAGAATTGAATTGAGGCTAATTGCTGTGATGCCTTTGAACATCATGGTGGAAATGTAAAGCTGTGTTAACTACATTTTTGTAAGAAATTAAAAAGGCATAAAAGTGAAAAAAATATTTTGTTCATTGCAATATAGGGTCCATCCATAAATTACGTCACACGGATTTCATGATTTTTTGACCCCCCACCCTCGTCTCTGTCACACATCGTCACATTTGTGAGACCCCCCCTTACTTTGACGTCACATATTTTGCAATTTTACATCTAAAAATAATCAAAACAGTAGTTGAAATTTTTTTTACATAACTGCTCCCATCTGGAGCCAGTGGGACTATGACATCCCCAATTGGGGTATGTTGTGAGGCTGAAGGTAGAGTGGGGAGGGGAAGGAGATAGGGAAGAGGAAGGAGATAGGGAAGAGGAAGGTGGGGTAGTACCTGGCTGTTCAGATCTAGTCACCAAACACGGCTAAAGCCATTTCAAGCTTTGTTTCAATTCTGAATGGTGGTCTTACACCAGGATGATACTGAGAGTATTTTCCACTCTGGAACGTGCTGCAAATATACTATATATTTTATGGCCCCACAGATACCCACTGATCTCAAAATTAGAATCGCATGTAGGTATATTATACCTTTGCAATTTTGTGTTAAGGCGGTACACAATCCTAATAATTTTTGTTTGCTCAAAACTCACTTTTTAATCATTTCCGGCGAATTCGTAACTATATTAACTTTTTTATTCAGATGTCGTCCTGGGGATGTAAGTTCTTTGTATTTAAGATTAATAAAAACAATAACTTACCATTAATATATTTTACGTACAACGCCTTTAAAAAATTGTAATACGTTGTACAACTAAAGTTAGCGGTAAGCGCCAGATTTTATTTTTCTAGATGATAAATTAATAACTTCGGCAGTGCGGCATCATCCCACATTTTCAATATTTGTAACACGTTCTTCAGAATTAATTAAATTGAACGCGGTGAAAAGGTCTAATCTCCATGCCTGCTAGGATGAACTCCACCGTACGTTCATCCAGTACGCCGTGCAGCGGGTGCATATTTGTTTACACGCTTTCTTCACTTACGTCGTTAAGATTCCCATATTATTTGTCTTCTTCTTCTTTTCTTTGATAGGGTTAATTCGACAGTAGGTCCGTGCAATACACGGGTCGCGAGACTCTATTTGTATACACGGCTTCTTTACTTACGACGTTAAGATTCTGAATATATTTTAGGGTATATTGTCATCTTAACATAATGAAGAATAACGATATTGTAATCATTACATAATATAAAATGAAGTCGCCCAAAAGGTTTGTGCGCTTAGATCTTTTAAACTACGCAACGGATTTTCATGCGGTTTTCACCAATAGATAGAGTGATTCAAGAGGAAGGTTTATATGTATAATACATTCTTATTATAGTAGAGAAAAGCCGAGAAATTCAAATATTCATCATTACATAGTATAAAATGAAGTCGCTCAAAATGTTTGTGCGCTTAGATCTTTTAAACTACGGAACGGATTTTCATGCGGTTTTCACCAATAGATAGAGTGATTCAAGAGGAAGGTTTATATGTATAATACATGCTTATTTATAGTAGAGAAAAGCCGGGAAATTCAAATATTCAATTCAGGCAGCGGGCAGCTGGCAAGCGGGTGGTGTGGATTTTATAAAGGTTGGGTAACGGCGTTGTGTTTCGTTAACCACAGCAACGTGTGGTCGGGTCTGCTAGTAAAATATAAAGCACAGTTTAGAAATTGCTCACATTTATTTAATACTTGCTTAAGTACCCAGCGTTACCCGAGCTTAAGATCTCTTATTTTAAAACTGAAAATTTTACCCATTCAGATCTAAAAGTAATGTAACTAAACTCACCATTAGTGATTCTTCCTTTCTATCTGCTGTTAAATTTATGTTAAATTAAATTAAAGCAAATCACTTTTTAAAACACTATTTAATCAAATTTATTTTATTAAGTAGGTACATACCTTAAACAACAGTGTTTTTTTTAAATTGAATTTTTTTTCTTTAAGAACAAAACGTTTTTTAAAATGGTACAGTGTTCTATAAATTCAGTGTAATTGCACTTTAAAATAAAATTTTACAGTTAAATTGGTGTTGCCAGCTTACAAATTTTGTAGTTCCATTTTTAATATTTTCTACTCTTAATTTAAATTAAACTCAATTAATTCTTTATCTATATTTAATTATTTTGATCTAAATTTAAAACCAAAACCAATCAGAGCACTTAAAAAATTCAATAAAGTCATCCCTAATAATGATGAATATGAAATTTTTCAGATTTTTAACCTCGAAGTCCGGCAAGGTATACCTCCATACCGACATCCGAATTATCGTCTCCCGCAAAGCAGACTTGGACACGGCGCACTCTCTCAACTCCGCCATTTCCATGCAGCTCCAGAACGACCCTTTCCACCCAGAGAACATAGAAGGAAGAAAGAAGAAAACCGTTGAAACTGGAACATTTGAAAAAAGATTAAAGAAAGTCATCACAACCGACATTCCTTCGAGGATCAACCGAAACTTTGGGGCTTTCGAATCTGACTTGAATTCCAACGAGGTCAAAAAGAAAATGAATCGTTCCGACGGCTGTTTCGAACTTGCGGCGTTTTGTGCACAAAACGGCGGCAGCGACAGCGAAAAGGACGAAGAAAACAATGCGCGCAGTCGCTCGAATTCTATATCTAAATACGCTTCTAAAGAACTATCGTACGAATTGAGGAGTTTCACGTACGGCCCAGACAATCCAAAGTATTCGCCGCGATAAACAATTATTATTATTATTGATAAATTTACATCATTTTAATTTACACATGTATTTGTAATTGAAATTGTATAATCAGTCATGTTGTTATTTGCGGATTTACATTCTTGACACGTTGCTGCTTAAGTCACGGCCAAAGCTATAGAGTATGATTGAGAAATTTAACTGTGGATTATCTATGACAAAAGCAATAAGATTGGAAAATTTATTTTTAAAACCATATTTTTTACCATTAGAATAGATCTCATTTTGTGTGGCGTTTAGGTTTAGGGCGAGCAGCTTTGTATAGATTAATTTGTGTAAATGAACGATCCCTGCAATAATTAATCATCATATTATATTTTAATCTATGTTTGAAGTTTGCAAATTGCTGAATTTATATTTTCGTATTAAATATTATAATGAGAGTTGTGTGTACATATATATTTATATTGGATGGTGATACAGATCTTTAGCTCGTAACTGACGTGTTATGAACCAACGGTGAAATTGTTGTGGTGCAAAAAATCAATTTTTCATGACAAAATTAATCATTTTCTCTTTTTTAAAACATTTGAAAATCATTGTCTATTAAAATAAATAGCGGATTGAGCATGCTACTGCCATTTTCTTGTAGATTTATAGAAACATGCTTGATTCTTATTTTGTTTGAAACCAAACCTTTCACCAATTAGAATATCGTATGAATTTGTCAAACAAATATATCAGCCATGATGAGTATGTGTTTAAAAATAAAGCGTTAACAAAAGAAAATTATATTTTATGTTTAAATTTATTGAAATAACATAGGTATTTAAAAAAAAACGATTTATCACCAAAATCAAATATTATTTTTATCCATTGATTAAATTTGATTTTCAATTATTTGAAATTTCAAGATGGCTATCGTTTTTATAATAATAATAATATGTGGCTGATTTATAAAGCACCGTTTTCGTGAAAAATCACCTCAAGGGGTATTATCATTTTACTTGGAAAATGGAGAGGAACTATTTAAAATTTTTAAAAATCTGAAAATTACGATCAGTCCATTGATTTTGGTTCTTTCGAAATTTTAAAATTATTTTCACTGTAAATAATATCAATAATTATTGTAAATATATATTCATAATACATTTTATCAAACAGACCACACCTACCTATTTCCTTCAAAATATATTTTTTTCCAATTGCCTCATTTGTTTCCTATTATTTTCTTTTCTTTATTATTTTTATTTTCTTATTTTTTTCAAATTAATATTCTATTGTTTTCAACCTACGCTTTCATTATGTTCAATAATTTTTAATAATTATTTATTAAAGATTTAAAATTATTTCAAAACTGTCAATAAATTATTTAATTTTGATCACTATTGTATTTTATCTAGTTTATTTGTTTGAAAAAAAAAATCATAATGTCTATTCTAGTTATGATTTGCACAGAAAAACAGTTATTCACACTAACAAAATTGTTATTTTATTATTTGTCATTTTATTTCTTTTTTCTTTTAGTTTTTCTGATTTTGTTAACACTTAAAATGTACCTTCCTTAGATAGTGCCTCTGGGCGAGATGTCTTCTTTGTATTAAATTTATTTTGTATTAAAAACGTATATTATTAATTTTATTAAAAATATAAAGGTGAATTAAAATTATTTTTGGTTTTTTTATTTTTATTTTATCATAACAAATATCACCACAATATTTCATAAAACCTTCATACACAACATACAACATGATCATGTTTTATTTTGGTTAGTTTTTGCCCCAATTGTAATGTGAGTTCAGATCCTACAAGGTGTAATAGCACGTAACCCAAGTATTTTAACCATCCTGCCGAGCGTTTCTACATCTTTTGTGGGATCGTTATAACAGACGTGATCTCCTGTCAGATTTTTGTGATTTATTTGCTTTTTCTATGTACAATGTACATTAAATGAATAAATAATCATGCATACTTGCAGGAATTTGTTTTTAAACTGCTCTAAATTAAAATATTTGACATTAGAGGTTATCTTCCACTTATCCGCCCTGGTATAAGTAACAGATGGTTACTCCTTCAAGGCTCTCGCAAGGACTCTAATTTTTTGGAAAGAACGAAGCTACATTTAGTTTAGAACGAATTTAGACCTCCAATGTCCCTGCATACGTTGTTAGTAAGCTGTATGCAAGTGCAAAAAATATGTGACAGTAAATATGTAAAAACCACTCAAATCCGACAGGAGATCACGTCCGATATCTCATAATGATCCCACAAAAGATAGAGAATCGCTATGCTGAGCATATTTGGAGTAAGAAATAGACATGTCTTTTTGCTTTCTGATAATATTTTTTTTCAATTGAAAACAATAAAAATATTTTTCCATCACATTTCACAACTGAGTTGACGGGGATAGACTAGCGGG
Organism: Limnephilus lunatus; assembly: GCA_917563855.2. Taxonomy (NCBI): domain Eukaryota; kingdom Metazoa; phylum Arthropoda; class Insecta; order Trichoptera; family Limnephilidae; genus Limnephilus; species Limnephilus lunatus. Next base: position 26,970,729 of record OU830596.1, read on the forward strand.
TCACGTGATAAGCACTCCATCTCGTTCCAGCAGCATGGTAACACACGAAATAGCACACGTATCACACTATGCCGTCGAAAATATCATCTACTTTTTGTTCTCCAAATATGCTCAGGAACCGCTGGTTAAAATCCTTCGGGTAAGTGCTGTTAACCCTGTATAATATAAATGAGGCTAATAGGTGTGGGGAGGGGAAGATTAGATCCGGTTACCAAACACGGCTTAAGCCACTTCAAGCAACACATTGATTCTGGATGGTGGTCTTTCATAAAGGCGATACTGAGAGTATCACCATTCTACCTCTTCTGCTTCTGCATATTTTCTGACGTCCAGTTTTGGACAGACTTCAAAAATGTTTCCAGTTTTGTCCATTGCGGCTCTCACCCATTTGAAGCTGGCAGTTCTCTTTAGGTTGTCAGCCCATCTCATCTATGGGAGATCTCAGTTTCTCTTTCCCAACGAAATAATATTGAAATTCCATTAGTCATCTATTAGCACAGTGCGTGCTCAGCATAGTTTCATTTGAGTATGGATATTGTGATTTGGAATTTGATATGGGAGTTCAGACATCAATCTTTATGTTATGAAGTTAACCACTGAGACCCATAAGCTTGTTTACAAGACATTGGAGGGGACCCCACCACTTTCCCAACGGCTTATAAGGAAACATATTTATTTATTTATTTGTTTCTTTACATGGTACCTAGGTCTAATGTTAACAATTCAGTTTATAACCTCACTAGGTCAAGCCTGTATTGAGGTTAACAACTCTACAATTTAATAAAATAACACAAAAATAATACAGTTATTGAAGAACAATATTATTGTATGTTTCTTACAGATTATGAGTATGATTAGTACCTAATTAGCTGAAGGCGATAGTACATTACAATGAAAGCATGTAGGGTGACCATAATGTTGAGATTTGACTTTTAGAAAAAAATATATTTATTTTCATAGAATTAAGATTAGAAATATTTATGTAATTTACATATATATTGCGCTATTAATTTAGCAAGAGAAAGATGAAAAAAAAAAAATTTATATTAATTTAGAAATGATAAAGTAGTGAAAAACAATTTACAATCCTCGGCTAACACAAATAATTTGACAGTCTTTTTAAAAATGCTCAAGGAATTAGATGACTTAATATGATCTGGAAGGCTATTAAATATGAGTGGAGCCCGATAAAAATAATTTTTTTGACCAAAAGAAGATTTAGTATGAATTGCCACAAAGTTCAGACCATAGCCAATTCTATTATATGGTTTCCTCCTTCACCGCACACGTCAAGACTCTTATTTTATTGAACGAAGCTACATTTATTTGAACAACTCTAGACCCTCCAATGTCCATGCATACGGGGTTAGAAAGCAGCATGCAATTACTTACATTAACATAATACAAAAGAATAATAAATGTGGTAGCCCATGGAATAATTCTTCTGAAATCTATAGAGAAAAATATATATACCGATAAAAGTGTTGGTAAATAAAAAGAAAAATAAGAACTTATTTACAAGACAATATAACATTGCCAGACATACCTGAGTTATTAATCCCATCTTAATAAAGAGTTGCTAATATTTTGGCCATGAAATACTTTGGTAGGATCATCAGAAACACTTTTTTAGATATATTGATTTGTTTGTGACATTTTAATCCCTTGGAATAACAAGGATCCTGCTGAGAATAATGTTATTTGATAATGGAACTAAGTACGATTTTGGAGGCGGGTATGAGTACCGCTACTCCGAGAACCATTTATTGGATAAACAACACCGCTGACAGGTTATTCCAAGTGGTTCGCTACATGTAGTGACTTAACAGGGGTGACTTCACGGGGTGAAGTTTGTCAAGGTCTTGGCGGCGGATGTGTTTGCCCACTGTTGTATTCACACAATTAGGTTCTCCAACTCGTCTTGGAAAGAGTTTACTTCTTTGGGAAAGAATAGAGTTCTTTATGTTAATCTGGATTTATTAATACTTGTAATAACAAGTTGTGACTGCAAGTAGTCAACCTAACTAGAAGCTAGCTGAAATAGATCTGATTCCCACCGTGTTTTGTGGGAGCTGCTTAACCTCGGCCCTTGGCCCTCTGGAGCACTAACACATAACTAATCCAGCCCCATCTTTCGGACTTTCGGGAAAGCTCTCAGCACTGCCCTCTATGTGTGAATCTGGGAAGCTTTTAACTAACTCATTATCTAACACCCACTAACTGCGTAGCGTGCCAGATCGGAAGATACTGGTTGAGGGAGACCTTTTCACTTCTTCAGCCGGGCTCTTTCGACCCACCACTTTGCGTCGCAGTGGGAGGGATGGATTCATATGTCCATCACTCCAGGACACATTGACCCTAGATTCACCCCTCATACCCTTTTCCTTCCCAGAACTTTCTCTCCTTCCTTTCCCTAAAAAGACCCTCCATAAGATCACATGCCCTATAATTCGGTATTCGGCTGAATATTGCGAACCATTCGGCCGAATACTAAATACCAAATGATGAAAAAAATGCATATATATTTAATATTTAACATTTATTGTCTTCACTACAAATTTCATAATAGGGTGATTTTTTATTAAATGGTGCCATTTCGTAAAGCTTTCGCGAACAAGCAGACGTGCTACACACACTATAAGTAACACAATTTGATGTAACAATCAACAAATAATGCGTGTTGTGAGACTACTTGCAAATTAAACAAATACGTAGTTACCACACGCACTTCAATGATGCTGGTCGGAACCTGTCACCCGCGAAATGTACATGCCAACCTAAAGTAGTAAAAGTGTCTAAAAGACGAGCGTCATCTATACATGGCGCGACTATTTGAGAATTTGAAATACCAGTCCACGGGTATTGCAAATTCTTTAACGACATCGTCTATAAAAGGTAAAACATCACACTTCGATAATGTCAATAGAAACACAGAATTTCCTCTCTATTTTCCAACGCTTGTATGAATTATGAAACACGCATAATATTATTTGTGAATTTTTATGATGTTTGCATATTTTGGCCGTGACAAGAAGTTGTCACTAATAATTATTACGAACTTTTAATATAATATGCTATGGGCAATAAGAATACGATATATTTTTTTAAAGAAGTTATTATAGTAGAAGGACATTGTCACTTAGATTTTTAATCTGTAGTCGTAGAAGCATGTTTGTGATTTCATAATGTGGCCATCGCCTTAAATAGATGATATAATATACGTAACAATAATACTAACACATATTATATCAAACCTATTATATTATATTTATCAAGTGTGGGTTGAAGAGCGAGAAAGGTTATGTACTGATATTGTGTGTATATGTATGTATATGATTTAAGAATTTTGATGCTTTATTTGTGAAATAGAATTGTTTTCAATATGTCTACATACTGTGTATAGGTTTCACAGTAAATGTTGGTGTGAACATAGTAATCACATAAATTCATTGCTTGCATACAGCTTGTTTGAAACAAGTTATTCGACTTCACAAAAATAAAATTCCACTGAAATTGTAAAAAGTTAATTTTTAACATTGTAATAAAAAGAACACATTGAAAAAAGTTTTTAACGACAACTGTAAAACTTGCCCATTCAAATTCATACGGTTTCTTATGCCCTGGCCACACGACGCTAGCATTTCAAGCCAGGATAGCTAGCCGATGCTAGTATCTTAGTAAGCTAGTAACTCTAGATACGTGTAGACAGAACTAGCTTTGTTTATAACCTAATAAGCTAGTGAGGAAGCTAGTAAGCTAGCGTCTTAAACCAAGATAGTTTAACAGGATGTGGTTCTATTATCTGAGCTAGTAGCACTCCCTCGCCACCGAAGTTACTATCCTGGCTTTGCGTTTAGCTACATGTGGCCACCTGAAGCTAGTACTTGATCGGCTAGTGTACGACGCGCTGTGTTTTTTCTGACACGATACACTTCTATACAAAAATGTCAAAACTAAGCAATGAGGTGAATTTAAAGTTTGTACAACTTGTAAAAGATCGCTCCCTGTAGAATTGATTACTTAGCCCTCTCTTAGAGCAATTCATTTTTATTACCGACCTGCTGATCTATTTATGGACCTTCAATTTTGTATAATGACATCAAATAATGCTCAAATACTTGTATCTAACTTATGTACTCTATTTCAATGATGTAATTCCATCGAAGGAATTTGGAAACTGCTTTGTTAAAATAAGTGTGATGAGGTAATTGCTACTCAATGTGAAATATTTAAAAACGTATAGAAGAGACATACAAAACCATAAAAGTTTTGACGCTGATAATTTACAACATTTAATTTTTATTTTATATTAAGGGAGGAGTCTGGTCTAGCTGAGTATTTTTTTCAATGAGTTTTTTTCAAAGATAAAATTTATTTTCGTTCACAAAAATTTTGTTACATGTAAAGGTACAGTTGAACAAGAAAAAACACTATTGATTGATTTGAATATCTATATTATATGTATATAGAAATAGCGTTCACAAGCGGAGGGTCCGACCAAATCGGCTGGAATCTTGGAGTCCTTGGAAATCATTACTTCTTCTTCTTCTCATGACCTGTCCGTTCAACGGACGTTGGATTTCATGTTGGCTTTGCAGACTCTGTTTACTGAGGCCCGGAACAGCTCTATAGTAGACTGGCCAAACCACTGTTTCAGGGTTTTCAGCCGTGATGTTCTCCTTCTTCCAGGGCTCCGTCTTCCGGCAATCTTTCCTTGCATTATGAGATGCAAGATCAAAGGAAATCATTTGAAACATGAAATTAAAAAAAAAAAACCATTATAGTATGAACGTGGAATGCGCATGAACCACAGTTTGCAAAAACAAGTTATAGAACAGTTTTCAAAAAAATGGCAAAAATTCTTGAAAAAAATCGACCTCATTTTGCAATAACTTTGGCCCATAATAATAATTTTTCATAAGTCGAGGTTCATCCTCATTTAAATTGAATTTTCTTTAATTTAAACTTTGAATGAAGTGAATCGGATGAAAATTCGATGAGCTACGATTCTAACCAACTTGAATAACGTGGTTTTGAGTAAAACGCATTTGAAGTTTTCGCTTGTAACTGGGCTGCTACGTTTATCGGTCTACCTGCTTAATCTTTCTTAAGTCTTTTGCTCCTAACCATATTTCAAGGTCGAATTTGATGCTATCACTTTGGGAATGTATTCTCCACATGTATAGGAAGACTTTTGGACAACAAAAAAGGTCATTTTTGGATCGGCTGGACCAGACTCTTCCCTTAACTCGCATATTGTACGCCAATTATGTCTTCTTTGTGGATGCTGTGTGGAGGGTCTCCTTGAGGAAAGGAATGAGTGAATCTAGATTTTGAAGAGGCTAAATCAACTGTCGGGTCACCTTGAAGAATAAATATTCTTTAATTAGAAAGACCCTCCCAACTCGCTTGGCTGACTATCTACAGAAGAACCCAATAATTTATTATTTATTCCTTCCTGTCAATTAAGATCTTAATTTATGTCTCCAACATACTGCCCTTGAATATTTTAACATGAAGTACCAGGCACCCTGTTTATTTTGAACACAATAACTTTTGTTTGCTGTTTCATTAATTTTATAATTTACATTAAAATTTGGATGAAAAATGTACATATTTATATATTTTCAATTATATAATCCTAATAAATCACTTACTTATACAAGAGAATTAGTATTTTAAGTAAAATATATACTATCTAAAATATATACACAAAAAATGTATTCTATCAAAAAATATATTGTTCGAAGATAAGGATGGAAAGAAAATGTTATCAAATTAGAAATGTTAGAAATAAGAACAGAGCCCTAGAAATTAAAAATCTCACTTATATTACAATAAGAAAAACCGAATTCCTGCACAAAAATATTTTTTAGAAGTTAAAAAAACACCGTTGTTATTTATAATAAAAAGCTAGAAAAGTTAATAGTATAGAGTAAGACACCGAAAATAAAAAGATAACGGTTGCAACAGGCACTCGAACCTTGAACCCATCTAGTCTCACCAGGACCAGCGCTCTACCGATTGAGCTACTGAGACCTAATTTCATTGGGTCCACATATTAAATGTGTTATTTTTATTTCTTGATGCGTTCCACAAGAGCCCAACTAAAGACATCTTGAATTTGGGGCACTTTGTGAGGTTAAAGTATTGGGGATAGGAAGTTTACGTTAGGAAGTAGTTTGCTATTCAGATCTAGACATTAAAAATAGCTAAAGCCATTTAAAGCAAGCTTTCAATTCCGATGAATTACTAAGGACGGTTTGTTTCACAGATTTCGAACCATCGTCAAACTATTTTATCGACATTGACCAGTTGTTTAAAATAACTGAAATAATAACAGAACTTGAATAGATCCTTTGTAGAACTTGAAATTTAATGAATTGTTCAAATTCTGTGAACCCGTCCTAAAACTCGTCTATACTTGACTACTTATCCTAAAGTCGAAAATGTAGCTCATTTCTATCGATTTTCATGTTCTAATAATTGGTACATAACTTATGTATATTTTATCTATAATGAATACTTGGAATTCGGTTGAATCATAGAATTCGCTACTTTTATGTGAAGGTGAGAGGATTGTTAAAAAAAAACGATGGCCCATAGCATTTCTAGTCAGTCCTGAGACAAACGGCGCCTGGAGCTAGTAAAAACCTCAAGGGCACTGTATTAGGTGTTAGATATTATCGACCGACGCCTTGGCTTCATGATTCCTTGGCAGCTTGGGAAGTCGGCGCCTAGAGCGGAATGCTGCAATTGCGCTTGCACAGGGCCGGCCCTCTTTCTAGTCAGAACTAGAATTCTTTTCATATTGCACTAGTCATAACTGTGTGTTTTAGGCCCTTCGCTCATGAAGAAACCGAAACTTAACTAAAACTGGTTGGCAACTTAAAAAAGCTTCTATCACGGCGCAACTCAAATTTATGATTTCAGTAATTATATTAGCTTGTTTAACAAAAATATAATTTATTAATTAGGTATCAACCTAATAATTTATCAATTATCAACCTTAATATATAATGAGGGGCCGTCCATGAATTACGTCACACGAATTTCATGATTTTTTTACCCATCCCCCCCCGTACCTGTAACACATCGTCACATTTGTGAGACCCCCTCCCCTCTAGTATGACATCACTTATTTTGCAATTTTACATCTTACAGTTTTGTGTTTTACTAATTTAGATTTTTACATGTGACGTCACAGAGTTGATGACCCCCCATACCCCTTGTCACACAATGTCACACTTCTCTACTTCTCTCAGGTGTGACGTAATTCTTGGATGACCCCTAATAATAAATAATAATTTATCACCTCCTAAACAACTGGTGGAAGTGACTGGTTGCGTCGCCGTTGACAACTGATCTTTGAGAAGTTGCCAGTGTGCGGACCGCCATTGAAATTGGCAAGCCGCTATCCTGTGGAGAGCGACTTGAGTTTCCAACTATTTTATTTTCAGTTGCTCCATGAGCGGATGAACTTAGTTTCGTATTACAAACTCCATAAAAGACAACTGAATGAAAATAAAATGTTTAGATATCATTCTGTTTAGACTTTTAATAGGTAGTTTTCAATTCGGCTTTTGGCAAAACTGTTTTATCAGCTATTATAAATTATTGTTGGTAGGAAGTAGGACTGTTGAATAAAAGTAAATCAGAAAGAATTATTAGTACCAACCAACAGATAATAGAATAGAAACACAGGGAAATATGACATGGAAGCGTGCTGATCGTCGCCAAGCGTCGACCAAACTGCAGGAAGTGCTGTCTTTTTCATACAAAACTTAATTTTGGATTTGAAGTCAAAATACACAACAAAATTGAATAATTATTTTTTTAAACAAAATATATAACAGATGTTTAGAAAGGATACGTGCAACTTTATTTATTTATGTTTTAAATTTTTAAAAAAATATTGAATTATAAATTTTTTGCGCGTTAATTATAATATATGTATACATTGTTAATATTTATAAACAATATTTTTTGGATAGAAATTTTAATTTAATTACATACTTCAATTTTGTATTCCAACGTAAATTGGTAATTTGTAATAAATTTTTTTTTTAAAGATTTTTTTTATAATAATTTTTTTTTTATTAAATGTTTCTGCATATTTCTGTAATAAGTAGAACAAAATTATTTTTGAAGTGAAAACTTCTTTAGAACCGTTGTGATTTGAATCTCGATGAAACGAAAAAGCGACACTAAAAAGAGACAAATGCATACATCTATAGCTATAGGATTTAGCCTGCGACAGAATGTCACCTCTTTGTGCGGTGCTTCATAGCCTTCTCACTCTTGTCTACCATAGTTTTCTGTTTTAATTTGCCTCAAAAATCAAGAAAAATTGATTTTTTTATATTATATTTTATAATTTAGAACACAAATAAATAAAATAGCATATATCCGTACTAGATATTTGCTATACTTGTTGATTAAAAAAATTATTATTCAATTTGGTTGGGTATTTTGGCCTCAAATCCAAAATTAAGTTGGGTATGACAAATATGCCGTTCCCCTTAAAACGGGAGATCGAATGGATGAACGGTTTATGCCTTTTGGAGTGTGTATGTAGAAATTATGGCGGGTACTAAATACCACTTGTAGCTATAAATTTTTTGGAAAGGAAAGAATACATTTTTGCTAGTGGAAGAACTCTAACCTAAACACAGGTAGATTGCAAACCACTCCAATACATTCAAATAGAACAAGGAGAATTTTATGGCATACTTTTTCAAAGGCCTTAATAAAGTCCTGTAAAATTAAGGCCTTATTAAACTACTGCTGTGCGTAGATGCGGTTTGCAGTAATATAGGAGAACAATGATGGCGACACTTTTGTGTGCGAGATTTCATCTCTTCACCAAACAGATGTGTTATCATTTTGTAACACTAGATGGTAGAGTTGAACGGTTCATGGTAAATCTACCCTTTTTTCAATTATCAACCCAGATGTGTGTTTAAGAATCCAATCAGTCTTCGTGTACAAACCACGCTTTTGAGTAAAAATCCTAAATTTCAGTCGGTTCGGTGTCATAGGGCCTGAGAAAACTGCTTTTGAAGTTTGCACGTTCGATTGCCTCATCTTGGGAGATGATTGGAACCTTATGTTATTATGACATTTTTTAAATTGTAATATAAAGAATATGAGTTACACTTATACATATATATTTTACAAAATATTATATTTAAGATCATCATGGTCATGTATTTGTATGTATTTAATTAACGGGCTCTGTACTTATGAATATTTACTCACGTATTGGATACAAATGTTTGGCAAGTCGCTTAGTGTTGGGTATGTATGTGCAGATAAATGAATAAATCGACGAAAAATCCAACAATGGTGTTTCATTTTATTTTATTATGAAGAGAAAGGGAAAGAGGAAGTTTGGGAAGCACATATATCGATCGCCAGTTGATTAGTCAGACATCTCCGAAAAATCGAAATTAGAGTTGAGTATGCAGTTATATGTAAAAGTGTACCTTCTATCTAGTATAATACTCAGATAACTCATAAACACCACCAAATCAATTATAATGAAAAAAAAAATTGTAGTGAAATGATCAAAATTCTCATTTACACATTTTAATATCTAAATGGATGCTGCTTGAAAACTTATACATTTCTTTTTGAAAATAAGAGAGGGCACCACTTCCGCTTACAATAATCCGAAACTGTACAGACAACAGAATAAATAATAATTCTATCAGCCGAGCGATTCTATATCTTTTGTGAGTTCGTTATGAGATAACGATTGTGATCTCCTGTCAGATTTGTGTGATTTTTACATATTTACTGTCACATATTTATTAGATCATATATTTAATTTAGATCGTTTTAAACATGAATTCCTGCAAGTATGCATGATTATTTATTAATTTAATGTACGTTGTACATAGAGCAAATAAATCACACAAATCTGATAGGAGATCATGTCCGTTATCTCATAACGATCCCACAAAAGATATAGAATCGCTCTTCTGATGTTGATGTTGTCTGCGTCACTAGTAGGATATTTTCAAAGTTTCATTATTGTACCGGACCGTTATGCCTCCCGGTGTTATTTTACAGCATATTTAATATGTAAAACACAGACACGTGTAAAGAATATTTGATTTTTTTTTTTTGAATATTTATTTTTCGAATATTGCTTTCTTAAGGCTCCGCAATCGGGCTCGAAAAGAAGAAGATGGGGAGATACGAAATTACGAATGTTAGAGGGGCGCGCTAACATTTACAGCGACAAAATCGATGCGAAAATGTTTAATAAAACACGACTCGTTTAAAATAGAGCAAAAATCTCGTGGGGAGCATCTTAAGTATCTTTTAAAGAAACATTGTGAATTTTTTCACAAATATAATTTATAAGATAATAGAAACAGACTTGTTTTTAATAATTTTTGGAGCATACTTTGCGATTTTTTTCTATCGAGGGAATTTCATATAATTTGCGTTTCGGCGTGGGCCGCATCTAGACATTATCTTAAAAAATAACATTTTTTTTAAGAGCTTAAAAACTTCAAATGTTCAAGGGATGTTTATGTAAATGTTTAATTATCACAAAACATAGTATTTGGAGATATCTGACTAATCAACTGGACACTAAATATAAAATGCACACTTATTTTAGGTATTATAAGACCAGCGGCGGTTTGGGGGCTTGAAAAGTAGGGAGGAACAAACATATTAAGTACCTAAGTATTACGTATACCTAACAATGCAACTAGGATCAATTTCAAATTCTAATAACAAAGTTCATCTATATAACTGTTTGATTTAACAGCCATTCCCACATATACTAGTATACCTACTTATCACTTATGCAATATTTTCCCATAGTAAAAAAATAAATTCAAAAACCTGTAATACCTACTAATAAAAATTAAAACTCCGACGATAACGACAAGCTTTGTGCAAAGACGCCACAAATACCAGGCAATAAAAGTAGTGTCGGCCGAAACTGAAACTTTTTTAGACGTATTAAAAATCTATTGTTTTCAGAAATTTTGCTTATTTTTTTTACAGGCAGTTAACACGTGTTAAATGAAATTTTAAAAAAAAATTGTGAAAAAAATATTTTTATTTATTTTTATATTACTGATATAAAACAAACAAAAATATAAAAAAAATAAAACAAAAAATTGTTAATAATCAACCCTCTCATTATAAAGGAAGGACCTCATTAATTGAGTATTTTAATTTTAATTGCGTTTAAAATCACAATATTATAAAGAATAAATTTAACATTAATTTATTGAGATCTTTTGCAGAGTTTCGGTGCGGCCGAAGGTTTGTCAGATTTTCTGCCGAAACCGAAAAGATGGAGAAAAAAAGCCAATATAACAAAAATTATGTTGTGAAAAAATAAAATATATATTCGTAATACACAATTCATCACATTATAACGTACAACCGTACCTTACAATATTTTCCCAATTTCATTACCGCCTTTATTACTGTATTTAAAATTTTTTATTTTTTATTTATTTCAATTTATTATTTAATTTTATCTTTTTATTGAATTGTAAAACAGGAGCTTCAGCATGGGCAAAGCACCCAGTGAGGTCCACATTATCAAATAATGTTTGAAAAAACATAATGATGTTACTATTAAAAATACACCATTTAATGAAAATATCAAGGACGAAACTTGTACTTATTCAAGAATTAAAATTGCAATTTCGTAGCGCAGTTGTGAAATATTTCACCTCATGTGCTGTAGAGATCTAGTATAAGTTTAAAATAATATAATTAAAGTTAGTTTACATTTCACAGCCCTGATGAAACTTGGGTATAAACGAAACCAGGTCGGTGTAAAAAAACGTTTATTTCGCAGAGCTAGCTTTCTATGAAAAAATGCCATTTATACTGAAAAAAAAGCAATCTTTGACGCATTTACTTACAATGTGCGCTTTTATAATTACTATGATGATTCACGGTTACGGTACCGTGACGGAAAAAAATACTGGGGACTGTTTCCTCCAAAATACAACTTTTTTTCGAAAGGAATTGCGTTTAATTTTGTTTATATTATTTTCTTTCTCTTTAAGGGGGATGTATGATAATGATTGTATGTTTCCTTTGGGGGTGCAGACATACGTTCACCGTTTGTCTCATTTTCGACTGTTGTGATTTAATGTGTCTTTTTGAGAATGGTAAAACACACGAAATAAATGTGACTTTTTCCTCCAAAGTATTACTTTTATTTCGAAGGGAATTGTGTTTCATTTTCTTCATATTATTTTCTTTCTGTGTGAGGGAGATGTATAATTTTTGTCTATGGCATTGTGTCAATACGTTATAAATACACGGCTCAACAAAAACAAAGTTTTTATTTCGTAAATAGGTATCCTGCCTAAAGTATAGTGTTACACGACACGGCTTAATAGTTCTTCACATTTTAAATCAGTTATATTCTTCTCCCGAGTGACCAGTGATCTTTTATTTCAAATGTTTGTTCACGCCAAGTCACAGTATTAAGTTTTAAAACCTACCAAACTCTCTCATTGGTCAGAAGTGACGACACTTTTATAATCATTGTTATTGTGATAAACAACATAGTTTAATAAGTTTTTAACATTTCCAATCACTTGTGTTCTACTCCCGAGTGTCCAGTGAATCTTTTATTTCAAATATTTGTCTACGCCGAGTCTGTATTAAGTGACAAAATCGACCAAACTCTCTCATTGGTCAGAAGTGACGACACTTTTACAATCATTGTTATTGTGTTTGCGGATAAATAGGCGTTATTACAAACATGGGCCAAGACGATTCCGCTCAGGATTTTATGATGAAATCGAAGGAGCTAATCAATGTTATTAACAATATTCTTATGGATCCTAGTAACAAGTTTACTAAAGAACAAGTGGCCAAAATACTGCCAAAAACATCTGATCTACTTGGGACTATTGGTCTCATGGCTTTAAAGATGGGGATTACAGAAGGTGAATTGACGGCTTATAAACAAATGGCACTAAATCCTCAGCCCATCATGCAGTCTTCTCCGCCTATGCAAAGTGCCGAGATTATTGAAACCCTTAACGAGATGGAGGACAGGAAGGTGAGGGCTTCCAACCTCATAATCCACAATCTTCCGGAAAGTTCTGAAATGACCCAATTAAATAAAATTAAAGATGACACTGACAATGTTGTGAAAATTCTTAATAATGTAGACGATTTAAACCTTCAGGATAATATTAAGATATACCGATTGGGAATTAGGAAGGGCGACAAGGCCAGACCTATAAAAATTGAGCTCCTGAACCCCCAAACGGTGAAGCATATAATAAACAAAAACTACCGGACTACATAAGGATTTACCAGGACCAAACACTTCTTCAGCGAAAACAATTGATGGACTTACGATCTGAACTGGATGCACGCATTAAGGATGGTGAATTGAACCTCACCATAAAATATATCAACTCAGTTCCGAGGATAATAGCTAAAAATACTGCAAAAAACTAACAAACAACTCCTCTAAACAGCAAATTCCGATGTACTACCAAAATGTGAGAGGAATGCGCACTAAGCTACAGAACTTCAGATTATCCAGACCTACAATTCATCATAGCATCATAATATTGACAGAAACCTGGCTCGACCCCGATATAAACACAGCAGAGTTAGGAATGTCTAACTACAACGTATATCGCCTTGATAGAAATTCGTCCACCAGTAGGAAGATGCGGGGTGGTGGAGTACTCATCGCCATAAATAAAAAAATGTGTTCTAAAATTATTAAACACAAACATCATGATATTGAACAACTTTTTGTGATGCTTCAAAATAAAAACGCCGGCAAGTTTATAATAGGATGCGTATATTTCCCACCATCCTCTGCTCCACAACAATATATGAATCATGTTGAAGATGTGGAAATTTTAAGATTTAAGTACCCCAGTGCCAAACTTATTATAATAGGAGACTATAATTTACCAAATGTATCTTGGAACCATGATGACCCTCAATTATCTGGTATCAATATGTCTACTGCTAATCCTAGTGAGAGGGAGATACTGGGTATGTCTAATTACTTATCAATCCCACAATTAAATACTATCGCTAATGTGAATAACCGTGTTCTTGATTTAGTTTTCTGCAGTACTTCTGCTACGGTATGTAAATCTGTAGAAGAGCTATTACCTGTAGACGCCTATCATCCTTCCTCTGGACATAAATATCTCCCTCGTTAACGATAATGATCATAAAAATGTCAAGTCATGTTATAACTTCTTTAAAGCAAATTTTCCAAATATTTCTGATTATTTAAATACAACTGATTGGTCCTTTCTGGAAAACACAGACATTAATAACAACGTAAATAAATTTTATGATATTCTAAAGCATAGATTCTCAACCTTTTTTTGCCCACCGCCCCCTTTGACATTATTTTTTTTTCTGGCGCCCCCTAACTGCTTTTACATACCATCTTGGGGGGGGGGGGGGGGGAGGGAGATGGGTTATGGCTCTTATCCTATTTCTGAGAAGAAGATTGTTAATTAAAACGCGTACTTAATTATATAATGAAGTAATTTTATTAACATAGAAAAGGTATTGAATTTATAACTTATTTAATGAGATGGTTGAATTTGATGCGTTTTAAGAAGTTTGTTTATATTAGGCTTGATTTTACTTAAAAACAAACGTAAGTCGCCGCGTTCTGTAATATGGAGCCTATTTCTCTTTTTGGTTACCAACGTTGCTACAGCACTGAATCCACGTTCAGCTAAATAAGACGATGGGAATGCTATTAAAAATCGTTGAACTACCGACCATAATCCTGGGTACAGTTGCAAAATCGGCTTCTGCAGCCAAAACTCTTGGTACCCATTCTTAAATTTAATTTTTAATTCCTCATTTGTCGTCAGTTCTATTAGTTCTTCTTCTAACTGGGATGATCCTGCTGTGTTGACATTTGAAAAAGGATCCAAAACCCAATCTGGTATGTCCATGTTTAAAATATCCTGGAATCGTTCCTTGAAATCAATGTGGAGGTTTTCCAAGTGTTGACTGTAAACAAGCAAGTCGTCGTTCTTGAATGATACTGCTGATAAATTTGGGAAGTTATTAAATTCCCGTCTGCCGATATTTCTTTTGTATAATAGCAGTTTGGATACAAAAGCTGCAACACAATTTTTTGTCTTGATCAAATTTAAGTCGTCGCCTTGAAGTTGGAGATTGACATCATTAAACAATTTATACAGGTCTGTCAAGTACGCAATATCGTTCTTCGATGAGGTGAGGTTGTCGCGCAATTCTGTGTCTTTGTTTTCTAGGAACTCTATCACAGACTCAAACAGATTATAAAATCGAGTCAAACATGAACCTTTTGACAGCCAGCGCACCTCTGTGTGAAGCAGCAATCGGTTGAAATCTTCATCATTGGCAATGCAAAGCTGTCGAAATAATCTGTCATTCAATGAGTTACTTCTGATTTTATTAACTGCTCTGATAACATATTGCAGTGATGTATGGAGGCGTTCACTCAGATTTTTCGCAACCAAATGCTGGCGATGAATTACGCAATGCACAGCAAGCCAGTCAGGAACTTTAGTTTTTAAGCACGCTATGAAGCCTTTGTTGCGCCCTGTCATAGCTGGGGCGCCATCCGTAGCAGCTGACAAAATATTATTTAAAGGAATTTTCTTTTCGTCACAAAACTTTTCCAGTGTATTAAATATGGTTTCTCCTTTTGTATCTGTTTCCAAATTTGTAACAAACAATAATTCTTGACATATTTTCTCATCTTTGATGAATCTCACGTATGACAATAACAATGCTTCATTGGTTGGTAAAGTGGACTCATCCAGCTGAATTGAAAATCGACAAGACTGCAGATGATTGAACAATGATTCTTCAATGTTTTCAGCCATTTCATCAATTCGTCTTTGCACAGAACTATTGCTCAAAGGATTTTTTCTGATAATATCTGCAGCTGGTTTATGGAGCACAGTGGTTATAACTTCTTTTACTGCTGGTAAAATTAAATCTTCCCCTATAGTATGTGGTTTGCCTGTTTTAGCAATCAACAATGAGATATTGTACGAAGCTCGAAGTCCATCATCGTCTTGCTTAGAAGCTGTCGAAAATTGTTTTGATATAGTTGGCTGAATTTCGTACTTCTTTTTCATGTCTTGAAAATAGGTCACATCTTTGTCTTTCTTATCCGGGTGGATTTTATTAAAATGATCTTGAAGCCTAGAAGGCTTCATCGCTTCATTTGAAAATGTTTTTCGACAAATAAGGCACATTGGCGATGATGGATTTGTAGGATTTTCGATAAATCCGTATTTAATATAATCCACACCATATTGCCGTATCTTCTTTTTTACTTCCGACATTTAGAGATAGGTTCGTGAGTAAAAGATTAACTCTTAAAACCCTGTTATTAATGACGCGCGTTAATGTTAATGAACATAAAATGATAAATCAGTGCCTTTATATAGGTTGGAGACATATAACACGCTTCGACAGGAATAAAATAAACACGCAGTGACTCGCTTTCAGCACCCGGTCGCGTATTTACAAAACCTACACCGGTTCAGTCGCAGCGGCCGCGGCAGCTGAAATGGGATAGGGTTTGTTGTGCAAAATCATCAACAAACCCTAAAAAAACTGTTTCGTTTGCTTCGTTTCGTTGCTCTCTCTGCTTCAGTTACACTGTTTTCTACAATAACATTCAAACATACAAGTCCATTCCTACTAGTACCTACATCTCAAAAACTACAATACCATCAGATATTTTTACCGCATGGGTAGGAGATAGGATGACCGCCAAACAACTATTAAATACCAATGGCTAAAATATTAGTAAGATGTATCTATTCTCATACATATAAATGTGATTAAGCCAGCAATGGAACCGAGTTGTTTGGCGGTCTATCCTCTCTGCCTCCCTCTGCGGGAAGCAGCCTGATGTTATTAGAGAAACGGCCTGATGTTATTAGCTACCATAACTGAAATTGTGGGTATATAATAAAGACTAGTAAACAAGACGATGTATAAATGTGGTTAAAGCAAGCAGTGTGACCGAGTTATTTGGCGATCCACCATCTCTGCCTACCCCTGCGGTTAAACTATCTGACGGTATTAAAGTCTGTTGGGATGGCTGAACTGGTAGGTTTGGACTTGTACGTAAATTTAACTATGTAGGAATGTCAGTGAAGCAAGGAGTATGCGGTAAATGACAAAATATGTATTGCTAGTTTTAATTATGTGTCAAAATGTACTGCGACTGCACTTATGATCCAACATAGTTTGAGTTCACCCATGAGTTTCATACCTTTTGAGAATATAATGCAAGCTATGAATTGTACACGTTTTTATAAATTTACGAAATAAATATATAACCATGGAAATGCACCAGCACCAACACCAACAGAAGCTACTCTATAATTACGGTCCCCACAGTCTCTGAAACAGATAGATAGAGCAACGAAGCGCGTTGGCGACTGAAATGGTATTAGGTTTGTTGATGATTTTGCACAAAAAAAAAATTCCATTTCAGTCGCCGCCGTGACTGAACCGGTATAGGTTTTGTAAATACGCCACCCGGCGCAGAAATAAAACGCGGGCTTGTCGCGGAGACAAAGGCGACGCAGGAACAGAATGGATCGGGGGCTAAGGGACCGTCTTGTCGACGCATGCAAGCTCACTCGTTGACTCCCGAATGCATTGATGACACTGAGCAAGTTAGATCAATACACAGATAATACTGTCAATTCTTGCAGGATTGCAAAAATCCCGTTATTTAACAAAAAACGTTATAATTTAATAGCTAAAAACTTTTTATTTATTAACAGGCTTTTATTAACTTCGCCTGTATTTATGTATGTATGAGATATTTCACGTGAAATCGGAAGATTTTAATTTAAAAAAGAAATTATTCTAATCAACAAATTAAAATTTTCAATAATAAAATTTAATGTAGATCTGAATGTAACGTAATCTATCAGTTCAATTTTCATTCACTTCCCGAATTCTCGAATGAATTTTCGCAAACGTGATAAAAATGATTAAAATACACACAATAACAAAAATTACCCATTAAAGTTTACTTTGCTTTATTTTTTTATTTTATTTTTTTATTTATTTATTGTTTGTAAATGCACCAGCACCAACACCAACAGAAGCTACTCTATAATTACGGTCCCCACAGTCTCTGAAACAGATAGATAGAGCAACGAAGCGCGTTGGCGACTGAAATGGTATTAGGTTTGTTGATGATTTTGCACAAAAAAAAAATTCCATTTCAGTCGCCGCCGTGACTGAACCGGTATAGGTTTTGTAAATACGCCACCCGGCGCAGAAATAAAACGCGGGCTTGTCGCGGAGACAAAGGCGACGCAGGAACAGAATGGATCGGGGGCTAAGGGACCGTCTTGTCGACGCATGCAAGCTCACTCGTTGACTCCCGAATGCATTGATGACACTGAGCAAGTTAGATCAATACACAGATAATACTGTCAATTCTTGCAGGATTGCAAAAATCCCGTTATTTAACAAAAAACGTTATAATTTAATAGCTAAAAACTTTTTATTTATTAACAGGCTTTTATTAACTTCGCCTGTATTTATGTATGTATGAGATATTTCACGTGAAATCGGAAGATTTTAATTTAAAAAAGAAATTATTCTAATCAACAAATTAAAATTTTCAATAATAAAATTTAATGTAGATCTGAATGTAACGTAATCTATCAGTTCAATTTTCATTCACTTCCCGAATTCTCGAATGAATTTTCGCAAACGTGATAAAAATGATTAAAATACACACAATAACAAAAATTACCCATTAAAGTTTACTTTGCTTTATTTTTTTATTTTATTTTTTTATTTATTTATTGTTTGTAAATATTACATAATACAATATAGTTCACTTAAAATGTCCAACTAGGCAATTGCCCGTTTTAGGACATTCCAGTATGATAATGTTTTTACATGAAAATTATAGTGTTGACTATTCTGTTGGTAAAATAATACATATGTATATTCATATTCTAGAATACTTTCATTTTTTATTTATTAGTATGTGATTAGCTTGTTTTGTTTGTCTTTTTTAGACCATAATTTTTTTTTCTTGTAAACGCCCCCCTGTGCCATCTCAACGCCCCCCAATTGTCTCTGGATCTTCTACCGCCCCCCTGAAGGTCTCAAACGCCCCCAAGGGGGCGTTATCGCCCACGTTGAGAACCTATGTTCTAAAGGATGCTATTGCAAATTTTGTGCCCTGATGCTATTGCAAAATAAAATTGTTAATTTTCCAAATTGGTTTAGTGCTGAATTGATTACTTTAATATACAATAAAAAAATTGCTCATAAAAATTACAAGCGATCGAGATTGTCAAGTGATTATAATGAATTTCAATTATTAAGAAAGGAGTGTTGTAAAATGTCTAAAATGTGTTATAAAAATTTCATTGATAAAATTGAAAATGATATTCATGTGAACATTAAACAATTTTGGAACTACACTAATTCACAAAAAAATAATAATTCGGGTATTCCAACTTCTATGAATTTCAATGGAAAAATTGGATGTAGTGTTCAAAATATTGTAAATTTATTCGCTGATTATTTTAAGTCTGTCTATGAAAAGGATATACCTGATAATGAAATTCCCAAATTCTCGACTAATCTTAGTCTGAACATATCTGAAATACACATTGAAATTAATGATATTAAAAAGCATGTCAATTTGTTAGATGCTAGAAAAAGTGCTGGACCTGACAACATTCCACCTGTGTTAATTAAAGAATGTCTAAACAGCTTATCTGTTCCTCTTTGTCTAATTTTTAACCAATCATTAAAGACAGGTTGTTTCCCTAATATATGGAAACATAGTTTTCTTACACCTATTTTTAAAAAGGGAGACAAAACGGATGTTAAAAATTACAGACCAATATGTATCCAGTCATCGATACCTAAACTTTTTGAAAAAATAGTACTCGATAAAATATCTACATATATAAACAAAATTATAACTCCCCATTAACATGGCTTTTGTTCAAATAAATCAACATTAACTAATTTACTAATATATGAAAACTTCATATCTAAATCCTTAGCAAACAGATGCCAGGTAGACTCAGTATACACTGACTTCAGCAAGGCATTTGACAAGGTGTGTCTCAAAATATTAATGAATAAATTAGAAAAACTTGGAATTTACGGTAATTTACTAAATTGGTTTGCTAGTTATTTGTCCAAAAGAAGTATTAGTGTAAAAATAAATGGCACAAATTCATACGAATTTATGGCGACAAGTGGAGTGCCACAAGGCTCTCATTTAGGGTCCATTTTGTTTTTAATATTCATAAATGATATTTTTGGTGTATTTACTGATATAAACGTTCTACTGTTTGCAGATGACATGAAACTATATAAAGAGATTAACCACATTAATGATTGCATTACACTACAAACTAACTTGAGATATCTTTTTGAATGTTGCACTGTCAACAAACTAGCATTGAACATAAATAAATATCAGTTCATTTGTTTTTCCAAAATAAATAATCCTATATTATTTCAGTATTCATTAAATGATGAAAATTTAAATTGTGTTAGTGAAATTATTGATCTAGGCATTATATTCGACAGTAAACTCACCTTTGTATGTCATATTAATAAAATTATCAATAAGGCTCTCAAGACTCTTGGTTTTGTGTTGAGAGCTGCAAAAGATTTCAATTATAACCCTTGTCAGATGCCAACTTGAGTATAACTCTGCGTTATGGTCTCCCTTTTACAATATTCATTCAGATAACATTGAAAAAATTCAACGTAAGTTTCTTAGGTTTATAAACTTTAAATTGCATATTCCTATACAAAACATTGATTACAATTACCTCCTGGATAAAATTTCACTATTGAAACTTTCAGAAAGAAGAATAAGCACAGATTTAATACTATTACATAAAATACTGCATTACAAAATTGACTGTCCTGAATTACTTCAATTTATCAATATCCATATTCCTAAAAAATCATGCCGACATTTATTACCCTTTTACTTCAATAACACCAGGACACTAGCTTATCAAAATTCTTCGATTCCGAGACTTCACAGTCTCGGAAATAAATATTCTGATCTGGGCGACATATTTCATCTCAAAACTAATCAGTATAAATGTTGTTTATTTTATCACTTTTATTCTTTAAGACACAAGTAGACCATAGCATATAAGTTATTTGGTAGGTACATACTCGTACTACCAAATAACTTCTATGCTGCTACTATGCTGCTACTATTTTGTTTTGTAGAATCTTTTAAATTCAATTGTGAGGATTATTAGTTTCTGTTTACATTTTTATCTATGTATTTTGTTTTGTGTTTTGTTTCAACGTTCTTTGTCATTATCTTTATATTTTTCTTTATTGTTTAAATTTTTAAGTTTTTACTTTGATACAAATATTTTGTAAAAAAATTATAATAAAAGCCCACTAGGGCGTGTAATAAATAAACAAATAAATAAATAATAATTAATGTAGGTGCAAAATTACGTTCACCGTTTGTCTCATTTTCGTTGGTTATTATTTAATGTGTAAGAAAGAGCTGCAGCTGCAGTTTATATTGTGTTTGAACAAAAACAAAACCATCAGCGCATTGACTTTTGATTTTTTTTTATTTTTTGGAATTCACTCACACTTTAATTTTATCCTTGTAACCATATTCCATACTTTCAAAATTATCGTCATGGTAGTAGTATTGCTTGGGGTTTACGGAGACGTCACGGTGCGGTGTGTGAGAGAGATACGAGAAAATGATTACTTCTTTCCTTTGGAGGAAACAGACCTACGTAAATTGTGTATCTCATCTTTTGAAAGAGATGCAGCATTATAGCGATAAGGAACGTATCGTATGTTTATTGCCTTTTTTACCGTCACGGTACCGTAACCGGTAATTATAAAAGCGTCCATTCCCTAGGCAGTTTACGTCACTGTAATGGAAACAATAGATGCTATGTATATTGTTAAATTAATACAATACAGGTATAAGTCTAATAAATCTTCAACAGCCTTAGGTAATGCGGGACTCAATTCTTGATTATTTTTATTTCACAATGACTAAACAGGTTCCATGACAGTTGATCCGCCGACAATTGGTTCCCCGGCGTACTTATATACATTGTGCAGTCGCTTTCGGGAAAATACGTTATAATTAATTACACGAGGACCTACCCGCCGAATAATAAAATAATAAAAAATATTTTCATTCAAATGCGTCAAGGACAAATCTACTTATCTCAATACAGTGGTGTAGCAACAGGGGCGGGGGGGGGAGCGGACCGCCCCGGGTGCCACCCGAGGGGGGGGGGGGGGGGGGGGGGGGGGGGGGGAGGTGACACTCGAACGTGGAGAAAAAACTTACGAAAGTGCAAAATTGCGGCAAAAAATATTTTACACATGGACACTGACTGTTATTTAGCTCCATGGCTCGGTTGGTCGGGGATTCCCGAAAATTGTTTTATTTTTTTTACTTTCGTTCCTAGCTTGAAGTATTATCGGTCAGGGATTTCCATGAAATATTCCTTGTGTCATTCTAATTTCGTAATGTTATTGTTATCGTAAACGTAAACTCGTGAAGTGAATTGTTATCTATTGACTGACGTGAATTAATGAAACAGATGTTATTCTGTTAGCGTTTTTATTAGTGCTGAAAGATCAATAAAAAAAACAAGGTAAGCTGATTTGATAGTTCACTTATCTAATAGACGCAAAACTTGAATACAATTACACCAGAATCGATCGATAACTGATTGAAGAAAAATGATCAATCAATGCGTTTTGAATTCGTTGGCGAAACTCTATTTACACCGATTACCAAGTCAACTTCCGACAGTATTTACACCAAACGATTAACTGCTTACACTAGGGTAGTTTCGCAAGGTAATGTAATTCGTCTACCAAACGTAAGAGCACCCTCAGATTTCGATCAGTTGTCGATTCTTTGGATAAGAGCTCACCTTCGCATTACTAGCGCTGTAAATCATAATACCTAAATTATTTTATCCAATATTAGGTTGGGTATTACCCAAAATCTAGTTTGAGGTACTAAAAATAAGATACTGTACATTTTTCATAATTTAACTATATGTACAAGTATAATTGCTAAAATAATAATCTTTAAATCAGATTTTTCCTGTCCTAAATTTGAAAAATAAAAAGTTTTTATAATAATATAATAAAAGAAAATGGTTTTCCTCCGATATTTGCAGCACATAGTCTGAAACTTTCATATCTTGAAACTCGAGGAATATCTTGCAATATTGGAACTCGGGGATGGTTTCCTTCGAAATGGGTCCGCAAATGAACAGAGTTTCAAATGAAATTTCGAAGGAAACCATTTTCGAGTTTCACGTACAAGATTTGAAAGTTGCAGAATATGTGCTACGAAGATCGGAGTAAAACCATTTTCGTATACTGCGTGCATTAATAATTAAAGCTGGGGACTCATACCTTTACTATTTCACAATTGAAATTTTATCGTTACACTCAGAACACAAAACTGGTTTTAACTTGAATATGGGTGGTTAGAATGATGTTTTCATACCAGCAAATGATTTTCTTCAGAGTTTTATAGCATATTAGATTTGAAGACTCCACTCGGAACTCTGTTATTTGTAGCTCTATGCTCGGTCGGTTGGGATTCCCCAAAAATGTTGTTGTTTTATTTTCATTCCTAGCTCTTACTATTGCTTTGTGGGGGATTCTCCTGAAATATTCCTCGCTTATCACCTGTGTTATTCTTATTTCTGTCGTACATTGTGATTGACTCGTGAAGGGAAATATTACGATTGTTGAAAAAGTTGTTATTGTGTTGGTGTTTTAATTTTGAGAGTTGCGATATTTTTGTTTACACATTTGACTAGCTAGTAGTTTTTCGAATTTACATTTTGAATTTCTCAAAGTAAACTTTAATAGGGGGAGGGGGGGGGGGGGACACCACGTTTTCCGCCCTGGGTTCCACCCATGCTAGCTACGCCACTGTCTCTATACTGTAAGTACAAAAAAATCGACAGTGTGTATAAATTCATTTGGTATTCATACCAACTTATTATTAAGGGTATTTTTGAAGTCGAACTGAATATCTTTTATGCTTGAAATTGGTAAATAATTCACAAAAATTATAGTTTTGTAGTAAATATTATTTCGGGGGATCAATTGCCGGGGGATTAACTGTCGGGTCACCGGCTTAACAATACACTTTATGCGAGAGTTCTATAACCTATTAAGCCGTTACTACTTTAAAGGCATGGCCATTCATTTTCGAAAATGGGACAAACAGTGAACGTATGTCTGCACCTCTCCATTTTTTTTGATTTTATGGATTCTTTCGTAATCCTCTAACTACCTAAACAATACCAGTACTGAGGCTCATTTGGCCTTATTACAATTACCATCTGATGGTTGTATTTAATTGACTGAGTTTACTACACATTATTGTGCTTTATGAGGAAAAATCCTTAACTTGATAAAAACCCTCAAGGAAAAATACAATAATTATAATAAATCTCCCTCAAACGTGTAAATAAAATGAGATGCAATTCCCGTAAGTTGAAAAGTAAGAAAATCACAAAAAATATAAATTCGTACACAACACCATCTCTGATACTGACATAAGCAAAACACGGACAGTTGCGCATCGATAATTGTTTCATTGTGTAATTTTTAACTTAATAAAAAAACTGAATTTAATTCAGTTAATGAGTTGACCCAACAGTTATTGATTCTGAGGCGGTACGAAGTTCGCCGAGTCAGCTAGTCTTTCAATAAAAAAGAATGAAGATGAAATGATTCATATATTGTATACGTTACTCTGTTATCAATTACGTTTATACATATATAAGACAATTTGTCTATTGGTTGTAATTTTTTATTAATAATGTGACATACAAATATCATGAGTTGCTTTGCTGACAAAGAAACTACAATTAAAGTTATTTGTCCGTCTTCAAAATATTATATCACTTTGTAATTATAAACTTATTTTTCAATCTTCTTATTACTTCAATCTGTGCTACCCAGCTAGACAACCAAAACAAAAAACATCTATCATTTTCTGTCTCCATGACAACACCTATTTAAAATTCGAACATAAAGGAATCCTATGCATTTCTAGGTAGGTACCTATTCCTTTACATCTCCCCCCTAGGGTTAGAAAATTTCTCTGGAGATTTTCGTCTCTTTCAATTCCTTTTTCTTCTTTCTAATCTTCATTTTCTTCTAGTATGGGGGCAGGAATAAGTTTTGAAATATGGAAAAAATTTGACTCCATCTTTCTATGTCCTGTATTAATTTTGTATATTGATTGGGATAGTTTATCTTCGATTTTAAATGGACCAATCCTTAACTCTTCTAATTTTCTTCTATTTAGTTTGTGACCATTTTCAACACATACCATATCGCCTATTTTAAAATTATGAATTGTTCTTTTTTTATCAATTAACATTTTATTATATTCATGTGACTTAATTGTTCTTTCTAAAGCAAATTTTCTATCTCTAATCCAGTCATCTGCTTCTTTTTTTAATTTAAGTTCATTTGGTATGAATGAAACATCAGTACCATCCAATAGGTATCTCGGTGCAAAGCCTGTTATTGAGTGTTCCGTGCTATTATATCTATCAACACAATTATGAGCAATAGTTGTCCATGCTTTAGTATTTAGATTTTCATTTATCTTACACCTTATTTTATTTACGAGTGTTTGGTTTAGCCTTTCGTTCAGTCCATTAGAAAACGGCGAATTTACTGCAGTGAAAATGATTGATCTTTCATTTAAAAAAGTTTTAAACTCTTTTGAGTTAATTCCAGGATATTGGTCGGTGAGAACCATGCCAATTTCATTACAATTTGGTACAATATTTATAAGTTTTATAAAGTCCTTTGCACTCTGTGTCTTTGAGGTTACTATCGAGTAAAATGGTCGACTAAAAGGTGCAAGTATTTTTTGGTTGATCGAGAGCCACCAAATCCCCCAATTGTATCTATTGAGACAATTTCAAGTGGTTTTGTGGCAGGGCCTAAGTGTGACATTACACCATATTTAGTAAGGGTCGACCGAGACAGGTTTTTCGTTATCGGCCGAGACCGAGACCGAGACCGAGAATAAATTAAAATCTCGGCCGAGACCGAGAGCCGAGACCGAGAATAGATAAATTGAGCAAAAAAATGAAATAGCGCTATTTTTGCATAATATACTATATTTTTAAGAATGTAATAATGTTTAATTATATAATAATTTGAGATTTTATATAATATATCTAATATTTAATTAAACAATTATTTGAGATTTTATATAATATATCTAATATAAAATATTTAATTAAACAATAATTTGAGATTTAAAGTAAGATTTGATAGTAAAGTAATTATAATTAATCACAACAACATATTAAAGAACTTACTTTTTTCTACTACAAACACGAACAAAATTCAAACAAACTTCCTTTACAATTAATTGTTTGTTTACAATTTACAAAAGTAGCGAAATGAATGAACGGCGCGATGCGACACGGCGCGATGCGACACGGCGCGATGCGACGCGGCGGTTGTGAGCTATGACTGCGACTGCTGTGAGTAAAACCCGCCTCCTGCCAGCCGACCAATCACAATCGACAGCTCTCCCACGCACTACGTGTCACGCACTGCGTGAGATAGCTGTCGTGACACCAAGTGACGAATTTGGACGCGCGCGGTAGATTTGAATCCCATTATCCTATACCGTACCTACTTACAACGGTCTCGGTTACTGTCTCGGTTCTCGGCGATTTTTCGCCGAGAACCGAGACAGAGTTCTCGGTAGAATTTGTAGCCGAGAATGTCAAGACCGAGACCGAGACCGAGATCTCGGTCGACCCTTAATATTTAGCCTGTCCTCTTGTCTTATTTTTTATACATATTTCACATTGTTTTCATAAATCGGTGATATTTCTAGTTAAATTCTTTGCTGTATAAATGTTTCCTATTTTCTTTTGCATTTGTTTTATACCTATATGACACATATTTTCATGTATCAGTTTTATAAATTTTATACTGAGTTCCTCTGACAGTAGTATTTTTTCTTGCTTTCTTACCCTCTTATAATATATATTGTTTTTATATATTAACTTGTTATTGTATTTTTTTATATCCTCATTTTTCTCTTGATCTGTTAATATATCATTCAATGTTACTAAGTTTATTATTTTTAATTGTTCATGTACATCTTTATTAGCTTCTAATACTGGGTTTCTGCTCAAGCAATCTGCCTCTAAATTATTTTTTCCTGGTTTATATTTTATTTCGAAGTCATATTGTGATAGGTAATAGGACAAATCTCCTAACTCTTCGTCCGTTCTAGATTTAATATTTAAATTTTCCAATGGTTTGTGGTCGGAATATACTGTGAAAGGTTTGCCTATTAGCCAGTACTGCCAATATCTTATGGCCTCTTTAATAGCTAAGCATTCTAAATATATAGCCTTTTTTTTCTTTTGGACTTCATTTAATTTTTTTGAAAAATATGCTACAGGTTTTTCTTTTCCGTCTTGTTGAGTTTGTTTCAGCACTGCTCCAATACCTTCCAATGATGCATCCGTATATATGTTTATTGATAAGTCTTTATCAAAAATTTCTAAGATTGGTTGTGAACACAATAGTTGTTTAATCTTTTCAAAAGCTTCTTGGCAGTCTATTGACCATATGAATTTTTGGTGCTTCCTTAGTAAATTATGTAATGGTTTTAAAATTATTGAACTGTTGGGTATGTACTCGTGGTAGAAATTGATTTTTCCTAGAAGTTGTCTAATATTTTTCTGATTCTTTGGTGTTGGGAAATCTCTTATTGAAATTAAGTTATCTCTCACTGGTTTTACTGTATTATCTTGTATTATATGTCCAAGGTATTTTACCCAATTTGTTGCAAATCGACATTTTGTGAGCTTAAGTCGGAAACCTTCTTTTTCTATCGCCTTTAAAATCTGTGATAAATGATTTATGTGCTCGGTATAGCTTTTTGAAAATATTAAAATGTCGTCAATAAAATTTACAACAAACTCCGTTAACTTGTACTTTCTCAATATGTTGCTTAGTATTCTTTGAAATATGGCTGGAGAAGTTTTTAAACCGAAGGGTAAACATGTCCATTGGTAGTGGCCTTCCTGGGTTACAAAAGCAGTTTTTTTTCTATCTTCAATTCGCAGGGGAATAGAGCAGAATGCAGAATTTATATCTAATGTTGAAAAGTATTTACAGTTTCTGGTTTTTGTTACTAAGTCCTCAATCAAAGGAAATGGTTGAGCCTGAGGTACCACCATTTTATTTAATTCTCTAAAATCGATACACAATCTTGTTTTTCTATTGTCTTCTTTTTTGAAAGCTAAGGTTACTGGTGCTGCAAAAGGGCTGTATGATTCCTCTATAAGATTTCTTTCAAGCAATTTTCTTACTTGTTCTTCTATCTCTAACTTATCTTCTAATGAACATCTGTAGGGTCTTTTACTGCAGTATTTGTCCACGAGTAGATCAATGCGTGCTTCATCATAATCCTTTACTGTTCCAATATCATATTTATCCTTTGCAAAGCTTGATTTATATTTATCAATAAGTTTATTTATTTCAGATTTTTGTTGTATATTTAAATGACTCAGATCCATTTTAAATTCTTTTTCTTTTGTATGTTCCTTAAAGTTTATAAAGTTCAAGTTCTTTATATCTTCATTTTCATTAGGATTGTTTTTATAATGTATTTCCTCTTTTTTAAAGCTTTCTTCAGATTTCTGAACAATTTCCAATTTTTCATTCTGAATCAAATTAAACTCTTTTATAGTATCAAGTCCAATTAGAAAATTGTATTTGAATTCTTTTCCATCTACAATATAAACATCAATTTTCTTCTCTATATTAAATATCTTAATTTTTATTGTTGTTAAGCCTTTTGTCTTTTTTACACCATTAATCGTTAGTAAGTTTGTATTGTTATGTATATTTTTTCCTTCTTCCTTTATTCTTAATAATTTAGAATTTATTAAGGAAACATTAGAGCCAGAATCATATATACTAAATATGTCTAATTTTCCTTCTAATGATAGTTTTACTTTAATTAATGGTGTAATTATTCGTTTTTTGACTCATTATCATTCAGTTCAACATCTAATACAGTGTTGTTTACATTCTTATTATATTTTCTCTTGTTCTCATTATCATCAGTTTGTTTAAACCAGCATTTCTCTTCAGAGTGGAAACGGCTACCTTTATTTAATTTTTCACAAGTTTTGCAGGGCTTAATTTTATCAACTCTTACTTTATTAACAAATGTATTTCTCTTGAATTTATCATAATTATTTTTATTGACTGTTTGTTCATGTTTACCAATTTCATTGAATAGATTTGCAGTCGATGTTATAGATTCCTTATTCATTTTGTACATTATATAATCTGGTAGACCCATAACAATAAGATGAATCAATGTCTGTGTGTCAATATTTTTATTTATCTCTAATAACAATCTTTCTTTCTTTGTTGCATATTCTCGTAATGAACCTCCTTGAAATTTAAAGGCAAATGCAAATTTAACTTGTGACCAACCTTTGTTTCCGTATGTTTCACAAAAATTTGTTTTCCATATTGACCATTCTGCGTTTACTGTATATTTTATTAACATACTAGTGTACCAATCTAGGCACTGTTTTTCAAGTAAATATTTGAAAGTCTCAATTTTTTCTGCCTCCTTTAATATCTCGAAACGTTTACATTCATTTTCAAAATCATTGATCCATTGGTGTACATTTGATGTTTTTCCTGAAAACTTCTCGAGTAAAAATCTTTCTGCTATTTTTCCTAGATTTTTATTTTCAGTACTAATATTATTGTCAGAAAGTTTCGTGTCATATATAATTTCTTCCAGGTATTGGTCACCAAATTGTATATTCTCACCTTCATCTAAGTAAATTTTCCTCAAATCTTGGGTTAAGGGAAACCATATTTTCTGTGTTTGATATCTTTTCTTTAGAGAATTCTTAATTTTGTTATAAACATCCGTAGTCGTTATGGCGGTATGTTTGCTTGCATGTTTTAAATCATCGGGAATATCAAATATATGTCCATCGGGTGTCTCGATTGAGGTTACGCAGATCACATTGCTTTTTCCATCCGATGCTGCTGACACTGTAAATGTGAATCTTAATTTTTCCATTTCCAAGGTTATTGTTTCTCTTCACTAAAATTGTAGTTTTATAAGACAATTTGTCTATTGGTTGTAATTTTTTATTAATAATGTGACATACAAATATCATGAGTTGCTTTGCTGACAAAGAAACTACAATTAAAGTTATTTGTCCGTCTTCAAAATATTATATCACTTTGTAATTATAAACTTATTTTTCAATCTTCTTATTACTTCAATCTCTGCTACCCAGCTAGACAACCAAAACCAAAAACATCTATCATTTTCTGTCTCCATGACAACACCTATTTAAAATTCGAACATAAAGGAATCCTATGCATTTCTAGGTAGGTACCTATTCCTTTACACATATATTGCACAAATAAATTTCTTAAAAAAGAAAAAGATAAAATTAGCACTTACATTTTTAATTTATTACATTTGATTACCACCTACATTTTTATTACAAAGTTTTCGTTTACGACGTAAATAAAAGAATCCATTGTATAAATACCTGCCTTGTATTAAATAATATCCACTTTCCCATTGCGAGAAACAATGGCTGAACATTTAATTAATTCGCAGCTTTGCGACGGTTTATCCCTGCGGCAAATTAACCCACATTTAAATTAATTTATTTCAGGCTTAACAACATTTGAGGGGGCAACTTTCAAGTCAAGTTATGAAAAACATGATTTTTGAAGTGAAAATTCTTTAGCGCCGTTAGTGATTTGAAATTTGGATGAATCTCACGGAATCAATAATTCGAATAAAATATATTAAATTATTTGTAATACCTTTTTAATTAGCAAGTTAATAAAGCAATTCAATTGTATTTCAAGTACCGGATTGCTACCTCTTCCTTCTTGTGGGTATTCATGATATATTGTCAATTCTTAATAATAATAATAATGCACGTAAGATGAATGGAATCTATCAATTTAATTTAGTTCAAGTTCAAATTTTCATCCACTTTCCAAACTTCCGAAATATGTGAATTTTCGCATACGTGATAAAAATGATTACAACACATACAATAACAAAAATTAACCAATATACTTTGCTTTGTTAGTACTTGATTAGTGTGTTTTTTTGTCTTTTTCAGACATTTTTTTACCTGCCCACGCCCTCACTGTGCCATCTCAACGCCCCCTAATTTTCTTTGGGTTTTATACTGCCCCCCCTGAAAGTTTCAAACGCCCACAAGGGGGCGTTATCGCTCACATTGAGAACCTATGATGTAGGTACACTATGCACGCGTTCAAAATCGACTAAGAATACGTTCATAAATCAACTTAGGATGTGTTAAAAAACCAACTGGAGGTTTTAAAATCAAATTAATAATCGATAGAACTACTTTCGCTGGATGGCAGGCGCTTTGCGAATCAAGTTTTTTTTTCAATCAAAAATATAAATTACGACTTTGGCGCCCCCTAAAACTGCGCCCCGGTTTGCCCCCCCCCCACCCCCCCCCCCCGAAACGGTTTCATTAATTTGTATTTTATATTATAGAAACACATAATTCATTGGTTACAAATGTGATGAAACAATTTTACACATATTAAATAACACTAGCAGTTAAAAACCCACTCCGCAGTTTTTTACTGCTAGGCTCTACGGGCGGCTGTTGGTTCCGCTTCGACCAGTTTTATAATTTTTTTTTTTTTTTATAATTCCAATAGGAACTGGTTCCAAAATTAGCTCGTTCCTCGGATCCACTGTTATCCAGTGATAGCTAGTCAGCGGGACAAAGTCACCGGGACAAAGTAGCCGGGATAGACCATGACGTCATATGTAATATATTTACGGCCGCGTGATTACAACTAAGTATTACCGTCAATCTTTCCATATCCGGAGACATACTAAAAGTTCTCAAATTAGAAGTACTTACATATGCCAGGGGCACGTCCCCATGCGACAGGCTAACGAAAGTAGCGCCATCTATTGACGAATTCTTGAATTCGAAATCGAATTACAACGGTAGCTTTGTCTGAAATTTCACGTACACAGATGTTTATATGGTGCGGCGCGGCGGGTACAGTGCGGCGGAAGACGTGCGTTCGAAGCCGGGTTCTTAAATTCAACCACGCAGACGCAAGCCAATTAAAAGATATTATTCGATCGGTTCGATTTCATGTACCTTTAGGGTTTAGCCTGTCTCGACACAAGTATATCTTAGTGAGACAGGCACCGAAAAACCTAACGTAAACATACTTTATACATATAGGTAAATAATTAAAAAAATAAAAGAAGTAGGTATACCGTATACCTATGTATATATTTAGAATTTACCGAGTGATATTGTGTACCGGTGTGTGTTTATGTGTGGGTATGTTTGTAGGTGTGAGAAGGTGGTCTGTAAATGGATGTGTACGCGCGTTGAACAGTTTATATCATTGACATGATGCTGCTTTTAAATTTGGGCAGTGAATCCGAGAAAATGTCGACGTTAGAGTTTAGGCAAATAATATTTATGTATGAAGAGCACGGTTAATTGGCGGATAAGCTGCTACAGATTTTTGTGGCTAGCTGACCCTGCCACGCGTTACTGTGGTTAACGACACACAACGCCATCTACTGACAACGCCATTACCCAACCTTTATAACCACGATAAATTAACTCGCACCGCCATCTGTTAATTTGAATACAAATCAAATCCATACAACCCGCTCGTCCAACACATAAATACATTATCATATTTCAACCAATTTACACAAAACCTTGACAAATTATATACCTTAACCTTCCTCATGAATAACTCTATCTAGTGGTGAAAAATGCATGAAAATCCGTTTAGTAGTTTTTGAGTTTATCGCGAACAGACAGACAGACGCGGCGGAGGATTTTAATTTATAATATGTAGAGATTAAGCATTAGGAATAGTACATACTGTACGGCGTTCAGTTTTAAAGGTAGGTATGTTAATTTTTTTTTACATTAGCTCCACACAGAAGGCCCTGATGAAAATAATTACCCTCGGGGCCTACGTCATCTTTGGGGATGCTGTGTGCAGGGTCTTTTTAGGAAAGAAAGAAGAGGAAGTTCTGGGAAGGAAAAGGGTATTAGAGATGGATAGGACTCTGGCGGTCAATCCAGGAGTGACGGACGTAAGAATCATCTTTCTCATTGTGGTGCAAGGTACGGCTGGAGAAGTCAAAGGGACTCACTTAACCATACTTTCCCGATCCGGCCTGCCGTGCAGCTGATGGACAGACGCATCCGCCGCCAATATCCGGACAAACCTCACCCCATGAACCCGGGAAACCCTGCTAAGTCACCAAACGTACATCGAACCACTTGGGGTGACCTATGGCAGAGGTGTTGGTTATCTGATAAATGGCTCCCAGGGCGGCTGTACCCATATCCGCCTCCCAAATTAAATAGTAATAGAAGTTCGGTTAAGTCGATTTTATTATTTAAAATTCTATATTTAAGTTATTCCCAACGAGAGCTCGTATTGACGTCATCGACATTCGTTCTCTTCCGTCTGTTTGAAAACGAAAAATACAGAAGATACCAGAACGATTACGTCACGTATGATCTCTCGCTGGGACTAGATGGGTCATGTTTGATAACCAGATCTGACTATACATATACTTTCCAATCTCCCCCCACTCCCCAGCTGGGGATGCTATAGTTCACTGGATCCAGAGGTTTGGGAGCAGTTAGGACTCTTGTGCGGAATTCACATAAAAATACGAAAAATGAACGCGGGCTGAATATAATGTCATGAATGGTGTAAGTAAAGCAGTTTGGGGGAACTGTTCTAAATCGGGCTTAAGGTCGTGTCGCACCCCCCCCCCCTCTCCCCCCACCATCCCTTTACCGATGATAACAGGTAATTGGCAATTTTTCGCTCCGCCAAGCAAAACACTGTCGTATCGGTGACTGGATAGTGTGAATATTTTCATTCTGTACGGGAAGGAGCAATTTCAGTTATAAAATTTATTTTTTACTAGCTTTTGTCCCCGGCTTCGCACACGCCACTCCACCCCCTCATCCCCCCCCCCTCAACGTAACAATCAAACACGCGATGTAAATCTTAACCATCAAAGGGATCTCCATTGCAACCTACACAAATAACAAAATGACAGCGCATGTCAAACAATTACGTAGCAACGCTTTGATTTTTGTCTGGACAATAAACGTATAATTGTATACAAATTTCATAATGCCAGAGCTCTAAGTTATAGCCTATAGCCTATTCTGATGTATGAGCTGTATTACTGTAGAGTTTCATTAAAATCCATTCAGTATTTATTGCGTGAAAGAGTAACAAACATCAATACATCCATCCATACATCCATCCATACATCCATCCATACATCCATACAAACTTTCGCCTTTATAATATTAGTAGGATAGTAGAATGTGAATACCGCGCAAGAGTCCCAACTGATCCAGACCGTCTACGACAGGGTTTCCCAAACTTTTTTTGCAATGGAACACTTTGCAACCCCGTAAATTTTAACGAAACACCTGGCTTTTTTTTGGTTGGGTAAGTTGGGTACAAAGCACTCTTTTTAGGGTGAATAGCCTATTTCAAAAATTCCTAATAGTAAAAATTTGAAAAAATGTTATTAAACACATTATTTATTTAGTATACAAACAGAAAATGGAACATAAACAAAAAAAGTGGATTAAATAAAGCACCTAATGACCTTGACGATTTTGAATCCGTGAATTGCATATCTTCTTGAGATCAGGCACAATATTGGTAAGTTGGATTCTAATATCTATTGTGGCATCGAGCCTGTTCCTATACTTTGATTTCATTGCAGCATACAATACCCTCGAATCTCTGCAAAAACGGGCGGTCCGTTTGATAGATTCTCCCATATTAACAGACGAATTGCAATCTTTAGAGCACAAGCGTCGGGTGGGAATGCTACTGTATTACGATGGAAGATGCTCCGAGGAAATAGAGTCATTGATCCCTTCGGCACCGGTGCATAGACGGGAAACACGCCAAAAGCGTGCCCAACATATCTACACGGTTGACATTTGTCACATGAGAACGGTTCGCTTATTCGACTCGTTCTTGTGTTCAACAGCTCGGCTATAGAACGATTTGCCGGCCTCTGTATTTCCTCTTTCCTACAAAATGGGTCTCTTCAAGACCAATGTTCATTCCTTCCTCTCCTCAAAAAGACCCTCCACACAGCATCTCAGATGACATAGGCCCTGAGGGAAATTTTTTTCGTCGGGCCTCCTGTGTGGAGTTAATGTAAAAAAAACATACTTAGAAAATCCCGCTTCGTATAAAAGGTTGTAGAAAATGGAAGTAAAACAATGATAGTCTTTTGACAAACTCGCCCAGAAATCATTTGAAGTTTGATCTTTTTATTTTTGTTTCAAATTAGAGTCACTAATTAAGTCAATTAGATTTCCATATTCACTTCATTGATTTAGCTGTCCCGGAAAATGGATTACGAACCCAGGAATCGTCCTTACTAGTTTTCGGAAAATATTGCATAATAGTTGCTTTCAAGTTATGATTCAAGTTATCTTAAAATTCTTTGGAAACCTCTTAATCCACTTTAAAATTTAATTCATTCAAACATTCACGTAAGGCAGAAAAACAATCAAAATGATTAGATTGAACTGATGAAATCCAAAATTGTAATTTTTTTCGCTTTTTCACCAACATTTACGGCACCATGCGCATTTATAGTTCGTCTAATTGCTAACAAGGATGTAAGACTGATTAATTTTTACATTATTTTACTTCCAGGTAAAGTCGGTAAATCTTAAAATTCTTTGGAAACCTCTTAATCCACTTTAAAATTTAATTCATTCAAACATTCACGTAAGGCAGAAAAACAATCAAAATGATTAGATTGAACTGATGAAATCCAAAATTGTAATTTTTTTCGCTTTTTCACCAACATTTACGGCACCATGCGCATTTATAGTTCGTCTAATTGCTAACAAGGATGGAAGACTGATTAATTTTTACATTATTTTACTTCCAGGTAAAGTCGATATCGTAAAAAAAAACGAGTGTGCTTTTTAGACTTTAGACCACACGACAGAAGTAAAACTTCACTAACTTATGCAGTCCATTAACACTATAACAATAACAGATAAAAATATCCCCATCCCCTCAACATCCCCATCAACTCAACTCGACTCTCAACTCTCAACTCTCAACTCTCAACTCTCAACTCTCAACTCTCAACTCTCAACTCTCGACTCTCGACTCTCGACTCTCGACTCTCGACTCTCGACTCTCGACTCTCGGCTCTCGGCTCTCGGCTCTCGGCTCTCGGCTCTCGGCTCTCGGCTCTCGGCTCTCGGCTCTCGGCTCTCGGCTCTCGGCTCTCGGCTCTCGGCTCTCGGCTCTCGGCTCTCGGCTCTCGGCTCTCGGCTCTCGGCTCTCGGCTCTCGGCTCTCGGCTCTCAGCTCAACTCAACTCATATCATTGATTAGCGTTTCACATTGATAAGCGTTTCATATTGATTAGCGTTTCATATTGATTAGCGTTTCACATTTTTTCGTAACGTTTCATATTTTTTGTAACGTTTCATAACGTATTTATCATTTTACCCACAAGTGTCGAGCGTGCGTAAAGAAGTTTTACTTCAAAAATATGGTTGGGTTCCTTGGGGACAGAAATATCGTGAAACACATGCAGATCCGTTATCTCGTTGTTATTGTTTCCACATCGCACAGATGTTCTTTTTATTGACTCTTACCACAGTATTATTAACCATAGTGATAAACTTTAGAGATTTTTTTTAGTATGTAAATTAAGATTTACTGCAATAACGGCATAAACTGCTCTTTCAACTTCCATAAAGCTTAGTCTCTCTACCTGGAAGGATCTAGCACCTAACTTAACAACGATTGTGAAGTATTTATACAAATAATAATTTCTTGTGATTAATATCGGTGGTGTTGAAATATGAATATGTGTATTTTATGTTAAATGAAATTCTTCCGACAAACTGTCGCGGAACCCCTACTCAGGTTCGGCGGAACCCTGGTGTTCCGCGGAACACAGTTTGGGAAACCCTGAGTCTACGAGACTAAGGCATCACCAAGGCGTGAGGAATCAC
Source organism: Limnephilus lunatus (assembly GCA_917563855.2). Lineage (NCBI taxonomy): Eukaryota > Metazoa > Arthropoda > Insecta > Trichoptera > Limnephilidae > Limnephilus > Limnephilus lunatus. The sequence continues at coordinate 27,007,948 of OU830596.1, forward strand.
AGCGTGCATACAAGGATATTAGAGCAAATTCTTACAACAAGTGCGATCTAAAATATTGACATTTGAAGTTTGACCCAAGTCTCGCATAAGAATGTTTTTTCTACAAAAATGCTAATTTTTGCAGATTAATTGATTGATTCTTATAATGACCATAGTTTTAGTAAGAATGAAACTATGCAAGGCTTGGGTCGAATTTCAAAAGACATTTTCTCAGGCTGTATGGCACCGAATCTCCTGAAATTTCGGATTCTTATAAAAACTACTAATAAATCTACAAAAAGAAGCATTTGTTGAAAAATCACCATTCTTATGGGCATAAAGCAATGTTTGGGTTCGATCTTCAAACGACGTTTTCTCAGGCTGGGCTGTATGGCACCGAACCTTCTGAAATTCTGAAGTTTTTTAACTTGGTTGACAACATATTAAACAAACTATATTAACTATATAAAAGGCGTATGGGCCCCCCCCAGGATCGGGGGCCTGGGGCGGGCCGCCCTCTCCCTTAGTCCGCCACTGACTCCTACCCATATCCGTCTCCCAAATTTAAACCATACCCAAATAAAGAAGTTTTCACTGTAAAAAAATGGTGATCGGGCAACTCATAATGAAAACAACTCAGAACCACCTCAGAAAGGTCATAAAAAGTGATGATAAAATTTTTGGAATATTTAGCTAATTATTTTTGTTACTGTTTTTGTTATAATTTCTGTTATACATTGTATTTAAATCATCCATGTATGTAATTTTTTGGCAACATGCCTGTTTTATATACTAAAATAAAAAATAAAATAAAACTCAATCTCTCGCAGGCTAAATCCTACAGATGTATCAATGTGTTTGTCCCCGCAATTTTTCGTTTCATCGAGTTTCAAATCACAACGGCGCTAAAGAAGTTTTCACTTCAAAAAATCGATTATCTTATTATTTCTATCTCAATTTTCTACACGTATCTAAGTATAACTCTGTAATGGTAGGAATCAATTCTTATCTCAGACTTCGACTGACATTAAAACAAACACAACAACGTACCTATTTAAAATGAAGACGATCTATTTGTCAGTATTACACTTGCTTCTTACTATTCCGAACAGAGCCCGAGTACTTCTAAATCCGTGATCAGGACATCAGGAACACAGCAGGGGGAGGGGATATTATTAATGGGTAAATAAAGCCCGATTTACAAGGAAGCTAAATAATCGGCGCGGAGATTTTTGTAGTAGTATGTGAAGCTTTGTCGCTTTGCCGCTGCACGAGCAATGGCGCTGTTTCTTGCTGCAAGTGAGTTTATTGTACAGTTCTTTTTTACATTAGCTCCATAGAATATTTATTGGATAACCAACAACTCTGTAATAAGTCACCCCAAGTGATTTACAACGTTTGGTGACTTAGAAGGGGTGCCCGGGTTCATAAGGGTGAGGATAGTCTAGGTCTTGGTGGCGGATGCGTTTGCCCACCCTCTGTGTCGCTGGCCGGGTCAGGAGAGACTGGTTGAGACCTTTTGACCTCTACTGCAAGACTCTCTCGATCTTTCGCCTTTCACCGCAGTGGAAGGAACAGATTCTTACGTCTGTCACTCCTAGACACGCTGACCCTCAGATTCCTTCCCACCCCTCATACCTTTTTTCTTCTCAGATCTTACTCTCCTTCCTTTCCCTAAAAATACCCTACACACAGCATCCCCAAAGATCTTTTAAATTTCTACATTAGCTTCACATAGGAGGCCCTAAGGAAAATAATTACCCTCAGGGCCTATGTCATCTTTAAGGATGCTGTGTGGAGTCTTTTTAGGAAGGGAAGGAGAGGAAGTTCTGCGAAGGAAAAGGGTATTAGGGGTGGGTAGGAATCTGGGGTAAGTATGTCCATAAGTGAAGGAATCATGAATCCATCCCTCCCACTGCGGTGCAAGGCGATGTTTCGAGAGAGTAGGTACAGTTGGAGAAGTCAAAGGGACTCCCTCAATCGTTCTCTTCCGATCCGGCCTGCCGCTGGTGGGCAGACGCATCCGCCGCCAAGACCCGGACATACTTCACCCCATGAACCCCATGCCTTGAGTAAAATTGCTTTGCTCGAGGACTCCCGTGTGGAGCTAATGTAAAAAAGGCCACAGACACACATGCTACTAGGTAGCCTCTTACTACTAATGAGCACGTCTGTCAGTATACCGACGCTGAATATTTTACTTTCTTGTGAATGGGTCTTCATTCTAACTTCAGTTTTCATAGTTTGTTTGTTCAAATAAATAAATCTATTTCAATACAGTTTAAACTCTTTAAACATTATGTTCCTTGTGTTTTCTTATAGAAATATAAGTTGGAAATATTGTTCTCTTCTTGATTCGAGTTGCGCTTTGCATTGATTAAATTACTAAGGAGAATGATTTGTTTGTCAATTTCCTTCACAACATCGACTCTGACCAGCTCTGACGCATTTTTATGAGTATTTTTGTACCGCTGCACTATGAGGTGGCTTAATGTAACGCGTTGGCAGAAATTCAGAAAGTCAAGTATTTTTTACAATGAAACAAGAATGCTAGTTTTAAAGTTCATTAAATGTTTCATAATTCCCCCAAAACGTGTCGCCCTTATCGCGATACCGAGGGAAAGATATCAGTTTGAACTTGATGTTTGTGCGGGTGACCGTGTCAGTTTTTACAGTCGCGTAAATTTCAGTACGTTTCAAGTTTAAGCAAGCAAAATCTCATCTTTTGATATAGATAGAAATAGATTGTAGATTGTATATGCCAAGCTTTGTCGTTACCAATACAATTCAATTAGGGAAAATGAAAGATGCATTTCCTTCCAATGTACAAGGAGCTAAGAAAAAATGTTACCCTTTGAATTAATTTTTAACGGTCACGGAATCTTCAGCAAAAGTGAAATTATAATAATTGATAGATCACATTGCTGAGCTCTTAATTCAAGTTCAGCAGCCCGTCATCGGTTGTCTGAGTGATATTTCGTCGGTTGCAGTCATCTCCAGATTAGGAAAAATAAACAAAACGACAGTGAAAACCATTCCAAAAGAATTTAGAAATACTGCAAATGCTAAAAGATACCAGAACCTAATACGACTACAGGGAATGATTTTGTAGTTGAAACAAGTAGTGATAATGATATGATAGTATATTGTCACAAGATTATTTATTTATTATTTTTATTTATTACACGCCCTATCTATTCTATAAATATAACTGTAAATAAATACGTTGTGAAATGAGTTGAGTATTATAACTGATTTAATTTATCTAATATTTTCCAAATTTATATTTTTGTACTAAATATGTGTGACTTTTCGAACATTTTTTTTCCGCTTATTTTTATGATTATGTCTATACAGAACTAAAAATCTAAAAACGTTTCATGTAATTACAACCACTGATTTGACGCCAACTTTCGAGGTCATCCACCCCATTGTGTGCTGTGAGCATTGGTAAAAGAAATTGGACGCTTTTATATTTACCGTGACGGTGTAAAAAAGGCAATAAACATATGTTCCTTATCACAATAATGCAGCAGCTCTATCAAAAGATGAGATACACAATTTACGTAGGTCTGTCTCCTAAAAAGGAAAAAAGTAATTGTTTTCTTGCATCTCTCTCACACACCGCACCGTGATGTCTCCGTAAACCCATACCAACACTAAGTATAGATTACAATTTTACAAGGATAATATTGAAGTGTAAGTGAATTCCAAAAATTCAAAAACGTCAAATGTCAATGTGCTTTTGCTTTTGTTATTAAACATATAATGCTGCCGCTGTTTCTTACTCATTAAATACCAATAGTCGAAAATGAGACACACAATGAACGTATGTCTGCACCCGCTCAAAGGATCCATACAATCATTATCATAATCTCCCTCACACGTATACAGCCTATGAAACGCAATTCCCGTCGCCAAAAGTAGTACTTTGGAGGAAACAGTCACACGTATTTTGTGTGTCTCACCATTGTTTAATGTTTAAGAAAGAGCTGGAGCATTATAGCGATAAGGAACATATGTTTATTTCCTTTTTTGAAGTCACAATACCGTCACCGTGAATCGTCACGGTAAATATAAAAGCGTCCACATGCTAAAAATATGTAAAAACTACAATTTGAATGAGAAAGAAAAATTAGCTGTTTTTTTTTCAAATTTTATCGTGCTTTTACCCTTTAAGGGTGTTCTAGGCCATCATTTACGGCGAAAGTTAACGGAAATTAATACATTTAATTTTATTTAAATTGGAAAATTTCAAAATTATAAGGTATATTTGAGTCTAGTTTTGACTTAGAAGAGATGAGACATTGAACGGAGGGGATAAGGCTTGATAGAAGGGAAAATATTTATTTAGCGAGGGAAAACCAAAAAATATGGCATCTAAAGTTCCCACTAAGACCACAGACAATCTGGGGAATCAAGCACGTATACATTTTTGAAAAGTGAGAAGTCTAGAATTTCAATGTTCAATTCTGAATCGAATAAGTTAGGAAATTGATTTTTTGGGGAGGCACAGCCTACCCTGCCACATAGCACGAACCGCCACTGCCAGTTGATAAACAAATAAAAAACAATATATTATTATTTTACCGTTTGAAGCTTAAAAGTCTCAGCTTTTTCAAGATAACAGTTAGCCAGTAAAGTTCATAAAAGTTTTGTTTACATTTCATTTAGAATCAAAAGAAAAATCAAGTAAAATAATCCGTAATAAGACAGAGTATTTTCTTTTATTCAGCTTTATGTTAGACGCCTTACAATAACCTCCAGCTTTCATAAAGGAAGTGACGCATAAACAAAACAAACAAAAAATAATTCTCTGAGGTATCCAGTAGGCATAATTACATCGGGCTTGTACCCTTACTTCAATATTGTTTGGGAAAAATCTTACAAGTAATATGCATTATTAATGACCTAATTTTTATTGTTGTCAAATTGTTATTAAATTTATACGACGAGAATGCCAACATTCTTATAAATACCAACCAGGAATTATTAGATTCCTGGACAAATAAAATTCTTCACGCAAAACACTTCAACTATCTCAACCAAGTATATATATGTTGACAAACTTTAGTCAAAAAATGGTTGAGTACCTATTGGAGAGTTGAGCGCGGAAATAGAAGGATTTATGCTTGCCATTCAAGATAGAGTCATTAATACTAAAAATTATAGGAAGCATATCATCAAAGATACAAATTATTTATTTAGAAAATGTTTGGCTTTTCCGGAAACTATAGAATATATTATATCTGGATGTTCTGTATTAGCGCCGTCCGAGTATACATTTAGGCACAATCAAGTTTTAAAAATAATTCACCAAAGTTTAGTAATTAAACATAACTTGATTGACTGCTGTAATATACCATATTATGAATATGAACCAAATTCATTTTTAGAAAATGAATTTTATAAAATATTTTGGCCCAAATTTATCTCACCGAGGGGGAGAGGGGGGGGGGTCTAGATTGGAAGAAAAACTGCTCACGTAATTAATGGATGCCCCCTTATACCTAGCTCTCTCATTCAAAATTTAGGCGTATTAGATTTGTCAAAGAATTTATATATAGATAAAAATGCAAAAGTCATTTTAAATACATGTAGGATTACGAAATATTTTTATAATATTCATATTGAGGGATCAGTAGGATTTATCGGTCCAGTTAGGAGTTCCATCGAGCCGAACCCTCTGATATGAAAATATCTGGAGTCTGTGAATATTTTTTCCCATTAGGTCTCTGGTAGATTGACGCATTGTTCTTATATTTTTTTGTATTTATTATAGTTATATAGTGCAGTGTTCCGCAAAGTGTGCTCCGCGGCACACTGGTGTGCCGTGGCCATTTGTAAGTGTGCCGCGAGTCCCGCGTCACTTCTCACAAAGTGCTCTGTAAATCGGTCTTTACTTTTCTGTGCGGCGCGGCGGCCGGAGGTGGTGTGGGTGGGACTCGATCGCTGCGAAGTGGCCGTGTGCTACGCCGCTACGCTACATTATCACGTGTGCTACACTACATAAGTGGGGTACTATTGCTACATTATCACGTGATTGCGCACGAGCTATCGGGGTGCATGCGCGTGACAACATTACGAATTACGACGGCGACGTTGCGCCCGCTTGTTTAGTAGTCATTCGTTAATGCTAGTGTTTGGTTGTGTCGTCGCGAACTTAATTGACTTTTTTAATAGCAAAAAATATCCCATATTACGTGTATATAATGGATAAATTCGTTAAACGTACCGCAAGTTTGTCAAGTGAAACTAATGATTCCCAAGAAGAAGCAGAGTCAACGAAGAAAAAACCTAAGCTTTTTGATCGGAAATACGATGAGAGCTATGTGCGTTATGGCTTTATATATTGCGGTGACGAATCGTGCCCAATCCCAAAATGTCTTGTTTGTGGAGAAACTTTGGCTAATAATTCGATGGTGCCCAGTAAACTTTCACGACATTTAACAACTAAACACCCATCGGTGGCTCACAAAGATAAAGCCTTCTTTCAACGTATGAAAGACCAGTCTGAGAAACAGGTAACTCTCATGAGTTCGTCTTTCAATACATCAAGCAAAGCGCAAAAAGCAAGCTACGTGATCGCTAATATGCTGGTTAAATCGAAGAAACCTCATTCTCTCGCTGAAACTTTAATTTTACCTGTCTGCAAAGAAATTGTCAAAATTATGATTAGCCAAGAAGCCGCTAAGGAAATCGAAAAAATACCTGCGTCAGCAGATACGATCTCACGTCGCATTAATGAAATATCCACCGATATTCAATCAACGTTAATTGAAAAATTAAGGCTAAGTGGAGTTTTCGCGCTACAAGTCGACGAGTCTACTGATATCAGTGGTCACGCGCATCTCATCACAAATGTGAGGTACACGGATGGATATGAAATAAAAGAGGAATTTTTATTTTGTCTGCCACGACCTGGTTACACCACCGGAGAAGAAATATTCAGAGTAACAAACCAGTACTTCAGTGAACATAATTTGGAATGGCGCAACTGCTTAAGCATTTGCACAGACGGAGCAGCAGCTATGACAGGAAAAATTAGGGGATTTATAACCAGGGCTTCTGAAAAAAATCCTAATATTGAAAATTTACATTGCTTTTTACACAGAGAGGCACTGATGACAAAGTCTCTGCCTGATGAATTGTTGTCTGTCTTACAAGAAGTCGTCAAAATTGTCAATTACATCAAGTCGCGACCGCTGAACTCTCATCTGTTTAATGCATTGTGTCAGGAAATGGGAGCAGATCATCAGTCACTTCTGTTTCATACAGAAGTACGATGGCTTTCTCGCGGAAAAGTGCTTTCTCGGATTTACGAGCTGAAAAATGAGACCCAGACATTTCTAGAAACCCAGGGTTCAGACTTTGCTTCTCTATTTAAAAAAGAAGAATGGGTAGCAAAACTTGCATATCTAGCGGACATATTCGCTCAATTAAATGAGCTGAACATAAAAATGCAAGGAAGAAATTGTAACATTTTAACGTCTTCGGACAAGATTGAAAGCTTTCGCGCTAAGTTGGTGCTATGGATCAGCCACGCTACCAATGGTAGTAACGAAATGTTTCCAAATTTCATGGCTGCCGATTCAGAAAAAAAAGTGCAGGCTTTGATAGTGAAACACTTGGAGCTGTTAGCAGAAAAAATGAACTCATATTTTCCTAAGTGTGACCTGCAACCTATTGACTGGGTAAGAAATCTATTTTCGGAAAGCATTTCCCTTGGACATTTACCAATAAACGAACAGGAAGAATTCATGGAGCTTAAAACTGATCGGACACTAAAATTAAAATTTTCTGAAACAGAGTTAGCACATTTTTGGCTCCACGTAAAAAATGAGTATCCACTGCTGTCAAAGCGAGCTATTGCAATTCTATTACCATTTGCCACGACCTATTTATGCGAATTGGGGTTTTCAACTCTCACTACGATAAAGTCAAAAAAAAGAGAACGCCTGAGGACGATCGACGAAGAGATGCGAGCAGCGTTATCAACGATTGTTCCAAATTTTGATCGTCTGTGTTCAGTTAAACAGGCTCACATTTCGCATTAAACATCTTTTCATGTTATATTGATTTTAATAATAAATATTAATAAAATATTGTTTTTGGTAAATTTTGGTTCGGAGTGGCCACGCTTATTACGAATTTTTTTTAGAAAAAAACTTTAGATATGTCGTAATTACTATAAAAGGAAACTTTTTGGCTTGGTGGTGGCGGAAAAAGATTCATTTTAATTATCAATTGCGTAAAATTAAAATTCACTTCTCGAACCGATTCGGTGACAGTTCGCGGTCATTCTGTCACTGGTATGTGATAAATATCAATCATAATTTCACAAACCCGGCTAGACAAACCCTGCTTTGCCCAACAAACCATTCAAAACCTGGGATGTTTTTTTAAATTATGATGACATGCAGCTTTCGTAGTTTTACCTCAAAGTTCGCCGTTATTCGTAATAAGCCTAGCCAATCCTATCCAAAATTTACCTTGTTTTTTTTTCTTTGGTGTACCGTTAAAATTTCTTGATTAGTTAGGTGTACCGTGAACATAAAAAGTTTGCGGAACACTGATATAGTGCACTTACATAGTGTGGATTGACTAGATAAACATTTGTGGAAAAGTGTGTGAAAGGGTTTAGTTTTTCCTGTGGGGAAGATTTAACCCGGACATAAAATCTGGAGCACAGCACCGTATAAAATAATATTAAAAATTCCGTATCACCATTAGCGGCGTGAATGTTTTTATTGAACCAATTTAAGTCTAATTCAGTAATTCTCTGAGTTTCGTTACGTATTAACGTAACAATAGTTGGCCTCTCGTTTCCCTTCGCGGAGTAAGCATCAAAGAAAAGACTAATTCGATTACTTACCCCTTTGTAATACTACGTCTTTAATGCAGAATTTTATGTAATAATAAATGTACAGTAACTAAATCAGAGCATCTTATAAATAATGTGTTCTATTTTATAAAGGAAAGGGTTCTTTTGGCATATGGATTTTTGATAAAAATGTTTATTAAGAAATGGAAAACCGATGAAATAAAATTATTATATTCAACCAGACTCTGAGTTAAGCCAAATGGCCCCTAGAGAAACATTCATTTGCCGCCTTCTAAATCAAAAAAATAAATTATAAAATCTGAAAGAAATCAAATTTCTCTGAAAATAAAAAAGGTTCATCATTTTTTTTACATCAGCTCCACACAGGAGATCCTGAGGAAAATAATTTCCCTCAGGGCTTATGTCATCTTTGGGGATGCTGTGTGGTATCTTCCTATATTCCAAATTCCCCATAAGAAACCACATGTTTTTTCTTAAAAACTTCAAATAAAAAATGAAAAAAAAAAGCTAAACAAACATATCGTTTTCCTAAGTAAAATATAAAAATTTAAAAAAAAAAATCTACGACGATATTCCTGACACGGTTTTTCACAGAAATTAGTACCTAAGTTTGATTATACAAACCTTTCATATGACTGTAAAAACCTTTCAAATAATTATTTACATACTTACCTACCTATAATTTCTAGCTAATAACTTAAAAATATATATAAAAAGACAAAATGCTGATTCTCAGTAAGGTTTAGATTTAAGGACCTCACCATCGGACGTGTTCAGTGTATATGTTACAGTTAAAACCCGTTCTTAGTTACAGCGCGTTTTCTCTAGTATAAACTAGTTTTCACTAAATGCCTTTGTTACAACTCGAATTAACTGCTATCATTGAAAACTAGTTCTAACCAGACAAAACGCTTTTTCTCGAAATGATTCAGTTAAAACGGTTTCAACCGATGTCTAAGTTTATCTTGCTTAATTCTGATTGGTCGAGTGACATCAGGTTAGGTTAGGTTAGGTTTCTAATTAACAGTTATTAAATATTTTACTAAGCATTTTTTTAAAAAGAAAGACAAACATTCCCGGATTACGAATAACCCAACAATGTTTGAAAATCTCCTACTACCACCAGAGAAAGCCGAAAATGTTGCTTGTGTTGTGATGGACTTAGCCAGCCGAGGAATTGAACACGCGACGCCCGGATGGGACCCAAGCGCTATGCTTACTCAACCACTGACCGGTCAACAGTATTTGTATTTTCAATCTCAATTTCAGTTTTAACAAAGGCAGTTAGTAAAAACTAGCTTTGACTAGAGAAAACGCGTTATAACTAAAAACGAGTTTTAACTAAAAACTAGTTTTAAATAAAAACAAGTTTTAAATAAAAACGAATTTTAACTAAAAACGAGTTTTAACTGTAACATACATATACATACTATGCACCAATACACCCAATTCTAAGTTTGTGTTGTTCGCCTCAAATCTAATTGCCCGACCGTTACAAAAAAAATGTGACGAAACTTTACGCAACAAGTGAGTGGGAACCAATCCTATCTCTCTTTTTACCCAAACTAACAGAATTTATATAATACTATCAATGTATATATGTATTACATATAAAATAAAAGCGATACGCGCCAGTCCGAATCCTGCAAACACCAATAAACACCTTTCAGAGCTTTCAGTGAGTTCGTCAGTTGCTTTCAAGAGCTTTGTCCGTAAGCTTGTCGACAAACTTTGCCGCGTTTATAATTTTACTGAAAACAAAACGATGAGTTTTTAATTGAATTTTCGTATTTTTACAGTGTTACATCTCAAGCAAGTGATTTTTAATGAAAAATTTAATTAACAAATACTTGACGGTGTTATTGATTTTGTCAATAATAATTAAAATCATATATACGTATCTTTTTTTAAATTCATCCATTTGAATTTCGATTTTAATTTCGATTGTGTGATTTAAACATCTCACAAGACTTCCAGCAGCTTCCGTCTGGAGCCAGTGAGACTATAGCATCCGCTATTGGGTTGTGTTGTGAGGCTGAAAGTAGTGGGGAGGAGAAGGAGATGATGAAAAAGAAGGTGGGGAAATACCGGGCTATTCAGATCTGGTCACCAAACACGGTTAAAGCCATTTCAAGCAATGTCAAATTCTGAATGGTGGACTAACACCAGGGCGATACTGAAAATATCTTCCACTTTGGAACGTGCCGCAAACACACATATATTATTTTAAATGAGTTTATTGTGATATAACACAAATTAATCGAATAAATTTTATTTACGCACGCCGGATTCAATCTCGCGATCTTCGGTTTGCGAGTCAAGAGCCTTACCCCTAGACTATGGACGCCGTCGAATGAAAATAAAAGTGAAATTAATCAATTTCCTGACATCCGATCGAGCTGAAACTCTGCAATCACGCTTACGCATGCTGGCTACGTATTTGTTTGAAATTTCAGGATATTACAGCAGTTAATAAAAGCAATAAATGTCGGTTTTATCCAATTGGGATTAAGCTCGGTTGGTAGAGTTGTCGACTCCAGTTCCTGGGTAGGACGTTTCTATCTTCCGAAACAAAATTTAGAATCTGCGGTTTTCAACAGGGCCGTTCATATTTGGGGGGACTATGCAGAGGGTCATTTTAAGGCCCGGCTTCCCACATTTCTACCGATTGATTACATATGTTCCCTAAACACTAAGTTTTAAAACTCTTAAAAAAATATATGTTATTCTTGAAGATAATATCTATACATTCCCCTTCAAATTCCCCCGATAGAAAAAAATCGAAATCGAAAAAAAGTCTGCTCCGAAAATCATTATAAACACATGTTTTTACAATTATTTTACAAGTTATGTATATTAAATAATTCAGTGTTTATTTAAATGCTATTTTAGACATTCCCCACGAGATTTTTGCAGTATTTTAAGCGAGTCGTGTTTTATTACATTTTCACAATTTTCGCTTAAACATTATCGTTTTTAATATTAGCACGCTCCCTCTGAGATTCGTATTTACATATCTCTCCTCCTTAATGAGTTTTGTGGCACTCTCGAACACGCACGCGCACATATATGCTTTTTCTAAAATTGGCTACTAGCCGGCCCAAGAGATCGCGCAACTAGGTCAGGCCGTTCATATTGTAAAAATTAAAAATTCGAGTATTATGGTGAAAAAATTATATTTATATTTTCTACGGGTTGATTTTTTATTTAATTGTAAAATCTTTAAACATATTTTTAGGTTTTTCAATTTTATTAAATTGATTTTCTCTGTCATGTAAAACATGTATTAGGGGTTTTAAGTTTAGATCCGAAGGGTGATCATTGATTATTATCATCGACATAGAAAAAATATGAATGAATATTTTTAACCCCTCAGGCTAATTTCTTTGGTTTTCTGAACAACTCATAAAGGTCTCATACAAATCGTTATGTCTATTTTACTTATTGTTAAAAATAACTTTATTAGAAAGAGAAAACACCGTACTTCATATTCAAATCTAAAAGTTAATTGCAAAATAATTCAATCATACACCTTTATGAACTTAATAAAATATTCGCAATTATGATTGCCATTGTACATAATACAAAATATTGTCTGCATATTCTTTTTGAGAAACCCTGAAATGGTATGGGAATTTATAATATAGCATGGTGTATGGGAATATTAAATATACCCTGTTGTATGGGAATATTAACTATACCCTGGTATACGGGAATATAAAATATTCACTGGTGTATGGAAACATAAAATATGCTTTGATGTTTGGGAACATAAATTTGAACAAATTTAAAAAAATAAAATGGCTCCTTATATAGGCAAAATTACTAGCACCGATGTTTCACCGAAACGTAATTTATATATATTTTTTAATTTATTTATCAATGTTTAAGTTAAGTAAGTTCCATTTCCTAAGGAACATCAATATTGCCTTAATGTCCAATGCTGTGTGAACAGGGCGATGACTACATGGTACAAAGTGCTGGATTTGGCTCAACGTGTGAAAGAAATCTTTGATTTTTAATTTAAAGAGACCAAAAGTCATCTACAGTTGGACTCCAAATTAGGTCGAGAATCGCTGATTAAATTGTTTCGGGTGCAGAAAACAAAGATTGGTAAAAAAGTTTTTTTTTTTAATAAAAAACACAGAAAGTATAAAGGATAGAAAATGTGAAATTAAACACTGTACCCATAAAAAAAGAATACATTTTTACGCATAGGATAATGTTTAAAGATAAGCATGATTAAATAAATAAAAACAACATAATAAGAATGAATAATAGCACACAGCACCCCTGCTGTTAGAGAGGGTTCGTAATTAACAATATGTTCTAATTCTTTCTGATATTTTTTGATATTTAGTAAATTGACCTGGAGACAAATAGGAAGATAACAGCGTTTAAAAAGACATAATCGTATTTTGTGCACGTCCTTCTGAGAAATTAATGTTGTGGGTAGTTAGTTTGAGGTTTGATCATGTATTTCGTATTGGACAGCGGAAATTAATGTTTTATAAAAGATAATTGGTGTTATTGTCGATTTTCAATTTAAAAAATTTGGATATATTTTTCTATCTTCTAGAGCAGTGTTCCGCAAAGTGTGTGCCGCGGCACACTGGTGTACCGTAGTCATTAAAGCGAGCTAAACATGAGACCCAGATTTTTTTAGAGACCCAGGATTTAGATTTTGCTCCTCCGTTTAAAAAAAGAAGAATGGGTAGCAAGACTTGCATATATCTCGTATTGTTCATGATCTCAACAAAAAATGCAAGGCAGGATTCTAATATTTTAACGTCATGGGACAAGTTTGAAATCTTTCGCCCTACGTTGGTGTTATGGAACAGCCACGATACTAATGTTAGTGTGTGGTTTGGTTTATTTATGAACGGTAGTAATGAAACGTTCCCAAATGTCATGGCTGCTGATTCAGAAAAAATAAACTCATATTTTCGTATGTGTGACTGGGTACGAAATCCATTCTCAGATAGCATTTCTCTTGAACACTTACCGATAAACGAGCAGGAAGAATTCACGGAGCTAAAAACTGATCGGATAATAAAACAGAGCTAGCATATTTTTAGTTGCACATAAAAAAATGAGTATCCACTGCTTTCAAAGCGTGCCGTTGCGATTCCCTTGCCATTTTCCACGACCTGCTTGTGCGAATTGGGGTTTTAATTACTAAAACTCTGATTAAATTAAAAAAAAGAGAACCCGTGAGGTCGATCGACGAAGAGATTTGAGCAACATTATCAACGATTGCTCCAAATGTTGATCTCCCCAGCTCAGTTAAGCAGGCTCACATTTCTAAGCAGGCCAATCGATTTTCTCGAAGTTTGTAAAAAAAAATTGTCGCTTGTTTCGTCCTTATCGAATTTTTAAGTAGATTCGATTTGATACTAGTATCCGCTCGTAAAAACCCGAAGTTACAGCGATCATTCCCGAATACAAGTTAAAAAGTGTCGTATTATATCTTAGCCGTTTTTGTGCATCGCTGGATTTCAATTTTTTCCTATAACGTGGGGAAATTTCCCCTGAGATTCATTATTTGAATATTTAGATTTAACTGGTGGGATATAACATATGTATATGCATAAAAAATGACAAAAAAAAATTATGTGCTGTTTTGCGCACAGGCGACTTTGAAAACATGCAATACCATTAAATATTAAAAAACCCTCATGGGCTCTAAAACCTAATATTTTCATATTATATTGATTTTAATAATAAATATTAAATAAAAATTGTTTTTTTTCTTTGGTGTACCTCGAAAATTTCTTGATTTGGTAGGTGTACCTTGAACACAAAAAGTTTGCGGAACACTGTTCTAGAGTTGATAAATGAATGATAATGTTTTGGTGTATATATTACACAAAACCAAAATGGAATGCTCGAAACTGCCCATTTGTTCAACGAATTTATGGCTTGACATCGTTTTATCTTTCGATAAACGTTAGATAAATAATTGTATGGCATTTACCCTATTTATTTCGTATCTGCGCCAGAATAAATATTCCAGCAAAATCCTTTATCAGTGTGATCCTGTTGTTTTGAGAGCTTGTCAGTCTTGTCACCAGTCATTTATCCTCACGACCAGTACTAATTGGTATCAGGTGCTGATAAAACGCCTACCATTAGTCTAGATACGTGCGCGATTATAGGTACGTTATATCATCAATAGATTATACACAACTGACAGAGGCTAACCTAGCGTGATCGATCGATAAGGATTGTATCGATAACTTTCGGTAACTTCTAGTCGTTCCCTAGCATGATTGCATACCGCTAACAAATACATAAGTAACATTTCACAATTCACAATGACTGAGTGTTCATAATATATTCGACATCAACTCAGGTCCGTAGCCAGAGTAGAATTTAAGATAGGGCAGCGGTAATTACAGGTAGGGCGCAAGGAAAAATGTAACTTGATCTGATCTGGTGAATCGATTTTCGTCGTACATGTGTATATACATACCATAACTATCATATTTCAACTTTTTTCCATAGGATTAGGAGTATTTGTACATTGTCCTTCCATCTATTATGAGGAACGAGGTTTTTCGTTGTCAATTTCCTCTTCGATTTTCCGTTTTTTGCCAAAGAAAGCTCGTATATCCATAGCAAAATCACAGACACGTATTACAATTCCTTATCCACTAACCCAAGGGCGGATCCAGGATTTTTTTCTGGGGGGGGCACAAGGGGCGGAGGGGGGGCGGCCCGCCCCAGGGGGGGTACCCCTCAAGAGCACAATCCCCCCCCCCCCCAGGACGGATCAATTTTTTAATTTGAGTTTGTCAACTTTAATGGGGGGGGGGGGGGGGGGGGCATTTCCGACAGCGCTTTCCCCCGACCGTACCGCTCTCGCAAACGCTGATTATCATCTTTCATTTGCAAGTGCATGAATGGGACGCAACGAACAAAATTCGCAATTCCAGCCAGAAATTGACAAAAGTTTGACTCATGTTCTTTCTGTTATTTTATTAATATATTTTAACAACTCTGATAATTTGATTTTCTTCTAAGTATGTACTGTGGTGGAATCTCCACAGTACACAAAAAAACCGTTCTGTGGGGGGCACGTGCCCCCGTGCCCCCCCCCCCCCCCCTAAATCCGCCCTTGCACTAACCAATCAACACCACAGACAAATTCAAATCTCGAAATCTACATCAATTTTCCTGTTGAGTAAACCTTGATGACAGTTAAATCTTTTACGTAAACCTAATTTTTCTAATTGTTATCCGTCAAAAAACGATTCGTAGTTTGTACCGCGTTGCACGCGACGTCGTTGTTTTATTAGGATCCCCAAACTGTTTGGAAATTCCCCGTAAGCAGTGATTGCAATACGCGCACAGCCTCCCACCACTTACTTCAATGGCATCTATGGGCAGAATAAAGAATTGATGCTAAGATATTGAAATATAAGGAGATGTGCTATCCGCCGTTTTTACTAGGTGAGACTGCGCTTCCGGGTGTCGCCGGTGTTGTTTACCAATTAACGAATAAACTAAACAAACGAATAATTAACGAATAAACCAAACGAACGCTAAACTAAATGAACAAATTCTTTCCGTATTCAAACTATATTGTTAACCAATAATAATGCACACCTTAAAAAAAAACAAGAAAATGAACAAATTCTTTTTATATGCAAACTACACGCATTAGGCCGTAGTTCAGCGACAGTCGCGCGGACATCATAGCATATCTCTTTTATATTTTAATGTCTTTGGTTAGATGTCATATCAAACTATGAATATCTTTGGTTAGATGTCATATCAAACTATGAATATCTTTGGTTAGATGTCATATCAAACTATGATCAAACGGTGCGATCAACTGTCGTTTGTATGTTAGCGATCTGCAGTTGTCCTAGAGAACGATGAGAAGTTACCGAAAGTTATCCTATTAATCCTTATCGATCGAAAATGCTAGAACACCTTAGTATTGTGAGCCCTTGTTTGATAGAAATATGGGAATCAAACGTCGGTATCCTAGGGATTCCAGGCCCCCTAGCACAGTCGATTGATAGGATAACTTTCGGTAACTTTTTATCGTTCCCTAGCATGATTGCAGATCGCTAACGAATTAGTAATAATAATAATAATATCTTTATTTGTAAAACAAACAGCTTTACAAACATACATAAAAATAAAGAGTGTTAAAATAAAACAGTAAGCCTAAAAACATGTT
Source organism: Limnephilus lunatus (assembly GCA_917563855.2). Classification (NCBI taxonomy): domain Eukaryota; kingdom Metazoa; phylum Arthropoda; class Insecta; order Trichoptera; family Limnephilidae; genus Limnephilus; species Limnephilus lunatus. Next base: position 27,024,966 of record OU830596.1, read on the forward strand.
TTTGCTGATAAATTTTTTTTTTCGCTGACATGAAAATCATAAAGAAAAACAAAGAAAAAAATAGTTAAGAGAAGCTAAATTAAAACATAAAGAAAAACTAAGAAAAAAATAGTTAGGAGAAGCCAAATACTTAAATATGCATGATAAAATATAGAAAAACACAATAAAGGGTAAGCTTATGATATTATAGGAGTATATGGATGACATGTATATAATTAGGGAATATGTAAATATATTGCAAATTAGGAAAAGAAATCTGATTAATAATATAATATAATAAATAAATATAAATATGGATGTTAAGTGGTGTGTTGTGATGCATTACATTTATCTGATAGTGTTGCTTTGAATTTGTTGAAAGTTATATTGAAGATGTCTATGTGAGGTGTGTGTTATCTTAGTGGCAGGCTCGATGTATGAATTCATTTTGTAAGTAGTTGGTGTTGGAGCGGCTGTTATAAAAAAGGGATACGTTTCTGCCATTGCGACCAGGAACTCTAATATCTATTTTTTGTAAAAGATACGGGGAAGATATCGTATTATTTAGGATTCTGTACAATAACAATTGATCAGAAATAATTCTCCTACAATTTAATTTCGGGATTTTAAAGAATTGACGAATATCTTAATATGATTGGAATGCATAAGACGACCGAAAATTTATGTAGGAGAGAATTTTTTCCTGAACACGTTCTATTCTATGAACATATGTTACATATCTTGGATTCGAAATTTGTGAGGCGTGTTCTAGGTGCGGACGAACATAGGTATAATATAGCAAAATAAATGTATCGAGATAATAAAATAGTTTTGATGTTCGTAGTATAAATCCTAACATTTGGGTGGCTTTAGTGACAATGTTATTAATATGTAATTGGAATGTAAGTTTGGAATCTAAGGTAACACCCAGGTCCCGAACTGATTCTTTTCTTTTAATAGCGACATTGTTTATTGAATATTTAAATATTATTTTGGTCATATTTCTTGTAAACGATATTGAGTAACATTTATCTATATTTATGAACAACAGTTGATTTTGCAATATTCGCTGAGATTATTAAGGTCCTCCTGTATTTTTAAGCAGCACGCGATCATAGATGGAAGGTATAGTTTCATTTTTTTTTGCATGTTAATACTCCTCCCATAAACACGAGCTCTTGAGCTCAATTTATGGAGTAGTAGTAATATAAAATGAATTATTGTATAACCTTGCACATGTAATCATTTGTATTGTAAAAACAAAATTCTTGAAATAAATAAATAAAAAATATATATATATCGTCTGCATATAAAATTGCCTTGTAGTGTTTAAAACAACTTGTAATGTCATTAATATAGATATTAAACAGGAAAGGACCCACAATTGATCCTTGTGGAACTCCTGATGTAATATTGACCCAGTTTGATTTGAAACCACTTAGCACAACAGCTTGCGAACGGTTTCTGATATATGAGTCTAGCCATCTTAGTAGATCTCCATGGATACCCGCGAGTTTTAGTTTACTAAACAGAATGGAATGGTTAATTTTATCGAACGCCTTGCTGTAATCTGTATAAATGGCGTCAGTTTGAATACGCTTATCCATATTATGGAGTGTAAAGTTCGTAAAACAAGCTAAGTTAGTAGTGACGGATTTACCGCTTCTGAAGCCATGTTGGTGTTCAATAATAGTTCACAATGACTGAGTTTTCTTTATATATTCGACGTCAACTGTTGTTTGTACGTTAGAGATCTACAGTTGTCCTATGGAACGATGAGAAGTTATCGAAAGTTATCCTATCAATCCTTATCGATCGACCGTGCTTCATAGCCTGATTTTAAATGCATCTTGAATGGATAATTCATTAATAGAGTTGAACCGATGAATGTGCGGGTCCGTTTGCCCGAAGTAAGCTCAATTGTTCCTTATTTCTGGCGAAATTGTTCAAACTTTAATATCGGAATTATTTCTTAACAGTTTAATCAATTTAATTGGCCTTCAGGGGTGCATTCAAATAAGTCTAAATACAGACAAATAAAACAACTATCAAATGAAACTAAGTAGGCCTACTTACAAAATACATAAATACAGGGTGTATCAATTGTAACAGCATGCTCCTGAAGTATTTTAACCATCGTTTTCTGAGCTTATTTGATGTAAAAATGTGGATGTCATCTTGTTGTCTGGTGATATATATTTTTTTCAATAAAAAAAATGTATATATATTTTTCTATCACACGTCGTCACTGATCATACTGCCACCCCTCTTGACCCGTTAGGCTCATCCAGTGACGGGTAATGAAAAATATTTATTGTATCTACATTTTTAAAATTTCAAATACGCTCAGGAATCGATGTTTAAAAGTCTTAGGATACCTGCTGATACACCTGGATAAGTAATAGCTTGCGAATAAATTTACTTAATTAAATTAATACAGTTTATCTACAGACATTGTTACAAAGGAAAAGTGCTTCAGTGAACGCCAAAAGTCGTTACAACTTTGGAAAAACATTAAAATGTATGCATTTGAGTACAAATTCAAATATTTGCATCTATTTCTAATAATACTTACTCAAAATGTCTCGGCAGACATTAAAAATAGCGAAACCGCTGACAAGGCAGTGGCGGCGTGTTCAAATTTGAATTATTTCGAACACAGGCGATTATACTTCCAAGATGGCGACCGTTCTGACATCTGTCAAGTTAAAATGTCACTCTGGTTGGACGAAATCAACGAAAAAGCATTGGAATTTAACGTCCTGACTGCCGATTTTGCTTGGGGGATGAGTGTGAATCCGGACGATCCGAATTTGGCGGGGAAAGGCGCCATTTTGGATATTACTCGCTCGACGTGGAGAAAAGACGCGTGCAGAAAAGTTGCAAGAGTAGACGCTTCTCTGCTGAATGACATCCAGAAAAGAGAGCTGGGGTTTTTGTGTAGAGGCGCCACGCTGAACGCCCGGGAGTCCGAGTAAGTATTTTCTGTTAGATTTCCAATATTTCGCACAAGCTAATATATATGTATATAGGTATATATGACACAGAAACCTGGATAATTTTACTGTGCTAAAAGTTAAGAAACACTGAGTAAAAAATTGCATTTAATACTGCCGTTGAAACACGCCTTCAACTTGGTATTACTAAAATGTTTAGCGGTGACGTCACTGGTCACCATAAAGTCATTATACGGGAATGTAGGTATGACACAAGCCATCGTAATAACAATATTTCATCTTATTCGTTTATTTACATACTGTTTATAGAGATTTAGTTGTTGTGTTTATTGAAACATTATTTAGGCCTAAATAATTCAGTTTCAAAAATAAAGGTATCTCTTATTAGTTTATCTCTATTATTGAAAATATTCAAAAACTACTGTACAAAAAAATAGAATTTCAAAATGGCGGCGAGTCGAACAGCCGATTGGGCGATCTTATAATAGATGACGTGATTGATGACGTCACACGATACCACCATAGATGCGGTGGTTTTCGGGGGATCTTGAAAAATTAAAAGTACTGACAATTATTTTAACTATTAATACTAACTCTAAAAAAATGCAGTTATTTAATTTAGAAGGTCATTCATTCATTATTCATAAAAAAAATTAAAAATTGGACTAGAGTTCTATATTCTGAAATTTGAAACATGAGATTGAAAATATTACGTTTAAATAAGAGGTGGCAGTAACCGAATTGGAAAGGTGTTTGTCTCGGTAAGACGAGAGGTTTTGGGTTCGAGCAGTGGTGGACTAAGCCCGCCAGTTTAAGAAGTTGGTGTAATTTTACAAGCTTTTTATTCAGTTCGCACGGGCTTCTGGTCCTGGGCGGCCTCCACAATGTACCCTTGATCAAATCATAAACAAGGCTTTGAGGCACCAGGATACTATAAAAAAATTCATTTTTTAATTTCATTTTCTGAAAGATGCATTTGTTAATAATGCTCTCACCAAATGTTTTAAGGAAATTCGTAAAATTACCGGAGATACAGTATTTTAAATGAAACTGTTTTAAAAAGTGTGTATGTTGAATTATCCTTCAGCAAAGTTTCGAACGCGTTTTTCTCGAAACTACGTTTTCAACCTAGTTGACAACATATTAGAAAAACTATACATCCGATTTGCATGCACCAAGTCTCGAAAATCCAGTCACTATGGCATCACGTAGGGATTTTTTTATTTCTATTTTTTTTTAATGAACGATGAAAATTTTCCTAAAAAAATCGAAAATAAAACTCGCTGGTCCGCCATTTTTTCTTTAATTTAAATATCAATATCGTACAACACCTACGTGGTGCCATATACACTGAATTTTCGAACAGTTTAAGACTTGATGTATGCAAATCGGATATTTAGTTTTTTAATACGTTGTCAACTAGGTTTAAAATCATGTTAAAAATGATTCGAGAAAAACGCATTCACAGTTTATTTTACTCAGTAATTTTCAATTTTCACTCAGTAAATTTTTCGAATTTCTTTAAAACCTTTTCCACTATTCCACTCCAACCATTTTTTCTCAAAACTGTTTAGCCACTCCGACCAAAAATGTGTGTTATATTTTATATTTGAAATGAAATTTTTGGTTAGTTATTTTTGCGGCACCCTATCGGATAATTCGTGTGACCATTAGTTGTTTGGTATATTTTGTATAAAATACTCGTTAAAACACACATTTTCTAACTAAAAGATATTACATTTGATTTCAACGTGTTTTATTTGCATTATATCTTTTACTGCATAGCAATAATTTGTATAATACGGGTAAAATATGCAGACAATCCAATGTAAATTCTTGGAGAAATTCCTTTCTAATTGTCCTGTACCGCACAACAGCTGACCAGTGGCTGTGTATGATTTCTTATTTTGCATTGGTTACTTTATTTTAGGTTTCGACCCTCTTTCAGGAAACAAAAGATAGACCAGCCCACAACACATAAAATAGATAATAAGTTTGGCAAACATTCTACACGGTGTTTACAAGTTTGAGTATTGTACATATTATACATAACATAATACTGTCACATTTTGAGTACATTTATCTCACATTTACTATTACAAAAATCTCACGATTCGGTCCAATGTTATCCCACATAAAGTGCAAGTTTATTTTCACTTTTACAGTGATATATTGTTCATTTTATTTGCCCTCCTTTTCTATCATAAATTAGAACCACAAACGATTTTTTTACATTAGCTCCACACAGGAGGCCCTGAGAAAAATAAAATCTCTGGGCCTATGTCATCTTTGGGGTTGCTTTGTGGAGGGGTCTTTTGAAGGAAAGGAAAAAAAGGATGGGAAGGAAAATGGTATGAGTGGGTAGGAATCTGGGGGTTAGGGTGTCCAAGAGATCAAAAGATCTCCCTCAACCAGTCTTTCCCGATTCGGTCCGCCACGCAGTAAATGGGCAGACGCATCCCCATGAACCCGGGCACCCATGCAAAGTCACCAAACGTAGCGAACCACTTGGGGTGACCTGTGGCAGAGGTGTTGGTTATCCAATAAATGGTTCCCGGGGCAGCGGTACCCATTCCATGGCTTCATTTTCTAGTTTTTACACCTTCTCTATAATTTCCAACCAGCTGAATAATTATCCTATCCACAAATTGAAGATGACTCATTGGTATTTCCAATAGAAAAAAATATTTGTTGTTGTGGTGTATTCGGTGTATTAATAGACATTCAATTCCTTTTTTTTCTGAATCAGAAAAGCTTGACGGCGTGGGATTGATGGATGTTGAAGGTTTTTGCGGAATCACAATATTTTCTACGTCACTATCTTTACTGAAATAAGCGCATCTCCTTCTTTTGGGCGGGATAATGTCACTTCCACTATCTATATCACTTGGATTATTACTGACTTCTTCACCATCACTTCGAAGTAAAACCATCATTATTTTCTGTGACGGTTAATTCACTATATTTATAGAATTCGTAAATTCTTTTACTTTCAATTACTAATATCAACATCAATAGTTCCACAGAACGAAAAAATATGGTCACAAAAAGTGGGAGTAACTGCGGAGAACCGTCATAAACGCAGGATAACGACTGACTGTTCCGAAAATATTTGAAGAAAAAAAATATTTCGTGTGTTAAAATGATGCATCTATTTTTACATGAATATATCTAATTAACGGTAATTTTAAATGAAGAAATGTTGGTTTATCCAATATGTTGCGACGATTCTTTGTAATAATCGGAAATAATAGTTCGTAGAATGTACTTAGGAAGATAGAAATTGGTGATTAAACTTATACCTGCGCCGGGCCAGGACCTCTGGCCGACGGAGCTGCCTACCAAAATCGTTTGGGCCAAAATGTGTGGCCTACGGAGTCGAAAAGGTTAAAAAATTGGTGAGAGTATTCTTAACAAGTGCATCTTTCAGAAAATGACATTAAAAAAATAAATGATTTTTTTTTACAGTATCTTACAGCATAGTTTAGGATTTGATCAAGGGAACATGGAGGCGTTTGGAGGCCCCCCGTTAGTCCGCCACTGGGTTCGAGTCCCAGCTGCGACCGTTATCTTTTTATTTTTCTGATTCTGGCTCTCTTTCATATTTTCGTTTAAATTATTAGTGTTATCTTCTTCTTCAATGATATACTTTGATGGGAATAACCATCAAAAGTTATAAAAAGAGAGTTGTTCTAATAAACAAAATAATCTATTTTTGTTATGTACATTATTTTCAGAACCCTCAGCGTCGTCTTGGAAGAGATGCAAACGATGTACACCTCTGCTAAAATCTGTATTCCAAAATCAAATGCCTCCCAACCCGGAGTAAGCGGAGAAAAACAAGATCACGACAAAGAAATTATTTCGTACTTAACAGAAGTAGACAGAATCCTGACTAAAATCGAAATGTTATGCGAATACGACACCCAAAAATGCAACCCAATCGACATTTTCAAAACAAACATGAACTTGAATTCTGTGAAAAATGAGGAAGCAAATATTTATCATTTTAACGGTTTGGAATCAGGAGAAAATATTCAAAATGATGGGGCGGCCATTTCTAATGCCGCTATTTTGCTGGCGGCCAAGATGGCGGCCGTCAACGGGGTCTTTGAAGGGAAAAGCGATTTTGTCTGTTTTTCCGGCGAGCCAGATCTGGAGAGGCTGATGGCGCGAAGCAGGAGCGAGGCCATCTTGAAGTGGGCGTGGCTAGCTTGGCGGGAAAAGGTCGGCCCGCCAATCAGACCGCTGTACGAGAAGATGGTGGAGGTTAAGAATTCTGCCGCTAGGAGGACAGGTAACAATATTAATCTTTTGCTTACTTTCGGTAAGATTTTCCTAAACTTCCTCTAGCCAATCTCCTTTCCTTTACCGTTCCCTTCGGTCTCACAACATACCCCAATAAGGAACTCCAGTGAAAAATATTATGGCTTTAAAAAAATATGTTCATATACACTAGTGGACTTAAGTATGGACACTTTTTATAAATTTCTTGTATTTGATGTTCATTCGCTCTTTTTTAAATCACGTTGGTATTTAACTGTTATTTTTTTAGCTAATTAATTCAACCACATATTATACTGTTATATTTTGAATAGATTTAAATGTTTTGTTTAGAAAAATAATAAAAATGCTGAATAAAACAACGTCATGGCAAAACTCAAATTATTTATTAATTACGAAGATTTTGCATAATATTTCAAATTAACATTTTAACGTTACTATTACGTTAAAAATCCTTTAAGTTTAATAACTTCCTCAATTCTTCTAGGCATTGAGTCCACCAAACGTAACTAGTTTTCAGATTTGATGAAATGGAACCATGCTTGAATAATGGCTTCAAATATTTCTCTTTTATTTCTGGGTTTGTGACGAGAAACCAGTATTTTCAATCTAGACCAGAGATTTTCAATAGGATTCGAGTCCAGATGGTTCCCTTGCCAAGGTAGAACAACAATATGGTGGTTCTGTAACCATTTCATGCTCGTTTTGCTATGTGACATGGGGGTCCATGCTGCTGAAAATTGCATTTACCACGGTTACACTCGAACAAATCATTGTGCTGGGCAATAATTTTAGCTCCAGAATCACACATTGATGCCTGTTAGCCTTAATTGTGCCTTCTACCACTTCCAGACATCCAAAACTGTCCCTTATCATGCAAGCCCGCACCATCACACAGAGGAAGTTTCATTGTCGCAGTAGTGCATTCTGGTATCAAATCTTCAACTTGATGGCAACGATCAAATCTGATTCCATCATTCTCAAAAGTGAAAATTTTGGTCTCATCACTCTATATCACCTTTGCTCAGTCTTCTAAGGTCCATTTCTTATGTGTTACAGCCCATTTCAGTTGTTTATACCACTGTTTCATGTTATGGTTAAACTTTTATTGTTCTTGCCTAATTTCTTCCTAAATGTTGTATCAGTAATATCGAGTCCAGCAGCTTTAATGACCTTGTTAATATCTTTGGATGTTTGACAATGGTTCTGCAGGGTAAGGCAACATATGCTTCTTTCATTTTGTGGCATAACCTTTGGCTTTTGGACGGTTTTCGGACTGTTTTTGTAGTTTTAGTCTCTTTGCAGCATTGGCAAACCTTTCTTACTCCATACTTGGTAGCTCCTCCACCCAATATTTTTGCAATTTCTTCGTATGTGTAGCCTTCTACACGAAGTGCAATACCTCTGCTTCTTTTTGGGTGACCAATCGGCACGTTTTGGCACCTAAGGAGGCATTTTAATAATATTTGTTAAAAAAAACCGTATCACTTTTCTTTTAATGGATGACTGACTAACACGGGTGTAAAACTTATTCGTGTTGCATCTTAAAGTGTTCTAATTGGAACCCACGACGATCCTCTGCACTTTATGGTTGGTTAAGATAGAACACGAGACATTGTAGAGTTGCCAAAACTCAAAAAAGTTATTCTCAAAAATTGTTTTTTTTAAGGTGTTTGCTCCCATTTCTCATAAAGAGTGATAGGAATTTTGAATCACCATATGGCATATCGTATGGTATGTTTATTAATCAACAATAGCACAAGGAAAACGAAAAAAAATCTTAGAAGGGTTCCGTAACAAAATAAGTCGTTTTTTATAAGGCAAACGACAAGATACAAGAAATTTCGAAAAGTGTCCATACTTAAGTCCACTAGTGTAGACCAGAGGTTCCCAAACTTTTTTTTCTCGTAGACCACCTTCAAAATTTTACTGGTTTCGTTGCTGCTGCTACATTTCTACCGTATTCCCAAAACTTGTCAAAAAATGTGAAGATTAGTGAAAAATGTGAAGATCTGACGATGGAAATTTGCGTCGCGGCTGAGTTCCAACCCTACATAGTGGTAAAATAAACAGAAAAATAGTGTATTTACTTGTAATATATCTATTAAAATAATAAGATTACAGACTTAACAGAATTAAAATTCCCCATTTTATTACCACGCCAACGTAGACCATCGTCGAGTCTCCCGTCGACCCCTGGGGTCCACCTGGCCCACTTTGGGAATCACTGATATAGAACAATAAACGCTGATTCTAAATATATGTATAAGTTTTATTTAATAATATTAAACGTACAGTTTTTAAAAAATATATTAAAAAGTGCATTTTTAAACACAGCGTCAAGTTGGTATGCTATGTGGTGACGATACGATGTAAGATTCACCTGTTGATGGCATTTTGAAGTTGTATTAAAATGTATGGGGGCAAGCCATTCAAGTCGTAGTAAGCTGTAAAAAAATATTTTTGATAATCTACAGTAAATGTGGCCTATTTGAGGTTAAAGTCGTGTCATATTTGACATTTTGTTTACCATAACATCGATGGTATTATCGAATTGGTTTATTATCAAAGGCTTTTTATACAAGTCATGATCAGTGTATTATAAATACCAGTGTTTCTGTATGTGTTATACATAATGTATTATGTTAAAGCAAAAGTCACACCTGAACACAAAATTCGACGGCTTACGATGTCATTTGTATTTGCAATGAAAAATATGATTAATTGTTATTGTATTGCACTTTGGTACAATACAATAACAGTAGCGATGAGATGTTGACATTTTACCTAATGTTTTTCTATATTAAAATCAGTTAATCTTGAGTAAAAAACGCCTCGACTTCTCACACCTAAAGTCATTCGTCCATCGATTTTTCAATATAAAATGAGTAAAATGACAGCACCTGTTGAAAGTGAATAAAACTATCGATGACGTGATGACGTCACACAATGCACCATAAATATGGTGGTTTTCAAGGGATCTTGAAAAATCAAAACTTTGAAAATTATTTTAAATATTAAAAATAACTCTAAAAATAAAAATAAATGTGAAGTTATTGTTAGAAGGTCATTATTCATTAAAAAAAATTTAAAAATTGGACTAGAGTTCTATATTGGGGATGTCATAGTCCCGATATCTCAGTAGTTGGGACTCTTGTGCGGTGTTAAAAAATTGTAAAAATTGGTGTTTACAATTTATGAGAACAATTTTTTTTCTTTCACTCGAAGTCACTGGTTACTCTCCTGAGTAGCTGCTCATTCCTTCATCCCACGCTAACTGTCCAATACATAATGATTTTATATGATATAAGTTGAAGAAAAAAAAACACAAAAAAGTCACAAAAAATTATTAAAATTTTTTACTCCAAATGATGTCAGGTATCACTGATTAAAGAAAGTCAAGTTCACCTTGTATATTCTTAATTATATGATATAATAATTTAATAATTAACAAAAAAAGTGGGTTCACATCTAAGACTTTATTTTTTATTATTCTACGGATTCTTTCGTAATCGTCTAACTAGCTAGGGCTTATGCAATACCCTTTCATGTTTCTAACTAGTACTACGGCTCATTTTACCTTTTTACTATTACCTTCTGAAGGTTGTATTTACTTGACTGAATTTATGTTACATTATTGTCATTGTGAGGAAAAGTCTTTACTGGATAAAAAACCTCACGCAAGTTGCAAAGTAAAAGGGAACATAAGTTCTGAACTCTTTTCTAGAAATTAACATTTTCCTTTATTGAATGTAAATATTTTGTTTTGTGTCCAAACCTGGCGATGTATTGGAAGAAGTGCATCAATCAATTATTCATTCTTTCAGGTTATTCAGACATCGGTGAAATATGGCGCGAAGAACTCGAGATCCCTAACCTAGAAGATCTGGTAGAAGATCTACTCCAGCAAACATCCGACCTGTACCGCTCACTCCACGGGGTGGTCAGGTACTTCTTGAGGCGTTTCTTCGGTCCGGAGGTGGTGAGCGAACGTGGCCCCATCCCGGCTCATCTGCTGGGGAACATGTGGGCGCAGAACTGGGAGACAGTACTGGACCTGATACTGCCAGAAGCTAAGCAAATTGATCTGGACACGATTATAAGGAGCACTAATTGGACTACCAAAGACATGGTAGGTGCAGTAATTTCACATAACTATGTTCCAAAACCAATCCAATTTTGATATTTCTTTATAGATTTAGTATATGCATCAATCTTTTCTCGGGAAATTTTTTCAATGTAGATGAGTATTTCAGGTTAATAATGATTACTTATAATAATTGTTACCCTTGTGCTATGCATAAAAATCTTGTCTTAAACATTAGTTTATCAATTTAAAAAATAATAATTAATATTTGACGAGTTAAAGTATTTCACCAAAAAATATAGACATAAATTGTCTCGACGCCACCTAGTGAGAAATTTAGCACTTACAATGCCTTTCTCATATAAATAAAGTTGGTTGTTTGCAGGTGGAAAAATGTAATAAGTTGTAATTGTTGAATGAAACACTAGTATATATTGAATAATTTGGCGGGTAGGAGATAAGCTGACGTAACTCAGTGGTCAGAGCATTTTACCGTAAATCAGAAGGACGCGGGTTCAAGTCCGTCGGCGGCATGTATCTTTTCTCGGGAGATTTTTTTCAATGTAGATGAGTGTTTCAGGCTAATAATTATTGCTTACAATAATTGTTAAATATAATAGTCTTTAAAAAATCAACCTGGTAAAACAAAGTTTTTGAAGTAAAAACTTCTTTAACACCGTTGGGATTTGTTCGATACGAAACGAAAAATAGCAACACTAAAAAGAGACAAACACATACAACTACAGGATTTAGCCTGCAAGAGAATGAGATAGTATGATCGGTCTCCTCTTTGTGCGGTGCTTCGTAGCCTCCCCACTCTGGTCTAATTTAGTTTTCTGAAGGTTTCACTTCTACCACGTGTGAATTGCATTCTCCGTTTTTTTTTTATTTTACTATAAAAACATCATTTTTAGTGCAGTGAAATAGTTTCGACTTTCCGCCACTATCCTACGCATCGAAAGGCATGACCTAGTTGCTCCATCTCTTGGGACGGCTCGTAGCCAATTTCAGAGAATGTGTGTGTGAGTGCCACCAAAACGAGTATATCTCCTGAGTTTCAGCTGGATCGGGTGTCGGGAAGTGGGTCAATTTCCACTTCTAAGATTTATATTCACTCAAGAAAACAAAATCATCTGCAGCTCACACGCGGTAAAAGTGAAACCTTCAGAAAACTAAAATAGACAAAAGTGGGGAGGCTACTAAGCACCGCTCAAAGAAGAGACCGATTATTCTATCTCATTCTCTCGCAGGCTAAATCCCATAGATGTATATGTTTGTCTCTTTTTAGTGTCACTTTTTCGTTTCATCGAGTTTCAAATCACAACGGTGATAAAAAAGTTTTCACTCCAAAAAGGTTTTCTTTGTTTATAGTACCTAACTGTAAAAGGTTTGGAAAATGATTAGCATGGTTGTGTTATATAACATTTAAATTTAAATTCTTCATGAAGATCTTTCACCAAGAATTATTCTAACCAAGCCTAACTTTTTCCAGCTGAAGCGAGCAGAAGACTTCTACACTTCCATCGGCCTATTTCCAATGACTGAGAAGTTCTGGAAGTATTCTTACTTCGGGGATGGAGACGGAAGAAAAAGTGGTGACGATGAGAGGAAAAATATAGCCAAATGTCATGGGACTGCTGCCAATATGTTTATGCCGGGAGACTTCAGGTAGATTTCACATAATTACTCGTCTTCATGCATTGCAATGCCATTCAAAGAAATTAATTGATTCATGCTTTCCCGTGCGTCTCCGTTCCTCCACCCTCAACGCCTTCCCCCTCCCTCATCTCTTCCCTGTCAGCGAGCCCCACCTTCCCCCAGTTTTTCCTCCCTGCCGCTAAAATATATGAAATACACACATTTTCATTTACACAAATTTCGTAACGCCATTATATATAGCTTTTGTTACTCGCTGATAATGTAGCTTTCTATTGGTAAAAGAATTTTTAAAATCGATTTAGTGGTTTAGGCGTGAAAGCATAACAAACAAACACATGCACTTTCGCATTTATAATATGTATTAGTATTGATGATAGACTCTGTGGGACAAGGATGTAAGAAAAGAAGAAAATCAATCGCCAAAGAGTTTTGTATAAGCCTGAAAACTGAGCTGAAAAGTAATGACAGGAATTTACTTCAGGGTGTAAATATCTCACGAATGGTAATCCTACAAATTGCCTAAATGCATAAAAAAGAGGCAACAAACTGTAAGCAATGTCTTATATACAATTTCAATGTCGGATAAGTAAAGAACGGCTATTAAAACTTCCAATTGTTGGTTTCCACACATCAAAGGGTACCTCACACCATTGTACTATATTTCCTGTTAAATAATAAAGATTGAATAGAACTTCACAGAACGTGAAAATTAACTCTGATGAATCCGTCAATTTTTTTGAAACACCCTGTCCTAAATTAATTCAAGTCGACCTTACGAATGCGATATTCACAATGAAAAACGCAGGTGATTTAAATTCATATCACAATAAAATATTTGAATTTGAAATTGTTGTCCGAACGGACATTAGAGTGCCATCTATTATGCATTTCGACAAGCGCTATATTGAAGTTGCACTAAATGTAGTGCAACTTCAAATACACAGAGGCAGAAAACCATCTTTGATATATAAAAATAATATTGAATTATTTATAATTACTTTGAGACGAAAACTAATAGAAGTACATATTATGGTGCTAAACCCAGTCTTTTTTATGATAAATCTGCAAGATGAAGGAATATTGGGTGTTTCCACTCGAGCGATTGGTGTTCAGTTTTTGATTTAGCCATTCGATTTAATTACATAATATCATTCCTCAAAATATTAATATAGAAACATATAAACTGCTTACTGCGGTTTAAAGCTAAGGAATCCACCTAGATTTCACAGTTTATATCATATTTGTAGGTTCGTTAAATGTAGTCCAATTTTGAACCGATATCAATCGCAGAAAAATAAAAACGGTCTAAATTTGGATCTAAATCGCTCCAGTGGTTTTAAAATTTAGTTGAGGGCTGGCCACCAATGCCAAGAAATTGGATGAATACAGATATGTTTATATTACGGATATAATCCCAAATTTATCATGATAAGCCTTGTGAGGCCTCCTTTGAGGATTCTACTCCTCAAAGGTGTAGTTGGTCATAACAAATTGTATATACATATGTATTTCAGGATGATCTACTGCGCTGGTCTCTCTATTGAGGATTTCTACGTCATTCACCACGAGATGGGCCACATTGAGTACTACATGTCCTACGATCCCAAGCTTCCTGTCATCTTCCAAGTAAGTACCTACTAAATATTAACCCCTTGCAACCTGGAAGAAATTCCCAAATTGAAAAATTCCCCCAGTTTTCCAAAAAAGAAATTTCCTCACTTATTCGAATAAGAATCTGACATTGTTCCGTTCCTTCTCACCTTTTTTAAATTCACATCCTTGAATCCCCAGATTGTACATTCTGTGGTCTAGAAGTGGGCACTTTAGATAACATATTTTTTGGTTGTCCCTCTCTAAATAAATATCCTCTCCTCTATCAAGTGTTATCTAAAATTGCCTCCCCTCCATTCAACATTTCATCTCTTCTAAGTCTGAACTCGACTCCAATCTTCCATATAATTCTGAAATTTGTACATTTAAATAAAATAAATATATAAATTCACCTTTCCTTTCTCTGTAATTTTAAATGATGGCCTAGAATAAGGGTGAAAGCCAGAAATAATTGAAAAAAAAAAAATTGGGCCGCACCAGTAAAACTCTAGCCGTACAATATTCTCCATCTACGAATATCATAATTCCAATTTGAGCACTGGTGCAGTGTAGCGTAAACAAAATATTGATGTTACAAATTTGAAATATTTATTTTTTCTAGGATGGAGCAAATTCTGCCTTTCAAGAGAGTGTTGGAGATGCCATAATGTATGCCGTATTGACCCCTCAACACTTGCAAAGACTTGGACTAATAAAAGACAGTTTGGTTTACGAGTACCCTAAAAACAAACATCAGCAATCCAGTAATTCTAACAAACCCAACATTAACAAATCAAATATCAAAAAACGAGAAATCAATAAATACAATATTAACAACAGAAACCCATTCATTGACCTAAACAAGAAACTCACGTACAACAGATATGAAAACAGTATGGAATTCATTAAGAAACTGATTAACAACGAAAGGTCAGATGATAATATATATTTCTCAAGAAACAGCGTCAATAAAAATAACAACCATTTCAAAATTTACAGCAACCGAGACCTTAATAAAGAACGAGTTAATTTTAACAGCGAATTCCAAGAATTAAACGCTAAAAGGAGTGACATTTATAAAAACATGGATGAAAATGATATTGAAAACGATTTTTTTACTGAATCGGACGAATTTGAAGAAGTTCCGGATGAAGATATTGGCGTGGATTTTGATACAATACTGCTCCTGAGGCAAGCTTTGACCAAATTACCACAAATACCGTTTGGTTATATCATAGACAAGTACAGATGGGACATCTTCAGTGGTAAAATACAGCCTGGCGATTATAACAAGGCCTTCTGGGCCTATGTCACCAAATATCAAGGAATCCAACCGCCAGATGGCGCTGATAGACCAGAATATTACTTTGATGCTGCAGCCAAATTTCATGTTCCAGATAACACACCATATGTTAGGTAAAAGTTTAATTATTCATCATTTATCAATATCGCTGACGGCAGAAGGGTGGTTCTGTATTTTTGTGTTATCTTTTGCATTAAGACGGCGTTATGAGATAATTAAGACAAATAGGCAAAACCCGTCGAATATCAGAAGATGTCTGTCGTACTTTACCGGCTGTCAAATTTCTAAGATTTTCTATGGCTTGTCTATGCCTGTCGTGTGTTAAATGGATTAAATACCATACTTACATATAAGCCAAATAGACGCTCATAGATGACTGTCCATTTGGCGTATTATTTTGATATTTGTAAGCGATGACATTCAATTTGCAAATTTTTCCATTACTGACATTTCTTAACGAGGATTATGCGGCGTCATCTCTGGCGTTTGGGTAACTACTTTTAAGAGTTGGTATCTTAACACAAGCGCAGTATTTAGCTCGTTAGCGCGATATGGAATACTGCATTTAAGAAAACTGTCAATACGTGTCGTATACGGCCGATTTAACATGCATTACGCTGTCGCAAAAGATATCACCCTCAGAATCACAAACGTCACGTAAGTTATAATCTACGTATTCACAGATGGCGCCAATCAAATTATTTTAGGTTTTTAATGCTTTTTGTACGTTACGATTTAAAATATGTATTAAGGTAAATTAATTGTTCGCGCCCGTACACATTTAATTAGAATATAAATAAATATAAAAATTGAACAAATAAATAGTTTTGTTCGTAAACAAACCCAAAACTTTCAAAAAAGGCTGAAAAATACAATATTGGATTGAGTCACCGATACAAAATTGAATTTTTCAGCCTTACTTGAAAGATTTGGGTTTGTTTATGGACAAAACTATTTATTTATATTCACATTTAACGTGTACGGGCGCAAACAATTAATTTACCTTAATATTTTAAAGCTTAATGTGCAAAAAGTATTAAAAACCTAAAATGATTTGATCGGCGCCATCTGTTAATGCATAGATTATAACGTACGTGACTTTTAACCTTAAGGGTCAACTTAAAAGTATGTATTCATAATCTACTCGCTCATAGATGATGCTATTTTGATTATTTTAGGAAAAACGACTTTGCAAGTTATGTTTTTAAACATTTTATAGATTTTTGGAGTGTTGTTGATGAGCCATGTTGCGCTTTCTTCTACTTTAGCCAACTTATAGCCTTTTCGTTTCAGATGGCTTTGCAGTGTCTATCATCAGGGCAGATGACTCTTGTTCCGATTATGGAAACTATTTCTATTAGACTGATTGTAGAATTTACATTTCAGATATTTCCTGAGCAGTTTCCTGCAAGTGCAGATGTTCCGTGGCATGTGTCAGTGGAGTATGTTTGGGCAGGGGTCCCCCCCCTCCCCGGACCTGCGGGTGCCCATGCCCCTGCACAGGTGCGACATCTATGGCTCCAAGAAGGCAGGACGGAAACTAAGGTGAGACGATCTAATCATTGTTTGAGTATCTTCTGTCTTTTTCATTTTCATAGAAGAAGTGTGAGAAGTAAGGGGTCATCCATTAATCACGCGAGGCTCGAAAGGGGAGGGGGGGGGGTCGGAAAAAAATCACGAAATATCACAAGGAGGGGGGGGATATAATGAGATATCAAGTGTATTTTTTTTCATTGAACGCACGATTTCTAAACCAAATGCCGGATATCCAAAAACCAGACATATCTAATCTGATTAAATTTTGGAAAATTTAATCAGATTAGGTATATCTGTATTTAAAGATAATATTCTGAAAATTTCAATACACTTTGTACTAAAAAAATACACGTGATTTTGGGTAGGGGGGTGGGGGGTGTGGTCTAAAACCTCACCACATTATCACCAGGAGGGAGGTTAAAAAGTTTCTAAAAACATCACGTGATTTGGATGACCCCTAAGAGGACGATCGTTGATGATGTACGTACAATCTTTCTTCGGGAGTACTATAATAATATAATATGATACAATAGTTAGCTCATTTTTATAGTGCCATTTTTGGGAAATGTCAACTCATGACTTAATTTTTAACTTTTTGCTGTAAAAAAGTGAATAAGAAAGAATACACATTTTGACTTTGCAATTTGTCTATCGTCCAATTGATTAGTCAGACATCTCCAAATATTAAGTTTTGAGATAATGAGCAAACGAGTTTGAATATTTTAATGCTCATCGTAAATTAAATATTATTTACACGTGTCTGTTTTTTACATACTAAATATGCTATAAAATAACACCGGGAGACATAACGGGAAGTAACCCAGAAAACATAATTTTTTTCTTTATTTCACTACAAGTTTTTCTGCATTATAATAGATTTGGTGATGTTTATGAGTAATATGAGTATTCAAACAGATAGAGGGTAAACTTTTACATATAACTGCATACTCAACTCAAATTTAGATTTCTCGGAGCAGACAATTAACACACTAATCAAGTGGACGATCGATGTATTGAAAAATGCACAAAAAATTAAGAATCCATCAGTTTTCAGTTTACTGTTTTACATTTGATTTTGTAATCCTATTACAATACACATGAAATAATTAACAATGATGTATTTCATAGTTCTTGCCTAAAATGACTCTTGAAACCTTCGATGTTGATGCGAATGATAAAGATGCGCTCTTTTTCAGACATTCGCCACTCAGACCCATAAGCTTGTTTTTACGATAATATAACATTACTAGACATATGTAAGACGTATGAGGCATAACTGACTTATTAAATAACAGTAACAGAGTGGTAGATGCTCTCAGAATCACCCTGGTGAATGACCACTATTCAGAATTGAAACGTTGTGTGAAATGACTAGCCATCTTTGGTGACCAGATCTGAATAGTCCAACCTTCCCTTTCTCACTTCCTTCATCCTCATCATCTTTTTTTTGCGCTAACTCCGCACAGGAGACCCTGAGGTATTTATTTTCCTTCAGGGCCTATGTCATCTTTGGGGATTTTGTGCGGAGGGTCGTTTAAACGAGGAATCCACATAAAAAAAATAAAAATTAACAGTGAAAAGACATTAATTTATTTGATTTTTGTTTTAGAGAGATGATGTCTAAAGGAAGCTCCGTCAACTGGTCTGAAGCTCTCTACATCCTCACCGGAGACAGAACCATCTCATCATCAGCTCTGCACGAGTATTTTGCTCCTCTGAAGACCATCTTGAATAACTTAATCGCAAAGCATGACATTCCTTTAGGCTGGTAAATGGTATTATAAAAAATGAGTAAAATAGTAACGTCTGTTTCATTGATGGCTGATTAAAGATGAACAACAAAGCTACTAAATCTTTATATAAATGTAATATGAACTCCTTTCTTTTATGATTGAAGTATTGGGCAACTGAATTTTAATCCTTCCATATAGCAGCATCTCATTTATTTAATACGAGTGAGTGAGATGCAAGAAAATTATTACTTTTTTCCTTTAGAGGAAACAGACATGCATTGCAGTGGCAGTCCGTGACTTTTCAGAAAGTAGTGGTAAGATTTAAAATACAACACTATTGATGTGTTTTTAGTTGAAAATAATTTATTTTTTTTCAAAATTTAAAGTTGCGCCTAGCCAAACTGAAAGAATTATAAAAATCTTCATACAAAATTTTTCATTTTTAATAAAAATATTCATGTTCACCTACAACATCAATAATGCCAGATTTTCAAATTTTAGCACTCTAGCTCACTAAAAAATCACAGACCGCCCCCGGTACATTGTACATATACATTGTCTGTCTACTATTACATAGTGTGTAAGAAAGAACTGCAACGTTATTGTGGTGAAAAAATATACTTTCTTGTAGGAATTATAAAAGCGCCCATCGACGGCTATCCTCATTTCACGAAAACACATACACTGGGTCAAATCATGCCAAGTGATGGGATAGATTGGGTTGAAATGATCAGCGTTGTAAAGGTTAACCTTTACACACTTGAAGATAAAAATCATCCATCACCCCAAGGGGGTCACTAGGGTCCCCTGTGTATCGCAAAGCTATAGTGTCTCTTAATATTCCTTTTTGCCTTTCATATATTTCTTTCTACCTACCATTTTCTTATAATATAGTCCTTTCCAATAAAAAAACACTTTTTACGACCGCCCTAGCCTAGCGTAGTTTTTGGCGAAAAATTAAAAAAAAAAAAAACAGGAATCCGGGGGGAGCAGAGAGTAATTTTGTCAGAACTGGATATATATTATTTAATATCTTAAAAAATAATATCAGATTAATTGTTTTTTAATGCAGATCGATTATTGAATAGTTTTTTTACTATATGTACCTAAGTGTGCAATGTAAAAGACAACTTAGATATCGCACAAAACTCTCGTTTGGGGTAGTGTATTACCCCTATATTTGTGACGTTTTTCATGTTCAGCTATCAATGTAACGGATTATTAAATAGTGGTGACAATTATAACACTAATTTATTAAATAAACTAATGAGATTTCGGTGACTTAATCAAACATATCCATACTATATAAACAGTGTTGGTAATATGGCTTGTTAGCTAATAAAATAATATACAATAAAATAAATTATGCAAAATTTGTTTATTTGTAAAATTTATACAATATGTACAAAAAAAATGTGTAAAGGAATAATATAATATAATATTGCTGTTTGTAATGAGCATTCTCAAGTATTTTTATTTATCAATAATTCTTGGTAAGATTTGGAAATTATTATTTTTAAATTGATTAAGATAAATATGCAAGACATGATTTGTACATAAGTAAAACAAACTTATACTTGGGTTAAAAAATTACCTATTATAATCAGATCTGATTTAAGATTTTCATGGCCAAAAGTATTTTCATTATTTATTTTTTGGGTGTTATTCCAGTATTAATAGAGACGACCGAACTAAGCTTAATTGTTCTCCATATCTGGTAATTGATGGCTACACCAAAGCTAAACACAGAAAACCATTATGATTTATACTGTAATACGAGCTCGTAGAGGAGTGGAGCTGGAAAAAAGGTATCGCATCTACGTACATAACTTTACAACTATCAATTACACATCTGTACTGATGATGGATATATGTATATATGGAAGAAGGAGGTAGCGCAACACGACATAACACTCCAAAAATAAATAAAAAATTAAAATATAATCAGATACTTTCTGTTCACTGATGATGAAGTCATCCTTCTTTAATTGAGAAGTAATTTTGTAATGGTGGTAATAAAGTTGATCTTCATAGTGGTACGTTTTTATAAATATCTATAAATAAAATATAACTATTACAAGACATTCTTATGTACGTTATATGTACATAACATTTAAAATAGGAAAGTACATTTTAGAGAGACTCTTTCACAATGAATGCGATTTTAAGTTCTACATATTTAAAATATGAAATATTCAGGATTCTAAAAATTGATAAAATTGTTCGAAAATAATCCATAAAACTCAGTCTCAAATGTTCCTAAGGTCAGGTTTTTTCATCTTTTAGATGTGATTTAACGTAATTTATATTTGACTGAAACATATTTTAAGTCCATTCTAACCTTAAAAAAAAGTACGGCATTACTGTGTATAGATGCGATTTGCAATAGTACGGGTAAACATTTAAGCTTCACTTTTTAGTGTGCTTTCGTACTACGAGAGTAGACTGAAAAGCAATACACACATGCTTGGACAGCGCGAAAAAAATTACCTTTAGAAGCGCACCAGGTGGAATATGGAAGTGACATTCCCTCTCTATACGTACGCGCAAGTTTGAGATCGTTAAATTCATCCAGTGTATTGGGACATGTTTTAGAGTTATGTCAACGCAAGGTAAACTGTTATGCAACCTCTTGCTGTTATCAAATTTTTAACTGCTGAAAAAGTGACTCCTACTAGAGGTGGGTAAGTTCTGCATTTTGCCGGAAGCTTCCGAGACTTGCTTCCTTTTAAAAGTACACGGGTTCTAGGAGCAGGTCCCGGGTCCGAGTTCTTAGGTGCGGACTGAGCACTGGGTGTTGTTGCGGCGCACCGAACCGGGACGCACGGGTTCAAAGAACTCGGAGCCAGGACCTACTCGTAGAACCCGCACGGGAACTTAGAACCCCGGAGCCGGACAAGACCCACATGAGGGCTCGGACCCGTCACCCGTGCAATGTAGGTACATTACACGGCTTTTATTGAGAATTTGAATAAGTAAATTAGCTGTAAGCTGTGATGCTTTCTTATAAACTATTATTTTATAATGCACTTCACCCTATGATTATACCAAGATAACATGCTCTAATTAAAAACGACTCCGTGTCTAGCCAAATATTCAAAAATCTAATATACCTACTAAACAATTCCGCGTTTCCGCGAGAGCAGTATACTGTTACGTCAAGCGGTCACACACGTCTATGTCGATCAAAGGACAGCGATCGAATGAACGCCCGGCGGCCCGGCCAGTCGCAGTGACGTGGCTCAAGGAGAAGTGGTTGGCGGCTCGCAAGTCGCGGGTCGCGGGGAGTGTCTTGTGGTTCACGCAGTTCCGAGGACCCGAGACTCGCGACTCGGGAGTGGAGTGGAGAGTGGAGCGTGTCGGGGACGCCGAACGGTGATTCTTAGTTCCTACTACTCAGTACTCGCGGCGAACACGGAGACGCCCGCCGGCCGTGTGAGTGGCAGGAATGTATCGTGGTTCAGGAATGTATCGTGGTTCGCGAGTCGCGGGAATGACGGGAGTGGCGTGAGAGTGGCGGGTTCTTGGTTCACGTGGCTCGGACCAAGACGCTTGGGTTTGAGTGTACTCGGCGAACTCGGGACTTGTATTCGAATGGTTAGGAAAGCCGGCGCCGCGCCGCGGTTTCGCGCTGCGGCGTTGGGTTTACTCGGACCGCCGGATTTATTTGAATGCGAGTACTGAGCCGGGTTCTCTGGGAGTAGTCGATTTGAAAAAGGAGTGGGAGTAGGAACCGCTTCCCGCAAAGGAGCGGATCACACGAGCCCATTCCAGCTGAACCGACACATCGCTAACTCCTACTGAGATTCATCATCGTTTGAAGGATGTTTATGGTAACGATGCTGTTGATAGGTCTACTGTAAATCGATGGGCAATAAAATTTCATGATTGTGAGCCTGGAAAAGCAATAATTGTTGATGAAACACGCAGCGGACGTCCGATCATTGATACTGTCGATAAACAATGTCGTTTGTTGGGAGAAATGCGATAGCCTTAACGGTGACTATGTTGAAAAATAAATATTTGATTTTGAAGCTTAGGAATTGTACTTTAATGAACTTTTTGCCTGATCTTGCTATTTGTTTTTATTCGCATTTTACAAGCAGGCGTGCATTACTTTTCAGCCTACCCTAATAATGGTTCAAGGCCCAACTCACTTGTTTCTATTATCTTTGTATGTAGGACAATATAATTTACAAATAAATAAAATTAAAGGTATACAATGCAACAACTATCAATGAACACATCTTCATTAAATTAGGTTTGAAAATCACAGCTGACGAATTATATCTTCTCCTTGAATTCCTATTTTTACCATAGACATTTGAGGCCAAAGTCTTTGCGAAGTTTTCCTTTTTCAAAACTCCAAAATCGGGCGGCATTTGTCTGCACTGAGTTTGGAACCAGCTTCCGGCTATGGAATTTGAATTTCCCGCCAAAACACACAGTTCTAAGTCTGTGGTTTTGATGTCTATGGCCTTTTGGAGCATAGAGTTTTCGGCTAGTTGCAAGATGTATTGTCTTTTATTGTACGGCACGTCTGCTGTGAAGAATATTTCGTTTTTCATGTTTCTGATGATAACGTGGAATTCAGCTATGTCTTTCGATGATTGGACGAACCATTCAATGAGGATTGAGTCTTGTGAACTAGAAAATAAAGGATAATAATTGCAATTGCATCTAAAATGTATAATAAGTTGATAATTTTTAATAATATGTATGTGTAAAGCGGGATTTGATTTGTCTAAAGCAGTAAAAACACTTCAGGCGAGCACTGGCTTCAAGAAATTAGATAAAAGATGGAATAAAAGTTGTAGGCCGATATAACAAAATAGATATAAAGCAGAATATATAAGAAGCAATGAGAATGGTGAGCTCTGGCATCATCAAATTTGAACAAAGTTTCTGTCTGTAATAACTAGGTCATTTCTATCATGAGTTATGGAGCAATCTACCTAAATATTCAGATCTTGTCATTAAACATGGCTAAATCCTGATATTATAGAATTTTTATACATTATAACAAGTCTAAAAAAAAATTTACTTACAACTTCAAATCCCTGAAAACTAGATCCGGCTCCATTTCAAAATCTGCCGATTTCCCTTTCAAAATTCCCACTTTGGTGTCGAGTTTTTGTCTAATGGCAACATTCTCGTTGCAGTTCATCCTGTCATCATCCACCTCGACCAATAGGGAGTCTTGTAGAGTGACGGGGGAGGCACAGGTTATGTTGGAATAGAGAATGTTGCCAGTTAGAGCGCTCTTTGTGAGGTGGTTCAAGTAGTGTTTTAGCGGCCGGGCAAAGCAGTCGCACCTCAGAGGGTTGCCTGGGGAAAAAAATATTTTTTCTTTTATTAAAAAGATTCCCGAGTTAACGAATAACCGAATAATCTGGAGAATGGAGAACAGTAATTTTCTTCTAAAATTTGTATCATTTTGAATAAAGAGCTTCACAAGTTAGTGACTAAAAATGACAGCATAAACTAAAAAATAAATTGATAACAAAATCATTTTTACACTAGCAGTAGACAAGCATTCAATTTGGGAGAGAGTACTGACTTCCCGGGAACCATCATGCAGTAGGTCTCTCCAAGTGGTTCGCTCCCTTTAGTGACTTAGCAGGGGTGCCCACCCGGAAACCAAGAACCCTCAAGTTGTGAGGTTTGTCTAGGTCTTTGTAGCGGATGCGTCTGCCTATCAGTTGCGTGGCAGGCTATCATCTT
Organism: Limnephilus lunatus; assembly: GCA_917563855.2. Classification (NCBI taxonomy): domain Eukaryota; kingdom Metazoa; phylum Arthropoda; class Insecta; order Trichoptera; family Limnephilidae; genus Limnephilus; species Limnephilus lunatus. Next base: position 27,049,818 of record OU830596.1, read on the forward strand.
GCACTGCAGTGGGAGGGATGGACTCATACATCTGTCACTCCTGGCCACAGTGACCTCTAGATTCCTACCCACTCCTCATACCTTCATACATTTTCCTTCCCATAACTTCCTTTCCTTAAGATGACCCTCCACACAGCATTTTCCCAAAGATAATATAGGTCCTGAGGGAAATTATGTTTCTCAGAGCATCCAGTGCATCCATTCATTTTGGGAGGCGGGTAAGGGTACCGCCACCTCGGGAACCATTTATTGGATAGCAGCCCTGCCATAGGTCACTCCAAGTGGTACACTAAGTTTGGTGTGTCCGGGTTCATGGGGTGAGGTTTGTCTAGGTCTTGGCGGCGAATGCGTTTGCCCACCTACAACATGTCTGGTCGGATTCGGGAGAGACTGGTTGAGGGAGACCTATACCTTTCCAGCCATACTCTCTCGGAACATTACCTTGCACCGCAGTGGGAGGGATGGATTCATACGTCCCTCACACCTGGACATATTGACCTTCAGATTCCTACCCACTCCTCATATATTTTTCCTTCCCAGAACTTTCCCTCCTTCCTTTTTCGTCAATGTAAAAAAAGTGTGGAGATTGAGATGTGGAGACTTACCATCGAAATGAACCCTCAGCTTGTCGTTCTTTATCCTGCTGACCAGGAGGTCATCAAAGGTCTCCAGCAAGTTGGTGCTGACGTCCAACTCCTGGAGGCTGCTGGCATTGTTGATGTGCTCCACGGGCAGGACCTGCAGCTGGTTGTGGGAGAGATTCAGCGAGGTTATTTTGGGCGGAAGACGGAAGAGTTCTGAAAATAGTATAGTATTAGTTTTTAATTATTGAAGATAATATAGACAAACAAATCTCACGAAAAATGTGAAACAGATTACCGTGAAACCCGAATTTTACGTCCCCAGATTTAACGTTTTCCCGCCAATTACGTGTAATTATTTCGGTCCCGATATATTTTAGTACATTTATACCCCCTTTTTACGTTTTTTTTTCCCGCAATTTACGTCGAAAATATTCAAAATATGTGAGTTACGCGCGCTTGACACGGCCGAGCAGTGGTCGGCAAACTGCGCGAAACGTGGTGATTGGCCGACATCTTTCCATTTTTAGCCGGCCGTGATTGGTCGGCGTACTGCTTGCAACGCGGCGATTGGCCGACATCTTTCAACTTTAGCCATGTGTAAAATGCTACAGCATCTGTCAGTTTGTTTATTTACGCATCTGTCATTTGGTTTTGACTCGATTTGTGATTTGAGACGCTTTTTTCCGACATTATTCGTGATAATCGTTTACACACAGTTTTTACGTTTCTTGTTTCGTTTTCGTTAAGTTAATTACGTTCGTAATGTCTCAACAAAGAAGAACTGTCAGTTCAGTGCGAGAAAAGGAACATTCTCGAAAAAGTTGATAAAACAAGTTGGTTAGTTTTAAATTGAATCGGTTTACACTAGAATGTCGTATTTTTACAAATTTACTTCGTATATATGAATTTAAATGGCCGGCTGCGGCGGAAATCGGCTGCAAAAATTCGATTTACGAGGAAATTTATCATATTTTTACAAATCAGCCGCGAAAATTTGATTTACGCGGACATTATGCGGAATTTTTACAAATTTATTTCAAAGAGGTATCTAAATTTAGAGTCGGCCGCGAAATTTCGATTTATGCGGAAATATATCGTATTTCGACGAATTTACTTAGAATATCTATACCCCCAGTATTGAAGAAAAGAACATTTTATTTTTTATTTAAAAAATCACATAGATTAGTTTGTTACATTTTTTCTGTTCTAATTCTTTTTCAATCATGTATACACATTTAAAAGTTTCGTCTAGAAAGCAAACAATGCTGGAAAAATAGATTTTAAGACCCTCGATGTACTTTATTGCTTCTTCTTTTGTTGGAATAACATTTTTCTCTTCATATACATGATTATATTATTATTGTAGAAAGCAATCACTTTGTGGTTTGACATATTTAATAAAATAAAATACTGTTTTGTTTAAAACCACGAGTTTTATTAATTTTTTGAACCGACCGGTTTCGCTTTACTCAAGCATCATCAGGGTACAAATTAATACTAAACAATAAGTCATAATGTGTGCTTATATAAAACAAAATATAGAGGGAGACAAAATTTAGAGAGAGACAATATAGAGGGAGACAACATGATACAAATATAACAAACACATCGACGGCCATAAAATACATTAACCTAAGTACGCAAGTAATGGAAAAAACCGAAAGATAATTATGTGACTAATGGGTTACAGTAATACATTTGGAGGAACATAGGAGGGTTTACGAAATATGTTAAAATCAATTTTGTTATTAATGATGGATAAGGTAAGGTCTAAAAAATTTAAGGTTGAGTTTTTGCCTATCTCTAATGTGAATTTAATCTGATTATGAAAAGAGTTTATAAGATTGAGGAAGGAATTCAGTTGACGCTCAGTCCCTGTCCATATACAAAACACATCATCAACATATCTTTTCCAGTACAAAAGATTTTTAATAAGAGGTGAGGTACTAGATAGAATTTTATTCTCTAGGCTATCCATGAATATATCAGCAATCAGAGGACTGGTAGGGCTGCCCATAGCCAGGCCGTCTCGTTGCTGATATATAACATTATTGAATTGAAAATAATTTTGATTCAGGCAAATATTAAACAAGGAAGTTAAATCTTTTATAAAATCTGTAGAGAGGTCCGAACTGACTGTCTGTGAATCTGTAGAGAAGTAAAATTGTTGAAAATAATTTTGATTCAGGCAAATATTAAACAAGGAAGTTAAATCTTTTATAAAATCTGTAGAGAGGTCCGAACTTCTCTACAGATTCACAGACAGTCAGTTCGGACCTCTCTACAGATTTTATAAAAGATTTAACTTCCTTGTTTAATATTTGCCTGAATCAAAATTATTTTCAATTCAATAATGTTATATATCAGCAACGAGACGGCCTGGCTATGGGCAGCCCTACCAGTCCTCTGATTGCTGATATATTCATGGATAGCCTAGAGAATAAAATTCTATCTAGTACCTCACCTCTTATTAAAAATCTTTTGTACTGGAAAAGATATGTTGATGATGTGTTTTGTATATGGACAGGGACTGAGCGTCAACTGAATTCCTTCCTCAATCTTATAAACTCTTTTCATAATCAGATTAAATTCACATTAGAGATAGGCAAAAACTCAACCTTAAATTTTTTAGACCTTACCTTATCCATCATTAATAACAAAATTGATTTTAACATATTTCGTAAACCCTCCTATGTTCCTCCAAATGTATTACTGTAACCCATTAGTCACATAATTATCTTTCGGTTTTTTCCATTACTTGCGTACTTAGGTTAATGTATTTTATGGCCGTCGATGTGTTTGTTATATTTGTATCATGTTGTCTCCCTCTATATTGTCTCTCTCTAAATTTTGTCTCCCTCTATATTTTGTTTTATATAAGCACACATTATGACTTATTGTTTAGTATTAATTTGTACCCTGATGATGCTTGAGTAAAGCGAAACCGGTCGGTTCAAAAAATTAATAAAACTCGTGGTTTTAAACAAAACAGTATTTTATTTTATGATTATATTAATAAAAAATAAAATTTAAAGGGTTCTTTTCTTCAATTCACCAATATACATGATTAAATAAATAAAAAACAAAATTTAAAATGTTCTTTTCTTCAATACCCCCCATTTACATTTTCCCTCCTTTTAGGTTTTTTTTTTTCGGTCCCTTAAAAAATGTAAAATAGGGGTTTTACTGTAGTTGACTTATGGCGCATTCTCACCTGATCTATTCTGTAAGTCTCTATGGTCAATTTATCGAATGAAAGTTGAAGTCCATTCAACTTTGGTTTTCAATTCCATAGAAAAGCCTGTTCCCACAGATCTATTTCATAGATTAGAATCATTCATAGATTCATGGATGAAATAGATCAGTTGAGATCCCGGCTTTACTTGTAAAGCCTTGTGTTCAGAAATCGTATCAAAACGATTTAATGTCAGAAAAAGGAAACACAAAATAAAATGCAGGACAATTGTTACATAACAGCAGATGATGCAACATATTTTGATGGATTACACATATAAATATGTATTATGGATTCGGAATTTTTTTGGACTAATATAAAAAGTTCAATCAATACAACCACACTTATAAAATAAACTAGGTTGGATAGACTGGGAGAGTTTTTTGATTTTGAAAAGGATAAAATAATAATTCGGTTACATACCCTTTTCTGATGTCAGGTCATTGAGATCATTGTAAGACATGTCCAGTAGTTGTACTGATGTCAGATTGCCTATCACACCTGGGAAATATGTAAATATAATATTAATTATTTAAGAATTATATCCTGTGTAGCCGAGCAACGAACAACTATAAAAATACTATTTTTATCCGATTTTATACAATGGTATCACTGGCCACCACTCTCTGGCTGGGTGCATGATAAGCCTTATATATTTCTTCAAAAATCTAAGAAATGTAGTAAATAAAAAGGATTTGAAAAAGGTTTACTACGCATTATGTCATTCACGAATTGAATATGGAATTATAGGATGGGGATCTACTACACATAAATACATACAAAACCTGAATACAGTTCAAAAAGGAATCATAAAGACCATACTGAAAATACCAATCAGAACGTCTTCGATTGAAATATAAAAGCTTTGACATACTAAATGTACCAAGAATATATGACAAAAATATATTGTTGAAGCTATTCAAAAATACTGAATCCTCTACTAGACAGCGTATCCATCACACTAGATCAAATGAAAATGACATAAAAAACATTACAAATTAAAAAACCACATTCGGACAAAGAAACTACACTTATTTTGCAACTAAACTCCATAACATTCTTCCCCAAGACATAAAACTAATAAAAAAATTTAATGAGTATACATCAAGAATAAAAATATGGCTGAAAGAGGTCAACGAAAACACCCTAATGAAGACTCTAAAAACGACATAGAAGACAAATAAACTGTAATTAAACAATTTTAGTCCGCCTCGGCACAGGAACCCCTAGTGAGGAGGACTAAGAAATACCATATCTTTACCTGACTTAACCATTATATTTTGTATGCTTATGGAATTATTTTATATAGTCGCTTAAATAATTTTTTTTTTTAAAAAAAGCACATTCATTCCGATTTTAGCATTCGTTCCCTCTGCCTGCTTTTCCTCTAAGCAAGATAATGATTGCTAATTATTGTAACACAAAGTTTCATTGTAAATAGTCTAGTTGTAATAATCTAGTTTACAGACGTGGCAAGGTTTGTAAACTGTAAAAACCCTCTGGATAAAATATCAAAATACATATACCAATATTGCCTAACTGGTGACCCCGACATTTAAATATTGGAGGACCCGGCATCCTTAAACTGATGACCAATACAACAGTATAATACCAAAATACAGGTAAAACAGAAGGACGGATGCTGAGAACCGGAATTCTGGACAGACGTCTTGTAAGTAAATACCATGAATTTCAAATATCAACTTAGAGCCAGCAAATGCCAAACCTGGTTTACGTGCGTAATATTAAATACACATAAATAAACCTTCCAATGTTTCTATTTTTGTGAATAGCTTTAGGTCATTAGCGAAGAATCTGAATATTATAATAAATATGCAAACTGAAATTTCATTTATAAAATGGAAAAAAGGAGAGGACCTAAATTAGTACCCTGGGGTACTCCTGAACAAAAATTAAATGGTTTGTGAATAATGTGAATGTCATCTTTGAGGATGCTGTGTGCAGGGTCCTTATTTCGAAAAGAAGGAGTGACCAATGAATTAGGGGGGGGGGGGAGGAAACACATAGGTTGGAAAATTCCACAGTAGAGCTGTAGAACATAAGAATAAGTCATTAAAATTACCCATTTTGTGTAGCAAAAGTCAGCCGTGTAATTTACTTTACAAGTAAACCACAGAAATAGTAATATGTATTCAACATTGCCACAAATACGTAAAAGATAGGGAATTTCTGGAAACCAACATTCAGAATTGAGGCGTTTAAAAAAATTATCTATTTAATTTTTTTTTTTTACAAAACTAAAAAATTTGGGATAAAAAGTGAAATTATTTGGAAATAGCGAGTCCAGATCCCAAACCGAAAGGCAGGAAATATCTATCGCTCAAGACGATTTTTTAAAAATACACTATCACTCAAGTGGTTTTGATCTTCATTTTGATAATATATTACGTACTTTTCCTAATGCTGTTCAGAATGTTGTGAGATATGTTCAACACTCGCATCTGCTTGGTGCCAAATACGATATCGTTGGTCAGAACAGGCATCACGTTGTGGCTGAGGTCCACTTCCTTCAGGTTGTACGGGATGTACGGATCGCTTGGGAATGTCTTACGGGTGATGAAACTTATCTTGTTGTAACTCAGGTTCACCTAAAAATGTGAAAATGTTTCAAAATAATTATTGAAAGTAGTTGAGCCCTTAATCAGAAAAACAACGATGAGTGTCAAATGATTTTCTAAACTCACAATTGCTGAAAAATCGTCGCCAAATTAGCCTAAAACAAAAGGCGGCATGCGTTTCTACTGCTATTGCACCAATCGTCTATTGCACCTGCGCGCAGAATAAGACCGTTAATACTCTTGTGCTCTGGAAAGCCAAAAAATGGAAGCCCGCCTCAGGATCTCTCCGGATATGGATACTTAGATTGGTGAATAATAGTATAACGCGTCTATATATTACATATGACATCAATGTCTGTTGCGGTTACTTTGTCCCGGTGACTAGCTGTCACTGGATCTCGGTGGATGAACCAGCTATTTTTGGAATCAGTTCCTATCGGATTTATAAAATGGTCACCAACACTCAAACTGGGTGAAGCAGAACCAAACGCCGCCCGTAGTGCCTAGCAGCAAAAACCTGCAAAGCGGGTTTTTAACTGCTAGTTATTATTATTATACTAATGTGGCAGATTTTAAATGAGCTAAGAGGGAAAACCAGTCTTGGTCACATTAAATTCTTACTTCTTCATTGGGATTTTTTACAAATTAATTTCGATTTTGTGTCATACTTGTACGTATTAATACAGCGAGGATTCAAACCTAGAAATTACTTAAGTCGTCTCCCGCGTGAGAGGCAAGCGCGATGAAATGACTTTAGATGATTCCTGCTGCCTGAGGGTTAACCATCAGGTATTTTGCGATTTTGCAAGTTTTTTTTCTTAAACCAACGCTCAAATTTATAAAAACTTTGTGTTATTTCCGCTACGCAATTAAAGCTCCATAAATGAAACATTTCGAATGTAGCCGAATACTAAAAACTGTAAATTACAACTAAATATTAGCATTTGTAAATATTAAAATTTAGAATGCAAACATAAAAAAAATGTAAAAATGACTCAAGTGATGTTTTTATGTGAAAACGGTACTAAAATCATGGATTATGTAAAAAAAACACTCATTCTACTGTATGAATAGATAATAAACAATTTCGTCACTTTCATTTTTTACTATTTCATACAATAATATTTAATAAAAAATTAACAATGTCTAACGGCGCGTAGGCGATTTGGCAGGTGAAAACAGTTTCTACAAAATAAGTCTTTTTTATGTACTTCTATGGACAACTTTGAATAGAGATGCAAAGCTTGATTCAATATGGATCTTATACTTTTTGTTATAGGGTTGTCACTAGAACAATAACGAGTTACAACGATTTCGGTGGGAATACACGCGTTAGCGTGAAAACACGCTTATTATATTGTACTTGACTGCTATTGTTATATTGTCTTGTAAACACACTTATGGGTTGGAGTGGTTAATGAATGTACACATTTGTAGAGATGTTTCTAGAGATATGAATTGGAAATTTTTACAAATGAATTTCGGTTTTGTTTCATACTTGTACGCAATACAGCAAGGACTCAAACCAAGAAATTACTTAAGTCATCTCCCGCGTCAGAGGCAAGCGCGATGAAATGACTTTAGATGCTTCCTGCCGCCTGAAGGTCAATAAGAAGTAATTGCTGACTTAGATTAGTAAAAGATTTAGAGCAAATATTTATAGGCCTTGGACCCAATTAAAAATTTAAAAAATATTTTTTTCTTTACCCTTTCAAGAGAGAGACAATCATCCAGTAGTCCGTGAGTTTTGTTGTCAATCTTTTCTAAGGAATTGTGAGAGAGATCTAAGGATCTGAAACAAAAAAAATAGAATTATTTTAACATTGCTGCTAATCCATCAGCACCTAAAATTTAAAAAACAAAAAAATCATAAAAATATATTGGGGTCCTCTGGGACTCGAACCCAGGACCTTTGGCTTTCCGGGCCATTGCGCTAACCACTGCACCAAGGTGTCGATATCCGATTCGGTCATTTCTAACTGTAGCATACTTCGACTAAGAACTACAAACATTATCTTCATTTTCTTAATGCATATTTTATTGGCTGCTATCTTTACGTATGATTGCAAGATTCAAACCTGATAAAAATAAAAATAAATACATATGTATTTAGCCCTGGATCATTCTGTAATTTTTTTTTCACTAAATTCACTGGATTTTGTTTGTCCATAAATATATTTATTTTTACAAAAATATAAAAAGCCTATTGCTTGCAGATATGTTTTCTACAAATTGTTAAAATGAAGCAAACATTTCAATTGTACATGGCGGTGCAATCTCTAGGGCGATACTGAGAGTTTTTTATTTTTACCTTAACTCCACCCATCTTTGGGGATGCTGTGTGAATGAATCTGGGCACCCCTGCGAAGTCACCATAAGTAGCTAACCACTTGGGGTGACCTATAGCAGAGGTGTTGGAGTTATCCAATGAATGAATTCGGATATATTTTGCTTGATGTTGAATTAAATTCAAATCTGTAGTAGCAAATATGCATTTTGAATTCGTTTAATGGCTAATAAATATTATAATATTTTATACGACTTACCTCAAAGACACAAGTCCTTGAAAAGCACCATTGGGAATGTGCGTCAGGTTATTATTCCTGAAGGACAGTTTCAGCAACTGCAGGAGGCCGGTGAAGGCTCCGGAGCTGACCTTCGTGATCTGGTTATCTGATAGATCCAGCTCAAACACTATAGGTAGGCGGCCAAATGCGGCTTTCTTCAGTGAGGTTAGGTTGTTTTTCTGAAAAGATCATAAATATATTTTTTGTACTTCTTGGGCATTAACTGTGATAACCGTTTGCGGCAATATTCTGATATTCTGGACTCCGATCAATGATGGATCCAGATTCCTCAGATGATGATCTCAGTACAGGGTGATTGACAATAATAAGTTGTGGGTAGACTAGTTATTCCGAGATTGTACAATTGTGGTTCTTCTAGTAAGCTTACGGGTAAAGAGGACGAATGGACAACAATCACCTCCTTTTATATGTTACTCATGCTGTCTCACTCATACACGCATATCTCTTTCATACCTTAAGACATACGTTCACCGCATTAACTATGTAACAATTTCTAGACATTTTCGTTCTGAAGAGTTTTACGTACCGTCTACATTTGTTGCTTGAATTCTATTTTTTTCTGTTACCGTTTTCGACACATCCATGTAATTCACCAGCAAACTCAAAACTAACTTAAAATTTTTACACAAGTGCAGAAATCATTAGATTTAATTAGGTAGTTTAGGGGGCAGTGGGAGGGGTGATTTTAGAGGAGGGGAAGAACGGTGGGAGGAGTCAACATTACATGGGAACATTGTTAATAAGGGTGATTTATAGGATGCTATTATTTTATTAACAAAATTTTTTTTTCTAAGGTTTCTAAAGCGCACAAATTAAAATACGTACATATAATAAATATATTTGAATGGTTAAACTTGGATTTTACTTGTTGAAGCTTTGGCTTGTCTCTATTAAATGATTAGCAAACTCGGAATAGTGATTTTTTCAGTGTCATCAAGGACTTACATTCAGATATAGGTATTGCAGCGAAGACAGCGTATTGAGTGCTTCCCACGGGGGCTGCGTGAGCCCCGTATTGGTCAGCGTTAGCACCCTCAGGGTCAGCAGGGGGGTCAGGCTACCCGAGGTGAGACCCCCCTCCACCAGGGGGTTCCCTGTCAGGTCCAGGGACAGCAGGGCATTCATGGAGGGCCACACGTTGTCCGGGATAGTGGAAATATTGTTGTGGGCGAAGTTAACTTCACTGGGAAATTTGAGTAAATTGTTTGCCATACATATTTTGATTTAAAAACCTTGAGAACCACAGCACTTCCACCGTGCTATGGATACTTATTTTCTATCATAGGAGAAGAAGAAGTTAACAATAATAATCTAAACGAAAATATGAAAGATAACAAGACACAGAAAAACAGAAAAAGACAATGGTCGCAAATGGGACTCGAACCCAGACCTCTCGCCTAACCGGGACGTGTGCGTTAACTAACTTCGCTATTGCCACCTTCTGTCAAACCGTCATATTTGTCAATCTCTTATTTTTTAAATTTTAGAATTAACATTATTATCAAATAATTATTTTTCCATATTACGGGCAACTACCCTTTTTATTGGAAACAATCATTCTAAGAATTGTTTTGTAACCTGGATAGCGTCTCGGATAGATATATCCGAATTTATTCATATGGAACTATTGACTTTTTAAAGTCTAAATGAATATTCAATTTTATAAGAAAAACTTTCTTTTATAACTTTTTTGAAGGTTATTCCCATCAGTGAAATATATCATAGGAGAAGTTAACAATAATAAACTAAACGAAAATATGATTTGTCTTTTCTTGAAACTTGCACAACTTTACAGCCTCTATATATATAGACTGCACACTAAGGTGGGTAATTTAAAAAAAAGTTATTTTTAAATTCTAAGAGCGATAAAAGGGTGCCAGATAGGTTCAAAACGACGTGTTTAAAATTTTTCAAATATCTGATACGATCTTCTTCCTCCGGATTCACTTCAAAGTTTTAAAAATTTTCATTATAATGGGTTATTTCTAGTGGATATAAAAGTTACTATGAATCCTTCAATCCATATTTTTTGTAATCTTCCATAGCAAATATAGTATATTTTTACGAAATCATTCAAAAAAAGTCTCAAGATTGAGTCTCGCAAAATAATAAGGATTTTGCTGGTATTTGAATACACTCACTGCCTTGAGATAATTTGAATTATATTCATATATTTTTTAAGATTTAACATTGATTCATTTTCATCGATTTGATGGCCATTTAATCTGATGAATTTTAAAACATACCAATTTAAGCAGCAAAAATTACAGGAAAACGCTAGAATGCCTTGGGAACTTGGTAATGGGAAGTTTAAGCAATAATCACCCCAAGCTGATGGGCATCATGAAGATCTTCTGCAGGTGGTTGTGGCTGACATCGAGGCGCCGGCACGAGGCCATCTTGGTGAGTGCCCCGCGCGATATATCCGACAGATTGTTGTGCGAGAGGTCCATCTCCAGCACGGTGGGCAGCGTGCCGAACGTGGGCGGCTTGATCTGCTCCATCGCGTTATGGCTGAGATTTATAAATCTGGACACACAACATATAAGTTTTTTAAAGATTAATAGACAACATGCATTGATTTTCTTGTCATCAAATCAAAGTAGCGCTAGCAATCTTTTTTACCTATGGTGCTCGGTGGGTCCAATATTTAACAATGATAATGTTTTATGTTTTTTTGTTTCATTTTTCAACTGCTTAAAAAAACAAAATTATTATTTATTTTAATTATTTTTTTATCCATCCAGTACACTGCTACACAGGTAAGGTTCTCTTTGAAATGATTTATGTACCACTATGTACACATTTATGACAGAAATGCTAATACATATAATACAGCTCGTAACATATTTGTTAATTTGTAAATCAGTCTCATATGTAGACATCGGATTATATGCATTTGCATATTTGCATATTTGCATATTTGCATATGCAAATGCATATTACTCTCTAATTACGGCGTTAATGCATATTTTAAGCCTTTTTTCCCAATCGTGCATATTTCGTTTCGTTTTCGTCAATTTGACAATCCTAAGGCCATCGCAATTCAGTTGCACTAAACAGAATATTACCCTAATCTCAACACATTTCCACAAGTTACCAGATGCCATAGTTAAATTGGAAACAAAAAACCTTCCTCTATTTAAATCAATAGAAATACTGGAAAAAATGATCGAACTTGCTAACGCCCTTCAATTCAATATCGGAAGAGATTCGTAAAAAGTTAGATGCTATTTTGCTTAAGAACCCGAGACTTGAAGACATGAAGAACATTAATGCCTGCATCAACGGTATAGGTGATATCCTGCCTAAACAGGTATCTCGAGAAATGGCGCCAATTTTTAAATTTTGTACAATGATGTCAATTTTCGGCGTACAAATGAATACTGGGTGACAAACGTCACAAATTAGGGCTCGAAAATTTGAAAAAACAGTTAATTGTATATTGTCACAAAAACTATGCACAATTTTAAGAATACTTCGCTGTTATTGAACCGTCTTTAATTAAAATATATACAAATAAAAATGATTTTTTGATTTTTCATTGTGCATATTTTGGCCATTTCAAGTGTTTTTAGTGCATATTTCGGCCTTTTTTAGTGCATATTTGCATGCATATTTTGGCACTGTGTTAGTGCATATAATCCGATGTCTACTCATATGTATTTAAAAATACATATTTGGGAGGCGGGTATAGGTACCATTTATTGGATAACTAAAACCTCAGATCGTAGATCATCAAGTGGTTCTCTACGTTCGGTGACTTAGCAAGGGTGTCAGGATTCATTGGATGAGGTGTGTTCAGGTCTTGGTGGAAGATGCGCCTGCCCACCGGCTGCGTGGCAGGCCAGATCGGGAGAGGCCGATTTGGGGAGACCCTTCGATGTCTCCAACTGATCTCTCTCGACCAATGGTCTTGCAACACAGCGGAAGGGATGGATTCATACTAATTCCTGGACGCACTGACCCCTAGATTCCTACCAACCCCTCATAACTTTTTCCTTTCTAGAACTTCCTCTCGTTCCTGTCTTCAAAAAGACCCTCCACGCAGAACCCCAAAGATGACAGAGTAGTAGTTAATGTAAAAAAATATATATATACTCCTGTGTAGAAAGATAACAAAACAAAAATAATGCTACCTCAGAGAAAACAGTGGCTGGAAAACGGCGCTCGCAATCTCCTTAACTTCGTTATATGACACATCGACTGTGTGCAGTTCGTACAGCTTAGGGAAGGTGTTCTTCGGTATTGTGTGGATCAGGTTATGCGACACGTTCAGGATTTTCAGGCCGGACATGTTGTGCAGGGGAATCTGAAGAAGAAATTTGCCAGTAAATATGTTTTTTGTATCTGTTTGTACATAATTATGTAGATAGAGCCTAGGAAATAACATTTGTACAGCGCCCTTGAGGTGATTTTTCACAAAAATAGTGTACAAATCAACCAAGTATTATTTATTATTATTATTCGATTCTAACAAGTGGTTTTTCTCACAGGATACATACCTGATTAAGTTCCGTAAAGAAATTATAAGACAGTTGAAACTCGGTTGCGTATGTAGTGGCGTCAAATGCCTTAGGGAGTATCTTGGTGAGGTTATTATGCGAGAGGTCCAGCAGCGTGATGTTAGCGCAGTTCTCAAAGGAGCCCGCCTCGATCTTGGACAGAGCGTTGTGGGATATGTTGATGGTGGTGAGGTACAGGTCCTTGAAGGAGTTCTTCTGGATCTCCGTGATCTGATTGGCTGACACGTCGATTAACTGCAAATAAAATGCTTTTAAAGTTAAAAATTTTTTGAACCTCTGATAGAAAATGGATCTTACAGGATAAAGATGAACCAAAAACTTGAAAATGTTGTAAGTATGATTTTGTTGTAAGATTCACAAACACAATAAACACAATGTAAATACACAATGCAGTGAAAACTCAAAGTTCCCGACATACGTTGCAATTCAAATTAAATAAAGAAATTGTTTATTCCTGCGTGTCCTTTCCCATTCTGCCTCCCCTTTCCCTCCAGAGTCCCCTTCCCTTCCCGCATTCCCCTCCCTCTCCCGACTCCCTTCCCTACCGTTAAACTACTTGAAATATACACATTCTTCAAACTACTTGCACGCAACCTATTGTAAAATTTTTATACAAATTTCATAACACCAAAGTTCACCATTATATATAGAAATCTTCCCAACAAATCGCCAAAGTTTCATCGCATTTGGATGAATAGTAATGGAAATAATTTTGTAATGCCAGAACTATCTATTATATCGTCGCATTAATTCGTAGACTGCGTAACTCCAAATTTTTCGAAAATATTTTTAATGCCATCTGGTGTTAAAATTAGTCCCGCATCGACTAGTAAAACTCGCAAATTTCAAAAAAATATATCTTTTTAGATAAACACAAATTAGGAAACTGCGTAACACCATGGAGCTATTTTTACTTGCGAATACTTTGAAACTCCTTAACTCCACATACTTTATTTTATTTACCATTTCAGGTCTTATTATTTAACATCAAAATTATTCGTAGTATTAGTATTGTGCTGTTATGCCTTGTGTACTAAGTACTATTATATTTATCCTGTTTTTCTTACATACTGAGACTAAATATAAAAGTCAAATACGATGTTATTGAGTAATTTATAAAATAAATATTGAATATTGCAGTTCTGTATTGTTATTTTATTTTTTTATTGTAAAATTCCTATCTCCCAAGTCTTCAGCTAGTTGTTCATAAAACTGTTCGCAGAAAAGTACGTAGGTATCTTTGTAAAATACGTATGTCCATTCTCATTTGAAATATAAAGCCTTAACTTACAAAAGTTAAATGATTGAAAATAAATTTCTAAATATATTATAGGTTTGGAAAATAAATAAAAACAATGACCCGTCTTTCATTTTTTTTCACTATGAGGTTTTTTGTGCCTCCTGTAAAATTTGACATTTGGTGGTTACGCATTCTACGAATTAATGCGACGATATATAGAAACCATTGCGGGCATGCACACATCAAATCCCCCAAAGTTCATCGCAATCGGATGAATGGTTTAGGAAAACATAGAAACATTCATTCAAACAAAGAAACATTCATTTTTGTATACATATTAAGATTTATAATGGGTTAAATAAATGTTCTCCGTTACACGTGAACAATCCAGTTATAAAAACTCAATTAAAATACAAAGTTAAAAACTCAGTTGAGGTACATAAACTTACAAATATCTACATAAAAATACAAAATTATAGAAAAGCTCGCTCAAATGACAAATAATACAAAGAGAGGCAAGGGACACAAACGACACAATTTTTTTTCTGAATCTGTATAAATTATCGATGAAAATATCTACTTCAGCACACTCTATCTTATTGTATTATGTATAGTCGACACATTTGGGTCAGAGGGCTAAAACATGCAATATTATTTTAAGAGTATATTCCATGAAATTACTTATCCACTGGAGCGCATTTTTGGCACTATTTAAAATACCTCGGATTGCTTTGCTGCCAATTTTGGCAAATTTTCACTTATTTGTAAGTAATTAAGTAGAAGTTTACGATTTTATAATATTTTTTTATAAATCCTATAAATATGTGGTAATCAGTGGCGGCTCTCCCCTTAGGACAATGGGTGTTTGACCCCCCAAAATTATAAGACATAATAATAAATTTTTACGGATAAAACTGCTCAAAGCATCGAATTGTTTATTTGAAATGAATCGCGAAATAACTTCAGGCTAGCGGCGACATAGACGAGCAGTGACATCTATTGCAAAAAATGGAAGCTCCCATTCACACAGTATTCCCTGGGTCAATTTTGCCAATGCCCGATCTTCTCTCTCTATGCGCGCCATACAACAAATGAGATGGCACTATGTTCTTCGCCTGGAGTTGATATTCTCCCGCATAGGTAGTAAAGAAATCCTAACTACGCTTGGGTTATGTCCGTGAGGGAGACACCATTATGAATGTTATGTGTTGTTGAAAGAGATGGTGATATAAACATAGGTCGGTTTTGCTTTTTGCACGTATGTCTCGCATGAAACAATGGTTGTTTTTGTATTGAACAGTTCGGGAGAGATTTGAAATAATTATTCACATATATTATTGATGTAATTTGCGACATTTCAATTTTAATTTGGTAGTCCATTGGGAAGTAGATCTTTTCAAAGATTATTTATTATATTATTATGATCAATTTTCAATGGACATAGAAAACAGCTTGATTTAAAACAATTTTTGTTTAATTTTTTTTATATAGGTATTAGGTACCGGTGTCTATTATTTCTATAAGCATAAGTTAACAATAATAATCTAAACGAAAATATGAAAGAGAACAAGACACATAAAAACAAAAACATTATAAAATAATAAATTATAAAAAGAAAGTTTTTCTTATTAACATTGAATATTATTTCTAATCTAATTTTGTTTTTAAATTTTGGATACTTAGGTACTATTGGTGTGCTCAACTATATGGAAAAGTGCCCTCTTTAAAATGATGTGCCTTCAAGTACATGAATTATGTAGCGACTTTGCAATTTACAAATAATACCTATGTAATTTGAGTTGCGGATTCATGACCCTACCTCTCTTTAAATTGATTGATAATAATGTATCGGCATTTTTCTCAATATCAAATAAAGATTAATCACTTTTTTTTTCAAATGACCTTCCACAGCTGGAGCCCTAGAGCCGCCTCTGGTGGTAATCAACAAAAGAAATGTGAATTCATTGGCTATATAGAAACATAATAAGTTTGTATGTCTCCATATTAAAATTCGGAGGTATATATTTTTTTAATGTGGATGGAAAACGTTCAAAATGATTACCAAAAAATCTCAAGCAATCGGAGAAATAAGTTTTAAATTACGCTGTCGCTCCAGTGGTTAAGTCGCTTCCCCTAGCTTGAGGGGTAAATCATAATTAATATTGAAAATGGACAAACCTCCACATAATTTAGCTGACTGAACATCTGATAGTCGATCCTTTTGATTTTGTTCCTGGCCAAGTCAATAGTACCGATTCTGGTCACTGAGCTGAAGGTGCCCCGACCAATGTCCGATATCTCATTATCTGAGAGGAAAAGACGCCTAGAAATAAAAACCAAGTAGGATAATTAGACAGTTACAATAATAAATAATATAACTAGATAAATGCTTTTTCTTATATTCATAAATGACCTTGGCTCGAAATTAAACTGTGATTATGCTTTTTTCGCCGATGATCTTAAAATTTTTCGTAAAATTAAGTCTGTTTCCGATCATCAGCTGCTTCAAAATGACCTCGACACACTCAATAACTGGTGTACTGTCAATGATATGCACTTAAATGTTGAAAAATGTTACATTTTAAACTTTACTAGAAATAGAATTATAAAAGATTTTTCTTATGTTATCAATAATATTATTCTCAAAAAAGTTTCTTCAATAAGGGATCTAGGAATCACTCTTGATTCTAAATTCATATTTGATGTACATATTAACAACATTAAGTGCAAATCATTAAAAATGATGGGATTTATTCACAGAATATGTAAACCTTTCAAAGATCCTCAATCAATTCTAACACTTTACAATGCCTTAATTAGAAGTAAACTTGAATATGGAAGCACTATTTGGAATCCACATTACTGTAAATATGAAAACATTGTAGAATCAGTTCAAAAAAAATTACTAAGAATGTTATCCTTCAAATGTGGACTACACGACCATCTCAGATCATACGATGTACGTCGTGATTACTTCAAGATTGATACACTTAAAACTAGAAGGCAATTGACTGATCTAATATGTTTACATAAAATTATTCACGGCCATCTTGATACTAAATTATGTCTTAACAGTATTAAAATTAATGTCCCCAATTCCCATTGTTTAAGACGCCATAACATTTTTCATATTAATATATTTAAAAATAATATCGCCTACTTCAGCCCTCTGACCCAGATGTGTCGACTGTATAACAAGATAGAGTGCGCTGATGTGGATATTTTCATTGATAATTTGTACAGTTTTAAAAAAAAAGTTCTAGCGCTGTTAAAAAGTACTAACTAATTATATTGTGTGAATTGTCCCTCTATGCATGCTTGCGTATTTCATATGTCTTTTACCACTCATTGTAATGTGTTACTTAAGTGACCTTGTATATAATTCTGTATTTTAATTTGTGATGTTTTTGTTTTTCTAATTGTATTTATTTGTATTTAATTGTACGTAATTGTAGATTTTTATAATTGTATAATAACTGAGTTTTATAAGTGGATTGTTCTCATGTAAATGTAAACATCTGTAAAACCCAGTATAAATAAATAAATAAATAAATTATAAGTTTAAGAGGGGGAGTGAATGGTAGAAGAAGTCGGGGACGACCAAGGAAGACATGGCATGATGAAGTGAATCAAATGCTTGAATAGGAGAATAACAGAAGAGTATGTATATATTTTTTTTAATTAATGCATTACTACCTTAGAAATCTCATCCCCCTGAAGCTGTTGGTGTCCAGCCTCTTGATGAAGTTATGATTTAAGTGTACCACTCGCAGGACTGCATTACGGGCGAACATTCCTCTGAAAGATAAATTATTTCATTAAATTATATTTATACATTAAATTAAATTAATAGATTAAATTAAATTAATAGATTAAATTAAATTAATAAATTTAATTAAATGAATACATTAAATTAAATGAATACATTAAATTAAATGAATACATTAAAATAAATTAATACATTAAATTAAATCAATGCATTAAATAATCAATACATTAAATTAATACTTATATATATTAATACTATCTGTCATTGGTTTAAATGTTCCAATGAGGCGTACCAGGCACACTTAACTTTTTCACATAGGATCCAATAATACTAATGCAGCAAAAAACTCACCAATCTCTCGCGCAATCACATCTTATACACACTATGAAAAATTATTACACTTAGACATTTTCCACAACTCCTTGCAAACATACAAAACTAATTTACTTAATTTGTTGACGTGATATAATTTTTTTTAAAACTTCTTATTTACACCTATATTTTCATTAAACTTTAATAACTATTCATGAGCATGTAATTCTTGCTCTAAAAATATATGTATCTCTTTTATCTTCATATACAATCTTCCTTTATATTATTCTTCTCATTCATTCATTAGTTAAGTTTTAAGAACTATTCAAATCCCAGGCGAATTATCCCAGATATTCTACAGACTTGGGTAATAGGTACTATATCATGTAATAATTTCATTTAATATTCCTTATAACTTGTAAACTTATGTACTGTGTATGTCCTAATAAACAAATAAACAAACAAATTAACACATTAAATTAAATTAATACATTAAATTAAATTAATACATTAAATTAAATTAATACATTAAATTTAATTAATACATAAAATTAAATTATATTAATACATTAAATTAAATTATATTAATACATAAAATTAAATTAAATGAATATATTAAATTTAATTGATACATTAAACTAAATGTATACATTCAAATAAAATGTGACATTAAATTAAATTAAGAAATTAAATGAAATTAAATCAATATATTCATTTTAATTTAATTTAATTAATTCATTAAGTTTAATTAACACATAAAATAAAATTATACATCGGAATGGTGTTTGGTAAAGAATTTTAAACATTTTAACGTTAAGAAATATAATTTGTTCTCCTTCTTCATATGGTGGAGGTTAATGCAGGTTGCTGAGGTTGTCCACCTAATTGTCACTTGGTTCTGTATGTGTGTACTGCTGTGCCTCTTGGTAACTGATACGGAGGAAATTCTTCTACGATGTGTTCTGTTGTTTAAATATGTCCACATTTACTCAATTCAGAATACTTTACGCCCCGTTCGTGCATCATATATGCACAGCGACAATTACTGCATCAGATGTCGTTTAGAGAGATCCACATCTTCCGAAGGAGGGATAACATAGCAGTGATGTGTTATTAATATGTTTGACATACCTGGCCATTTCTGTGAGGTGATTGTGAGAGGCATTGCACCAGGAAAGTTTGGTGAGATCGGCTATGTGGGAACTGTCGAGCTTCGTTATATTGTTGTAACTGTGAAAATAAAATTAGAGAGATTAACAAACATTTCAGATTAGACTAACAAAAAATGCACGCACAAGTGGAGTTCCACAAGGTTCACCCTTTGGTCCAATCTTATTTATAAATGATATTACAAAAATATTTCATCACATACTTATCTTACTTTTTGCTGATGACCTAAATTTTTAGAAGTATTCAAAATATTTAATTTAATTGTAACATTCTTCGAGATATATTAACAAATTGTTAAGATGAAGCCATACTAAATAATGCAAAATCATACAAAATCGTATGTTTTTGTTTTGAAAATTTGACCGCTTAGAAGTATTATAGATGCTTCAATTAAATACTGCGTGTAGAACATACCTTGGCCCTTAAAAATATCGGTAATTTTTTTAATAAGTCTTTTTATAAGATTAGAAAAAAATAAAGTATTAGGTCTATAAAAAACATTTTTAAGTGCAAACTCTCCTACTTATAAACACTTTTTCGGATATGGTATTATTGCATAATGTGGCAAATTCAGTTTCTTATATAATTATCGCAAAAAAAATTGAAATTTACGCCCGAACGTCACAAAATAAAATATAATATGCATTTTCGCGTTGGTATTTGTGACATCACGGCGACAATACGGCAGTCGACGAATTTGTTATATCAAAGTGAACCTTATGCCGTCCACCGAAGAACGACTGGCAGCCGCCCCATTCTTCCGTCATTACTCCTCCGGACAGAGCGGAGAAACAACGTGCTAGGGTCCGAGCTGCTTGTTTTCGTGAAAGCAATTTAAAAATTCCGTTTTATTACAATAAACAATGCATAAAAAAGGAATTAATGTTTTTTACAGACCTTTACGAAATCAACATGCAAAAAAAAATTCTCAAATATCGTTTCCAACCTTTCCAATCAAGTATTTTTAAACTCCTCCCATAAAAGGGCGTAAATCCCGATTTCGATTTTTTCCTGTACTAGTGGATCGCCTTAATTTGGTGTAATAAAAATAGACTTTACTTAAATATCTCAAAATGTTAAATAGTCAGATTTTCTCAAAAGAGGATGGACCGCCATCCAATTCTGTCTTTTGCACACGCTTCTTGCATCAGTCATTTCATACATTGTCTCATATGTACTTTTCTGTTATTCTGACTCTTGACCGACCCAAGTGTTTGATTCACTTGGTCGTAGCATGTCTTCCTCGGACATCTCCGATATCTTTACCATTCACTTCATACATTCTTTTTATACTTCTTTCTTCGTCCATCTGCTCTACACGCCCAAACCACCTAAGTATCTATTTCTTAATCTTATTCATTACATCTACATCAGTCTTTACACTGGTCGCTTCTTCGACTCGTTCTTGTTTTCAACAACTCGGCTGTGGAACGATTTTCCAGCCTTTGTGTTTCCTCCTTCCTACAACAACTCTTCAAGACCAATGTACATTCCTTCCTCTCCTCAAAAAGACCCTACATACAGCATCTCATATGACAAGAAAATAATGTTAAAAAAAAAAATTGCATTATTTCCGAAGCTTCACAATATTGTAACACTATCATACATGGTTTCATCTCATTTCTAACGCTATGCTTTCATCCTTCTTCTGCCAGTTCTCTGCCTTACTGTCTGTCAGAACTCTGTTATGGTTGCTAGCTACGCCTCTTCCGAAAATTATCAGTTTTGAGGTGGTCAATAGACCGGTAGGAATGACACTCGCGGCTAGCAGTTGGATGGATCGAGTAAGACACTAAGAGAGAGAAACTTAATTTAATACCTTATATCAAGTACTTCAGCGTCCCTCAAGCCCTTGAACTGATTTTTCTTCAGAACTGTCAGCTTATTTCCGTGAAGGTCAAGTGTCTTCAGTTTTCTCAGAGGCTGAAATTACAATGTATTGTGTTAATGTTAACAAGTTAAAGGCATTTATCTATTCATATCATAATAATTGACTGGGAAAAAGTATACACTCTATTAAAACTATCTATTGTCTATTGCAGCAGTTTTCAACCTGTGGTACGCAATATCGTGGCACGAATAAGTTTTACAACTTAGAATCTACCTATTACGTGAAATTGATCCAATCTTTGAAAAACTTTGCTCTGCAAAACAAGCTCAGGAGTAACATTGACTATATGATTGATTATACAGGGTGTAACAGGAAATCGGGCTTTTATTTTAACTACTGTTACATGAGAAACTTTTTTCTATGTAAAATTTTTTGAGGTTAAAAAAATTCATCCTCGTCCACATTTTGTGAGTTTAGAGTTGTGTATGGAGAACATGAATTTTTTATCATCAAAATAAAAAGACGTGGTTAAAAATGCCTGAAGTTGTGATACACTCAGTATAAAATTGCAACAATTGAATTTGTGTGACTTGATTGTTAAAATCGTGTAATAATGAGAGTATTAAAAAATTATAAATGCAACATGTTTTTCATTACACTTGTACACAAGATAGATGAGGGTATTTGTAGTAAGAGTCAAGAAGTACCCAGGCCAAAAAGGTTGACAACCGCTGGTCTACTGTGTTCTCTTAACTTCTCAAATGCCAAAAGTACACATCAGATATGAAACATTTAAATCTGTTGAGTGCCGGTGTATCAGTTTCAATTTGGGAGGCGGGTATGGATACTGCCGCCCCGGGATTCATTTATTGGATAAATTAATCAACACCCTTGCCATAGGTCACCTTCAATGGTTCATTACGACGTGACTTAGCAGCAGTTCCCGGGTTCATGAGGTAAACATTGTCTAAGTCTTGGCGGTGAATAAAAATTAATTCATGGCGGGCCGGATCGGGAGAGACTGGTTGAGGAAGATCTAACCTAGACGTCTCCAGCAGGACTCTCTCAACCATTGACTTGCACCGCAGTAGGAGTCCGTCACTTGACGTTGTCACATACGTTGTCGCATTGACCCCCAGATTCTTACCCAACCCTCACACCTTTTTCCTTCCCAGAACTTCCTCTCCTTCCTTTCCCGCAGGAGAAGATTGCCGGAGAACCAGTGTTCAAATGTGCAAAATGTTATTAATTTCCCCTAATCAAACCAATCAATGACAATCACAAGTAAATATTTTAAATAATTACCTGGAAAGACTCCACCATCAGTTCTTTGAGTTCCCCGTTCACAATATGGAGACGTTCCAATTTCCCCAATGCCAAACTGTCTGCAAATATGTCTTTGTCTAGCGTCTCCATCTTGTGACCATCGATTTTTAGGATAGTCAGATTACCAAGTACCTAAAAATACAAATTATAAATAATATCCATACCAGATGGGAGAAATAATAATGATGGAACCAAATACTCAGATATCAAAGGTTTTATGATATATTATATAAAAAACAAAAACAGATTAAACTACAGCATAACTTATGTTATGACCTACAATTTGGGAGGCGGATATGGGTACCGCAGCCCCGGAAACCATTTATTGAATAACCAACGCAATTGACATAATGTGGCCCCAAGTGGTTTGCTGCGTCTGCTAACTTAGAAGAGGTGCCCATGTTCATGCGGACCCTCTCGATTCATCGCCTTGCAGTGGTAGGAATGAATTCATATGTCCGTCACTCCTGGATACACTGACCCCAGATTCCTATCCTTCCCTCATACTTTTTTCGTTCCCAAAACTCCCTCTTCTTCCTTTCCTTAAAAATACCCTCGACACAGCATCCTCAAATATGACATACGGCAGAGTTGCATGCTGAATCGATTTGAGATTGAAAAGTCAGGAGCGCCGAATTGCTAGTCCCCTTGACCACGAAGGCCTTCAGATTTATTAAGACTTGATTATGTAAAAGCACTAAGGGCGTAAATAATTAAATAAATATGTTTTAACAAAGTGCCACGCATCTTATAGTACAAATACAATGCACGCTAATAATGGGCTGCTTACTTTAAAGGCCTCCTTGGGGAAGGTATCCAGCATGGTTTTGGTCAAATACAGCTCCTGCAGGGTGTTGTTGATGCCAAGGAAGGCTCCCTCCTTGATGGTGCTGATGGGGGTCTCCTCTATCTTCAGGATCCGAACCCTCAGCCTGTGCAGGAGAGATCCATACAGCTTTCCTGAAAAAAATATCATCAGAACTTTACAATGCTGGTCTTTTCAACGCAATCAATCCCATCATACAGCACGTTTCGATACAATGTGACCAACTAACCATCACGCCATTTTCCCTACAGTGGTAGGCAGAAAGGAACGACCGCTAAACAACTCGGTCTTGGCACACACTAATTGCCTCATTCAAATTCATACATCATCTCATACATACTCTGTTTTTCTGACTTTTGACATAGCCCTACTCAAGTTTTTAGATCATTTAATCGCACTGTGTTTTTCTTGGGGTCCCCGACTTCTTTTACCATTGGCATTTATATTCTCCTTATACTTCTTTCTTCGTTCATTCGTTTTACATGTTGAAACCAGGGCCGGATTAATCATGTCGGGACACCTAGGCAATGCACATCTCGGGGCCCCGGGGAGGTAAGGGGGGGGGGGTGTGGAAGGGGCGGCCCGCCCCTGACCTGTGGTCCTGGGGGGCTTAAAACGCCTCCATGTTCCCTTGAACAAATCCTTAACAAGGCTTTAAATCACCAAGACACTAAGAAAAAATTTTTGCATTTTTTTTTTTTTCAAAAGGAAGACTCATTTTCTGAAAGGTGCATTTATTAAAAATGCTCTCAAAAAATTTAAAGAAATTCGAAAAATTGACGGAGATACGACATTTTATGTGAAACCATTTGAAACAGTTTGTATGTTGAATTATCCTTCAGCAAAACTGTGAATGCTTTTTCACAAAACTTTTTTAACACGATTTTCAACCTGGTTGATAACATATTATTAGAGAGAGAGCATTATAAACAAATGCATCTTTCAGAAAATGAATTTAAAGAAAGACAATTTTTTTTTACAGTGTCCTGGTGCCTTAAAGCCTTGTCTAGGATTTGATCAAGGGAACATGGATATGTTTGGAGGCCCCCCAGGACCAGAGGCCCGTGTGAATTGAATAAAAAACTTGTAAAATTACATCAACTTCTTAAACTAGGGGGGGGGGGCTCATTCAGCTATGCCGCACTAGGCCTCTGACGGGCTTAGTCTGCTACAGCATTTTACCTTTTCCAACTTAAAAAAAATGCTACAACAACATTATTTTATTAATAATTAATCTGTTTTTTTACTACATTACGAAGCTATACGGTCTTATCACTAAGGTGATCTCTTCCAGACAACCTTGGTATGAAGAGAAACAAATTTTAGCAAGCAGATAGGTAGTCCACACTAAAGCTTGCACAAAATTTATATTAACATATAATTAGAAATGAAAGCAAAAAAAAATAAAAATAAAACAAAACAAATGCCAAGTATAAACCACTATTTATAAGACACAAATGCAAATGAAACTGGAGGAAGTCGGGCAAGATAAAGTGAATTAAGATACTTGAGTAGGGCCATGTCAAGAGTCAGAATAATAGAAGAGTGTGTATGAGACAATGCATGAATGTGGCAAAGAGTGTGTGTCAAGACCGAGCTGTTTGGCGGTCCGTCCTCTCTGCCTACCCCTGCGGAGAAACGGCGTGATGGTTAGTTAGTTATTTATTTTATTTGTGTACATTATATCTTATAATCCTCACCAATATTACACTCCTTTAGTATCAGCTGCTCTACGGGCACATCCAGAGACGCCAGATTGCCCAGTCCAACACTGAGCGTAGCCAGCCCCGAGTTCTCGCACTGGACATAGAGCCCGGAGTCTGTACCCAGCGTGCACTCACAGGGGTACAGCAAGACAGCCTGGAATTACAAAAATGACTGGAATTAGGGATATTGCTAAGTTACACCTTACAAAGATGCTGTCATAAAATATTTAAAAAAAAATTAAAAAAAGAAACCGACAGTTGGCCCACCGACAGTTTTTTTATTTTATTTTATTTTGCAGAAACTAACAGTACATAATTATATTTAATCACCATGAAACAGGCATTCGCCTAGTATGGTGATTTAATAAATCTTATCCATAGAAATGTCAAATATATGTAACATGTTATAAATAAATAAATAAAATAGAAGAAAATAGTTACAAAGTTATAGAAGTTGCGAAGAAGCAAAGTATAGAAGTAAAAGTGCAAAGTATAGAAGAAGCGACATGTCATTGGTACCAATGACATGTCGCTGTAATATATTTGTTTTTGTGTGATATATTACACATTTTACCTAAATCTAGTTAATTAGTATATTATGGAAGGAGTGAGGTGTGTGTGTGTGTGTAGTGTGGATGTGTGTGCACATTCAGTATACACATACGGTGGTGACCGCAGCCTTCCAGCATCAAGCGCCACTCCTGAGTGATTGCTGGGCCCGAGCTCACTCAAGACCACTCCCAACATAATTGATGATTATTTTTTTTGTTTTTTTTACTCATTATTATTTTTTTTCTATTCTACTTGTTTCTTTACTTAAAATCTAATGTGTAAATATGTTTAACTATATGGGATGTGTGGGATTGCACTATATATATGTATACAAAATAACTGGTTTATTAATCACTGGAGTTGGACTAATGAAGCTCTAAGTATTAAAAGAAATTGTATATGCGATCCATAAACTTAATTAATTCAACTAAGATGCGATCAATTTATTTCGTTCAATCGTAGAGAAAACACGTGGTTGACCTCATTAATTAATTAACACCAGTTTAGTTTAAAAAACTACATGCCAAGTGCCAATGTGTATTAAAGTTACTATTTCAATTCGAAATAACCTATTTATTAGTACATTTAATTTTTACATAGCGGTTTGACGTTAAGGAATGTAAAATGTAAGTTTTGCCAAAGTATATCGATTTCTTATTTATTCCCCGTCAATATCAATCTGGCTATCAACAGTGCGGCCTTGCTTGGGAAAACATTATCAAATCATCGATAGTTACGCCAATTGATTCGATATTGTAAAGTTATCGATGGAAGATGAATGCCCTGATGACTGTCTTGAGGGAAATAGTGAATTAATTTAACATAATACAGTTTACCTTAGATTTTTCCACGGGACATGTGTATCTGGGACCTGGAGGAATATATTCTGACATAGTAACCGGCAGCATTACTGACACCATCGCTACCAGGAAAAGCGGCATATTTAAGACGGCCATCTTGTGGGTGCTTTGATGGGTTTGTATTTAAGAGTTGTGTTTTCAAGTATCTGAAAAGAAAATTAAATGGCTATATAAATAAGATTATATATCGATCACGGAAATTTGAAATGCTGTAAAGGATAAAATGTCAATTTTTAATTAAATGAAGACAATATTAGCGAAACTCAATCGAAAATCTGGAAGCAGAAAATCAGAAAAGTTATTGGCACGAATGGGGCTCGAACCCAGGACCTTAGGCTTTCCGGACCGCAACTTTACCAACTGAGCTAATATGTCTCTACCCGATTCGGTCATTTTTTAGCTGTATCATACTTCGACTAAGAACTACCAACATTATCTTCATTTTCTTAACGCATATTTAATTGGCTGTAATTGCGCAAGATTCAAACCCGAACTAAATGCTATCTAGATAGTGTCTTGAATAAATTTTTATCCATTTTTATTTTTAAAATGCGATATCCATTGACTTTTCTGCGAGCCTAGGATGAATACTTATTTTTAAATTAATGAGTAAAACCTCAAATTGTAATATTTAATTAAATGAAGACAATATTAGCGAAACTCAATAGAAAATCTGGATACTGAAAAATTAATTAAATATTACCATTTGAGGTTTCACTCAATAAAATTAAAATTAAAAGTAGGTTTTTTAACTGTTTTTGTAGAACTATAATTATGATTTTTAAAATAAAATAATATTGAAATGATCTTTCAGAATGCTTAACATTTTTTGAAAATTCTTTATTAACAGATTTTAATTTATTTTTAATTTTTCAGTAAAAAAAATCCTCTTAAAATGTACTCGTACATCGTAAAGGACAAAGTTAGTTTCCTACAAATATTTCGATGACGCAGATCTGAAGAGAAAAAAATGGACATGTTTAGCTCATTTTTGGATTTGACCTTAACAGCATTTAAAATATCCGCTATCGATATTAATAAATGGCGTTATGTACATACATCCATACGTGTTAATATGTTTCCATGAACCCCGTTTGAAATAATTTGCTAGTGATAATATTTTTGTCAGGTTCTTCCCAACCTTCCTCTTCCCCACCTCCTATTCCTCCTCACTCCATTCAGCGACACAAAACACACTGGCCACTGTTCACATTAATTCACATAAAAAAATATAATTTTTTTGGTGAGGCAATACCAAGATTTACTTGATTTAGATTATGTTATGATTTACGACTCAAATATCAGATTTACTAATCAAAATATGTATTTCAATTAATGTTCATTGACTCATCATTCACAATTGTCTATAAACCTCATCCTATTTCGCATTTAAAAAAAGGCAAATCAACTGCCCACTACCCACAACCCACATAATCTGTCCAAGTATGGAAAATAAACAGTTAAGTAAATATCAAAACCGTTAACTTTCGCAAAAAAGATACGACATAGACTTAAAATTTTGATTAGTACGAATTAAATATTTCGTAAACATGAAGTTTTGGCCAGTTTTATTTATAAAATACTGAATATTGGGTTTTTATGAGATATGATTCAATGTACCGTAAAGTCATTAATGCCATCTACACAAATATAAATGTTTTTTTCACATGAATTGACGTAAAATACGCTTGTTTTGCAATAAAAACAGTAAAATTAAAAAAGAAATCCAGGTTTCGTGTTTATCCACTCGTTCACGGTCTACAAAAGAAAAGCTGAAAACTTTCTAAAATAACACAAATAAAATTTCTAAATACGATTTAAATTACTTAAATAACTTTACAATCGAACCCACGATGATTCATTAACCCTGTCACTTTATATTAAGGATTTAAAAAGCAATAAAGCAGTCAAAACATTGCACTTGCAGACATATTGTATAGGACTCGACATAACCTTAAACTTACAAACCAAATAAAACATTATCACAACTCACCACATATCACTTGATTTTTACGCAAATTTCGAAAATAACGTAAAATAATATGTTTTTAATTATTACAACACATTTAAACCGGACATTATTACGTTTTTAACGATTTTACTGAAGTTTTTGCACAACCCTGCAAAACAAACTTTACTCTACTAATCTCGTAAAACAAGAAATTGTGACGTTTGGTAGTTTGGAGTTGAAGGACAGATGGTGCTTTCCCTTCTCTGAACGATATAATTATAGCGTAGAAAATTATGTGAAACTGCATGATCAATAAATAAATCTCACAAATCTGTATAAACTTATTACGGCAAGATCGTGGAATGGAAAATTTTAATGGTGGTGTAGTTATCCCTTGAAGGCTATTGGGTATTTTTGTTCATTTTTGTCACATACCCGTTTATTGCGGATATGAAGAAATATCTGTTAAAACATACTTTTTTTTTAATTTGGTGTGTCACTGATCAAGGTGTTTTAATCAAGAAAGGGAGATTATTCTGAAAAGTATAAATTAATGTAATTATGACATGTAAAGGGTTTATTAAATCAAATAAATAACTGAAATCGTGAAGGAAACGATAGTAAGTTTAGAATTCATCACAAATCTAGATTGTTCCATTCTCCTTTTATTGAGGACTTTTTTTATTTTGCCGTGTCATGTCGTATTCCGTAGGCATATGCGCATATGGGTAGGTAAAGAGGATGGAATGTTGCCCAAATATCTGCTGGAAAACGATATTTACTATTTTCTTTGTTTGCGTGAATAACGCACAAGATTCCCCAACTGTCCGAAGCTAGTGGGACTACGGGATTTTCAATTGGGGGGAAAGAGAAGGAGATGGAGAAGGGAAGTTCCTGGTTCAGGTCAGGTAACCAAAAACGGCAAGTAAATAAAAAAAATAACATTAATTATTTATTCACATTTTTTTACTTAATTTTCCAAAATGAGCAAAATAAATTACCTCACACTCATAAATAGTCCACGTAAGTGCCTACATTATTAGTCCAACAAGAAATCCAAAACACCATCATCAGAAAAATAATTTCATAATATCTATTGAGTGTACAGAATCAATGGTGCATCAAATCTTTGTGGGTTAATAGCTGGCTGACGTGATGAAAATCTCTGTCGTTGAGGATATGCAGGTAGCCTGTAGAAAATCCCTTGCAGATTCGATTCAGGAAGAAGAACATAATACGCTCCTTGGGCATTCAGTCGTCCTAAAGAAACTGGAACATTTTCAAATTCGTCTTTGGGTTCTTGTAAAGTCATTGGGACAACTTCCTCGATGATATCTGCATTCTCCGGATTGCCAACAAGTCTTTCTGCCTGTGGTCTTCCAGATTCATCTACTGCCGTTGGTGGCGTTGTTGTCATTGGCCCGTCAGTTGCTGTATCCGTTGAACTTTCAGTTGCTGTTGTTACTTCCTCAATTGCTGTTGTCGATTCCTCAGTTGTTGTGCCGGCGTTTTCTTCTACGACAGTTGTGACTTCATCTGTTTCCGTTCTTGGTGGATTATAAACATAACCGTTATTTATCATTGCAGGTTTTTTGGCATATTCTATAGTTGGAAGTGACAATCTGACTCGCAGCCTTCCTGCTTGTTCTGTTGAACTTCCAGTTGGTGGCGTGGTCATGGGTCCTTCGGTTGATGTTTCTGTTGACATTTCTTCAGCTGCTGTAGTTGACTGCTCAGTCGTTGTGCTGTCTTCTTCAATTGCAGTTGTAACTTCAAATTCTGTTGCTGGTGGATTGTAAACATAACCTCCATTACTTTTCATTGCGTATTCTATCTTCGGGAGCGGCAATCTGGCGGGCAGCTGAAGTCTTTCTCCTGTTGGTTTCCATCCTGATGGTGGATAGGGCGCATTCACAATATCAGATTTAGGTATTAATGGAATCACTCGCAGCTCTGCAGAATCCGAAACTTCTTGTCTAGATGATCTAAATCTTGCACTTCCTCTTCCTTGCGGAATTCCGTGGCTCCCTGCGACAATCACACACAAAATGATAGCTGCAAAGCACTTCATATTATTATCTGATTTATCAAAATATTGACTTGAATACTGTGAGTTCAGAATGTGACTGATGATCTTCCAAGAGTTTGTGCCTGTTTTATAGGTTGTTTCCTGAATCTAAACCCTGGTGTATTCCATTTTTGATAGCGGTATTATGTGTGCTATTGTTTCCCGCGGAACTATTGTTTTGATTTTGAATTTAAAGTGTAACCTTACCTTGGAGACACGTTATTCTGCCCTTGTCGGATTATATCCGATGACCACTGTACTGGGCGTGCATGAACCTTAAAAGGACACCATCAAACTGTCCAAATAGATGACCATTGTGCATATTAATTGTGCCCACCGAGTCATCTTGGTTTTTTGCGATCGATTTATACATATTTATAACATAAAATGACTGTCCGAAAACCCCCAGCAACCATGCCCTCCATGAACTCTTCTCCGCCATGCTATGTATTTAAGAACAGCGTATTTGTGTTTTTAGAGAAATATTCCATTTTTGCAGTAATTGCGAAATGACACAGTTTTTGTAAATGAGTAGATACCTACCTAATGTACCTACTTTTTGAACATTAAATTAACTATATATTCAGTTAACCCATAGGTTCTCAACGTGGGCAATAACGCCCCCTTGGGGGCGTTTTAGACCTTCAGGGGGGCGGTAGAATATCCAGAGACAATTGGGGGCGTTGAGATCGCACAGGGGGGCGTTGGCAAGTAAAAAAATGTGATCTAAAAAGACAAACAAAACACTCTAATCACATACTAATAAAGCAAAGTAAACTTTAATATTGGTTCATTTTTGTTATTAAAAACACATGTGGGAAGTTAAAAAGAAGATACGGCAATATGGTGTGGATTATATTTATGAAATACGGATTTATCGAAGATCCCACAAATTCATGCGATGAAGCCTTCTAGGTTTCAAGATCATTTTAATAAAATCCACCCGGATAAGAAAGACAAAGATGTGACCTATTTTCAAGACATAAAAAAGAAGTACAAAATTCAGCCAACTATATGAAAATAATTTTCAACAGCTTCTAAGCATGACGATGATGGACTTCGAGCTTCGTACAATATCTCATTGTTGATTGCTAAAACAGGCAAACCACATACTATTGGGGAAGATTAAATTTTACCAGCAGTAAAAGAAATAATTGCGCTCCATAAACCAGCTGCAGATATTATACGAAAAATTCCTTTGAGAAATATTTCTGTGCAAAGACGAATTGATGAAATGGCTGAAAACATTGAAGAATCATTGTGCAATCATCTGCAGTCTTGTCGATTTTCAATTCAGCTGGATGAGTCAACTTTACCAACCAATGAAGCATTGCTATTGTCATACGTGAGGTTCATCAAGATGAGAAAATATGTCAAGAACTATTGTTTGTTACAAATTTGGTAACAAATGCAAAAGGAGAAACCATATTTAATACACTGGAAAAGTTTTGTGACGAAAAGAAAATTCCTTTTAATAATATTTTGTCAGCTGCTACGGATGGCGCTCCAACTATGACAGGGCGTCACAAAGACTTCATAGCGTGCTTAAAAAATAAAGTTCCTGACTTGCTTGCTGTGTATTGCGTAATTCATCGCCAGCATTTGGTTGCGAAAAATCTGAGTGAACGCCTCCAAACATCACTGCAATATGTTATCAGAGCAGTTAATAAAATCAGAAGTAACTCATTGAATGACAGATTATTTAGTCAGCTTTGCATTGCCAATGATGAAGATTTCAACCGATTGCTGCTTCACACAGAGGTGCGCTGGCTGTCAAAAGGTTCGATTTTACAATCTGTTCGAGTCTGTGATAGAATTCCTAGGAAACAAAAGACACAGAATTGCGCGACAACCTCACCTCACCGAAGAACGATATTGCGTACTTGACAGACCTGTTAAAATTGTTTGTCAATCTCCAACTTCAAGGCGACGACTTAAATTTGATTAAAACAAAAAATTGCGTTGCAGCTTTTGTATCCAAACTACGATTATACAAAAGAAATATCGGCAGAAGGGAATTTAATAACTTCCCTAATTTATAAGCAGTATCATTCCAGAACGACGACTTGCTTGTTTACTGTCAACACTTGGAAAACCTCCACAGTGATTTCAAGGAACGATTCCAGGATATTCACATTCTCATTTTCTTTGCACAAATAAGTACCAATGAGTGCAATTTTACCGCCGCCCCGGAACAATTTATTGGATAACCAACACATCTGCCATAGGTCATCCCAAGTGGATCGCTACGTTTGGTGACTAAGCAGGGGTGCCCGGGTTCATGGAGGAGGTTTGTCCGGATCTCGGCGGCAGATGCGTCTGCCCACCAACTGTGTGGCAAGCTGGATCGAGAGAGACTGGTTGAGGGAGATCTTTTGACCTCTCCAGCAGGACTCTCTCGGATTATTGCCATGCACCGCAGTGGTAGGGATAGATTCATACGTCCATCATTCTTGGATACACCGACCCCAAATTCTTACCCACCCCTCATACAGTATTTCTTCCCAGAACTTCATCACATTCCTCATTCTAAAAAACCCTCATATACGGGAATTTAATAACTTCCCAAATTTATCAGCAGTATGATTCCAGAGCGACGACTTGCTTGTTTACTGTCAACACTTGGAAAACCTCCACAGTGATTTTAAGGAACGATTCCAGGATATTAAACGTGGACATACCAGACTGGGTTTTGGATCCTTTTTCAAATGTCAACACAGCAGGATCATCCCAGTTAGAAGAAGAACTAATAGAACTGACGACAAATGAGGAAATAAAAATTAAATTTAAGAATGGCTACCCAGAATTTTGGCTGCAGAAGCCGATTTCGCAACTGTACCCAGGATTATGGTCGATAGTTCAACGATTTTTACTAGCATTCCCATCGTCCTATTTAGCTAAACGTGGATTCAGTGCTATAGCAACGTTGGTAACCAAAAAGAAAAACAGGCTCCATATTACTGAATGCGGCGACTTACTTTTGTTTTTAAGTAAAATCGAGCCTAATATTAACAAACGCAATTAAAACGCATCAAATTCAACCATCTGATTAGATAAGTTATAAATTCAATATCTTTTCAATGTTAATAAAAAATACTTCTCTACATAATTAAGTATGCGTTTTAATTGTTCTCATTAAAACAATCTTCTTCTCAGAAATAGAATAGGAGTCATAGCCTTTCTTACGATTACGTAATATTACAGTGTAATTACCCGTTTAAATATAATCGTGGCAATAGCTGTTTAAGATTCGCGACTATTTTTTACATACTAGGTACCTAGTACGTAAAAAATTAAAACGGACTTTCATGAGACCCATCGTCCCACCCCCCCCCTCCCCCATATGGTATGTAAAAGCAGTTGGGGGGCGCTAGAAAAAAATATATTGTCAATGTGGGTGGTGGGCAAAAAAAGGTTGAGAATCTATGAGTTAACCGAATGTGTTAAACAAATAGAACAATGTTGCTAAAAAAAATTTCGATTTCAGGCAGAATTAAGTTTAAAAATGGAATCTTGTTGATCTAAAAAAAAAAAAATTTAAAGAACTAAGTTAAATATATCATATTTCAATTTGGGAGGCGGGAATAGGTACCGCCGCCCGGGAAACATTTATTGGATAACCAACACCCTTGCCGTAGGTCACCCCAATTGGTTCGCTACGTTTGGTAACTTAGAAGGGGTGCCCGGGTTTCTAGGTGAGGTTTATCTAGGTCTTGGCGGCAAATGCTTTTGTCCACCTACTGCGTGGCAGGCCGGATCGGGAGAGACAGGTTGCGGGAGACCTAACCTAGACCTCTCGATTCACACTGCCGACCCATCGCCTTGCAACGTAGTGGGAGGGATGGATTCACACGTTTGTCACTCCTGGACACATTGTCGCCAGATTCCTACCCACCCTTCATAACTTTTTCCTTCCCAGAACTTCCCCAAAGATGACATAGGCCCTGAGGGGAATTATTTTCCTCAGTGCCTTCTGTGTGGAGCTAATTTAAAAACATATAAATTAATATATTTTAGATCGGATTTTAAAGAGACAAAAATAGAAACTTTGATAAAAAAGTCAGTTTTGCCCAAAATGTCATATACGATGTGTGCAAAAATTCACTTATTTCGGTAGTGCGGGAAGTGGATGAAAATTAAACTGAAATATTCCATTACATTCAGATCTACGTTAAAATTGATTATCTATTTTTTAATATTTCTTTATTATATTACATGATCATCTTTCGTGTACTATTATTGTTAAGAATTGACACTAACTATATCATGAATACAAGAAGGAAGGAGTAAGCAACCCAGCTTTTTTGAACTTGCTAAATAAAAAGGTATACCTACCTAACAAATAATTTAATATATTTTTAATCGAATTATTGATTCCGTGACAATTGAGCCACCCCCCCCCCCCCTCCCACATAATTAAAAAAAATTGGGTGTTCTAGAAAAAAAAATCTCAAAATAGCCAGGGCAGCACAATGCACGTGTACCACTCCCAACTAGCAAGTAAGTTCATAATTATAAGAGCACTTAATTTTTCCATTTTGAGTGCTTATTTTTTTTTGGCGTAGATGTGAATGGTAAAAGAAATCGTACACGCCCGATGAAAACATGGAATGATCAGGTGAATCCAGATACTGAAGTCTGGCCGTGAGTATGTATGAGACGATGTATGAATGTGAATGAGGCAATGAGTATATGCCAATTTTCATTTTTTTTCTATTTTTTTTTAAATATGATGTTTTTTTCTTCTTTATTTTTCACTTACTTTTATGTATTTCTAATTTTTTTTATTTAGTATGTTTAGGTATTATCTGTTTCAATAGAATAGTATTTTTTAGTTCCAATTAAAAATATTAAGTAACCAATAAAATATTATGAAATAAAAATATAATAATAATATCATGTACATAACTTTAATTACGTATCTACACTGGCAACTGTAAATTGTAAAAAAATATATTATTGGAGTTGTGGGGAAATTTTTTCTCCCCCATCCACCTTATTTTGAAAAATATATACATATTTAAAGAAAAAACTAAGTAGATATTTTATTAAAAAAATACATTTTAATTTTTACGGCCCTTTTTTTTCCACTACATTATTTTTCAAAGAAAATTTATAAAATGATTGTTTTTAATAAAGCTTTATAGATTCTTTACTTATGTACCGTTATTTTCATATTTACATTCACAATAAAAAGTTTACGAAAAACATTGTTTTTTTTCATGGTTATTTTATCCTTCAAAACAAGGTAAAACATGTTTTTTTATCCCTGAAACATGGTTTTTCGGTTTTGAGACATGGCAATACTGATTATCTATAATATAAAAATCAAAATATGCTTGCTTCTATGTATGTACGTGAGTTGTCTATGCATTGCTAAACCATTCATCCGATTGCCATGAAACTTTGGAGATTTGATGTGTGCATGCCCGAGATGGTTTCTATATACAATAGTTAGCTCTGGCGTCATGAAATTATGCGTTGCTAACCATTCAGCCGATTGTGATGAAACTTTAGGGATTAGATGTGCGCATCCCGCGATGGGATGGAGAGATTCGCGGGACGGGGGAAGCGGGAGAGGGAAGTGGTACAGCGGAGAAGCCGGAGTAGGAAGTGAGAAGGGAAGAGGGATGCGGAGGAGGAAGGGGAGGCGAAAGGGTAACAAGGCGAATTAGAAAGGACACACAGGGAGAAACTTTTTTTTTAAATGGCATTGCAACGCATGCCGGGAACTCGCTAGTAGGTGATCAATTTAAACACCTCGGAAATAATTAGCATTCTGCGCTCATAAAACTGAGTCATTGGAATTCCAATCGCATCGCCACATCAAACATTTACACTTTCATTGAACTCCTATCGAAAACATGATAAGCTGTCTACCTCCACACCTATTCTATCTGTACGACACTGCTCATAGCTGATAGGGGCTGCCACTGGAAACCGCATTGGCGTCCCAAGGAAATAATATTTTTTTTAAACATCGATAAAAAAACAGGATACGTTTTCTTATTGTTCACCTTTTTGTGTTTTTGTGGGTCTGTGTTTTTTTTGTTAAACCATCAGGCTAATTTGTTTGCCTTTGGGAACAGCAGAAATCGTTTTCTCCCTCACTGTCTGGATGAGAAATATGATCTGTATGGTGTTTGTATTTAAATCTAAAAGTTAACCACAAAAATATTAAAATGTGCACCTCTACGAAACCGCAGTTCCGGACTGCAATTTGGAAAAAAAAACCGTTGGTATACCCACGATTGCGGTCGGCCGTAGGGTTTTCAGATAAAAATCTGTAAAAAGGGTGAGTCTCAGATCAGGTAATGCCGCGTTCTCATGTCTCCTTTTTGACATTAACTCCACACAGGAGGCCCTGAAGAAAATAATTTCCCTCGGGTCATATGTCATCTGAGATGCTGTGTGGAGAATCTTTTTGAGGAGAGGAAGGAATGAACGTTGGTCTTGAAGAGACCTAACTTACAGGAAGGAAGAAACACAGAGGCCGGCAAATAGTTCTACAGCCGAGCGGTTGAACACAAGAACGAGTCGAAGAATCGATGCGTTCTCATGTGACAAATGTCAACCGTGTACCTAAGTACATATGTTGGGCGCGGGTGTTTGGCGTATTTTCCTACTATACACCGGTGCCGAAGAGATAAATGACCCTAGTTCCTCGGAGCATCTTCCGTTGAAATGCCGGTAAAACAAAGATAGCATTCCCACCCGACGCCTGTGCTCTGAAGAGTGCAATCCTTTTGAAAAGTTAGGAGAATCTATCAAACGGACAATCCGTTTCTGCACAGAATCGAGGGTTTTTTCAGATATTTTGGGGCTCCAGACCAGAGGTGCATGCCAAATTCAAGAGTTAGCAGTTGTGTACTATTAAAGTATCTGTGGGCCCTCTATTGTATTATTATAATGGTACCTACCTAAGTAATTTAAAAATAATTATTCACATAGAGTAACTTTTAATCCAAGCTTGTATGTCCATGTGCCTGCACGTACCTAAACAAAATTATTGAAATGTTTTTTATTTGAAACGTGTTTTGTACGGAAATTGGTATTCATTTTTTAGAAACAATTGTGAGAAACCCGGAATTAGAAATGTTGCTACACCACTGCGTTTAGGTCGCGAACAAAAAATAAGCAGATACCTTCCAACGCACCGTTAATAAACATTGACTTAATTTTAGGCACAGAAGGTTGTTAATAGGTGTCTAATAAAAAATGTTCCGATCGTTATCAGAGGGGATTAAACGTAAAACGATTCCATTATGCGGGACAGATCGAAATAAGATCTGATATAAAAGCTGGAATTTTCAGCCTATAATGCAGAAGCGTGCAATCATCGATTGCAAGCATACTCTAAAAGGAAAAGTTTTAAAAAATTAAATATATCTTCATAACTATTTCATTCGCATCTGATTGTTTTGAAAACAAGCAGGTACAAAAAAATTACAATATTTTTTAACATATTTTTTAATGAAAAGTTCTTTAGCACTGTTGTGATTTGAAAATCGATGAAACGAAAAATAGCGACATAAAATGAGACAAACGCATGCATCCATAGGATTTAGCATGTAAGAGAATGATATAGTATAATCGATCTCCTCTTTGTGCGGTGCTTCGTAGCTTCCCCACTATTGTTTACTTTAATTTTCTGAAGGTTTCACTTCTACCGCGTGTGAATTGCATACTCTGTTTTTTTTTATGTAATTGGATACCATAGTACATACGAATACTTTTTTTTTCATTTGAAATGCACTATCGCAACATACATTCAATTTGGGGGCGGGTGTAGATACCGCCACCCCGGCCGGTAACCATTTATTGGATAACCAACACCCCTGCCATTAGGTTACCCCAAGTGTTTCACTACTTTTTGTGACTTAGCAGGGGTGCCGGGTTCATTGGGTGAGACGTGTAAAAGGTCATGGTCATGGTAGCGGATGCGCTGCGGGACGGATCGGGAGAGGTCGGCTTAGGGAGACTCTTTGACCACTCCACCCTCCACCTGCTCTCTTTCGACCTTGCATCGCAGTTGGAGGAATGGATTCAAAACTTCCAGTTCCTGATATCCTTCTCCTCCCTACTCTATTATGTCTCCAATGTTCCTCAATTGGGGATACCACAGTCTCACTGACTCCGGGCAGTCGGGACTCTTATTTATGAATAAGTGATTAATGTCTTAAAAAATATATTTATTTCAAAGATTCTTAGGTCATGACAAAAATGCATTTCGAGCAGAAAATAGCTGCGTTGTCTTATTTCTCGACGGATTTCATGATCCCAGGGTAACGTACCGTTCGTGATTTTAATAAAAGTTTTTTCTAACAATAATTTGTGAAACTTTCACAAAATTTCGGTTCTAAAAACACAATATTTTCAAAATACCTTCATTTGTGTATCTGACCAGCGTAACATCCAATATCTAACAAATTAACGGGTTTCGGAAAAAATCTATCGATTCATCGTTTTTACAAAAATCATGCCAAATTGCTGACTTGTAAATCATCACTAGTAAATCATTGCTGACTAGTAAATAACATATTTATTTTATTTTATGAAAACATTCAACAACAGTTTTCCAAGAAGGTAACAAGTATCGCTCTAGTAAAAAACCACAATTCAAATCAAATGTTGCTTGGTATGGCTTTAGAAATTATCACAACATTTCTCTTTCCCATCTCCTTCCCACACACCGAGCAATTTGACTTGATTCACATAAATAAATGAATTTAAGAAATGTCTCCATAATTTTTTTATTAAATTTATTTGGTTTCCGGAATTCAGTTTTTGTAACAAACGCCACTAGATATTCACCTACTATTTTGTCTCAAATTGATTATTATGTCGTTGTTTCAGCCATGCCACAATCCTGCTTTTGTCTCTGCCTGTTAGTGCTGGCTGCGGGGGCCGTGGGAGGCTCGCGCCCCGGGGAGCCCAGCTCGTTCTTCCTTAAGGCGCCCAAGTCCGTACCCCGTGCAGGGCGCTCCGCCCCCGGGGACTTTGAGAGCTTCTTCCTGAAGGCCAGCAAGTCCGTTCCAAGGGTGGGCAGGAGAAATGGAGGCTCGGTGAGTTTAATTGGTTTCCGGATACCAGTTTTCGTAAAGTTTGTAGATATTTGCCCTTTTAATAATCCTGGTCGTGTCTCTACTTCTACTTGCTGGTGCAAGCTTCGAGCTTTTGAGAAGTTCTTTCTAAACAGCAGGTTCGTACCCAGATTGGGCAAAAGGAAAGAGCACCTAGGTAACTTACTCCAAAAAAAATTTTGACTTTTTGTCACAGCCATAGTAAAGTATAAATTAGCCTTTATTGCTGTTAAACTTATAAACATTTTTCTAATCAACTTAATATATATATGTATATATTTTTTTGTTAAATATTATTCAAGATTATCAGCGTTCGAGTCGTTATTTTTAGAAACAGCTTGTCTTTCGACATAGGCCTCCTCTAAAGATTTCCATTTTTCTCTATCCTTTGCAACTCTGATCCATTTCGGAAAATCCACGTCCATCTTTTTAATTCCTTTTTCTTGTAGAAGCTGTTGAGAATGCTAAGTTTGTAGTGACTAAACTAATAGTAAATTATATAGTTTAGTAAATAATATTTACTATTTAACTGTATTTTGCGTCTTGGTTATGAACTACCAGCTTCACTCTTGAGTCACGGTAAAGTATCTACCTACCTAATATTATTAATTTCATGTTTAGTAACTCAATGTTTAGTACCTAATAATAACCATATTACGATCCATTGTCTAGTACCTACCTACTATTGACTTCATTCTGAGTCATAGTTTTGTACTGCAAACTTCACTTTTTTACAAAAATACATAGTTATAAATATTTATTTGTTGTATAAACCACCTCATTAGGCTGAGCCTGTTCCTAGGAGGTGGGGTAGGTAAAAAGTACTTAGATCTTTTTAATATCGTCCTGATTGATGAGTTTAGTTTTGAGTCACAGCGTAGCACCTACTCCAAATTTTACTTTTTTTTTTAATTACCTATTGAAATGGTTGACCACTTTACCTTTAGTCAAAATTTAGTACCTACTTAGGTATTTAGGTACTATAAACATATTTTTTAGCGTTGTCAAATAATCCTAACCTTATCTTGAGCTATGCCACGGTTAAGTACTTAAAAAAAACTTAAATTATATTATTAATATTTGTTTTGGCCCACCAAACGATTGGGGTTGGGCACCCCTGGTCTAGTAGGTTATCTAAACCACATTTAATTTTTTAATAGATATTATGTAAGTACCTACCTGCGTATTAATACTGATTAATATTTTATTTCATAACAGGTTGATTCTCCAGACAGCCCCTACGAGCAATGGCTGAACAATGAATACTTGGCATCTCTTCCTTCCCAGTCATCACAATATTATGGTAAGCTCAAATTATAATACGATATCTTTATCTTCCCTAGAAGTCAGAGAGCATAGATCGCCATAATTAAAAATAACATTGGTTATTACTCGACAATTAGGTACTTTATGAACAATTTTAAACACATTTTCTTTATTTAAAAATCAGTAAAAAATACACGTTTTTTTGGTTTAATACACGTTTCCTAATGGGAACTAAAATGGAACTAAACCATTTCTTGAAAGCCAAGCAAGTAGGTAGGTACTATAATATCATTATAATGTAATATTATCTACTTATTTAAGTAGGTCAGTGGCGTAGCGTTGGTATCAGCCGCCCGGGGCGGAGGAACATTTCGCCGCCACCTATTTAGGTAGGTGCTTAAATAAAAAATACTAAAATGTAATACAGTAATTCTAAAGAACTTTTCAGCAAGAACAATCATCATTATTGTGTATGAATAAGTTGTGCGCGAATTGAATATAAAAGTCGAATGTACCTACACGTATACAAACAATACAATTTTGTAATAAAGTTCAATAATTTAACAATCACGACATGTACTTATGAGCACTAAAATTACTTATTGGAAAGCGATCTTAGAATTATTGTCAAAGCATCACTCACGGACTTCCCTGTAATCATTCTCGTTGAATATTAGTAATAAAAAATCCAAGCGCAAAGTAAAATAAGGTCAATTCCTGCAATACAATACAGACGGTGTTGCCAGTCACTACAATGAGCAAGATGTCAATATTATGCATTCATTTAAAGAAGGGGGATTCCCCGGTTTTGACACAGAATAAGTAGTAAAAAATTCCGTGCTCATTTCAATCGGTCCGAATCGTAAGTGCAACAAAAATATGAAATGAGATGGTTCAAATTTTTAGAAGATATTATTATTTTTTGTGAAATTTTGCCGCCCCTCAAAAGTGCTACCCGGGGTGGGCTTCCCCTGCCGTACTCACTACGCGATATCTTGTAACAGTTGTATCAATGAAACTTTCAAATGATTGTTTTTTTTTTATATATTAAAGCACAATATTTCTAAAAACTTAAGGCAGTGAAAGGAATCCTTATTTGGGTAATTTGCTAGGCTGAAAGAAATGAGAGGAAGGTCGAAAGTTTAATTTATTATCACCGAATTAGTTCAAAAGAGATCTCAGGCTTTATCATGTGTACCTATACAACCAGATTGTCCACACTGCTTACTGACTAGGTATAAGAAATGCCTAGAATATTTCAAATTCCCGACTTGTTCTGCCATAAACTATATACCTATATTATTTATTTTTAACTTTATGAGTA
The DNA here is from genome assembly GCA_917563855.2 of Limnephilus lunatus. Lineage (NCBI taxonomy): Eukaryota > Metazoa > Arthropoda > Insecta > Trichoptera > Limnephilidae > Limnephilus > Limnephilus lunatus. The sequence continues at coordinate 27,092,614 of OU830596.1, forward strand.
AAACCTCAAATTGTAATAGTTAATTAAATGAAGACAATATTAGCGAAACTCAATCGAAAATCTGGACACAGAAAAATCAAAAACGATATTGGCCCATCTGGGACTCGTACCCAGGACCTTCTGCTTACATGGAAACAGCTCTACCAACTGAACTAAGGTTCAATTCGGTCACTTTTAACTGTCTCATAGCAGAAAGTCCTGGGTTCGAGTCCCAGAGGTGCCAATATCTTTTTCTGATTTTTCTGTCTACAGATTTTCAATTGAGTTTCGCTTATATTGTCTTCATTCAAGTAAATATTATTATTATCTTTTCGCAGAGAACTTTGTGAATGGCGACAGCATCTCTCCAAACTATCAAGACAACGAAATGCGCAATTCTCTGTCAGTAAATCCTGAACAAGACAGTAACTTCTACGAGTACCTGGCAATGTTTCCTTCACACTTCGACAAGGACAGCCTCGCACATCGGAGGCGGCCATCTTATGATTTCTCACCGCAAAATGGGCGCCAAACCGATGGACAAGATGGCGGCCGCCAGCTGCAAGAGAATTTAAACAAGGAACTCGATGAGGCTAGATACCAGACCATTGTATGAAATGATTTGAATGGACTGTGTTTTCTTATTTGGTTTTCTGATGGAACTTTTGTCTAGTGTTTAGTTTAGGTGTATCTATTAAATATAATGGATTTATTATGCAGGTGTGTGTGTTTTGTAACATCAACTTTTAATAAATGGTGCTAAAAAGTGTAAAAATGTTTTTTTTTTTTTTAATATTTATACAAGTACGGTAAGAACTGTAAGAACTTACTGGGTCGACGTACGCTATGTAGGCGACACATTTCGATATCTGGACTACTTACAATCCATACATTTTCTATATGGAAATAGATAATTTCGAACGCGTGACTTTGCTTGAAGTAAAACACTGCCACTTGTATTGCAGTTAATTCAAATTTCCCAGCTCCCATACCATGCTCACCAGCCTGACAACATCCCCCAATTAAGGGGTGCCAAACAGTGGCGTAGCTAGCAAGGGTGGCACCCGGGGCGGATAACGTGGTGTCACCCCTCCCCCCCACAAAAAAAATTACTCTCCAATCCACTTACCTTGTTTTTTTTAACACTAACACACAGAATAACAACCTTTTCAACAACCAATAGGTAATAATTCCCTCCACGAGTTATCACAATATACGAAAGAAATGAGAATGACACAGGTGCAAGCGAGGAATATTTTAGGGGAATCTTCAACCGAGCAATAGTAAGAGCTAGGAACAAAATATAAATAACAGACCGTGTTCATGTGTAAAATAGTTTTATTACAATGTTCTTCGTAATTTTTTTTCACCCTTCATCGTGCGGCACCCGGGGCGGACCGCCCCCCCTAGCTACGCCACTGTACCCACCCCTGATACAGTTTTCCTTCCCAGAATTTCCTCTCCTTCGTTTCTCCTAGAAAACCCTCCACATAGCATTTCCGAAGATGGCATAGGCCTTGAGGGATTATTTTTTCTTCAGGGCCTCCTTTGTGGAGCTAAAGTTAAAAAAACGCTCTTGAGATTATTTTGCATAAAAACGGTTACACAAAAATACATACAAATTATCTAAATATTATCAATTAAGGTGATAATCTACCTAGGCAGGGCCGTAGCTAGGGGGGGGGGGTATTATGGAGCAATACCCTACCTCAAAATACCTGTGCCCTACCTTAAGAAATACCATCGACTATGATAATAACTGTTTGTTCATAGTTTGATATGATTGAAAAAAAATGCTACCTATTAGTGACATCTAACTAAACAGCTTCGAATTAACCAAGGAATCATATCATACTAATTTTTTATTCTGCCCATAGATGGTATTGTAGTAAGTGGTGGTGGGAGGCTGTGCGCGTATTGCAATCACTGCAGCGTTGCCAGAAGGTTACTTTTGTAACCTTTTAGGTGATTTTTAACTACGAAAGGTTTCTTTCAGGTTACACTACTCAAAAGGTTACTTTTAGGTGATTTTTCGGAATTCTTAGAATTAATTCCATACGGAATTAGAACCAACGTCAAACGGAACGCTCTTTTGTTTTTTTTTTCATGTTGGCTCGGGATACAAAACCATATACTATACACGAAACGGAAACGGCTTATTTTTATCACTAAGTTGGTAATATTGGTTGTTACAATTTATTATTATGTTATTAAAAAAATAAACTTCTTAAAAATGAAATTGAACAGCCTTTTATTCCATATTGTGGATCCTGGACCCTTGTAAGACTTTGTATCAAAAACGGACAATTACAAGTTCATGCGTTTCATAAACGGACAATTGCTCCTTATATCAAAAGCGAACATAAGCATTTTAAACTTAAAAATAAAACAGCTAAGAGTATTAAATTATACAATGTTATGTATTATGGCTTGTGATTCTTTACGCGCAAGGATTATGAAGGTAGAAAAAATATCAGATTTTTCATACTGGTATATTCGAAACAAAAAAACTCGCTTTACTGAAAAATAATCCAAATGGCTTATGTCGCACTTTGATATTGAGCTCCTAATGTATTCCATCAATTTTTTACCATACCACTGGAAAAAATATGAAAGGTTATTTTTCACACAAAAAGGTTACTTTTTTATATATTTTAGGTGACTTTTTACAAGACACGGCTGGCAACACTGAATCACTGCTTACGGGGAATTCCCAAACAGTTTGGGGATCCTATTAAACGGTTGAGTTCAAGTTAAGTTTGCACCTTGTATCAACGACGTGCGACGTCGCGTGCAACCCGGTACAAACTACGAATCGTTTTTTGACGGATAACAATTAGAAAAATTAGGTTTACGTTAAAGTTTTATCTGTTATATATTCGTACGCATAATCAAGGTGTAGGTACCTACCTACTCAACAGGAAAATTGAAGTAGATTTCGAGATTCGAATTTGTCTGTGGTGTTGATTGGTTATTGTAGTGTAGTAAAGATAGTATTTGGTGAATTGTAATACGTGCTCGTGATTTTGCTATGGATATGCGAGCTTTCTTTGGCAAAAAACGGAAAATCGAAGAGGAAAGTGACAACGAAAAACCTCATTCCTCAAAACAGATGGAAGGACAATGTACAACTACTCCTATTCCTATGGAAAAAGGTTTGGTGAAATATGATAGCTATGGTATGTATATATATATACACATGTATGACGAAAATCGATTCACTAGATCAGATCAAGTTACGTTTTTACTTGCGCCCTACCTGTAATTTACCGCTGCCCTATCTTAAATTCTACTCTGGCTACGGCCCTGTACCTAGGCATCTACTGGTTTTGACAAGACCCCTTTTCGCAGTCCGTTGATACTTTTTGTTGAAATTTTGCACACTTGACGTTCAAAATAAAAGGAATAGGCATCAAAATTTTACTCAGTTTTTACTTCTTTTGCCAGGCACCATTTAGATCAAAGGCGGCACTATCTTATTTGTTTTTTTTTTTGGGACAGAAAAATGCATCACAGAAATATAATATGTATTATAATGTAGTTTCCATACAATAGTATGCACTATAATGCTCGCTGTACGCTGTACTATACAAATGTACTTAATTCGATTTGAAATCATATTAATAAACAAATAAAAATCATCGAACGGTATTAATAGGTTACCCTCTGCGTGATTGAATTTCAGAACCCAGATTCGAGTACATGTCTGACACCACGCCATACGCGCCGCGCAACGAATAACATCTGTGTACGTGAAATTTTAAACAAAACTATAGCCTACTAAATAAGAGTAGAAAATATAAAAAATAGAACTAAGAAATTTTTGGGCTGGCAACACCAATTTATCTGTCAAATATTCTTTAAAAGTGCAATGACACTGAAAATGCAAAACACTATATACACATTTGAAAAAATATTATTTTATTCTTTAAAAAAAAATTAAATCGAAGAAGCACTATTGTGAAGGTTCCTACTAAATGACATAAATTGTGTTTTACAAAGTGATTGGCTTTCATTTAATTTAACATAGATTTGAATTTAACAGTAGGTGGAACAGGTGGAAAGGAAGATTGGTGAGTTTAGTTACACTACTTTTAGATCTGAATGAGTTAAATATATTTAGATCTAAAATTAGAGGCATGATCTAAAGCCCGGGCAACGCTAGGTACTTAAAACATAGATTTGAATTTAACAGTAGGTGGAACAGGTGGAAAGGAAGATTGGTGAGTTTAGTTACACTACTTTTAGATCTGAATGAGTTAAATATATTTAGATCTAAAATTAGAGGCATGATCTAAAGCCCGGGCAACGCTAGGTACTTAAGCTAATGTTAAATAAATGTGAGCAATTTCTAAAGTGTGTTTTATATTTTATTACAATACCGTTATTTTTCATTAAGTTAACACAAAATTGCAAACGTATAATAATAATATACCTATATACAATTCTAATTTTGAGATCAGTGGGTATCTGTATTGCAATGAATTTTTTTTTCTTCACTTTTATGCCTTTTTAATTTTTAATAAAAATGTCGGTAACACAGCTTCAGAATAACACCATGATTATATTTTTAGTATTGCCACTTGGGCAACGGTGGCGCCCTCATATATTTTCTACTCTTATTTGACAAACTGCACCATTGTAATTCGGTTTAGAATTTAAGAATTTATCAAAAGATGTCGGCACTTCCGTTAGCAGGACACAATGGGACGTGCCCCCCCTAGGTATAAGTGCTACGAATTTATGAATTTGAAGTATCTCTCCGGAAATGGAAAGATTGACGGTAATACTCAGTTGTATCAAGCGACTATATTTATTTATTGATTGATCTATGTACGTGATGTTTACAATATATTATTCGATGCCTGTCTCGCTAGGGTATACCTGTGTTGTTGTATATATTACGTGTGACGTCATTGCCCGTCCCGGTTACTTTGTCCCGGTGACTAGCTATGACAGTGAATTGGGGTAAATATGCATTTGGTCCACCTCACGGATAATACGGAACGTTCGTGTTCTGTCGAAGTTTGATGCACGCATAATACGGAATATTCCTAAGGTTAAACTACGAAAGGTGCATGTCATCATAATTTAAAAAAACATCCCAGGTTTTGAATTGTTTGTTTGACAAAGCAGGGGATGTCCAGCGAGCTTGTGTAATGTGAAATAAAAACGGTGAAAATAAAATGGCGTTGCCGCGTAAGTGAATACGTAAAATGTTAAATGCATATTTTTGCATGTTTTTTTGTCTCCCGCGACATAAATACTCACTTTTCGTGATAATAAAGCTAAATCTAACTGTTTGAATAAAAAATATTCGGTATTAACCGAGAAGCGGGGTAAGACATAAATAATCCTATTGGATTTATAAAATGGTCACGGCGGGTTTTTAACTGCTAGTATTATTTATTCTACTAGAAAAAAATGGAAAACTTTGTTGTCAAGCTCATTCACGAAATATTATATTTTTCTATTAAAACATATTTTTAATCCAATTGTTTTTCCTTCAACATTTGGAATCTATGCATAATTTATTATCTCAATCTTGCTTTTACCTATTTTCACCAACCGAAACTCCGTACCCCGCCACTCTCCCAAACCTCAATGCTCTAACTCTAAACTATGTAGAATAATATGTGTATGAAATTAATAATAATGCATAATGATTAAATATCTCAGTGCCATCATATTATGATTCACCATTATTTAAAAATAAACCACTCAGATACTGTACATATTATTAACAGGCAGATTACGTATTGAAATGATTAAAAATTACAATATTTTTACACCAGCAGATAAATCCCGGTTTAAAAAGAGTCTTGATTTTGACTTTTTTTAATCTGGTGTTGCCAGTTAAGGAAACGTTTGTTCTGGGTACCTACCTAAAACGAGAGAATATCTTGTGAGATGAGATTGGGAACCGTGAATGTTAACGTTGGGAACAAATTATATTAAATGTTCAATATTTTATGAGAAAAACTATCTTTTATAACTTTTGAAGGTTATTCCTATTCAATGATGTATTAAATTAAATCTATTTGTAATATTTTACCTTTTGTAAATCTTGCAACCAAGAATTTAATGGATAAATAAATGAATGATACAAAACTTTTTGGTGTTACAAATAAAATATTTTTTAAGGCTGCTTTACCTTTGTTTAGGTTTGAGGCATAAAATTATCAGTTTAGAATACTGTGGCGAATACTTATGCACTAAAACTGCTAAAGCAATAAGAAATAAAGAATTTTAATAATGAAAAATTTTATTTTATCCTCTCCGAAGTTTTTAAACGCTTCTTAGTTATTAAAAAGGAAGATAACATTAATAATCTAAACGAAAATATGAAAGAGAACATGACACAGAAAAATAGAAAAAGATAATGGTCCTGATAAAAACCTATCTATGAAAAAAATTGTCGAAGATAATATTGTTAATTCCAAAATTTGAAAATAAGAGATTAACAATTGTGACAGTTTGATGGAAGGTGGCAATGACTGAATTGGTAAAAGCGCATGTCCTGGTTAGACGAGATGTGCTGGGTTCGTGTCCCAGTTGCGATCATTATCTTTTTCTATTTTTCTGTGTCATTTTCTCTTTCATATTTTCTAGATTATTAGTGTTATCTCCTTCAGTGATATTACATTGATGGGAATAACCTTCAAACGTTATAAAAAGAAAGTTGTTCTTATAAAAAAATTGACTTCTTAGTGACCTTAGGCATCCGTGGGTTATTTAAAACATATTTGTAATAATTTATACAAATAAATCACGTATATATCTGCTAATTTTCAAAATATGTATTCAAATTAAGTGTTTTCCTTCCCGAATTCGCCATTCATAATGATTTTATTTGTGTTTATAATGTTTTTTCTTCTTTGTAAGTTTAACCACCGCTCTGATTAGATCAGAATATTCAAAATTTTGCAATATACGAATTTGACAGACGTACACGTCATTTTTATCATTGGGCATAAAAAAGTTTGGTTATCACACATTGATGATGGCATGAAAAATTATTCAAAGGAAATTACTGAAAAAGGTAATTATCTTTTAGCATCTGGCAACTTTAATAATTTTATACGGAAAATTTATGATATCATCGCGGCGCAATAAATAATCACAACTTGGATCCGAAAACAGTCAAAATGAATTTGCAGTGATTCACAGACTTTATACAGGACACTTGTGATAAGAATACAGCGTAGATGAATGAACTATGATCGAAATCATGGATTATTTGCGTAAAAAATATTTGTAGTTCGCTCCACCACGTATGGCACATACTGATATCCAAAAGAAAATGAATTTTGGCTTAATAAACTTTATTATATATTATTGCATTTTAAAAATATATTTATGATTTTTTAAATATTTACATCAACACAAAAAAATATTTACCTAACAAATAATGCTTATTTAGAAAAAAAGTTGTTATTTTGAATGGCAACGTGTCCGCGCGGGAAGCAGCGCGCAGCGTGCTGGTTGGAAGTTGGTCATGGTCGCTCGCCAAACGGAAAGCCGCCATGATGGCTTTCTGTGAGGCACGCTCGACATGTAAAGTTTCAATGTTGTTTTTCCATAATTGTGACTGAGTGTGTGCAAATTTCAACCATGGGAACGAACTAGAGAATACCCAGTTTATTTTTGGGTCCTTTAGGACCTCTCGAAGGACCTACAAAGTGTTTTTTCAGTGCGTTTTTGTTTCGACGTTAGCGTGTTTTGTTCTGTCAACAAAAATGTCGAAGCTCTCGTTCAGGGCGAGGGCCCTCGATGCGTCGAAACCGATGCCCGTATACCTCGCCGAGGAGCTTCCAGACCTCCCTGATTACTCGGCAATTAATAGGGCTGTGCCCCAGATGCCATCAGGGATGGAAAAAGAGGAAGAATGCGTGAGTATAACATGTTTTAAGCTGGAAATTAAAAAATAGCATCCGCCATTCGATCCGCCATGATGATTTTTGATAGTTTACTTTAGTTTCCGCCAGGGGAGCTGCATGTTTTTACCACGTTATTTTAGCGAAATACTCGATTTTATAGTAATTTCAAATAATAAATGCGCATATAATCCACGAATAAAGTACGTTTGTACTTCGCAAATTGTTTACCGGCCAAGGCTACTTGAGATAATAACAACTGTCAAAAAGTAGCAAAACATGATGGCGTTTTTCGCGGGTCTGTTGTCAAACATTGTTTATTTATATTTACAAATAAATTTGCTTACACGAGCGCGTTATTTTAATGTTTATTGACTTTCAAACGGGTCAAACTAATTATGAGCATAAACAGCGCATTACAGTACACGTTCCCAGCTCGTATAGCAGGGGATACATTTTCAATATTAATATGACAGGTCGGCAAACACGCTTACATTCGTTCACGTCTTTCGTTATCGTAAGCTAATTAAACTGAATATTATAGCATATCTCACAGAAATACTGCTCATACCCTATTCAATATTTCACATATTGTATTTTCTGTCTAAAACAACACGTTTCTCGATCATGATGTGGGCTGTTGTTAACGTACAAACAATTATTTTTTAATGTCTTGACGTATTAGAAAAAGCCTTGAACTTTCGAAGAAAACAGATAATTTAGAAGGCATAAGTAATTATTACCCATTTATTTTATAATTTACTATCAACGGAACAAATCCTTGATAAAAACGGCGCCAAATTTTGTGATCATTGCAAACTGTCGCTTACAGATGTTGACCAATTTTTTTGTTTGTTTATTGAACACCGCTCAAAAGTTCCAACTGTCTGAAACCATTGGGGCTATGGCATCCCCAACTGGGGTATTTATGAAGCTGTAGGGAATCGGATGGTAGGAGATAGGGAAGAAGAAGGTTGAGACGACAAACCTGATCACCAAATGCGAGTACTGCCATGTTCACTCCTCCCTTTTCTCAAAAAGACCCTCCACACAGCAAGCCCAAAGATGACACAGGCCCTTAGGGATATTATTTTCCTCTAGGCCTTCTGTGTGGAGTTAATTAAAAAAGGGAAAAAAAACCGCAAAGGATCGAACAATTGTGCCAAATTTTGTCCCAAAAATCATTCAACAACCGAACTCAAGAATGAATTGTAGAAATGTCTCATTTTCATTTGACAAAACGTCAATTGTGTACATATATTATGTTGGGTGCTCGTTTGACGTGTTTCCCGAGCATACACCAGTGCCAAAAGGATCAATAACACTAGTTCCTCGGAGCATCTTCCATTGTAATACCAGTAGAACAAGGACAACAGAGTTTTTACAGGAATCGTTGGGCTCCAGACCAGAGGTGGCTGCCATTCAACACTGGGCACACTTGCCATTTGTACCGGGTTAGCAATTCTGTACTATTGAAGTATCTGCGGGCCCTATACATTACGCCCAACGTATGAGAGGTTAACTTAACTTTGGATTCGATGGAGCCCCCGTGCCTGAGCTGGTCACTTAGAGTTATACCAAGAGTATCGATGAAAGGTCTGTTGGGAAGATTGCTTCCGTTGAATGAGACTAGATTGTCATTTCAATAGTAGTAATTTAGTAATGTAATTCCTCTAAATTTGATTTTTTTTGTCACGAGGCCCTGTGGAAAATAATTCCCCTCAGGGCCTATGTCATCTTTGGGGATGCTGTGTGGAAGATCTTTTTAGGAAAGGAAGGAAATTTTCAATTTGAGAGGCGGGTATGGGTACTGCTGCCCCGGGAACCATTTTTTGGATAACGCAACACCTCTGCTGCAGGACACCCCAAGTGGTTCGCTACGTTTGGTGACATAGCAGGGGTGCTCGGGTTTGTGGGGTCAGATTTGTCCGGAACTTGGCTGCGGATGTGTCTGCCTACCAACTGCGTGGCAGGCCGAATCGGGAGAGACTCGAGGGAGATCTTTTGACCTCTCCATCAGGACTCTCAGCAGGATTTGGACCGCAGTGAAATGTATGAATTTATTCATCCTTCCCTTCTGGACATACTGACCCTCAGATTCCTATCCACCACTCATGCCTTTTCCTTCCCAGAACTTCCTTTCCCTAAAACAGACCCTTCACACAGCATCCCCAAAGATGACATATAGGCCCCGAGGGAAATTATTTTCTTTGGGGCCTCCTGTGTAGAGCTAATTTTTAAAAAAGAGGAAGTTCTGGGAAGGAAAAGGGTATGAGGGTAGGGTAGGAATCTGGGGGTCAATGTGTCCAGGAGTAACAGACGTATGAATCCATCCCTCCCACTGTGGTGCAAGGCTATGGTCCGAGAGTACGACTGGATAAGTCAAAGGGACTTCCTCAACCATTATTTCCCGATCGAGCTTGCCATGCAATTTGGTGGGCAGATGCATCCCTGACCCTGCTAAGTCACCTATGGCAGAGGTATTGGTTATCCAATAAGTGGTTCCCTATTGAATGATTGTATTTAGTTCTTATTACCTTCATGACTAACTTTGTGGCGGAGCGGTAAGCTCTGAATCCAAGGGTCATGGGTTTGAAATCCAGCGTTGCCAATTGAATTGGTTTTTAAAATTTTTTATACGAATACCTCACAAGAGTCCCAGCTGCTCCCGTCTGGAGTCAGTGAGTCTATTGCATCCCTAATTGGGGTAAGTTGTGAAGCTGAAGGTAGTGGCGAAGAAAAGGAGATGGGGAAGAGGAAGGAAGGGAAGTACCTGGCTGTTCAGATCTTGTCACCAAACACGGCTAAAGCCATTTCAAGCAACGTTTCAATTCTGAATGGTGTTCTTACACAAGGACGAAACTAAGAGTATCTTCCACTCTGGAACGTGCTGGAAATATACTATATATTATTTTTAATTAATTAATCGAGAAATAACACAAATTAATCAAATAAAATTTATTTGCCCGCGCCGAGATTCGATCCCGTGATCTTCGGATTGACAGTCAAAAGCCTTACCACTAGACCACGACATATGTCACGTAGTAGTGATTTGAAAATACGGTGTATTTGCACCTCTTACCAGAGATAAAATTACATTCAGTATTGCTATGGTGAGGAACCATCATTTGAAATCAAAACATTGCCCATACCCAGGGGGTCATGGGTTCGAAACCTGGCTAAAAAATAAATAAATTTTATTGGGTAATCAATAACCCTGTCATTGGCCACCCCGAGTGGTTCGCTACGTTTGGTGACCTAGCATGGTCACAAGGTGTCTGGGTTCATGGGATGAGGTTTGTCGAGGTCTTGGTGGCGAAAATGTGTTAGCCCAACCACCGCGTGGCGGGCCGGATCGGGAGACTGGTTGAGACTAGACCTCTCCAGCCGAACTCTCGACCCATTGCCTTGCACCGCAATGGGAGAGATGGATTAATATGTCCATCACTCCTGGACATATTGACCCCCAGATTCCTAACCTCTCTTACCTTTGTCCTTCCCAAAATTTCCTTGTATTCCTTTCTCTAAAAAGACCCTCCTACAGCATCCCCAAAGATGACATAGGCCCCGATTTTCAGGCCTGCCATTTTTTTTGCTCAGAGTCTCTTTTTTGGAGCTATTGTAAAATATATATTCATACTAGCTGACCCCGACACGCGTTGCTGTGGCTAATGAAACACAACGCCATCTACTGGAGTGTTATCAAACCTAGATAACCAAGTTTTGTGTCGCTAAATTAACTCACACCTCCATCTGTTAGAAACTTATGGAAATTACAAATAATTAAAAAGCATTGTCCTATAACAAACATTTAATTCGCAATAACAAACATTGAGGTCAATAATCGAGATAAAAACTATCCTTTCATTTAATTTTGACCAAATTACACACAGTAAGCCAAATTTAATAAAAATCGGTTAAGTAGTTTCAAAGTTTATCTCGAACAAACATCGTGAAGCTAGATTTTTTTATATGTAAAGATGGTGTTTTTGCATCTCTTCAGAGTTGAATTTACTCCCACTATTGCTGTGGTGAAGGACTACCATCCGAAAACAAAATATTGCCCTGTGGTCATGTGTTCGAAACCCGGCGTGAACAAATAAATGAATGATTTGAAATTTTTGCACCACTTTCCAGAATTAAATTTACTTCCAGTATTGCTATGGTAAGACACCACCAACTGACATCGAAACATGGCTTTCAATTACAAATCACATCTGACTAGCTAACCTTCCTATTTCTCATCTCCTTACCATTCCTCATTTCAACTTCATTACATTTCCCAAATCAGGAAACTTAATTGCCACTGGATACAGGTATAGTAGTCCTAGATAGAAGTTGAATGTGACATCATCATTTTAGTAGCTCGTGTCTTATTGACATCCTTATCTGACTTCCTCCGTGGTCGAGAGGTAGGTGCCGTGTTCAAAATCCTGGCGTGCGCAGTTAAATTTTATTTAATTGATTTGTGTTATTTTAGAATTTAATTATATAAAAATAATGTAATGTATATTTGCAGCACGTCCCAGAGTGGAAGATACTCTCGGATTCACCCTGGTGTGAGACGATCATTCAGAATTGAATTGTTGCTTGAAATGCCTTTAGCCGTGTTTGGTGACCAGATCTGAATAGCTGTGTACATCCCTACCTTTCTATTCCCCATCTCCTTCCCCTCCCAAATACCTTCTGCCTCACTATATCCCGATTGCCATAGTATCACTGGCTCCAGGCGGTTGGGAGCAGTTGGGACTCACGGTATTCACATAAAAAAAATCATATATCATGATTTCATATTATAATACTTAGGTTCTCAATGTGGGCGATAATGCCCCCTTGGGGGGCGGCGTTTCAGACCTTCATGGGGCGGTAGAAGACCAAGAGAAAATTGGGGGGCGTTTCAGACTTTCAGGGGGGCGGTAGGAGACCCAGAAAAACCTATCCCACCCCATCCTATCATCCACAAAAATATTTTCCCCATCCCATTACGCCCCCTCCGTTATGGCAAATGTAAACCCATCGTGGTATCACATTACGCCCCTTTCGTCATGGTATCCCGTTACGCCCCATCCGTTATGGCAAATATAACCCTGTCGTGGTGTCCCATTATGCCCCCTTCGTCGTGGTCAACTGCTGTTTTGGATTCACGAGTTAGGTGGCGCTAGAAATAAAAATATTCTGAAAGTGGGCATTGGGCAAAAAAAGGTTGAGAATCTATGATATAATACAAATCTGTTGATTTTCCTTAAGGGTATTCTCAAAATATTTTTAGAAACTTTATGCCGATAGATGGTGCTATTTTCAATATCGTCTAATAAAACACTTTTAACACGTTATGCTTTTTAATATTGAGATGAATTATTGGTTCGCGAACGTATATTAGTAATATTAATCTATATAAAAAAAAAAAATTGTACCTATAATTACATAATCGTAGAAAACGGGTGAAAAATACACAATTTCATTGCAAAAAATATGCACAAAAGAGATTTTCCACAGCTCCGCGCGCGTTGGTAAAGAACATTTTTATTTACCCAATCAAAAAACATTTGCGAAAAAGATGTATTTCAAAAATTTTACGATGTTTGGCATGCGTGGAAGAGAGACGCGAGATAGAGGTTTGTTGTATTCAGTAAATTAAATCAACGCCTGGGAAGATTGAATAAATTTATAAAAGGAACCGGCTGGGAACAACGGCATGTGTGGCGGGAGCTGATGTTAACTTGACCTTTTTTTAGAGGCAGCTTTTGCTAAACGGGCTTATTCATAACAAGCGATGTAGGTACATACCTACTCATTAACTATGCATTCTCTCGGTTGCTTGCTCGCTAATATTTCGTGAATAAGTCAAAAAGTTACATTTAATTCTTACATTTCTATGGGGCGCATTTATCAAACCAACTAAGTGGTTAGAATTGCCAGATGGAGAAACAAATTTGTCGTGTGCTCAAGTCAGGATACGATGGCTTTCCATAACAACAACACAACAAACTGGGATTCCACATGATCTATTTCATAGAATCTATGAAAAATATCGGTGAGAACCCGATTTCTGTACAATAGAAACACAAAATCGACTTCAACTTTCGTTCTGCGAGATCTAACAATTTTTTTTTCTGTTTTTGTGATACCAACTAACATTATAGTATAGTGTCTCTTGAGATCATTTTTCGCAAAAAACGGCGCAATCAAGCGAATTAATTATTTGGGAACAGTCAGTCGGAATAATAGAAGAGATGTGTATGAATGTGAATAATCGTATTCTTCACATTCTCAACTTTCAACTCTTAGTTGTGACCCATCCTCTCAGCGAGAAAACGGGGATAGATAATTAGTAAAAATTACACAATTGTTACAGAATTTAATAATTACTGCAGAATAAAATAATTTAATTATTAAAATTAAAATAGTAATTAAAATATTTATTAGTAATTAAAATATTTATTATTTAATTTTAATTTTATATAAATTACTACAGAATGTACCTAGAAAATGTGGATATAGAGCGAATTAATGAAGAAAGTACCTAGGTACCTAGTATAAGAAGAATATATGACCCAAATATGAATGGTAGAAGAAGTTGGGGACGCACGAGGTAGACATAGCACGATCAAATGAATCAGATACTTGAGTCGGGTCATGTCAAGAGTCAGAATAATAGAAGACTATGTATGAGACGATGTATGAATGTGAGTGAGGCAAATAGTGTGTGCCAAGACCGAGTTGTTTGGCGGTCCGTCCTCTGCCTTCCCCTGCGAGGAACCGGCGTTATGGTTAGTTAGGTAGTTACCGAGAAAATATTTGTTAAAAATTTGTAACTTAGTCTTGGATCCACTCTCTACCTACGACCAAGTATGCTCTCTAATAATACTTTTGATTCTTATAAAGAGCAAGCCTCATTTTTATGGAATAACAATAATGCGTTGTACAAAGTCGAAAAAAGCTTCAACTTCTAAAACTCGTGGCAGACAGACGAGAATCGGACAGAATGTAGGTACCCAGCTCGATCTATGCATTTTATTGTTTAGCAAGTCTCAATAACAAAATAACTAGGCGGGCGTCTAGTGATAGTTGGAGTTTTAAGAAAGTTCTAAATAATTACAGTCGTTCTCACTATAATTATATAGTTAATTTGTCCTTTTTTACTGCGTGCCAAAACCGCAAATGTTCCTTGCGCCGAGTAATACTGGAACATTCATAAAAAAGCAAAACGAACATTCTATCAGAATAACAAATCGCGCCACGCAAATTGACATTTTTACTACAAATATACTGACCACTTTAACACCATAGGAATGGCTTGAAAGCGTGCACGTGAAACGTATGGCTCGCACATAGGTTTGTCTCCTTCTAACGCAGATTAGGGCATTTTGGCTAGCAGTTTCTGCACAAAATAATTAATTTTGTTAATTTAATTACTGGGTTATTATAAGTGATAGAACTGTGAAATTTTCGTTCGCGAATATTTCATTATGAGTATTATTTTTCGACATTAAAATAAATAAAATATTATCTGTAGTTTTCAAATGCGGTTGAAAAATAGATTGTATGGGAATGGTCACATCTGTTTCACCTTAATAAATAAAATAAAATAGAAGGAAGTTTTTTACAACAATCGTTGCTAACTCCAATACAACCTATCTCTGGGACTACTGTAGTTGGAACTCAGTATAAAAATTAAATACTTTTTTGTTAGTTTTACTCGCTTTCTCCTTTTATTATGTGCATTTAATTTGAGGGTAAAAAATTATTTTTTGTGTCACCCTAGCACTAGACCAGGGTTTGGCAAACTTTCAAGTGAGAAGAGCCAAGGGGAGGGGATGGTAATCGTACTGTGGTAAATGTGGTGGCACGATAATTTTTTTAAATTTTTTTTATTTGTTATAAAATACATTCAGTATAAGGAAGCTTTGACTGTTCAACAAATACAATTTGCTTTGTGTTATCTGCATTCTTACTGTAATATCACACTTCTGCCCATTTAAATGTTTCTATAAATAGACTCGCGCATAGATTCCTTATTAAAAAAACCAGTTTTGTGTTCGGAATGCAAAAAAATAATTCCAGTTTGCTGATTCATTGATATCTGAAGAGCCTATGCAAAGAGCTGCAAATTCCGACCCCTGCAAATAGACCATATCTGATTTATCAGTTTTGTTAAGCCATTTACAGGCAAGATTCATCAAACTAAATCAAATGCTATTTTTAATTTTTTTATTTTAGGTAAATAATATTCTCCCATATATTCAATTTCTTAAATTAACTGTACCCTCTGTCTGGTACAATACTCGGATTACTTTGAACACCACCAAATTAATTATAATGCAGGAAAGCTTGTGAATTAAACAAAATGTCGATGTTTTCTGCGTCAGGAGTAGGATATTTCGTACTAATATACCAGACCGTTGAGCCTCCTGGTGTTATTTTATAACATATAAAATATATAAAACACAGACACGTGCAAAAAATATTTGATTTATGGCGAGCATTTGAATATTGCTTTTATAATTTTCTAAAAACTTAGTATTTGGAGAGGTCTGACTAATCAACCAAACGATTGATGTATGCAGAATTTTGATTCTGCTACTGAATTGAAGATGTTATGATAATCCGTTTCACTCCAAGCTCATAACAGTTCTGCATTTAAGCCTTGCTTAAATTTGAAAAGCATGTTGAAATAGAGTTCCTTTGATATTAATTGTACTGTTGTGTAACTTGTTTTACAACGAAGCGAGTCTAATGCATTTGGCTATACCTCACCACATTTTGTGTGGGATAGTTTCATGTCGTAGATTATAAATGGTTCATTTTGAGATCTGCAGGAATTGTGAGTGCCAGAAAAATAGGGAAAAGTATACAATCATCTAGCTTTTGACTGAGACTGAGCTAGTCTAAGATTCCTAGACTAGTGCCCATTTTTACATAGTATAAAATGAAGTCGCTCCCGCTGTCGGTTTTAAACTACGCAACAGATTTTCATGCGGTCTTCAACAATAGTGATTACGAGGAAGGTTTTTAGGTATATTAAATTTGTCAAGGTTTTGTGTAAATTGTTTGAAATATATAAATAAAAGGGAGCGAGTGGTGTGGATTTGATTTAACAGATGGCTTTGTTTATAAAGGTTGGGTAATGGCGTGACATGGTGTTTCATTAGCCACAGCAACGTGTGGCCGGGTCTGCTAGTTCATTAATAATTTGTAAATATCCAGAATCGCTGGCCATCGTCGATATGCACAAATTATTTTAAAAACACTAACAGCCTTACTAAAAAAAAACCACCACACGACCGATAACCTGTGTTTCTGCAGCAACATCAATAAAACAAATTTACACTAAAACACAAAATATTACTAATATCACTAAGGTCATTTTAAAATACGTTTTAAATCTGGCAACCATGCAATTTTTCGTAATGTTCATATTAAGTTGTTGTTTTCATTCATAGCCGCTAGATGGGAGCGCCAGCGCATTCGCAGTTCGCAATGAAAACATATTAAGCCACGAAAGATTTTTTGGCTACGGCGATGTGTTTTGTAATATTACAAAAATGATCATAATTTCTATTAATATGACTAATTCACTCTTATATTCATAAAATTGATATATTTACCATGTTTTTTGTCGTTTTTCATAAGTTTTAGTGAAGTTTTAATAACAATAATTGTACTTTCAAAGTTGAAATGTCAAAAAGTATTTTATATGATACTAAAATTTCATATTTATTTTATGAGAATTTCATAAAAGTGGTATTTTTTTAAAATATTAATATCTAATACATGTGGTGGTAAACTTATCAAAGAAATTAACATCTTTAGTGGTGCAAGAAATGTGTTGAAATGTCAGAGATGTTTTTAGGTTATTTTTTGGCAATAAAAAAAACTTTGAAATTTTTTATTATTTTTTTATTGTATGCACGAGGAAAAAGTGAGGTGACAGTTTCATTCCAAATTCATTATATAAAAGGACTGTATTTTTTAAATTTTGATTTTTTTTTAAATTTCTGCACACTTTCAGCAAAAATGTTTTTGGTAAGAATTTTTTTCCATTTTTCCATGTTTGAATCTTAAAATATTGCAGTTTTTTAAAACTAAAGTGTATTTCAAATACACAAATCTAAAAGATAATTTTATTTAGTTTTTATAAATGGTATTTGTTTTTACGATACCTTCAAACATAAGAAATATATAGAACATTCAAAATACTTTGGAAAATTCCAAATTTCGTTCAGATATCATTACTAAAACAGAGATAAAACTACCCTCCCAGGCTGTGTAAACAGTGTGTATTTTTTTCCAAGAACAATTTTTTAATTAGTAATGTTTTCACATCCGCGGCCGTTTGTCAGTCAGATAAAATTTTCACGAGGTTTTTTAGTAAGGCCATAATAGTCTTACTTTTTTTTTTTTTTTAAATTCCACACATCATGTCATCTTTGGAAATGCTGTGTGGAGGATCTTTCAAATGAAAATAATGAGAGGCAGTTCTGGGAAGGATAAGGTATGAGGGGTGGGTAGGAATCGGGGGGTCAGTGGGTCCAGTAGTCACGGACATATGAATCCATTCCTCCCACTGCGGTGCTGCAAGGCGATGTTCCAAAAGAGTTTTGCTTGAGAGGTCACATGATCTCCCTCAACCAGTTCCTCCTGATCCGACCTGCCATGCAGCTGGTGGGTAGACGCATCCGCCGCCAAGACCCAGACAAACCTCCCCATGAACCCGGGCACCCCTGCTAAGTCACCAAACGTAGCGAACCACTTGGGGTGACCTATGGCAGAGGTGTTGGTTATCCAATAAATGGTTCCCGAGTGGCAGTGGTTACAAGCAAAATTAGAAACACTTAAATAATGCTGTAGGAGGTTTGTGAGTCATCAACCCATATTTTGAACCTTGACCCCTTACACCAAATTAAAAACATGTGATCAACGCAATCACATACAGTACATACACAGTTTAGTCATTGTCATATTATTTACGTTTTAAAGTCACTTTTCTTAGGTTTATGATTACACTCATACCACAAGCAATTAATTATTCTTATAATTTAGAAAATAGCCTTACTGAATAATTTCAATATACATAGGTGTATATTCTTTGCCCCTCAGGCAAATTTTTTCTCTTTTGGAAATAGCTCATCCAGGTCTCATAGAAATGGTTGTGTCCCCTTACTGTAATGGTGAAAAATATGATCTAAATGGTGTTATGTTTTTCACCCACCTTTCAAAAACAGTTTTCGGATGCATTCAGAAATATTACATTTTTTTTAAACACATGCATATTACAGTCGATTGTACTTAAAAAAAGGGACACATTGGGCCCCAAACATTTTGTCCCAATTAAGTGAATTTTAAAGGCCTATTCAGATATATGTCGGGTAATTTCAAGGTATATTTCTTTACTATGGGTTCTATTTCTAACAAAAAAGAATAGTGATGTTTTTTCTAAATATTATGTAATTAATGTCAACATAATCTTATTCATGGTGACGAGTAGAATAAAAAAATGCTAGTCAAAATTAGGAAGAAGGAAGAGAGAGAGATTGTAGGTTTTAGAAGATTTAATACGACGCCCCTGTAGAATCATAGAAGTGGCCACGAGCAAACCTCCTGGAACCCCGACAAGCCATCAGCAAATCGTCTCCCTCATAGGATTTGGCAGTGGATCAACTCATTCGCATCGCCCCAGGCGAACTCCTCCTTGTCTATTGGTCTGCTACGAGCAACCTTCGAGATTACCACAACCATCCTTCACAGAACATTTGCAGTCACATGCACTTGGCCTCTCCGTTTTGTGAACAAAATGGAGCAATCAGGATTGCTAGCTTCGACAAGCTGACTGCCGCACCAAGCGTCAGTCAATAATTCTTCAGTGAGCAATTGCAGACACATGCACTTGGCTTCTCTGACTTGTAAACAAAGAACACGGTTTATGTGAAGCAATTATCCCTTTACGAGGGATGGCACTGCCATGACTGACGGAGAAACTTCCACCATCATTGAGCAAACCATTCACAAACCAAAACTCCCGAAATTGATTGACTTGCCTTCGCGTAGCATTTATAATGGTCAAACACAGTTCTTTTCCAAAACTCTGGAGAAACGTAAAGGCAACTTGAATTTATCAAATACGTTTTAAGTAACAATCTCCACGCGTCACCTCTCCATTGTCCATCATGATCCCAGCCCAAAAATACGTCCGCCGCCATCTTGCCTTCTTCTTTTTCCTGCCCGCACGAGTTGCCAACCTACCGACACTCAAGTGTCAGACTTAACGGAAATAAAAATAAAAAGAAAAAACAGTACCTACTCGCCTTAGTTAGTATAAATTAATACGTTACAGCGTGTGTACCCACAGAAATAATTATAACTTCGTTTTTATTCTAGTTACAACCCCAAAACAAAAAGGAGAATATTTATAATAAAACACGCTACATATCTCTATTCGGCGTTGTCCATAGATGTAGGTAAAAAATACTTATTTTGTAGAAACAGTTTTCACCCGCCAAATACGCGCCGTTAGACAGTGTTAATTTTTTGTTAAATATTTTTGTATGAAATGGTAGAAAAGGGAGGTGACAAAATCGTTTATTATACATTTATACGATAAAATAAGTGGTTTTTTTTTACGTAATCGGTGATTTTAGTACTGTTTTCACATAAAAACATAACGAGAGTCATTTTTACAATTTTTTTATGTTTCCATTCTATATTTTAGTATTTACAAATGTTAATATTTATTTGTAATATAACAATTTAAAAGCTTATTTCATAACCATTCAAAAACAGTTTTTAGTGTTCGATTACTTTCAGAAATATTTAATTTATTGAGCTTTAATTGCGAAGCGGAAATAACACAAAATTTTTATAAATCTGACAGTTCGTTTAAGACTCAAGACAAATAAAAAACTTGCGCAAAGGCGATAGACAGCAGAGGATAATTTATTATTATGATTATGATCATTTTTTTAATGTAATTCATCAGAAACAACAATTTTCGAACCTCTTCCATAACAAAAGGTAATTTATTAACCGAGATCACACAGCTTTATTTAGCATGTTTATCTCGAGCTAATAAGTCTGTTTTTTTTCAGGACAACACATTGCAAGTGTTTATGTTTGAAGCAAACATGTCGAAAGATTTCGACTAAATCAAAAATTCTCTATGCGATCAATAGCTTATTGCTTGTTTGAATAAAAATAAACACACATCAATGTTTTTCCTACAAATGATATTTTAACGCTCAATTGAGCTGCAAGTCTGGTGATTCATCTATTTGCAAAAATATTATGTTTTAATTCTTGTTTTTCTAAAAGATATGACAAACATTCCCGGGTTACAATTAACCTGACAATATTTGTGCAACTCCTTCTACATCATATTTCAATTTTGGAGGACTTAGATAGCAGAGGAATTGAACCTACAATACATCGGTGGGATCCTGTTGCATTTGCCAATTCAGCTAATTAACATTGCTGATAATATTTAAATTCATCAAAGTTATAGTTTATTCAAAAACATAATTAATCATAACTGACATTATTTCACTGCTTTATTCCAAATTCATATTAGGGGATGAGGGCGCACTCTCAATTAAATGCTTTTTTTAATGTATATTAGCTTTAATTTAAAAGATTTCTTTTCTCTTACTGAACAGTTTACTCAACAGAAACGTACTTGACTTACTTTACCCAGTGATTGCTGATATTTTTTGGAGAAAAAAATGTAAATGAAATTTTAGGCTCCGGTGACATTTTTGATGTTTGTAGTTATTTGAAATGAAAATTTTGACTGTAGTTATTGAATAGGTAAGGTTGAGGTTGGCTGTTACTCGGCTGAGTGACCAGTGATGACATGTGGAAGATTTTATTTTGTTTGGTTTTGATGAAAAAAATAATAAAAAAACAACAACAAAAAGTGACCGGAGACCAAACTTTCTTTAAAATTTTTTTCTCCAAATAATGTCAGGATTCACTGCTTAAATTAAGTCAAGTTTGTCCCTTAAAACCCTGTATGTACAGCCTGGTGACCGGACAACTCAGAATGAAATCAACAGTTAAAAAGGTCACGTTAAGTTAGGGTTAAGGGCTATTTTAAAATTATTTTTTCATAGCTTTTAATGACTTTTCAAAGAGGTATTGAGTTGACTTGATTCTGAGTTGGCATGGAACCGTACAGCCCATTCTTTTTTTTTTTTACAAAATTTTTCATATAACACTGTCAATGAAACGTATCCGAATACTCCCATTTTCTAATACATAATGTACCTACTGTATTTTTTACACAGTATTTTGTGGACATAAAAATACGATAAAGTGTATTTTAACCCCTTATTCTTTTATTGAATGTATAATGTATATATTATCTGGTGATTTCTAAAAATTTCATTGTAAATGATGTTTTAAACATGTTATCCACGATGGTTGGTTAAATCTGTAATTTGTGGTATTCCAGGAGCACCATCTGCAGCGAGCCATCTGCACTGGTCTCATCATCCCCACGCCCGAGGTGTTGGAGGTGTCGGACTGCGTGGTGCACGATCGCATCTACCCACCCGACTACCGCATGCCTCGCCAGCTCATTCACATGCAGCGTGAGTCAAACATTACATCTTGTTTAGTCGTTTGGAGTCTTCATTGCTGAGGATCACAGCCACCATTCCGATGTGGACCCTGGTGTACACCTCAATGTCCTTTTGGGAACAGCTCATGTAGGTCTCATAAAAATCGTTGTATCTTCCTTACTGTCATGGTGAGAAATATTATCTAAACAGTGTTGGAAAGAGAAAACACCACGCTTTATATTCAAATCTAGAAGTTTACCATGCAAAAATAAAGTTATGCTATGAAACCAAAGAATCCAACTGCAATTTGAAAAGTGAGGTGACAATAACGTTTATAATACAATTTGTCTAATAAAATATGTGGATGTTTTTCTTTTTTTCATTATCAGTGATTTTAGTTAGAAAAAAGGAAGATGAGCTTTTATTAAAACTTTTTTATGTTTGCATTAAAAATTTTAAGTAATATTTCATTTCTAATAACAAAATTGAAGAGCGTATTTTCAAAACAGTTTGCAATTTTCGGATACATTCAGAAATATTGCATTTATTTTAATCTTATTGTAAAGCGGAAACTTTCTGACTACTGGAAAATTCTGGTAAAAATGAAATATTTGTTTGGATGTTTATTTTGTCTGTAACAATAAAAGATATAGATATACATACACATATCAGATTACAATATTGGTGCACTAGCTTTTACCCACGGCTTCGCTCGCGTAGTATTAGTCGGAAATTACTGGCATAATTGTTATTATTCTTGCTATTTTGTCTAATAGAAAATAATTATTGTTTAATAGAAAATTTCAAAATTTAAGAACGACATTTCGCAAATAAAAATTCTATTTTAGAAAATATTTAAATTATAGAAATTGAAATTTATTTTAAGTACCTACTCCCTTTATTAGTATTTTATTCATATTTGAATCCAGAGTAACCTAAAAAAATAAGAAAATGACAGTCCACTTCAAACGCTATGCTTTATAGCAACGTTATGCTTTTTGTTCGGAGAATAAACATTTTTAGAGTTATGTAGATATTAACTACGACGCCAAAAAAGTACTCTCTTTAATCACAACAAAGCACTCTTTTTAAGGCTAAAATTTGAAAAAAAAAATTCTTTCCAAGGTAACAATTTGTTTGACGTTTGCAATAACTCGATTTTGTTAGGGACAGAAAACGTATGATACATAATTTCATAACGCCACAGCTCATTCATAACACCAGAGCTTACCGATATATAAAGCCGTTGTTACTCGCACATAATGTAGCTTTCGATTAGTGAAAGAATTTTTAAATTCCATTCGATATTAGAGTAAGGACCATCCATACAAACTTTCGCATTTATAATATTAGTAAGAAGTAAGATTAGTAAGATTCATGTCATATCAGTCATTAACACCTCAGGCTAATTTGTTCAGTTTTCGGAACAACTCATGTAGGTCTCCCTTATAGAAATGGTTAGAAATATGATCTAAACAGTGTTAGGAAGAGAAAATACATATAAATAAATAAACTTAGACCTGACCACAAAATAATTAAAATGTACATCTTTATGAATTTAAAGTTTCCCGCCGAAATTTCAAAAATAATCAGAAAACTTTAGGATTTTTTTTAAAAATTATTTTTACATGAAAAGTCAAAAAACGTGAGTTAGCATTATCGTTAATAATGCATTTGCCTAATAAAATTTGCATGTGTATTTATTTTTTTCGTTAGTTAGAAAAAATGTAAGTTGAGCCATTTTTAAAACTTTTTTATGTTAGCATGCAAAATTATTATATATCAAAAATTATATGTTTATTTCAAATTACAAAATTTTAGAGCGTATTTCATCACCTTTTCAAAAAACAGTTTCTAGTTTTCGGATACATTCATAAATATTCCATTTATTTGGATTTCATTGCAAAACTGAAATATGTTGACCCTCTGACAAAATATTGTCGAGACCGGAGGGGTCAATCACTTCTTTGTTGATTAATTGGGAGCTATTAGAAATGTCCTCTTAGAAATGTCATATGAAAGAGCAATGGTCCCGAATCGAAAGCCAAGTAAATATTTGCAGTATATCTGTAGTGTGCACACTGGGACTATTGTTTGGCATAATCCTCACAATCTACTCTGCCGTCATAACTATTTGCATCTTATCTAAAAGTGCAGTCATGAATGAACGTTTGTTTGTGTGTGAAACCAGAGTAAAATCAATACTTACACAATGATGAATCAATTTGTAATAATACTTACTTATCTGTGCAGCTCTTGGCCTGGAGCAGGATGTGCCAGACTACGACATGGACTCCGAGGACGAGAAGTGGCTGAAACGGCAGCAGGCGGCTGCGGGGGCCAGACGCTGCGATCTCACTGGTAAGTCTTCTCCTTCCTTTTCTTTATATCCTCTGCGTGTGGCAAACCTCCTGAGACCAATTGCCAGCCAAACCAGCCAGTCCACAATTTTGACAAAAATAAGATATTGTTGTCATCCGATGGAGTAAGGTCGATTCTATGTTCTACTAAAACCAGCCAGGCCGCTTTCATACAAAAATTCATAGTACAGTAGAACCCCGTTAATTCGAAATCCACGGGACATCAAAAATAAAATTTCGAATTAACGAATTCCCACGTAATTCGAAATTTCGCGAAAAAAAAAAAAAATCGCCGAAAATTTAATTTTTTGGCGGCAAATTCAAATTCGGGTAGGTTCTTCGGAGTAAATTCGTAATAATACGTTTATTCCCTGGGTAAATCGAGTTTACTCAGCCGTGTACCGCCGCGGACGGCCCTCTATTCGAAGTATGAATTCACAAAAATACGATATTTTCCGAGTAAATCAAATTTTCGCGGCCGATTACCGTTACAGCCATCCCTTTAAACTCGAAAAATGTTATATATTACCGCGTAAATCGAAATTTCGCAGCCTATTTCCGATGCAGCTGGCCCTTTGAATTCAGGTACCTACCTACTCGAAGTAAATTCGTAAATCGAAATTTCACGACCGAATCCCGTCGCAGCCGGCCCTCTAAATTCAAATACCTATTCCAAATAAATTCGTAAAAATACCGCATATTTCTGCGTAAATCAAAATTTTGCTGCTTACTGCCTCCGGGGCCGGCTATGAAATTTAGAAATTCGAAGTAAAACTACGATATATTTCGCTAAAATCGAAATTTCACGACCGAATCCCTTCGCAGCCGGCCATAATGCAGATACCTATTCGGAATAAATTCATGAAAATAAGATATATTTCGCGTAAATTGAATTTTCACGGCCGAATCCCGTCGCGGCCGGCCATAATGCAGATACCTAATCGGAATAAATTCATAAAAATACGATATATTTTGCGTAAATCGAATTTTCGCGGCCGAATCACGTCGCGGCCGGCCCTTGTTCAAATATCTATTCAGAAAAAAATCGTAAAAACTCGGTATATTTCGCGTAAATCGAAATTTCAGGACCGAATACCGTCGCGGCCGGCCATAATGCAGATACCTATTCGGAATAAATTCATAAAAATACGATGTATTTCGCGTAAATCGAATTTTCGCGGTCGAATCCTGTCGCGGCCGGCCCTTGTTCAAATACCTATTCGGAAAAAATCGTAAAAACTCGGTATATTTCGCGTAAATCGAAATTTCAGGACCGAATACCGTCGCGGCCGGCCATAATGCAGATACCTATTCGGAATAAATTCATAAAAATACGATGTATTTCGCGTAAATCGAATTTTCGCGGCCGATTGCCATCGCTACCTGCCCTTGTTCAAATACCTATTCGGAAAAAAATCCTAAAAATTCGGTATATTTCGCCTAAATCGAAATTTCAGGACCGAATACCGTCGCTGCCGGCCATAATGCAAATACCTATTCGGAATAAATTCATAAAAATACGATGTATTTCGCGTAAATCGAATTTTCGCGGCCGATTGTCATCGCGGCCGGCACTTGTTCAGATACCTATTCGGAAAAAAATCGTAAAAACTCGGTATATTTCGCGTAAATCGAAATTTCAGGACCGAATACGGTCGCGGCCGGCCATATTGCAGATACCTATTCGGAATAAATTCATAAAAATACGATGTATTTCGCGTAAATCGAATTTTCGCGGCCGATTGCCATTGCGGCCGGCACTTGTTCAGATACCTATTTGGAAAAAAATCGTAAAAATTCGATATATTTCGCGCAAATCGAATTTTTGCAGCCGAATCCCGTAGCGGCCGGCCATAATGCAGATACCTTTTCGGAATAAATTCATGAAAATACGATATATTTCGCATAAATCGAATTTTTGCGGCCGAATCCCGTCGCGGCCGGCCCTTGTTCAAATACCTATTCGGAAAAAAACGTATTAACTCGGTATATTTCGCGTAAATCGAAATTTCAGGACCGAATACCGTCGCGGCCGGCCATAATGCAGATAATATTCGGAATAAATTCAAAAAAATACGATGTATTTCGCGTAAATCGAATTTTCGCGGCTGATTGCCAACGCGGCCGGCACTTGTTTTGACACCTATTTGGAAAAAAATCGTAAAAATTCGATATATTTCGCGCAAATCCAATTTTTGCAGCCGAATCCCGTCGCGGCCGGCTATAATGCAGATACCTTTTCGGAATAAAATCATGAAAATAAGATATATATCGCGTAAATCGAATTTTAGCGGCCAAATCCCGTCGCGGCCGGCCCTTGTTCAAATACCTATTCTGAAAAAAATCGTAAAAACTCGGTTTATTTCGCACAAACCGATTTTTTGCAGCCGAATCCCGTCGCGGCCGTTCATAATGCAGATACCTATTCGGAATAAATTCATAAAAATACGATATATTTCGCGTAAATTGAGTTTTCGCGTCCGAATTCCGTCGCGGCCGGCCCTAATTCAGATACGTATTCGGAAAAAATTCATAAAAATACGATATATTTCGCGTAAATCGATTTTCGCGGCCGAATCCCGTCGCAGTCGGACCTTTAAATTACTATATTCCAAGAAAATTCGTTAAAAATACCACAACCAATTCAGATTTTACAAAATAATAATACGAATTAGGACGATGTTAACCGCGTAAATCGACATTTTACGGCATTTTACCACCATGGCTGTCTGCCAGATTCTAATTTACGAACTTTTTTATTTTTTTTTTTGCTAAAATCCATGTTTTTCGAATTACACAAACGAATTTTCGTGTGCGGGCAAAAATAAATTTCGAATTACGAATTTCGAATTAAAAAATCATTTTGTATGAAAAAAATTTCTGGGGACTTTTTTTTGGCAAAAATTTCGAATTACGCGTTTTTTCGAATTATCGGGGTTCGAATTAACGGGGTTCTACTGTAATCGCCTTACGAAATATTAGTTGATCATGAATAAACCATTTAAAAATGTGCAGAAAGCGCCCGCCCACAGCACTCAACACACTTTTAATAAGGACGGGTTGTTATAAAAAATTTGATGAATTCATCAAATATTTGCAGTTAATTCTTACATTCTGTGATTCTATTCAAGTTCTGTGATTATTTCAGTTTTATGAAGCAACTGACCTATAATGATGTAATAACAGAACTTGAATAGAACTTACACAGAATGCTAAAATTAAATTAATTTTTTTTTATCTTTGAGGATGCTATGTGGAATATGTTTTCAAGAAAAGGAAAGAGTAAAGTGCTGTAGGAAGGAGAAAACACGTAAGCTGAAAATATCAGGTACTACGGTTTGGGTTTCAACAAAACATTCCATCCACATGCACTGGTACACCGGGGATCAATGCTACTAGCTCATTAGGTTAGGCTCCATTAAAATTCCCGTACAACAGACTCAGTACATCTACATTGCGTCTGTGCATTAGAGATGGCAATCGGTCTGTTAACAATGAATTGTCAATCAGATGAACCGCCCTCTGCACATAATCAAGTAGGTTTATGAAGTATTGTGGGGCTCCAGCCTAGAGGTGGCTCTCAAATGCATTTGCTGGTCACTATTGAAGAATCTGCTAGACCCAAGCAAGACACCCAGTTTCTTGAAAGCCAGATTTACTCGGACTTCTACAGAGCCCCGATAATTGCACCAGTTAGACTCATATTATAAGTGCCGTAATTTGTTAATCTTCCAGAGCTGAAGTTTGAGGAGACCATGGAGCGGCTGGAGCGCAGTTCGGGCCAGACGGTGGTGACGCTGCGCGAGGCCAAGGCTCTGTCTGGCCGCAACGGGCCCGCAGAACACCTCCTGGCCGCTGTGTACGACTACTGGCTCAACAAGCGGTTGGCCACGCAGCAGCCCCTGCTGCTGGCCGTCAGGACGGAGGCCCGCCCGGGGGCACCCTCGCCCTACCTCGCCTTCAGGCGGCGCACCGAGAAGATGCAGACCAGGAAGAACAGGTAGGGATGGAAGCAGTGAAACTCGCTAACTAACCATCACACCTATTCTGACCCCTTTTAGGACTACTGACTCAACAACTAATGGAAGGAAGGGGAGTAATATACAATGCTATATCATTATTGAAGGCCTCCGTGGTCGAGGGGTAAGAATAAGTGTAATCTCGACTAGCAATTCAAAGGTCAAATGATTTTAGGTGATCCAATAAATAGTCCAGGAAAAAATAGAAATCGGAATCCACGCCCCTTTTTGGGAGGGATTTAATTTTTTACAGGTTGATTTCGTAAAGGCCTGTAAAAAACATTAACTCCCTTTTTACGCATTGTTTATTGTAATAACCAGGAAATTTAAAATTGATATCTTGGAACCGAGCGACGCGGAATCTAGGATGTCTATTCCCCGTCGCAGGCGGGGCGTTACTGATATGAAATGGGTGTGCTAAGTGCATGGTTCTTAAGCCGATGGCATAAGTTTCACTTTAAGAGTCCTTGCCGTATTGATTGATGTTGAAAATAACAATGAGAAAATGCATATTTTATTTTATTTTGTGAAGTTCAGGCGTAAATATCAATTTTTTTTGCGATTACATATTATAAAAGAAACTGTATTTGCATCTGAAAAGGGGTTTAAAAGTAGGAGAGTTTGGACTTGAACGTGGTTTTAATAGACCTAATACTTTATTTTTTTCTAGGCTTATTAAAAGACTTGTAAAAAGTTACCGATATTTTTAAAGGCCAAGATGTGTTCTACACGCAGTATTTAATTGAAGTATCTATAAATAATACTTCTAAGCGATCAAATTTTCAAAACAAAAATACATGATTTTGCATTATTTCGTATGGCTTCATCTTTATTAAATTGTGTAATTTCGTTTCATTCTTCTTCCTTGCACTGTCCCAACTCATTGCCTAGGTAGGCTGTCGGGGTCGGATCTTCTCGTTTTCAGGCTGTAAGTTCTTCAGTTCTGGGTATCGTTTTCATCCATGCCGTTTCCTCTGTAAAATTTTGGAGCATTGAGTCATCCAGGAATTCTTTGGTCTTCCTCTGGATGACTGTTGATGAAGCTACATAGACATTGCCTGCTTTACTGTGTGGTCTGGTGGTCTCCGTCTTATGTGCCCATACCATCTCTCTGAATCTGAATAGTGTAATTTCATTAATCATTTATAATAATATAAGGTACTAGCTGGGTTACCCGGCTTTGCTCAGGACAATAAGATAGTGTTCTGGAATGTTGCACAATGATGTTCCCGATTCCCTATTCCTGATCATTCCACGACATACTCCGCCACTCCTTCCACAACTTTCTACAGCTCTATGGAACCTTCTAGAACTTTCCGGAAGACTGTTCTAGAAATTTCAAGAGGGCGAAACTTTCAGCCCTTATATCTTTAAAAGCATGCCCTTTAGATAAAAACGGATACCCTTATTCCCTAGGGGGGATGGAGATCTACCACACCATATAACTCCCTTGATCGAACCGGGACTCGTTTCTGAGTTTTTGCGAGCTGCACGTTTTTTTGGACTTTCTTTTATAATATATGCCATATTCAAATAAATAAAATGTTACTCCTTACATGTCCTTTCCCGTGCGTTCCCCTCCAGCGTTCCACTTCCACCTTCCCCACCACCGCTCTCCCGCTCCCCCGTCCCGCCAACCCCCCTGGCACTGCATTTCTTGACTCCTCTCCCGCCCGGCCCGTAGCCGAAACTTTTTTCTAAATATAACAATTTTAAACTCGTGATATCTTTCTAATTAAATATCAGAATTGAAAAATTCAAAAAGTTAAATAAAGGTATTGAAGCTGTCTTGAATATGAAGTAATTTATTTTGATAAGGATTAAAACCAAGATACAAATAGAGAGCCTTTTCAAGCGGCGACATTTAAATTAAATTTTTAAAATAAAAGAATACTTATTGTGGCATAACCATAATAGTTAGACATATGCTGTTGCGACCTTTTTTGTAAATAATAATGTGTTCTATAAAGTCGTAGTACATTATTTTATTTTATCATTAATATTTTTCGCAGCGCACGCGATTTAAAGAATATTTTAGTTAATTTTTTTACACCCTGGGTTACATTATTGAAGTTTTAGTCAGGATGCCTATTTTTAAAAAAAATATAATATAGCCTATGTCACCCAGGGATAGTGTAGCTTCCTAACAGCGAAAGAATTTTTCAAATCGGTTCAGTAGTTTCGGAGCCTATTCGATGCAAACAAACAAACACACAAACAAACAAATATTACCTCTTTATATAGTATTGTAGATGTAGATATATGTGGCACGTTTCAGAGTGGGAGATACTCTCAATATCGCCCTGGTGTAAGACCACCATTCAGAATTGAAACGTTGCTTGAAATGGCTTAAATCAAGTATTGATGAACAGATCTGAATAGCCAGGCACTTTCCCATCTTCCTCTACCACATCTTCCTTTCCGATTACCTTTAGCCTCACAATCTCTACATATTATAAATTAAAGTTCTCCGCCGCGTCTGTCTGTCTGTTTGCGATAAACTTAAAAACTGCTGAACGTATTTTCATGCGGTTTTCGCCAATAGATAGAATGATTCATGAGGAAGGTTTAGGTATATAATTTGTCAAGGTTTTGTGTAAATTGGTTTAAATATATAATTAAAGGAGAATGCCTGTATGTGGTGGACGAGCGGGCTGCCAAGCAGGCGGTGTGTATTTGATTTATATGTAAATTAACAGATGGCAGTGTGAGTTAATAACACTTGGTTATAAAGGTTGGGTAATCCTCCAGTAGATGGTGTTGTGTTTTGTTAGCCACAGCAACGCGTGGCTGGTCAGCTATATACCCTAGTTTCCAGATGGAAGCAGTTGGGACTCTGGTGCGGTATTCATATTAAAAAAAAAATTCAGCCTTTGATTCTTTTATATATTTGTATACATATTTTATTTATCATTTGAATTTGTTTTGATCAATATAAGTGATGTGTTTGCATTAATTTTGTATTGGTTTAGTTTATGTTATCTTTTCATGTTACAACTCCAACAATCATCGCATATGACCCGTTTTAATCCAGATAATGTCGATTGCAATTGCAGGAAGAACGACGAGAGCTCGTACGAGAAGATGGTGAAGCTGCGTCGGGAGCTGTCGCGCGCCGTGTCGCTGCTGGAGATGGTGCGACGGCGCGAACGCCACAAAAAGGAGCTTATCCGCCTCGCCGCCAACCTGATGGATAAGCGATATCAGGCGAGAGATTTTAGCGGACACATGCTGGCAGAGGCGGCCGCTTCCAGGTAACAAACCAATCAACCAGCCAACTAACTATATTTGGCCTCGACGATATTTTGCCAGAGTCAAAATATTTCTGCTTTGCAATAAAATGCAAATAAATGGAATATTTCAGAACATATTCCAAAACTAAAAACCGCTTTTAACCTGTCAAAGGCCGGACCCTCTCTTCTTTTTTCCAAAATTTTGAATTTTGAAGCACCACTTTGAATTTTGAATTGAATGTTTTGTGAATTAATTTTAAGCTCTCATATATTTTATTGACCGAAACACATTCCTAGAACAATAAACTGTGTACTAAAACTTCATTACTTGCGTTAATTTGATAAATTGATAGGTTTTACGATGTTTTCGTAAAGAATTCCGCATCGGATTTAATCGTGGCAAAATTTCACACTTCGACTCCATAGATAAAAATCATTTAAAAATATTCTGGTGCTGCCAGGTGAATGAAACTAGTTGCTATATCTTCTACGATATTTGGGCAAGCTATTCTGACCTTGTTCTTCATACAAATCCTGTACACAGAAGGGTCAAAATCGCATTCAAAAATATTTTTTTCGAAATTTTTTCCGCGCGCATGCGCACAGACCGCGCGGCTCCGGCCAATAACAGGTTAAAAAAGAAATTAATTAAAGAAAATAATAAAAGAAATTAATTAAATATATTAATGAATTAAATAAATAAAGTGTTTCAGCCAATAAAATATATTATAGCTCAAAATTAATCCACAAAACAATCAATTCAAAATTCAAAGTGGTTCTTCAAAATTCAAAAGTTAGGAAAAAAGAAGAGGGGGTCGGTGAATAGTGGACAATGACAGGTTAATTCATTGAATTAATGTGTTCAATTAATTAATTTCATCAATTAATTAATTTTATTTATTTAAGTAATTTATTTAATGAATGTATTTAATTATATCAGTGTCTTACTTAATTTATTTTATTAATTTGCTTAATTAATTTAATTAATTTCAGAGTGGCGGTGGCCCCCCCCATCCTGGCGCCCCCTTACACCGCCCCCCACCACCACCGGCCGCCTGTGGACCCCGTGGCTAGACAGGTACACATACATGTAAATACCCTCTTCTCTTCTCTATCTACCCTATTATTATTAAATATTTACTTCAAATTTCATGGCCAGACGTAAGCAGATCCGGAGGTCGCAGGTTCAAATCCCGGCAGGTGCAAATAAATTTTATTTGATTTGTTTGTGTTATTTCACAATGAATTAATTAAAAATAATGTATGGTATATTTGCGGCATGTTCCAGAGTGAAAGATACTCTCAGTTTCGCCCTGGTGTAAGACCACCATTTAGAATTGAAATGGCTTTTGCCGTGTTTGGTGACTAGATCTGAATGATCAGGTACTTCCCCACCTTCCTCTCCCCATCTCCTTCCCCTCCCCACTACCTTCAGCCCCACAACATACCCCAATTGGGGATGCCATAGTCCCACTGGCTCCAGATGGTTGGGAGCAGTTGAGTCTCTTGTGTGGTATTCACATAAAAAAATAAAATAAATGTTTTTTGTTATGTAAAGGACTATGGAATCCCCAATCAAGGTAGGCTGTATTAGTGAGGCTGAAGAGAGTGGGAAGGGGAAGGATGGGAATTATCTGGCTATTCCTATTTTAATGTGAATACCTCATAAGAGTCCCAGCTGCTCCTGTCTGGAGCCCGATGGCATCCCCAATTGGGGTATGTTGTGAGGCTGAAGGTTGTGGGGAGGGGAAGAGGAAGGTAGGGAAATAACTGGCTATTCAGATCTGGTCAACAAATACTACTAAAGCCATTTCAAGCAACTTTTCAATTCTGAATGGTGGTCTTACACCAGGGCGATACCGAGAGTATCTTCCACTCTGGAAAATATACTATATATTATTTTTAATGAATAAATTGTGAAATAACACTAATTTATCAAATTAAATTTATTTGCGCACTCCGTGATTCAATCCTGCGGCCTTCGGATTGCGAGTCGAGAGCCTTTACCCTCGACCAATGAGATCTGATAACTGAACATGGCTTTTTGCTGCGGATAATATTGTTGGATATTTTTGTAAAGCTCAGAAAAATATAGAATTTTTCAATTATATCACCTGAAAGTGCTCGAATTTCACATTTAAACGAAGATAATGTTTGTATGATAGATTGAACGGGTGTTTTGTTGTGTTTTCAGAGAGAGAAGAGACAATACAAGCGGAGAAAACATCGCCACCATTCATCCTCCGCTCAGCCTCATCCTCTGCATCACGGTAAGTTCCTGGCTCTCAACAAACACGCACATTTCTTTGGCTTTTATCAGAATTCTCCATTCAATAGTTCCTCTACAATGAGTGTAGGTTGAAAACTGTAATTTTGTTGCATGATTCAATTTTGAAAGTACAGTAGAAATGACTAAACGAAATATCTAAAAGAAGGTCTTATCATACTGATCCAAATACATACTGAACAATCTGTCCAAATGGTTATATAAAAATGGCAGCCAAGATGGTGGCAATACCCAAGGTTCGTAGAAAATGCGTTTAAAAAGCTTAGCTCATAGTTAATTAATTTTTTTTTTTATGTTACCTCCACATAGGAGGCCCTGAGGAAAATAATTCCCCTCACTGCCTATGTCATCTTTGCGGATGCTGTGTTCAGGGAAATGGATACGAGGGGTGGGTAAGAATCTGGGGGTCAGAGTGTCCAAGAATAACGGACATATGAATCCATCCCTCCCACTGCGGTGCAAGGCGATTTTCCGAGAGAGTACGGCTGGAGAAGTCAAAGGGACTCCCTCAACCATTCTCTCCCGATCCGGTCTGCCATGCAGCTGGTGGGCAGACGCGTCGCCCACCCCATGAACCCGGGCACCCATGCTAAGTCACCAAACGTAGTGAACCACTTGGGGTGACCTATGCCAGAGGTGTTGGTTGTCCAATAAATGGTGCCCGGGGAGTCGGTACCCATACCCGCCTCCCAAATTAATCTCCCAGAGGAACATGGACTGCAAGCTACGTCACAAATTTTTAGTCAATCTCCGCTCTACCCCCTCGATAAGCTAACCTTGTTAGAGGCATTTTCTATAAACCTTGCGCAACACCGGACCGTTTCTAAAGCCACTGAATAATATCTATTGGTAACTATGGAAACTGTAAACGTCTTATACAGTAAAACCCCTATTTTACGTTTTTTAAGGGACCGAAAAAAAAAAACCTAAACGGAGGGAAAATGTAAATGGGGGGGTATTGAAGAAAAGAACATTTTAAATTTTGTTTTTTTATTTATTTAATCATGTATATTGGTGAATTGAAGAAAAGAACCCTTTAAATTTTATTTTTTATTAATATAATCATGTATATAAAGAGAAAAATGTTATTCCAACAAAAGAAGTAATAAAGTACATCGAGGGTCTTAAAATCTATTTTTCCAGCATTGTTTGCTTTCAAGACAAAACTTTTAAATGTGTATACACGATTGAAAAAGAATTAGAACAAAAAAAATGTAACAAACTAATCTATGTGATTTTTTTAATAAAAAATAAAATGTTCTTTTCTTCAATACTGGGGGTATAGATATTCTAAGTAAATTCGTCGAAATACGATATATTTCCGCACAAATCGAAATTTCGCGGCCGACTCTCTAAATTTAGGTACCTCTTTGAAATAAATTTGTAAAAATTCCGCATAATGTCCGCGAAAATCAAATTTTCGCGGCTGATTTGTAAAAATATGATAAATTTCCTCGTAAATCGAATTTTTGCAGCCGATTTCCGCCGCAGCCGGCCATTTAAATTCATATATACGAAGTAAATTTGTAAAAATACGACATTCTAGAATTTAAAACTAACCAACTTGTTTTATCAACTTTTTCGAGAATGTTCCTTTTCTCGCACTGAACTGACAGTTTTTCTTTGTTGAGACATTACGAACGTAATTAACTTAACGAAAACAAAACAAGAAACATAAAAACTGTGTGTAAACGATTATCACGAATAATGTCGGAAAAAAGCTTCTCAAATCACAAATCGAGTCAAAACCAAATGACAGATGCGTAAATAAACAAACTGACAGATGCTGTAGCATTTTACACATGGCTAAAGTTGAAAGATGTCGGCCAATCGCCGCGTTGCGAGCAGTACGCCGACCAATCACGGCCGGCTAAAAATGGAAAGATGTCGGCCAATCACCACGTTTCGCGCAGTTTGCCGACCAATCACTGCTCGGCCGTGTCAAGCGCGCGTAACTTACATATTTTGAATATTTTTGACGTAAATTGCGGGAACAAAAACGTAAAAAGGGGGTATAAATGTACTAAAATATATCGGGACCGAAATAATTACACGTAATTGGCGGGAAAACGTTAAATCTGGGGACGTAAAATTCGGGTTTCACTGTATCTTCAAAAGCACGCCCTTTAGGTTAAAACGGATACCCTTATTCCCTAGGGGGGATAGAGATCTACCACACCATATAACTCCCTTGATCGAACTGGGACTCGTTTCTGAGTTTTTGCGAGCTGCACGTTTTTTTGGACTTTCTTTTATAATATATGCCATATTCAAATGAATAAAATGTTACTCCTCGTATGTCCTTTCCCGTACGTTCCCCTCCAGCGTTCCACTTCCACCTTCCCCGCCACCGCTCTCCCGCTCCCCCGTCCCGCCAACCCCCCTGGCACTTCATTTCTTGACTCCTCTCCCGCCCGGCCCGTAGCCGAAACTTTTTTCTAATACTAACAATTTTAAAATCGTGATATCTTTCTAATTAAATATCCGAATTGAAAAATTGAAAAAGATAAATAAAGGTATTGAAGTTGTCTTGAATATGAAGTAGTTTATTTTGATAAGGATTAAAACCAAGATACAAATAAAGAGCCTTTTCAAACGGCCACATTTTAATTAAATTTTTTAAATAAAAGAATACTTATTGTGGCATAACCATAATAGTTAGACATATGCTGTCGCGACCTTTTTTGTAAATAATGATGTGTTCTACAAAGTCGTAGTACCTTATTTTATTCTATCATCAGTATTTTTCGCAGCGCACGCGATGTAAAGAATATTTTAGGTAATTTTTTTACACCCTGGGTTACATTATTGAAGTTTTAGTAAGGATACCTATTTTTTTTTAAATATAATATAGCCTATGTTACTCAAGGATAGTGTAGCTTCCCAACAGCGAAAGAATTTTTCAAATCGTTTCAGTAGTTTCGGAGCCTATTCAATGCAAACAAACAAACAAACAAATCTTACCTCTTTATATAGTGTAGTAGATAGTAGATAGTAGATTACAAAAACATGGTAAGTAACACATTATTTCCAGTGAGTTGATAAAAAAACTCATTACGGGAAGCTCATTACATTTAATCAGCGGCCGAGAACTTAAATTTCGTCGAACGATGATCTTGCGATCGTACCCTTGCAACTGTACAGGGTGGTTCCGACGAGTAAGACTAATTATTCTCCATACCAGCATTTTAACATAATAGCTCAATATTGATATTATTTCATTCACAATATTTGCTTTGATAAATACCTAAATTCAAAAATGCTCAAACTCGTGATGATAAAACTATTCAAATTATGTACTTTTTCTAATTATTTTTTGATCATACGTATTTATAATTTTTCAATAATGTCTAAGCAAAATAAAAATGTTTTTTTTTTTTAAATATATGCGCGGATCTTTTTTTTAATGGTTATATTTAAACTAAAATTAAAATTCTGAAACATATCTTTCCCAGATAATTTATTGATTTATTTTACTCAATGATTATATATGTAATTTGAAATGTGTGTTGTATAATACAAAATTTTGTTTGAAAATTTAACAATTCTGCCAACGCCCTACGGTAAAACCTTAATTTACTAAAAATAAACAAATTTTCTCAAAATTTAAAACTTATTTTTACTAGAAAAAAGAACAGTCTTTCGAAATCTAACACACTATATAAAGAGGTAAAATTTGTTTGTTTGTTTGTTTGTGTGTTTGTTTGCATCGAATAGGCTCCGAAACTACTGAACCGATTTGAAAAATTCTTTTGCTGTTGGGAAGCTACACTATCCCTGGGTGACATAGGCTATATTATATTTTTTAAAAAAATAGGCATCCTTACTAAAACTTCAATAATGTAACCCAGGGTGTAAAAAAATTACCTAAAATATTCTTTAAATCGCGTGCGCTGCGAAAACTATTCATGATAGAATAAAATAATGTGCTACGACTTTATAGAACACATCATTATTTACAAAAAAGGTCCTGACAGCATATGTCTAACTATTATGGTTATGCCACAATAGGTATTCTTTTATTTTAAAATTTGAATTAATATGTCGCCGCTTGAAAAGGCTCTTTATTTGTATCTTGGTTTTAATCCTTATCAAAATAAATTACTTCATATTCAAGACGGCTTCAATACCTTTTTTTAACTTTTTGAATTATTCAATTCGGATATTTAATTAGAAAGATATCACGAGTTTAAAAATGTTATTATTAGAAAAAAGTTTCGGCTACGGGCCGCGCGGCAGAGGAGTCAAGAAATGCAGTGCCAGGGGGGTTGGCGGGACGGGGGAGCGGGAGAGCGGTGGCGGGGAAGGTGGAAGTAGAACGCTGGAGGGGAACGCACGGGAAAGGACATGTAAGGAGTAACATTTTATTTATTTGAATATGGCATGTATTATAAAAGAAAGTCCAAATAACGTGCAGCTCGCAAAAACTCAGAAACGAGTCCCGGTTCGATCAAGGGAGTTATATGGTGTGGTAGATCTCTATCCCCCCTAGGGAATAAGGGTATCCGTTTTAACCTAAAGGGCGTGCTTTTAAAGATATAAGGGCTGAAAATTTCGCCCTCTTGAAATTTCTAGAACAGTCTTCCGGAAAGTTCTAGAAGGTTCCATAGAGCTGTAGAAAGTTGTGGAAGGAATGGAATGATCAGGAATAGGAAATCGGGAACATCATTGTGCAACATTCCAGAACACTATCTTATTGTCCTGAGCGAAGCCGGGTAACCCAGCTAGTCAATTTATAATTTTGTGGTGAAAAAGAGTCAATACGTCTAAAATTTGATTTAAAAACGACATATTTCCGGTTTTTTAAGGCGGACACTGTAAGAAATTTTTTTTTTTTATTTCATTTTCTGAACGCATTTGTAAAAAAATCCTCTCACCAAATGTTTTAAAGATATTCGAAAAATTGACAGAGATACAGCATTTTATGTGAAACAATAACTTAGTAAACACCACTTTTATTATACATACTTATGCCGACCGGGTTTCGCTACAACCGTAGGTTTTGCAGGGCAGTTTGTATATTGAATTATCCTTCAGCAAAACTTTGACTGTGTTTTTCTCTAAACTTTGTTAACACATTTTTTAACCTCCATACATCCGATTTGCAGGTCTTAAACTGTTTGAAAATCTAGTGTCTATTTCACCACGTAGGTGAATTTTGTTTAAAAATAAGGAAGAATGGCGGACCGTGGTGCCATACTGACTGGATTTACTAACAGTTAAAGATTTAGTACATGCAAATCGGACGTACATTTTTTCTAATATGTTGTCAACCATGTTGAAAAAAGCAGTTTCCAGAAAAACGCATTCAAAGTTTTGCTGAACGTTAATTCAACATGCAAACTGTTTAAAATGGTTTCATATAATATGCTGTAGATATCTCCGTCAATTTTGCAAATTTCCTTAAAACATTTGGTGAGAGCATTATTGACAAATGCATCTTCAGAAAATTAATTTTTAAAAATGACAATTTTTTTACAGTGGCCTGGTGCCTTAAAGCCTTGTTTAGGATTTGATCAAAGGAACATGGAGGCGTTTGGAGGCCCCCCAGAGTCAGAGGCCCGTGTGAACTGAAGAAAAAGCTTGTAAAATTACATCAACTTCTTAAACTAGGAAGGTGGGGGGAGCGGTTTATCCAGCTTTTCCACCCGGGCCTCTGACGGGCTTAGTCCGCCACTGCACTTTACCCTTTTCTAACTTCCAAACTTTTTTCTTCTACCACAACGTAGTTTTATTCATAATTACTTTGTTTTTTTACTACATTTCGAAGGTATGCCTTCACCCCCATTCAATAAAAAAAATTAAACGAATACAATAGTACAATGAGCGGTCTTATCACTAAAGCGATCTCTTCCAGACAACCTTGGTATGAAGAGAAACAAAGAATTTTAGCAAGCAGATAGGTAGTCCACACTAAAGCTTGTACAACATTTATATTTTAAACATTAGAAATAAAAGCAAAAAAAAAACAAAACAAAACAAATGCCAATATAAACCACACACGGCACCTATAATCATATCCCCATTGATACGAAGGAAAGTAAAGTAAAATACAACTATGTTTAAATATTTGTTTTAATTATTGACTTTTTATTTATTATTTGTGCGTGATGTGAACAGTTATTGGGTTATAACCTAATTATTATAATTTGTTGTTTTGTTTAATGCATGTAATGTTATTAACCTATAAATGTTCGTAATAAAAATATTTAAAACATCTTGAAAGCTGACTTTTTCCAAAAGTGTGCTGGAGTTGCTCACTAATTGTGAGTCGAACCGGTGACGAAAGTTATTTTTTCTCGGGGCGCGGGGCCCCCAGCTGATGCGGGGCCCCTAGGCAGTTGCCTACTCTGCCTTAGGGATAATCCGGTACTGCATGGGACACAAATCCAAAATTCGAATCACAAATTCTTACAAACAATGAAAAAAATTAAATTGCTTTCCATTGAAACTTCATTCAATGAATTATGTCCTTCATAATTACAACATAATACATTGTATCTTTCTCTTGTAAACCAATACAAACATAACGTAATTGATTTTATTTGTCTAGGTGTGGTCTCCGGTTCCAGCAGCTCCTCGGAAGGAGAGGCTGCGGAGGCTGCTCCTCCACCAGATCCTTCGGGGCCCTTTGCCTTCCGGAGAAAGCCTGGATGCCAATACCACATGGTGAGAAAACATACAAGTCCTGCTGGAAAAATCACAAAGTATTTCTTTTACCATATAAAAACCTCTTCAGGTTTATCATTTTTTTTAATGCTCTTCACCCCCTCCCCTGTTCCCCCACATATTCCCGCGTTCCCTTTCCATATTCCCTTTCCACCTTCCCCCCCCTCCCACCTTCCCCCCCTCCTTAGTTCCTCCCCCCTTCCGGATTTCCCTTCCCTTCCCTCGTTCCCTCCCTGCCGCTGATATGTATGAAATATACATGCTTTTTCAAAATCTTAAACAAAAATGTTAATTTTTTATATGAATTTCATAACGCCAGAGCTCCTCATTATATATGAAAACCTTTGGGGGCATGCGCACAATAACTCAAAAGCTTTATCGCAATAGGATAAATGGTATAGGAAATAATTTCATATCCTGATAATATTTGAAAATCTTTTACTTTCATCATTAAAAATGAAAATGTTACTTGTGCAATGGTGTGGGATTTAGTTGACAGAGGAATTGAACCCACGATGCCTCGGTGGGAACCCGACCCATTTGTCAACTCTTCTACAATTTACTATTCAGTTGTGCAGCGATATCATACTTATTGTTTTTTTTTTATTTATTTTAGCCAACTGCGAGTTTCGGCCCCTCTGTGGACGTCCCTTGGAGAAATGGCTGTGCTAAAGAGAACACCTTCCCCGGCGATACGGATCAGAGGTTGAGGTAATAAAAACTCCCGCATTCTATTCTAGTGACAATACTTTTTTTTTTTGCATTAGCTCCAAAATAATTTCCCGCAGGGTCTGTCCCATCTTGTGTGGAGGGGAGAGTAGGAACCTGGGGATCAATGTGTCTAGGAGTAATGGACATGTGAATCCATCCCTCCCACTGCAGAGCAAGGCGACATAAAAACGGTGTTGTGTAAAATTGTCCAACTATAACTATCTTCTTATTCTTATGCTGTGGTGGGAAACAAACCAGAATCCTTATAAGAAGTTCGCCCCACGGTTTAATTTGGCAGCCACCTCTGGTCTGGAGCCCCAAAATACCTGAAAAGAACCCTCGATTCTGTGCGGAAACGGGCGGTCCGTTTGATAGATTCTCCTGACTTGACCAATGTTCATTCCTTCCTCTCCATCCACACAGCATCTCAGATAACCCCAGGGCCTCCTGTGTGGAGTTAATGTAAAACAAAAAA
Organism: Limnephilus lunatus; assembly: GCA_917563855.2. Lineage (NCBI taxonomy): Eukaryota > Metazoa > Arthropoda > Insecta > Trichoptera > Limnephilidae > Limnephilus > Limnephilus lunatus. Next base: position 27,134,779 of record OU830596.1, read on the forward strand.
GAAGATATTGTCTAATTGATAATTTGTCCTCTCAGGTACACCCTCACATCTCTGAGCCATCCCACCTCCCGCTTCATCGGTCTGGCCCGGCGGAGACTGGGGCGCGGCGGACGTGTCATCCTCGACCGCCTCTCTTCGCACGCCTCGCTGGACCGCCTCTGGGCTGCCATGGACTACACCATCACGGACTCACACGCCCACGACCTCCCGCAGGACAAACTACCCACGCACGACACCTGTAGAACCAACACTGTGGAGAAACACCATAGTATTAGTAATAAAGATCTCCGGATCGAACAAACAACCGCAAATAGTATCGTCATCAAAACAGAATTCGACCCGGATAGTGTTAGCAATATAAACAATACAAATAATTTCAACAGTGAAAAGTGGAGTAGTGATGTTAGGATTAAGAGCGAACCATGCGGGGATCGGTTCACGTTCGACGCCAGTTGTGACAAGTTTACAATCAGCGATCAGATTGAACGCATCATCAAAATGGAGGACATGAAAAGTTGCAACGAGGACAACGGTGAATTTCAAAATGGTGATTTTATCATCGGCGCGTGTTCGAATCGCGTTGACGACTTTGACCGCTTTAGAAATAGGGGCGTGAGTATAGACGAATGTAGGAATAGTGTCGGCGACGAATTCGATTGTAGAAATAGACTTAGCGAGGACTTTAGTGATAAAGAGTTTGGTGGCTTGCGGAGCAATCTCGACGAGTTTGGCATGAGCGATCGGCGGAACGGCTGCGAGTGGCTCGCCTCCGGGGACCGGCGCATCAGTGTGGACGAGTTTGGCAACAAGGTGATGAGGAGCGGGGGCGAGGACGGTTTCAGAGTGCGGGGCGCGGAGAAGAGGAGGATGGCGGACATGCTGGTGAGGAGAGGACTGAAGAGGTTCGCCATGATGCCGGGACACAAGACTGCAGCCGAGGTGGATGAGATCTTCACTGATTGGTGAGCTATTTCTTGATAATGCTTACGTTTTCTTTTCGTATACTATTTATTACTTACTATTTTATAAATCCAATGCAATCTCACTAATCCGGCACTATCAAAAACCGGAGGGTGCCGGATTATTGGAATGTTCGGATTACTGGATTATAGAGAAACACATCATAATAAAAAAAAAATAATTACACTCAAATCATAATCTCAAATGCTTCGTTGGCCACGCCGATTTGAAGAAAAGCGCGTAAAAATTACCATCCTGACTTTTGCTTAAATATCTGTATAAATCGAAAATGAACTGATGTTGTTATTTTTACACAAACCTGAATAGACATCCTAAGTGAAAAAACATATTTTAAAGGTGATTGCTAATAAATAAATATGTACCTTTATATGCATTTCAAAAAGGAACAAAAATGCTAAAAGTCCGACTTTTCAGTTTTGACAGCGTTTGCAAGTCACAGATAATTCAAAACAGTGTAGTGTTGCCACATTAATGAAATCTTTGAAGCCACCAAGAGAGATATTGACGCAAGCGATTGTGACCATGTCTTTCATACATACAGTTTCTATATACATAAGGGTCAAAATTGCATTGCAAAATTTATTCATTTTTAAATACGGCCTGCGGCCACCGGGCGACAAACGGCACGGAATAGGGGGCGGAGGGTGCCGGATTATTGGACGTTTTGGTCTATTGAAGTGCCGGATTAGTGAGATTGTACTGTAGTTCCAAAAATAGCCCGTTCCTCAGATCCACTGTCATCCAGCGATTGTTAGTCACTCGGACAAAGTAATGGAGACAGGCAATGATGTCATATGTAATATATAGCTGCTTCATACAACTATGTATTACCGCCAATCTTTTCATATCCGGAGAGATACTACAAATTCACAAATTCCTAGCAGTTATACTTAGGGGGGACACGTCCCCATCCGACCTGCTGACGGTAGTTGCGACATCTTGTGACGAATTCTTGAATTTGAAACCGAATTACAACGGTAGTAGCTTTGTTTGAAATTCCACATTTACAGATGTTATTTGTGCCATGGCGTCAGACATGCACTCGAAGCTGGGTTCTGAAATTCAACCATGCAGATGCAAGCCTATTAATACTGTTCGATCTTTGTCAGTGAACGGATGTGGTGTAGGGATGTGATTTGAAAAATTCCCCTTTAGAAAAATGGAGTATTTATACTTTTTATAAGCCCAGAAAAAAATTAAATATCAGGCTTATAAAAACTGCTTTAACCACTCAGCAACGTAAGCAGATATACACGTTAATACGACATGTATATCTGATAGCAATCAAGTACAATAAGCGTGTTTTCACATCAACTCGTGTTTTTCCACAGAAATCGTTATAACTCTGTTATTGTTTTAGTTATAGTGACATTCCTAAAACAAAAAGTAGAAGCTCCATAATAAATCAAGCTATCCATCACTATTCAAGTTGTCCATAGAAATACATAAAAAGACCTATTCTGTCAGATACATGGTAGACCGCAAAATCGTCTACCAGCCGTTAGAAATTGTTATTTTTTTTATTAAATATTCTTGTATGAAATGATAAAAAACGTGAGGTCTAAATCGTTTATTATACATTTATTATATTATACAATAGAATAAGTATTGTTTTTTTTTATGTAATCCGTGATTTTAGTACCGTTTTCACATATAAACATCACGTGAGTCATTTTTACATTTTTTATGTTTGGATTCTAAATGTTAATATTTATTTGTAATACGTATAACAATTTGAAAGCTTATTTCGTAACCTTTCAAAAACAGTTTTTAGTATCCGGCTACATAGAGCATTAATTGTGAAGCGGAAATAACACAAAGTTTTCGTAAATCTGCCATTTCGTTTAATCGCGATAGATCGGAGTGGTTAAAGTTCAAAATCTCCTACTTACAAATCCCTTTTCGGTTTTGGTTTTATTGTGTAATGTGGAAAATTAATTTCCTTAGAAAATGATTTTTAAAACATTTAAATATTTGTGTCTGCAAAATAAAGTAAAACACGCTTTTTGGCCATGTTTCTTTCCTGAATAACCAAAACAGGCTGCAGGTGTTCAAAGGGAATTCAAACCTTATCACCATCTACATAAGGAGTATTATTGTTAGACCTGATCCCGAATTTTACAGGACGTGGTGCATCGACATTTATTTGATTTTGGCGAGTGAGTTTTGAATTCATTTTCATTTTATTTCTCCGTGACTTTATGAATAAGGTTCAAATATACGGTAAAACCCTGCCGATAATAAGTTTTCCACATCAGAAGTTATGTTCTCTCTATCTATCTATGTATGTAATAAATTAATGTTTTTATTAAAAACTTTACACAATTGTTTTTTATTCTTAAAGCTTTTTATGATATAACAATTACATATTGATGGCTCAGTGTTAAAATGTTAGAAATCTGATATTGAATGTTTGCAAAACAACAAATTTTCAAAACCTTTAGAGTGTAAATTAACATCTGTCCAAATTTTTTAATTTCAGCATTCACTTCAGGCCGCAGTCCCCTCCTCCATCCCCCAAAGTGTCCACCCCCACAAGCATGGATGGTGAGATCCGTCTCACGGATGGGGCCCCCATAACCGTGCAGGTCCTACCACCCCTGCCCCCGTTGGCGCCCCTCTCCCCCACGGACCTGACCTTCAACGATGCCAGCCCCTTCACCACCTCAGAGTTTACCCTGTCCGACCTCTACGGGGACAGCTTACTACCAGACCCCCGATTGGACATAGAATTAGGAGTATCACCAATCAATTCTTGGAGAACCACCAACGGGCCCAGCGACAAACTCTTCGATAATGCTTCCAATTCAGACTCTCCAATCTTAACATCAAAATCATCCGATTCAAACTCCAACCATACGAGCGTCTTCACACCATCAACGGGAACGCCAAACAGCCTTCATTCCTGTAACGATGACTCAAATCACGCCATTTCCGGAACCAACGGTGTAGAATGGAACGATTCTAACAGCAATGAGAAACAACTTTTGAAGATGGACGATTTCAAAGTGGAAAAACGCATGGGCAGTTCTGTCTTTACGCTCAAAAACGTGATGAACGAAAAGCGGATCTTTGTCACGGCAGAGAAGCAACAGATGTTTAGAGCGGTAACGCCGCCGCCTTTAAACGCCACATCGCAATCCCCGCAACAAGGCGGTATCTACATTCCGATTTCATCAAGTCAGCAAATCAAAAAGCGGCCTGAAGGCCAAGGTTTGGCCGTAGTCCAAGTTCGTGCGCCGAACGTCGTGCGTCAAGTCATCGGCAGGGTGGGGGCGGACGGGTTGAGTAGACCGCCGCTGCTGGTGGCTCAGCACGTGAAGACGGTGGCGGGCGGGCATAAAGCGGTGGCGGGCACGCACAAGGCGGTGACGGCCACGCACAAGACGCTCGGACACAACGCGCTCACAAAGGCCGTGCAGCAGCAGATTGGACGCAAGTTGCAGCACGATGCCGCCAGAAGGATAGGGAATGAAGAGCAGGTTTGTTCGCTTAATCTTATTTTCTTTAACTTTCTTTCAATCCATTGCTACACAACTCAAATCTTTACCACCAACGAACACAACTGTAAATCTCCTTGGACACTCAAATTAAAAAAAAAAACAACTTTCCATTCAAAAAGAGTAGTGTGGATACACAGCCTGTCATCGATGCATCAAATGTGTAATGTTGGGTTTTATTTACATTCAAACACTATTATTTCTGTGGGGGACTTAATAACTTTAAGTTCTTGATAACAAACTGTTTTTTTTATGAGTAATAATAAATTAATACAGTTACAATAATAATGCTGCAAGTCACACAACCTGTCTATACTAGTGGCTAATTGATTCTGGTCGGTGGGCTGGTCAGTCAGCAAGTCAGTCTCGGTGGCACCTGCCTACTCTGGTACCCCTGTTGGCCATCGATAGAAGCAGTTTCCCTGCTGGCATCTGACGGCATCACTTTGAAACTTTTTCAATGCATTACAACATGTATATCAATTTAAATCCTTTAATATTGAAGAAAATATTTAGATGAAATAAACAGATTTAGACTAACAGCAAAAGTTTGCCATTTGACTTGTGCTTCATTGACGTTAAACATATCGATATTCAAAGTGATGCTATTTAACAACAAGACAGCTCTCCTGACTGGCATAACCATTGGGTCTGCAAGCCGGGAGATAAAACAGTTTATGCTGTCGGTGACGGAGGTAACCATTGGGAACATAGAACCTAATACTCTCCATGATAGCCGAGTTTTCGAACCATCTGATCAATCAGTCTAAAGAAAGTTGTAAAAATGAGCACATTCCTTCTGAACTGTAGATGGTTCATACCGAGCTTGCCCAAGAGAAAGTCGGTAGGGTAGAGCCACGGAATGAAATCTTTGTACTCTTCTATTATTGTGACTCTTGACATTCCTTGACCCAAGTATTCACACCAAAGTAGTATATATCAAATGCAAGTAATAATTTTTGTTATGCCGCTGGCTCTATTGACTAAGAACTACTTTGGTTGTTATTGTAATTTTGCCACAGCATTGTATTAACAGGAGGGCATTCAAGTTTGCTTCTTGGGTCCTATTCATATCAACTAAGTCACTGATCCTATGTAAAATTTCCAGATGACAGTGAACGCCGGCACAGCAGCCAACCAACAGCCGAACCAGCATCAGCAAGGGGGACAGCAGCAGCTGGTGACTGTGGCAGTCACGGAGTCTCTCAAGTTGAGGCTCCAAGGGCACTTGCTGGGGCAGCGAGATGGTACGTTGCTTTCTGGCCATAGCTAATGGAATTTCAATATGTTCAAGTTTGGGTTTTGTGCAACAATTGTCTCATTGTCAACATTTGGGGAAGTCTGTTGCAAATAAAATTTTAGATGCCAGAATAAACCCAAATCATATTCAATTCAAATGTATCACTTTCTGAAAGCTCCCTTTTAGTGCGTTCAATTATGCAAAATCAAATTTTATAAAATATTTTTTCAAACAAAACATTAAAACAACTGTTAAATTGAATCGAACAATGATTAAAAATTGAGTTTCTAGTTTATAGTTCTAGTTTCTAGTCCCCTCCAGTTACACCCGAAACTTACTAAAGGAAATAACAGTTGATGCTTTGTCTTCACCAAAATTAATTAATTCTTTAAACATAAAAGCAATTAACATTTGCAGAAATAGAATGCAAAAAATTATTCTGGATGATTTTAATGCGGCCCAATGACCACCCAAGGCTGACCAGCGGATAGCCGACCAGTGCATGAACCATCAGAGTCCATTTTTCAGTGTGCAGAATCTACTGCTCACTTGGGGGGACAATCCGAATTGTCCCTTTAGGCATTTTGGTTCATTCTTTGCGTTTCTTTCTCGATTGTAGGCAATCTGTGAACCGCGCATGCGCACTAATATGTGAATTTCAAATACCGTGGGGACAATCCAATGAATCCACGATGAGGGGGTTAGGGTTCAAAGGTTTAATGATTCTGCATCGACTATCAACATTTCCAATGTTACTTACAGACAGTTCAGCAACTATCTTTTGACACATGTCACAAAAAGGAAAATCTCTCCCATAACCCTTTTTTGACCTCAAAACCAAAATAAAGGTATGAAAATGAAGAAATTCAGTGGTTCTTGAAAACTTTCAAGAAGCAATAGGATTTCCTTTTTTTTTTAAATACCGGTCAGTGGTTGAGTGGGCATAGCGCTTGGGTCCCACCCGAGCGTCGCATGTCCGATTCCTCGGCTGGCTAAGTCCTCCATCACAACACAAGCAACATTTTTCAGCTTTCTGTGGTGGTAGTAGGAGATTTTCAAACATTGTTGGGTTATTCGTAACCCGGGAATGTTTGTCTTTCTTTTAAAAAAAAATATATATTTGAGATAAAAATTGTACAAATCAAGAATAAAAATCTGGCTGAAAGATGTCAATGAAAAAACCCTAAAAAAGACAGATAACGACAAAGAAGACAAATAAACGATGATGATTATGATGATTAAATAACTAACCTGTCTCGGCACAGGATCCCCTAGTGAGGAGGACTAAGAAATACCATATCTACATATACTTAATTTCACCATTCTATTTTGTTATAGTATAATAAAAACCATCGCCAGGTTGAACCATTTATGATTCAATAATTTTGTACCCCTACAAAATTTTCCACATTTTTCTTATTTCAATCTTTTGCTTGCAGGTCTGGTCCAGCAGGCGGGTCGTCGTGCCGTGGTGAACCTGCATCCAGCCGCCCCCGCTGCGGGTGGTGGAGCAACTGCGCCCCCCGCCGCCCCCGGAGCCCCGCTGGGCCAGCACCACCACCAGGGCCGCCAGGTGAAGGTGGTTCGCACGCTGACGGCAGCTCAGCGCAACCGGCTGCTGCAGGCCGCCGGCACCGGGGCGCTCGGTCTGCGAGAACTGGCGGGCATGCTGCAGCTGCGGCCCTCATCGCACGGGTATGTCCAGCCACTGTTGATGTGCAAGCTGAATTTTATTAGAAGTTGGAGATGCACTAGGAAGACATGGCAAGATTCTTCATAACCCGTCATTTGCCTTCCGACAAATGTCAGTTTTTTTTTTTTAAGTGTGATTTTAACCCTTGTGTATAAAGAAACTGTATCAGATAAGGTCAGAATCTCTTGCACCAATATTATTCTTGTCGTAACCGATGATTTCATTAATCCAGCCACTCTAGAATATTTTTAAAAGAATTTTGTCAAAACTGGCGAAAAATTGAAGTATTACGTTTTCAAATGCGTATAAAGTTAGCTATTTTGGAAAAATCCTTACGTTATTATCACGTAATATATGTACATGAATAATGAGATATATTATCTGGTAAACAGAAAACAATCGCAAAAAAAGCAATTCCATTGTTTTTATATGGATATTTGACCAGAAAGCAACAAGGTAAAATCTGCGCAGTTTTTCGAAATACGCCCGGCCTTCAACAGGTTAAGTCTGTTCCTCATTGGTGAGAATTGTGACCCCTCTCCAATTTCCGTAGTGGACAAAGCCCCTCCACTCGTGGTTCTGCGTGGAGAGCTGCGGACACCGACGTACCGGACGCCAGTGATATTTGGTCACTCCAGCACATTGGTAATGTTCTCCTGCCTTCCACTTTGCCAGTGATCATGAGTTTCTCCATGTTGGAGTCCTCAGTTTGGCGAGCAATGTATCCAAAGTATCTTAATAGGCAGATAGTTGAAAGCCTATTGTGGATGTCTAGCTCTTCCAGAATGGATACATTTGCACTTCTAGCTGTCTTTGGAATTCCTGAGCATTTTTCTCTAGTATCACATTTCGAGGGCATCTATTTGCTTCCTTTCATTTCTGTTTCACAACCGCCATTGTCACTTATAGACGAACCTAGGTAAGTAAAGTCGTTCACCGTTTCTAAATCTGTGAGAGCATTATTTCTTCTCACAAAGGTGTTTGTTTGCCCTGTCGATCGCTAATTAGTTTTGTTTTGACCTTGCTGATCAGAAGATCTAGATCAGGGGTGTCAAACTGGATTTTATTAAGGGCCGTTTATAAGATTTAGCGTGTGTAAGCGGGCCAGACACAAAATTTAAACCCATACTCAATTGTTAAAATCTTTATTTAGTTAGATATGTAACTATTTATTATAAATTTTCATTCAAGGTAAAAAGGAGGGTAAAATGGTAAATTATCTTGAGCCGGACAACTGACTTCTTTTGTTTTTGGTAAGCTCTTTGATGTCAGGTGTCATTTATTTGTGGTAGCTATTTTAAGAATCGATTGGAGATGTTCATCCTTAAGCCTTGTTATTATTTATTTTCAAAACAGAAAATATCTGCTCGCATAAATAGGTACTACCGAAGATACACAGGATACGTGCTGTATATTTTCTTAGATTCGGGTATAATATTAACATATTTAATGCCATTTTTGTAGGCAAAAATTTTGGCAAGGATTACATTTTATTTATAATAACCAATTATAACCATTATATTTTGCATACTTTTGGAATTATTTTATATAGTCGTTTAAATAAATAATTTTTTTTAAAAAAAACTTCAAACTTCCTTTAAAAAAGATTTTTCTCCACCGTGAGACGGCTTGTGGACTTTTAAATGTTCCTTTTGAGAACATGAAAAGTTTCAGTCGGAACATGAAAATAGTTTATCTCCACTATGAGACGGCTTGTGGACGTTTAAATATTCCTTTTGAGAAGATGAATAGTTGCAGTCGGAACATAAAAAAGGTTTTTCTCCAAAGTGAGTCAGCATGTGGATTTTAAATTGTCACTTTCGAGAACTTGAATAGTTGCAGTCGGAACATGAAAAAGGTTTTTCTCCACTGTGAGATGGCTTGTGGACTCTTAAATGTTCCTTTTGAGAACATAAATAGTTGCAGTCGGAACATGAACATGGTCTTTCTCCACTATTTGTAAACTTGTGAGTTTTTGAAGTCTCATTTCTAGCAAATAAATAATTACAATAGGAAGATGCAAAAGGTTTTTCTCCACTCTGAGACGGCTTGTGGACTTGAAAGATGTGTGACTTTGTGTCGGCTATCACTGTGACTAGGCGCATTGAGGAAATAGCCGAAGACATTGAGACACAATTGTTGCAGAGGATTAATACATCACCGTGGTATGCACTCCAGGTTGACGAATCTACAGATCGACAACAAGGCAATACTACTTGTTTATGTGCGATATCTATAACATGAAGATGTGTTATGTGCACTAAATTTGCCAACCAATACCAAATATGGAGAACTATTCTAGTTACTGGATGGTTATATATCAGGAAAACTAAAATGGTCGCGGGCCATATTGATAGGGCCCGAGGGCCACATGCGGCCCGCGGGCCGTATCTTTGACACCCCTGATCTAGATCATAGGTTCTCAACGTGGGCGATAACGCCCCCTTGGGGGCGTTTTAGACTTTCAGGGGGGCGGTAGAAGACCAAGTGAAAATTATTGGGCGTTTCAGACTTTCAGGGGGGCGGTAGGAGACCCAGAGAAAACATCTCACCCCATCCTATCTTGTCCCATTCCATCCCATTAGGGGCCATACATAAATTGCATCACACCTTAAAATATTTCCCAAGCCCACTCCGTCGTTGTATCCCGTTACGCCCCCTCCGTTGTGGCAAATGTAACCCTGTCGTGGTATCCCATTACGCCCCCACCGTTTGCTGTTTCGGATTCATGAGTTAGGGGGCGCTAGAAATAAAAATATTCTCAAAGTGGGCAGTGGGCAAAAAAAGGTTGAGAATCTATGATCTAGAAAGGCTTTTTTCCTCTATTTTAGCAAAGTGGTTCATCATTTGTTTTCACTCTCCTGTAAAAACATTTTCGTATTTATATGGATATTTAAGCAAAAGTCGGGAAGGTAATTTCCGCACGATTTTTCCAAATTCGCCTCGCAAATGATGGCCAATGATAGGTTAAGATCTTTTGACGTAAATACACTAAAATTATTCCCTTATTTTAAGATTATTTTTATGAAAATCCTTGTATAAAACTAATGAAACGTATCTCTATTACAGTGACCCCCAGGATGCGAGAACCGTCCACATCAACGACGCACCCCCCACCAACCCTTCCATCACCAACGCCGTAGTGGTTGCGGCGCAGCAGCCCAACAACGTCGCCAACCCTCCTCCCGGCACGCCTGCCAACGCAACGCCTGCCGTCCAGCAACAGGGTGGCGCATCGCAACAGAGAAAAGGACCCATGGAAGTCACATGATGTACAGCCTAATCCTGCCCGGACATCGAAAGGGGACTAATATATTACATATATGTAATCGTACATACATATATTATATCTTAACAGGAAATTGTCGTACGCCGTTTTAGTGCTGAGCAGTGCTTCTTCCGTGGTGCGTTGCGATATCTTGGTGACGCTCGTTGGTCACTCATTAAGTACCAATGGGTCGGTGTTTGTGTTGCTTGTCAATGTTTCAGATTGTGTCACAAGTGTTTTGCATTTGCCCGTCGAATGTAGGAGATGTCGTTGCTTATCAATGTGTGACTTTCTTCTTGTTGATGTTCAACGTTTAGTCATCGGTTGAATAATGTTCAGTGTTCAAGATTTGTCGGTTGACACTTCTCAAGTGTTGATGTGCGAGATCCTTGTTAATGTTCAACATAATAGTCACTTTCTCATTGGTTTTCGAGCCAGTTTCAAGAGTGTCCCAAGAAAGTTATCAAACTGGAATTAATTTTGCTTATCAGTGTCGTCACAACACAGATGCTTTATATTGGTGTGTTAACATTACTTGTCGTGTTCACATTACTTGTCGTGTTCACATTACTTGTCGTGTTCACATTACTTGTCGTGTTCACGTTACTTGTCGTGTTCATGTTACTTGTCGTGTTCACATTACTTGTCAGTGTTCATTGTTTGGCTTGTCAATAGATGTATTCAGGACATATTCATATTGCCATTAATGTTTGTGTTGCTTGTGAGATTCACATGGCATAATGGCGTGTAATATTATTTACAAAGGAAGAGTATGGCTTTTATTTATTGATATTATTAATGCTCAGTGTCGTAGCCTTATGGCATGTACCACTTGAATTATTTAAAATAGTCTTTCTTTGGAAAATATATGACTTGGTTTGTCAGCCATGGCAGCATTAGTCAGGCCCGGATCTATGACTTTTTAAAACCGGGGCAGAAACTTGATAGTTGCACCCCCTCTCGTGAGGCGAGTGATCGTCGCTTCACTTGACTTTCAACCGCTCGGCTTTATTCGGCTCAGCTCGTGTAGACCCTAGTTCTAGATGCGATGGGGATTCACTATGCAAATGTTCAAAATCGACTTAGGATATGTTCAAAAACCAACTGGACGTTTTAAAATCAAATGAATAATCGATTGAACAACGTGTGCTGGACACCATGCGCGTTGTGAATCAAGTTTTTTTTATCAATCATATAAATTATGATTTTGGCGCCCCGGTTAGATCCCCTTAGATCCGGGGCTGACATTATTTTGCATTATAATAACAAATCTGCATACATTTTAGTTTCAAATGCAGTCGTACTGTTTATGCAAAGTACGTAAGAAAAAACAATGCCAATCATTGACTTTAAATTTGTGAATTTGACTTGAATCCAATGTGAAAATGACACCAGGGTTGATAAATTATTGGGTTGAAACAGCTTTATAATCTTGTTGCTAGGGATCACCCTCAATTTGACAAAATCTTGTAATCTTATAATCTAATACTTGTCGTTCTCTGGAGAACTACAGTATGCTGTATAATTTCTGACTTCAAAATTTGACTGGTGGTGAATCGGAATGAACATTACTATCGGCGAATTTGAGTACAAACGACCGATGCGACGATGAAGTGTATATTAAATAACAATATGGCTGTTTCAAATATGGAAAATACTTGCTATTAAGATGATAAGCTATCCATAGAATAAAATAATATCCCTCTTGATTTTGGAAGTGTTGTTTCCATCGTTTTGTAATTTCCTAGAAAGACCCACAGTTTTCAAATTAATGACCCGATAGCAGTGACGGATGTACAGTTTGTCAAATAAGAGTAGAAAAATAGGAGGGCGTCACTGTTGTTCAAATGGCAATACTAAAAATATAATCATGGTGGTAATCTAAAGCTGTGTAACCTACATTTTTATTAAAAATTAAAAAGGCATACAAGTGATAAAAATATTTTTTCATTGCAATATATGTAGATACCCACTGATCTCAAAATTAGAATCGCATATAGGTATATTATTATTATACCTTTGCAATTTGTGTTAACATAATGAAGAATAACATTATTGTAATCAAATATAAAGCACACTTTACAAATTGCTCACATTTATTTAATATTAACTTAATTACCTAGCGTTGCCCGGGCTTTAGATTGTATCTCTAATGTAGATCTGAATATATTTAACTCATTCAGATCTAAAAGTAGTATAACTAAACTCACCAACCTACTGTTGAATTAAAATTTTTGTTAAATTAAATGAAAGCCAGTAACTTTGTAAAACACAATTTAATCAAATTTATGTCATTAAGTAGGTACCTTAACAACAGTGCTTCTTCGATTAATTTTTTTTTAAAGAACAAAAAATGTTATTTTTTAAATTAACATTACACTGTTCTGTATTTTCAGTGTCATTGCACTTTAAAAGAATATTTGACAGGTAAATTGGTATTGCCAGCCTACAAATTTTGTAGTTCCCTTTTTTATATTTTCTACTCTTATTTGACAGACTCTAGTCTAATTAACTGGTCTAAAATTTTCATGTCACCCCATTTCGAATCTTTGGAAGCAATCGACTGTTAATTTATTAGAATTATTTTTGAAGTGTTTCGTGATATCATTTCAATTCCTAATTCAGTTGGGTTACCGTTTTAATTATTTCGATTGTGCCTAACACTGTTGGGGTTCGATTTGATTTTGTGTGGGCCAATCTAGGTGTTGTTTATCGATGACCATGATGTAAAAATATTGTTAGCTAGGCTTGTGAAATTAAATGGAATAAAGGAGTGATTTTTTGTGACAATTGTTAACCTTCATCTTTACTGGCTTTTATTTAAATTTGATCTTCACCGCTTTGGTATTGATTAATAATAACCTCTTTGTGAAATATTAATTTAAAAGCTGTCATTTTCACAATATAGTACTGTATCTTGTATGTTTTCCATCCAATTATTGTTACAGCTGTCATAAAAAATCACATTCCCTAAAATACGGGTCTTAGATTTACACAATAAACAATAAGCGAGGAAAATCTAAGCTGCCTTGAAGCCTGGATTATAAAATAACTAACTTTAAAATGTCAACTAATGTAACCAATTTAAAAACTCAAATGGCCATCCTAGTGGGGTCAAATATTATGTACTTCCTGCAATTTTGAATTTACGGATTCTTATTACGTTGGTTTTAAATTTTCAAACAATCTATCCGTTTCAAAAGCCTTGATTACATTGATCGAGTTTACAAGCTACTAACTGGCAAGTTTAAAGCGGGCGAGTGTGATTGTGATGATGACACACCAAACTTTCCACTCGCTCAGTAGCGAACTAGCTAGCAAGTTGAAACCACGTGTAATAACGACTCCCGCGCGAACTAATTCTGTCTACATTTTGTAGAAAACTGAGATACTCGCAGCTAGCTCACTATCAACTATGATGATACAAGGTTAGTTTACTAGCTAACAAGCCCACACGCTAGCGAGTAGCGAGCAAAGTGGCCACCCTTTCAACTTTTTTCATAGATTGTTCACAATCTGCTAGTTAGCTAGTAAATATGATTACACTGAGCGAGTTTACTAGCAGATAGTGAATTCATCGGCTAGTTGCTTGTAAACTCGCTCAACGTAATCGAGGCTTAAAACTTAATCAATTATCAAGTGTGATTGGTCGTTGTTTTTGAAAAAGGAAATTTTACATGAATGCTAAATTTCATTTATCCACTGGAGCGATTATGGTCGAAAGATGAACCACTTTTATTTTTCTGCGATTGTTAGCGGTTCAAAATTTGACCACATTTTCCTACCATTCGTAAAACATTTATTGTAATTATTTCAAACATTTCCACGGCCAGCTATTTATTTTAAAAGGAAGCTATTGAAATGCTTTATCTATTATGACCAGATGTCGCAAATCCGAACTTCGTACACTGTGTTAGAACGATATTAAATATAATTTTTTTAAATATTTATTTAATTTTTATCGTTGAATTTTTGATCAGCTATTTACGGTTAAAATCAAGTTTTTTTTTTTCCATAGATATGCACCTTTCATTATCAAGTTTACCATAGGCGACATATGGAAATCGAAAATATTCTATGTTGACTCGAATAAGTACCTCGCACGGAGTTTCAAAGTAACAAACACCCAGGATTTGCGCGGTTATAAACTTGACGATTTTTTTTTATAAATCTTACAAATGTGAGATAAACTGTGAAATACAGGTTAATTCATTGGCTATATAGCACTGTAATAAGTTTTTATGTTTCCGTATTAAAATTCGAAGGTAGGTTTTTTCAATGTTGGCGAAAAATTTAAAAAGTGATCTTCTGGAAAATCGCGAGCAATCGAGGCAAATTTATTTATTTCGCATGGTCGCTCTAGTGGTTACATATATGGATTTTCTCTGCATATAACGGCTGTTATTTTTTTTAATTTTCACAGTGTGAGCATTCAATTTTCAATAAAACGGCGACATTAATACGAATATTATTTAGTCTATTGTATGCAATATGTTCCAATCTCTTTGACAGAGATCCACAAACTCTGTCTAGACTTGAATGCAGCCTCGAAATTCATCCATTATTAGACTTTTGAATTGTCGTAAACTTGTATCTGTAAGGATCATTGTAAAAAAAAAAATTAATTAATTTTTTTTAAACATTTTAACAAGCGTTGATGAAAAATAAAAAAGGCTGTCTTTATTTTAATTATTAATTAGGTAATTATATAAATAACAAAAAAATGTATTCTGATAAAATATGAAAAAAAAAACATAAAAACATACTAAATTAATTGATGTTGTCGCAAACATTAAATTTTCGCATCTTTTTCTTAAATTTGTAATACGTTTTTGGACTGTTGGGTTTATCGCCCAAAAATTTCAAATATTGTTGCATTATTATTTTTTTTTCTATTCTTTCTATTTGAACTTATTTATATATTTCTAAAATGTTATGTGTACTGTTTTATAGTAGACTGTAAAAATATATGAACCTTTTCATTGTTTCAAATATATGAACCTTTTTCATGTTTAAAATATATGAACATTTTTCATGTTTAAAATATATGAACCTTTTTAATGTTAAAATATATGAACCTTTTTAATGTTTGTGTATTTTTGCAGTCGACTAATTATGATAAAACCGATATGCATTGAAAATTGTTATTGTGTATATTATCCAATTGTCGATCCTGGTTTAAAAATTAAGCAAACAGACATTTATTTTGGTTGTATGTACATCTTCTTCGATGGCGCTCCAGCCCATATTGAGCTTTGGCCTCCCGCAACATTCGCTTACAACTCCTCCTGTCCTCAGCGGCTGGCTTCCAGTTTGTTACCTGGAGAAACTGTGCTGCATCCCCTCTTACCTCGTCTTCCCACCTCAGTCTGGGTCTTCCCACTTTTCTCTTTCCACCTGGGTGTCCTGTCAAAATCCTTTTTGAGATGCGTGTGTCCGGCATTCTCTGAACATGCCCAGCCCATCTCAGCCTGAGGAGTGAGTCTCATATGGGCTGAGATGCTAGAGGCCTGATATATATAAAAGAAAATTACCTGTTTTAAGCTACAGTTCTTTTGGTATTTAAAAAATAATTATTTCTAAAAAAAATTTTCCTCTTCTAATCCACCTATAAAATAAACTCTCAATTTCCCTAACAATTTTATCCGCTTAGAATCTTATTTACCTCCATAACAGTTCTGTCAATTCATCAATTTTTTTTTTTTACATACTGAGGAAAATAATTACCCTCAGGGCCTGTGTCATCTTTGGGGATGCTGTGTGGAGGTTAGTTTTAAGGAAATAAAGGAGAGGAGAGTTCTGGGGTGGAAAGGGGTTTAAGGGGTGGGTAGGAATCTAGGGTTCAGTGTGTCCTGGTTATTTGCCTGCAAGACCTAGGCAAACCTCACCCCATGAACCCGGGCACCCCTGCTAAATCATCAAATGTAGCGAACCACTTGGGGTGACCTATGGCAGAGGTGTTGGTTATCCAATAAAGGTTACCGAGGCGGCAGTACCCATTCCCGCCTCCGAAATTTATCCTTTTTCTTTTGTTAGGAAAAAAAGAAATTCATTTAAAAGTAAACCTCAATTTTGTTACTAAAATAAATTAGCAAGTTCTGTGATGCTTTACGACTAATTTTGGTAATACATAATTGTTAAATATAGATTTTTTTTGGAAAAGTGCAATAGACAATGATATTAAAGCTGTAGAATACACATTTTGATAAAATTTGTTTTTATGTGAAATATTTTTTTTGCTTACCGTATTTGCCTCTGCTAATATACCAAAACAAAAATATTTTATTTTTATAATCTGTTTTGGATTGATGTAAATTTGTAAATATACCCTTATTTAAAATATAATTTTTAAAAAACCTTGGCAAATCGGTACGAGTTATTTATTCCGCTTGAGAAATTACAAATAAATGACTGTTTGCTGAATTTATTACGACAACCAGAAATGACTCACTGTTTATTTATGCCTTATTTTTTGGTTCAGTATGTTGGACTTCCATTTTAAATGACATTAAATAAACCATTGTAAAATATCGCTTTTAAAAATGTTCATTTTAAGAAGCGAAAAAAAATTGTATTATTTATTTTAAGTTTGGCTTGTGTCTACACATTGAAAAAAAAACATTAAATACAGAAATTCCAAAATCGATGTGTAAATCATAAATAATAAAACAAAAAACACAAAAAAATGATGACGCTTAGACTTGATGTATATTTAAAAAAAACATTACTACCTTTTATTGCGTACGTGCATTTAAAAATGTCGTAATTTAAACTTGAAACAAAATCCTCTATAAAAGCAAGGTATGTAAATGTAATCCTGTATTTTAAAGTGTAATTAATATTTGGAGTATGTAGGTATTTAAATAATTGATGACGTGGGGGGGGAGTGCGCATGTGTGTGGAAACACGTGGCACGGTTACGCGTGTGGACGAGTGCACGAAAAACGAATAATAATAACTAGTGTTGGGACAATTTTTTTTGGACGGGAGTGTGTTTGTTTGGCGCATGTATTGGACGGCGGTGGACGGCCGCCATTTTAGGATGTAAATATTATTAAACAATTGCGAACGGAGGCACTGGGGAGATAAGTGATAATAAATGATTTAAAAAAACAAAACCAACTTGCAGTGTTTTATTTATTTATTTTTAATAAAGTGGAACCCTCTTAAGAAGTTTTCCAAGGAACCGGAAAAAACAAACTTCTTAAGCAGGAAAACCTTATATGTGGGAAAAATTGGGCTAATTTTGGGCTGAGGGACCGAAAAATCCAAACTTCTAAAGAGGGTTTCACTGTATTAGATATGTGGATTCTTTACGAATCTCCACATTTCTCACACATGGTTTTACCACAAATACGCCGCCTCAGGGATCTCATTTCTACAGCATTCTGTCTACTTTCTTCCTTCCTCTGCCAGTTCCATGCCTCACTGCCATACATCAGGGTAGGTTCCGGCACCTTATTATGAACGGCTAGAAAGAATGCAAAGCTAATGTAAGCATTATAACTAAGATTAAGTTAGGGATGCTGATGGTTTGGGCATGTAGAGTGAATGAACGAGGAAAGGAGTGTAAGGAGAATATTATATGATGCAAATGTGAATGGTAGAAGAAGTCGGGGACGCCCAAGGAAGACATGACACGACCAAGTGAATCAGATACTTGAGTCAGGTCATGTCAAGAGTCAGAATAATAGAAGAGCATGTATGTGAACGAGGGAAGGGGTGCGTGCCAAGACCGAATTGTTTGGTGGTCCATCCTCTGCCTATCCCTGCGAAAACGGCGTGATGGTTAGTTTATGTGGATCTTTTCAGTCCCTGCCAAAATACAAACCCAGGGGCCTTGTTAGTAAGGATGGGTCCCTTTGATTCCCAAAAAAGTAATTTTTTATTTGTACAATGCTTTAGCGTTCCAGATGCCTATCTATATATGTAGTATATGGAACAAAAAAAAAACAGGATTCTGACATCGAGGAATGTTGTTTTTTTTTACAAAGCTCCACACAGGAGGCCCTATTCGAGGAGGCGAAAATTATTTCCCTCAGGGCCTGTGTCATTTTAGTGGATGCTGTGTAGTGGGTTTTTTTTAAGAAAAGAAGAAGAGGAATGAAATAGGTATGAGAGCTGGGTAGGAATTTAGGGGTTAGTGTAGTGTGTCCAGGAGTGACGGATGTATGAATCCATCCCTGCAACCGCGGTGCAAGGCGATGGGTCGAAAGATTCCGGCTGGAATGGATAAAAGACCTCCCTCAACCAGTCTCTCTCGATCCTGCCCGCCACATGTCAGGTTGGCAGAAACATCGGCCGGCAAGACCTTGAGAAACCTCACCCCATAAACCCGGGCACCCCTGCTAAGTCACCAAACGTAGCAAACTACTTGGGGTGACCTATGGCAGAGGTATGTATAGACCTATGTTGTGAGGCTGAATGAACAGGAAAGGGAAATAGAAGGGTTGTAAGTGTCTGATTGTTCATATCTGTTTATCAAACATGACTAATGCCATTTAAAAATCGTTTCTCAATGGTGGTCTTTCACCAAAGTGATACTGACTGTATCCAGCACTGCGGAACAAGGTGCAAATACATATATTGACGGTCCCGAAGAACAAGGTCATATATGCTAAAAATTAAAAATTATTTTGTTTGCTTATTTTAATTTCCTTTTAATGATTTAATTTCTCATCTGTGGTCTGTCTCTATAGCCCAGCTGATGTTAACTGTGTGCAACTGTTGAATCTGGAAAACTCCAGATTCGATGTAATATGAGTGCGCGTCAGTCTTGTATGCTTGTCTATAGTGCTCACCGAACCTACCTTAGCGAATCAGACACATCTGAGCTCTTCGAACATTTGACCGAGACTATTGGTGATCTCTTGCCCCGGTACCCTTCGGCCGAGTTTGTAATTCTGGGGGACTTCAATGTTCATAACGAATTATAGTTGAAGTTCTCAGAATCAACAAACTCAGCTGGATGATAGGCGGAATCCTTTGCCCTTTGTCACGGATTGGAGCAAATGGTTCAGGAGACTACAAGGGTTCCTGATGTCCAGAATCACCACTCCAATCTTTGAGACCTATTTTTAACCACTCTGTCACACGGGTACAAGATTAAAGTAACAGCGCCTTTAGGATCGTCCGACCACTACTTGAAGAGAGATTCTGTATCTTTTGTGGATACGGAATCGATTCCATACGTAATCGCCTATCACTATGGCTTGCAATTGCTTTTTCTATGGGCTGATCAAATCTGAATAGCCAGCTACTTTCCAAGCTTCCTCTTTCAAATCTCATCCCCTTCTCCACTACATCCAGCCTCACAACATACTAAAATTGTGAATGCAAAAGTTTTACTGGCTCCGGACAGTAAAGAACTGTTCGCACTGGGAGAGTAGTTAAGTCGAGTAGCGAGTATTTTAGTAACTAAACGCGTCCGAACACCACAATTTTAGTAGAGTAGTTTAGTCAGCTCTTTAGTAGAGTCAATCCATTTCGTTTTATTTTTTCGGGCGAGTAGTGTCCCCACAACGCATCCCTGCGCACTGACATGCGCAAACCCGTCATTTCAGTAGAATTTATTAGTAGGCCCAGAGATATGTCGTGTCTTTGGAGCGATGATGCTACTCTTAAATTCTTTATTTTTGCTGCTATTAATCTCTTTTCGTGTCTATAGTTTATTTATTTTCATCTCACTAATTTATTAAAATAAGCATTACAATCAGCTTATTTACTTTGTTGTGTAGCAGCCCATCATCTTGCAACGCGCGGCTCACTAATGTATCCTACTAGATTGTAATGCGAACGCTTTTCAACGAGTCAAGTAGCAAGTACTCACTACTCGACTTAACTACTCTCCCAGTGCAAAGAAGCCATTAGGAATAGTTAGGACACTTGTGCAGTATTCACATTAAATAATTTCATCATTATTTAGCTGAACATCATCTAAACAAAGCCCTTCAAATGTGCAATGTCGAAGGACATCCAGGTTGAACACAGACCTGATGAGATGGTACAGTTTAGTGATTCGTGCCTTCATCTCACCTTCAGAGCAATTCCTTCAGTCATCGCTAGCTTATCATACCATTGTAATATAAGTAGGTAATTATTGCATGCACCCATTGTTTTATTTCTAACATTTGTATGAAAATTGTAACTGTTTTATGTAATGTAAAAGCCCTGTGGGCGTATAAAATAGTAAGATTAAATAAAATATATTATCATCATCATTATTCATCTAAGAACTTTAGAAGATGTGTTGCTGTACAAGTTAGTATTGTTTACAACCGTTTTATTTCTAATATTTGAATGAGAGTTATAACTATTTTATGTAATGTATAAAAGCCCCATGGGAGAATAATTTAAGTGACAACTTCTTTAGCACCATTGGGATTTGAAACTCGATGAAACGAAAAATAGCGACACCAAAAGACAAGACTAGACTAGAGACAAGATACAAACACATAGGTCTATAGGATTTAGCCTGCGAGATAGTATAATCGGTCTCCTCTTTGTGCGGTGCTTCGTAGCCTCCCCATTCTTGTCTACTTTAGTTTTTTTAACGTTTCAATTCTACCACGTGTGAATGGCACAATCTGATTTTTTTGTTTTACAAAAGTTCCACACAGGAGGTCTTGAGGAAAATAAATTTCTTCACAGCCTATGTAATTTTTGGGGTCGCTGTGTGGAGGGTCTTTTTAGGGAAAGGAAAGAGAGGAAGGAAAAAGGTATGAGGGTTGGGTAGGAATACGAGGGGTCAATGTGTTCCAGGAGTGACAAACGTATGAATCCATCCCTCCCACTGCAGTGCAAGGTGATGGGTCGAGAGAGTCCGGCTGGAGAGTTCGAAAGGTCTCCCTCAACAAGTCTCTCCCAATCCTGTCTGCAATGCAGAAGGTGGGCAAACACATCCCTGCTAAGCCACCAAATGTAGAGAACCGCTTGGGGTGACCTATGGCAGGGGTATTGGCTATAGTAAAATAAAATAAATCAACTTCGTCATCATCCAATAGCATAAGATCTGTAGAAGATGTGTTGCTTATAATATTATCATTATTGATAAATTGTTATCATTATTTATTTATTTTACTTTACATAAGCAGTGAACCAAAATTTATGCATTTTTGGGAAATCGACAGTTTGCATTTTATTAGTTTACGTGCATTGTGTCATAGAAAAAAAAAATTCTAGAAGTGCCTTCCGTACAAATTTGAATGGAAACAAATGTGCCACTGACTTAGTACCTTTTGGTTGTAGACCATTTTGCACACGGTCTGTCTCTCTTACACCTCCCTGAATTTGTATGGGTATTGCCATCACATTTGAATTTTGTAATCATGGTGAACAACAGTTTAATTTTGGAATTTTTCCTTTCCAGCTGTATGGCGTTTTAAATAACCATTTTTCCTTTCCAGCTGTATGGCGTTTTAGCCATCTTTCCTTTCCAGCTGTATGGCGCTTTAGCCATTTTTTCCTTTTCAGCATCGATATGTATTGTGTAGTTATAGTCAAAATAAAACCAACCTATCAAAAAAGTGTGATGGAAAAATATGTTACTGTTTTTAATTTAAAAAACATATAACATCACACAGCAAAATGACATGTACATTTTTTACTCCAAAGATGGTCAGAAATCGCTGGTTAAAATCTTTCATGCTGTTACACCCTACATTATAATACATTATCAAAAAAAATCAGAGTGTGCAATTCAGAAGTAGAAGATAGAAGTGAGACCTTCAGAAAACAAAAGTAGATAAGAGTGGGGAGACCGCAAATCACCGCACAAAGAGGAGACCGATAGGCCACAAAGCACCGCACCAATAGGAGACCGATTATACTCATTTTCTCGCAGGCTAAATCCTATAGATGTGTGTGTTTATCTCTTTTTAGTGTCGCTCGCTTCCGTTTCATCGAGTTTCAAATCACAGCGTCGCTTTTTCTTTTCATTGAGTTTCAAATCACAACGGTGCTAAAGAAATTTTCATGTAAAATTGCAGTAGAAAAAATATGTATATTTACAATTTTCATCGAGATTTCACATATTTTCATTTAAATAATCTCGTCTAATACCAAATCTAACTTTGCATTCATAATAGACACACAAATCTAGTCCTTATTCCTTAGTAAAATAGAGCCTATTTGTCACGGTCTGGAGTAGATCGACTCTACTTGTTGCCGGCTCATTTGGTTGAGATAAAATGGCTCTTGTTGCATGTGAGAATTAGGATCATTTTTGCTTGAAAATGTTAGATGAATGCATTGAAAACAGGTGTGCCTCTCGTGGACTAATATCAAGGGGTGGCGCGCGTTTTTACTTTCTCAGTTTTGAAAAAGTACGCAACATAATCAATATTATATTATAAAAGAAAGTCCAAAAAAACGTGCGTCCCGCAAAAACTCAGAAACGAGTCCCGGTTCGATCAAGGGATATAATGGTTGGTAGATCTCTATCCCCCCTCCAGGATGACGGTTCCCGTTTTTACCTAAATGGCGTGCTTTTGAAGATGTAAGGGCTCGAAGTTTCGCCCTCTCGAAATTTCTAGAACAGTCTTCCGGAAAGTTCTAGAAAATTCGACGATAGAGCCTAGAAAGTTGTGGAAGGAGTGGCGGAGTATGTCGTAGAATGTTCGCGAATGGCGACTCGGGAAAATCATTGTGGAACATTCCAGAACACCCTCGAATGTTGTCCTGAGTGAAGCCGGGTAACCCAGCTAGTAAGTATATTATAAAAGAAAGTCTAAAAAAACGTGTGGCTCGCAAAAACTCAGAAACGAGTCTCGGTACGATCAAGGGAGTAATATGGTGTGGTAGATCTCTATCCTCCCTCCAGGATGACGGTTCACGTTTTTACCTAAAGGGCGTGCTTTTGAAGATGTAAGGGCTGGAAGTTTCGCCCTCTTGAAATTTCTAGAACAGTCTTTTGGAAGGTTCTAGAAGGTTCCATAGAGAGTTCTGGAAGGGGTGACGGAGTATGTCGTGGAATGTTCGGGAATAGGGAATCGGGAACATCATTGTGGAACATTACAGAACACTCTCGAATGTTGTCCTGAGCGAAGTCGGGTAACCCAGCCCAGCTAGATTTCATATATCGCGTTCACATTATAACACGCGCAACTAATTTTACACAAGTCAGAAAAATCGTTAAATTAAATAAAAATAGCAAATCTTTGAAAAAAAGAGTCAATTAATATTTAGGGATCGGTCGTTTGGAAAAGATATATTTTTTTCATTAATTTGTTATTTTAAATTACATACGCGGTGTAATGCACAAAACGGGTGCGAAATAATGAGATAACTGTTTTTCTTACGCGATAAATACATTATATTTCTTCAAATAATTAAACAAAAATAATAATAACAGCAAAATTATAATGTTTTTTTCCTTTTTACTAAATAAAACTTTTGTACATTTTAAAAAAGATAAGTACCAATTATTTTGTAACCAAACTTTGTATAAAAGTAGCTGTGATTGGTTAAAACGTTTGTTTGCCGAATGAATTGGCGATTCGATGAATTGATCATTCGATGAATTGGTTTTCGATGAATTGGTTTTCGATGAATTGGTTTTCGATGAACTGGTTTTTCGATGAATTGATTTTCGATGAACTCGTTTTCGATGAACTCACCGTGAACCATCTCAAACCATTCCAAGTCCACTTGCACCAGGCTGTTGAAACTTTAGCGCGATGGCGCATAAGTTTTGAGAAAGTCAAGTAAATTACCACTCCTCTCAGCCCGCACACTTTGAGGACCGCCTCCATCGTGTGAAAGTATATTATACCTACCGTTGTTTTTCGTTTAAGTAACTACTTGAAGTGGGGGCAGAGTACCAACTACAACTAGCAGTACCTCTGTACTCTGTACAATTCCATTTAACATTTCAAATTCAGTTCTCGATTGGCCACCGCCAGGCACAGTCCACGCCGCTCGCTCCGCTGGGCTGATCTCCGCCTGAACAGACCAAAACTCAACAAAAACGCTAGAAAACCACTCGGAAACAGTGTAAAGCGACGCAAACACGTTCAAAACCGTACGTTCTAAACATATTAACCAACAAACCTCGCTTTTAATCATTTTAAAACAGTATAACCCGTACATTTTGTACTTGGGAATCGCGTTATTGTTGTACAATTATTATTATTATTGTACGCGTATAGTGAATAATGTCTTAAAAAGTTGCCTTTCAGTTCAGACAAAGGCGGTATTAGTTTTTGCAGGCCGCCTTTTGTCCGTTTGAGACCATGTTACATTGTTTGAACAGGAAGTAAATATGTCGTGACGTATTGAAAAAGTTTTTTTTCGCTGTTATTATCGTAGGCAGACTCTAGGTAGGTGTTTTTTTTCTATCCTGAAAACTCGTTTCAAGAGGCGAATTATTCTTGAACCTTCAGTGGAGATGGTTCTTTTTTTTCGTCAGCTGCGAAGAGTCGGTCTGCTCTCCGACGGAATTTGCATTCTAAGCCATTTATAACTATTTTATTCAACACTACAGAGTTTGGTAAATATCGGTTGGGACTGGACACGCTTATTACGAATATTTTTTAGAAAAAAACTTTAGATTCGCCTTAATTACTATAAAAGGAAACTTTTTGGCTTGGGGGCGGCGGAAAATAATGCATTTTAATTTTCAATTGCGTAAATTAAAATTCACTTCGCGAATCTACACGATGTCAAATCGCGGCTATCAGGTACGTCACTGTTATGTTGGTATCCCTGATACATTGCAAATATGAATACTACTGTGGCCAACTTCGTGGGATACGTAAAAACACGGTTAAACTACGAAAGCTGCATGTCAACAAACTATAAAAAAACATCCCAGGTTTTGAATGGTTTGTTTGGCAAAGCAGGGTTTGTCTAGCGGGTTTGTGTAATTATGATTGATTGTCTGTGAAATAAAAACAAATGTTAGTTCTTTGCAATGTATCAGTGATACCAACATAAAAGCGACGTGCCTAATGGCCGCTGACAGTCACCGATCGGTTCGCGAAGTGAGTTTTAATTTTACGCAATTGAAAATTAAAATGCATTATTTTCCGCCGCCCCCAAGCCAAAAAGTTTCCTTTTATAGTAATTAAGGCGAATCTGAAGTTTTTTTCTAAAAATTATTCGTAATAAGCGTGTCCAGTCCGAACCGATAATTACCGTAATATAATGTAATTGTTATAGATATATTTAAAACAATTACATTACATTATTCTAACTGTTATAATGCACAATATTTGTTTTGTTAGTTAACTTTCGCCACGATAGAACTAAGAGTTTTTTTTCCGAAATCGGTCAAATAAAATATATTACCATGTTCTCATCACAAGGAGGTTGTTATAAATTGCCAAAACTTCTACATAAAGTTTTCCTATAACGTCTGTGAAATTTTTAATGTAAAATCAAAACTTTTTAAACAGAATTTACGCTATCAACAACACCTAAAATTGAAATATTTTAAAGTAGGTAAGTACCGATGTTATTCAACTGTTTTCCATATTCATTATAATCTAAAATCAAATCTAGTTATCTAAAAAAAATATTGATAATATTGTACGTAGAGCTGAATCCCTACAACGGACTTTCCATTTTTGAAAATTTTTTAAATCACAAAATCGAGTTTCTCGTTCCCGCAACGTTGTTTTTGTTGAAACAGTTGTCATTTCACAGCAGTTGCAAAACTGCAGTCAAACACTTGCTTGAAAACATTGCCCCAAGAGGCGAAACAGCTGTCAAAGCAATAGTAATACAACGTGTTTCTTTTATTCATTTAATATCTTTCTATTTGCTGTGAAATACCTACTCAAATATTATTGATTTTAACCCGGAATTAACAGCGATTTTTGCAGATTTTTTTTTAACTCTTTTATTTTTAGACTTATTTTTAATCAGCATATTAGCGTTTAGGTCTTTTTTGCTCTGATCCTGAAATAATAAAATAATATGCGTACTTATTTTTGCTTCAACAGTTATAACTTGTATCGAGATTTGACCGCTTTCTGTCTCATTTTAGAATAAAAACAATGGCTCTACCTGAAGTCAACGTATCGCTAACATCGAAAAAAATCACAATCAATTTTTGCTTGAGCGAAATGCTCACAGCGCGCCTCCTCGCGGGTTAATAATAGTTTATATCGGGAGTTGACCGCTTTATGCCTCATTTTAGAATAAAATCAATTGATTCTACCTCATATAACATATTTCTTTGACACTGCTAGACCTCGATAACCGAAAAAAATGTCTAAAATCGTTGTTATATTAAAATCTAATGGCATTCCATTGTATATAATGCATTCTTCGTTTTCAAATCAATAGTTATATAGAATTATGCTTCTCGTTTTACAGTCCAAATAGCCAAAATTGGTCGAGATAGGTACCTAATGCAAAATAGAAGTTTTTTTAGGTAACTAACATTTCGTGAGTTAATTGTTTAAAAATTGTTTTGTATTCTTATAACAGTAAAGTGCCGAGTGCTAACCAAGTGTTCCCGAATCTATTACCCTCTTCACCGGATATATTTGGATTACTAAAAGGTAAGAAATACACATTTTTTTAAAATTAATCGAAGTCCAATAATGATGTTAATTTTATGTTTATATTTCTTGTTTATTCAAATTTATTTATTTACTAGCTGACCCGGAGAACTTCGTACCGCCTCAGAATCAATAACTGTTGTGTTAAATTATTAGCTGAATTAAATTCATTTTTTTATTAAGTTGAAAATAACACAATGAAGCAATTATCGATGCGCAACTGTCCGTGTTTTGTTTTTGTCAGTATCAGAGATGGCGTTGTGTTCGGATTTATATTTTGTGTGATTTTCTTAGTTTTCCACTTACTTACGGGAATAGCGTTTCATTTTCTGTATAACGTGTGAGGGAGATTTATTATAACTATTATTTTTTTCCTTTGGAGGGGTGCAGACATACGTTCATCGTTTGTCTCAATTTCGACTGTTGATATTTAGTGTGTAAGAAAGAGGGGCAGCATGATATGTTTAAGGCTCCGTTACCGGCCCTAAAAGAAGAAGATATGAAATATGAAATTACGAATGTTAGAAGAGCGCTCTAACATTTACAGCGATAAAATCGATGCAAAAATCATGAAAATCTTTAATAAAACACAAATCGTTTAAAATGAGCAAAAATCTTGCGAGGGTTGTCTTAAACGGCATTTAAAGAAAAGCTGTGAATTTTTTCATACATATAACTTGTAAAATAACAGACACAAACGTGTTTATAATAATTTTTGGAGCATACTTTGCGATTTTTTTCTGTCGAGGGATTTTTTTTATGTAATTTGCGTTTCGGCGCGACGAATGTCTAGATATTATCTTCAAGAAGAACATTTTTTCAAGTGCTTAAAAACTTCAAATGTTTAAGGAAGGTTTGTAAGAAATTGGTAGAAATTCGGATAGCGGCCTCTTAAGAGCGTATAACCAGAGAACACCAGAAATATGTCATTTTTAAATCAGTGTTTAGACGTATTGACTCTTTTCCACAAAAAAATATAAATTGGTTTCGAAAGATTATTCTTTTATCTAGTAAACGTATGTTTTAAATTTTCAGAAAAAATGATAATTTTCAGTATAATAAAGTTATACCATAGGTCGTTGGCGGATTTGTTAAATTTTAAAAAAAGTACATTTATTATACAACACCCATTTCAATTCATATAATCATGCAGTAAAATAAATCAATACCAAATATTATAATCAATAATTGTCAGCCTGAAACACTCATCTACATTGAAAAAATCTTCCGAGAAAAGATACTGGCCGCCAACGGGAATTGAACCCGTGACCTTCTGATTGCCGGTCAGCAGCTCTGACCACTGAGCTATGGCGGCTTATCTAATACCCGCCAAATAATTCAATATATATTATACTAGTGTTTCATTCGACAATTACTCATTACTACATTTTTCCAACTGAAAACAACCAACTTTATTTTTGTGAGAGAGGTATTGTTAATACTAAATCTCCCGCTAGGTGGCGTCGAGACTAATTATGTCTGCATTTTTTGCTGAAATACTTTAACTTGTCAAATATTAATTATTATTTTTAATTGATAAACTAACGTTTAAACAAGGTTTTTATGCATAGCACAAAGGGTAGATAACAAATATTATAATCAATAATTGTCAGCCTGAAACACTCATCTACATTGAAAAAATCTTCCGAGAAAAGATACTGGCCGCCAACGGGAATTGAACCTGTGACCATCTGATTGCCGGTCAGCAGCTCTGACCACTGAGCTATGGCGGCTTATCTAATACCCGCCAAATAATTCAATATATACTAGTGTTTCATTCGACAATTACTCATTACTACATTTTTCCAACTGAAAACAACCAACTTTATTTTTGTGAGAGAGGTATTGTTAATACTAAATCTCCCGCTAGGTGGCGTCGAGACTAATTATGTCTGCATTTTTTGCTGAAATACTTTAACTTGTCAAATATTAATTATTATTTTTAATTGATAAACTAACGTTTAAACAAGGTTTTTATGCATAGCACAAAGGGTAGATAACAAATATTATAATCAATAATTGTCAGCCTGAAACACTCATCTACATTGATTGAATTATTTGGCGGGTATTAGATAAGCCGCCATAGCTCAGTGGTCAGAGCTGCTGACCGGCAATCAGAAGGTCACGGGTTCAATTCCCGTTGGCGGCCAGTATCTTTTCTCGGAAGATTTTTTCAATGTAGATGAGTGTTTCAGGCTGACAATTATTGATTATAATATTTGTTATCTACCCTTTGTGCTATGCATAAAAACCTTGTTTAAACGTGAGTTTATCAATTAAAAATAATAATTAATATTTGACAAGTTAAAGTATTTCAGCAAAAAATGCAGACATAATTAGTCTCGACGCCACCTAGCGGGAGATTTAGTATTAACAATACCTCTCTCACAAAAATAAAGTTGGTTGTTTTCAGTTGGAAAAATGTAGTAATGAGTAATTGTCGAATGAAACACTAGTATATATTGAATTATTTGGCGGGTATTAGATAAGCCGCCATAGCTCAGTGGTCAGAGCTGCTGACCGGCAATCAGAAGGTCACGGGTTCAATTCCCGTTGGCGGCCAGTATCTTTTCTCGGAAGATTTTTTCAATGTAGATGAGTGTTTCAGGCTGACAATTATTGATTATAATATTTGTTATCTACCCTTTGTGCTATGCATAAAAACCTTGTTTAAACGTTAGTTTATCAATTAAAAATAATAATTAATATTTGACAAGTTAAAGTATTTCAGCAAAAAATGCAGACATAATTAGTCTCGACGCCACCTAGCGGGAGATTTAGTATTAACAATACCTCTCTCACAAAAATAAAGTTGGTTGTTTTCAGTTGGAAAAATGTAGTAATGAGTAATTGTCGAATGAAACACTAGTATATATTGAATTATTTGGCGGGTATTAGATAAGCCGCCATAGCTCAGTGGTCAGAGCTGCTGACCGGCAATCAGATGGTCACGGGTTCAATTCCCGTTGGCGGCCAGTATCTTTTCTCGGAAGATTTTTTCAATGTAGATGAGTGTTTCAGGCTGACAATTATTGATTATAATATTTGTTATCTACCCTTTGTGCTATGCATAAAAACCTTGTTTAAACGTTAGTTTATCAATTAAAAATAATAATTAATAAATCAATACATTATCTGGTAAAATTTTAATTTTAGTTTAAATAAAATCATTAAAAATATATAAGTTCATGTGTTTCTTCACGAAAATTGGTCCGTTTGTGTATTTATTTGTGCACTTACAGACTAATAAATTTCAATTTTTTTTACATTCTTATTTTGCTGAGACATTATTGAAAAATTATCAATATTTATGATCAAAAAATAATTTTAAAAAGTACATAATTTTAATAGTTTTATCAACACGCTTTTCAGCATTTTTGGATGTAGGTATAAATTAAAGCAAATTTGGAATGAAATAAAATCGATATTGAGTTATAATTTTTAAAAGCTGGTAAGGAGAGTAATTAATCTTTTTCATTAGAACCGCCCTGTACGATCGTAAGAACCTTTTTCGACGAAATGTGGATTTTCGGCCGCTGTCTGGTTAAACGCTCTTAAGAACAAAAGCAAAACTATCAGCGCATTGACATTTGAAGTTTTTAATTTTTTGGAATTCACTTAGGTACTATTCAATATTATACTTCTCACAATATTCCTGCAGCTCTTTCAAAAGATGAGAATTCGTTCCATACAAAATGTACGAGGAAAAGAATTTTTTTCACAATTTCTTTTTCGTGAATATTTTCGATGTTTTCATAGCTATTCTGCTATTCGGGGCGGAGACAAATCCAACAAACCAAAGATCATAAAAATCAATCCTGTCGTTACAAATGATGTAACAAACACGAGTTCGTTTTATATATTAAGATAAAAGTGATAAAAACTAAGTATTCTATTAATTTTTAATTCAAAAGTCATTTTTATTAGTCTTGTCGTATTTTTATAGTTTGTTTAGGTTCTCTTACCTACTGTACATGTATGATGTATTGTGATTGTTGAATCACGTCATAACGTGTTTATTGTGGTAGTTACTTACTGTGTGGGTGGAAAAAGTCAGGGCTATCCATCGACCAACATACATCTATACATCTATGGGGTTATCCAATTAGCACCTTTTTCGGTTCCACAGCACTTAATGCTGTTAAATAAGTTGATTTTCAAGGATTTTTGGAAGCAATTGGAAATTACTTAATGGTATTACTTAAATTATACTTGGTATAACTTCATGGTTTGTGTAAGGTTTTTCAGAAACTCCTATGTCGATGTTTCAAATATACTAAGTAGTAAGTTCTATTTCCGATAGCTTTTTTTCTTCAATTATTTCTGGCTTTCACCTTTCAAGGGTGTACTAGGTCATCATTTAAAATCACAGAGAAAGGAAAGGTGAATTTATATATTAATTTTATTTAAATGAGCAAACTTCAGAATTATATGGAAGATTGGAGTCGAGTTCAGACTTAGAAAAGATGAAATGTTGAATGGATAGGAGGCAATTTTAGATAAAGTTTGATAGAAGAGAGGATATTTATTTAGACAGGGACAATCAAAAATATGTGATCTAAAGTTCCAGAATCTAGACCACAGAATGTACAATCTGGGGAGTCAAGGATGTGAATTTTAAAAAGGTGAGAAGGAACGGAACAATGTCCAATTCTAATTCGAATAAGTTAGGAAATTTCTTTTTTGGAAAAATTGGGGAATTGTTGAAACCATGGTTTTGATGGGATAGTCCTTTGTAATGAGTATTCCGGTAGTTCCTTAAACCAAAATTTAATTTCCTTAATATAGTTAAATAGTAATAGTATATCTTTATAATTCTGTGTATGACGTTTATTAAGGTTATACAATCGAATGTATTTTTAAATGACGCCTTTAAAATAGATTTAATTGTTTATTCTTCATAGCCTTCACTATCTTCATGCGAAGAAGAGTCCCAACTGCTCCCAACCGTCTGAACCCAGTTTACTATGTTATTCCCAATTGAGTTATGTTAATATGCCCAAGGAAAGTTCCTGGTTATTCAGATCTGGTCACCAAAACCTGTTAAAATCATTTAAAGCAACGTCAATATTCTGAATTGTGGTTTTTAACCAGGGCTATAGGTACTGAGAGTATCTTTCAATTTGACTTCACGCTTGTGAAACCCGGTTCCCAAGACGACTGTCAAATCTGCCCCAGCTGCTTTACGCCACTGGTGGCGAGCTAAAATGTTGCATCACTCTGTCATTAAAAAAAGTGTTTTGGCAAATTAGGCACCAAAATATTGACGTCAGGTGACATCAGACGCAATTCAATGTGGACAGGAATAAACCCGTCCTACCAGTAGGTAATACAGAAAACCGACCAGTATCTATATGTATATATAAATCAAAATATGCTTGCTTGGGTGTATACAATAAATATGAGTTGTCTATGTATTTGCTATAAAGCAAAGGAAATGTTTGAAACTTTCAAAATACCTTCTTTCCACCCTCGCGAAGGTTTCTGGATTATTACAACCACATGACAATAAATCTGAAAAGTTTTTTAATCATTACAAAAACTCTTACGAAACCTACAAATATGTCACAATTAGAGAATGACATTTTGCAAAAGAATGATTATTCAATCAAAATTCAATTTTCGAAACTCTTTAAATTAATGAATTTACTTGAAGTACTTACTCACCTATGATACTTACCAAATCGAATGCTTAGAATTTAATGAAAAAATATGTTTATTTTAAATAGGATCCTATTTTAGGTTTATTGATTTTAGGTATCAAATTTGATTGATTGTTATTATAATATACTAAAATTAATGTTCTTAATAGAAAATTTGTACAAAAAATTGCAATAGGTGGCACGCGTTCGGTTTGAAAATCGGAATGTACCGGGACTGAATTTATTAAGCGCGGGAGAAAGGAGGTTTCGCAGGAAGAGTAAGAGGAAAGGTGGAGGGGGAACGCGTGAGGGGAAGGGGTGGCGGAAGGGCAACGGGACGAATGGGAAAAGACACGCAGGGAGATATAATTTCTTTATTAATCCGCCGCTACCCGAATTTCTACCGATTTCTTACATATCCCCCTTAAATATTTGAAGTTTTTAAGCTCTTTAAAAAAAATGATATTTTTGAAGATAATATCTATAAGTACATTCTCCACGCCGAAACGCAAATTATATGAAATTTCCTCGATATTAAAAAATCTCAAAGTATGCTAAGAAAATTAGTATTTTCACGTCTGATTTGATTCAATTATTTTACAAGTTATATACGTATGAAAAAAATCACAGTGTCTCTTTAAGTGCTATTTACACAGCCCCCAAGAGATTTTTGCTCTATTTTAAACGAGTCGTGTTTTATTAAACATTAAATTTTACCGTTTTAAATATTAGCGCACTCTCTCCAACATTCATAGTTACATATCTCTCCATCATCTTCTTTTTGGGCGGGGATACGGCGCCTTAAGTGGCATAGCAACGCATACCGGGAACTCGCTAGTAATAAATATATATATTATAATATTATGTTCAAACTACATGTATGTATATAGTTGTTCTGGATCTTTTGATAGACGTATAACCACTGACCAGTGATGATATGCCCAAATTTTTTATTTCCTTAGATTTTTTTTTTTGCATAACTTCACACTATGTCATCTTTAGAGATGCTGTTTAAATATGGGGTATTTTTAGGGAAAATAAGACCAGGAAGTTCTGGTGGGTAGGAATCTGGGGGTCAATTTGTTCAGGAGTGACGGACGTATGAATCTTTCCCTCCCACTGCTGTGCAAGGCGATGGGTCGAGAGATTCCTGCTGGAGAAGTCAAAAGGTCTCTCTCTCCGCCGGAGAAGTCAGTCTCTCCTTATCCGGCCCGCCAAGCAGTAGGTGGGCAAACGTATCCACCGCCAAGATATAGACAAACCTCACCATGAACCCGGCTTCCCTGCTAAGTCACCCAACGTACCATACTAACAAACGTAGCGAACCACTTGGGGTGACTTATGGCAGGAGTGTTTGCTATACAGTAAAAATGATTCCCGGGGCGGCGGTACCCGCGACGCCTCCCAAATTTTTAATAATAATGAACATGTGTTAAAGGATAAAAAATAATAATTTTTCATAAGCTTTTTACCGAGAATTTAAATAAGAAAACAACGAAACCTAATGAAATTATGTGCAATAAAAAATTATCAAGTT
The DNA here is from genome assembly GCA_917563855.2 of Limnephilus lunatus. Lineage (NCBI taxonomy): Eukaryota > Metazoa > Arthropoda > Insecta > Trichoptera > Limnephilidae > Limnephilus > Limnephilus lunatus. Next base: position 27,169,148 of record OU830596.1, read on the forward strand.
AAATTAATGTGGTTTTCGGCGTTTAGTTTTGATGTTGTTTGGCAAGTACCGGATGCCATTATAACCCATTTCTATAACAAATTCTTCTTCTTCGATGGCGCTACAGCCCATATCGAGCTTTGGCCTCCCGCAACATTCGCCCCTAACTCCTCCTGTCCTCAGCGGCTGACTTCCAGTTTGTTACCTGGAGAAGCTGTGCTGCATCCCCTCTTACCTCATCTTCCCACCTCAGTCTAAGTCTTCCCACTTTTCTCTTTCCACCTGGGTGTCTAGTCATAATTCTTTTTGGGACGCGTGCCCAATCCATCTCGACCTGAGGAGTCTCATATCGGCTGAGATGCTAGGGGCCTGATATATAACATACAGTTAATATATATATTCTATAACAAATAGATAATAACCCAAAATTAATCACGATAACACTGTTGGCCGTGAAAATCTTAAATCGTATTTGTTTAAATAATGTTTAGTGAAATAGCAGGCAAGTTAGGTCCGCGGTAAAGGCAGCAGTGACGGTAACGGGCCATATTTGCCGGCAATAAAAAAACAATTTTCTCCTGTAAACTCTCATTATTCTATTTTAGTCTCGGCTAGTTCGTCGCGGACCTTACCTTAGGTTTTGATATAAGAAATTTAGAGGATGCAGCGTTACGATCAGAGCGCATTTTTTTAAGCCGCTGCTACCCGAATTTCTACCGGTTTCTTACATATCTCTCTTAAACATTTGAAGTTTTTGAGCTCTTAAAAAAATACATGTTATTTTTGAAGATAATATATACTCGTAGAAGCGTTCCAAGCCGAAACGCAAATTACATGAAATTCCCTCGATAGAAAAAAATCGCAAAGTATGCTCCGAAAATTATTATACTTAACACGTTTGTTTTAGTTATTTTACAAGTTACAGTTGTGAAAAAATTCACAATGTTTCTTTTAATGATACTTAAGACGCTTTCCACGAGATTTTTGCTCTATTTTAAACGAGTCGTGTTTTAATTTACATTTTAACAATTTTCGCATCGATTCTATCGATTTAAATACTAGCGCGCTCCTCTAACATCCGTAATTACATATCTTCTTCTTTTTGAGCGCGGATGCGGCGCCTAAGTAAATACTTCTTTAGCACCGTTGAAACTCGATGATACGAAAAATAGCGACACTAAAAAGAGACAAACACATACATCTAAAGGATTTGGCATGCGAGAGAAGGAGATAGTATAATTTGTCTCCTCTTTGTGCGGTGCTTCGTAGCCTCCCCACTCTTGTCTAGGTACTTCAACTTCTGAAGGTTTCACTTTTACGGGAGGCCCTGTGTTATTGTAAAAAAAATCACAGTGTGCAAAACTAAACTAGACAGGAGCGGGGAGTCTACAAAGCACCGCACAAAAATGAGATCGATTATACTATCTCATTCTCTTGCAAGATAAATGATGTTTGTGTTTGTTTCTTTTTAATGTCGCTCTTTCGTTTCATCGTATTTCAAATCATAAAAGTGCTAAATAAGTTTTCACTTTAATTATTTATCTTGAAACATTTTCCCTTCGACTTCTCGATAATTCTTCCACCTTCTATACGGGCAAGGCACCTAGAGGTGGCGTGTCGGTGAAATCGCGATTTCTAAATTGTACGATTTTATTTATCGTAATATAATAATGGAATTAATAATTATTTAATGATTGCTCGGACTCTTGGCCAAAACGTATCGCCAGGTTGACAAAGGTCCCCATATTGAGTTTAAATGAATACGACTTAGGCGGGTCTTTGACTCGAGAAAGTTTATTTGTATTTTCTCGATTGCGATACATAATTATAATTACGTCCGGCGATGAAATACGCCGATATACTGATTTCGTAATACACGTTCGATCGGATATGCTCGTATGCCCTCGACAGGATCTGATCAGGTAAGTATGTTGTGTTGTGGTTAGCACTGTTTTTGCTTCGGATGTTTGTTTCGCTAACGATATCCTTTCAATGCATTCTTAATTTTGTTGAATGCAGTTGAATATAGTCGAAGATGGTCGAAAACTCTGGAATGTAGTCGAATACATTCAAATAAAACCGGATACAGTCGAATACATTCGAATACAGTCGAGTATGGTCGAATACTCTCGAATGTAGTCGAATACATTCAAATGAAGCCGGATACCGTCGAATACATTCAAATACAGTCGAATATGGTCGAATACTCTCGAATGTAGTCGAATACATTCAAATAAAGCTGGATACAGTCGAATACATTCGAATAAAGTCGAATATGGTCGAATCTTTTGAATGTAGTCGAATACATTTAAATAAAGCCGGATATATTAGAATATATTCGAATACAATCGAATACTTTCAAATACAGTACAATACAGTCCGCTACAACAAAATACTGCTGCTTGCATTTCAATAGTCAAATAAATTTAATAATATCTACTGTTTTATAAAACACAGTAAAATTCAGTGAAATATTGTAAAATAGCTTCGAATATCTACACACAAACACAGTAAAACACAATAAAATTTAGCACAATTTAGTAAAATACAGTCACATTCAGTAAAATATTGTCACAGTAAAATACGTCAAATACAATCACGCACAGTAAAATACGATCAAATACAATTAAAACCAGTTACTGACAGCCAAAAACATCAACACTTCAGCTAGTTCAATATCAAATAAATTAAATAAGTTGAAACAGTAAAATATCTACAGTTTTATAAAACACAGTAAAATTCTGTGAAACGCTGTAAAATATCTTTAAATATCGACAGACAAACACATTAAAACACAATAAAATTTAGCACAATTCAGTAAAGTACAGTCACATTCAGTAAAATACTGTCACACACAGTAAAATAAGTCAAATACAATCACGCACAGTAAAATACGATCAAATACAATCAAAACCAGTTACGCAATGCAAGTTATACACAGTCAAAAACGCCCTAATACAGTCAAACTCAGGTAAATACAGCAAAAATACTTTAATATAGTCAAACACAGTTAAAAAAACACCCAAACATAGTTATGAGTACCCTTACACCCTAATATGAGTTACACAAGGTTAAAAAATATCCTAAAAAAGTCAAACACAGTTACACAGTAAATAAAACCACCTTAATACAGACAAACACAGTTACTAAGTACTTGAAAAACTTGTAAAATGCAGTCGAATGTAATCAAATACAGTGTTCGAATTGGTCTATCACCTTTTCACGCGATCATTAAATTGCTTATAGAAAATGTAACTTAGCTATAACAATTTTAATTTCCTTTTTAGGGTGTTGAAATTTGGTTGAAATCGAGCGTGTCGGTTGGCGAAAATGCCGGAGTAATGTAGGTTAGCCTCACTTTCGTGCAAAACTCAGTTTTTATTTGCTCACAAATAAAATTTGCGAGAGTATTTTCATCAATAATGCCAATAAAGAATGGGTGATTCATTCGATAGTTGAGTGTGTTTAACAACCAACCAAATTCACGTAAAAGAGTTGTGGAACGAATGATTCTATGAAAGATTTTAGCCATACATCGAAATTGCATCTCTGCTAACCCAACATTATGAATGCATTTTGTGGATTATGGGAGTGGGGAAGGGTGGTAGATATCTGGATATTCCGATCTGGCCACCACCACGGCTAAAGCCACTTCAAGCAACGTTTCGATACTGAAGGGTGGTCTTTCATCAGGGCTATACTGAGGGTATCTGTAAAGTATCATATTAGTAAATGATTTTGTTCCTACATTTCTACAGTTGTCTATGGGCTCTTCGGGTCACATGGTCTCGTTTCCAAATTGTGGCGACGGTGACCGAAGGTAAATGTACGGAGTCATTATGGTGCTGACAGACATGCTTATTATAGTAGCATGCTCTCTTGTTACTAATGAGCAAATGCTTGGTGTCGTAGCGTGTGTCACGTCCAAATGAGCATGCTCATAAATCAACCGGCTGTTACTGGATTCGCGGGTGGAATATGAAATGAGTATGCTCATTTATGTGTCTCATTACCATTATGATACTGACAAGACATGCTCATTAGTAGCATGCTCTCTTGCCACTAATGAGCAAATGCTACCTAGTAGCGTGTGTGTCACGCTCAAATGAGCAACAGCTAGTTGATTTGTGAGCATGCTACTGGATTCGCGGGTGGAAAAGAAATGAGCATGCTCATTTATGAGCATGTGTGTCAGAACCATTTATAGTTCAGCAACTCCGGCAGATCAAAACTAGCTTCAGCCTGGAAGGACGTTTGTCCTCAGAAGTATTACTTAAATTACGGTACGTCAATAAACAGTCACTGGGTTTAAGAACCTAATTCGTTTCAATAAGCATCCAATAGTTGTTACTGGAGAATGCAGATCCCAGTACTTACTAAATTACAGATGTCTCTGGACTCTGGAGAGAACATAAGAGACATCAGAGTATGTAAGATTTCCGAAAGTCAGTATTTTAACCACTACTCCCCGGTTTGCTGACGCCACCTCATTTCAAGGTTCTGCTTGGTCATGCCAGGCATCTGCAGGATTGATATTACACTGTAAATTCTTTGTTAATGAATTCAACGTGCATTAATAAAATAAATGGCCGATACTAAGCACTGGTGAGCAGTTTATATATCATGACTGGTTATTCACGCAGCTGATTCTCAAGGTGACTTGTGCATTGGGAAAAAGCAAAAATCTATTTACCCACGTAACATATCGAATTATTATTCTTATTTACCAGTGGCGACGCGTGAAACTTCGCAAGAAAATGTATTAACAACAATGTTTGTTTATTATTACATAAGTACATTTTTTTACGCACATGAAATTCTCATACATACATAAATAATTTCTCTGTGTACCAATTTTGCAATAAAATTTTTCTAAATGTTAAATTTCTCACGTTTTTCTTTATTTAAACATTTAGTTAACCAGAGGGGCGATTCCGGTTCTACGATAAGGAATTGTCCTTAACCTTAAAATTAAGACTTTTTCAACTTCTTTAGTCAAGAACATATCCCCATTATAACCACCCCCTCATTTCAACCTTGGCACAAACCATAAAGAGGGGGATAGGTGTTACACTAAAGATATGTACTTAGCAAATGATAAAGAACGGGAATCCGTCTCTTGGAATAGCGGTTAACGAAAAGATTTTTTTTATAATAATAAACTATTATAGTTTGTCAGCAGTTAACGAAACTCCCCTCATTAACGATAAAGGCGTTGATGGTTAAGGAAAATTCCTTATCCTTAAGTATAATTGGAATGGCCCGTAATTAACGAAAAATCAGTTAATTTTAAGGATAAGAACGATTCCTTATCCTTAAGTAGAATCGGAGTCGCCCCTAGTTAAACAAAAAGCCGTTAACTTTAAGGTTAAGAAAAATTTCTTATCCTGCAGTAGAATCGGAATCGCCTCTAATTCACAAAAAGCCGTTAATTTTAAGGTTAAAGACGATTCCTTATCCTTAAGTAGAACCGGAATCGCCCCTAATTAACGAAAAAGCCTTTTAATTTTAAGGACAGTTCCTATATTTTAGTAGAACCGGAATCGCCCCTAGTTAAAGAAAAAGACATTAATTTTTAGGTTAAGGACGTTTCTATTGTTCCCAGTGGAAACTTCGAAGGATCACTACCTACTCGATTTGTGTTGAAAATTAGTCAATCGTTCTGGACTCTGCCACATGATTGTGATGAAGGTTGACTCCTACTATTTAATGAAAACAAATATTTCTAAGCGATTAAATTTTCAGACGAAGATCACATGATTTTGCATTACTTTGTACTTCGTAGTGCTTCGCCAAAGAACTCTTTCATAAAACTGTTTCACTAAGTGAAGCACTTTTTGCTAACATTACAAAAGCGTATCCACAGCACAATTGCGAGCAAAGATAGTTATACCGTAATAAATTACCTAATTGTAACAATAATGTTATGATAATGTAAGCTTTTGTTAACGCCTAACTAGCCCATTATAATCAGAAGGTTCTTTTCATAATGGCCAACTACCATCTACCTGCCAGAAGTAGACAACCTTTTTATGAAATAAAAAAAGCGAATCTCAACGTTAATTTTTACAACAACCACTTTGCAGTTATCATACCGTTATGTTTTTATTTTTCTGTGACTTGTTCTCTTTCATATTTTCGTTTATATTATTAAAACATTTACATTAGCAAAAAACAGTCATATTATGTTTTATTATTACAATAACTAGCTGGGGTACCCGGCTTCGCTCAGGGAGTTGATATGAGATTGAACTGACGTTCGAAGCCACGACAGATCTTGCTTTATATACCCCTACCAATGGGTAGCTCCACCCATACAAAAAAGGCTTTGAATGGGCCACAATGTTCCAGAACATTCGAGAGTATTCTGGAATGTTCCACACAGATTTGGGATGTTCCGGAACATTCCAGACTATTCCCGAACATACCATAATGTATCGGGATGTTCTGGAATGTTGTGGAATGCTCTCGAATATTCTGTTCTGGAATATTCTATAATTTTCTAGAGGGCGAAACTTCCAACCATTATATCTACAAACGCACGCCCTTCGTAGATATAATGGCTGGAAGATGGCCGGGGATAGAGGGCTACCACACAATATAACTCCCTTGATCGCGCCGGGACTCATTTCTGAATTTTAACGGCACGCAGAATGTAGTATGTACACTTTCTTTTATAATATATATAGATTTGTAACTGTATATATCATAAAACTTGATCTTATGGCCATATCTCTTGCTGAAAAAGTAAGCACAATTGGGGTGAGTTAGATGTTGCATTCCTCTGACCAACAATATGCACGCGGTTGGTGTAACCATTGCATTTTAATGACCGCACTGGCCTTGCATGTCGTACTGCTAATATTGCACAAGCTGCAATATCAAAATGCAAACAAATGCTGGATTATACAAGTGAAGGATTCAGAGGGCAGTGACAAATGATTATCGTCATCAGGCTCTGTTTATCCTTTGCGGAACCTTTGACATCAGAAAACTTCTGACAAATCATGAAAGCCTTATAATGCCTGTTAAAATGTATTTATTCATTTCTTTACACGGTGTCCGGAATCCGGTAGTAAAAGTGGGAAACTGGTGAATCTACAACACATAGCCACTGGAGCGACAGCGCAATTTAAAACTTTTTTCTCCGATTGCTCGAGATTTTTTGGTGATCATTTTTAATATTGGGTCCTTACATATGGAATTGACGTTTTGCCGTACTGGAAACTTTGACCTCAAATATCTTCTCTTCGGTTGGGAATTCCAAATTCAAATTTATGTAGCTATTTACTCATTATTTGTGTTTCGAAAATTATAATTCATTTGTTTTTTCCTTAATGGTTTTTTTTCTTTGCGTCACTTAGTTTACAAAATGGAAAACTTTAAATATCGCGTTATTTACGAGTACGAGTTCCACCGTGGCACCAGTGCTGCAGAAACGGCTCGAAGGATTAACCCTAGAACCGTACCCTGGGGTACAAATTAATTTTTTTTTTGAAAATTTGCGATAAATTTTTCGTTTCACAACGGATCTTTTCGCGCCGCCGCGTATTTGCAAGTGGGGGGGAGTCGCTTCGAAACATCAGTCGAGCGGGAGTCCTGCTAGTGTGTGGTCGTGGCAAAACGTGCGCGGGGCGCTCCAGTACCCCTGGGTACGGTTAAGGTAATTATTTTGATTACTATGATTTTAATGTTTTTGCGAAATAAAGCATGTTATTGTGCTATTTGATACGTATTTCTTTATTTGAATGTTATTTTTATTTGCATAATAACCTTACACATAACTTTGTTTTGGAAAAAATGTGTAATTATTTATTATATTTAGGTATTTTGCATTTAGTTGGGTGTAACTTGAATAATTCTTTTTTTTTAGATGGCTATGGCTCGGAATCAATTCTATGATATTACTGCATTCATCTAACGCTACCGGAAAACAATTTTTCAAGAATAGACGAACTTATCTGAAGACTTTAGATTTTGACCTTATAAAACCTCACTTGGAGGATCGATTTTTATACAAAACTTTGCCGATGCATCTCCAAGAAAGTATTGGCGGAATATTGGGAAAAAACGGTCTTATGATGCTCCAACCCCTTCAGAATCAAAATCTGGAAGATGTTCATTTTGTCCCAGGTCAAAAGATCGTAAGTCACGCACTCAATGTTAGAAATGTAAACGTTTCATATGTTTAGAGCACCAAACAAAGATTTGCCAAAATTGTTAAGAAAAGTTACTTTTAATTAAGCCTTATTGTATTATGTAAGACTGAAATAAGTGCCATAACAGTCTATGTAAGTTAATTTTGAATAAATGTTTTTTCTCACGTAAAAAAGATGTTTTATTTAACAGGGTACTCCAGTACCCCTGGGTACTGTTAGTGTATGGTCTATGATGGGTACGGTTCTAGGGTTAATGATGTGTATGGCGACGGTGCCGCAAAAGAAAACACAGTGCGTTTTTGGTTCTAACGTTTTCGTTCTGGAAATTTCGACCTGCAGAACAAGCCCCGTGGACGGCCGGAGACCAAAGTTGATAATGAAGAATTGAAGGCTATTGTGAAAGCGGATCCACCGCAAACCACGTCCGAGTTAGCTGCAGGCTGTGGTGTTAGTGATAAAACTGTTTCAATCCACTTGAAGCAAATTGGGAAGGTGAAAAAGCTCCCATACAAAACTCCCATAAGCTCCCATACAAAGTTCCTCCCATACAAAACGCCAATTTCATACGTAAGGACCTAGTATTTTACGCCCACACTAAAAAATCGTACCTCCGAATTTAATATGGAGATATACAAACTGATATCTTTTGTCGATTATCACATATTCGAAGGATTTATAAAAAAAATATTATAAAATTGTAAACTTCTACTTAATTACTTTCAAATAAGAGAAAATTTGCCAAAATTGGCAGCAAAGCAATCAGAGTCATTTTAAATGGTGCCATATTGTGGCAAAAAGCGCTCCAGTGGATAGTCTTCCTTTCTGGCAACTAAAGGTTTAAACAAAACTTTTGGAGCCAGGTCTAAGCTTTTCCGCGTTTTAATACCTTAAACAGCTGATATTAAGAGGAAACCTATAATAGGGTATTTTGCTAAAACTGTTGCTATCACTATCGCTTTTACACCCCCGAACACTGAGCGAAGGGTATAACTGCACCTCAGGCTGATAATCACTATATATAATTAAAGAAAGTGTACAATGTGTGTGCCGCTAAAACTTAGAAACGAGTCCCGGTGAGATCAAGGGATTTATATGGTGTGGAAGCCCTCTATTCCCATCCATGAAGAAGTTTCCCGTTTTTACCCGAAGGGCGTGCTTTTGTAGATATAAGCGCTAGAAGTTTCGCCCTCTAGAACAGTTCAGAACTTCGAGAGTATTCGGAAGCATTCCGCAACGTTCCAGAACATCCTGGAATATTCTGGAATGTTCGGGAACATCCCGGAATATTCCAAATCATTGTGGAATATTCCATAACACTCTCGAATGTTGTGGAATGTTCTGGAACATTGTGGACCATTCGAAGCCTTTTTTGTATGGGTGGGGTATACCCACAAAAATTGGTAGGGTATATAAAGCAAGATCCGACGTGGGTTCGAAAGTTAGTTCAATCTCGTATAAAATCCCTGAGCGAAGCCGGGTACTCCAGCTAGTACCTAAATACAATCATCAAAATGGTTTTGTTTTCCCAATTTTTCTCCTCCAAAACTGGACCGATTTTTAAGATTTTTAAGAACTGTATTAGAAGAAAATATTTTGTCTGTACGTCTTGTTTTTTTTTTTAAATTCCGTTTTCTAGTTTGTATACTGATGGTCTATTTTCTCTTAATAACCTAGCGACCGATGTTTTCTTTTTAATATTTTACCTTCGGACTCAATTTACTCGAAAACGTAAGCTCAAATCAAAAAACGTTCTCAAACCACAAATTGTCTTCAATTGCGACGTTAGAATCTATGAGGTTTTGGTAAAACACAGAGATAATAAGGAAAATATATTTATTTGATTTTATCCTTCTTAATACAGTAACTTCAATATGATGGTAGTTATATTATTATGGAGTGTGAAGTATGCATTCGAATGAATACTTTACAAGTGGGTATGTGATTCGTGAACACCACTCTAGTAAACCTTTTCTATTTTAAAAGAAAGACAAACATTTCTAGATTAGGAACAACTAAAATACTCCACTTCAGTGGTCGAGTAACGCAACATCTTTTATATGTTGTCAGTGTAATTTTATTATTTATGTATGTAAAATTTTCAAAATAAATGTGTTTTTAATCTCCAAGGTCGATCTAAATCTGGCCAGACGCTCCGCTTGGCTGGGTCGGTCTACTTCTGGAGGAAATTGCTCATTAAAACTATCCAATTAATTCAAGGTTTGATGGGAAAAAAAACATATTCATTATTGTCTCTATAAATAGGATGAAGTCTGTCGGGGTCCAGGAAGACGCAATGGAATTTACTTGCTTTCATAGAATTTGGGATCTTGCTCTACGAGCGAAGTTTTCGAATTGTTAGTATTGTTTAATACTAGCAGATCCGGCCACACGTTGCTGTGGCTAACGAAACACAACGCCATTACCTAATCTTTATAACAAACGCCATCTGTTAATTTGCATACATTTCAAATCCACACCACCCGCTTGCCAGTCCGATGCCCGCTGCCTGCTTGTCAGCCCGCTCCCTTTATATTTTATATATTTCAACCAATTTGCACAAAACCTTGACAAATTATATACGAAACCTACCTCATGAATCACTCTATCTAAATTGGTGAAAACCGCATGACAATCCGTTGCGTAGTTTAAAAGATCTAAGCGTACAAAGAGCGGGAGCGACTTTGCTTTATACTATGTAAAGATATCCTTCCGGAATCTGGGGTTTTGCTACCAAAAATATATATTTTTTTACAATACCTTTTGATTAAAAAAATAAATTATTTGGTTTGGTTTGGAATCAAAGTTCAAAATTTAGTTTGGTGTGATAAAGACCACGCAGCCGTTCCTCGTAACACCATACCCACCTTTGAAACAACAAACACTATCTTGCATTTAAATTAACACTCTGTACTCACTAACACCTTACTAAATAATATAATCACAACGTACAACAACACCGCACAAGAAATCACAACAAACTACGTATCCCCAAAATACACTCTAAAATATTGACTAAAATCTTTAGGATACATTACGTACACAGTACAATCATTTACCTAACGAGGTTAATTTTATGTAAAACATAATAATTATGTTAAGAATATTAACTAGCTGAAGTCCCCGGCGCAATGCTCGGGCTTTACACAGAGTTTTCGAAATCAAATGTAGACAGTGACCTTCCTTTGCATACAAATCAAATCCACATCGCCCGCTTGCCAGCCCGCTCGTCCACCACAGTCAGATATTCTCCTTTATTATATATATTCCATATTTCAACCAATTTACACAAAACCTTGCCAAATTATATACCTAAACCTTCCTCATGAATCATTTCATCTATTTGTGAAATTCTCATGAAAATCCGTTCAGTCGTTTTTGAATTTATCGCGAACAGACAGACAGACGCGGCGGAGGACTTTAATTTATAATATGTAGAGATGTGTTTTAATCAATTTATACAAAACTTTGACAAATTATATACCTGAACCTTTCCCATGAATCACTCTATCTATTGGTGATAACCGCATGAAAATCCGTTCTGTAGTTTTTGAGTTTATCGCGAACAGACAGACAGACGCGGCGGAGGACTTTAATTTATGATGTGTAGAGATATATTTCAATAAATTTACACAAAACCTTGTCAAATTATAAACCTACCTAAACCTTTCCTATGAATCGCTCTATCCATTAGTTATAACCGCATGAAAATCCGCTCTGTAGGTTTTGAGTTAATCGCGAACAGACGGACAGACGCGGCGGAGGACTTTATTTAATAATATATAGAGATACAGTTGTAAAGGTTAATTTTGTATTCTGAATTTTAATTTTGTATTAACATGTACCGTACAGTGTTTTTACTATATTTTTTATTGGTGCTCTAAAGATAGCTTGGAAAAATGGAAATTAATGGCAAAAAAAGAAAATCAAAATTGTCCGTAAGTGAGCTAAGTAGAGATTGTTTATGGTGCTAAAGGTCGTTACATTACGTAAAAGTTCTAAGCCAACGTTCAATGACACCTTGAACTGTCATTTTAACTACATATAAGCGGAAAAAATACTATTTGTTAGTTTTGATAAAATGAAGTCGCTCCCGCTGTCTATGCGCTAAGATCTTTTTAACTACACAACGGATTTTCATGCTGTTTTTACCAATAGATAGTTATTCACGAGGAAGGTTTTTAGTTATTTAATTTGTCAAGGTTTCATTTAATTTGGCTGAAAAATATATAAATACAGGGAGCGGGCTGGCAAGCGGGCAGCGGGCAGCGTGCTGGTGTGAATTTGATTTAACAGATGGCGTTGGTTATAAAAGTTGGGTAATGGCGTGGCCTTGTATTTCGTTAGCCACAGCAACGTGTGGCCGGGTCTGCTAGTTGTGTATAATTACTTTTCTAATTTACAATAAAAAATAAATAAAAAGTTCTAACCTTCCTCTCTCTAATACATTTGTCAGAAATTTAAAAAAAAAATCATTGAATTTTTTTTTATGACTGCAACCTGCATTGGTGGTAAGCCTGTACAAATATAATTTATTATTATGTATCTACGTCGGTTTAATTAATTAACGATTTTCAAGCAATCACTAAAATACTTCGACGATGTGTAATGTTACGTTATAATTTATAGTAGAATACCTACATGTGATGAAATGCTGATTAATAAATATTTATATTATCAATATCATAATTTAACGATTTCTATGTATTGTGTGCGTCATACTCGTTGCTGGAACGAAAGATTCCTACAGTATTCCCTTGTTGGCAGAATCGAAATGTTGCTTGAAATGGCTTTATTTTTTATTATAAGTAATAATTATTAGACTGAAATACTCATCTATATTGAAAAAATCTCTCGATAAAAAATACATGCCGCCGACGGGACTCGAACCCGCGTCCTTCTGATTTCCGGTCAAATGCTCTGTCCGCAGAGCTACGTCGGCTTATCTCCTGCCCGCCAATTAAACATTAGTTTATCAATTAAAAATAATAATGCTTTATTTTTTATTATAGAAACAAACATTACATTAGTTACAGTGATGAAACAATTTACAGATATCAAATAATATTTATGTACCTACTAGCTGGGCTACCCGGCTTCGCTCAGCACAACCTTCTAGAACTTTCCGGAACCTTCTAGACTCACCGACACACTCCGCTACTCTAAAAAGTTCTAGAACTTTCTCCTCCATTACTTTCTAGAGCATAATCGAACCTTCCATAACGTTCTGGAACCTTCTAGACTCATTGACATACTCCGCCACCCTTTCAGAACTTTCTACAGCTTTATCGAACCTTCTAGAACTTTCCGGAAGACTGTTCTTGAAATTTCTAGAGGGCTAAACTTTCAGCCCTTATATCTTCAAAAGCGCGCCCTTTAGGTCATCCTGGAGGAGGGATAGAGATCTACCACACCATATAACTCCCTTGATCGTACCGGGACTCGTTTCTGAGTTTTTGCGGGACGCACGTTTTTTGGACTTTTATAATATATATTGATGATATGTTTCTGAACCCGCGTCCTTCTGATTTCCGATCAACTGCTCTTTTCCACTGAGCCACGTCGGCTTATCTCCTGCCCGCCAAATAGTTCAATACATACTAGTGTTTCATTCAACAATTACTGCTTATCACATTTTTCCACTTGCAAACAACCAACTTTGCATTGTAAGTGCTAAATCTCCCACCAGGTGGCACCGAGACAAATTATGTCTACATTTTTTGGTGAAATACTGTAACTCGTCAAATTTTAATTATTATTTTTAATTGATAAACTAATGTTTAAGACAAGATTTTTATGCATAGCACAAAGGGTAACAATTATTATAAATAATAATTAATATTATTTTCTTTCTGTTAATACCTAATTTCTGCGCTGGTCACCAGTTTCATAGACGTAATTAATATTGTAAATATAAAAAAAGTTTAACGCAGATTCCTAGTGTCGCCATTCTTGAATTACCATTTAATTAATTAGAAGATTGCCACCGACCAGAGGCGTTTAAAGTGGCGCCACGAGAAGAAAGTGGTCAACTTGACAGATTCCGTGTTTACTTACACATACAAAATTCATTTGAATTTCCGCAGAGATTATGTTCAATTACTAAGAAGTTGTTTTATAAATTTCTAGCTGTTACCTTTGCATTGCCATTCAAACAAATAAATTGATTCTCCCTGCATGTCCTTTCCCGTGCGTCCCCGTTCACTTCCACCTTCCCCGCCTTCCACCTCCCTCGTCTCTTCCCTCTCCGCGAACCCTTGCCTTTCCTACCTGCCGCTAAAATATATGAAATACATACATTTTCATTTATACAAATTTCATAACGCTAGAGCTTTCCATTATATACAGCCTTTGTTACTCGCTGATAATGTAGCTTTCTATTGGTGAAAGAATTTTTCAAATCGGTTTAGTGGTTTAGACGTGAAAGCGTAACAGACAAACACACGCACTTTCGCATTTATAATATAAGTGTAGATATTACCTAATTGGATAATTTTTATAATTAATTGCAAAAATCAGAGTGTGCAATTCAAACACCGGAAAAGTGAAACCTTTAGAAAACTATAGTAGACAAAAGTGGGTAGGCTACGAAGCACCATACAAAGAGGAGACCGATTATACTATCTCATTTTCTCGCAGGCTAAATCCTATAGATGTACGTGTTTGTCTCTTTTTAGGTTCAACGGTGTTAAAGAAGTTTTCAATTCAAAAATAATTTTGGATTAGTTCTTGTCGGTATATGGAAGATAATTTGACTTAATAAATCAGGGTTGTCTATAATACCATTGTAATGATAAAGAGACGAGAAGAAGAAGATCGGTAAGTACCAGGCTATTCAGATCTGGTCAACAAACACGTGTAAAGCCGTTTCAGGCAACAATGTTTGGTTTGTGAATGGTGGTATTTCACTAGGGTGATACTGATAGTATTACTCTCGTTGCTGTTACAAGGTGGAAATCCGACATCATTAAGTCTAGGGAGTATTGGTACTGCCTACTGCCCCCGGGCACGACGCTAGTAAAGGATATCCCTTTAATTACATAAATCATTGGCCAATCTAACGAATGTCTTTATGAACACAGGAATGTAGATAGGTTGATACATGTAATATGTCATTGAAGAAGAATATAATAATATAATCTAAACGAAAATATGAAAGAGAACAAGACACAGAAAAATAGAAAAAGTCAATGGTCGCAACTGGGAATCGAACCCAGACCTCTATTTGATGGGAATAACCTTCAAAAGTTATAGAAAACGAGTTTTTCTTATAAAAAAATTGAATATTTATTTTTAGACTTATAAAAAGTCACGACAGTTCCGTATGAATAAATTCGGATATATTTATCCGAGACGCTATCTAGGTTATAAACCAATATTTAGATTAATTATTTCCAATAAAAGGGTAGTTGCCTATGATATGGAAAAATAATTAGTTGAACATAATATTGTTAATTCTGAAATTTTAGATTGACTAATATGACGGTTTGACAGAAGGTGGCAATAGCAAATTAACGCACGCACGTCCCGGTTAGACGAGAGGTCTGGGTTTGAGTCCCAGTAGCGACCATTGTCTTTTTCGGTGTCTTGTTCTCTTTCATATTTTAGTTTGGATTATTATGGTTATCTTCTTCTTCAATGATATATTACATTGATGGGAATAACCTTCAAAAGTTATAAAGAGAGTTTTTCTTATAAAAAATTTAAGTTGAAATCTCCAATATCATATCGACGATTTTTTTGCTCTCGAGTAAACGCAAGGATTTTAAGTGTATATTTTTTGTTGAATCCAAATGATTGGAGACCTTTACGCTTATGTTATTGAAATCGGACATCCTTGAAATGTTGTTGAAACTTCCGGTGTTGCTATCCGGCGAAACGGAAGCAGACAATTCTATTTTTTTTAAAAAGATCGAATATTCCGGATGTGGATGGTGCAAGGAGCACTGGCGGATGTGCCTTTATTGTAGGTAGGTACTAGTCGATTTATGCACTAAGTATCGACCTGAAAGATCACCATTGAACATCGAAAAGTTGCTTGGAATGGTGATTTTTGTGTTTGATGACCGGATCTGAATAGTCAGGTACTTTTTAACCTTCCTCTTACCCTTCTCCTCCCCCTCCACACTTTCATGCCTCAACATACATCATACCCCAATTAGGAGTCACGGTACAACAGTTTGGACCCTGATGCGTTATTTGTATATCTTCTTCTTCTTCGATGGCGCTACAGCCCATATCAAGCCCTGGCCTCCTTCAAAATTCGCCTCCAACTCCTCTTGTCCCCAGCGGCTGGCTTCCAGTTTGGTACCTGGAGAAGCTGTGCTGCATCCCCTCTTACCTCGTCTTCCCACCTTAGTCTGGGTCTTCCCACTTTTCTCTTTACACCTGGGTGTCCAGCTAAAATTCTTTTTGGGACGCGTGTAATCGGCGTTATTTATGTATACACGATAAAAATAAATATTTTTTGTGGGATATTTTAGTAATAATAATTATTAAGTACTTTTAAGTTATAATATTTGAAATGTTATAACTTGTAACATTTCAAACACGATGTAATGCATAGGTTCATGGCTGTACCACCGAGTGGCGTGCAGTCCATTAATGCTAAGAAAAATTAATCAGTAAAAGATGGAAAAAAAATCGTGCAAGCAAAATACTATTTCGCACATGTATTTAAAAAAAACCGTATTATCTACCTATTTAAACAAAAAAATGGTGTTAAAAAATACCAAAATCTTGTATGTTATGTATGGACTATTTTTTAGAATAGAAATTTCCATAGTCGCTGACATCGGATCGTGGACAGTATCTATAATTAGGACGGGCGATTTTTTTGACACGAAATTTGAGAGGTGCCCTGTTTAAAGTGTGTTAAAATTAATTATGTAACAGGTTTATCTTGCTTTTTTAATCTATTTTATGGTAGTTCACTGCATAAGCAAACCTTAGAAAAAAACTGTCACTGGTCATAGATCAATGCACGCCACTGTTACCACCCGTAACGATTTGAAATCATCTCGTCTAAAGTAGCAATGACTCCTCGTGAATCTCTCGTTCCCAGTTCCCAGTGTGTCTTTTGTTCAAAGTTGCGCATAAATTTATGAAATTCACCGTTAGACTTGCTGGTTCCAAAGGCCAATGCAATAGGGGTACAAAGATCGTGGCACGCGTACTAATCTAGCCACTTATCTACTCTACTATACACTATATAAAGAGGTAATATTTGTTTGTTTTTTTGTGTGTTTGTTTGCATCGAACAGGCTCCGAAACTACTGAACCGATTTGAAAAATTCTTTCGCTGGTGGGAAGCTACACTATCCCTGGGTGACATAGGCTATATTATATTTAAAAAAAAATAGGCATCCTTACTAAAACTTCAATAATGTAACCCAGGGTGTAAAAAAATTACATAAAATATTCTTTAAATCGCGTGCGCTGCGAAAACTATTGATGATAGAATAAAATAATGTACTACGACTTTATAGAACACATCATTATTTACAAAAAAATCGCGACAGCATATGTCTTACTATTATGGTTATGCCACAATAAGTATTATTTTATTTTAAAAAATTAATTTAAATGTCGCCGCTTGAAAAGGCTCTTTATTTGTATCTTGGTTTTAATCCTTATCAAAATAAATTACTTCATATTCAAGATAGCTTCAATACCTTTATTTAACTTTTTGAATTTTTCAATTCGGATATTTAATTAGAAAGATATCACGAGTATAAAATTGTTAGTATTAGAAAAAAGTTTCGGCTACGGGCCGGGCGGGAGAGGAGTCAAGAAATGCAGTGCCAGGGGGGTTGGCGGGACGGGGGAACGGGAGAGCGGTGGTGGGGAAGGTGGAAGTGGAACGCTGGAGGGGAACGCACGGGAAAGGACATGTAAGGAGTAACATTTTATTTATTTGAATATGGCATATATTATAAAAGAAAGTCCAAAAAAACGTGCAGCTCGCAAAAACTCAGAAACGAGTCCCGGTTCGATCAAGGGAGTTATATGGTGTGGTAGATCTCTATCCCCCCTAGGGAATAAGGGTATCCGTTTTTACCTAAAGGGCGTCCTTTTAAAGATATAAGGGCTGAAAGTTTCGCCCTCTTGAAATTTCTAGAACAGTCTTCCGGAAAGTTCTAGAAGGTTCCATAGAGCTATAGAAAGTTGTGGAGGGAGTGGCGGAGTATGTCGTGGAATGATCAGAAATAGGGAATCGGGAACATCATTGTGCAACATTCCAGAACACTATCTTATTGTCCTGAGCGAAGCCGGGTAACCCAGCTAGTAACTTATAAGTGACATTTAAACATTTTTTTTAATAAACATCACCAGGTTGAAATATTCCTACTGCCATCATTAAAAGCGAAAAATATTTTTGGATAATGATTGAGGACTTATTTAGGCTAGTGAAATGAACTGAAAGGAAATGAACCCACAACGTCTGGATGGGAACCCAACGTATTAGTCCACTCACTTATCTGTCCTCTTATGCTGTTTTTAAGGAATGGAAAGGTAGAAAGATCTGAGAAGGAAAAGGTATGAGGGGTGGATAGGAATCTGGAGGTCAGTGTGTTCAGAATTGACGGACGTATGGATTTATCTCTCCCATGCGATGCGAGGCGATGGGTCGAGAGAGTCCTGCTGGAGAGATAAAAAAAATCTTAAAAAGTCCCTCAACCAGTCTCTCACACAGTAGTTGCACAGACGTATCCGCCGTCCCGCCAAGATCTAGACAATCATAGGGGTGCCAGGGTTCATGAGGTGAGTTTTCTCCGGGTCTTGGTGGCGGATGCGTTTACCCACCAGCTGCATGGCTGACCGGAGGGATGGATTCATACGTCCGTCACTCCTGGACACACTGATCCCCAGATTAATATAATGGGGATTGAAAGGGGATTAAAATAATCCCCTTTCTTTCTTCATGGTCACCTGTGTGGCGCTAATGTTAAAAAAAATCCACATTTCATATTTCCGGGCACCCCTGCTAAGACACCAACCTTAGCGAATCACTTGGGGTGACCTACGAAAGAGGTGTTGGTTATCCAATAAATTGGTCACGAGGCGGAGATCCTACCCTTATTTGCCTCCCAAATTATTATGTATTTTAAAAGAAAAATTCTCTTCTGAATGAATGTTTGATGTGATGGTAGCTGACCTCTGATACAAACATAATAATAGTAATACATTTTATTTTTAATGATTTACCATTATAACATGTTGGCTCTGCATGCGGAATAGCTTTGTCTCACTCGTATGCTGTTGCCACACGATGTAACAGTAATATGTTGACTGGTTTTTTGCATTAGCCGCAATTAAGTCTCAATTTTGATCAGCATCAGTTACACGAGATTTTTTTTACATGAATACCGCACAAGAGTCCCAACTGCTTCTAAATGTATGAAGCCAGTAGGAGCAGCGCACCCAGAAAAAATGTTTTTTGGGTGCGCTACTTTAAAATAAACGTTACCTACTTATATCAAGAAAGCAAGTTAATTGGTGTCGTAACAATTAACTCAATTTAAAAATAAACTACTTATTAACGACGTAATAAGTAATTCTAATATATTGTGAATTCTGCCCCAAGCTTATATCAGTCCACTAATAAATTAACATTTATTATACGATCGGATTTATTATTATTTGTATTACGAATTTATTACACAAGAGTTTTATATCATCATAATCGTTTTCAATATTATTTTTCTTTATCGGTTTTCATCTTAATTACTTCTTCTCATTGTGTTTGATATTTTATAATTTTGGTTTCATGCGTTCCATATTGAGAGGCCTTTCTCTTTCATTAATTTGTTTTTATCTATTTGTATTTCCAAATTTTTTTCTATGGCTTAAATATAAAACTTACCTATAGCTTTATCTAATTAACCTAATTCTCTTTATTAAAGTGAATCGATGATCTAATATGTAAATCAAAAACGAAGCTCCGTTACTTAACCTAACGTAAACATGATATATTTTCTGTCAATTTTCATGTTTTATTTATTTTCATTAAATACAACAATAATAAATTATCGGTAAATATAAACATCCATAGAATACCTAATGTTTTTTTATCGGGAAAGCAAATATGCATTTTCTATTTATTGTAATTTATAGTTTTTTTACATTAGCTCTACACAGGAGGCCCTGAGGAAAACAATTTACCTCGGGACCTAAGCTATCTTTTGGGGTGCTGTGTGGAGGGTCTTTTTAGGTAAAGGAATGCTGGAGTCCAGCTGGAGAGGTCAAATGGTCTCCCTCAACCTCAACCACTCTCTCACGATCCGGCCCGCCAAGCAGTAGGTGGGCAAACTTATCCACCGCCAAGACCTAGCTTAACCTCACCCATGTACCTGGCACCCCTATTAAAACACCAAACGTAGTGAACCACTGAGGGTGTCTTATGGCAGGGGTTTTGATTATCCGATAAATGGCGGCAAAAAAGCGGCGGTACAGATACCCGCCTCCCAAATTGATTATGACTAATTACAGTCAATATATCTGCACAAACAATAAGTATCATATGGGATTCAACATAATATATTAAAAGGGAGAGTTCTTAGAGGCAGGCAAAAAGAAGCTTGTGCCATGGCTCACCATATGCATCGAACAGGATGGCGATTATGTGGTGGGAAAATAGTCAACAAGTGTATCAATATCCTGTAATTTTTTTTCAAATACATTTTTTCAAAAAATATATTAAAATCCAAAACATTTACTTTCTGAACATTTCTAGTACATACAGCATTTGGACCTGTGCAACTGATATCAAAGGTTAAATCTTCTATTGAATATGGATTGAATCACAGATTTGCATCATTTTATGTGAATTCGATCACTGGTGACGAGGGTCGTTAAGTAATACTGTATAGAGTTTTGCATGTTTGAGTTTTTCTTTGAGATCAGTGATGTGGCATCGCATGATCATAAAGATGTGCTAAAATTGATATAAAACTGGTAACCGCTATCTTGATATTTACCGAATTAATAATTTTATTCGTACGGTCTGCGACTCGCAACAATTGGGTTACATGAATCACTGATTTTGCCAATTTTGCAAGTATTGTCAGCCGTGGTTTATGCATTGTTGGACGAATACCTCAAACGGCCTCAAACTGGACGGGCATACAAACAGTGGAGTAGCGACTAATTCCCGGTCGCCCGGGCAAACATAAACAACAAAACACTTCATATTAATACATTTTTTTTGTTTGTAATACAGAACGAGACGTAATGCATCGTTCAGACGTTTCAATTTTAGTTATCAACTTTTATGAACGAAAAAAATTGAACAAGGTTTCGTTCAAACGTTTCAATTTAAATCGGACCGATCTTGTTAAGAGCATATTATAGGGGCAGAATTGTAATTTGCTGAAAAACGGCTCTCTAAAACGGCTTAATACTACCTTTCGTGTGTCATTCTCAGACTTGATATTTTTTGTTACCAAATAATGGACTTTTATTTTTCAATCTGCTTATTTTTTTTTGTAATTGATGTAGGCATTCGACCATGATAAATAAAAACATTGATACACCATACAACCCGCTTTTAAAACTTCAGTCTATGTTTATCGCCTTAATAATGATTTTATACAATATTTTTAATTTAAAATATATACATAATACATACATCTATAAAAGTACGGCCTCTTATTCTCGTTATGATATCTGTGGATTTAACAATTAAATAAATACTTCCTTTTTTACGAAATTCTAACACATTTCACAGCTCGTCATTCATTCCGGGCTAGAATCTCCCGTCGGCAAGTAACGAAACTATACGCTCCTTGTTTGTTAGCGTATATATTTAAAAAATGCCATCAAAACGCATTGTTAATGGCTCTAAAAATAGAATACCCAATCACTTGAAGCACTGCAATAATCTCAGGAAGCTACAAAAACAGTAAGTACTCGAAAATTCTCTTTTTTGGTGTAAATTTTGACAAACTGTATTTTTTCAACTGCCATTTTGTTCCAGACACTTAAAATATAACATTTAACTTGCGTATGCATTCCAATTCCGAAACCGTTAGCAAAAACTTCATGTGGCAGGTGCACGTTTTGCAAGTATGTGTGAGAATTCATTGTCTTTAAGCTGTGTACACACACATAGCTACAATATACGTGGCGTGGGGTATTTCGGCATATCGCTCGCCGTACATTCCTTATTGGAATATATGGCGAGCAATAGGCTGAAATACGTCAAGCCACATATATTATAACTGTGTTTGTACAAATCAACGCTAATCTGAGAGTGTAATCGGTTTTTATGTACACAGTGTTTGGTAATTAATACAATAATTACCCTACATTGCTAAAGGGGAGTTATGGGGTAGAATTATGTAAAAATACAAAATTTTGGTTTTAATTTCTTGAGTTCTGATTGGCCATGGCAATACATTTCTTAATTAATGGGATGTTTTTTTACTTAGTTTTTTTTTTTGTTTTACTTTTTTTACTTAGTAGAAATTAGTTACATTATTATCAGTATAAGGATCATACGATACGATACGATACGATTATACCACCCCAGCCAGAAGCACTCCTGTCCCGGTGAGACCGGTACACCAGGGGGCACTGTTTGTTAGGAGTGGAACACGTGCTCTGAGGATAGGATTAGTATAAGGATCATGTATAAAAAGTTTATTGCCGTTTATATATTTTAATCTAAAATTTCAAATGAAGTCAATAATGTGTAAATGGTGTTGGAGAAACGGACAAAAAAAACTTTGAAAGGAAATTAACAAAAATATCGCCTTTCTGCGTACACGTAATCATTCACACATTGTCAAATCAAAGATATTCTATATTTATTTATTTAAGGAACATAAACAGTCTTAGTAATAAAATATACATAAGAGGATGGCAAAAAAACAGACCAATTATTAATGTTCACAGATAGGTATTTAGAAACATAAAAGTATCTGAATGTAAACTAGAAAATTTAAGAAAAACAGAAAAAATAAAAACAGAACTAAGCAGCAATTTAAAATTCATTTTGGTTGGAATTAGTGTTGCATCTATCAATGTAGAAAAGGGTATTTTGTCTGCTATATCGAGTCGGCGTGTGGAAATTTATTTTATTTAGCAGCTCCGGGCAGTCAACTTTTGAGTTAATAATTTTGTACAGGAGCATCTGATCAGCGACAAGCCTCCTAACGAGCAGTTTCGAGATTCGAAAATGTTTCTCGATTTCGTCGTAAGAATTGTATATGTTGAATGATTTAAAATTGAGGAATTTGAGAAATCGCTTCTGAACTCTTTCTAACCTGTTAAAATAAACAATATAGCGCGAGTTCCAAACCTGTGAACAGTATTCCAGGTGAGGACGAACATGTGAATTGTAATTGTAAATCTTAGTGTTTTTGAAAAATTTGCATGTTCTCAGTACAAAGCCTAGACTCTTTGTTGCTTTGGTGACAATATTATCAACGTGTTTATCAAAGGTAAGTTTAGAGTCCAAAATAACCCCGAGGTCACGTATATAATCTTTATTTGTTAACAGCGATCCAGAAATGGTGTATTCATGCAGTATTTTTATATGGTTACGTGTGAATGTGACTTTGCAACATTTGGAAATATTGATAAAAAGCTTATTTCTGAGACAGTAATCCGTCAGTCGGTCAAGATCTTCTTGTAAACGCACAGAACAGTCATGGGAGCTTATAGGAAGGTATATCTTCATATCGTCGGCAAATAGTAAAATTTGAGCGTTGTGAAAACATGTCGTAATATCATTTATATAGATAGAGAAAAGCAAAGGACCCAAAATGGACCCCTGAGGCACACCAGAAGTAATGATTTTCCAGATGGAAGAATATATGTGTTGTGTTGTAAAGTTCCAAATAATAATATTATTTTTCTCTTCGTAGATCAAAACATGATTTATCTATGGCAGCCGGAAAAAATACTCCAAACAAGGTATGCTTCAAGTAACGAATGAATTTGAGTGCGTTGGAGTCCCGGGAGGGGGGGGGGGATTTTTAATCTTTATTCCTTAATGTTTTTTTTTTGCTTTTTTATTTAGGAAAAAATACAGCAACATACGATAGAACCAAATGAGCCTACCGTAAATATTGCACACAGAGGACCAAACTTGGAAGATTTAGAGCACGAGGATATTCTTATTGGTACATCAGCCACTACTGTCGAAAAGGTACTTTTATACTTATTGCACTTCAAATATCTCGCATTTACTATTTGTCACCTCATTGGGATAGGGTTCTAACTTCACTTAACTTGTTCTGTGATATGAGGTGTCAAAGTTTGAAAAGACGATTTATCATAACCTATTTACGTATATTCATAACCATAACATATCGGAACACTTTTTTCATGCACCTGCGTCAGCCCTTATAAAATATATTGTCGAAGGGCGAGAATTTTTTTGCCTTTTTATGATTTTGATGACACGTGTTCCCAACATCGTGATAGTAGGTTCGTATTTTACCAAAATTTATACTAATAATCTCAAAATCAGATTGAATAACATGGTAATCAGTTTTTTATTTCTACATTGTTTAGGAGCAAAAAAACAGCAATTCTTTGTCCAAATTACCTGTGACCGAAGACCAAGGATGGAGCTGTGAAGAATCGGAGCAGGAGCTTATTATTGAAGAGGCGATAGAAGAAAGCGATGATATTTGCGTAGAAGGGCGGAGAGTAGTACAATTTGATTATTTTTTTAAACAACTCCAATGTATAAGTCAACATGATTCCCTTTTTAACTGCAATTTAAAGCATTTGCGAATTAACTCCGAAAATAGAAATGGTTTGAACTCTACTTTTAATTTAAAATGCGTGCTATGTGGTAAAACTTTTAAACTAAAAACGTCCGAAAGCCTACAAGAAGGCATTGGCATCAACGAATCTTTTGTATCGGGATTAATGAGCATAGGATCGGGTTATTCGGGCATGGAAGAGCTATGTGCTACCCTTGAAGTTCCGTCCTTATCTATTGCTGGATATGGAAAATGCCATAAGAAGGTTTGTGAATGGTGGGAGAAAACCAAATTTACCAGTATGGCTGCGGCAGCTGACGAAGAAAAAAAACTGGCTATTCAAAGCGGCGATGTTGACGAAAACGGGACGCCGATGATCACTGTAGTAGCTGATGCGTGTTGGTCCAAGCGATCTTATAAAACCAACTATTCTGCCCTCTCAGGAGCTGCTACGATTATCGGTTACCGCACAAAAAAAATTATTTACATGGCAGTTAAAAACAAGTACTGTACAACCTGCGCAAGAGCTATAAATTTGAAAATTCCTATACCCGAGCACATGTGCTTTAAAAATTATGTTGGTTCTTCAAGCGGAATGGAAGCTGAAGCAATTTTAGACGGCTTCCAACAATCGATGAGTATGTACGGTCTTATATATTCAACCCTCATTGCCGATGGAGACTCCAGTACTTATGCCAGAATTAGAAACAGTCACCCGTATCCTAATATTACAGTACAGAAAATTGAATGCTCTAACCACTTAATTCGAAACTACAGCAATCAAATTGAAAAAATTACAAAAGATACCGGCTTTCCTTTGGAGTTTAGAAAAATTATTTCAACCAACAAACTTCGTCTTAGGAAGGCGGTAGTCGGAGCTGCAAATTACAGGATGCAATCAAATAGTACTTTGGACCAAAAAATTATCGATTTAAGGAAAGATTTATTAAATGGACCCAAACATGTTTTCGGTGAACATAAAGATTGTTTACCATACTTCTGCAAATTTAAACTTGATCCGAATAAAATATTAGACTACAATCACGTTCCACAGTTACAAAGCAATATTATATTTTCAAAAATTATGGATGCTAATTCTCGACTTGTCAGTAATGCCCGAAGTCTAGTATATTGTTTAGACAGTAATATTGTTGAGAGTTTTAATGGAGTTATTGCAAAATTTATTGGCGGAAAAAGAATTAATTATTCTTTTAAACAGTCCTATATGGGTCGTTGTGCAGCTGCAGTAGTTTCTTTCAATTCCAAGCGACCTTATTATTCTTTACATAAGCAGATTTTCAACAGGAGTCCTAGTAATTTTTTAAAACGGTTAGAATTGAAAAGAACAAAAAGAAGAATGGCTTCTAAAACGAACGATAAAAGATCTTTAAGAAAAAAACAAGGGAAAAATTTACTTACAAAATCAAGAGCACCTGATAACCATTATGGCGAATTGTGTGAAAAAACGGATATGGAACAAGATGCATATGAATGTGCTAAGGCAGAATTCTTAAAGCTACTCGACATTTCACAAAGTGAAAAGAAGGCAGTCGAAAGACGAACTGTCTTACAGTCAGATAGCGGAGAGTGGCTGGAACGCAGAAGAAACATGTTAACAGCTTCTTTATTTGGTAATATCTGTAAACGAAGTCAATCCATAAGTTGTGCTAATTTAGTAAAAACAATATTATACGGCCGCTCTCTAGATAATATAAAATCTATTCAATACGGTAGGGACCATGAGCAAGTTGCAAAAAGGCAACTTTGCATTCAAGAAAATATTGTCGTCGATGACTGTGGATTATTTATTGATGACATTTTCCCATTCTTAGGAGCCACCCCAGATGGTTTGGTAAATGACAGTACAATATTAGAAATTAAATGTCCGATTTCTGCTAGTGGGATGCTATTTGAAGAAGCAATAGCAAAAAAAAAAATAACGTTCTGGAAGCAAGATAAAAAACAAAAAAATTTTTTTACAAATACAAATCACAACTGGTATTATCAAGTACAGGGTCAACTTCACATTTCCAATAAGACTGTATGTATATTTGCCGTCTGGTTTGGTGAAGCAATTCCATTAAAAATAGAATTAATAAAAAGGGACGACAAATTTTGGGGAGAAAAAATGGAAAGCAGATTAAGTACTTTCTTTATGGATTGTTTATTACCAGAAATTATAGATCCAAGATTTAAAAGATCTATGCCCATTCGTGACCCACAATATATTATAACCGCCTTGGAGAAAAAACGAAAAGCAGCGACACTAATTCGAACAGAAAAAATTAAGAAATGCAAGAAAAATCTATTACGGGATATTGAAACTAATATATGAATGCATTGTTATTTTGTCCATTTTTGTACTATTTCGTAATACGGAATGTATTGCATTGCACTACATCCGATTGTTCTGGCATCATGAAATTATGCGTTGCTAACTGTTCATCCGATTGCGATGATGCTTTGCGGAATTTATGTGTGCATGCCCGCGATGGTTTCTATTTATAATAGCGAGCTCTGGCATCATGAAAATGCTTTACTAAACCGTTCATCCGATTGCGAGGAAACTTTGGTGAGTTGTTGTGTGCATGCCCGCGATGTTTTCTATATGTATATGTAGTGATTTCTGGCATCATGAAATTATGCGTTGCTAACCGTTCATCTGATTGCAATGACACTTTGGGGATTTTATATGTGCATGCCCGCGATGGTTTCTATATATAATAGCGAGCTCTGGCGTCATGAAAATGCGTTAATGAACCGTTCATCCGATTTCGAGGAAACTTTGGTAAGTTGTTGTGTGCATGCCCGCGATGATTTCTATATATATAGTGAGTTCTGGCATCATGAAAATATGCGTTGCTAACCGTTCATCCGATTGCGATGACACTTTGGTGATTTTATGTGTGCATGCCCGCGATGGTTTCTATATGTATATAATAGCGAGCTCTGCCGGGAACTCTCTAGTTCTGGAATAAATGATTTTTATTAACCCTTTGCCTACCAGACATAGATTTCACAGGCTTTTGTACATTTTTTTTGTAATTATATGTTACTTAAAGCTTAAAAAACATTTATGATTTTTTTTGGAATTTTCTGAAAACTCCTTATAGGGAAAATTCATCCGGTACATTTTTGTACCGTCAGGCAATAGGTAATAAAAAAATTTTAATGCTTTTTTAAGTATTTATTTTTTAAGAGGTTACAATTTTGACAGAAAATGGACATTATATTTTTACATCATGAAACTCATTAAAACAATTTTTTTTTTCATTCAAACATAAAAATATTTTACAATGGCTGCACGTAGAACTGGGCTTGGACTGAATCTTTTTCTTACTGCAAACTTCACATCTTCCTCTTTTATTTACAATTACTGGCCAATGTATTCCTCTATTTCCCAAACGAACGTCTTTGGCAACTGAATACTCAACCTTTCTACGTTTTGAAGGGCCTGCACTTTTAGCGTCAATAGAGATTCTTTTGTTTGTTTCAATTTTCTTTTGCGATATAAGTCCCATAGAGACATTTCTTCGAAACTCTTTTAGAGGTTTTTTTTCAAGTAAATTACAATAAATAATATATGAGTTAACAAATGCGACATCCAACAGCCCCCAAAACAGTCTGTGCCACCATTTTTTTGATTTTCGGTCAACGCAATACAGTGCTCGTAAACGATCAGCCATGTCGACCCCTCCCATAAACTGGTTGTAATTTTTAACTATTGTTGGGCACGTAAACTCCAACTTGGATCCATTCTTTTGGGTTCTGTTTACTGCAGTTTCCTCATTACCATGGTAGTTAGATATCAAGTGAACCATTTTATTATCTTTCCATTTGAAAACTCCAATACCCATATCAGAGAATCGGTAGTCGTAGTCTCCACGTTTCATAAGTTTATCCGCTATCATATTAATTGGCAAACCCCTTCGATTTGTCCTGACTGTACCACAGGCGAAAATATTTTCTCTTTTTAATCTTTCAACCAAGTTTAAAGTCGTAAAATAGTTGTCAAATACGACAATTCTCCCAGAACCCCACATCTCTTTGGTCAGACCTAAGACAACTCGCTCACCTAAAGTATGGTCTTTAAATTCTTGTTGGAGTTGCTCATCCTTACCTTGGTATACAGAAAGTTTAAATATATACCCCTTTTGGTCAGCAATACACCACATTTTATAACCACGTTTTACTGGTTTCATGGGCATGTACTGTTTCATGGCTGATCGACCTTTAAACTTGATCATTGATTCGTCAACACTCAGTTCTCTAGTTCCATTATACGATCGTCCAAAAGATTTATTGAGACTATCAACCATTGGTCTAAGCTTATAAAGTTTGTCAGTACATCCTGGCGGAATGTTCTTGTTATCATTGCAATGCAAGTTAGCCAAAATTTCTGAAAATCTATTACGTGGCATTGTGGAACACATTACAGGATTGTTCAAGTCAATAGCTGACGAGTAATGATCGGTCCATGCAGGTCGTTTGTTATAACCCATATGAAAATTCATCCCGATAAATGCCAAAAGTTCTTCCTTCTTCAGATTCAATGTTTTGCCTTTCTGTGTTGCATATAAATTTGATTGATACAGAATTGGATCAACAATATCATCAATCATTTTCAGGAAGATGTCAGTAGGTGTTTCACAGTTTTCAAACAAATCACCAGAGACACCTTCTTCAAATTGATACGGTGGTACATTGGTAACAAAATCCTTTTTTTTCCACTTACGTTGCGGTTCTGGTAGTCTAATAAATGGAGAAGTAGTAGAGTCGGATACACTTGAAGGACCAGGAGCATCCGCGGGCAAAATATTTTCATGATAAGAATACGTATTCTGACCGGATTCTCTTAGAAAAATATCATCACAACCTGTAGTTTGATTCCCACGGGGTTCATATTCATCATCTTCATCATTTTCAGACTCCACTTCTGACGGAACATCAATATTTGGAAGATCTTCCAACAGCAACATCTCAATATCATCTTGCGAAAGTCCTACAAAAATAAATAGCCAAGTCACTGACGGTACAAAATCGTACTGGTTATAAAAATTCATATATTTTATAAGAGAAAGGATATTAATACACGAAATAAACATTAGTGTGAAGAAAAATGTTCATTGCATATTAATAATATATAAAATCACACATACCTGAATCCATTATCACAATAATTATGTTTTAAAACAAGCAATAAAATAACTCAACCAACCATGTGACAGCTCAATGCAAAACTGATCCCCTGGTGTCAGTTTTCGAAACTAAGCTTTAAAAAATGGCTGACTTGTAAAAGAATGTCCAATAATAATTGCCAAGAATAATAATAAAAAAAAATGTTTTTGGGATAGAAGATACGATGAGTTTTATAGGCGAGTACAAATTTGTACCGTCGGGGAGCAAAGGGTTAAAATAGAGTGAGTGTCGCTGCAGTTTTGTCATGGTTTTCTGCAGCCTTGCACGACAACTACTGCCATGTTAAAAAAGATTATTGTTTAGTTTACTAAATAACACAGAAAAATTTAATAAATATATAAATAAAAAAGAATCTTTCTTTTATTTCTGGTAGTCAATATTATTAATGATGTTATTAATGTATATATTCTATGCAATATACGTTTCCAAATAATTTGGGGATAGTAATAATAATGATGAATTCTAGAAAATTTAATATTGTTTAAAAAACAATAAACTACTGAATATTTAGAAGTAAAGAAAAAAAAAATCGACTCCAAATGTGAACCACGAGATTCCAATCGCCGTTTATAATGGAAGCCTGTGGGAAAGGACCATGAACAAGCAAATGATGAAACATTTATAAAAAAGGATCATGCTAAGTATTCTACCAACATAATAAGTTCCATAAACAAACCACACTTTGCTATTAGTTTGTTTTTTTACTTCGATATATTTTTAAAATACTGTGCTTGTCTGTTCATAACGCAATATGTGTTTATAATGGAAGCATATGGGAAAGGACCATGAACAAGCAAATGATGAAACATTTATAAAAAGGATCATACTAAATATTCTACTAACATAATAAGTTCCATAAATAAACCACACTTTGTTATTAGTTTGTTTTTTACTTTGACATTTAAAAATACTGTGCTCTTCTGTTTATAACGCAAGTATAATGTTGATCTTTTAAAATTCGGGAAGACACTCCTACCGCCATCTAGCGATGTGAAAAAAAACTAATTTTGACAGCTTACGGATTTCTCCACGGGTATAATATCCCTTTAAGGATGTCGTCAACTAAAATTATTAGTGAGTGCCTCTCTATAATTTCTGACATTTTGCGGAACGAACTTGAGAATTCTCATTGTTGAAAAGTAACAAAAAAACCTCGTATTTGGGTTAGAAATAGATTCTAAGAAGAATTGAATTAGGTGCATCTAAAATACTATTTTGAAAAAGATGATATCAAAATATTAGAACATACTGGATTTTCAAGATAAATAAAAAAATAAAGACAGACCAGTGACGCGAGCAGCATTAAAAAACGATAAATTACAAATAAATTGAGATATCTCCCAATGGGAGATTTTCTTTTTTAAGTCTCCACTCCTTTTACTTTTATTACTGATCCTAATTTCTTCTCATCCATGGGTCTGAATGTATTATTTTAGATCATCGGCAATTCTATTTTTGTACAAATCTTGCTTTTGATACCAAAGACATGGATGGCTTTGGTACAGATTGATAAATCTAAACATCTTATCATCCGGTCATTTCCGATATTTTTTATTGAAGAAATTGCCATGATGGTCTGTACGTCTAACGCCTACTTTGGCCCGCAGGGAACTAAAAATCGCAAGCGAGTTGAAACATGTATTCGCACGCATCGAATCGGTGTGAAACTCGAACGATGACTCAGACTTGAACAACAAAAGCAGATGGGCTTTCAACTTTAGTTGTTCAACCAAAAACTTGATTCACTTTGTTGAAAGGATTTTCACACTTGTCAATGCTTTCTAGTGTTATTCAAGGGATCAAACATGGCATTCCAATAATTTTATTTGATGTTAAGATCGCACACGTGCATAATGCATTTGTTGTTGGTATGTTAAAATTTAATCGCAAATTAAATCAAATTTAATTCTTAATGAATTAATAATTAATAAAATACATTAGTTATGGCTTCTGGAAATGCGTTAGAAGAATGTGCACTCGTGCCGGCTGCGGTACACGTGTACGATTTTGTAAATACCCATACAATTATTTTAATTTATACTCCTGCATATTTATTTCAAAATTATCTTCTATATTTTAATTATATTCTATATTTGCCGCTCAGAGATTGAACTCTAGTAGTTAACCTCTCAGAAATAGACGTTTTGTTTATTACGTGACCCTTAGAAAACTGTCAAAAAGTGATAAAATTTTTGTTATTTACGATTTTTACTAAAAATTTCATAAATCACGTTTCGGGAAACATAGCCTCATTCTAAAAACTGTTTTGAAAAGGTTATGAAATAAATTTTCAAATTATATTATTACAAATAAATAATAACATTTTAAAATTTAGAATACAAACATAAAAAATTGTAAAAATGACCCACGTGATGTTTTATGTGAAAACGGTACTAAAATCACAGATTATGTAAAAAAAAACACTTATTCTATCGTATAAATGTATAATAAACAATTTTGTCTCCTCACTTTTTTACCATTTCATAAAAATATTTTAATAAAAAACTAACAATGTCTTGAACAAATGACAATCAAACAAGATGTAGGTTCCATTCGGCTCAGATAAATAATCTCTACGTTCCATAGATATTATCGATATTCCGTTTTTTATTTCATGGTAATCCGTATACTAGTGATGGAAATAAATCAATTTTTGTAAAATCTCGCGCGTTTACGTCAAAAGACGCTCTAATGTCTTGACCGCTATTATTATATTCGTGTCTTTTGACGCTCTAATGTTCCGAGTGGTTTTAAGATGATAAAGTATACAAAGCAAATTGAAATATGAAGGAATCTCGTGGAACTTTTAACTATATGCCTCGATGTTTAATATATTTACAACAAATTATTTAATTAAAAGCTGTTTGTTTTAATTTTAATTTTTGTAATATCGTATGAGTTTCTCAATAACTACTATAATATAATAAAAGTACATACCACCAGACATCGTATCCATGTTAAATTGGAACTTACTTAATAACTTGAAACGTATTGAAATATACGCGACTGCAAAAACTGACACGGTCACCCGCACAAAGGTCAAGTTCAAACTGATCTCTTTTCATCAGTATTCAGTATTGCTATAAGGGCGACACGCTTTGGGGGAATTATGAAACTTTTAATAAACTTCAAAACTAGCATACTTGTTTCATTGTAAAGAATACTTGACTTTCTGAATTTCTGCCAACGCGATACATTAAGCCACCCCATAGTGCGCCGAAACGGCAATTGTATGGAATTCTCTCGATAGAAAAAAATCGCACAGTATGCTCCGAAAATTATTAAAAAACACATTTTTTCAGTTATTTTACAAGTTAAATATATGAAATAATTCACAATGGTTTTTTAAATGCTATTTTAACCAATCCCCATGAGATTTTTGCTCTATTTTAAACGAGTCGTGTTTTATTAAACATTATCACAATTTTCGCTTGAATATTATCGTTTTTATATTATATTAGCGCGCTATATCTAACTTGTATTTACATATCTCTCCATGTTCTTTTTTTTACGTATACACTTCGCCTAAATGTGTTCAAGTGAAATATGTTATAAATCGGTAGAAAATGAATAGTATTAATTTCCAGTACCTCGAGTGGTTGCCCAACATTCAGCCCGTCGCGTCGATACGCCACTGAAAGAAATCAATTACCGACTTTTGAAAAATCAATTACCGACTTTTGAACGACAGTTGAGAACATTTTCAGTGTTCATTATATTATTTAGCTTTGCAGTTGACTGGACTCTGAGCATAATTAACATCGTTAGATTGAATAACACACACGGGTTAAAAAAATGATGAATTTGAATGTAGCGGATGCAAACTTGGATTGTGAATGTATATGGATTCAAAGATTAATACTTCATCACGTTATTCTAGCTTAGCCGCACAACTGAGAACAGAAACTATTCGTATATTATCATACCCATTAAAACTTTGCAACACGATTATTAAAATTCCTATTGTGTATTAATGATTATGCAGTAAAAATACCTTTGTAATAATATATAGTGCATTTTTATGATGCTCTATATCCCACAGTGCATTTTGTGATGCTTTATCCCACAGTGCATTTGTGATGATCTATCCCACAGTGCATTTTGTGATGAAAACATCAATGATGATTACATCAAAATGAAAAGTGAATATCTTTTGGCTTCTTTTTACCTCAAATAATTTCGTTAAGGCGAGACATATCCACGTTTATTGGGGGTTTGCCCGAGACTCACATTTTAATTTGTTTCGGCGAATTCGTAGTTGAATTATAACTTCAGTTACCGGTGAGCACCAGATTTTATTTTACAAGACTATGAATTAATAACTTTGGGAGGTCCTATTCATTTAGAAATATTATTAACACGTTCTTCAGAATTAATTAAAATGAACCGGGCGGAAAGGTCGAATCTCCAGGCCTGCTCGGGTGAATTCGACGGTACGTCCGTCCAATACGCCGTGCCGCGGGCGCTTATTTGTTTATACGCTTTCTTCACTTACGTCCTTAAGATTCTCACATTATTTTTCTTCTTCTTCTTTTCTTTGATAGGGAAAATTCGACAGTAGGTCCGTCCAATACACGGGTCGCGAGTCGCAATTTGTATACACGGTTTCTTTACTTATGTCGTTAAGATTCTGAATATATTTTAGGGTATAGTGTCGTCAAAGGGAATTCAACAAATTCTTGACCATCTTACCACAATTTCTGTTGAATATCACAAAGCTGCATGTGTTCCTTCATCATCTATAATGAGATAATAATAAATCGACAATAAACAAACTATTGCAAAATATCTCAGCGGCGAGCAATGGTCAGTGATCGTTCAACTCAACAGACTTGACATTGGTCACTTGACAGTTCACAGTTCTGCTGTGGGCTTCGTACGGTCAGCGGTTCTGACTGCTGGCTGCTGGTTGCAGTCTCGGTATGTGTCTGTGCTCACATTCCGGTTTTGCCGCTCTATCCATGCTACCCACTTTCCAGGGGTCGAAAACATTCTTCGTAAACATTCATGTCAGAAAGCCAAAACTTTAGTCATTGTTGAAGTGAAAACTTCTTTAGCAAATAAAATAACAATCAACTAAAAATAAACTCCTAATTTATAAATCATGAATGAATGAAGAAATATATATGGGAAGACTTCGATGGCTGGGTCATGTAGAGAGAATGACCGAGCATCAAGCACCAATGTCCTTGCTGAACTCAAGACCGATAGGGCGAAGCAGCCTGGGAAAGCCAAGATTAAGACGGAGCGACAACGTCCTCAAAGATATATCTACATTGGAGCTTCTAAACTGGAGAGAGCTGGCACAAAACCGAGATGAGTGGAGGAAGACTCTTGAGGAGGTCAAGACCCACCAGGGGTTGTAGAGCCAAGAGTGATGATGAATTTATAAATCAACGATAAGGCCAAAACTAACTTATGCAAGCCCCATCTGGGCCCACGCTTCAGAGTCTCTTTTGAGAAAACTTCAAACATTCTAAAATAAAGCCAGACGCATAGCCCTGGGTGTCCCCAAATGGATAAGGGTATCCCAACTCCACAAAAATTCTGAAATTACCTTATTAAAAAAAAACGTATCTTAAGTCTCGCGGAAACATTTTATGCGGGAATTCCCACCCATGAAAACGCGACGAAAACTTACGTATCACACATAAAAAACCTAAAAAAATCCTACGTAAAGTTTAACCTACCCGTATTGCAGCCATGTCCCTATGCAAATAATTTTTCACAAACAACCGAATAAACCAAATTTTCAACAACCATTATTATAAAATCATGTTGAAAGAGAAAGGGGCCTTTTCGGCCCGGAGCTCTGTATGCCAATATTTCAAAAAGTCAAAAAAACTTATTTAGCACCATTGTGATTTGAAATTCGATGAAACGAAATATAACGACACTAAAAAGAGACAAAATATACATCAAGCGACCTTGAGGTGATTTTTCACAAAAACGGCGCTCTACAAATTGTCCAATTATTATTATTATTATCTATAGTATTTAGCCTGCGCGATAATGAGATAGTATATCACTAGATAAAGGGTACACTTTTACATGTGTCGACACATATTAAACTCGCCTAAGTCCCGTTCAAACATTTTTCGGATAATGACGATTTTTTATAGTTTCCACTTTTAGCTAGTAAAAACCTGTGAATATTACTTTATGTTATGAATATTGTACCTGGGAACACAGAAAAATAAAAATCAAAATAAATTTCTTGAAGTAAATATGAATTTTTGATGATTTTTTTAATGGACTTTGGCGCATTTGATATAATACCCATGGACTTAGTTGATATTGAAATAGAATTACAGGTGTGTTTGAATTAAAGATTTGAAGCGGGTTTGGGACTTATGTTGAATTGAAAAAATCTATCAACTTTCACCCTTAATTTTTTTGGGAAGCCATGGACTTCGGTCAGATCGATCTAAAGCAAAAGATTCGTATTTTTTTGCTGAATCAAATACACAAAATGGTTGGTAGTGGACTTTGGCGAGTTTAATACGTACCGATACATATAGTATAACTGCATACTTAACTAAAATTTCGATTTTTTGGAGATGTCTGAGATTAACTGGACGATCGATGTTTTGCGCTAGTATAAATAAAAAATACATAACTAAGTAAATCAATTTAATGATCGAGAATGATTTACTACACGTTGCGAGAACCAATGGTTGTCTATCCACTGCAGATACCATTCCTAACTCAAACCTGACAGTGTAAAAACACTGGTTATCAACAACTCAGCTGTGACATTCGCCGCACTGTCAAATTAATATTAAAAAACAACGTCTTTTAAATATTAGCGTAATTTTGGTATTCACAGGTCACGGAGCGCCTATTGGTACCATATTGGGACTTGTTTTAAATGTACCTTTTTATCGTTTCCTCAATTTATCATTTTCGATTAATTTACACGCGTAGGGCTTGGAGGTATTGTACCATGGTGACTTTAATCGTACAAGGTAATTTTCGAATGGCAAATAGAGATCTTTATGAAGGAATTAGCTGGAGTGACCGGCGGTGCCCGGGCTATATTACCAGGCGATTCTTTATAAATATTTTGTATTTGAGCGAAATAAACACAGATAGTATAATTAATATTATTAAAGGGTTAAATTGTAAAGTAGCACAAATCAGTAAAATAAAATTTACATGCGCACGCCGGGATCTGTACCCGCGATCTTCGGATTGCTAGTCGAGAGCCTTAAACCTCGACCAAGGAGACCTCGAATTGGAGGACTTAAAATATTCTCAGGTTATTTGCAACACAGGATGTTGGTATTTATTTATTATTATTATAAAAAAACTAGCTGAGGTACCCGGCTTCACTCAGGCAGTTGATATGAGATTGAACTGACGTTTGAAGTTCGAACCCATGACGGATCTTGCTTTATATACCCCTACCAATGGGTAGCCCCATCCATACAAAAAAGGCTTCGAATGGTCCACAATATTCCAAAACATTCCACAACATTCGAGGTTGTTCTGGAATGTACCACAATGATGTTCCCGATTCCCTATTCCCAAACATTCCAGAATATTCCGGGATGTTATTAAATGTTGTAGAATGGTCTATAATACTCTCCAATGTTCTGGACTGTTCTAGAAATTTATAGACAGTGAAACTGCCAGCCCTTATATCTTCAAAAATATGCCCTTCAGGTGAAAACGGATACCTTCTTTATGGAGAGGGCTACCACACCATATAACTCCCTTGATCGTACCGAGACTCGTTTCTGAGACTTAGCAGGACATTTCATACACTTTATTTTGTAATATATATTGATTATTATTATAAAAAGTAGGTATTTATTTATTATTATTAAAAAAAATGGCTAAAGGCATCCATTCCTTCTACATCCGTGAAAAAGGTCTTAAAATGTAGGAAGTGTATTTTACTTAAATGAGGAACTTAAGTCGAGGACGTCCAACGAAGAGTACTTTAGAAGTGTGTTTATAAATAAAGAAGTTAAATCAATGTCCGAGGTTGACTGTGACAAGAATACCGATACTAAAACACACTTTTTATGTTCACGTTTTTTTTTGTTACGAAGCTTCATTAAACTAAATATATATCAGAGGCGGCTCTAGGGTTCAAAAAGTGGAAGGTCATTTAAAAAATGATATTATGATACAATATCAAATTAAATACGATAAAATTCATTTGTAATTACCTCGAGTTTGAGAGTCAAATTTAATTTAACATAGTAAATTATTTCATGCGTCAAGCCTACAATATGCAAAATCAACCTACGTTTATCAAACCATCTCTTTCAGACGCATAATATTCATAATGCTTCCTCTCGCTCACGGCCATGACCCAAACTGTCTTCAGAATCCGAAAACTTTTCTTCTAGGCGGTATAGTGCCATCTCGTTTATTGTATAGCGCGCAAAGAGATAGGAGACATGATATTGGGACATTTGAAAAATTGATTTGCATGGACACTGCTTGCTGCTGCCCGCTATCTCGCGGTTCATTTCAAATGCATTATATCAGTTGTTTTGATTAGCATAACATTTCACAATGTTTTACTGTCATCTTATAATTTTGGGAAGTTTTTGACCAATTGACCTGAAGGAAGGACCGCCACTGATCTACACCAGAATAACAAATAGTACAAAAAATAATGCAAACTGGTTTTCATACCTCGCTACTTACTTAGGTACAATTAGTTAATACCCGACTTCACTCTACATTAATTTTTAAAAGCAGTTAAAAACCCGCTCCGCAGATTTTTGTTGCTAGGCCCAGCTGGCGGCTTTGGTTTGGCTTCGCCTAGTTTAAGTGTGAGTGACCATTTTATAAATTCGATAAGAACCGGTTATAAAAACAGCCGGTTCCTCGGATCCGGTGACAGCTAGTCACCGTGACAAATTAACTGCGACAGGCAACGACTTCATATATAATATACAGTATAGACGCGTTGTATTATTACTCACAATTACCAGTTACAATAAATAATCATATAATTCTGTGTTCAACGCTGTGGCAAGACTCATCACCGGCGTATCTAAATATTCCCATATTTCTGAGTATCTCAAAAATCTTCACTGGCTCAAGTGTCCTGAAAGAATCCAGTTCAAGCTCTGCTGGATGGTTTTCAAATCCCTTAACAGAATGGCTCCGGCTTACTTATCGGAAATGTGTATTCCAGAAAATTCCAATTCGCGACAATCAACCCTCAGGTCAGCAGCAACATCAGCCATCGGAAGGTTGAAGGAACCAAAGCGCACACCACATACTAAATTCGGTGAGCGTGCTTTCGGAGTGTCAGGACCTAAAGCCTGGAATGGACTGCCACACGAGTTAAGAATGATCACAGATTCAGCGGAATTTAGAGCTAAACTAAAAACTCATCTTTTCAGACAGTCGTAAAAAAAAAAAACTTTCAACTTCAGCTTCACGGCTCGCGACATAGTAAATAACTAATTTTGTAAAAATAAAGCAAATTTTTACAATTCTCCAGTCTTTCAAATAAATATTAACTCAACTTTGGCATTAATCTTCTTATAAATATAAATGTAAAACCAACAGTGATGAGGGTAGCAAAGGTAAAGTCATGCAATGTCCAGTGTTTTTAATATATTGTACTCCACGTGCAAAGTCGTACCTTTTCCAAGCATAAACTTTCTAATAAAGTGTGTTTTTCGGAAGTGACCTGCAGGTAAGTATGTTTTTGTATCTTTTTGTAAATAATAAAATTGAATAGAACCCAGGAATTCATAATGAATTGTAAAGCGCCCTTGAGGTGATTTTTCACAAAAACGGCGCTCTACGAATTGTCCAATTATTATTATTATTAATTATCAATCTCTTCGTTCCCGGAAAGATTCACGCAGTTACAAATCCATTAGTACTTATACTTCTGCCAGTGGCAGGTTCTCGTGCAATATGTTAACGTAAGTGGTCATAAGAAACACAGAGATTTTTTGTTTGGTTTATGGAACGAAATTCACAATTTCACACTTCTGTTCAATGGACTTATTTTAAATGAAAGCAGCATTCAGACTGGACTTAAAAAGCGCTCTGTAGACTTTTTTATAGCCAATGATAGCTCCTAAAGAGACTCCATTGTTGTCTTGGCAGTAATAGTGATCTTTTTGTGGCCGTAATTGGTTGGAAAAAGACCCAAGGCTGAACTTTCCTTCCAATCCGAACAAAGCCTGATAATAATAATAGATGATGTCAATTTGAAAATCACAATATTATTTTTGTTTATTTTTATTTTTAACTTTATGAGTGAAATCTCACAATATTAGCGAAACTCAATAGAAAATCTGGAGACAGAAAAATCAGAAAAAGATATTGGCTTTACAGCATTTCAAGTTTCTGCTACAGATTATGGTATGTAAATCAGTAATTTTTTTATAATGTATTTAGTGAATCAGTATCAGTCGGATTTTCTTATTTGGGCTCCTACCAGAGAGCAAATTATCGGACGTTATATTTATCTGAGTCGCAGGCTGTTAAACAGTTTAGATTACTTGTGGGATTAACTTTAAAGAGCGAAAAAATAATACTATTAAGAAAGGATTTGCGGATTAAAAAGATCTAAATAGATTATAAAAATACGGTGGTTGCGCCAATTTATATTTTAATTATCAAATTGTCTATTGCTCAAAACGCTTTGTTCCCTTTATACACCCCGCCCCACTTATCCATTCCTTTTGCCAAAGACCTGTAAGGTTGCCAGAACTGCATATAGTTTTGTTGCCAGACGAACGTTGCAGTTCATTATTCAGTATATGGCTCGCCATTGTATTTTGCCGCTGTATAAGCAACGTGCTCGTACAACGTGTTGTATTTTTTTCCCGCCACTTGC
Organism: Limnephilus lunatus; assembly: GCA_917563855.2. Classification (NCBI taxonomy): domain Eukaryota; kingdom Metazoa; phylum Arthropoda; class Insecta; order Trichoptera; family Limnephilidae; genus Limnephilus; species Limnephilus lunatus. Next base: position 27,210,034 of record OU830596.1, read on the forward strand.
AAGTGTATTTTGCCGCGGCGGGTCAAATGCATTTTGTCATTTGCAAATGCATTTTGGTCAAATGAAAGTGTATTTTGACCCGCCGATGTGTAAGCAGTATAGTATTTTTTCCCGCCACGTGCAAGTGTATTTTGATCGCCCGCTATGAAACATCGTGATTTGCCGTGTATTAATTATACTGTTTTGTGTTCATTGTGAATAAAGACATTTGATCTCGAGAAACCAGCAGCCAAAAGAAGAAAGAAGAACGAGAAAGGCGAGGTAGGTCTTTGGCATTCTTCCTTGAAACCTACCCCTTCCTCAAGGCATTTTGAGCAGTTTAGTAAATTATTATTTGTTAATGAGACGCATCCGTAAACGAATGTATTTAAATTAATTCGCCCTACCATACGGTTAGAATAAATCTAAAAATAACACTAACGACATATCATCAATCAATAAGATTAATTTAATGAGAGTGATGCATTCAAGGAAATAATCATTAAGTCAAGATTGATATAGGTAAGTAAGTGTGGCTAATAATTATGTGGCTGATTACAGTGGCATAAATAAGGAAAGACGATGATTAAAAATATAGTTAAATGCAATAATTGACACTAGGACTGGTGTCAATTATAGTAGTGATGGTATTTCCTGTGATTTGTTTGCATTTATAATCGCATCGTAGATTTTTGAGTGATTTTTAGAATAATATTTTGGTGAATATATGAACTAGCAGTTAAGAACACGCTCCGCAGGTTTTTATGCTAGGCACTGTGGCCGGCTTTTGGTTTGGCTTCGCCCAATTTAAGTGTTGATGACCATTTTATTGTTAATTGCAAGTATTCTACTGCAAATAGACTTTATTACTCTTCAAAAATGGTCGCATGATGTAGGTTTAATAATCAATGCTAAAAAAACGAAGCTTATGCACATCAGATCTCCTCATGCCAACATCACCATAACTCCTAAAATTGTTTCTCATGATTTTAACTGTATTCATAATTCTATAATACAACCATGCTCATGTAAAAATATTGAACTAGTTTCTAAATACGTATACCTAGGCTTAACAATTGATTGTAATTTTAAATGGGATATACATATACAAAAAGTTTGCACACGGCTTAGAGCTATAGTGAACAGACTTTATAGACTGAAGTTTTTTGTTCCACTAAATACCCTTAGATTAGTGTATCTGTCATTGGCGGAATCCCAAATAAGATATGGAATAACCACATGGGGACATTCAACAAAAACAAACCTTCTTTCAGTGCAAAACGTACAATATTCTTTGGTAAAATTATTATTGAAAAAAACTGAATACGAACAAAGACATGATGTACCAAAATCGTTACTATACAACTCTGTAAATTTATTATCTGTTCGTGCTATATTGTGGCTTAAAATTGTGAGTCAGCATACATCTCAATCCGAATATAATAAACTAGTGGTTCATGTTCATAATACAAGACTAACTGCAAACGATGGACTTGTAATTCCCAGATACCTAAATAAATACGGTCAAAGAACTTTAGAATACCTTGTTCCAAAAATTTACAACTTGTTACCCAACGAAATAAAAAGTTGTGAATTGAGTTTCAGAAGGAAATGTATGCTGAAGAAATGGTTAAGTGAAAGAATTTTTTTGTACTAATCTCTGTTTTATTTTTCTTTGTTTCTGTTCATTTTCTCTTTTCTGATTTTCTTATAAATTTTATTAACAATTTGTTCTCCATAATATATTATGTATGTATGTATGTGTGTATGTATTTGTATATATGTGTATGCGTGTATGTATATATATATATATATATGTATGCAATATGTATGTGTATATATATATATGTGTATATATAATTTAATAATATGAAATGTCAAAAGAACCCGTTGACAAACTGATATCAATCAGTTTAACGGGACTTTATTTGGAAATAAAAAAAAAAAATAAAAAAACGCTTTTCGGCCCGTCAAGAAGCTAGTTACTCGCTAAATAAATCCGATAGGAGCTGGTTCCAAAAATAGCCGGTTCCTCGGATCCAGTGACAGCTAGTTACCGGGACAAAGTAACCGCAATAGGAAATGATGTCATATAATATATAGACGAGGGGTAGAAATCACAACGTGGTATTATTATTTACAATGACAAGTTAATATAATAATCATACCATCCACCTCTCCCGGAGAGATCGACGAAACTATGAATCCAATAGTAGGTACTTACGCCTGCCAGCCGACGCCCCTCACGCTAGTTGTTAACGTAAGTGGTGCCATCTTTTGGTACTGCTTTAATTCGGTTCTCTTACAAAAGTATATTTGTAATAAACTCCACGTACGAAAACGGTTTGCGTTAGGCGTGGCGTCAAATTCCTAAATTTCAACCGTACATAAGTTGACCTAATAACAATGTCAGATTTGTGCAGTTTTCTCGGAATGATGTATGCGAAATTTTATTTGTTTTTAAATTTATTTATTTAAAAAAGAAAATTAACAACAGGGAAAGTCCCAAAAAATTCTTTTTAGTATTTTGTCAATGGGTATTTTTAACGTTGGAATTTTTTTTAAATTTATCTTGTGGAGATCCGGATCAGTAAATCTTTAGCAATACACTCGAGTGTTGGGCAAAAATATGCGCAGTAACGCGAAAATTACCTTGACGAGGTTTGCTCAAAATCGGATTAACAACTACGAAATTAATATTTTTGTTCAATGGTTTTCTATTTACCAGATAATAAATCTTATTATATATATATTTCATGCTTATACCGTAACATTTTTCCCCATAATAACTAACGTTGTCTAAAAGAAAGAAAAATCTTATATTTGGGAGACAACTGTCAAAACCAAATATTTATACGAACATATAAACTGGTTTTATTATTTCTACATAAACCTGAATACATACTTTATTCGAAAAACATAAATAAAAAGGTGTTTTCTAAGTATAAAATGTAAATTTTAAAGTTACTGTATAAACATATTTGTTTGCATGTAAATATTACAGTGAAAAAGTGAAACATAAAAGTTTCTTCTTTAACAAATTATTATAATTTTTTTTTAAATTCTGTTTCAAATAAGTATCTAATGTTAGTTTTGTTAGTGAGAATATTATGCTTTTGTTAGGATACATGATTGATATCTGTTTCGCAATAAGTCCCCAAGTTGTAATTCCATATATTATAACAGATTTAGCTAATAATAAATAAATTATATGAAGTGTTAATTTAAACGCCTTACATTATTACTTAATTTTGAATTTTTTTTATCATATAAAACCAGTTTATTCACAAAACTGAAATAATAACAGAACTTGAACTTTCACAGAAATTGAAAATTAACTTTGAAATTCGATGAATGGTTCAAATTCTTTATAACAACCCGTCCTCAGTTATCATCTTGGCAAGAATGGCAACTCATCTTAAGATGAAGCCCTACTAAATAATGCAAAATCATACAAAATCGTATGTTTTTGTTTTGAAAATTTGACCGCTTAGAAGTATTATAGATGCTTCAATTAAATACTGCGTGTAGAACACACCTTGGCCCTTAAAAATATCGGTCATTTTTTTAATAAGTCTTTTAATAAGCTTAGAAAAATATAAAGTATTAGGTCTATAAAAAACATTTTTAAGTGCAAACTCTCCTACTTATAAACACTTTTTCGGATATGGTTTTATTGCATAATGTGGCAAATTCAGTTTCTTATATAATTATCACAAAAAAATTGAAATTTACGCCCGAACCTCACAAAATAAAATATAATATGCATTTTCGCGTTGGTATTTTTGACATCACGGCGACAATACGGCAGTCGACGAATTTGTTATATCAAAGTGAACCTTATACCGTCCACCGAAGAACGACTGGCAGCCTCCCCATTCTTCCGTCATTACTCCTCCGGACGGAGCGGAGAAACAACGTGTTAGGGTCCGCGCTGCTTGTTTTCGTGAAATCAATTTAAAAATTCCGTTTTATTACAATAAACAATGCATAAAAAAGGAATTCATATTTTTTACAGGCCTTTACGAAATCAACATGTAAAAAAAATTCTCAAATATCTTTTCCAACCTTTCCAGAAGCTTTTTCTCAAGTATTTTTAAACTCCTCCCATAAAAGGGTGTGAATTCCGATTTTTTCCTGTACTAGTGGATCGCCTTAAGTTACATCTCGTGAATTTTTACAGGTAACAATAACTAGTAGGTTATGTTATAAAAAACACTCATAGAACTAAAATACCGCTAGGCGCCAGGTTTCTCCTAGCTAACCGCTAGTCAGCGACTAACTACTAACTGGCAGTTAATGGTAACCGGTAACTGGCGACCTCTGCTGGTATTATATTTCTGTTTTCACTTTCTATCAGAGTCCGCGTCGGTGCCGTTAGAGTTGGGCGGTTAGGCCTCTGTTGCTCTGTTGTCGTGGTTCCGTGGTCTGCCACACGATGCCTGATCCCTCACCATATTACATACTAGAATGCTCTGTCAGGCTGACAGCCGATGGCGGCTGGTTCAAACTAACATGTGAATGACCGTAAAAAGAAATTATAAATCATTTTTATCAGTTAATGTGGTTCAATTTTATAAACGTCAACAACAAACAAATTTAAACAGTTAAACATTCTAAGTATAGAAACAATTCAATTCCACAAAAAGACCCGTTTCTTCGACTCGTTCTTACGAATCATCTGTATGTAGAAAAGTCTACGCAGTTAAAACCCTTAAAAAGACGTAGGAAACATCGGCAACCTATTCAGTCTACTATCTTTCTCTAGTTTCTCCCGGAAAGGCGCTCTAGGAAACATTGACAATCTTTCAGTCTACTATCTTTCTATAGTTTCTCCCGGAAAGGCGCTCTAGGAAACATTGACAATCTTTCAGTCTACTATCTCCCGGAAAGGCGCTCTAGGAAACTTCGACAATCTTTCAGTCTACTATCTTTCTCTAGTTTCTCCCGGAAAGGCACTCTAGGAAACATCGAGAATCTTTCAGTCTACTATCTTTCTATAGTTTCTCCCGGAAAGGCGCTCTAGGAAACATCGACAATCTTTCAGTCTACTATCTCCCGGAAAGGCGCTCTAGGAAACTTCGACAATCTTTCAGTCTACTACCTTTCTCTAGTTTCTCCCGGAAAGGCGCTCTAGGAAACATCGACAATCTTTCTGTCTACTATCTTTCTCTAGTTTCTCCCGGAAAGGCGCTCTAGGAAACATCGAGAACCCTTTCAATTTACTATCTTTCTCTAGTTTCTCCCGGAAATTCGCTCTAGGAAACGTCGAGAACGCTTTTTAATCTACTATCTTTCTCTAGTTTTTCCCGGAAATTCGCTCTAGGAAACATCGAGAACCCTTTCAATCTACTATCTTTCTCTAGTTTCTCCAGGAAAGGCGTTCTAGGAAACATTGGCAATCCTTCCAGCCTGACCTTTCCACCTGCTTTGATCTTCTTCCACACAGCCTATCCACCCCTTTCTTGATCTTCCTCTTAGTAGCTTCCACAGGGACTTACTTGACACTATCCTACTCAGTTTGCTATTTTTCGTGTCTTGTCTTTTTTAAATTATATTTATTAGCGTTATAGCGTTATAAGTCTTTATAAATTGATACATGTTAAGAATATTTATGTCATTGACCAATAAAATAACGACATAGAAATTTAAGTCCTCTGACAATCTTTTCACGTGTTCAGCCAATCGCAATCTTTGTGTCCTACGGAATCTTTCGATGATTTTATACTCTGTTAGACAATTGAAATCGTGGTTAATTTTTGTTTTGTTGTTTCTATTTTGTAACGAAGTATTTTGCATCAAATGATCTGATTTACCCATCCTACTGATCAACTGTTGAGCTGAAATTTTGGCATTAACCCCCCTCAAATGCACAAACATGCGCTCTTCCCAACGCAACTTACAACTTTAAAAAAACCAACATGTTTCGTAAGTAATGCTTACTTCTTTAGGGTTTCTTAAAACTAGTCTTCTGTTTAAAAAGTAAGCAAAGCTTACGGAACACGTGTTGATTTTAAAGTGTGGATTAATTTTTAATTAAAATGGTGCTCCCAAAGTAAGTTTGCTGTATTTGAAGAAGTGTTAATTTAGTTTGGTCAGACATCATGCTTAAAATTCATATGCAGTGTTACTATAATTCTTCGCTAGAGCGGTGAAAATTTGTATCAATTGGTCAATGTACGGTTAAAATAACCTAGAAATTACCATTGGAGGCAGAGGTTCGTTATTTGCCTATGGAAAGTTGTCTATCGCCGTAATCGACATCAACAACCGCTGGAGCGAGACGGGAGATGTCGGAGATAGGGACAGCTGTGGCAACGACCAACAGGCTTTTAGACCTAGGCTCGTTAATTCAAAGCAACTCACAAAACAACATGTTATGTTTGAGTCTCAAGTCCAATATCGCAATAATTCGCAGAAATTTGATTATGTTTAGTCATTAGATTTTATTATGCTTTTCACTTCTTCACAGTACTTATATCTTTTAGTAATCTTGCTCAGCAAGTTCAAGAGCATTTACTCTTTTAACCTACGTTGGCAGTTCTGAAAATTAATATTTAGTGCCTTCAAAAATTAATTTTCGCAACTAACTTTAAACGTAACTAACTTTTTAACACAAATTTCAAAAATGCATGTAGAGCGATTGAACGAAAAAGGAGTATATGTCGTAAGAAGAATATATGACGAAAATGTGAATGGTAGATCGGGTAGATGAAGTCAGGTAATTTAGAAGCTCTAATTGTTTGGGGTTCCGTCCTCTGTTATTTAGTTAATTAGTCAGTTAGTCAAAAATATATGCAAGCCGCAGGGGGCTATGCTAAAAAAATGTTACCATTTCTTAAATAACACAGAAAAGTAAATACTCAAATAGAAATGATTCAGAAAATATTAGAGATTTACAAGCATACCTACCTGGGGCGTCCCTGCTGTAGATTCAACTATCTTATAATGTCTATTCTTCTTGCGTCTTTTATCATTACGAATATAGGCAAAAGGTATAAAAATAGCTTGGTAAACGGTATCTAGAAATGGTTGATTTAAGTTCAAAAGTGGTTTTTATTTATTGAAGTGAAAACTTTTTCGAAAAACTCGATGAAACGAAAAATAGCGACACTATAAAGAAACACATACATCTGTAGGATTTAGCCTGCGAGAGTATGAGATAGTCAGGGCCGTGTTATCCATGAGGCATTGTAGGCAACTGCCTTTGGGACCCGCATCGGCTAAAGGCCTCTAGGGTAAAGGGGCCCCGAGACGTGCTTTCCCTAGGGGCCCCGACATGTTTAATCCGGCCCTGGATAGTATAACCGGTCTCCTTTTTGTGCGGTGCTTCGTAGCCTTCCCACTCTTATCCACTTTAGTTTTCTAAAGGTTGAAGGTTTCACTTCCACGGCATGTGAATTGCACTCAGATTTTTATATGAATAATTTTATAAAAAAAGTATAAATTTGAATCAAGGGAAACTGTTACAAATAATCTTAGTCATAAAATCATATTTCTTAAAGTTGTTTCTCGTACGAATTCATAATTTTCTAATGAAAAAATGATTTTTTTAGTAGTTTACGCATACTTTTTTAATAAAGTAAATAAATTTTAATTCTATTCCATCGAAACGATTGTGAAATATTCAATTTATCTGAGAAATGTTTCTTGGTATTCATAATGTAAACCAATTTTTAGTAAAGATTAATCGAAAATAGTGATTTCACTGAGAGGTTCGCTTTCTTTTATTTTGGTCGCCTGCTTAGATAAGTCCACCGAATATCTTCTCAGGGGTAAATATTGAATTTGTGATAAGTGTCCAGATACGTAGTGATAATGTTGTTATAGTATTTTGGTAGGGTTAGGGTTAGGTTAGGCCGTATACTTTTATTGCTATTAATTGGGGTTCCTTTTGGAAAAGATTATGATGTTTTGATACAATCGTGTTTAAGACTTTAACCATTTGGATGAAAAAAAAAATAAAGTTTGAAATTCCACTTTGGTCATGAATCGGAAGAATCGAAGAAAAATCTTATCGTGAAGGTTAAAAGAAAGGTTTTTTTGAAAAAGATTGAAAATCTAAATATAAACTAATCTGCCCATTAGAGGCGAAGTGCAATAAAAAATATATTACTTTCTTTTCACATTAGCTCTACGCAGTAAGCCAGGAGGAAAATAATTTCCCTCAGAAAGGCCTTCTGTGTAGAGCTAAAAAAATGTCGCCTTAGTAGATGTTGTGTGGAGGGTCTTTTTAAGGAAGTAAGGAGATGAATTTCAGGGAAAGAAAAAAGTATGAGGGGTGGATAGGAATCTGGGGGTCAGTTTGCAGTCAGTCACTGCGGTGCAAAGCGATGTTCCGAGAGAGTCCTGCTGGAGAGGTTAAAAGGTCTCCCTCAAACAGAGAGGCGGGTATGGGTACGCCCCCCTGGGAATCATTTATTGGATAACCAACACTTCTGCCATAGGTCACCCCAAGTGGTTCGCTTCGTTTTGTGGCTTAGAATGACAAACCTCGCCCCATGAACCCTGGCACCCTGCTAAGCCATTAAATAATAGAACGAGTAGCGAACCCCTTATATATTTTATTTAAAATACGTGTCCAAAATATCATTAAAAAATTTACTCCAGATACCTAAGCGCTGATAGTCAGTCGGATACGTCCTGTTACACCCTGTATACAATAATAAATTGTCCGTGTTGTCATGATGTCCGTATTGAGACACGTAATGCGGTAAGTGTCCACTTCTCCCATTGTGTCCACTGCTCCTGATGTCGGCAGTTGTTGGTGTTCCAATAACCGGCCACAGGGGTCACCATTTTAACTATACAGCCGTAGAAGATGCAGCTGAAATGGAACCGAAGCGTCCCATTAATAATTTCACACCGAGTAAAATAATAAGGTTAACCTAACTGTAAACATAGTAAACTTTTATAGTTAACCTAACGCTTTGTTTTTATATTATTTATTGAAAATTGATGATACAGTCGGTACCTAATGTTGAATATTGTGTTGTCGTATGTAATATTTAACCTCATTTATTACTTAACATTTCAAATTTCATAAATTTTTTCCTAACTTCCATTTATTGATTCTTTTACCCTTAATTCAACGTCTGTGTCACCTTTCTTCTGAATTTTTCTATGTATACAACTTGGTTATGGTATTATTTATCTGTGGTCTTTATTACAGCTTTTTTGTTGTTATTATAAGGGCCGATTATCATTTATCGCAATTTATTCCACATTTGAGAGTCTCAGAGCTCATAACTAAAATCAAATCTCTGTAAATTGCAATTCATCTGAGTAAATAAGGCGATTACAACAATATCCAGTACAAAACACAAGTATTTTTAATCCTGAACGGATAACCTCAAAATCATCTCAAATTCTGTGCGCGTATTCCTTGTATTGGAAAACAAAGAAGTCATACATCAGCTCAACTTACGACTTATGGCAGACTGTCCAGAGACCAGAACAAAGAAACTTCCATTAGGTCCTTCGAGCCGGATCACATCAAAATGAAGATGTTATGGTTCGGATGAATAAAGAAAAATAATTTATTAAAACTATAAAAATCCGAAAACTTCAATATCTTAGACATGTTATGAGACATCCAGAGAAGTATGAGATCTTGCATCTCATAATGCAGGGAAAGATTGCCGGAAGACGGGGCCCTGGAAGAAGGAGAACCTCTTGGCTGAAAAAACTGAGACAGTGGTTTGGCCAGTTCCTGTTTTTGGCTGTTCCGGGCCGCAGTAAACAAAGTCCGCATAGCCAACATGATAGCCAACGTCCGTTGAACGGACAGGGCACAAGAAGAAGAATCACATCAAGACCAGACCAAGGGACCGTCCACCTACTACAAACTTATAGATTCTCACATGGTGCCTGTTTCATTAAAAAAGTGGATATTCATGTTGAAATATTTAAATTAAAAATCCCTCGGGCAAATTTGTTCGCTTTTCGGAACAAGTCCTGAGGTCTCAGAAATCGTTCTGTCTTCCTTACTATCATAGTGAGAAATATAAACTGTGTTAGAAAGAGAAAACACCCCGCTTTATATTCAAATCTAAAATTTAACCACTAAAGAACTAAACATTTATGAAACCAAAATTTTGGACCGCAATATCATTTGTCTTTCTGGAAGAACTTTTTTTGGCTTTTTATATTAATTTAGTTTGATTTCATGGTATCCCTCTTCCGCTAGTTAGTTCATCCCGGCCATAATCTAAAGTGACGGGTCGATTGTGGCACAATAAAAGAATCTTCCCGTCGGCGTCTGGTAGGTGTTTCGGTTATAAGATGTAAGAGGATAATCGTGTGTTATTAATGTAGTCTTGAGTGGTCCGTGGTGACCGGTAGACTAAATATCTACCTACAACCAATCACTTACCTTCAGCATAGATAAATAGAAATAAGGGAGATGGGCCATGAACGTGACAGACGTGGCTTTTGTGTGACTTATTTATATTATACTAGCAGACCCGGAAAAACGTTGATGTGGATAACGAAACACAACGCCATCTACTGACATCGCCATTACCCAAACTTTATAACCAACGCCATCTGTTAATTTGCATACATATCAAATCCACACCGCCCGCTTGCCAGCCCGCTCCCCTTATGTATTATATATTTCAATCAATTTACACAAAACCTTGAATAATTACATTCATAAATCTTCTGCATGAATTACTCTATTGGTGAAAACCGCATGAAAATCCGTTGCGTAGTTTAAAAGATCTAATATTACAGACAGCGGGAGCGACTTTGCTTTATACTATGTAAAGATATCAGCGAGTCCCGGCGTGCTTTGTAATGCCACTCAAAGAAAAAAGTTAATGCTTTTGGATACCCAATATTTTCGAAGTGAAAACTTCTTTAGCACCGTTGTGATTTGAAACTCGATGAAACGAAAAATAGCGACACTAAAAAGAGACTAGGATTTAGCCTACGAGAGAATGAGATTTTATAATCGGTCTACTCTTTAAGCGGCACTTGGTAGCCTATCGGTCTCCTCTTTGTGCGGTGCTTCGTAGTCTCCCCACTCTTGTCTACTTAAAATTTCACTTCTACCGCGTGTGAATTGCACACTCATTTTTTTTTATTACACGAATAATTCAGAAGGTTGTCCGACGCTTGAGCAGTTCACATAGAGAAGTGGCCACGTGTGAGAAGCATGGATTTTCCAAATTTACCTCTTGCTATCCTCTACCGCTACTATGTCGCTTTTACAATTCCTCCCTCTGCCATTCCCTCTTCCCCCACCTTTACGTGTCCTTTCGCATGCATCCACGTTTCCGCCCCCGTTCCCCTCCCGCGTTTCCTTTCCACCCCCCCTTGGCCCCCACCCGTAAACCACCCGAGTCATTCGTTTCACTTCCCCTCCTTCCATCCCTCCTAGACTCTAAACTATATGAAATACACACATTTTTCAAACAACTCGCGCTCCACCTATTGTACAATTTTTATACAAATTTTATAACGCCAGAGGTCACCACTATATATAGAATCCTTTGCGGTCAGCTTCATATAATCTATTTTCATATTAGGCTTGCAGATTAATTTTACAAAATGTAATTTTAGAAGGGACTTAACGTGTTTAACAACTTTACGAGCGGTACGTATTCAAAATAATGTACCAGCCCCTGGTGTGCATCTATAAAAAATCTTTTAAAAAAAATCTAACATTTTCCCACAGTAATAAAAATACGCTCCTCGCCAATTTTACGCTTGTGGTTCACAAACCATCGAATTTTATTTATGTGGTTCGATTTCCATCTGTAAATTGCACTATAAATTCAGTTCCATAAAAATAGGTTATAAAATCTTAACTATAAAGCAAAAGCCTTCCTTTAAACTAGTGGTTCCCGACCTTTGTTTGACCAGACGACGTTTATTTGTTCTCAAAGGGACCACAAGGTACAATAATGATAAACTGTTAATCGCGTAATTAAACGCGTTCTTGCAATTACTAACATTTTGCACTTCAATGCGCTCTTCTTGGACTTATTCAGCAATCTTATCCATCATTAATACCAAAAGGGTTACGAATCAGCTTTTGGATACCTTTCGATTAGGCTTTTTGTAGTAAATGAATTATTTTGTTGCAAAAATCTTTTTGTAGTAAATGTTTCGTGAACCACATTTTAGATCGATTCGACGGACCCCCGCTTTGAGAACCACTGTTTTAGACTGATCTCTCATCTCAGCTGAAAAGCTAAAAGTCTGAAGCAGATAGCTCTAGAACAGTGTGCTTTGATCTCATTTATATAAATAAATCATACATTGTATCTATTTAGCATGAATGACTCGCCACTTGATTTCTAGATCATTCGTTAAAAATAATACCTCAATCTGTTGAAGTAATTTTTATATATTTTAGACCATATTTTTACCTGCCCACGCCCTCACTGTGTCATCTCAACGCCCCCTAATTTTCTCTGTGTCTTCTACTGCCCCGCTGAAGCGATAACGCCCACAAGGAAGCGTTATCGCCCACGTTGAGAACCTACGATCTAAACCGCATTAGATGGAGAAAACAACACGCTTTATATTCAAATCTAAAAGTTAACCACAGAATAATTAAAATGTACACTTTTATGAAACCAAAGTTTCGACTATATTTGAAAAAAAAAATTAAATTATGAAACTTAATAAATTTTTACAGATTTTTTATACGAAACAACAAAAAAATTAGGTGACAATAACGTTTATAATGCAATTGTCTAATAAAACATGTGTGTGTTTTTATTTTCGTTATCAGTAATGATAGAAATAATATAAGGTTAGCGTTTTTTAAAACTTTTTAAAGCTTGTATTCAAAATGTTTATATTTAAAGAAACTAGATGACCCGGCGATCTTCGTACTGCCTCAGAATCAATAACTGTTGTCTTATTAGCTGAATTAAATTTAGTTAAAAATTACACAAAAAAGCAATTATCGATACGCAACTGTTTTGTTTTTGTCATATATCAGAGATGGCGTTGTGTACGGATTTATAATTTTTGTGATTTATTTACTTTTCCCCTTACTTACGGGAATTACGTTTCATTTTCTTTATACGTGTGAGAGAGATTCCTTTGGAGGGGTGCAGACATGCGTTCACCGTTTTTCCCATTTTCGACTGTTGACATTTAGTGTGTAAGAAAGAGGGGCAGCATTATACGTTTAAGAACAAAAGCAAAACAATCAGCGCATTGACAATTGACGTTTTTGAATTTTTGCAATTCACTCACTACTCAATATTATACTTATCACAATATTCCTGCAGCTCTTTCAAAAGATGAGAATTCGTTCCATACAAAATGTATAAGGAAAAAAAATTCTTCATAATTATTTTTTTCGTGATATTTTCCGATGTTTTAATAGCTATTCTGCTATTCGGGGCGGAGACAAATCGAACAAATCAAAGATTATAAGAATCGGTCCAGTCAGTCTTGAGTTATAAATGGTGTAACTAACCCGACTTTGTTTTATAAAGATTACATCTGATAATAAGATTTTAAAGCTTATTTCTTCACCTTTCTTCAACAGTTTTTAGTTTTTTAGTACCCGAGTTTAGAAATATTCTGTTTATTTGCATTTTATTTATTTATTTATTTAGACGCCATAGAATGGCTTTTACATTCAAGTGATAGGTACATGATATTATAAGTATACAGTGGTACAAAGGAGATTATCAATATTACAATAATAACAAAATATGAATGTACCTACATTTAACAAAGTATGTGTGATAAAAACAAGTATTTAGGTATAGGATACTAGTATGTGTTACTAATCTAATAATCAATGTTATAATAATAGAGAACATATTATTTAGGATTATTTACAATAAAAAAAGATGTAAACAAAGAGGACTTGTCAGAAAAGATGTCAACAGTATTAAATTTACAGACACCAAGTAGCAGAGTAAATTTGTATTGAGTTTATTGTTACCTTCAAAGTTATCATTGTTTGGAATTACTAAGCAGGTATTGCTAATTAGCCAACTGTTTCAGGCCTGCCAGTTAAAGATTTAATAATAGTTATGGTTTAAAAAAAACATTTTTAATAAAATAATACATTTAAAAGCTATCTCTCTTCAGTCTGATTGTAAAGATATCTGAAGTAAGTTTAAAATTAAACAAATAAATTAGATGTTTAAATTTAAAATTACACATCTAAGTAAGTTTACTTAGATGTTTAATTTTATTGAAAATCGGAAGTATTTTTACCTACTGACAAAATACGCCCGAATTTTAAAGAGTTAAGGCTAAATTGTTTATTTTTCGGGCACATGTGCATTTGTAAACGCCCTCCACACGTTTGTATCGGAGATAACGTAGTAGGTACATACATTTAGTTGTACAGTAGTGTTTAGTGTTTGATAGCCCCGTGAACCCGTACTAGCCCGTGCCAGATGGTCGGCTGCAGTCAAAGTCTGACCTGTGACCTGTGACCCGTCCAGAGGTCAAATCGTAATTATTAAATGGGCTAGTCTCAATATTATTATTCATACATTTACCAAACAACGCAATAGGTGTAAACGTGCCAATGGTTTTCCTTTGTCTGCGCTACCCACAGCAGAGTTTGTTTTGAATTTGGTGAGCAGTGGCGTAGTAGAAAAAACTTTGAAACTCCAAAACAATGTGTGCAGTTCACACGCGTTAGAAGTGAAGCCTTCAGAAAAGTAAAGTAGACAAGTGTAGGAGGCTATGAAGCACCGCAAAAAGAGGAGATTATTATTTTATCTCATTCTCTCGCTGGCTAAATTCTATAGATGTATGTGTGTGTCTCTTTTTAGTGTCGCTTTTTCGTTTCATCGAGTTTCAAATCACAATGGTGCTAAAGAAATTTTCACTTCAATAAATGGCGTAGTACAAAAATATTGAAAACCCAAAACACAAAACGAAAATTTAATTATTATGATTACGAAACGAATTAACTGCCAATTTATGAAAAACTTCTAAAACGCAGTCTATCGACCTCTCCAATAATGGAAACTAATGATTTTTGAAGTGAAAACTTATTAAGCACCGTTGTGATTTGAAACTCGATGAAACGATAAATAGCGACACTAAAAAGATGCAAACTCATAAATCTATAGGATTTAGTCGGCGAGAGAATAAGATTGTATAATCGGTCTCCTCTTTGTGCGGTGCTTCGTAGCCTCCCCATTCATGTCTACTTTAGTTTTCTTTTTCACTTCTACCGCGTGTGAATTACACACTTTGCTTTTTTTCTGTGTCCAAAATTAAACAAAACAAAAAAAAATAATTTTAAAATATTTATATTTTATTTTTAAACTAGCAGACCCGGTAACACGTTGCTGTGGCTGACGAAACCTTTATTACCAATGCCATTTGTTAAATCAAATCCACACTGCCCGGTTGTCAGAGATATATGCCAGATATATTATGTATTTCAACCAATTTACACAAAACATTGACAAATTACATACGTAAAAATCTTCCTCATGAATCACTCTCTCTATTGGTAAAAATTGCATGAAAATCCGTTGCATAGTTAAAAGATCTAAGCGCACATACATCGTGAGCGACTTCATTTTATACTTAGTAAAGATATGGCAATATTGTTGAACCAACATGGATGGCGTCGAGTTTGATCAGCTGTTTTAAATAAGTCATTGGCAAAATAATCAACGGAATTAAAACCTTGACCGTGGAGTCAATGCTATTCATTCTGATATCAAAGAAAATAATACTTTAGAATTGAATACATTATTATTATTATTTTATTACTGCTGTTTTCTATTTAAAACTAGCGAGTTCCCGGTATGCGTTGATATGCCACTTAATACATAAATTATTTCTCCCTGCGTGTCCTTTCTCATTCGTCCCGTTCCCTTCCGCCTCCCCTTCCTCTCCCGAGTCCTCTTCCCCTCCGCCTTCTCTCCCGCTTCTCCCGTCCCGCAAACCTTCCCGAGTTCCCTTCCTCCCTTCCGCATTCCATTCATTCAGTCCCGGTACATTAAATTTTCAAACAGCTCGCGTGCCACTTATTCCAATTTTGTATACAAATTTCACAATGCCAGAGCTCACCAGTCTATATAGGAACCTTCACGGGCGTGTTCGCAACAACTCGTAGTTTCATCGCAATCGGATAAATGATTAGCAACGCATAATTTCATGACGCCAGAGCTCACTATTATAATAGAAACCATCGCGGGCATGCACACATCAAATCCCCAAAGTTTCATCGCAACCGGATAAACGGTTTAGCAACGCATATTTTCATGACGCCAGAGCTCACTATTATATATAGAAACCATCACGGGCATGCGCATATCAAATCCCCAAAATTTCATCGCAATCGGATGAATGGTTTAGCAACAACGCATAGACATCTCATTAATTATACTCATAAATATAAATACACCCAAGCAAGCATATTTTGATTTTTGTATATACATATATATATATATATATATATATATTTTTTTTGTCCCATTTTATTTGGGACAGTAAACTAGCTAACCAATGAGCCATTTATCCTTAAGGGTAAGCAGAGCAGGTACTGTCTATGCTCTCTTATTTAAATCACATGCATCAGTCTTCTGCTTGTAGTTTATAAATTATATCTCAAACATAGTACCTTCTCATGCAGACGCATTGCTTGCATATTCAAGAGACACGTATCAAACTGGTTTTTCTACTTCAGAAAAGAAAAATCCAGTGAAATTTAAAATAATGAAACATACAGATTCGGCTGTTTGTGCGTTAGTCCTGCGTGAAATCTGGTTAAATGAACTCAAATTTGGTTTTAATAAAAGTGTAATTTTTCCATAGACATATGAATATTAATAGACCAGAACAGAAAGGTGAGGGGTAGAAACCAACTAAAAGCGGGACGAAGGGCAGGAAGACGGCTTTGGTGATATGTGATTCGTCAAAACTCAATCTGACAGTATAAAGGCATCTCGCATTATAATATCACACTTTCGTTCTTAAAAGTAAACTCTGCTTTTGAATGAATATACCTTTTTACATAGGAGCGCGAATTGTTCGCCGCGTAATGAACACATTTGCGAAGTCCAAATATGCAAAGTAAGGTCGCTTATAAGGTCGAGTTCAATATTTTGTTGCTGTATTAAGTGAAGACAATTTTATAAATGTTTCATAATTTACTTACCCCAGTAAACAGGGACGGGCACACGCCATGTATCTCGAGTGACAGTGTATGTTACAAAAATGATCATATTATGTGATCTGAATTGGCTTAAAATAGTGTAAAATAATGCTTGCTTATGGAATGTAATACGACAATTTTGTTTATTCTCTTTTTCCTTCTATTTTTATACGTTTTCAAAACACAAGCCACTATGTTTACCGTTTTATTTCGTAAAATGCACCGATGAGTGCTCGACGCTGGCTTGCAGAAGAATGATGACGTCACATTTTTTAGATTAACGCGAAGCCATACACGATCCCAGCCGGTTCCAATGGAATGGTTCCAATGGTAGGGGGAAATAATACGCTTTTATCGCTTAGGGCAGGTCTACTAATATTCATATGTCTATGAATTTTTCCAAATTGCAACTGATTGTGCGAAGAATTCATAAAAGCGATAAAGTACCTACCTATATTGACTGGTCAGGGGCATCGCGTTTGTGTTCATCCCAGGCGTTCCGTGTTCGATTCCTCGGCTGGCCAAGTCCTCCATCACGACACAAGTAACATTTTCCGCTTACTGTGGTGGTAGTAGGAGATTTTCAAATATTATCGGGTTATTGTAATCCGGGAATTATTATTTTTCTTTAAAAAATATATATCCTAATACCTACTATGTAGGGGAGAGTAGGGTATATCGTACCACTTTGCTCTTAACTCTCAATACAGTATGATGGAATTGGATTAGAGAAGTGGAATTAGGTTCAAATGAAAGCCTGTTTTATTGGGTACCATGTCTATTTAAATCATATTTTTCATGCATCTGTAAAGTTTTCAAATTAAAGGTTTTATGAAAAATGATTTTCGGTACGATTTGGCCAACCGGTATGGTAAATCGTACCACCGGTACATAAATCGTACCTAGAACATTATGTCAATTTGAATTAAAGAAAATATGGTCATTTAAGGCATGCATGCGTCGCAAATGTCTGGGTTATTGGTGCAAGCTTCATGCACACATTTATGGCATCGAACACACTGGATCCAGTCTCCTTTGGGTCCGGCCTTGTTAAAATAATTTCCAAAACATAGATGGCACACGTTTTCTTTATCATCATCATCAATATCCGTGTCCGAATCATCCAAAACGACAATAGTATCAGCATCTTCACTATCGCTACTACTGCAATATCTAGGCTTCTTTCATCGACTACACTTCTTACCCTTATTGGTTTTTTTTTCAGTTTTTTTAATAATCTTTTTTGTCATTTTCTCAATTTTGAATTTGGGAATTTTAACAGTTGAGCGTCTACCAGCAGCAACTTCTAAATCATTGGTGGCGTTTCATAAAACTGTAAAACCACGATTTACCTGACATTTTTTTGGTTTTGCTGAAAGTATGTGGAATACAATTCTTTTCAGCAACTTGGTAAGCTAATTGACGAATATCACTTATAGTTAAACCAAACAAATGAGCCTCAAGTTTTAACAAATGCTACTTTCGAGCTGATTTTGAAAAATCGTTGGTCTTCCCCTTTGTAAAACCAAGTTATTTGCAAATACATTCCCGTTTTGCATATGTCTTATTAATGTAGGTTTAGAGACTTTGAACACTCGTGAAGCCTCGTTTGGTCCCATTACGTTGTTCTTGATGGCCGAAATCGCTGCTTCCAAATCTGCGTTAGACCACTTAATAATAATATACTTTCTTTTCGACATCATCTAAAATTTAAAAATAAAAAACTAGAAAACAACGTATGGTAAATCGTACCGGTACGATTTATCAAACTAATGGCGGTACGATTTAGCGAACTCTGAGTTTCTATGAAATAATGACTGCAGAACATTGAACAATACACTTGATAGATGTGATTTTTTAATAGCAAATTATAGAATATAAACATGTTAGCTGAAAATAATTTGAGAAAAAACAAACATACCTTTGAACACGATATCACCTTAGGTAGGACCCAAAAAAATTAGATCAAGATTGTGAAAAGCAAAAAAAACTGTACTGCAAACAGACGCACGATCCAACACTAATTAAAAATGACGGGACAACTTTGACACTTCAAAGGGTTCACGGAGTGTTGTCAGGCTTAATAAAAAGTGACCAGCAGCGGAAATAATCAGGTGGTACGATTTATCGACCGGTACGATATACCCTACTCTCCCCTATCTATTTACAGAAAATTATTTAAATTGTGTTTCAAAATTGGAGCTGATGTGTCAAGAATTCAGCCTATCCCGTGATTTTTCACGTTTTTGCGCTTAATTATAAAAAAAAATAATTTCGGTTGCCTTGTAAGTTAGTCATCCGAGAAATTTGCTTTGAATTTAAATGTTATTTTCAAAATTGGAATTGATTTGTTAAGAATTTAGACTATCCCATGATTTTTCACATGCATTAAAAACTTACTGGTAAACTTTTCGAATAGCTAATTTTCGAACGTAGGTACCTACTATTTGTGCATCTTTCTAGCTAAAACAACAATCCTTTTTTTGTTGTTAGTTTTTGGGGTGTTATGCCGTGTTGCGCTACCTCCTTCTATAGCCGACGTTTCGGACAGCGTTGCAGTGTCCATCATCAGGGCAGATCCGGTAGATCCGACGATCCGGTAGATCCGACACATCGTCGGATCTACCGGATCTGCCCTGATGATGGAGACTGCAACGCTGTCCGAAACGTCGGCTATAGAAGGAGGTAGCGCAACACGGCATAACACCCCAAAAACTATCAACAAAAATGCTTTTGGCCGTGAAAATCTAAAAACTTAACAATCAGGCTATTTCTCAGTGACGTTTGGCAAGGATATTCATATGGACCAATACACACAAACCTCAGTGTATTTTTAGCACTGCCCAGCTTTTAAAAATTCAGCATTTATTATGGAAATGATTATAATAATTATTATTTATATCGTGTGCCACATCGGATAATGCATTTGAGAGGAAATCCGGAGTTTATTTATTTTTTTATCTTTTGCTAAAGTAATTCGTTGGAATAATGGGGACTTAATTTGACGCGATAAGGGGTTTAACCATGAATTTTTTACAGTTAAAATGTAGATAACACTTTTAATTTATTTAACCACACTGTTAATATCTCCCAATTAAATGTATTTTGCAGCGAAGAGAGAGGAAAAAATATCATAGGATGTCATTTTTTCGGTTCCACGTCAACTCAACAAAGTGGCATTTGAAAACCTCTTTGAAAAGTCATTAAAAGTGATGAAAATTTTTGAAAAATATCCTATAACTTAACATAACGTAACCCATTTAACCATTTTTTTAAGTCAAAACTTCTTTAGCACCGTTGTGATTTGAAACTCGATGAAACGAATAAAAGCAACACAAAAAATAGACAAAAAGTACATCTATAGGATTTAGCCTGCGAGAGATTGAGATAGTATAATCGGTCTCCTCTGTGTGCGGTGTTTCGTAGCCGAGAGGGGGGGACTCTCTTGTCTACTTAAGTTTTCTGAAGGTTCACTTCTACTGCGTGTAAATTGCGCATTCTGATTTTTTAAATTTCATCACTTTTAACAGGTGATGAAGTTGCATGTTGTTGAGTTGTTCGCTCACCATTTTTTTTCAATCTATGCTAAAAAAGTAAAAAAACGCGCATGGTGAGCTCTGCCGTTAATAAATTGAAACAGCAATTTAAATTTTTAATATTTCAGAGTAGAATGCAATTATTTTACATAGTTTTTAAAATAGTTTTTGTGAATGCTCCCAATCGTATAGAGGCACTGGAACTATGGCATATCCAATTGGGGTATGTTATGAGGTTGAAAGTAGTTAGGAAGGGTAGGATATGGCGAAGGGGAAGGTGGGGAAATTCCTAGTTTCAGATCTTGTCTCAAAATACGCCTTTAGCCATTTCAAGGAAATTTTTGATTTTGATCTCAGTCTTACATCAATCTTCCCCTTGATTATGAATTGTTTGTTATCATAACCTTCTTATAACTACATTCCGTGCAGTTGAACACATTATATGAGCAGGATTGTAACGGACGTGTTACATATCCTCGTATGTTCTTTCAACGAAAAACATCCTTGGCGGTATCCTCTACAGTTCAGTGGTCATTTTTTGGGATTTCGCTCGAAAACCAGAAATCCCGCTTGGCCACTAAACTCGTTAGTACCGTACCGCCGGCGATCTTTTTCGTTGAAAATATTTTATGTTTGTTTTCCAATTAGAATTTAAAAGTTATTCTAATTGTAATATTGTATTAATAAAATACTTTCGTTTTTATATGTACAATGCCCCCGGTGCAACAAATAAACGCTATCATGCTCAGGTTGCCACCAGGGACATTTTTCAACTTATCATTTCACTTGTATTTTTTATGTTTCCTTTTTTTTGACATATTGTTAATTATTTTTAGTTACGATCCTTGTAGGATAATGAAACTAAGAAATTTCATTCCGCAGTCCTACAAGGCATCGAGGGAAAGAGAGCCTGAGTCTCTAGCCCTTAAAATACTCAAACTAGGGCAATAAATGACCCTCAAAAAACACTTAGAAAAATTTCGGTAAAAATACGTTTTTCCGATTTTAAAAATCCAGGTGCCCCGTAAGATGGTGAAACAAACAGGTTTCATTAACACATCTTACGGGGGACCTCGTAAAAATAACATTGTACCTGTAAATAATCAGATATTCAGCCAAACGGCAAATCAATTTATATTTTATGCGATTTAGCTCAAAAATGAGCTAAACGTCTCTAACTAAAAATCTAGCAATAGACAATTGGTTTATTTCATGATTACTGTATAATAACGAACACATATGTACACGATTAACTCTGTAGAATTATTATAAAAAACACATTTTAAGCGACCGCCTTCAACGGTGACACCGGCCAAATAGGGTGCCCACATAATGGCCGCCCTATTTATACCATTTGGTCTGAGGACGAAAACCCCTCCACTTTTTGTAAAAAACACTGTCCGAACGCTGTCGGGTACAAGTCCCCTTTATATACCATGCCAATTTTAAAATAAATCAGTTCACTTCGACTCTTCAAAACTTGTTTTATTACTTGTTACTTAAGAAGTATTTTCTTCAACACCAGCTGCCTCCCGCCGACTTCTGCCTGTCTTCCGTCCTGGTGCCTACCTCCTCCAGACAAGCCGGCCCTACTCCAGGACACCGCAAGGCGCCAGGCTCAGGCAGAAGAATAGGCACATCCAGTGTCCCTTACTCATCAGACACTGGGTGCAGGAGGCCAGCTTTTATTATTTTACGCATCATACATCCTCATCAGCGTGCACTTAGACCCGGACCTATTTTACAGTTCTTGTAAAGGCGTCACGTCTGTTACAAGTGGTCCTTCGAGCCGGATCTACAGTCCTCGCCAGGATGTCTCCACCCTCGCTGAGATCCAAGAAGACGGCCCAAGAAGATGGCTCGCCTCCACCCCCTGCTGCTGAGCTACCTACTGCCCCGGACGCTGGCCCTGAAGTCCTGGACATGCCTGATGACATATCTGATGCCACGCCCCGGCCCTCGCCCAGCACCACTCCTGAGACAGGCTCCGCAGACAGCGATGACGAGCCACCGCCCTCTACATCTACCGAGGATACGGTGCGCCAACTGCGACGACAGCTTCGCCACCAAAACAAGCAGATTGAACGGCTGATGGCAGCCCTTCAACCACAAACCCGTGCAGGGCCTGCACCAGATGCGACAGGGCCCACACAACCCGGCGCCGCAGGGCTGGCACAACCCAGTGCTGCAGGGCTGGCACAACCCGGTGCCGCAGGGCTGGCACAACTCATCGCAGCGAGTACTGCTTCGGAGCCAACCAGCCATGGACATCCGGACCAAGGGGAACCTTGGCAACCACAAGCATCATGGATGCACCCTGGACCTTCCGGCCCCGTACCGCCCTTGCCTCTGCACAATACAAGGCAACGAGAAGCTGTACGAGAGATGCCCGTTGGACCTGTGTCTCTGGTAGACCAGAGGCACCCCTCACTGGCGCAGCCAGGGCCCGGAGGCCCCGCGCCGCAGCCCCCTCACTCTGATGGGGGCCCCGGATGGATGCAGCATGGACCTTCCGGCCCCGTACCGCCCTTGCCTCTGCACAATGCAAGGCAACAAGAAGCCGTACGAGAGATGCCCGCTGGACCTGTGCCTCTGGTAAACCAGAGGTACGCATCACCGGCGCAGCCAGGGCCTGGAGGCCCCGCGCCGCAGCCCCTTCATTACAATGGGGGCTTTGGATGGCTGCAACCTGGACCTTCCGGCCCCGTACCGCCCTTGCCTCTGCACAATACAAGGCAACGAGAAGCCGTACGAGAGATGCCCGTCGGACCTGTGCCTCTGGTAGACCAGAGGTACGCATCACTGGCGCAGCCAGGGCCTGGAGGCCCCGCGCCGCAGCCCCCTCACTATGATGGGAGCCTTGGATGGATGCAGCCTGGACCTTCCGGCCCCGTACCGCCCGTACCTCTGCTCAACCAGAGGCAACGAGAAGCCGTACCGGAGAAACCTGTCGGACCCTATGCATCATCAGCACAGCCAGGGCCAGCAGCCCCTGTGCCACCACCCCCTTACTACAATCACGGGGATCCAGCCTCATACTCGCAGTGGACACATCCTGGGCCATCTACACATGTGCCGCCGGTACCACTGCGCGAACAGGAGTACCGAGCGTCAGCACAACCTGATGACCAGCATCTGCCCGCTTCCAGCCCGAGCTCCGGCCTGCCGATGTTTCCTCCACAACCAAATGCGG
This sequence comes from Limnephilus lunatus, assembly GCA_917563855.2. Classification (NCBI taxonomy): domain Eukaryota; kingdom Metazoa; phylum Arthropoda; class Insecta; order Trichoptera; family Limnephilidae; genus Limnephilus; species Limnephilus lunatus. The sequence goes on from OU830596.1 coordinate 27,233,858, forward strand.
ACGAGACGGCCCGCCACACCAGCGCCTGGATCCACCAAGCGGATAACTCGATGGCTCAGTTCACCTGCGCGCTCACGGAGGCCATAAGAGCTTCAAGGGCTCAGGACAGCCCTCATCCCACAATTGAGGATGACCCCCGGATGGCAGCACTCATCGCCAGGCAGTCAATGGCCAAGGATCTGCCCACCTTCTCTGGTGACCCGCTGGAGTGGCCCACCTGGAGGGCACAGTTCACCCAGTCAACCTCAACCTGCCGGATGACCAGCAGCGAGAACCTCATCCGACTTCAGCGAGCCCTCAAGGGAAAGGCCCGCGAAGCTGTGGGCCCCCTCCTGATGGACCCTACCCAAGTGCCAGAGATACTGGCCGTGCTGGAGCAGCGCTACGGAGGGACGAATTCACTGGCTGCCCTGATGTTGGACAAGGCCAAGAAGCTTCCACACATGACGGCAGAGGCATCACTAGAAGACATAGCAGACTTCTCGGGGACTGTGCAAAACCTGGTGGCTTCACTCCGCTCCCTAAACAATGAGGGATATCTCACCAACCCGGCGCTCCTCAGCGACATCGCGGGGAAGATGCCATGCACGATGCGGTTGGCGTGGCTGATGGAAGTGCGGCATTACGAAGTGCCTGCCACCATCTGCCAGTTTGCCGCCTTCCTGAAAACCGTCGCGAACGCCATCTCCAAATCGGGAATGGTCGACCCCGCGAGGTCTAGACCACGTCGCGAGCAAACCTTTGCTACCTCGGAACAATTCGGGCCGCGAAATAGTGAAACGAGTCGTAAGTCACCACAAAATGACAGTTCGCGGAAAATACAAAATGAAAGTTCGCGAAAAGTACAAAACGAAAGTGCGCGAAAGTATGACCGTCCGCGAAAAAACGAAAGTACGCGAAACACAAATCGAAGTGATAATGTGACACCCCACTGTGACTTTAACAATCGTGAAGGGTGCGTACAGTGCGGTGAAAGGGGCCACTGCCTCCGTGAATGTCGTGAGTTCGCAGCGAAGGACGTAAAACTTCGCTTTGAGACAGTTAAAAGTTCTGGATTGTGCCGTATATGTTTAGATGGCAAACACTGGCCCAAACAATGCAAATCCCGGGACTGGTGCGGTGTTGGAGACTGTCGCGCTCCACACCACAAGTTACTGCACGACCCATCGTTCGTAAAAAACACCACAACAGCTGATGTCCACCACATGTGACGCCAGGCCGACGGCGCCGTGCTAAAAGTGGTGCCAGTAGTGCTGACGGGCCCCACGCAGCCGATCTCCGCATTCGCGCTGCTGGATGAGGGATCAACGATCACACTGATTGACGCCGCCACAGCAGAAAAAATTGGCGCTACCGGACCCGTCCAAGGACTACGGCTCCACGGGGCAAAAGGCATGTGCTCCTCAGATCAAGCATCACGCCGCGTGCAGGTCACACTGCGCGGCGCCGGGATAGGCACCAGCTACCACATCAAAGCGAGCACCGTGAAGGGCCTCAGCCTCCCAGAACAAAGGGTTCCTGGCGGGTACGTCACACCCACACTTCTCATCGGGCAGGACAATGCTCACCTCATTGTCTCGAGGGAAGTGCATGAAGCCCGTGACTCTACGCGAATATTGTCACGGACTGCCCTGGGGTGGATTACCCATGGAGGAGGGACTCCCACCAGTGAAGACTCGGTCACCACTCTGGCCCTGCACGCTGAAAATCACAAAGATGACCTGCTGAGCGACTTGATACGAACAAACTTCGCAGTCGACTCCCTGGGGATCACATCAGCCTCCCGGGTGACCGCACATGTGGTACGTGCCAACCAGCTGATGGAGGACACCACCTGTCAGATGACGTCCGGCAGATGGCAGACTGGCCTGCTATGGAAAAACGAAAATATCACACTGCCCGACAACAAAAAATGTGCGCTCAAAAGATTGTGGTCCCTGGAAAGGAAATTATTGAAGGAAGAGGACCTGGCAGTGGCGTACAAAGAAAAAATCAACCGGCTCATCACGCAAGGCCACGCACGGGAGCTCACAGCACGAGAGGCGGCAAAGCACTCCGCCCGCAAGTGGTATCTGCCCCACTTCGCCGTGGTGAACCCCAACAAGCCAGGAAAGATCCGTGTCGTATTTGACGCCGCCAGCCGCTGCCGAGGGACCTCCCTCAATGATCAACTGCTGACGGGACCTGATCTACTGACGTCACTCCTTGGGAACATTCTCCGGTTTCGAGAAGGGAAAATAGCCCTCGCCGCCGACATAAAAGAGATGTTTTTACAAGTAAAAATCAAAGCAGAGGACCAGCTGTCACAACTGTTCCTGTGGCGACCAACACTTCAAGAAGAGCCTCATACCTACATGATGACCTCGATGATGTTCGGCGCTACCTGTTCTCCTAGCAGCGCCCAATATGTGCGAAACCGAGTGGCACTACAAAATGCTGAGAGCTTCCCGGCTGCTGCAGACGCTATCCAAACAAAATTTTATATGGATGACTATCTGGACGCGGTGGACTCCATCAGTGAAGCCACTGGCCTTGTAAAAGACGTGGCCGCAGTTCTATCATCAGGAGGTTTCCATCTCACCAACTGGGCCTCTAATAATCCAGCGGTCATGGCCACCATCCCGCCTGAAGACCGCGCCAGATCAGCCATACGCATCAGCAGCGGTGAAGCAGAGACTGAAAGAATCCTCGGCCTGCTATGGGATCCAGTGACCGACTGCTTTCTGTACGCCTTCAGAGACGCCGCAGAACCTGAACTGATCAGCAGACCTACAAAACGTCAGCTGCTCAGCATTGTTATGAAAATTTTTGATCCTGTGGGGTTCGTTGCATGCCTCACAGTCAGATCAAAAATGCTGCTGCAAGACGTCTGGAGATCAAACACTGGATGGGACGAGATCATCAAACCCGATCACAATGAAAGATGGCTGGACTGGCTGGGACTCCTCCAAAGCTGTGGAGTTGCCATACCTAGAAGTTGTTTAAAAAGTAAACAAAGCAACGTCACACTCCATCTGTTCTGTGACGCTTCCGAACAGGCATGCTGCACGGTCGCCTATCACACAGAAGACATCAATGGTGAAGTCACAGCTACCTTCTTGGCCAGCAAGTGTAAGGTGGCCCCCCTGAAGCCACTCTCCATACCCCGCCTCGAGCTCCAATCAGCTTTAATGGCGGCCAGACTAGCAGCAACACTGAAAAAAGAATGTCGCAGCAACATTGCGCGAACAGTGTTCTGGACAGACTCTACGACGGTGTTGTGCTGGCTTCGCACAGACCCACGTACCTACTCAACCTTCGTGGCTAACCGGCTTGGCGAGATAGATGAGCTCTCCCGCATTGAAGACTGGAGATGGGTTCCCACAAAGCTGAATCCTGCCGACATTGGCACCCGAGACATCGAGACTCCCGATCTATCACCTGCAGGACATTGGTTCAGTGGCCCAGCCTTCCTCACCTTGGCCGAGGCAGAATGGCCGCGCGAAAGGTCCAAACTGCACCGGCCGGATGACAGCGTCCTTGAAGTGAAGGCCCAATATGTCGGGCTCACCTCAACTATGTCAGACGCTCTACCAGAGATCAACCGCTTCTCCTCTTGGCCCCGCCTCATCAGGGCCACCGCCTGGGTCCACCGCTTCATAAACCGATGCCGTGTGGGACCCCACAAGCCCCTGGACGGATACCTGCAGCTCGAGGAGACCCGTGAAGCAGAGATCCGATGGGTGAAAGCAGCCCAAGAAGACGCATTCGGAACCGATTTGAATGCTCTTCGTCAAGGAGCTCCCTTACCAAATGGCAGCCGGCTCAAAACACTGAACCCCTTCCTGGGACCCGATGGCCTGCTGAGGATGGACTCAAGAATACGGACCACCAGCAGAGTCTCCCGAGATGTGCGGATACCCATAATCTTGGATGGAGACCACGCCTACACACGGCTCCTAGTAAACCATCATCACCAGAAGGCTGACCACCCGAGTACAGAGAGGACAATGGCAGAGGTACGGGGCAGCTACTTTGTGCTGCGACTGCGCACAAACATCCGCAGACTCGCCCACAACTGCCCCACCTGCAAGATGCGCAGAAGCAAGCCGGCTCCACCACTGATGGGACCCTTGCCACCATCACGGCTCGCCCACCATGTTCCCCCCTTTACAAACTGCGGGTTGGACTATTTCGGGCCCATGGACATCACCATCGGCAGACGTCGGGAGAAGCGGTACGGAGCCCTCTTCACCTGTCTGTCCACACGTGCTATCCACCTCGAGCTGGCTACTTCCCTGTCTGCCGACTCAGCCATCATGGCCCTACAACGCATGACGGCGCGCCGAGGTCAACCAAAGACAATTTACTCAGACAATGGGACCAACTTCCACGGAGCAGACAATGAACTGAAGGACGCCCTGAACTCGCTCAAAGATGACACCCGGATGAGGGATCATCTAACTTCAAAGGGAATAGAGTGGAAATTTATTCCACCAATGTCTCCTCATATGGGGGGAGCATGGGAACGCCTGGTGCGCTCAGTCAAGCACGCCCTGCGAGCCATCCTGAAGGAGAGGGCCCCAAGAGAAGAGACCCTACGAACAGCACTGGCCGAGGCTGAGTGGACCGTCAACAACCGTCCTCTTACACACGTCTCCGCAGACCCGAGAGACGAGGAGCCCCTCACTCCCAACCACTTTCTATTGGGAGCAGCAGGCAACCGGCCCCAGTTGTCATTATACGGCAAACAAGAGGAGGAGGTATGTCTCCGCCGCCAGTGGCGCATCAGTCAGCAGCTAGCTGATATGTTCTGGAGGCGGTGGCTCCGCGAATACCTCCCCACCTTGGCTACCCGACAAAAATGGCACCAGACCGTCAATCCCATCAAGAAAGACGACCTGGTGGTCATCATGGACCCTGCGATGCCCCGCAACAGCTGGCCTCGCGGCCGAGTCCTCGACACCACCCCTGCTGCAGACGGCCAAGTAAGGACCGCCCGAATCCAGACGAGCACCGGAGTATACGTACGACCTGCCGTGAAGCTCGCTGTAATCCTGCCGGCCCCGCCCACCGATGCAGCTTCTTCTACTCAAACACGTCGTGAAGACTAGTGCAGCCAAGCTGCACGGGGGGAGTGTAACGGACGTGTTACATATCCTCGTATGTTCTTTCAACGAAAAACATCCTTGGCGGTATCCTCTACAGTTCAGTGGTCATTTTTTGGGATTTCGCTCGAAAACCAGAAATCCCGCTTGGCCACTAAACTCGTTAGTACCGTACCGCCGGCGATCTTTTTCGTTGAAAATATTTTATGTTTGTTTTCCAATTAGAATTTAAAAGTTATTCTAATTGTAATATTGTATTAATAAAATACTTTCGTTTTTATATGTACAATGCCCCCGGTGCAACAAATAAACGCTATCATGCTCAGGTTGCCACCAGGGACATTTTTCAACTTATCATTTCACTTGTATTTTTTATGTTTCCTTTTTTTTGACATATTGTTAATTATTTTTAGTTACGATCCTTGTAGGATAATGAAACTAAGAAATTTCATTCCGCAGTCCTACAAGGCATCGAGGGAAAGAGAGCCTGAGTCTCTAGCCCTTAAAATACTCAAACTAGGGCAATAAATGACCCTCAAAAAACACTTAGAAAAATTTCGGTAAAAATACGTTTTTCCGATTTTAAAAATCCAGGTGCCCCGTAAGATGGTGAAACAAACAGGTTTCATTAACACATCTTACGGGGGACCTCGTAAAAATAACATTGTACCTGTAAATAATCAGATATTCAGCCAAACGGCAAATCAATTTATATTTTATGCGATTTAGCTCAAAAATGAGCTAAACGTCTCTAACTAAAAATCTAGCAATAGACAATTGGTTTATTTCATGATTACTGTATAATAACGAACACATATGTACACGATTAACTCTGTAGAATTATTATAAAAAACACATTTTAAGCGACCGCCTTCAACGGTGACACCGGCCAAATAGGGTGCCCACATAATGGCCGCCCTATTTATACCATTTGGTCTGAGGACGAAAACCCCTCCACTTTTTGTAAAAAACACTGTCCGAACGCTGTCGGGTACAAGTCCCCTTTATATACCATGCCAATTTTAAAATAAATCAGTTCACTTCGACTCTTCAAAACTTGTTTTATTACTTGTTACTTAAGAAGTATTTTCTTCAACACCAGCTGCCTCCCGCCGACTTCTGCCTGTCTTCCGTCCTGGTGCCTACCTCCTCCAGACAAGCCGGCCCTACTCCAGGACACCGCAAGGCGCCAGGCTCAGGCAGAAGAATAGGCACATCCAGTGTCCCTTACTCATCAGACACTGGGTGCAGGAGGCCAGCTTTTATTATTTTACGCATCATACATCCTCATCAGCGTGCACTTAGACCCGGACCTATTTTACAGTTCTTGTAAAGGCGTCACGTCTGTTACAAGGATATTGGAAATTTTTTCAAGCTGTTATTGTAAAAATTCCATCCTATATTTTAAATCATCGATATCATAATTCTACATTAAAATTATTAATAAAATTCCGTTTACTTAATTTAACTAATTGAAATTTCCGGATCATAATTAGGAGATTTGACACTTTACCATGAATGCTGTATTCGTTTAGCAGGTCAGCATGAGTCAGCATGATTCAGCACAATACCAATTACAAGCTCTTATTGTAAAAAGGTGTCTATGTACACATATATTGTTATTAAAGCACTGAATTTAATGACACTGAAACAATTATATACAAAAGATATTCCTAATGTACGCATTCAAAACCGGGATAATTTTACACAGACAAACTCGGGCCGATTCACAAGACATTACAACATACATTCCACCAACCTACAACTAAAACGACATTTGGCCAAAGAAATATGCAATTGTACTTTCTTTTAGATTTAACTTTAAAATTTTCGTTTGAAATATTTGGTATTTTTTACTTATATTTCAAACAAAAAAAATTGTCCAATGTGTCCTTAGAACGGGGTACCCCATTAAGGACACATTTTTCTCTAAAAAATGTAAAACAAAGAAAATAAAAATAAATATAGAGTAAATAATTGACATTTCCTAGTCAAAATTAGAAGATTTAAATTCATTCATTCACTATGAATGCTGTATTCGTGCAACAGTTCAGCACAATAATTGTAAAATGTGTCTTTATATAATTTATTGTTGCCATTAAACAGTGTTATAACTACAACGTCATACGAATTATGTATTTAATCTTTTCATTTTGTCTAATTGTTTTTTCTTTTTTTCCAGGTCAGTGTTCACATATTTTGACAATTTCTTCTCTGTCAATTCTTGGTAAGAAATATAAATCTTTATCTCGTCTCATCTACTTCACTTATTCTTTCCTTAGATTTGTCTGAGGCGGCCTACTGAACGTCTTTCCGTTAGAATTGCTCCAATATTTTCTCTTATTATCTTATTATTTTCTCCAAACACAGCAAACTTTTTGATTATGTTATTAGCAATTAGTACCGATTTGCCATTTATATATACTGTTAGCAATAATAAAACGCTAAGTTAATATTTATGATGAAATATATTGTCTCCACGTTAATTGACAATAACAACATTCAAGAATCAGCAAGATTATATTCCGTGTTCCGCCATTTGTAAATCCAGCCGTTGGCTGTCCGTGGCTGTCGGTAGATCTTCTCCATTGCCGCCAGCCAGGAAGCGTCCCTTCTTTACCGACCGCAATAGCTGGTGTAGTTTCCTTGTTGGCCGCCAGAGGCGATAGCAGTACCTCTGGCGGCAGATGAGCGGCAATATTTAAATATGCTGCTAACACGGCCATACTGACCACTGCTTTGACCTCAAAGCAGGAAGCTAAAAGAAAAGAAAAAAAAAATATTAGAGGGATTGAAATTTTTTCAACCCCACAATGGTACTGACAAACAGATTACCCTGCTCGCCCTTCCTGACCATTGCAGAAATTTGTTCATTTGGTCAATTCCTCATATTTTCATACGCGACCATCACTCTGTGAGTGCTGCCATTGGGTCTGGTACCCACCACGTCAAAACGATCGTTCGGCAAGACTTCTACCACCTTATAAGGCAAGCTCCGAAACCGACCTTTCAACTTTTGTACACGTCAAAACGATCGTTCGGCAAGACTTCTACCACCTTATAAGGCAAACTCCGAAACCGACCTTTCAACTTTCTGTACCCCGGATTTCCCCCAGAAATCCGTATTAAAACTGTATCGCCAACGCGATACGAAGGTTTAAATAACCGTTTTGCATTGAATTGTTTCATCTGCCGCCTTTGATCTGCATCAAAAAGCATGAATCGGTTCGAGTTGAACCGTTTCATCTACCGCCTTTGATATTTATCAAAAGAACCCTTGTCTCAGCACGCAAGACCATAAGGTCCTGCTACTCACCAACCTGTGAGTTTATGAATCGGTTCGAGATGAACCGTTTCATCTGCCGCCTTTGATATTCATCAAAAACCCGTGCCTCAGCACGTAAGACCATAAGGTCCTGCTACTCACCAACCTGTGAGTTTATAAATCGGTTCGAGATGAACCGTTTCATTTGCCGCTTTTGATATTCATCAAAAGCACCCGTGCCTCAGCACGTAAGACCATAAGGTCCTGCTACTCACCAACCTGTGAGTTTATGAATCGGTTCGAGATGAACCGTTTCATTTGCCGCTTTTGATATTCATCAAAAGCACCCGTGTTTCAGCACGTACGACCATAAGGTCCTGCCACTCACCAACCTGTGAGTTTATGAATCGGTTCGAGATGAACCGTTTCATCTGCCGCTTTTGATATTCATCAAAAGCACCCGTGTTTCAGCACGTAAGACCATAAGGTCCTGCCACTCACCAACCTGTGAGTTTATGAATCGGTTCGAGATGAACCGTTCCATTTGCCGCTTTTGATATTCATCAAAAGCACCCGTGTCTCAGCACGTATGACCATAAGGTCCTGCCACTCACCAACCTGTGAGTTTATGAATCGGTTCGAGATGAACCGTTCCATCTGCCGCTTTTGATATTCATCAAAAGCACCCGTGTCTCAGCACGTATGACCATAAGGTCCTGCCACTCACCAACCTGTGAGTTTATGAATCGGTTCGAGATGAACCGTTCCATTTGCCGCTTTTGATATTCATCAAAAGCACCCGTGTCTCAGCACGTATGACCATAAGGTCCTGCCACTCACCAACCTGTGAGTTTATGAATCGGTTCGAGATGAACCGTTCCATCTGCCGCTTTTGATATTCATCAAAAGCACCCGTGTCTCAGCACGTATGACCATAAGGTCCTGCCACTCACCAACCTGTGAGTTTATGAATCGGTTCGAGATGAACCGTTTCATCTGCCGCTTTTGATATTCATCAAAAGCACCCGTGGCACCCCAAAAAGGTACGCCATCGCCAAAATTGTCATGATGACAACTTTCATGCTTGTTTCTGCCTTTGCCTCTAATCGGCAGTTTTTTTCATGAAGCCATCCTGGAGAGCAATAACACGCAGCATTCCGTTCACGCTCTTCACGAAAGATCATAGTAAATTGATCTACCTGCTCAACGCAACAGCAAAAGATATCTCCATTTTCGAAAAACCCCGGGCTCACATATCACATCGCCCAGTATCTCATTTTCCAACCAACATTTAAAATAGTTTTTCAAATATTTTGTGATAACATTCCTCTTCCATGGAAACCAGTATTTGTCCCGGACGGCAGCCAGTGTTTGATTAACACCTCGATGTCCAATCTCATCATGAAGAATCCAAAGAACGCCACACTTGACATTTCTAGGTGTTCACCATTTAGAATATCTTCGAACCATTCAACATCGAATCATTTTGATTGTCTCCGAATCATTTCAAACAACTTCGAACCATAATACTAGGTTTTGACATAGATAGTCGGCATAATTGTAATTCAACATGATTACAACTTCTTTTCGCCACACATAAACGGGCTAATTTTCGCAAACATATTTCCTTTTAGTTATAGCAATAAGGCATCTGCGATGTCCATACTCAAAAGCAAATCACAATATTCATCCCTTTTTGTCAGCTAGACGGCTACCAAGATCAGATTTTATCATCGCCGCGTAAACTTTCAGCAACGTAATTTTGTAACATTTTGAAGTTCCGAAGATTTCACCAATTGCCATCAAAAGATCATATGATCATATCCATCTGCTATCTTCTGGCCCTGAAGTCAGCTTTCCTCAGATTACGCGCCCAGCACAATGCTGGCGACTTTATTTGACAGTCCTTTGTTGACATTTTTGACAAATGTCTTCGATCATCAAATTAGGCTCACGATGATAAACACGAAAGGGAAAGGTCTTTTTGACAAACCCATTGAACCACAAATGAGTTTTCAAGCACCAAATTAAAATTTTCAATGCGTCCTTTCGGTGGAAACACGATCCACGCATTCCTCCGATATCGGGCATCAATGCATCTGTCATCACTGTAATTACGCGGCATTTTTACGTAAATTCACAACAGAAGTCCAAACATTTCACATATTTTCAGAAGTCCGATACACAGATTGTCATTTAAATCACCGGCATCAAACATAAACAAACTCGAGAGACGCCATGATGGACGCCGTTTGTATACAAAACACGAGTTTTTGTCAGGTGAACGAAACAAAAGCCAATTAACACTTGCTTTTACGAATCCCACTTCTGATGTTAGCAATAATAAAACGCTAAGTTAATATTTATGATGAAATATATTGTCTCCACGTTAATTGACAATAACAACATTCAAGAATCAGCAAGATTATATTCCGTGTTCCGCCATTTGTAAATCCAGCCGTTGGCTGTCCGTGGCTGTCGGTAGATCTTCTCCATTGCCGCCAGCCAGGAAGCGTCCCTTCTTTACCGACCGCAATAGCTGGTGTAGTTTCCTTGTTGGCCGCCAGAGGCGATAGCAGTACCTCTGGCGGCAGATGAGCGGCAATATTTAAATATGCTGCTAACAATACAGATCAAAACTAAAACTGGAGCTGGAGCTTTTTGTTTTTACGTACTGATGATTTAATCGTTTATCAAGAACGATTTATTAATTATACGAATCATTCATTGGAATTCTATTATATGCATATATTATTATTATGTTCTTATTATTGTTATAACAAACTTCTCATGTTTAAAACGTCCTCCAAAATTCAAAATGAATTACCCTTTGTGTACATATTATGTACCTAGATAAGAAACAATACTGTATATATATTATGTCGAATGGCATTTTATCAGTGGTTTTGCAGCACATTTTGTTACATTCCTTTTGCAGAACTTCAATAAAATTCGCAGCGTAATGTTTAGCAATGTCAGCGTACATACTGCAACGCTCCCAACATAAAACATCATCCATTATGTAAAGTCATCACAGAAAAGACATCGTTCCCTTGGCGGCTATCGGCGCAGTTCAAGGATATCGTCTTTTTTATCTATGCCATGACGAAATAGCATAGACAATAAACACTTAGATGTAGTCAATACAGACATAGGTGTAGGTACATTCACAGGGTTAGACTGACAATCTAATTAATCAATTACATATTACTAGTTGGGGTACCCGGCTTCGCTCAGGGAGTTGATATGAGATTGAACTGACGTTTGAACCCACGACACAATGATCTGGGGTATTCCGGGATGTTCCCGAGCGTTCCAGACTATTTCCGAACATTTCACAATATTCCAGAATGTTCCCGAATGTTGTGGAATGCTCTCGAATGTTCTGGACGGTTTTCTAGAACTTTTTATAGAGGATGAAACTTCCAGCCCTTATATCTTCAAAAGCATACCATTCAGGTAAAAATGGAAACCTTTTTTATTGATGGGGGATAGGGGGCTACCACACTCCACACTACATAACGATGGTATCGGGACTGTAATATATGTTTATTGATTATATACACAGGATGTTAAGGGACGTATTTACCTTACTTTAACCAGTGGTTCCTGACATTATTTGGAGTAAAAAATGTGAAATAGTAGTAATTTAGTCTCCGGTGAGATTTTTGATGTTTTTTTTTCAAGTAAATACTTACATAATCAGTAGGTATACGACAGTGAGGAGTTGAGTGACGGGTTGGTTGGTTACTTGGCTGAGTGACCAGTGACGACACGTGGGAGAATTTTTGTTTGTTGAAATTTTTTTGAAAAAAATATCAAAATTTCATTTACGAACACCATATTGTTATCCATTATCCCAGGTAATTTGGACGCTTGTTTAACATGACGTTTTTAAAATACTTTTTTTACATTAGCTCCGCACAGGAGGCCCTGAGGAAAATAATTTTTAACATCAGGGCCTACGACATTTTAGGGATTGACGTGTGGAGGGTAGTTTTAAGGAAAGGAAGTTCTGGAAAAGAAAAATAATGAGTGGATAGGAATCTATCGTAAGTGTGTTCAGGAGTAACGGACGTATGAATCCACTGCGGTGCAAGGCGATTGGACGAGAAAGTTCGGCCGGACAGGTCTAAAGGCCTCCCTCATCCAGTCTTTCGCGATCCGGCCTGGCACGCAATACGTAAGCAAACGCATCCGTCACCAAGACCTAGATAAACCTCACCCTTGCTAAGTCACCAAACGTAAGGAACCACTTAGGGTGACCACTTAAGTTGTTGGTTATCCAGTAAATGGTTCCTGGGGCGGCGGTACCCATACCCGCCCAAATATTGTTTTGTGTTCTCGATAAATTTTGTCTTGGGAAGCCTAAAATCGATGCAGCTTGTCGTAGGATACCTAAGAACTGTACTATTACTAATAACATTTTATATTTTAACCTATAAATAAACACTAGGATATTATAGACTTAACGTTTCCACACACTAAACATAATGTTTTTAACGATCCACAACGCATATTCCAATGCGCCATAATTCATAACAGGAACGACGCAGTTAGCTGTAAATGATTATTGCATTGTTCTAGAATTGTCAAACAAAATTTTCCAGTCGTTTTCAAAGCAACATACCAAGAAAAACATTCAGATATTCTGCAATTAGATGTTACCTAGAAAAGTATTCCTATCACAATGTCATCGCATACTTGGAAATTCCCGGTACCTAACCGAACAAACCAGTTCAATCATTGATAATACAAAACAGATGGAGACATAGCAAGCTATGACCAAATTGCACGGACTATTAATGCGAAGTCAATAAAGTTAAACGTTTGGTATTTACCTACACAGAAACAAACCCCTTTGAGTAGATGTGATTTGCAATAATTGCATGGTTTTATAATACTGGTTCATAGCACAACAAAACAATTTTGTATATAATTTCCTATTTAAAAGCTATGGAAGGTGTTGTCCAAGTACGGAGTGAATACGAATCTCATGCAGGCGATTGCGTCTTTGTATGAGGGGAGCGTTGCATGTATAAGGGTGAACGGTGATTTTACGGGGTGGTTTGACATCACAAAAGGTGTTAAGCAAGGCTGCGTAATGTCACCGTGGTTATTCAATCTATACATGGATAATTGTATGCAAGAATTGAAAGAGATGGGATTGGGCGCGAAATGGAGTAATCTGAAAGTATGTTGCCTGTTGTATGCTGATGATGTGGTGCTGATTTCTAACAGTATGGAAGATTTACAGTAGGTATCTCGTATCTAGGATGAACGAAGTATGTATGAAGAATGAGTTAAGGACCATTAATCAGCCAGCGGCCAAGAATTCACATTTCGTCGAAAGATGTTCTTATGATCGTACAGGGCGGTTTCAATAAGAAAGATTAATTATTCTCCGTACCAGCTTTTTTAAATAAAAACTCAATATCGATTTTAATTCAATAAAAATTTGCCTTAATTTATACCTATATTCAAAAATGCTGAAAGGTGTGATGATAAAACTATTAAAATTATGTAATTTTTTTTGATCGTAAGTATTTATAATTTTTCAATAACTTCTATGCAAAATATGAATGTAAAAAAAATCTTAAATATATTAGTTTGTAAGACCCAAAATAAATAGACAAACTGAAGTATTTTCGTCACAAAACACGTGTGTGGATCTTTTTTGAATGATTTTATTTAAACTAAAATTAAAATTTGGTAACGTAGCTTTCCCAGATAATTTATTGATTTATTTTACTGCGTGATTATATGATTTGAAATGTGTGTTACATAATGCAAAATTTTGTTTTATAATTTAACAAATCTGCCAACGACCTGCGGTAAAACCTTATTATACTAAATATAAACATATTTTCTCAAAATTTTAAATATAGCTTTACTAGATAAAAGAACAGTCTTTCGAAATCAATTTATTTTTTTTTAGTGGAAAAGAGTCAATATTCCAAAGTTTAATATTAAAATGACATATTTCCGGTTTTGTCTGGTTATTCCCTCTTATTGATGAATGTAAGTCTAAAGTCATGGTATTTGAAAGAGAGAGTACGAAAACAATTTGCAACATAGTTTTGAATGATGAATACTTGGAGCAGGTGGATGAGTTTGTGTATTATCAGGCCATCGGCGACCCTTTATCTTGCCTTTTATTATTAATTAGAGCCGATTAAAAGTAAAAACCGAAAAACAAATAAATAAATAGGACCAGTTCTACCCTGCATAAGCAACACAGAACATCCAACAACAGAGGCCAGAATAACACCGTGACTGTGGGGTTTATCCATGCTAAAAAATGGCAAATAATAACAGCGATGTATCTACATATTTTGTTATTAACTATTTATTACCTGCGATCACGTTTGCCACTATTCATTATTTTATACTCGGAACTCAAAACTTGATCTCATCGTTTCATAGCCGGACCCAACCGTTGATAACGAGCGAGCACGATGTATTCATTTATTTAATGTACGTTTGATAACATGTTTTTTAATGTAATTAATATACGTGTACATGTGTGGATTTTATATAAAAATAAGCTTGCAATAAATAAGGTAACAAAAACAAAACGCAACTGAATTTTGACTAGGCAACAATATGAGTGATTGATTAGATGTATGAGCATGTTTTACGGATTTATTGTTATCAATTTTAATTTGTAGAAATTCATTAATTTTTTTATTTATTTTGTACCTATAGGGTGGGCCATAAACATTTGCACTTTTGTAATCGTGCTAGCGGCGATTCCGAACGGGGTAGGAGAGCGGGGTCGCTAATGCGTGGCTCCTCGCTTCTTGGAAATTTAGTCACAATGGATCGCTTTACGGGAGAGCAACACGCTTTCTGGGTAAAACATTTTTACAAAAATAATGATTTTGTATTTTTTTTATTCAACAATGATTCTATTCTGTTTTGCAAAACAATGATGCACGCCGGCCGCCTATTTTTTTCGCATCACCAATTACAGAGTATTAATTTAATTAAATCATGGTTAAAAAATTTCCAAGAAACCCGCAAGAAAACACATTTACATTTTAAAAATAGTAATTATTATTACGCGTGATAGCTGTTTCGCCATCTGAAGGCATTATCAAACTAATTTCCGAGTAAAATGACTAAAAATATTAATCGTTATTAAAGTATCCCCACTTAAAGCATTAATAAGGGCGTAGGTAATAAAAATGAAAGCAATAATTTTTTTCATCATAAGTACCACCTATCTAGAAATTATATGAAAGTATCGTCTCTAAGTGGTATAAACACAGAGAGATAACGCTTTCAGAGGTCGAAACAGCTGCCACGCGGAATAATAATGACTTAAATAGCAGAACTTCTTTATAAATAAACTTTTTTTTTTAATGAATTAATAATATTTTTGAATGTATAAAAGAAATAAATGTTTTACGGACATTGGATCGGATAAAAATCTAAATACAGGATTGATCGTCTACGTAAAACACAAAAAAATTAAGCCTGTGAAAACGCCTTTGATGTTACGTGATTTATTAGCCTTTGACCTTGTTTTTATTTTAATGTTGAAATCCAATTTTAGAGAGACAGTATTATTTTAAAAGCTTTGTTTAGCGACGTGTAAATTTATTTTCTGTACCAAATTGTTAAAGTGGTAATAAAAAAATACAAATTTTAAAGAAATTTGAAAACAATCTTGATCAGTGACTAAGTAACCAGTAAATAAAGTTTGTCTTGAAGTTACAGTAAAAGTGAAGCATGAAGGTTTTCATAGAATTTATAAGAAAAGTATTTCAACATCTGCATTATTCAGCCATAATTTTGATTCTTTTATGTAAAGCGATATTTTATCTGTCATTTGAATGTGTTTTAGTAGAATATTAAATGTACGAGGACCAATACAACTGCTACGTGTTTGCATTAATTTGGTATTGGTTTGAGGGGTGTAAAACATATTATTAGTCCTTTTGCTAATACTATTTTGATTTTTTACGAAACAATTTTTGTTTTTAAATAAATATTTTATAGTCTGCATTATAAATAATTTCCGGATATTGTATATATGTATATGCTAGTCTCTTTGAATAATAACTCAGTCGAGAATGTTTTATTTATGTTTTACATAACTTTTATGATGCGCTTTTGAGTGTTTTGTAAAAGCTTAATAAATGCGTCAGGCGCACCACCGCATCCTATAATGCCATAGATTATTGAAGATTGTACCAGGGAACAGTAGATAATTTTCAATTTATCAAGATTGAGTATTTCCTTAAGTCTATAAAATGTGTATGTAAGATATCTTAATTTCGAGGTGGTTTTATCAATTTGTGATTTCCGGTTTAGATATGTTACACCAAAATATTTAATATTTTCTACTTTGACGAGTTCATTGCACAGTGAAATGTTCCTTGATTGCAACTTATATTGTGGATTCTAATTTTAAAGTTATCATGAGGTTTGTTTTTATAAAAAGTTAAATATTTTTTTTGCTTTAGTTTAAAATAAGTTCGTCACATTTAACCACGTTGAAACAAGTGCAATACATTATTTTGCCCTAGAAAATGTTTCGATCCAAGAATTTCCGTTTACTTTTATTGCCGTGTCGTCGGTGTAAGAAATAATTTATCCAGGGATTACAAAATTACGTAATCATTTATATGCATCAAAAATAGAATCGGGCCAAGTACAGTTCCTTGCGGAACTCCTTGTTTCCTCGAGGAACTGTACTTCTGAACAAAACGTCGTCCTCTCCTGGACATACTGACCTATAAATTCCCACCCAACCCTCATAACTTTTTCCTTCTCAGAATTTCCCCTTCTTACTTTCGAAAACTAAGATGACATAGGACCTGAAGGAAATTATTTTCCCCAGGGTGAGGTTAATGTAAAAAAAATGTTTTTTTTTCTACTTTGAATTTTGACGAGTCAGTAGTCATCTCTGATGATGTGTTAATGCACGCCCTGTTGCTATATTAGTTTTAGAAATAGATTATAAGTAACAAATAGGTAAATAATAATGTATGAATTATGTTCATAATCAGTTACGTATATCCCCCGTGACGGAGGTGCCGCAGTAATAAGTATGGACATGATTGCACCTAGAAGATAGAATCAGCTGCAATAATACTCGTACATCGTACTTGTGAAATAATGCACTATTGCACTATGTGCATTCTATATTCAATCTAATTTATAGGATGTTCGTGTTCAAATTAATTCTGTACTTTGCTATTAAAATGTTCTGCAGCCGATTTCAAATTTCAAAACTATGTGCATATCATATCTACCTGAAGTTATGGCCCTTAAAAGTTTCCATTGAAAAAACAACGAGATTTATCAATTGATTAAAAAGTAACAAGTAATTATTTTGGTTTCGAAAAAATCCAAAGATAATATAATGTTTTTTTTTATTTACTAGCTGGGTTACCCGGCTTCGCTCAGGTCAACATTCGACAGTGTTCTAGAATGTTCCCGATTCCCTGTTCCCGAACATTCCATGACATACTCCGCCACTCCTTCCAGGACTTTCTAGAGCTCTATAGAACCTTCTAGAACTTTCCGGAAGACTGTTTTAGAATTTCTAGGGGGCGAAACTTCCAGCCTTTATATCTTCAAAAGCACGCCCTTTAAGTAAAAACGGGAACCGTCATCTTGGAGTGGGGATAGAGATCTACCACACAATAGATCTACTCCCTTAATTGTACCGGGACTCGTTTCTGATTTTTACGCACGTTTTTTTGGACATTCTTATATGATATATATTGATTATATACTAGCAGACCCAGACACACGTTGCTGTGACTAACGAAACACAAATCCATCTACCGACAAAGCCATTAATTAACCTTTATAACCAACGCCATCTATTAATTTGCATACATATTAAATCTACACCGCCCGCTTGCCAGCCAGCTGCCCGCTGCCCGCTAGCCAGCCCGCCCCTTTATATATTATATATTTCAACCAATTTACACAAAACCTTGACAAAGTATAAACCTAAACCTTTCCGATGAATCACTCTTTCTATTGGTGAAAACCGCATGAAAATCCATTGCGTAGTTTAAAATATCTACAGCGGTTCTTAACCTTGTTGGAGGTACTGACCCCCACCAGTTTCATAAGCGCATTCACCGAACTCTTCTTAATTGGAAATCGAACCGAATCATACGAGTCAGAGGTTTGTCTTGACCTCTGCCAAACCCGCGAGACTGACTCACCGAACCCCTGGGGTTCGACCGAACCCAGGTTAAGAACCACTGATCTAAACGTACAGACAGCGGGAGCGAGTTTGCTTTATACAATGTGAATCGATATAACTATTGAACTATCAATGTAATACATTATTGAAGAATAAGATAATACTAATTAGTCTAGACCAGAGGTGGGCAAACTTTCTTCATGGGGGGCCAGAAAGTTTTAAGAAATTTCAGAGGAGGGCCAGGAGTATACCCAAAATGCATTTTGTTTTAAAACATATATTTTAATTTTTTTAAATATGACTACCCCACAAGAGTCCCAACTGTTCCCATCTGAAGCCAGTCAGACTATGGCATCCCCAATTGGGGTATGTTGTGAGGGGAAGGAGATAGAGAAGAGGAAGTTCGGGAAGTACGTGGCTATTCAGATCTGGTCACCAAACACGGCTAATGCCATTTCAAGCAACGTTTCAATTCTGAATGGTGGTCTTACACCAGGGCGATACTGAGAGTATATCTTCCACTCTGGAACGTTCTGCAAATATACTATGTTTTATTTTAAACTAGCTGGGGTACCCGGCTTCGCTCAGGAAAATATTCGAGAGTGTTCTGGAATGTTTCACGATGATGTTCCCGATTCCCTATTCCCGAACATTCCACGACATACTCCGCCACTTCTTCTAGTTCTTTCTAGGGCTCTATGTAACATCACCATGGATAGAGATCTACCTCACCAACTCCCTTGATCGTACTGGCACTCGTTTTTGAGTTTTTGCGGTCCGCACGTTTTTTTGGACTTTCTTTTATAATATATATATTGATTAATGAATTTTGAAATAACACAAATTAATCAAATAAAATTTATTTGGCACGCCGGGATTCGATCCCGCGAAACGCCGGCCGTCAAACTAATAAAACTTTACACACAATCGCTAATATACCTAAGTTACAATTACAATTATTTAACTTTTATTCGAAGGCCCTGCTATGGTAGGTATGTGAGACATATGAAATTGTTTTTGATTGGCCATAATGTCTTCAATAGCAGACATACTACGACCCTAACATCGCTATTATTTTCTGGGCGTGATTAATTATCTTTGGATATTCAGTTTTCGGCAGTGTTCTATAAAAATCTAATTTTTCGGAATATAAGAACAATTGTTTAAAATGGGGGCTGCATTGCATTTCAACAATTTCTAACTGCAATTCTGCAGGGACATTCTCCGGGTCCACATTAAACGGCATTGAAAAAACATCAAGCGATGACTGAATATTCTTAAAATCTTGAAACCTAGTTTCAAATTCTGTGTGAAGTTTCTTCAACGCCTGACTGAATTCTTTCAGTTGATTCTCACTCACTAGTGCCACGGATTCTAAGCGCAGAAAGTGAACTAAATCATTCTTCTCAATGCAGTTATAATACAGAAAAAGCTGATTTTTAAATGATTTCAGACAACCCCAAGTCTCATCTAAAAATTGGTTCCTTCCTTGCAATATTTTATTTAATTTATTATAGTGTTCAAACAAATCGGAAAAAAATTCAAAATCAGTACCCAAAGTTTGTTTTCCAAGATCTGGAATTCAGACCATTTCTCTGTTCTATTCTTTAAAAAATCTTGTATTTCTTCTTTTAAATTAAAGATCGTCGGCGGGCCGGATTAAATACTTTTGCGGGCCGGGGCTGGCCCGCAGGCTGCACTTTGCCCATCACTGGTCTAGACGAAAGATGAAACAGAACAAGAATCAGAAAATAAAAGTGTAACGGTCGCAATTGGGACTCGAACCAAGGATCTCTTGTCTTACCGGTATACGGAGCCTTAACCAAATCATTGGCTTGATACCTACACTTTTGAGACCAGTGGACAGTCTCTAAATGTGACAAGAAACATTGTATTTCTCAAATGACAGTACGTATAAAATAGAAACAAATTGCAGATAGTAGGTACCTTCTAGGTAGTTTGACGAACTCCGTGGTAGAGGGACAAGGCTCTCCACTAGCGATCCAGAGGTCGCGGGTTCAAATCCCGACGTTGCATATAATTTTTGGTAAATATTCGGAACAAACGTCAACGGTTAATACGCACTTTTTTTTATAAAACCTTTAGATTCTTCTTAATTACCATAAAAGACAACTATTTGCATTGGAGGAGGTTAAAAATGTTACATTTTTAATTTTAGTTACGTAAATTGAAAATTTGCTTTCGTATTTAGACACAACGCTTCACCATATGCAATTTGTAATGATTATTGCCATTTTATTATGTTGGTATTACTGATACTATATGGAAGGCTACATCATACCGTAACTGACTTCATGGCAATATATTCAAAGGCGCGTAACCGAAAAAACCTATACGCTAGGTTTGTGTAACATGGTTTGTGATTCAAAAGAAAATGCCCCTTTATAACGCCTACTCACGTCAAGGCAAGAAAAACATCCCAGTTTTCAAGTAGTTTAGCGGCTACGCTAGGTTTGTGTAACATGGAATGTAAAATATCAGTAATACCAACATATTAAAATAACAATAATATTGCAAACAGAGTGATTTGACAGTGTTAAAGCAAATTTTCAATTTACGTAACTAAAATTAAAAATGTAACATTTTCAACCTCCCCCAATGCAAATAGTTGTCTTTTATGGTAATTAAGAAGAGTCTAAAAGTTTTATCAAAAAAAAAGTGCGTATTAACCATTGACGTTTGATCCGAAGAATTACCTAATTTTTTTATTGATTGATTTGTGTTGTCACAATTTAATCATTTAACATAATGTAAGGTATTTTGCGGCACGTTCCATAGTGGAAAATACTCTCAGTATCGTTCTAGTATGAGTTCACAATTCAGAATTGAAACGTTGCTTGAAATGACTTTAGCCTTGTTTGGTGACCAGATTGAAATCTTTTCCACCTTGCTGTCCCTCCTCTCCTTCCACTCCCTGTTACCTTCAGCCTCACAACATATCTCAATTGTGGTGCCATAGTCTCAGCGGCACCAGACGGCTGGAAGCAGTTGGGACTATTGTGCGATATTCACATAAAAAATGCGTGACCTAATTACTAGGTAAGACAGTAGGCGTTGTACTAAAACAAATTATTATAAATTTTATGAATATAATTTCATGATAACTTTGGAGGTCATCAATTTATTAACCGCGCAAATTCAGAATCGAATGGGTAACGGGTACAGATCGTGACAAAACGAAATTAAAAAAGTATGAGTTCAAATTGCATAACAATGGTGTGATTATATCCAATGAGCGTGCACCGTTATTATTGCACGCAGAAATGCATTTTGGAATTCATACCTTTTACAATATCGTTTTGAAGCTTATAATTATTATTAAAATTCCAAAGTCCTTCTGGATTGCAATTTGATTGCAATGAAGTATCTATCTACCATCAATATACCTAATCTATTAAGAGCCATTAACCAGCGGCCGAGACTTTAAATTTTGTCGAACAATGATCTTGCGATCGTACCCTTGCAACTGTACAGGGCGGTTCCGATGAGAAAGATTAATTATTCTCCGTACCAGCTTTTTAAACGTCAGTCCGTTGTGTGTTCTTCGAATTTGAATTTCCCGCTAAACGTCCGTACTCAACATCGATTTTATTTCATTAAAAATTTGCTTTAATTTATACCTACCTATAGGTATTCAAAATGCTTAAAGGCGTGATGATAAAACTATTAAAATTATGTAATTATTTTTGTCCTAAGTATTTATAATTTTTCATTAATGTTTCAGCTAAATAAGAATGTAAAAAAACTCAAATATGTTAGTTTTTTAAGACCGTAAATAAATAAACAAACTGAAGTATTTTCGTCACAAAACACGTGCACAGATCTTTTTTTAACGATTTTATTTAAACTAAAATTAAAATTCTGAAACACAGCTTTACGGTGCTCCAGATTTTATGTCCGGGTTGAATCTTTCCCAAATGAAAGACTAAACCCTTCCACACACTTTTCCACAAATGAATATCTAGTAAATTAACGCAATGTAAGTGCACTATATAAGAATAAAACAATACAAGAACAATACGTCAATCCACCAGAAACATAATGGGAAAATATTTCACCGACTCCAGATATTTTCATATCAGAGGGTTCGGCCCTGATGAAATCCTAACTGGTCCGATAAATCCTACTGATCCCTCAATATAAATATTTAAAAAATCTTTCGTAATCCTACATGTATTTAAAATGACCGACTTTTGCATTTTTATGTACAAATTTTTTGACAAATCTAATATTAGCTAGATAATTTATTGATTTATTTTACTGCGTGATTAGATTATATGATTTGAAATGTGTGTTGTATAATACAAAATTTTGTTTGGATATTTAACAAATCTGCCAATGTCATACGGTATAAGGGTGATTCCACAAAAATTGGGTAACTTTTAGGGATATTTTGTTTACGATACTTTTTTAATAATATTCCCATAAATTTGGGCATTTAAGATAGCTAATATAATGAATATATTGTTCGCATTTGGGCCAGTCACTTTTTCAAGTAGATTCTGAGATATTTCGATTTTTCTGAATTTGACTGCCAAAGGACTGACGAGGGTGACATAGTACTGACAAAAAACACAATTTCATAAGATATGTATGTAATTTATTAATATTTAGAAGAAATCTCTTAGAATCTAATAATGGCACATACTTTGAGTCTTAATTGACTTAAGTAACAATTAAAAACCATTAATGTTTAATAGTGTAAGAAAATATTTTCTCCCCCTTTGAAACAGTGATTTTAAAAATTTTAATAATGTTATATTACTTAATTAAGTATTAGTACAGTGTAGTTTGAGGTAGTTTAACTGTCCTCCTTTTAAAATTATACATTTTCTGAGTAATCAACAAAAAATTGAAACTAAAATAAGACTCTTTCTGCCTTGAAGATATATTCTGCCTTAATGGAATTTATAACAAAGTACTTAAACTATTTCAGTCTTCAAAACAGCCTTCTCACATTTTTAATATTGTTATGTTGCATAACTTATTTATTTGGATACAGTATTACTGAATTATCAGTGGACATTTTCTAAGAAACTAACAAGTAATAGGAACTAAAACTATAAAAATTTACGCCTTAAAGGCAGGTAATAAAAATGAGATCTTTTTCTCCACAAAAAAATGAATACTGCAAAATACTTTAACACTTAACTTATTTATTTGGATTCAGTATTACTGAATTATCAGTGTACATTTTTAAAGAAACTAACAAGTAATAGGAACTAAAATTATGAAAATCCACGTCTTAAAGGCAGGTAATAAAAATGAGATCTTTTTCTCCACAAAAAAAAAATACTTAAAATACTTTAACACTACAATAATTACTTTTCAAAAACATCAATGTCTTCTTTAAATTGGTAAAACACGTTATTACCTTTTGTAATGAGGTTTGGAACAGGTATTTTTTTTATTACTTGATCCATCGGAACATCTGATACGTCTCTTTCATTCAATTGAAACAGAGTGCCATTCTGTTTACAGATTTTGAGGAAAGTCACTCTCAATTCACCTTCTTCATCATCAACAGAAGAACAGATTGCTGCATAACGATATTCCGTATTCCTTGTGACATATTTGACCAATACATAATCACCACTGTTGTAAAGACTCTGCTGTTGTGAATTACCGCTAACTCCTGGTGTTGATAGATTGATATCCAATTTAGAGTGGTCATTAATGTCTCTCACGTAAGTGGATAGTAGAATATCATCATCTTCAGAGTCTGTAAATACGGCAGAAGTAGTTAAACGTGTACTATGTTCAGCCGATATTTCTGTCTGATATTGAATAGATCCTAGCTTAAAATGATCGCATGCGTCAGCGTCGCAGAAACAACTTAGAGACTTCATTGTAAGATTTTTGGGAATATAAGCTGAGCCGGTCACCTGATGCACCAATAGTGTCCCTTTAAAGGCGACCAGTTAAGACGACTTACCGTTAATTAAGGTGTTCATCTGCTCGATTTCACAGCCTTCAATCACATCCACTTGTATACCTGGACATCTCTTGCGGACAACGGAAGCAAACTCCTTCAAGTCAGTTTATATCACCTGCTGTAGCAATCACTTGATCTGCTGTTCGTTTACAAGTGGCTCCTACACCATCGGGTGCTCCTTTTCCGAAAAGGGCTTTCTTCACTAATTCCTTTTATTTAGTAATATCTTCACTCATTTCTTCAATTCTGGTTTTTGGAGTATTTTCAACAGATTTTACAACTTTCTTTAACTGTTTTTTAACTCGTTTATATTTGTGACGCTGAGTATTCAGTTTAGTTCTCAGTTCTGAAACGATTTTTTCCATTTTTTTTAATAGTTTATTTTTGAACTTTCTCTGCCTTTGACTTCTCTTTTTTGCCTCTTCTGCTCTTTGGCCTTCGTTAATAATATGTCTCATTACTTCACCAACTGCCGCTTCATCGTGAGTAGGTGACAGAGTATTCTGGCGTACAAAATTATCAGTAGTACGTTTTAATTGTTGTTTTTTTTTTGCCTGTACTTTGATGAATAATTTTTCCAATTTTTTTCTAGTTAATCGTTGCTCCCGAGGTGTCATTTCTTTAACGTTTTTTCTTTGTCCCTTCTCCTTTTTTTAAGTACCTACTGACACCTTTGTTTGCCCTTGTATTCGGCTAATTTAATAGGGTCGCTTTTGATTCTAGCTAAGCGAACCTTTTCGGCTTCTCTTTTCTTTTTTAATATATCTTCTCTATCCTTAGACATCTTTTGTTTTTTTTTAGGAGGCGGCATAATGTTTTAAACTGAAATAAGTAAAAAAAAAATGGTTAAACACGCTAAATATCAGTACTCTGGAAACACGTCAGTCCTATGGCGCAATATCAGACAAAGGACTGACGCCAACGGACTGACAAAAAAGACATAAATTTAAGGTTATCATTAGAACCAACGTACATTTTGATATTTTTGAATAGCAACAAGCTACATTTAAAACAAGCAAAGCTAGCTTTGTATAAATTAAAATATACAACAGGTTTACAAGAAAATATTGACTCACCATAGGACTGATATTTTGACTGGATCGGCACGTGTTTCGGTGACAAACACGACGCTAGCACTGGCACACTACTGGCCTCCGTAGAATGGCGCCTGCCTGCAGCTAACTTTACTAGCAACGTTGAAATTTAAGATGGATTTTAATTTGAGTCCACAATATTTAGCGGGAAATTCAAATTCGAAGAACACACAACGGACTGACGTTTAAAAGTGAACACAAAGTTTTTTTATTATTTTTACAACAACGGTAAGAATATTATATTTAAAAGTTGTAATTTACATTGTCAACTTCTTCATAGATTGTAGGGAAACAGTAAGTTTGCTTAAATTCATGGTAATATTTAATATACAGCCACTTCATTGCGCGTTTTTGGGATTGTGACATGCCAAAGTACTGACGTTTTGAGAACATATTGTGGAAATTTACAAACTTGTATTTAAAATGAGTAGCTGAAATTGAGTGACCAAATAAAAGACGTTTAATTGTTTTAAAATAACATTAAAAATGTACACAAAATATAATAACACACCGTTCTATTGTCTAATGACATTGAGTTACCCAATTTTTGTGGAATCACCCGTAACCTTATTACGCTAAAAATAAATAAATTTTTTCATAATTTAAAACATAACTTTACCAGATAAAAGAACAATCTTTAGATATCAATTTATACTTTTTTGTGTGGAAAAGAGTCAATACGGCTAAAATTAGATTTAAAAACGACATATTTTCGGTTTTAGATCTCTGCTTATATTACGGACTGCTTTGGACACTATCGCCATTTTCAATCTTTAGTGGCGATTCTTGGAACCAGTGACATAATTTGGAAGGTGGTTATGGGTACCGCCGCCCCGGGAACCATTTATTGGATAACCAACACCTCTGTCACAGGACACCCCAAGTGGTTTGCTATTTTTCCAACTTAGCAGGGGTGCCTGAGTTCATGGGGTGAGGTTTGTCCGGATCTGGAAGATCGGGAGAGACTGGTTGAGGAAGACTTTTTGACCTCTCCGATAAGAGAATCATATATACGTCACTTTTGGACACACTGACCCCCAGATTCCTACCCACCCCTCACACCTTTTTTCTTTCCAGTACTTCCTCTCCGTCCTTTCCTAAAAATACCACACAGCATCCTAAAAGAAGACACTGACGCCGATGGGAATTATAGAAGGGAAAGCTTATAGCACCGTTGTGATTTGAAACTTGATGAAAAGAAAAAGCGACATTAAAAAGAAACAAACTAATAAATCTATAGGATTTAGCCTGTTAATAATCGGTCTCCTCTTTGTGCGGTGCTCCGTAGCCTCCCCACTCTTGTCTCATTTAGTTTTCTGAAGGATTCACTTCTACCGCGTGTGAACTGCACAATTTTTTAGTTTGTTTTGGTAAATTTTCAGCAGGTTGTTTAAAAAAAGGTGGCATTACAAGCAATTTCTTGATTCTGAAATGTAATCTGAAACCATCTCTACCACTCTTTAATACTAGTTATCATGAACTGATATTTAAAAACAATAGGAAAATGTTTACAAGGCGCGCGGTACTTACCGTGGTAGTTTCTGCAACAGGACATTGTGTATTGTGTATGATGCGTAATGCGTAATTCCAAATTCAAAACAGGCGCGAAAGTGGAGCAAGATGGCGACCGTTATAAGGCACGCCCGCCATCTATGGAACCGAGTGTGTACCTGGCTCAATTATTATTGTTGGACTAAGTTCGGTGTGTTCATAATGATAATAACATTAGATTCAGTACCTGACTTGCTATTAAGGATAAGTGCAAAGGAAAGTTGTGACAGTCAGCTGGGGTGATGTGTGAACGTTGATATACTATTGTAACACGGTAATAATATACAGTTAATGCACCGCAATACGGCAAAAATAGATATTATCTTCTTCAAACAAAGCAAACTTACTTTGTGGCACCATTTTAATTCAAAATTAATAGATTTCTTACTTTAAACCATGTTTATTGTTTATAAAAAAACCTACATGTTTCGTGAGCCACGCTCACTTCCTCAGGGCTTACTTAAAACTAATTACAACAATAGACTTAACGGTGTCAATGGAAAGGTGGGAATGGGAAGGGTAAAGAGGATAATGGGGCATAATTTACAAGGAAAAAAGCTTAATAATGGGTCATTTACAAATATTTTCTGATTATTTATAATGTTTTTACGCTCTTTCTAATTTCCAACATATCTAATTTAATATTATCTTATAATATTCACCCGCAAACCACCTAATTCTCCTTTCCCTCTATTCATCACCCACTCCAATATCTAAATATTTATGGGGAAAATATTTTCCTCAGGGCCTCCTGTTAGGAGTTAATGTAAAACAAACGGTGAACTTCCTCTTGTTTTGTAGGTCTTTCAAAATGTATCTCTTCAAGAACTCTATAGGCTTGGTTCAACATTTATTGTAAAAACTGAAAAAAAGCAATTATGTATATCAAAAATGAGGTATCACGTGTATTTATTTTTCATTGAACGCACGATTTCTAAAGGTGAACGTCCTATACTTTATACTAAAAAATACACGTGATTTAAGGGGGGGGGGAGTTAGCCTAAAACCTCACCACATATCACCAGGGGGGGGGGGGGGGGAGGGGGTCAAAAAGTTGCACGTGATTAATGGACGACCCCTTACCTAGGTCTAGCCTATTTATCACACTCACATACTCTCTTTACATTTAGTTCGTACTTAAAGAAACTTTGTTTTTTTTTTTCCTTTTATAATACTGCATACCAAAAAAAAGAAAATTTTTGTCATAAGAAATGAATGATATTAATTTACAAATAGAAAATCATGGTAATATAATAACCTCTGAAACTAATGTTGCATCAAATTGTATAGATACACTAAAGCCATATACACAATTAGATAGAAACATAAATTTTCAACATCATTACATACTAGTGCCATATGTTTACAGGTTTATTTTATTTACATGTTTATTTTACGCACTTCTTTTTCTCTTTTCTATTTTTTATTATTTTACCATGTGTTTACACTAGACTACACTCAAAAGTAACTATCCTTAATTAATCACCATGAAACAGGCAGCCGCCTAGTATAGTGATTTAATAAATCTTATCCATGTAATAGTAACATGTATTTTATAAATAAATAAATGTGAACATAAATAAGTTTGTATACGCCACTATTTAAATGTTATTTATTTATATTAAATTAAAATGACGACACAAAAATAAATTTATGATTATTGAAGAAAAACAATTTTTGGCGGCCAGTTAAAAATGAAAAAAAAACAATTATATTACGAACATAAATAATTTTCTACGAGTATACATCGCTATTTAAAAAAAATTATTTACATTAAATTAAAATGACGTCACAAAAATAAATTTTCGGTTATTGAAGAAAAACATTTGACAACCTATTAAAAAAAAAAAAAACAAAACCATTAATGAATACAAAATAAATTTGTATAGGATTAAAAGTTATTTATTATTTATGTTATAGTCAATCCTCGAAGCTACGACGCTCCTAGGTTTGACTAGTAAATCCTCAGGTCTGACTTAACCTAACCTAACCTAACCTAATCTAACCTAACCTAACCTAGGATAAACCAGTCATTCCGCTAAGAGACTGCATATCGACCTTTGACTATGACATATACATTAAATTAAAATGACCCCACAAAAATGAATTTGACCGATGAACGCGATGCTGCGTTAAAAAAGTACATATACTGTTTATTCATACTCTGTATAGACAGGAAATATACAGGACTATACTTACCTGGGAGGTAAAATGTAAAGTGTAAGTTGATTAGGCTGAGTGTTCAACCGTTATGTTAGCTGACTGTTGGAAGTGTCACAATAGCAGAGAAGTTGTTAGCGAGAGCAACGACCCGAATAATGTAATAATACATGACTAACTTGTGATTAACCAAATCAAGTTTGCGAATTCAACATACTACCTAAATAACCACGATATTTTATTTTTTATTCGGTAACTATATAGGTATTTTATTTTTTTAACATTTTTATATGATACATGTTAGGTATACCTATATATAAAAAAAAGATGTTGATTATATTATTCGTAAGTAGTCCTCCTCACTAGGCGATCCTGTGCTGAGGGGGGCTATGTTTTGGATAAGTTTTCAGCGATTTGCATGGTTCAACTTCAAGGTATGGGTGATGTTTTCCAGAAACTTCTAAAACGATGTTTTGAGTATACTAGTAAGTTCATTTTCCGATAGTTCCTTGGGGCCGCAACTCGAATTTCTACCGATTTCTTACATATCTTCCTTAAACATTTGAAGTTTTTAAGCTCTTAAAAAAATATATGTTATTTTTGAAGATAATGTCTAGATGCTGCCCAAGACGAAACGCAAATTATATGAAATTCCCTCAGTAAAAAAAAATCGCAAAGTATGCTCCAAAAATTATTTAACACAAGTCTGTTTCTATTATCTTATAAATTATACTTGTGAAAAAATTCACAAGGTTTCTTTAAATGATTTAAGATGCTCCCCAAGAGATTTTTGCTCTATTTTAAACGAGTCGTGTTTTATTAAACATTTTCGCAATTTTCGCATCGATTTTGGCGCTGAAAATGTTAGCGCTCTCCTCTAACGTTCTTAATTTCGTATCTCTCCATCTTCTTCTTTTCGAGCCCAGTTGCGGAGCCTTAAGTCAAGATTTAATATCCTGAATGTAGTTATTTATTTATTTAATTTGTTTGATACTAAGTGGGAGTTTGTTACATAACTTCACTGCTAAAAATTCAGAGCTTCTTCTTCCAAAGATAGATAAGTCGATCTAATTTTCAAATAAAAACCATAAGATTTTGCATTACTTCTTGTGCATCTTAAAGAGCTAATTGTGTTTATATAACATCGTCATTTTTCCATTTCCTCTATATTGTGTTCTAGAACATTCTCGGAATAATTTTAATGCCACTGTGTGACGGAAAGCAGGCAGTTTTTATTACGTCATTCATCCATGGCATGACAATAGAGGAATGTAAGTTTTAATTATGTATTGTCTTATTATATAATAAATGCCACGCGAAATCTTTCATAAGACTTGAGATAAAACGATTATTTAGATTAACTTCCTGAAAACAGACTTTAATTTTTCAAACTAGGTTCATACATACATATTTAAAAAGTTTCGTAGCATCAAATTAATAGGTAAAATTACCAAAAGTAAAACTAACAAAAAAATCTACTACTTTTCCACATTGCAAAAAAATCTTTGTTCTTTTTTATGTTAGCTTCACTTTTTGAAAGGCCCCGAGGAAAACAATTACCTTCATTTGTCATCTTTGGGGATGATGTGTGAGTAACGGATGTATGAAACCATCCCTTCCACTGCGGTGCAGAATACTGCAGAACGATGTTCCGAGAGAGTCCTTCTGGAGCAAACCTCACTCCATGACCCGAGGCACCCTTGCTAAATCACCAAACGAGGTGTTATCCAATAAAGTGTAAAGGGGAGGCGTTACCCATATCCGCCTCCTAAATTGAGAACCTTTTAGAAATCTTTTATATTCTTGTTAAAATTGTTTTCAAATAAAGGTTGAATTAGAGATTGGCATACTTTACTTCCCAGTCAGTGACCAAAAAAAAGAAGAAAAAAATAGCAAGCTTCATAGCTCTCAATGGAATTATATTCCGACTTCAAAATAGATGCTTTAACTTTAAACTGTAAACTCCAGACAGAAAATCTCTGCAAAATTCATGACGCCAGAGCCAATCATTCGAGAGTTATTCTCCAGGAATTATATATTTTTATTGACAAATTTGAGAAACGCTGGAAATGTAGGTAGTACCTTTCGAATGAACCCGTTTACACCATTCGAATACTAAAAAAAACATCTGTCAAAGGTTTAACCAAAAGAAATACACAATTAAAATATAGAACCATGTATTATTAAATAAAAATAAAATCATTTTTTTAATATATGTAGATAGGTACATGCAATCATCAGTTCCAATTTCGAAAATTAAAAAAAATCAGGTCATTACGCAGGAATAGTTGACATCCCAAACAACCGAATTTAATATGTTTAATTAATTTTTCTAAAAGTTAACCGTCATGACTGCTATAAAAAACTCAAAAGTACCTATGAAGATAAAAAATTGACTTTACCAAAAATAGGTAAGTTATACTTCAATGCTTATTGCTTTTCCGTCTTACCACTGAGGTCACCGAATTATCCCACACTACTATAAACTATAAATTACAACACGCAATACACTATTAAGAGGGACGGCTGCGCAGCCGATTTCATACAAAACTTAAATTTGGATTTGAGGCCAAAATTCACAACCAAACCGAATTATCATTTTGATGTGAAAACTTCTTTAGCACCGATGTGATTTGAAACTCGATGAAACGAAAAATAGCGACACTAAGAAGAGACAAACACATTCACCTACAGAATGAGATAGTATAATCGGACTCTTCTTTGTAAGAGTGTGAAAAGGTGCTTCGTAGCCTATCGGTCTCCTCTTTGTGTGGTGTTTCGTAGCCTCCTCACTCTGGTCTATTTCAGTTTTCTGAAGATTTCACTTCTACCGCATGTAAATTGGGTCCTGGTAAATTAACCGAATTGCAATTTTTCGAATTCAATTGTTCGAAATGCAATTTTTCGAACTTCAATTTTTCGAAAACATATTTTTCGAACATCAATTGACCGAAACATTACTTTTTTGAATTGTTATAATATATGTATACTTGATGATACAGTAATTAATGTATACAGTACGTACAAAAGTTCTTTATTATAGGATGGACAATATCAACTAACCTAACCTAATCTAATCTAACCTAACCTAACCTAACAGTATCTCGTTAGTCATAAGCAAGTGAAATATATATATTTTAAAAGTTGATTAACAAATTCGAGAAATATGTCTTTCGGCCAATTGCTGTTCGAAAAACTGAAATTCGAACATTTGATTTCGAAAAATTGAATTCGAAAAATATGTCTGCTCCCGTGTGAATTGCACACTCTGTTTTTTTAAATCATAATAATAATGATATTTGGATGACTTGTTTAGCGCCGTTTTTGTGAAAAATCACCTCAAGGGCGCTGTACAAATTTATAATAATATATTTCTACAATCTTACTTCTAACTACAAACTAGGCAAACCATTATAACAACTTATGCCTAAAAATTGCATCCACCCGTTCATTGATCACTGATACGAAACTATATAATAATAATAATAATTGGTTAATTTATATAGCGCCGTTTTCGTGAAAAATCACCTCAAGGGTGCTGTACAAATAAATATATAAAATAATTAATATTACTGGCTTATAACTAAGATTTACAATTAAAACTAGTGACTTACATCTAAGACTTATAGCTAGTGACTTATATTACTGGCTTACAACTAAGATTTACAATTATAACTAGCGACTTACATCTAGGACTTATAGCTAGGGACTTATGACTAAGACATATAAATTAAATATGTACAATGATTTGACCAATGAACGTGATTTGACCAATGCTGCGTAAAAATGTGCTGTATAGGCAGAAAATATACATGACTATCACGGACGTACAAAATATATGGACATGCCCTTACGTGTTAAAAAACGTGTTATTTCCCCCTCCCATTGGAACCATTTTTCGGAACCGGCTGGGCGTGTCCGGACCAATGTCGTGCTCTCGTCGTACATTTTACGCGCGGACGCTGTATGTCTATGAAACACATACTTAGACAATGAAGAAGACTTGGCGAATCACAAGTCTCTTTCCTCTCTTCGCCCCGCTATAGTTGGTTTTTACCCCTCATCTGTAAGTTCTCGTCTAGTTATTTGTATGTCTATGATGACTATCAAATATCTACTAGAGGTAGGGATATGTGCTATTTTGTTAATTTGTGAATTATTCAATTTAATCAAGTATTTTGGCATCAAAATTAAGTTTTGTATAAAAAAGGCAGGGCAGCCTTTCTTCTTAAGTCAGCTCAAATCTAACCAGGAAATGTTCAGCCGAACAAATTAATGAGCTGTGCTGTTTGGCTTATTTCTTCTTGGATAACAAACAATATGCTGCGGTCGTAAACGTTTCAGCGAAATAAACAATTTTCCTTCCTAGACTTGAAATGGAGAATTATTTTGCTTGCTGTGGTAATAATGTCTATCTAGTTGTAAAGATTTGACTTTAATTAATGGTAAGATTTATATTTAATGTCAGCATGAAAAAATTCTACGAACACCCTCCCCCCCTCCTTGGCTTTCTCTTCGGTTATGTTTATGAGTCATGATGGAACCCTTGATTTCCTCACCTACCACTCTTGAATCATTCTCATATTTGATTTCAGATTCCAAGGACAAAAGTAGTATTACCGAAATTCATTTTTGGGTTATTATGTTGAGTTGCGTTTCCCCCTTATTTAGCCAGCGTTACAGTGTCCATCAACTGGGCAGATTCATCACAGGGCAGATGATGGATTCTGCAACCTGCAATGCTGTCCAAAATGTTGGCCCAAAAAGGAGGAAGTGCAATACATAATAAAACCCAAAAAATTGGTCACGATAATCATTCTCACATTATTTCACGAATGTAAGTATCGCTTGCGCCACACCCAAATGCCTCTGGTTCGAAACCCAGCAGTGGAAATTAAATTTCAATAAATTTTTAATATGGTGTGGACAAATCAGTTCCATTTTCAAAATTGGAACTGATTTGTCGAAAATTCAGTTGATCCCGTGATTTTTCACGAGTCTTTGACATCTCTTATTATTTTATTTATTTATTATTAAAAAAATATGTATTAAATTAAATTTATTTATTTTATTGTTTATTAAAAAAAGTCTTTCACCGCGTCTGTCTGTCTGTTCGCGATAAACCTTAAAACTACTGAACGGATTTTCATGCGGTTTTCACCAATAGATATAGTGATTCATGAGGAAGGTTAAGGTATATAATTTGTCAAGGTTTTGTGTAAATTGGTTGAAATATATAATATATAAAGGAGAATATCTGTATGTGGTGGATGAGCTGTCTGGCAAGCGGGCGGTGTGGATTTGATTTGTATGTTTCGTGATATTAATTTGCAGCTCGTTCCAGACTGACAAATTCGGATTTTTTTCTTATTATGGACAACCAGAGTCAGAAATCAGAACCACTAGTATGCGATAAACATACAGAATTGTGTTGTGGGCGTGTCTGTGTGCCTGAACTAAGCGCAATTACACCTTACTTCATCTTAAAATTCTTTAATAAAGCAGCCACCTTCGAAGGTACATGAATTACAACAAATCAATCGACCCTATGGCTTCTATTGGTGAATTATTAAAAAAAACAACTTCGATGGGAAGGTATGAATTCGTGTAGGTGAATAAATTAAAGAAACCGTGTTTGTAAATTCTAAAAATGTAATAAAATCAATACGGCGTAATTTAAGCAGTTAGGAAGCAATCAAGGTTGAATTCATTGGGGAATTATTTATTTAAAACGTGACATGGCCCCCCATTGCGACAATTCCTAATTGTGAGGAAGAATGGAGTGAGGAAGAGGAACGTTGGGAATTACCTGGCTATTCAGATCTTGTAACCAAATACGGCTAAAGCCATTTCAAGCAACGTTTTTTTGTAACTCCAGGTTTTTCTCACAACTCTTTAAGTAAAACTCCTGGGTCAACAACACACTTTGAACTTCATAAGCTTTGATGGTTTATTTAGCAAGCGGTAAGAATTATTCTGGACCCTGACCTTGAGGTCGCAACAGTATTTATGAAGTGTCAATACCTTCATTATCGATAGCTATGTATGTGCCAGCTATGGGTAACCTCTTAAACTAATATCTAAGATATCACAGAATCGATTCAGAATTGTGGTCTTTCTTTCGTCAGTACGATTCTGAGAACATCTATTAACTATTTTAGTAGGAGATATTTTCATGTTATTCTCAATTTATTGTCGTTCTTTTGACATCAGTTTGGCTTATAACAGTTCCCTCGCGTAGCAACAATGGGGACATGCATCAAGAATCGAGCATAATAATGTTCTCCTCAAACAATGCAGCCGGTTCCCACATATCTCTCTGTTACGTAGGTATCATTTTTATCTTATTTGCTTCGTTTCTTCGACCGAGTTCTCGGAATGTCTGCGAGGTTTTACCCCGAGGTAGACTTCATAAAAAAAATACAGGCATACTGATTAGTGAACACTTATGATTATTATTTAATTATTTATTACGACAGATGAGAAGATATAATGATTGATGTCTAGAAATGCAAACAATAACACGTTCCTACACTGAAATATTAATTTTTAATAAGTTAAGACGATTCTAGCGAAACTCGAAAATCTGAAACAGAAAAATCGGAAAAAGATATTGGCACCTCTGGGACACGAATCCAGGACCTTCGATTCAGTCATTTTTAATTGTATCACACTTCGACTAAGAACTACCAACATTATATTCATTTTTTTTGACGCATATTTTATTGGCTGCTATATTTATTTATGATTGCAAGATTCAAACCCGAACTAAATGCTATCTAGATTGTGTCTTGGATACTTTTTTATCCATTTTAATTGGATAAAAAATTACAGACACATCGGCCGTCAAGGTCTTGACAAACCTCACCCCATTTACCCGGGCACCCCTGCTAAGCCACCAAACGTAGCGAACCACTTGGGGTGACCTATAGCAGAGGTGTAGGTTATCCAATGAATGGTTCCCGGGGCGGCGGTACCCATACCCGCCTTACTCCTTCCTCTCCTCAAAAAGACCATAAACGCAGCATCCGTGACATAAACCCTAAATTATTTTTAATTATTTTCTTAAATCCGAATTATTTTGGTCAGGGGATTCTGTGTGGATTAATGTCAAAAAGTAAATAAAAATACCAGTTAGTGTTATTTCTCTAATGGCCACTTTTGGAGTGAAACTTCTATAGCCCGCTATGATTTGGATTTCGGATGAAACGAAAATGACGATTACCGCACCTGCGACACATCAACTGCGCTCGTTGGCCGCTTTGATTATGATGTCACTTTTAAAGGC
Source organism: Limnephilus lunatus (assembly GCA_917563855.2). Classification (NCBI taxonomy): domain Eukaryota; kingdom Metazoa; phylum Arthropoda; class Insecta; order Trichoptera; family Limnephilidae; genus Limnephilus; species Limnephilus lunatus. Next base: position 27,270,436 of record OU830596.1, read on the forward strand.
TCCTATTGGTTGAGATATGAAAGGGAAATTACGCTAGGTCTGCGCTCATTGGTCGCTTTGATTATGACCTCACTTTGCAAGTATTAGTTAAGATTGTTAAACAGCACTCGAATTTTTTTGTCTATTCTTCTTCGCATGGTGGAGGAAAATTAGTGGTAGTAAAAGTATACCATATCACAATATCTTCAATGTTTCTATGTTATAAACTTTCTACTCGTTTTCCTTTCGACCAAATGCGTAGATACCTATATCTCCCTATCTGCATAGAATCTACTTTAATTTCATACATTTTTGCAATTTTGCTCTAGTCCCCAGTATGCATTTATCTTGTTGTATTGCAGCCACTCGATATCTGTGTTATCTCTGTGCGTGCATTTGTAGTTGTTTAGAAAAAGTTCGAGAAAGTGCAACTTTTTCCACTGCCCGGAGAGCGCACCGGAATGCATTTTTCTCGCAATTTCTGTATTGTCGACTGCACGCACCAGGCAGTAAGAAATTGTTATATTATACGATCTTGCTTCACACAATGTTTCGTTGCTTGTTTCTGTTTATTTGGAAGCAAACGTGTACAAACTGGAATTCTAAATAACAGTGCACACAACAGAAATGCAGTTAATTTCACGCGAAATTTGTAATTTTATGGATTTTTTATCTGTAGTTGATTCGCGGCAAAAAACGGATGGTTTCCTGCAAGTATTGTGTAAAATCTGACAGTTTTATGCATTGCTGTAGTAGAAACATCCATGTAATCAGTGAAGTTATTGAATTTCTCAATAACTATCTTGGGATACCTACCATTTTGTCAGTTTCGTTCATTTTTTGTTAAGGGTGTTTAGCCAGCGGCCGAAAATCCACATTTCGTCGAAAGATGTTCTTACGATCGTACAGGGCGGTTCCAATGAGAAAGATGACTTATTCTACGTACCAGCTTTATAAAATTATATACTCAATATCGATTTTATTTCATTATAAATTTGCTTTAATTTATACCTACATCCAAAAATACTGAAAGACGTGATGATAAAACTATTAAAATTATGTACTTTTTGTTATTATTTTTTCATCATAAGTATTTATCATTTTTAAATGATGTCTAAGCAAAATAACAATGTAAAAAAATCTTAAATATATTAGTTTGTAAGTGCGCAAATAAATACACCAACGGACCATTTTCGTCAAGAAACACATGTACGTATATATGTATATTTTACATAGAGATATACTATAGAGGCGCTATCCCGTACATAATTCTCCGAGATTCGTGTTCAAATCATGCACGAACAGGCCTTCGGAAAGTGAATTCTAACTGAAGCCACCGCGTCAAAAGGCTCGGCCGTCAGACCGTCCCTTCCTTTTACTCAAGCCCATGGTTTCATCCTTTTCTTCTTGTGTTGTACTAATAGAAAAATGGAGGTAGCAACCTACGATTCCGTTGATCCAATTTATTCGCTTAATGCCTCATCTATGTATTTATATCAATGATATTTTAATGATTTTATTTAAACTAAAATTAAAATTCTGAAACATACGTTTACCAGATAATGTATTGATTTATTTTACTGCATGATTATGTGGTTTGAAATGGGTGTTGTACAATACAAAATCTTTTTTGAAAATTTAACAAATCTGCCAACGACCTATGGTATAACCTTATTATACTAAAAGTAAACATTTTTTCTCAAAATTAAAAACATACGTTTACTAGATAAAAGAACAATCTTTCGAAATCAATTTATAATTTTTGGTGGAAAAGAGTCAATACGTCTAAACACTGATTTAAAAATGACATATTTCGGGTTTTCTCTGGTTATACCCTCTCAAAGAAGTTTCCAGTCGTGTAAAACCTGTCATTATCATAAATGTTAAAGTGCTGGTAAACGAGCGAGATAGTTAACGCCTATTGCCGAACAATTGTCTTGTTGGTTCGGTGTCCAAGGTGTATCAGCTCCTTGGCTCCTCGGCGCCTTAGGAAGTCGGTGCCCAGAGCGAATTTCTCAAATAGCGCCTGCACAGGGCAGTCCCTGCCGTCAATATTGCTGCATCCCTTCAAGATTGCCGTAATGTATAAGACAAATTCGCAACACAACAAAATGGATGCAGCAAAAATTCAGGCACCTAATGCTGCCCGATGTTTCGCTGCATGGACTCGCTCGATAATTATAAATATATACGAATAGAGGTTTGTTTAAATTATACAATTCTGTTGTGTTTTCATGATTACGCGCCATTTAATGAATCCCATGAAGTCGGCTACGATCTGATAACTAGCTCTTTGTAATGTATCAGAGATACCAACATAACACAGTAACAGGAATCGTAAATGGCCACGGACTAACGTCGTATCGGTTCGCGAAGTGAATTTTAATTTTACGCAATTGAAATTTAAAATGAAAATTTTCGAAATTTCCATTTTCGAATAAACTCTTTAAAATACTGAATTTAATCGAAGTACTCACCTATGGTACTAACCATAATCGAATACTTTTAATCTAATCAAAAATTATATTTATTTTTATTAGGAATGTTAAGTTAAAAATTTGATTGATTGTTCTTATAATATACAAAAATGAATGTTTGTAATATATGAATAATGAAAATTTGTAAAAAAAATTGCAATAGGTGGTACGCGAGCTGTTTGACAGTCTGAATGCACCGGGACTGAATACATTGAACGCGGGAGAGGGGAGGGGAACGCAGGAGGGGGAACGCGTGAGGGGAAAGGGACATGGAAGCGGAAGGGGAACGGAACGAATGGGAAAAGACACGCAGGGAGAAACAATTTCTTTATTAGTGGTATTGCAACGCATACCAGTAAATCGCTAGTGTAGTGTAATAGTTAATGTTCTTGTAACCTTACAAAAATACAGCGTTGATTTCACTGTTATCAACTGCAAGTTGATTTGTAGCTTAATGAAACTTGAAAAAATCTGTGCAAATTATTTCAACATCGAAAAGGAAACGCGCAACAAAAAACTTTTAATTTATCGGCGTTAATTCACCTATTAGCAGTCACTCGGTGGTCTAGCGATTAAAATAAGAAAAAGTGGTGCCTGGTTTGTATGCTAAACGCACGAGTTCGTATCACCTAATCTCTCTATTTCATAGCCCTCCACACTAGTGACCAAATATTTGTAAAAAGATTACACAATCTAAGATTTAATCGAAGATCTAAGCAAGGGGTGCCCAACCCTAATCGTTTGATGGGCAAAAAAAATAATTATCGATAATTCCGTGTCCAAAAATGCTATTATTGTGAAACCGCGACCTTTAATGTTAGAAGACATAAATTGACTATATATTCGCCTAAGTGTGTCCTTTGCACTCACTCTCCGCTTATTAAAATCAGGTCAATTGCATTCGATCTTCCGACAAATGTGCGGAATAAATATCTCGATTTGAATTGATTGCAAAAATAAATTTCTATTGCGGCCACGCATCTGGCACTTTTCAAACAATAAATCAAAACCCTCATCGAGAGTGAGGTCTAATAATGAGATAGTTCTAATTCCACAAAATATAATGTAAATGTGATAAATTTAATTGAACGAATTTCTCTTTAACAGATAGAGGGTTCACTTTTACATATAACTACATTCCCAATTCAAAATTTCGATTTGTATGAGATGTCCGACTAATCAACTAAACGATCGCAAGTTCTTACCACTACATTTCAAAACCTCTCAAAACATACCTACTTCTAACTAATATTATAAATTCGAAAATTTGAATGGATGATGTATGTGTGTTGTTACTCTTTCACGCAAAACCTACTGAATGGATTTTAATGAAACTTTACAATAATATAGCTCATACCCCTCCAAAATATCAAAATATCAAACTGACAAACTTCAATCCGTGTTTAATGCAGCGGCTCGACTGATAACCGGAGTCTCTAAATATTCACACATTTCAGAACACCGTCGTAATCTTCACTGGCTCAAGTGCCCTCAAAGAATCCAGTACAAATTGTGCTGGATGGTGTTTAAATCAATTAATGAAATAGCCCCATCTTACACACTTTGAACTATGTGTCCCAGAAAATACTGGTCCGAGGCAGTCAACCCTTAGATCAGCAACATCATCAGCTATAGGCAGACTAATGGAACCTAAACGCAAGCCAAATACGAAATTTGGAGGTCGCGCTTTCGGAGTGTCTGGACCTAAGGCTTGGAATAAACTCCCCCTGGAACTTAGATGCATAACGAGCCCAACAGAATTTAGGTCCAAATTAAAAACCTACCTTTTTGGGCTCTCATACCCTTAAATAAAAATACATATCAGAGAGTATCATAAAATTTTGCTTTTTTTTCAAAATGCGCTCATTGCAGAACATATTATATATTATAGTTCCCAATTATGTGCTCTGCGTGCGAACAGTGTCTTAATTTCTCTAAATAAACAATAACAGTGTTAATCTCTAGTGACCCTCCAAGTAAGTATGGTCTTGTATTGTTTTGTATATTTTCTGCCTGTACAGCGCATTTTTACAACAACATCGCGTTCATTGGTCAAATCATTGCACATATATTTTCGTATCGGTGATCGATGAACCGGTGGATGCAATTTTAACCATAAGTTGGTGTTGTCTATAGTTGAAATAAGATTGTATAAACGTATTATAAATTTGTACAGCGCCCTTGAGGTGATTTTTCACAAAAACGGCGCTATATAAGTCATCCAAATATTATTATTATTATACATCAGAATAACATATAGGCTCTATATAATAGTAAGCCAATTAATTCCAATTTGGGTGGCGGGAATGGGTACCGCCGCCCCAGGAACCTTTAGGATAACCAACACCTCTGCCATAGGTCACCCTAAGTGGTTCGCTACGTTTGGTGATTTAGCAGGGGTGCCCGGGTTCGTGGGGTGAGGTTTGTCTAGGCGGATGACCAGGACAAACTGAACCCCAGATTCCTATCCACTCCTTAGACCAATTTCCTTCCCAGAACTCTCCTCTCCTTCCTTTACTTAAAAAAACCCTCCACACAGCATCCCCAAAGATGACTTAGGCCCTGAAGGAAATTATTTTCCTAAGGGCCTCCTGTGTGGAGCTCATGTAAAAAAGCTCTGGCGTTATGAAATTTGTTTTAATGAAAATGTGTGTATATCATACATTTTAGCGGCAGGGAGGATAGGCAGGGGGAAGGGGAACGTGGGAGGTGGGGTTTGCTGAGAGGGAAGAGACGAGGGAGGGGGAAGGCGGGGAAGGTGAAAAGTAACGGGGACGCACGCGAAAGGACATGCAGAGAGAATCGATTTATTTCTTTAAATCGCATTGCAACTCATGCCTGGGACCAGCTAGTTTCTAATAGTGATAATAATTGAATCTTTAAATATTATGTTGTCATAGTAGGGATCCAATATTACTCGGCTATGTTGAATTCGTCATGTTAAAAAAACATTAATTATTTCTTTCAAATGATTAGTTATCCTTCTCGTCATGATTCGGGTTTCGTAACTCTCCGCGCGTTGATGTCTTTTTTATGCAAGTTCGTTGATCTTTCAATTCGATACGTCTGCACTTTTGCAGTCAGTTTGCTGACGGCTTATCACAACGAAGCTACTGACAAAGTTGAAAAATAATGTAAACAGAACTTTTTAATCATTAGGTATTTAAGACCCGGTAGTAAGCGTTCAAAAAGAAGAAGATGGGGAGATGTGTAAATTCGAATGTTAGAGGGAGCGCACTATGTGAAAAATTTTGAAAATCTTAATATATGAAACAAAGTCGGGTTAGTTACACTATTTATAACTCGAGAACGGCTGGGCCGATTTTGATGATCTTTGATTTGTTGGATTTGTTTCCACCCGGATAACATAATAACTATTAAAACATCATAACAATTAACGAAAAAAATATTATTAATAAAATTCTTTTCCCCATACATTTTGTTTGGGACGAATTCTCATATTTTAAAAGAACTGCAGCAATATTGTGATACGTATAGATAATATTAAACTGTGCGTGAATTCCAAAAATTCAAAAACCTCAAATGTCAATGCGCTGATTGTTTTGCATTTGTTCTTAATATAATGCTGCCCCTCTTTCTTACACACTAAATGTCAGTAGTCGAAAATGAGACGAACTGTGAACGTATGTCTGCAACCCCTCCAAAGGAAAAATACAATAATTATAATAAATCTCTGAAATGCAACGCATTTTTTTTCATTTTAAAATAATTTCTCTCAGGACCTATGTTATCTTAGGGGATGCTGTGTGGAGGGTCTTTTTAAGGAAGGGGAGAGTAGGAAGTTCTGGGAAGGAAAAAGGAATGAGGGGTGGGTAGGCATCTGGGGGTCAGTGTGTCCGGGAGTGACGGACGTATGAATCCATTTCTCCAACTGCGATGCAAGGCAATGGGTCGAGAGGGTCCGGCTGGAAAGTTCAAAAGGCCTCCTTCAACAAGTATCTCTCGATCCGTCCCGCCACGCAGCAGGTGGGCAGAAGCATCCGCCGCCAAGACCTGGACTAACCTCACCCCATGAACCCGGGTACTTCTGATAAGTCACCAAACGTAGCGAACCACTTGATGTGACCTATGGCAGAGGTGTTGTTTATCCAATTAATGGTTCCCGGGGCGGTGGTACCTAAACCCGCCTCCTAAAATAAGTAGCATTTGAATTTTTTAAGTGAAAACTTCTTTAGCACCGTTGTAATTTGAAACTCGATGAAACCAAAAAATAGCGACACTAAAAAGACACAAACACATAGTATAATCGGTTTCTTTTTTGTGCCGTTAAAAAGTTAGATGAGCCATTATTTAAAAAAAATAAATTATTTGTATAAAAAAAAATTATATTTCAAAAATTCTATGTTTATTTTGAATTATAAAATTTATTAGACATCACCTTTCAAAAAACAGTTTTTAGTTTTCGGAAGTGTTCAGTTGTTCAGTAAAATTCCATTTATTTGGATTTTATTGCTATGCCGAAATATTTTGACCTTCCGAAATTTTGTCGGTTAGGTTAGGTTTAAAATTCCATGTTTATTTTGAATTATAAAATTTTAAAGCGTATTTCATCAGCTTTTAAAAACAGTTTTTAGTAATATTCCATTTATTTGGATTTTATTGCAAAGACGAAATATTTTGACCTTCCAACAATTTTGTCGCTTGGGTTAGGATAGGTTTATTTAGGCCCGAGGCCTGAGTGGTTAAGGAACTCGTTTTAATCACAGTCTATCGATTAAATACGTAATCCCAATCTCGGTTTTACATAATTCTAACAATAATTTTTAGTTCCTCTTTTGGTCGCCTGCGCAGATCTGTAACTCTGTGTTGCCATGCTGAAAACAATGCAGAACAACTGCGCTTTTTGGGAGTCGCGTACCGCGTCCAAAAACATGGTAATGATACTCCGATTGGCCCGTTTGAACGTGGAACGTGCCCGGAATGGTGCATTCTCTCACGTGCTGATCGACGGACCAATAGGAGGCTCGCAATTGTTAAATTTGCCGGTGAAAGTGGACTGTTTGAAAAGGATTTGTGTTAGATAACGCTGCTATAAAGGATGAAGCGTTGAAATGAAGTTGTTTAATAGGGAACCAAGATTATGACATTCATTGCGCCATCAGATTTAAAAAAAAATGTGCTGAAGCAACTCCAGTGACGCCTAAAACAGTTTCAACTTTGGCACCTTTTGAAAAATGTTTTTTTTTACATTAGCTCCACACGGGAGGCCCTAAGGAAAATAATTTCCATCAGGACCTATGTCATCTTAGGGGATGCTGTGTGGAGGGTCTTTTTAAGGAAAGGAAGGAGAGGAAGTGCTGGGAAGGAATAAGGTTCGATGGGCGGGTAGGAATCTGGGGGTCGAAAACAAAAAGTGGAAACCATAAATAAAAATAAAGAACATAACTTGGCTTTATGTTCGTTCCAAGAATTATACTAAGGGGGCATACATTACTTACGCGAGCAGTTTTTCTTCCAATCTAGACAGATAAATTTTGGGACAATTCGTATATTCTTTTCAAGTAACGTGAGATTTTTCTGGACCTCCCCCCCTTTGAGCTCACGTAATTAAATGTATGCCCCCTAACTAAGAAAATGCTTCAAGCTTTGTTGAATAAAAAAAAATGCAGCACCTATTTAGATCTGAGATCTGAGAACGTTCTTCATATTTCAACATATTATTCAGTGATGCTATATTGTGCATAATATTCAATTTTTTAAATTTTCCAAATTCTTACTGTAACCAAGAGGGACGAACGTATCAATCCATCCCTTAAACTGCGGTGTAAGGCGATGGGTCGAAAGAGTCCGGCTGGAGAGGTCAAAAGGCCTCTCTCAATTAGTCCTTCTCGATCCGGTCCGCTACGTAAAAGGTGGCGGACGCATCCGCCGCCAAGAAACAGACAAATCGTGTGTTTTGGTTTGAAAATTAGACCGCTTAGAAATATTTTAAATATTGCATGTAGAACACATGTTTGACTTTGAAACAATCGTGTTTTTTTTTATTAGTATATTTTTTTTAATATGCAATTTACCCTAAAAATATTTGTGCCTGAACTTCTCAAAATAAAACAAAACATGCCTTTTGGCGATGTTTTTTTCTTGAATAAATCAAAAGAGGCGGCTAGTGTTACACGGGAATTTAATCCTTACTGCCGTCTACATAAGGAGTGTTATTGTTAGCGGCCTGATTCCGAATTTTTATAGCCAACATCGTATCCAACTCTTCAGCAGTGGCGGTGCAGGAGTTTTCAGTGAGCTAGAGTGCTAAGATAAAGATACGACCTTATTGATGTTGTAGCTGAAAGCGTTTTTTTTTTAAATTTCAATATTTTGTATGAAGGTTTTTTTAGGATTCTTTCAGTTTGGGGATGCGCCGCATCCACATTTCAGTAAATATATTTATATAAAAAGTTGTAATTTTGAGGAAAAAAAAAAGAGTGTGCTTTAGACCACACGACTGAAGTAAAACTACAAGACAAACCTCGCTCCATGAACCCAGGTATCTCTGCTAAGTTACCAAACGTAGCGAACGGTGTGACCTATGACCTAGGGGTGATATATGACATTGGGGTGAAATATGACCATGGGGTGACCTACGACCTTGGGGTGACCATCCTTATCCTTATCACTCCCCAAGTCAAGCGTGCGTAAAGGCCCGACCGTTCGCCTCGCCATCGATCACCGTTCGCATCACACTTTTCGTAACAATCACAACTTTTCGTAACGTATTCACCAGCTTACCCCCAAGTTGAGCCTGCGTAAAGAAGTTTTACTTCAAAAAATTCTTTTTCACCTACCTACAACAACATCAATAACGTCGTATTTTTCAATCTTAGCACTCTAGCTCACTGAAAACTCACGGACTGCCACTTAAGATTTCAAATCGGCTCCATTTTCACCAGAGAAAACAATAATCCGACAATTACTCTATTAAGAAAACGTGATTTTAAAACAAACAAAAAATGCTGGTAATGGTAGAAATTAGAACAGATTCCATAGTTACTTTATCTTTGAGTACCAGACGGATCGTGCTCTATTGTTAGTTTTCAATGAGACTTTTTCCACGACGTTATCTAAATCTATACATCTATCTGCTCTATAATACTTCTATTTATTCTACACTTTTGTTCTCTAAATAGCAAGGTTACGTGTGCACTGTGCATGCTAGAGATCGGGTAGGACCATACAGTCTATGCAGCTCTCGTTCTGTGCCATTTCTTATCTGCGACGTTATCGTTAAGACTATATAATGCAACACCTCTACCTTCTCTTTAAACAGTGATGCACAACCTTCAACATTTATTTTAATGAATATTTAAAAGTCAGGGTTTTTAAATTGACTTTCGTGAGGTAAACTTTTTGCGTTTTTTTTGCGTTGCAATGCCACTTAATAATGAATTCCTTTCTCCCTGCATGTCCTTTCCCATTCGTCCCCATTCCCCTTCTGTCTCCCCTTCCCCCTTCCCGGATTCCCTCCCTGCCCCTAAACTATATACACTCATTTTTCAAACAACTCGCACGCCACCTTTTGCAATTTTTTTTAATACAAATTGCATAACGCCAGAGTTCACCGTTATTAGCCCTGTAATTACCCACTTTATCAACAGAATAATTGATGCGAGCCTCATTCCCGATGAACTAAAATATAGCACTGTAAGGCCTATTTTCAAAAATGGAGATCACTCCGAAATTAACAAATACAGACCAATTTCCATTCTACCGGCACTAGAAAAAATTTTAGAAAAATATATTTCGATAAATTTAGATAAATATTTAAATAAATTGAGTATAATAGATGAATGCCAGTACGGGTTCCAGAAAAAAAAAAGTTGTGATAAATTGCTGGAAAATTTTTCTGATTTTATAAATACACAGCTTAATTTAAAAAAAACATGTACTGGTGCTTTTTATTGACTACTCAAAAGCTTTTGATACTCTCAGCCATATACAATTAATTAAGGTACTTGAAAACATTGGAATCCGCGGTAAACTCCTCTCATTTTTTAAAAACTTCTTAAAAAATAGAAAAATGAATGTGAAGATTTTAAATGAAATGAGTAAAGTAAGATATATTAAATCTGGAGTACCGCAAGGATCCATTTTGAGGTCCAAAATTGTACATTATATATGTTATTGCTATCTCAAAACTCTTTAAAAATGCCTTTAGATTCATTTTTGCTGACGATACTGCACTTGTACTATCCAATGAAAATCCTATCATAGCTATTCAACAAATTTAAAAAAATTATATATATTATTTTGTAGAACCTACAGACAAGCCGTCATGTGTGACAGCTTTGTGGGACTGCATAAAACTTGTATTTTAAAAATGTATTATCTTGTATTAAATAAATAATAAAATAAAAAATATATATATATATATAGAAAACTTCGCGGGCGTTCGCACAACATCTCACAAAAGTTTCATCGCTATTGGATTAATAATATAGGAAATAATTTAACAACGCCATAGGCTCACTATTATGCATAGAGAAACCATCACGGGCATACGGACATCAAATCACCAAAGTTTAATCGCAATCGGATGAATGGTTTAGGAACGCATAAGGGACAAACAAATAAACATTCATTTTTATACATATAAGTAGTATATTTTGCGGCACGTTCCAGAGTGGAAGATACTCTCAGTATCGCTCTGGTGTAAGACCACCATTCAGAATTGAAACGTTGCTTTAAATGGCTTTAGACGTATATGAATAGCCAAGTACTTCCCTTCCTTGCTTTTCCCCATGTCCTACCCCTACCCACTTCCTTTAGTCTCACAACATACCCCTATTAGAGATTCCGTAGTCTCACTGACTCCAAGCGATTAGGATTCTTGGGGTAATCTGATAAAAGAAGAACAAATAAAGCGCCGCAGGCGAAAATTTTTCTGTCTCCAAAGTCAATCCAATAATCACTGTAGATTTTTATCAAATTGAAATTAGAATCTCTTGAATTTGTGCGGCTGATTCAAAATAATGAAGACAGACCTGTTTGTCGCGAATCTTATTTCATATTTAATTTAGTAAAACAAAACGGAAACCGTTTAATATTTTGAGCATTGCACCCGGAAATCCGAACGATTGCTATTAAATAGGAAATATTTAATACCTCACTTCCGTTAGGTACCTACATCTATGTTCTCAGAAACAGCATTTGATGGCGTGCCCCTATAAAATGGAACCCATTAAAAATCGCTTACATCACTCACAACATAAAATAAAAAAAACGAATGTGATTTAGACCACACGACTGAAGTAAAACTTCAATATAAAAGAAGAGAGAAGGAAGATGTGCGCGCGCATTGCTCTCTCTCTTGCTCCTACAGTGTGATACAGACAATAGGCCTGCAATATGTCTTAGATATACGAAATGACTATGAGAGAAAGAGAGAAAGAAAATGTGTGCTCGCACCTCTCTCTCTTGCCCCTACAGTAATATACGAAACGTAACTCTCTCTCTTTCTAGCTTCTCTAACTTATATATCCCTCTTAATTTCCGTTCGCCTCGCCCGATCACACTTTTATAACGCTCTCGTCACGCATTCACCAGCTTACTCCCCGAGTCAAACGTGCGTAAAGAAGTTTTATTTCAAAAATATGAACTATGCTTTTTTTTATAAAACTGAATTCGGAGCTCGACTGTTTCGAACTCTTGGGTGTAGTCAATTTAAGATTACCTATTCGATTCACTCGGCATAAGCCGTCGATGAATGCGAATGATGATTTTTTCGGTGCTTAAAGGCAAACCAATAAACGCTATTATTTTTTTATTTTTTTAATGAAGTAAAACTTCTTTACGCACGCTCTACTTGGGGGTAAGCTGGTGAATGCGTCACGAAAAAGTGTGATGCGAACGGTAATCGATGCGAACGGTGATAGATGCGAACGGTGATCGGGCGAGGCGAACGTTCGGGCCTTTACGCACGCTTGACTTGGGGAGTGATAAGGATAAGGAGGGTAAGGATAAGAGTGAGATATAAGTTAGGGAAGTTTAACTTCAGTCGTGTGGTCTAAAGCACACCCGTTTTTTTAGCTGAATGGACCGCAGTAAAATGCTCGTGAACCGCTCGAAAGGGCTCGCAGGCCACGGGTTCTGCATCTCTGATTTAGAATGAGAATTTCGCCTTGTATGAATGTTAAAACGCAGTCAGTGCACGCCTGTTTAATGTTTTATTTGCGATCTCCTTTTTAATTATTTTAAAATTGTTATTTTATTTATTTTGATTTTTACCTTGGTAAACAGTATACCAGTTTGATGAGAAAGTTTTAGGACCGGCCACCGTGTGACGCTTACAGTCACCCGATTAGAATTTTTTTGTTTGTTAGGTTACCACCTCAGAGTAACAATATTACTCTGAGGTTACCACATTGTCATTGACACTTCCCTTTAAGGGTGAACGTCCATCTGTCCGCACCGGCCGCAACGCACGGTATACATGCTGTTCTAATTCATATAAAGATATAGACAAATCCGTTGCGTGCCATGCGTGCGTTGCGGCCGGTGCGGATAGATGGACGTTCACCTTAATTTCAGTGTCATAGCTTGACGTTTGTAAAAGTTACGCTGTACTGAGAACATCTACTTCTGTGCGTGTTTTCAATTTTTTGGAAGTCTAAAAATGGGATCAATTTTGCACAACAATAACGCACTATCACACAATGCGATCCTTGTCTGTGAGTTTTGACCAAAAAAAACACGAATACTATCCAGCAGCCTTTGAATTCACCAGATCTGGCTCCCTGCGACTTATTAAAAGTTTAAAAGGTTACTTGAAAAATTACTTCATTTCAATTTCAAAATTAAAATGAGGTCTGTGAGAATAGGGATTCGAAAGGTCTTTTATAAATTTGGCAACAACGGTTTGCATTAAAGTTGGAATAAATCCCACTTCACATGTAAAAAACTAGAATCAATTCGAAGCACTTCATTTGTAAATGCCTTTTTGTTGATTATTCCGTCTGTGCATTGTTTATTAATGTTTATCTTTTGTTGACTAATTATGAGAACCTTGCCAACTTGTTTTGCGTTGATTTTCCAACCGCAGGTGATTTCAAGATTCTAGCTATAAATATTTTACAATTGGTAGACCTACCACAATGCCTCGTAAAAATGGACTGTTTTGAAGATATTTTCCAACTTAAGTAAACAATTATTAATTCCAGAAACTCTCTACTCGTACTTTGGCGGTCTTCGGTGAATATATGGTGAATGTTAGGAATTATATATTATATTAACTCAAAATCAAATACTCGAGTCGAGCCTTGTCGACAGTAGAAATGACAGAACAGTATGCATGAGACAATTTATGAATGTGAGTGAAGCAAGGAATTCGTGCCAAGACCAAGTACCAAGACAAGAGTTGTTAAGTATACACTCAATATTATATGTATCTATATCTAACAAGTGCAAGAAATACGGAGTGAACACGGACCTTGATCAGCTGGTCAAAATTGGAGTTATCTATAAAAGTTTAGAAATACAGGATCCAGATATTGTCAAGGTTTGTGAGAGGAAAAAAACAAGTGTCTGGAGAATTAAAGGCTGTTTGTCACTGGGGATCAATTACGTAAATCGGACGAGGAACAAGAAAAGGGCCCCCTTCCTTGTGGAAACGCCAACTGCAAGCTAACAAAGATGATCCAGTCGTACTTGAGCCAAGGAGAGACACTGAAGTTAGGGGATCCGAAGAGTAAGGAGCCGTGCAAGGTTAGCCGAACAGCATCAGCGAAGAAACAGGGTAATGAGTGTGGAGGGTGCTGCGGATGCAACTATGGCGAGATTCCTGAAGAGCCGACGGAATGTGGAGCGATCGCAGCTGACCAACCGAAGTATGTCATTTGCGAAATATGTGGCGGTTACTCCAACACCATCACTTGCAAGGACAGAGTATATGAGATGTCTATGTATTGCTATATTAAGAATAGGAAATGTTTGAAACTTTCAAAATACCTTCTTTCCACCCTCGCGAAGGTTTCTGGATTATTACAACCACACGACAATACAGCTGAAAAGTTTTTTAATTATTACAAAAATTCTTACAAAACTGTCAAACATGTCTCAATTTGAGAATGACGTTTTGCGAAACAATCAAGAAAAAATTCAATTTTCGAAACTCTTTAAATTAATGAATTTATTTGAAGTACTAACCAAAATGAAATACTTTGAATCTAATCAAAAAATATATTTATTTTAAATAGATATCTATGTTAGGTACCAAATTTGATTGATTGTTCTTATAGTATACAAAAATGAATGTTTGGCAAAGAAAATTTGTAAAAAAAAATGCTACAGGTGGCGCGAGCTGTTTGAAAATCTGTATGTTCCGGGAAGGAATAAATTGAACGCGGGAGAGGGGAGAGGGAAGGCGGGGAATGTGGAGGGGGAACGCGAGAGGGGAAAGGGACATAGGAGTGGAAGGGGAGGCGGAAGGGGAACGGGACTAATAGGAAAAGACATGTAGGGAGAAACAATTTCATGCCGAGAAGTCGCTAGTAATAAATATAAATTTCGCTTTCTGTCTTTGAAATACAGAGTGTCTAAAATCGATTTATATTATCGCGATCTCAAAATCTTCATTAAGGAAAAGAAAATCTAAAATTCTTCATCATGATCGTAGGTAACAATTTTTATTTGTTCAACCTTGTAACCTTACAAGGGCTACAACACCGCCACCAGGGCCGTGTTTGGGTAGCGAGCCGCCCTAGACAAAATATCACCCTCCCCATTTATGTTTAACAATTATTTTTAAGCACAAAATGGTAACTAAGTTTGACAATAGCCTCGAACGAAGAAACAAATATGAGATTTTACGAATTAAACACAATAACAATAAATAAGATCCCAAAATAATAAATCGTTATTTCTTAATTTATTTATAGATTAACGCCCTTTTTCGGGTCTTCAACGTACGAATGGTAATAAATATACAATATTTATTGTACATAACTGAACTGCCTCAGTAACAATATTTTATATTTGTTTAAACATAAATTGAAGATGTCCACTGACTTGGTATATGACTGCTGACATGTACAAACACCATTGATAACAAATCTTTTGACGTATCTATCGTATGCTAGTTGACGCCATCTCTATTTGAAACACTGCCAAATTAATTAATTGTGTATTATGTTGCAATATTTTTTAATTAAAGAGAGTGCAAAATATGGAAACACAACTTAGAGGTTTGGCGAAATGTAGCCTCCCTGAAAATTCCCGCCCTAGGCAGCTGCTCAGTTTGCCTAATCCTTAATACGGCATTGGCTGCCATAGTCAGAATTGTACCCAAATAGGCTTGTGTGTAGGTATATATTATCGTCTTAGTTCAAGACAGGGAGTAGAATATAGAATATAGGCTAATGCCTTCAGTCCAGTATGAATGGTAAAACCTCAATTGGTCCAGGCAATTGGATAATCGTCTCCTGACTCTTTAATGCTGTGATCATCTCCCGACAGAGATCTGCTGCTATTTTCATCTTGGAACATCAGACGCTGGAGTAATTTTATCTGCTGGGAGGAATTTATTTATTTATCAATTTTATTTTAGTAATTGTACATTCAAGTTTACAAATTGCTATTTTATTATGACATTACATAATATTGCATACCATTTTTTTTCCAATTTGATGTATCTCTTACAATATAAAGTATCTCTTACAATATAAACCTTCCCTCCTAAGTTTCTGGTAGCGTGTTTTAAAACTTCATCCCTTTGTACAGTAAACTATTCTGCGTATTCGCTTTGTCCTTTTTTGTAGCCTGATTTCCTTGCACTTCCTTGCGAATGTCTGTGAATGTCCTTGTTGTATATAATTTTATTTGAGAAGTATTTTGTAACAAGTTGTACTATTTTACGTATAAATATCATCGTGTTCAAGGTTAGCATCTGTTTCACGGTTAGCCAATTTAGTTCCTTTAACATTTTATTAAGTTTTGAAAATTATTAGTACAACAGCTTGATTGTAGAATAAATTACAGGCTTTTCGGTTTTCTCTATCCAACAATACGGGTTTCTTCAAGGAACGGATTCAGTCCTTACCATTTTTAAATAAATAACAATAAATAACGGTTTAAAACAAACAATAAAAAATCCGTAAGCTTCAATATCTAGGACATGTGATGAGACATCCAGAGAAATACGAGGTCTTGAAGTCGGGGTCCTGGAAGGAGAACATCATGGCTGAAATATCTGAGATAGTGGTTTGGCCAGTCTTCTCTAGAGCTGTTCCGGACCGCAGTAAACAATGTCCGCATAGCCAACATGATATCCAACGCCCGTAGAACGGACAGGGCACTTGAGGAAGAAGAACGGTTTAAATAAGACTCTTAACACAGCATCTCCAGAGATGATATAGGCCCCGAGAGAAACCTCAAGGCCTCTTGGGTGAAGTTATTCTAAAAAAAATACCAATAACATATGCAGATACAAACACAAATCCAAAATAATACAAACATGAAGTGTTTTTTCTCAAATTAACAACTCTAAAGCAGTATCACTGATAAATATAATTTTAATAACAGAGGTTCAATAATAAATTCCCCAATGAAGGTCAAACAAAAACAAAAATTAAACGTTTAGCTTAAAAAACAACAAGAAGACATTTTGTCTGGGAAATCGGTTCGGAAACACATGTGGTTATTTATGTTTTATTTTTTTTTTTATCTGGCAATGAAACATATCGAAGGCCATATTGTAGAATTAGCATACTGGATGATAATATTGTTAAAATAATTTTGTGAATATTTTTTAGTCACGTTTGTTAACGTATTTACGTACGACAACTTGCTGAGCAGTAAGCTCCTGGACTTTGTACGAAGAAGTCGCGGACATCCTAAAATACGATTTAATACTCAGGGACGCCTCGCACGTCATGCGTATGTATATTGTTGTTACCTTGTCGTGTAAACAAGCTAAAGGGTACGAGTGGTTAAATAATTTAAAATAATTATTTCTCGTACTTATTACTTATGAATTTTGTATATTTACCTTTCTTATAAAAATTGCAACTCGTTCCAAACTGCGGGGTACTCTTGGGTAGTACGGTAGTTTTGCTATATTATAGTGAAGAGGTCTGAATAGCCAGTTTTGTGTACCAACCTTCCTCTCCCTATCTCCTTCCTACCTTGAACCACAACATTCTCCAAATTGAGTATTGAACGGGCATGGACAGTTTGAATAGTACCCACAGTTAAATAAAAGCTAATTTTACTCTTAACTAAAGCCATTCTCCGCAGGAGTAAGCAGAAAGGATGGACCGCCACATAACTCTGTGTTTGCACACACTCCTCGCTTCATTCACATTCATACATCGTCTCAAAAATACTCTTATGGTAATCTAACTCTGGACAAGACCCGATGTAAGAATTCGATTTGCTTGATCGTAACATTCGATTTTGGGGAGGCGAGTATGGGTACTGCCGCTCTAAGAACCATTTATTGGATGACCAACATCCCCGTCGTAGGTCACCCCGAATGGTTCGCTATGTTTGGTGACTTAATATCGATGCCCGGGTTCATGGGTGAGGTTTGCTTGGATCTTGGCTGCGGATGCGTCTGCTCACCGGATTGGAAGAGACTGTATGAGGGAGGACCTTTTCAGACCTCGGACATTGCTTTACACCGCAGTGCAAGTAATAGATATTTCACACGCCCGTTACGCCTAGACCCATCCCTCATACCTTATTCCTTCCCAGAACTTCCTCTCCTAAAAAGACCCTCCACACAACACCTTTAGCGTTAATATAGGTCCTGAGGGGATTTATTTTCCTCAGGGCCTTCTGTGTGGAGATAATGTTAAAAATATGTCTCCCTCGGCATCACCGACTTCTTCTATCAGACTTATTTGATTATTTTCACGATCAAATATTTTTCACTATCTATATTTATATGTATATTTATTTTTACATCATTTTAAACTATTAGATAATTGTATTTAATAATATTGTAGCTACAACGTCAGCGTTAGGTTTTTCCTTATTTCGAGGTTTTCCCTATCCAAATTGTCTGCCTGGGGCACTGCCACTGTTTCTGTAAGACAGTGGCACTTATAATATATACAATGTTCAGACGTGTTCTTTTGGATATAAAGTTTAGTATTATAAATAATTTACCCTTTTTTATAAATGTGCAAGCTTTTCTAGTCAGGTTTTTTAACATGTCCGTTGAGGGTCAAGGAAGTCTAGGAGACCTGTTACTATTTATTTGTTTAAGTTTATAACTTATAGTTAATGACTTTTTAAAGGAGTGATGAAGTGTCCGGTCATCCTTATTATTGGCTGCTTTTATAATTCCCACGGCAACGACACTCGACATCTCAATTATTTGATATCTACGATTGAGGATGCTAGAAAATGATTACATTTATACTTTTGGAGGAATCCAAACATTTACCTCACTATTATTTAGATACTAAATTTTAGCGTGTAAGAAAGATCTGCAGCATTATTGTGATAAGGAACATACCGTGTTTTGCCTTTTGTTGTAACGTCACCAGTGGCGGATCGAGCACTTCTTTAGTGGTGGGGATCGACTTTTTTACGTACCGGAATCTCATCACCCGTAGAATATTATTATTATTATTATATGTATATTTTAAAATTTCTCAAAAAATTTTTTGCTGGTCTAATCATGCTAGTCGGATATATTTAACACAAAATAATATAAAATGTCTATAGAAATATGCCAATTTACAAAGAAATATAATAAAAATAAAGCTTTACCTTGCGAGATTATCATCAAACTAATTTGAACGCGAGCGATTCCCGCCCGTAACTTCGCAAACAAATGGTTCTATGTGGGGATCATCTTTTATTATTACCGTGACGATCCATGAATATGGTACCGTGACGGCACAAAAAAAGCATAAAACGTTAGTTCTTTATCTTAATAATGCTGCAGCTTTTACACATTAAATAATGGTGAGACAAACGATGAGATGCACTATACACGTGTGTCTGTATCCTCCAAAGTACTACTTTTTTTTCCTTTGGAGTAAAGATTTAAGTTATTACGGCTCAGCTACGGCGACGGGAATTGCGTTTCATTCTCTTTATACGTGTGAGGGAGATGTATGTTTCCTTTTGGGGGGTGTAGACCGTAAACATACGTTAAGGCTCCGCAACCGGGCCCGAAAAGAAGTAGTTGGGAAGATACGAAATTACGAATGTTAGAGGAGAGCGCTAACATTTTCAGCGCCAAAATCGATGCAAAAATTGCGAAAATGTTTAATAAAACACGACTCGTTTAAAATAGAGCAAAAATCTACTGGGGAGCATCTTAAGTATCATTTAAAGAAACATTGTGAATTTTTTCACAAGTATAATTTATAAGATAATAGAAACAGACTTGTTTTTAATAATTTTTGGAGCATACTTTGCGATTTTTTTTTTATCAAGGGAATTTCATATAATTTGCGGCTTGGGCAGCCTCTAGACATTATCTTCAAACATAGCATATTTTTTTAGAGCTTAAACACTTCAAATGTTTAAGGGAGGATATGTAAGAAATCGGTAGAAATTCGAGTTGCGGCCCCTTAACCGTTTGTCTCATTTTCGACTGCTGTTATTTAGTGTGTACGAAAGAGCTGCCCCATTATATGTTTAAGAACAAAAGCAAAACCATCAGAGCATTGACGTTTAACGTTTTTGAATTTTTGGAATTTACTCACACTTAAATATTTTCCTTTTTTTATATGAATAGATACCTCACAGCTGCTCCCGTCTGGAACCAGTGAGACTATGGCATCCCCAATTGGGGTATGTTGTGAGGCTGAAGATAGTGGGGAGGGGAAGAAGGTGGGGAAGAGGAAGGTGGGGAAGTACCTGGCTATTCAGATATGGTCACCAAACACTGCTAAAGCCATTTCAAGCAACGCTTCAATTCTGAATGGTGGTCTTACACCATGGCGATACTGAGAGTATCTTCCACTCTGGAACGTGCCGCAAATATAATATATATATTATTTTAAATGAATTAATTGCGAAATAATACAAATTATTGCCCACGCCGGGATTCGATCCCGCGATCATCGGATTGCGAGCTAAAAACCTTACCGCTAGACCACGCCGCCAGTCATTAAATTCCATACTTTTTCTTGTAACTATATTCCATACTTTCAAAATTATCGCTAGTAGTATTGTAGGGGTCTACGAAGATGTCAAGGTGCGTTGTATGAGAGAGGTTTTTCCTTTGAAGGAAACAGAGCCCTACATAAATTGTATATCTCATCTTTTGAAATAGCTGCAGCATTATTGTGATAAGGAAAGTACATTTATTGCCTTTTTTGTGCCGTCACGGTACTGTCATTGTGGTTCTTCACGGTAATAATAAAAGTGCTTAATAACTATGATAATTCATAATATATATGCGCAACGTACCAATGAGTATGATGATGCTGAAAAATTTACATAATATTTTAATTCATATTTAGTAGAGGTAAATAATAATATTACACAGGATCATTATTACCTGGCAGGTCACTTTAGTGTTTATTACTTTATACTTTCACTTACTTGATAGTTGAATTCACGATGGTGAGTCATTGATGTAAAGGGCATCTGTGTATCTGTTGTCTTTGTTGCTTCGATGTTTGTTGTGTGTTGTGTTGTCCTATCTCTAATGTCTAAAATCATTTATTTATTATTTAAACTAATTAAAAAACTAGAAAATATTAATAAGAGCTTAACTTCTTCAAAAGCTACATAAATGGACGCAAGCAACAGGTAAAACTTTAGTAATCAGCGTTGAACTGACTGTGGAATTCCACAAGGAAGCGTGTTGGGACCGACTCTGTTCTTACTATATACTAACAACTTTTGCAACCTTGAAATTCAGGGAAACATTGCTAGCTTTGCATACGATACTGTATTATTGTTCGAAGACTCCAATTGGCCAGCTGTATTTAAAAAAGCTGAAAGAAATATTAACTTCATTAAACAATGGTTAGATATCAAATAATAAATATATATTTGTATGTCATACCTTATTGTAAACAAAGCATTCCGTTGCTGGTGTCAAAACCACAAGCCAAAAAGTAAACAATTGAATTGGAGAAAATATTTCTTGAATTACGTGTGACTTTTGGCAAATGAGTTGGAGTCATGTGGGTTAATGATATAATTATGTGCTTATTTCGACTCAAAAGCAGTGTTGCCACCTTAGAATCTACATTCCCGCTAAAACCTACAGGAAAACCAGTGAGATTCCCGATGTTGACCTATTCAAGTTCTGTTATTGTTTCGGTTGTATGAATCAAATGACATATAATGATATACGAGTAATAACAGAACGTGAAAATTAACTTAATTTTTTTTATGAATTGTTCAAATTAACCCATCCTTGCAGTTTTGCAAAATAAAGCCATTAGAATAATTCTAAGACGAAACAAATATTAATGAAAAATGTGTTGAGGGATCTAAACGAAGGTTTTCTCTTTTGTAAACAAATTGTGTACTTAAATGTAATACTTATTCTTATTAAAATGTTTAATGACCAACAAAGTTCATAATTTATTCGAAAACTAATAAAAATCAACACAAACAGTTGACTCTACAGAATAGGTTATCAACGTGGGCGATAACGCCCCCTTGTGGGCGTTTGAGACTTTCAGGGGGGTGGTAGAAAACCCAGAGAAAATTAGGGGCGTTGAGATCGCACATAGAGAGCGTGGGCCGGTAAAAAAAATATGGTCTAAAAAAGACAAAAAAACACGCTAATCACGCACTAATAAAGCAATTGGTATTGGTTAATTTTTGTTATTGTATGTATTGTTATATTTTTTATCACGTGTGCGAGAACCTGCGCTCTACAACAGTGGTTTTCAACCTGTGGTACGCGTACCCCTTGGGGTACCTACGCGAACCTAAAATCGGGGGTACCTACGCAATATCGTGTCCCGAATGTAGGTTTGTTCAATTTCGCAGAATCATTGGTTAAAATTGCCCAAAGTCGTGTTACGCTCTGTATAAAATTGCATTAATTGTATTTCTATGACTTGATTGTTAAATTCATGTAATAATGAGAGTATTAAAAAAATTACAAATGAAACATATTTTATTTCAAGTATGCACAATATAGATACAGGGTATGGAGTATAACAGATTTGAAGTAGGAGTCGAGAGGTACGCAGCCTCAAAAAGGTTGACAACCGCTGCTCTACAGGAAGAAGAAATGGAATTAGAAATAATAATATACTTCGCTTTTCACAGAAGTCAAAAACACACAGAACTCATTTCTGTGTAGAGCGGTGATCTCCCACAAAATACCGACCAAAATAAAATGAGAGGAACATGTCACCCGCCATAACACAGGGTCATCCCTAGCATGGAGGGTGAAATATCATAAAAAACTATATGTACTTTCGATTTTTCATGTATTAAATAAATAAAATGTATAAATTTTTTTTAAAGCGACGAATTAAAATTGAAATATGTGAATTGAAATTTTTCATTTTTGTAATTTGTAACTTTATTGCTAAATATTGTGTAAATTTTATATTAGCACGTAATATAATCTCTGTACATGTCATAATAATATGTTCTACTATTGCAAGTTAAATAAATAAAAATAAAATAAATCTTCCTCGTAACCTCGGCTGGGCCGTCGATAAGTCGGTAAGTAGGCTGTCGGCATCTGCTTTACCTTCTGGTACTTGTACTTAGTCCTTGTTTACGTCGTTTAATTTGCTTAACGATATGGCAACAACTTCTGGTGGTCTGTCACTCATATTCAACTATAATGTGACTGAGGAGCTTAGACAACCATGGAAACTGTAAAAAAAGATTTTATTAAAAATATATTTTTTAGATTATTTATGAATGTGAATAAGGCAAGAAGTAACGTATAAAAATAATAATATACTGAAATTAGCATAAATAATATCTTGACAATTACAATTGTTATACCCCTTCAGAAATCACTAAAAAAATCGAAATAAAACACCTTTTTATAAAAAAAATTCTAATTCAATTCAAAGAAAAAGAAAGAAAAAAATACTTCTGGTAAAGCTTGCCCGAGTTATCTCGTGCGTACGCATTTTCGCACATAATAGTCGCCCGAGTATATTGGGCGTGGTCCTTAAGCGGTTAAATACCTACCTATGTTTTAAACATTGAAATTGTTTAATTAAAATGTCGATATCAATATTGTACATTTGTTTGTTAAACTATGTAACCGAGTAATTGGCGGTATTTGCATCACAGGCTTGTGAATAGACATTTTTATAAAAACCGTGACGATTCATGGTTACGGTGCCGTGAAGGCATAAAAAAGGCAATAAACATACGTTCCTTATCGTTATAATGCTGCAGCTCTTTTTAACACATTAAATAATGGTGACATAAATATGAGAAGCACAAAATACGTGCGACAGTTTCCACCAAAGTACTATTTTTTCCTTTGGAGGAAACATATATATCTTATTACGGCTCTGCTACAGCGAAGGGAATTGCGTATTATTTTCTTTATACGTGTGAGGAAGACGTTTGATAATGATTGTATGTTTCCTTTGTGCGGTACAGACATACGTTCACAGTTTGTCTCATTTTCGACTATTTTTATTTAGTGTGCGAGAAAGAGCTGCAGAATTTTACATCCAAAGGAAAAAAGTAATCATTTTCTTGCATCTCTCACCGTGACGTCTCCGTAGACCTTACAATAATAATAATAATAATATTTGGCTAATTTATATAGCGCCGTTTTCGTGAAAAATCACCTCAAGGGCGCTGTACAAATAAATACATAAAAAATAACATTACTGGCTTACAACTAAGATTTACAATTATAACTAGTGATTTACATCTAAGTCTTATTGCTAGTGACGTATGACTAAGACATATAAAAGCTGACCTAAAACTGAGCTCAATGACATATATATTTACAATATGACTTAAAGTTAGAGATTTATAACTGACATATTTATTTACATTTAAAAATACTTGAAAACATCTTATAAATATCATACATTCGCCAGAATCACTCCACAGCGCCAGAAGAAGAAGGGAGTTTTTACATAATACATATTACTATTTAAGGACATGGATGCAAAATTTATCGGATTTACGAAAATGTATGGATATCTTAAATAAATTAATGAAATTAATCGCCGATCTTTACCGCATTATGATGATTCATCGCTCAACATTAACCGGATTGAGGTGTTACGTTACCACTGACAGACCATTGGTAGGTAGATCAATAGCATTTTGAGTTTTTCGTTAGTAGTTGTAGGGAATAGCAAATAAAATAGTATATATTCGTGGACATCAACAATTATTAGAGTATAATTAAATTACAAAGTTTAAATTTAATGACGAATTTATGGAAATGAGTATTTGAAAAAATGAGTTTTAAGTTTGGATCTAAATTCCGCTGGGTTGGTTATGCATCTCAATTCCATGGGAAGTTTATTCCAAGCCTCAGGACCGGATACTCCAAACGCGCGATCACCAAAATTAGTGTTCGGATTTCGCTTGGGTTCTTTCAATCTTCCAATTGCAGACGATGTCGCTGATCTAAGAGATGACTGCCTTAGACCTATATTTTCCGGAATGCATAGTTCAGAGATATAGGGTGGAGCCATTTCATTGATAGCTTTAAACACCATCCAGCATAACTTATACTGGATCCTTTCAGGACACTTCAACCAGTGAAGATTTCGGAGGTGTTCCGAAATGTGCGAAAACTTGGGTACCCCTGTGATTAGTCGTGCTGCGGCGTTGAATACTGATTGTAGTTTATAATACTACTAGCCGTGACGTTATTTTTGAAAGTATGGAATATTGTTACAAGGATAATATTGATGTGTGAGTGAATTCCAGAAATTCAAAAAGTCAAATGTCAATGCGCTGATAGTTTTGCTTTTGTTCAAACATACAATGCTGCCCCTCTTTCTTACACACTAAATAACAATAGTCGAAAATGAGACAAACGGTGAACGTATGTCTGCACCCCCAAAGAAAACATACAATCATTATCATACATCTCCTTCACACGCCATAAAACTCACATAAAATAAAACACAATTCCCGTCGCCGTTGCTGAGCTGTAATTAAGATATGTGTGTTTCCTCCAAAGGAAAAAAAGTAGTACGTACTTTGGAAGAAAATGGCACTCGTATATTGTGTGTCTCACCATTATTTAATGCGTAAGAAAGAGCTGCAGCATTATTACATTTGAATCATATACATATGAATCGTCACGGTAATTATAAAATCTCTCATTCTTTATATGAATTTTAAGGTGAGGTGACCAAATGATTGTGCGTTATCCATTATTCTTCTTATGAATCTTTCGTCCATGTTCGTGGAAGCTGGAACCACGTGCTACTAACGTTGACAAATCAGATAACGTAGATCTCCTCAGATACCTTAGTATAATTTATAATACACATTACAATCTGAGTCTTGTAGAGTACGAGACCAGCCAGACCAGCATGGAATCGTCAATAGGAACGTTTTAGACTTAGAAAAATCGAGGTCACGGACAGATTAGTCGCCGTCCTGAGATCAGAGTGTTAATTTTTGCCGATCTACTGCGACTGGCGACGTTTCAAGTGAAGAGTAGTTGTTGTGATGTGTTAATTTTATGATCGTTACGACAGCTGTGTAGTCACAGTTGCGGACGATGCACTGATTCAAAATGCAGAAGTTGAATGTGAAAAAGCAATCGGTAAGATAAAACATATTATAATAACTAATTGATTGTTATCAAGTTTAATTTGTAGAACTCCTTTTTATTTTTTGGTTTAGGACCATTTCAAAGTTCAAAGTAAAATATCCTAACTAAAAATAGCGGTATTTATAAAATACAATTTGGCTAAATTTCTCGCTTTTGGAAATAGCTTCATAGAAATTGCGAAAAACATGATCTAAATTCTGGATGGTGTCAGAAAAAGAAAAAACACCACCCTTTATATTCAAATCTTAAAGTTAACCACTTTAGAATAAAAATGTACACCTCTAGAAAACTAAATATCCGACCGAAATTTTAATAAAAATTATGAAACTTTGTGATTTTTTTATTCTAATTATTTTCACATGAAACGACAAAAAGTGAGGTGATGATTAAGTTTATTATACACTATCAGACCCGGCCACACGTTGCTGTGGCTAACGAAACACAACGCCACGCCAATACCCAACCTTTATAATCGACGCCATCTGTTAAATCAAATCCACACCGCCCGCTTGCCAGCTCGCTCTCTTTATTTATATATTTCAACCAATTTACACAAAACTTTGACAAATTATATATCTAAAAACCTTCCTCATGAATCACTCTATCTATTCGTGAAAACCGCATGAAAATCCATCGCTTAGTTTAAAATATCTAAACACACAGACGGTGGGAGCGACTTCATTTTATACTATGTAAAGATTTGTTTAATAAAATGTGTGTGTGTTTTTTTACTATAGGTAAGTAATTTTCGTCAGAAAAAATGTAAGGTGAGCCATTTTAACACTTTTTTATATTTCCGTTAAAAAAATTTTTTTTTAGAAAGTTTACTTTTTATTTCTAACAATAAAATTTGAAAGTATATTTCAAAAATTGTCTTTACTTTTCGCGTGCGTTCAAAAACATTAAATTTATTTGGACTTTATTGGAAAGTGGAAAAAATCTTCAAAACAAAATGTCTAGAAATTGTTACATAGTTAATGCCCAATAAATACAAACAATATTCTGAACTGTTTATTAATTTGAAAAACACAGATTATAATCGTCAAAACAACATTTTCCATCCTTTTTTACATGCTCCAAATCCGAAAATTGTGGTTTCTTTAAAAAAAAACTACAGTTTTAAAGGATTTTACCCTTTCTGGCCTTTCTTATTAGTTTTCCTTTCGTATTGGCAAGTCTCATTGTAAATTTTAATTATTTTCAAGTCAGCAACGCTCAAGAAGTAGAATAGTCATTATTATGCGTGGGAACCTGGCCAAACATAACTAGTCAGCAATGTTAGGCAATGATTAGCTGAGACAATGAATGCAGAATCTAATGCTTCGTCACTAGGCAACCGTGATGTAGGTACACCTAGATGCAGATTACTGCATTTTAAAACCTGTTGGTGTGACGGGCTCGGTAGCACAGTGGAACATTATTCAGAATCAAAACAGTTTTTATATGACTTTAGCCGTATTTGATGACCAGATCTGAATAGCCAGGTATTTCCACACCTTTATCTTTTCCATCTCCTTCCCCTTCTCACTACCGTCAGCCTCACAATATAACCCAATTGGGGATCATTAAGTCTCGCTGGCTCTAGACGGTTGGGACCAGTTGGTTCTGTTGTGCGATATTCACATAAAATAAAAACAAAGTATAATCTACTTTTTAATGTATGTAGTTACACTTTTGTGGTTATCCATTATAAATAAATGAATGTTTGGTCTACTATAAATTTTTAGATACGCTGACCGGTTTCGGAACGACCGTTCCTTCCTCAGGGCAAAATATGCTAATTTTACAGTACTAATTCTTAGTCACGCCCCAACTCCTACCTCATTGCTTTTAAAAATTAAATAAAATATATTAATTCTGCACAAGAGTCCCAACTGCTCCCATCTGGAGCAAGTGAGATTATGGCGTCCCCAATTGGGGTATGTGGTGAGGCTGAAGGTAGTTGTGAGGGGAAGGAGATGGGGAAGAGGAAGGTGGGGAAGTACCTAGCTATTCAGATTTGGTCACTAAACACGGCTAAAGCCATTTAAAGCAACGTTTCAATTCTGAATGGTTGTCTTACACCAGGGCGATTCTGAGAGTATCTTCCTCTCTTAAATGTGCCGCAATTATATAATATATTATTGTCAATTAATTAATTGTGAAATACCACAAATTAATCAAATAAAAATTATTTGAGCACGCCGGGGTCGAACCCGCGACCTTCAGATCGCGAAATTTTGCCAAATATCCCCAATCGTTATTGCCCGTACACGGTTTTAACACGGGAATCTCATTTCTCCTGCAAGCAGTAGTTTATGTCATACTAACTTAGTACATAAATTATTAATGGTTATTTATAAACCCATTAATAATGTAAATAATAAAAATAACAAAAATTCTCGGAAAACAATGCGCGCATCGTTCTGCAATTCCTTTGTAAACATTATACCTGCTTCTGTATAAATAAATAAATAAAAATAACACATTCGCCTCTCCCGATCTTTCAAAACAGTCCAGTTGGAATAAATGTAAACGAAAAACGCTACAAATAAACTTTCCATCACACGAATGCAATTTATGTCACAATAGTCATATTTGGTTTAAATTGTGTATTGGGTACGTTTTTCAAACTTTGTTCGTATTTTGTTAAAATTTATTTTAAACTCTGCTTAAACTTTATTTATATATCTACTTGGGAATACATTGCGTATCCTTTGTTTACACTAAATATGTTTACGAAAAATACAAGCCCTATCATGAAAAAAAATAGGATTTTCAAAATTGCATATGGATGCAAGTACCATCAAGCAACAACTATCTTAGAAGCAGAAGTATGTACCATGGACTTGCATCTTTATGATTTAGTTCCATTTTGAGTATTATGACTCAAATCCTACGTATTATGTAGTATTACGACTCAGATTATACATTAATACACTTTCTATTTAAGGAAACAATTTTTAAAAATTGATCCTTTCGTAATACACGACGTGTCAAACAAAATATTTCACTTCATTTAGAAGCAGAAGGACTCAAGTCCATGTTTTTGTTTGACTCAAGTCAGCGTTTGTTTGAAACAATATTTTTAAAGGCTTTAAGTATAAAATATTTCGTTTTATTTGCTCGTTTTTAAATAAAACTAATTGATTACCTAAATACCTAATTATTTTTTTTGTTATCTTATCAGCTTGGATATCCGAAGAGGTTATAAGACCATAGTTACAGAAAAAAATAGTATTTTTGGCTCTCCTGAACATTTACCTTTTTGGACTTGCATCCGTATGCTTCTCGGGTACAGATTTGAAATTCCCCTACTACCATCACAGTAAACGGAAAATGTTGCTTGTGTCGTAATGGAGGATTTAGTCAGCCGAGGAATTGAATTCGCGACGTCAAGGTGGGAACCAGACGTGATGCCGACTCAGTCACTGACCGGTCAACTTTGTTTATACTTTATTTTGCTCATACTTTGTTTATACTTTATTCATACTTTTTTTACACTTTTTAATGCTTTGTTTATACATTCTTGTCAAACTGTTTATACTTTTTACTTTTACACAATTTTCACAACACATATCGCAAAACGTAGTTTCTGCGTCGAATCAACACCACCTCAAACAAGGCCAAGTCTCTGAATCCAATTGGCCTATAAGTTTTATAAGATTCTTCTGTATGTTTCATAAGCAATTCTAACTTATATAGCTACATGCTTCATTAAACATTCTCCACACAGCATCCCCAAATGTGACAAAATTATTTCCTACCTATATATGTTTAACGAAAAGCAGGCCAACTTGATTTAGGGTCCTCACATGGGCTGCGGTGCTTTTGGGCAATCATGAATCGAATTCTTACACATCAACCATATTCCCTTACCGAGGAACAAATCACAATTAGGAAGATTAACATTCTGATCAAACTTTGTAATATTGTACCGCGCATCATAAAATGTTGCTTTTGTTTTCAAAATACGCTCATTAAAAAACATGTTGTATATTATATGTAGTTCCCAATTATGTCCCCTGCGTGCGAACTGTACCTAAATTTCTCTAAGTAAAAAATAACACTCCCAGGTAAGCATGATCCTGTATATTTTCTGCTTGTACAGTACATTTTTAATTCATTGGTCAAATCATTGCACATTTAGCTTCGTATCGGTGATCGATGAACCGGTGGATGCAATTTTTAGCCATAAATTATCATAGTGGTTTGTCTGGTTTGTAGTTAGAAATAAGATTGTAGAAATGTATTATAAGTTTGAACAGCGCTCTTAAAAGGTGATTTTTCACAAAAACGGCGCTATACAAGTCATCCAAATATTATTATTATTATGAAACCAACCCGTAACCTCCGGATACAAAATCAATCGTTGCAACTACTACACCATTTAAATAATTATTAATATTATTTTTAATGATTTTTTTTTAAATTCCGTGAATGCTTCAGTTTAATTACCACTTCTCTTTTAAAATGTATATCTAATGATGTCATCTTACCTTCGATAAGGTAAAAAACACGTATTACGGTTCAATTAGCTCATTTTGCTTTTGAAATTCTATTGCACGGTGATTATTATCGTGTCTAATGAAATTTAATTTTTAAATCCGCCGAAGCGACGGTGTTAATTCAAGCGATAGTCGCCTCTGTGGTAATTTGACGTGTGGCAGTCTATTGCTTGGCGTTTAGACACGAGTTAGCGCGGAATAACGGACAACTTCCGTCCTTAGTACGGCCTGATACGGTCATTTCACAAGAACAACCCGAAGTTTGAGCAAAACCACAATGAAAACAAAATATATTTATAATTTTAAAATTATTATTTATTTTATAATACATTATTATCGAAGATTTGTATTACACTTTGGTGAATCTACGTCACGATAATTGAAGTTGATATATGGTTTACCTTTTTTACATGCACGAACACGAACGCGAGCTGAGCCACGAATTATGTGAATGCCGCTTGTGGTTACTTCATTCCTTTCCCGTAATTCGTGGTTCGGTTCGCGGAAATACCTATACCTACATTTTTAAATGCAGCATTATATTTTTTTTAAAGTGTCAAAACGGAGACCCGCTCCAAAAGTATTTATTAAACCTGTTTTTTGGGTTTTTGGGTTGAAAAAGTAAATACATATATATTTTTTCAACCATGTGTTTTGAAGCAACAGTGATTGCATCTTGTTTTCTGTAGAATTTTTAAGAGGAATATAAACGCCAGAAATATTTCGATTCTTGTGTTTTATTAAATCTAAAACCGAGCGCCGTGAACCGTCATATTTTGGTCTGATTTGCACGAGGCAAGTAATTCGAAATAAATACTGTTGCTATGACGTGGTGCTTGCAATACGTAAGAAGCGCCCAGCGAGATCTCCGTTCGCCGATGCTTCTATGCATACCTTGTTACCCGGTGGATGAATACCGTCAATTCTATTTTACCAGCAGCGGCCGCGACGGGAGCGTTGTCGATATTATCGAGAATCCTCAAACTATGTGGAATGCTAATAAAAGTAAATGTTTATAAAATTTGAATTGATTTTATTTATTTACAAACTAAAAAATTTTATGAAAGTGAATTATTAATACATATTATTTTAAATACATATAAATATTAATAAAAAGAAACTTGATTCAAGTTAAATATAATATGTATATATGTTAACAAAATGTAACTAATACGTACTTTTATAAAACTAGGTATAGTTATGTACTTTTATCAAATTTACATACACTTTCAAAATACCCAAATTACATATACTCAAATTTCCACATCTAAAATTTTTGTAAAATTCATTTACGAAAATAAAATTTTTGGAAACAAATCAATACACCAATCTCAGTATTAGAAATGATGACGGAACAACTCACAGCTAGGTTTAAAAATATTGTACATTAGATACATCAATTTATGGATACACACACTTAAAAAAAACGGTGAAAACAAATAACTTGCATCTACCTATGCTGAATTTATCCTAAAAGAGCATAATTAAAACAAATACAATATATATCGCGGGTTCAAACCCCGGCAAACAAATCTTAGTATTAGACATTATCAAGGAACAGCTCCCAGCTTCATATATTAATTAAAAGAAACTTGATTAAGTGAAATATAATATGTATATATATTAACAAAATGTAACTAATACATACTTTTACAAAACTAGGAATATATACTTTTATCAAATTTACATACATTTTTATCAAATTTCCGCATTTAAAATTTTTGTAAAATTCATTTACAACTAAAATTTTTGCAAATAAATCAACAAACCAATCTCAGTATTAGAAATGATGACGGAACAACTCACAGCTAGGTATAAAAATATTGTACATTAGATACATCAATTTATGGATACACACACTTAAAAAAACGGTGAAAATAAATAATTTGTATCTACCTATTCTGAATTTATCCTAAAAGAGCATAATTAAAACAAATACAATATATATCGCGGGTTCAAACCCCGGCAAGCAAATCTCAGTATTAGACATTTTCAAGGAACAGCTCACAGCTACATATATTTAAAAAATATTCTTTTAAAATATTAATCCTACCGATAATGAATTTAAGCATTATATTCGTCAAACTAAAATTTCTCAAATGATATAACATTCTGAACATCAAAAGAGTTGAAATCAGGAATAGTTGATGCTGACTCATTTTGAGGTCACGCTGTTTGAGAACCAAAAATGCTCGCTGTAACAACGAATCCGCTACGTATATTGCAGGTAAAAAACTTCGAAAACACGGGCACAGATCCCACGTCCGTTTCTGGCCAAGGCTCGCGGCATTATGGTGGAATACAAGCGTTGGCCGCAGATCGTATGAATTAGTACGGTTCTAAAAATTTGACGTAAGCGCCAAAGCGGTTTTTATTTTTTTTGTGCATAATTTTATAAGAACGAAAAAAAGTTAGAACGTAGAAAACGTCAAAAATAGTCTTAGCCATAAAGGGGTATTTTTAAAAAATTGTTACTTACATTACTTCATAGTAAAGTCATGAAAAACTTTTTTTTTAGTGGTTTACGCTTATTTTTTTTTCTTACGTAAATAATAATTTTATTGTTATTCTGTTACGTAGAAAAGGTAGTTAAAGCTTCAATTTATCCGAAGCATATTTTTTTATATTCGTACTGTAAACCGATTCGTTGTAAAGATTAATCTAAATAGTGATTTCACGTATAGCTTCATCTTAAATAACAAGTGAAGCTAAATAAATGTTCATATTGATCATTAAAAAAATTGATTCAATTGAGATTAATTGTTTCATTGATAAATGTTGAAAGAAAATGAAACCTTAAAGAATGAAGGCAAATCTGATAAATAACTTACCAATCATTCACATTACTTAAGAAATATGTCAAAATGACGAGTTAAACTTTTATTTTTATTTTTTAAATGTTTGTTAATAGTTTGTTTTTATTTTCTTCCAGGGCGCGATGTCGACTCTGCTGTTCTGGCAGGGGCGCGGGGGGCGCAGCAATGGGGCGGCAGCCACGGGGGCCACGACGCAGGGTGGAACCGCGGGGCGCTCCTGGCTACACGCTCCTGACCTCCTGCTCAAAGGGCATGTGGCCTACCTCGTCAAGGTATGAAACACACTCTTTTACTACCATAATCTTCAGACAAAAATTCTTGCTTGCCACCTCGTGGACTTTCACCGACTGTCCCATTGTCTTGTCTATATTTTGTCATACTAACACTATTGTTACTTGTATTTCCCGCTAAGCACTTGCATACTGCTTAGTAACAACGTATGCAGGGGAATTGGGGGTCTAAATTCGTTCTAAACTAAATGTAGCTTCGTTCTTTCAAAAAAATTTGAGTCCTTGCGAGGCCTTGAAGGAGTAACCATCTGTTACTTATACCAGGGCGGGTAAGTGGTGGATAACCTTCAATGTACAAAATACCAACATACTATAATCTTCACACCACATTACCAGAGATCTATGATTGCGATGCCGACCACCGTACCACACAGTCAAGAATTCATATTCATTCATACATTTTCCAACGGGACTGATGAGGTCCACAGTCCGACTCCTGAGGCCCTAGACTGGCTCACAGACTTAGATGTTCCTAGCTGGACCCCCCACCATATGAAACAAGAATAAGAATATTTTTATTTTATTTTTAGTTAAATGAGTAAAACCTCAAATTGTAATATTTAATTAAATGAAGACAATGTTAGCGAAACTCATATTAAGAATGAGAATCATTATCATCAGCTCTCATGGTTATTCTGTTTTCCTGACCGTTCATCTCTTTATTTACGGTGCTCCAGATTTTATGTCCGGGTTAAATCTTTCCCAAATGAAAGACTAAACCCTTCCACACACTTTTCCACAAATGATTATCTAGTAAATTCACGCAATGTAAGTGCACTATATAAGTATAATAAATACAAAACAATTTATTTCACCGACTCGAGATATTTTCATATCAGAGGGTTCGGCTCTGATGAAATCCTAACTGGTCCGATAAATCCTACTGATACCTCAATATAAATATTTAAAAAATCTTTCGTAATCCTACATGTATTTAAAATGACCGACTTTTGGAATTTTTATGTACAATTTTTTTGACAAATCTAATACGCCTAAATTTTGAATGAGAGAGCTCGGTATAATGCCAGTAGCCGAAATGACAAATGGTAATATTTTTATAGTCTGAGAATGCCAAATTCTTTTAATCTCATTTCCTAAATCTGTATATTTTCTAATTTTTTCAGAAACAGTTTTCTGAATATTACAGGAATTTGGAATAGCGACATCAACGATATAAGTTATTTTTTTTAATTTTGTCATGTAATTGTTCTGTCTGTTAGAATAGTCTTATCATAAAAAATGAATTTGGTTCATATTCATAATATGGTACATTACGGCAGTCAATCAAGTTATGTTTAATTACCAAACTTTGGTGAATTATTTTTAAAACTTGATTGGGCCTAAATGTGTATACTCGGACGGCGCTAACATCCCGATATATTTATTATTTATTTATTTATTTTTTATTTATTAAAAGTATACAATACAGAATAAAGTATATTATATAAAGCATTGTACTCCCAAGAGTTAATAAACTCATTGCGGGAATGATACGCATTACATGAAACATATAGCTGTATGTATTAAATGGACATATCATAGGACATACACAACATTATTATTTCAGATAGTCATTCATAAAATGAAGTTTGAGCATTTTAGTTTGGGTCTTTTTACATTGACTTGCACATTTGATCTCGTTGGGTAGTTGATTATATTTTGTGTAAGCTATGTATTCTAGGGATCTTAGTCCATATTTTGTTGATTTGATTTTTGGTATATGAAGTTTGTTGTGATTTCTTATTATTATTTATTTATTTATTCTTAGTATATTTAAATTACAAAGGTATAGTTTATTGTCCTCCACACTAGGAGTTCACCTGTATTGTAGAGGACATTTTTCAGTTGTAAATTATAAATTATAAAATGCAAGTAGTAAATATTTCTCAAATTCAATGAAAACTAGCGTCCCACAGGGATCAGATCTGATCCCAACGTTGTTTTTGTTGCGCATTAATGGCCTTTCATCATATGCACCAAGTGCATTGAGTCCATACTCTTCACGGAGGGCACAATTTAAACATATTATCATAGGTACTCAATGTGTACTATTTTAACGGATCGCCAAAGACATCACAGGAATGCCCCGACTGAAATTATTTCCATCGGCAATGAAAATTAGCCTACCTTCCCACCGAGGATGAGGCTCTAAAAACCGGACTTATTCATCTGCCCCGAAGTCCGACCGTCGTAATCAACCTGATGCAGTCATTTGCTGCAATGCTGTCTGTCTTTCTAGGGTTATCTTCTTTACATAAGGCAGTAGCGTAATAATAGATGACACCTCCTTTGTTTTATCACTCGCACGTGACAGCGAGCGCACATACCTTCTATCCTATTAACATAATATATTTTATTAAACATCGCAATAAATTGATCGCACTTCAAAACAAACAATCCAATGCGCAAAGCGACGCAAACACACACAACACGTAATAAATAATGTTAAAAAAAGATATGATGATGCGTAGGAGCGTACCGCGCGTTTTCATCATATGCGACAAAATATCTCGGACAAAACATCCAACAAAATATCTACTAAAATCTAATTTAACCTAACCCAGACCAACCCAACCCAACCCAGACCAACCCAACCCAACCCAACCCAACCCAACCCAACCCAACCCAACCCAACCCAACCAACCCAACCCAACCCAACCCAACCCAACCCAACCAAACCAAACCCAACCCTTATATCCATGAAGCCGGGCACCCCTGCTAAGTCACCAAACGTAGCGAACCACTTGAAGTGACCTATGGCAGATACCGCTTATACCGCCTGCCAAATTGATAAACCTAACCTTATTTTACATTTCACTATTTTTGAACAATAATTTATTGTCTTTACAAGATGTCTGTATTATTTTTGTCCCATTTTACTATTTTTGAACAATAATTTATTGTCTTCGTAGGTTGTCTGTTTTATTTTTGTCCAATGTTTTTGTTAAGTTAGGTTAGGTAGATTTGGTTTGGTAGATTTGTTTAGGTTAAGTTAGGTTAGGTTAGGTTAGGTTAGGTTAGGTTGGGTTAGGTGAGGTTAGGTTACGTTAGGTCAACGCACCCCCAAAATTTCTGCCAATCTAAAAATATGTTAGTTTAAGTAAATTTAAGTTAGGTTAGGTTAGGTTTTAGTAGATATTTTGTTGGGGGATGTTTTGTCCGTAGGATATTTTGTCGGGGGATATTATTTTTTCGCGGGATGAAAAATCGCGGAACCGCGTAGGAGTCTCGCTGATTGTTCAATTTGAAAAATTAACAATAAACGAGTCATGTTTAATGGCTGATAAGAACCGCGCTAAGTTACCGCCCCTTTAACGCCTACAGCCGAACTCTATCCCAACAACAGGGACGCCGATAACAGCACAGATTACAGCAAATAACTAGAAACAGTGGCGTGTAATTGTTGCATTTCAGTGCAACTTGGGGGCGTTGGTAATCCTAGACTAAGAGTTTTTTTCCCATCGTTATTATCACAATGACCCGATGCTGATAGCTTATGTTGTAACCTCTTTCTCATAAACGACGCATATAACAGAAATATTATATTTCTTTGGGTCGTAATCAGACACGATTTGGTCATTGAAACGTCATTATTCTAACCCCAGTAGTGAACTTTATTGAGGCATCCATGTTCTTTCAAAAAATGTGAACTATTCATCAAATATTTGATATTAATTTTCATTTTCTGTGTATGTTCTATTCAAGTTCTGTTATTATATTATTAGAGGTCGATTGCGTCATAAAACTGAAATAATCACAGAACTTGAATATAACTTTCAAAGAACGTGGAAATTAACTTCAAATATTTGATGAATTATTCAAATTTTTTTAAACAATTCATACTAAGTCATCATCCATTTTTTTAAAGTGAAAACTTCTTTATCACCGTTGTGACTTTAAACTCGATGAAACGAAAAAGCGACACTAAAAAGATACAAACACGTAGAGGAGATGTACCGAATATGGAACAGCTTAGGTAAAAAATCTCTAATTTAATTATAATTGAATCGTTTATTAAGTATATTTATACATTGAAATCTATGGAAATATAGTTAAGGAACTTAAAATGTCAACGAAGTATTAAAAGAAACACACACACTTCTTCATTTTAAACGAAAACAATAGAAAAAACTATTTTTAAAAAACGTGCTCCTATTATGTGATACACTGATTTTTTAAATTTTGCATGCAATAATCACATAAAAATCAATATTATCGGCTCCCGAACACTCGAAATGGCATCAATGGCAGCAGACTAAATATTGGATCCACTCTTCGCCTCTGATATCCCACGGTCTTAAATTTTACAGCTTCCATGACTTTTATCATTTTTTTGTCCCACGTCTTCCGCTGTTTCTTCTACGACATTGTTTCACACTGTTTCGACTACGACAGGCCAAAATACAACCTGTAATAGCAATAAGAAATTTAGTTCTATTATAATTTCATATTGGAAACCATATTAGGGTCATCAAAAAATCCCATATTAGGACAAGATCAATACAAACAAATATATTCATAGAATAAAATCTACTTGAATTTAACTTTAAATTATTATAAAAACATAAAATTTAAATAATAATATTGTCTATCAGTGAAAGATTGACTATTTTGTGGTGAAAATTTTTTGAGAAAAAATAAAGTGAAACTTACGTAAATATCAAAATGGTGAAGCACAACAACTTAATCACTCTTTCAGATGA
The DNA here is from genome assembly GCA_917563855.2 of Limnephilus lunatus. NCBI lineage: Eukaryota > Metazoa > Arthropoda > Insecta > Trichoptera > Limnephilidae > Limnephilus > Limnephilus lunatus. Next base: position 27,308,871 of record OU830596.1, read on the forward strand.
GTGTGGTGTGATCGTCGTCCGGACGAGTACTGAAATTTTCAAGATCGGTCGGTGAGGAATCGGGAACTTTGGGTTTTATAGAGGCTTTTCTTACATAAATTTTGAGAAACACCACCATCTCATATTAGGGATGTATGCCATGTTCGGTAAATCTCCTCTACATCTATAGGATTTCGCCTGTGAGAGAATGAGATAGTATAATCGGTATCCTCTTTGTGCGTTGCTTCGTAGCCTCCCCACTCTTATCTACTTTAGTTTTCTGAATGTCTTCTACCGCGTGTGAATTGCACACTCTGTTTTTTTAAAGTATATTTTATTTATTAAGTAAATATTGTTTTCTTTTCCCGATAAAATAGTTTTAGGAAGCCTAAATTCGTTTGCAGTTTTTCGTAGGATAGAAATGAACTTATATTATTAATTATAACATTATTCAATTATCTGGATTTTTATAGGTACCGCAGCGAGAGTTGATGCGAATGCAATAATCTCATAGATACATTCCTTGCATACAACATTTTTGTATGTTTGTTATGTAAAATTGAAAGAAGTCAATTTCTAAGCAAGACAATACGATGTTTCTCAGTGACGTTTCGCAATTGTTGGAATTGTATGCATATGCACAAATGCACAGAATCTTAACATTCTGATGCACATGACAAGAGGTCATTCATTAATACGAAGCAAAAAACAACGTTGGACATAGAACAGATCCCTGTGGGACGCCGGTGTTTAAAAATGAAGACATTTGAGGATGATGTGAAACCACCAGCAGGACGAACTAAATAGACGGCGCGTGTAACAGAAAGAGAGGTTACAACGGAGCTATTAGCGCACGACCGTATTTATAAAATTAACATGCTTGCTATCGCTTTATCTTTAAGTACACAAGGCCTAAAATGCATTCATTGTTTGAATGCAAGCTGCTAGCATTGAGGGCATATAAGATAACAAATTATAAACCATATATTTTACAAAACCGATGTCGCCAATTTGCATAAGACCTTTCGACTTTTAGGCCCCAAACAAGTAAAAATTGAGCCTACTTCAGGCACACGGTCACGCCTGGAGTGATTTTAGTGCTTTTTGAAAATGCTCAGTTGTGAATCGGTCCTTATATGAATACCTCACAAGTCACAAGAGTACCAGCTGCTCCCGTCTTTAGGTAGTGGCATCCCCAATTGGGGTATGTTGTGAGGCTGAAGGTAGGGGGGGAGGGGAGTACCTGGCTTTCAGATTTGGTCACGTTTCAATTCAACTGAATGGTGGTCTTACACCAGGGCGATACTGAGAGTATCTTCCACTCTGATAAACTATATATTATTTTAAAAGAATGAATTGTGAAATAACACAAAAGGTAATAGTGAATAATAGGTCCTGGGACGATATTGAAAAATCTTTTTCTTTGCCTTTAGTTAGGACGGTAGTTTCACAGAATTTGAACAGTTCATCAAATTTTGAAGTTAATTTTCAAGTTTCGTGAAAGTTGTATTCAAGTTTTGTTATTATGTCAGTTCTGTGATCCATGATATAATAACAGAACTTGAAAATTAACATCTAAATTTGATGAACTGTTCAAATTCTGTGAATTAATTGTGTAATAATATTATGAGGGATATGAAATATATGGTTGTGTATAAATCAAATAAGCATTTAACACTGTACTTACAAGTTTATTATAACAATTTACACCCGTAGCATAATTTATATTTATAAAATATTGGTATATGAAAAGTGGGAGCGAACAATTTAGAAAGCTGTTACATCGTCGGCAGTCTGGAACAGAATGGTTCCTCTTAATTTGTCACGACAATCGGTGGCCATGTGGAGATGTTGAGGGATCGCTATTGGTGATTGGAGTGTGAGGAGCCAATAGGAATGATTCCGCCATTCAAAATATCTGCATCGTTCGCTTCCACAATATAATATATATTTTTTTATGAATGTAGAAAGGAGTGTAAGGAGAGTAAGCGGAAGTAAATGATAGAAGAAGACATGGCTCGATCACAAATACTTGAGTCAGGTCATGGAAAGAGCAGAATAACATAAGTGCATGTGTGGGACGAATTATGAATGAATCAAGGAATTTGTGTTAAAACAGACTTGGGTGGCGGTCTATTCTCTCTGCCTACCCATGTGCATCTCTGTGGTTACGCGGTCAGCATTCCTTGGATGTGGTTAAAGTGTTCTGATTTATAATTCGATTATCATTGCATTAAAATTAACATTACATTACTTATCTTTATTTTTAGTCGCATATACGTAAGCAGAAATTATGTCAAAGCAGCAAATACTCTTGAACGGTGAGCTTTGGCGTCATAAAAATTGCAAATAATTGCTACTATTTACAAATCATTCCGCCATTTCCATCATGAGCTATGGAGATTTGAAATATGAATTTATCCATAATAAAATAAAAAGACGCTATTATTGGCGCCATATTTTCAAAATATTTCGTGATAAGTGATCCCTGATTGTGACCAAATTTTAATTGCCAGCTTAACCCCAACCTTCCTCTGCTCCATCTCCTTTGCCTCATCACTTGTCAGTCCAGTAGCGGTTCTTCACAGGGGGACAATGGGGACAGTCCCCACGAGTTACACCCGAAATCTATTAAAGGAAAGAACAGTCGATGATTCACTTCACCTAAAAGAATGAATTCTTTAAACATAAATTTTATTAACATTTGCAGAAATAAAATACAAAAAATTCTTCCGGATCATTTTAATGCTGACCAGCGGGTGGCGAATGATAGCCGACCTGGCCGACCAGCGCACGAACTACCTGAGTCCATTTCTCAGTGCGCATAAGCTACTGCGCACTTGGGGGACAATCCGAGCTGTCCCCTAAAGGCGTTTTGGTTAATTCCTTAGGGCCTCTTTTCATGGAGATACTGACAATCTACGTAATTGTGACGCAACCACAAGTACCCTGCTGATATACAACTTTTTAATGCTGGTCTCCGTACACGGCGCTACCCGAAATATATTGAACTTAATCATTTTTCACGTGCAGCCGCTCAGTAAACACGATGTCAAGCGATTCTAGCGACGAAGATAATAGAATAAAAAGCGATGTAATAGGAGATTTTGGGTTCACCCATACATCGAAAAAAATCTGAACTGTAGGGCATTCGTTGCCGCCAAGGAACTGTATGAGAATGATGACAACAAGTTTAATTGAATGTCGAAGGATACTTACTTAAACTTGGTGCAATTATTGACCCCTAGTATCCATTACAAAAATACAACTATGCGGGAGTGTGTCAGTATCGAGGGAAAATATTAATAAAGCTCAGGTAAGAAAAGCATAATATATGTTTATTTATTACTTATACATAGTAAGTAATATATGTTTATTTATTACTTATACATAGTGGGTAACTTAAGATAAGTCAAATTTTTCGCCGTTTAAATCAGATTCTGGGATCACAATTTCTGAATCATCGGGTTCTGGGATTACAATTGGTGTAAAGTTTTGATAAAATAGAGCCACCTCCGAATTTTCCATTTAATAAATTGTAGTGTAAATTGCATGACTTCATTTAAATAGTAAGGTTTCTTTTTCTTCGCTGCTGATCCACTTTTTGCAGGTTTCAGATTTCGGATAAAAACACTGCGAATATTCCTCCGTGTTTCTTTACATTCGGGCCCTGAAAAAGATAACAGAAGTTTTAATTTAATAATTATTTTTTCCAGGTACTTAGTTGAAGGATCGACATTTACGAGCCTGGCTTTTTATTTCACGAGAGGAGAATGTACAATTTAAAAAGTCGTTGGAGAAACGGTTATCATTAAATGGAATGTATTAAATGGATGCCAATCCCAAGTATGAACGATTATTTAGCCAACTATTTTATCACTCCTCGGGCTTCGCTACCTTGGCAGTTCAATTATTGTGTTTGATATTATTTGTGACAAAAGTAAACAACATTACATACCTGTCAAATTGACTTTTATTCCAACATCAATCCATGCCCTCTCCACTAAATCCTTTCTTACGCATTCTGGTTAAGCATAGTTGTATGAACACGCATGTTTTTCCACTTCCAGATGAAATCTAATATTACTTTCTTGTTCCGATTTCCGATGCCATTTCTGTCAAACGTCAAACGAATTAAGTAGCTGACATAAATGACGCGACGCGTCGCGTGCGACCAGCACTGTCGGTATCGTGGAACCATAAATAAACCAGTCATCGTGGAACTGAGTGGAAACCGACAGTCACCGCGTAGCGCCGTGAGCGGACACCAGCAAAATCGTACGGGGGGTACTTACGATCGGCGCATATGATACGCGCATGTGGATCGAGTCGCTTGTAAGTTTCTCAATGAAAGGAGGGCCTTACGTTTCTTCCGCGATCGTATGCAATCCGCGAGAAACGCGCACGCGCACTCGTATGTGAATTTCACTTACCGTGGGGATCATCCAATAAATCCCCACGACAAACTACTGAACCATTATTTGTTTGCGTAGATTCGGGCGGTAATCGCTCGCGTTCAAATCAAGTTCGATAATAATCTTACAAGATGAATCGTTATTTTTATTATAACTAACTAACTAACCATCACGCCGTTTCCACGCAGGGGTAGGCAGAGAGGACAGACCGCCAAACAACTCGGTCTTGGCACACACTCCTTGCCTCGTTTACATTCATACATCGTCTCATACATGCTCTTATATTATTTTGACTGTTGGCATGGCTCTACTCAAGTATCTGATTCACCTGGTCGTGCCGTCTTTCTCGGGCGTCCCCGACTTCTTCTACCATTCACATTTGCGTCATATATTCTCCTTATTTTTATCATACCTACTGTATTGTAAATGGGTAGGTATAATATAGACCATCATTTTTTTCAGAAATTTTATGTTATATTCTACGGAGTGAGATTACGGTACATTTGTTAATGTTATTTTTCAATGTATTCACATTGAAAAATAACATTAAGCAAATGTGTCATTGTTTTTGAGAAATATGATAAAAAGTCACGTACCACATTCAAGCAAATAATTAAATTTGTAAACATACATGTTTTACTTTTATTACTGACTGATGGAAATTTTGAAATAATATTTTTGTATTTTTTTTTTTAAATTGAATAATAATTCACATCTTGGAAATATCAAATAAATATCGGCAAATAAAGATATGACAGTGGAAATTCTGAATATATTTGTAATTAAATAATAATTGACATCATGGGAAATTCAAAAAAATATTGGCAAATAAAAAAATGTTATCGGAAATTCTGAAATAATATATTTATTTTTATCCTAATTAAATAATAATTGACATCATGGGGAATTCAAACAAATATTGGCAAATAAAAAATTGGAATGGGAAATTCTGAAATACTATTTTTGTTTTTCTCGTAATTAAATAATAATTAACATCATGGGAAATTCAAACAAATATTGGCAAATTAAAAATTGGAATAGGAAATTCTTTAATAATATTTTTATTTTCTCAAACTACAATAATAATTGACATTCTGGGAAATTCAAACAAATATTGGCAAATTAAAAATTGGAATAGGATATTCTGAAATAATGTTTTTGTTTTTCTCGTATATAAATAATAATTGCCATCATGGGAAATTTAAACAAATATTGGAAAATAAAGAATTGGAATAGGAAATTCTGAAATAATATTTTTGTTTTCTCAAACTACAACAATAATAAACATCATGGGAATTTCAAACAAGTGTTGGCAAATAAAAATATAGGACTTGAATAAATGTTGGTGATAACGCAATCAAAGTTTTTTCCTTTATTTAATAATATGGTACTTACACAATGTTATATAATAAAAATATAGGACTTGAATAAATGTTGGTGATAACGCAATCAAAGTTTTTTCCTTTATTTAATAATATGGTACTTACACAATGTTTTTATCAATTTTGAACACTGGATGAATATTTAAAGCGCCATAGCTCGTGATGAAAGTGTTGTCACGAAGATGAAAATAGCTGGTAAATAGTAGAGAACTGCGCCCTTGGGGTGATTTTTCACGAAAATGGCGCTATAAAAATCATACAATTATTATTATTATTACCACATTTAAAATAAATTAATAAAATTTTATGATGTTTGTGAATTTTAATTAGAAATATTTTTATTTTCCTGCGCCGGTTTTTTTGAAGTGAAAACTTTTTAGCACCGTTGTGATTTGAAACTCGATGAAACGAAAAATAGCGACACTAAAGAGAGACAAACACATAATACTATAGGATTTAGCCTGCAAGAGAATGAGATAGACTAATCGGTCTCTTCTTTGTGCGGTGCTTCGTAGCCTATTGGTCTTATCTTTGTGCGATGATTCATAGCATCTACGTTTTCTGAAGGTTTTACTTCTACCGCGTGCGAATTGCACTCTCTGATTTTTTGGTTTTGATTTTTTTAAATAAGATAAAATTAGAAACATACTTTTTTTGGATGCAAGGTCTACTTTTCACAGAACCACTAGTAATTAATAGTTAAAGAAAAGGTACCTACTTACTTATTTAGATGTAAGTTCTACTCTTCATAGTACTTATAGTTATTGGTTCATAGTACTTCTAGTTATTAGTTCATAGAACTTCTAGTTATTAATAGTTAAAGAAAAGGTACCTACTTACTTATTTGGATGCAAGTTCTACTCTTCACAGTGCTTCTAGTTATTAGTTCATAGAACTTATAGTTATTAATAGTTAAAGAAAATGTACCTACTTAATTATTTAGATGTAAGTTCTACTCTTCATAGTACTTCTGGTTATTGGTTCATAGTACTTCTAGTTATTAGTTCATAGAACTTCTAGTTATTAATAGTTAAAGAAAAGGTACCTACTTACTTATTTGGATGCAAGTTCTACTCTTCACAGTGCTTCTAGTTATTAGTTCATAGAACTTATAGTTATTAATAGTTAAAGAAAATGTACCTACTTACTTATTTAGATGTAAGCTCTACTCTTCATAGTACTTCTGGTTATTGGTTCATAGTACTTCTAGTTATTAGTTCATAGAACTTCTAGTTATTAATAGTTAAAGAAAAGGTACCTACTTACTTATTTGGATGCAAGTTCTACTCTTCATAGTACTTCTAGTTATTAGTTCATAGAACTTATAGTTATTAATAGTTAAAGAAAATGTACCTACTTACTTATTTGGGTGCAAGTTCTACTCTTCGTAGTATTCCTAGTAATTAGTTCATAGGACTTCTAGTTATTAATAGTTAAAGAAAAGGTACATACATACTTATTTGGACGCAAGGTGTACTGTTCACAGAACTTCTAGTTATTAATAGTTAAATAAAATGTACCTACTTACTTATTTGGACACAAGGTCTACTGTTCGTAGAACCATATCTTGTTTGCTTTAGGTTTGAACTATATGGTTGGACTCTATCTAACACTATATTTTTTATTTGTAAGGTCTACTGTTCACAAAACTATATCTTGTTTGTTTTTTGGTTGAAATATATGGTTGTATATCTAGCACTATACTTCCTATTTTAAAATTATTTTTTATTTGCATGTATTTTAACAAATATTGTGTTTATATTTCCAGTTCCTTGGATCAACCACGGTGGATCAGCCAAAGGGCATCGAGGTGGTGAAGGATGCCATCCGCCGTCTGCAGTTCACTCAGCAGCTGCGCAAGTCGGAGACGGGGGCCAAGACCCGAAAGGTAGAGATCACCATCTCCGTCGATGGAGTCGCCATACAGGTTCGTCCCATTTATCATATTGTCTCTTCAAGGAAGATCACCGATGGTTGAAATGAGCTTTCCATACAGCGCAAGACTACGAGGAGTGTAGTAGGGGTTATGAACCTTAGCAATTTCTCTGCAGGGGTAGGCAGAGAGGATAGGCAGAGAGGATATGTCTTGACACACACTCAAAGGTCACGGGATCGCATCCCGGCGTGGGCAAATAAATTTTATTTGATTAATTTGTGTTATTTCACAATTAATTCATTAAAAATAATATATAGTTTATTTGCGGCACCTTCCAGAGGGGAAGATACTCTCAGTATCACCCTGGTGTAAGATCACCATTCAGAATTGAAACGTTGCTTAAAATGGCTTTAGCTGGGTTTGGTGACCAGATTTGAATAGCCAGGTACTTTCCCACCTTCCTTTTCCCCGCCTCATTCCCCTCCCCACAACATTAAGCCTCACAACATACCTCAATTAGGGATGCCATAGTCTCACTGGCTCCCGCTGAGACTCTTATGAGGTATTCATAAAAAAGAAAAATTCATCGTCTCATACATACATACTCTTCTATTATTCTGACTCTTGACATGGTGCAACTCAAGTATCTGGTTCGCTTGATTGTGCCATGTCTTCCTCGGGTGTCCACGACTACTTCATTCACATTCGCGTCATAATATATTCTTTTTACACTCCCTCCTTCGTTTATTTGCTCTACATGCCCGAACCATCTAAGCATCCGTTTCTTAATATTATCAGCCTTGCATTCTTTGCGAATCTCCACATTTCTCACCAACCATGTACGGTTTTACCACACCTATGCCTCGGGGATCTCAATTCTACAGCGTTCGGTGCCTGTCGAGAGTAAAATTTTGGCACCCCTTCTCAAAACCAGTAGTCAACTAGCAACCTATTTTAGGTGATCGCTGTAATAATTAATTAACATTAATTATTCAATGAATCTTTAATATCATTATACCTAGCAGACATCAATTATTCGTTGAACCTTTAATACCAATATGCCCAGCGGACGTCAATTGTTCGTTGAATCTTTAATACCAATATACGTAGCAGACATAAATTATTCGTTGAATCTTTAATACCAATATACCTAGCAGACTTAAATTATTGATTGAATCTTATCAATATACCTATCAGACATCAATTATTCATTGAATCTTTAATACCAACATACTTAGCAGACATCAGTTATTTGTTGAATCTTTAATACCAATATACCTAGCAGACAAAAATTATTCAATGAATCTTTAATACCAATATACCTAGCAGATATAAATTATTCAATGAATCTATAAGTACCTAGATGACATAAATTAAACATTGAATCTTTAATACCAATCTACCTAGATGACATAAATTATTCAATGAATCTTTAATACCAATTTACCTATCAGACATTAATTATTCAATAAAACTGTTTATCAATATACCTAGCAGACGATTATTCGTTGAATCTTTAATACCAACATACCTAGATGACATAAATTATTCAACGAATCTTTAATACCAATCTACCTAGTTGACTTAAATTATTCAATGAATCTTTTATAACAATCCACCTATATGGATTTTTGATACCTATATACCTAAGCAGACATCAATTATTCAAGCATCTTCCTTTTGACACTTTTCCTGACATCGTTGACTCTGTTGCGTTATACCTCATGAAAGCATTTAATTGTGATTCTGAATTTGTTGCATTATCCATCAATGCAACTGCAACTAATGCAGTTTGACATCATTTACTGATTATTCAAAATTGTTGCAGTATGCCCAACAACTGTCAACTGAACAACAATTAGTATTCTACTCTCTTACTTCTAACACTTCCTCAAACTCTCATATTACTAACTCTGCCATTTTAAATGCTTCCTTAGTGCATACGAAGTCCTTTGTTCCCTAATAACTTGTGCTCACTTACTACTATTTTACGCAATTCAGCATAAGTAATACGACATTGAAATTAACTTACCATGCTTACCATATATTATGTTTATTGTTTATAAACAATGCTGCTTTGAGTCCAACACATAAAAGGCTAATAAATATTTACTTGATTAGTATTCCTAGTCTCTCCAAGACTTGTTTTATGTGTGTGGCAGGCCAGAATAAGTCGGCAGTGTTAATTTTATGTGCAAATCTTAGAATATCATTCCTTTGTCATAAAGTAAATAGAGGGAAGCCAGAAGCAGGGATTCATTATGCTTAAGCTAGTAGTTATTAACAAACTCCTTCTATAAATTTATTTAAATCTTAACTACAAAGTAAAAATTTTGATGTCCCGATAGTCAATCGAGTTCGCCCACCGAAATTATAATTATTATTAGCTAACGAAACACAACACCATCTACTGGAACCTCAATCTTTTAACTCACACTGTCATCTGTTAATTTGCATACAAATCAAATCGACACCACCTGCTTGCCAGCCTGCTCGTCCACCAAATACAGACATTCTCCTTTAAATTATATATTTCAAACAATTTACACAAAACCTTGACAAATTATATACTTAAACCTTCCTCATGAATCACTCTATCTATTGGTGAAAACTGCATGAAAATCTGTTGAGTAGTTTTTGAGTTTATCGCGAACAGACAGACTGACGCAGCGGAGAACTTTAATTTATAATACGTAGTTAAGCTCTGCGGTAAAATGGCTTGACAGTTAGTTATCAATAGACATCGGATTATATGCACTAACAAAGTGCCAAAATATGCATGCAAATATGCACTAAAAAAGGCCGAAATATGCACTAAAAACTCTTGATATGCCTAAAATATGCGCAATGCAAAATCAAAAAACCATTTTTATTTTTATATTTTTTAATTAAAGACGATACAAAAACAGCGAAATATTCTTAGAATTATGCATAGTTTTTGTGACAATATACAATTAAGTATTTTTCCAAATTTTCGAGCAAAATTTTTTTATGTTTGTCATCCAAAATGCCGAAAACGACTTATCTACGTCAACTGACGTCATCCGACAAAATTTAAAAAATTGGCATTTCTGGAGATACCTGTTTATGCAGGGTATGTATGACCTGTGCCGTTGATGTAGGCATTAATGTTCTTTATGTCTTCAAGACTCGGATTTTTAAACAAAATAGTGTCTAACTTCTCACGAATCTTTTCTGATATTGAATTGAGAAGAGCGTTGGCGAGTGCAATCATTTTTTGTTTCCAATTTCTCTATGGGATCTGGTAACTTGTGGAAATGTGTTGAGATGAGGGCGATATTCTGTATAATGGATGCGTCTTCAAACGTTAAATATGCACGATTGGGAAAAAAAGGCTAAAATATGCATTAACGCCGTAATTAGAGAGTTATATGCATTTGCATATGCGCATATAATCCAATGTCTAGTTATCAACGTAAAATTACTAAAAGTTTGATTATTGTTTGCAGGAACCCCGAACAAACAACATCCTCCACCAGTTCCCGCTGCACCGCATCTCGTACTGTGCAGACGACAAGGAGGCCAAGAAGTACTTCTCGTTCATCGCCAAGGGGGACACGGTAACCCCCAATGGGGATGCAACTCCCACCCCGGTGCCCGCCCCTGCCCCCGCCACCAACGGCAGCGCCGAGCAACACGAGTGCTTCGTGTTTGTGAGCAATAAGCTCGCATCAGAGATCACGCTGACTATTGGACAGGCGTTTGATCTGGCTTACAGGTAACATACACTCTTCATAATACACAAAGTTAACAAGGAGTACCTTCTTATCTTTGGTTTATCTTGCTGACCAAATATTGGCCTAATCTGAGCTTAATTTTCAGTACAAAACTATGTTTACGAAATTCAAATGGAATCTACGATATCAGACGGGTGTAAGTGAGATGGAGCGCCGGGCTATTAGCGCCAGGCTGCACCCTCCCAAAGGAATCATACAATCATTATCATCCATCATCCTCCAACATATAAAGAAAATAAAATGAAAAAATTCCAGCAGTCGTGGCTGAGCCATAATAAGATATATCTGTTTCCTTTTGGAGGGAAACAGTCGTGTATTTTGTGTGTCACATCTTTCTGAAAGTATAAGAAAGAGCCGCAGCATGATAATGATAAGGAACGTATGTTTATTGCCTTTTTTGCAATCGTGGTACCGTAACATAATTAATTGTCGTGGTAATTATAAAAGCATCTAATATAAAACAAAACAAAAAAATCTTAACTGATAGCAGTCTTTGAAGTGCAGACTTCAGATAGAAACGCTGTCATTGCTCTACTATTGTATTTAAAAGTTCAAGATACACATCAAAATGTCATATTTTACTTTCCTTATCCACTGGAGCGATTATGGTCGAAAAATGGATCACTTTTATCTTTCTGTGATCGATAGCGGTCCGAAATTGGACCACATTTTCCTACCATTCGTAAAACATTTATTGTTTGCACATCCGTAAAACATTTCCTTGGCCAGCCATTTATTTTTAAACGAAGCTATCGAAATGCTTTATCTATTATGACCGTAGATGTCGAAAATCTGAACTTCGTAGACTATTTTATAGCAATGTTAAAAATTATTTTTTTAAATATTTTTTTCACGCAGAATATCTGATCAGCTTTTTAAGGTTAAATTTAAGTCCTTTTTCCATAGATATTCACCTTTCATTATCAAGTATACCCAGACAACATACAGAAATCAAAAATATTCTGCACAAGTTATATTATACATATCCACAGACAACATACAGAAATCGAAATTATTCTATGTTGACTCGAATAAGTACCCCTCACGGCAAGACAAAGTCTAAAGTAAAAAACACGCAAGATTCACCCAATTATAAACTTAACGATTTTTTAATATATTTTTTATAAATTCTACAAATATGAGATAAACGGTAAAATACAAGTTAATTCATTGGCTATATAGAACTATAATAAGTTTTTATGTTTCCATGCTAAAATTCGAAGGTATGATTTATTTAATGCTGTCGAAAAATTTAATAAATGATCTTCTGGGAAATCTCGAGCAATTGAGGCAAATTTATTTATTTCGCGTGGTCGTCGCCTCAGTGGTTATCCGCCCCTAGGATAAGATTGAATGCAGCGATCATTAATGTTATAAATACGCAAAGAAATCATCAAACAGCATTCTGTAATACTTATTTATCGATGGACTAGTGTATAAAAATGTCTTAAAGTGCAATTTTATGTAAATTCAGTTATGTATCGCATTATTTGTCATCTCTCAAGATGATTTAATAATTAGAATATAATTGTATAATGTGAAATTTACATTACTCTCAATTCATATAGAATTACGTATATTATTATTAACATAGCACACATGGCAACTATTTGCCATAAATAAATATAATACATTATTCATGACATGCATTGCTTTAGTCTTTATTTTAAACTTACATGCGCTTTGCCATTGTAATTATGCATTATAAAAGTCCTCATAATAAAGTTGACCAGGGTTGTATTAATTGGTTTTATATCTTCGAGTCTCATCAAAAATTATAATCGCATCTTTAGAGGAACGTCTAAGCGGCCCATTTCAGCCAGTTTCATACAAAACTTAATTTTGGATTTGAGGTCAAAATACCCAACCAAACTGAATAAATAAATAATACAAAAATATTATATTATTATCATAATGATAATATAAACGGTGCTCCAGATTTTATGTCCGGGTTAAATCTTTCCCAAATGAAAGACTAAACTCTTCCACACACTTTTCCACAAATGATTATCTAGTAAATTCACGCAATGTGAGTGCACTATATAAGTAAAATAAATACAAAACAATACAAGAACAATACGTCAATCCACCAGAAACATAATGGGAAAATATTTCACCAACTCCAGATATTTTCATATCAGAGGGTTCGGCTCTGATGAAATCCTAATTGGTCCGATAAATTCTACTGATCCCTCAATATAAATATTTAAAAAATCTTTCGTAATCCTACATGTATTTAAAATGACTGACTTTTGCGAATAAAATGTATTTTTATATTATTATTACGATAAGTTATTTTATTTATTTTTGTTTTAATAATTATTAATGAAATACAGGTAATTAAATAATTCAATATTCCTTCATTTAGAGGCAACTATGTACGATCGTGTGAGAAACGTGGAGATTCACAAAGAATGCAACGCTGATGTTAGCGTAATGAGTAAAATTAAAAAAGGGACGCTCAGATGTTTTGTGCATGTAGAGCTAATGAACAAGGAAAGGAGTGTAAGGAGAATATATGACGCAAATGTCTAAACTCTGACATCAAATCAACTGAACTCGGTCTTACAAACTACAAAATATTTCGCTGCGACAGAAATGTCAGATCAAGTTCCAAGTCAAGAGGTGGAGGAGTTTTGATTGCTATAAAACAGAAGTTGTCATCTAGAAAATTAACCACGAAACACAATAACATCGAACATCTTTTTGTGCAAGTAACAACTCCTCTCGAGAAAATTATATTTGGAACGGCCTATCTACCACCACTTTCTGACCCTCAAACATACAGAAACCACTGTGAAGACATCGAAACAATTTCATCAAAATATTCTCACTCGAAAATTGTTATCCTTGGAGATTATAACTTACCAAACCTAACATGGAAAGCAAAAAACTGTGGTCTCATCACAAACGAAAGTGAAAACGATCGTGCACGTGAAGTTTTGGACATGGTAAACTTTCTAAACTTTCACCAACATAATTTTATTTATAACAGTAACAATCGCTTATTAGACTTAGCTTTATCAAACTATCCTAAAATATCTGTAGAACTCTCAAATGATCCACTCCTACCGATAGATAATCACCATCCTCCCCTATACATTAAATTAAATATTACATGCGAAAATGAAAAAATACCTGTACAAAGAGTCCTAAACTTTAAACGAGCCGACTTCGACTCAATTAACAACCATCTCTCAAAAACAGACTGGTCGTTTTTATCCGATGAAAACATTGATGAATCTTTAGACCAACTCTATTTATACTTTTCTAATATTATTGAATCCTATGTACCTTTTTATACACCGAGAAGCTATACCTACCCGGTTTGGTTCTCATCAGAGCTTACTGCCTCTCTTCAGCAAAAAAAGAGTCAACACAAAAAATTCAAACAAAGCAAATCCATAAGTGATTATAAAATCTTTAGCGAAACCAGGAAAAAATGTAAAGATCTTTCCAAACAATGTTACAAAATGTATATAACCTCTATCGAGGACACTGTCTTTAAATCCAAAAATCTTTGGAAATTTCTTAAAAAACTAAACAATGAAAACACAGACTACCCGCCAATAATGCAAATGAATGGAACCAGTGCAAACAATACACAGGACATTGTAAACCTTTTTTCGGACTTCTTCAAAGATGTATATGATGAAGAAACCCCAGATAACAAAGTACCTGAATACAAATTTAGCAAGACCACACACTTAACAAATTGCCATATCACACAAAAATGTTGCGAACAGAAATTATTTTCCTTGGACACTGACAAATCCGCTGGCCCTGACAACATTCCACCAATATTCCTCAAAAAATGCTCTAATACATTGTCTAAACCACTCACATTATTATTCAACCGTCTCTTAACCCTTGGACACTTTCCAGACCGCTGGAAATCTAGCTTCATTACACCTATCTACAAAAAAGGAGATGACACTAATATAGCCAATTATCGTCCCATTTGTATACAGTCAGTACTACCTAAGCTTTTCGAATCACTGGTCCTTGATGAAATCTATCCCAAATTAATAAAATTAATTGACCAAAAACAGCACGGTTTTATCAAAGGTAGATCTACCGCAACTAACTTAACAATATTTCAAAACTTCATATTACAATCTTTTGCAGAAAATAAACAAGTCGACTGCATATATACAGACTTTTCGAAGGCATTTGACAAAGTATCCCATAAACTACTAATCCAAAAACTATTTGCTCTAGGAATAAGGGGTAACATGCTAAAATGGTTTACTAGCTATTTATTAAATCGTAAACTGTTCGTCAAAATAAAATCTTGGATGTCGAAAGCGTTCTGGGCTACTAGTGGCCTACCGCAAGGCAGTCACCTTGGCCCGGTTTTGTTCCTCATTTTCATCAATGATATAACCAATTGCTTCAATGATGTCGAGGTATTGCTGTTTGCTGATGACATCAAGCTATACAAGAAAATAACTGATATAAATCATTGCCAAATATTACAGTCGAATATTAGTAAGTTTAAAGATTGGTGCATTCAAAATAATTTATTTTTAAATGTAGAAAAGTGTAAAACCTTGACTTTCTTCAGAAATAAAAATCCTGTTTTATTCGAATATTCCATCAATAACACAGCTTTAGAAAGAGTCACGGAAATGAGGGATCTTGGGATCATTTTGGATGAAAAACTAAGTTTCGCCAATCATATCCACCAAATTATGAACAAAGGTATGAAAACACTAGGCTTCGTTTTAAGAACAACTAAAAGCTTTAATTCCATAGAAGCCATTAAACTATTATATGTATCTCTAGTTAGAAGCCAAATTGAATATAACTCAGTAGTTTGGTCTCCATCTTACAAAATTCACATTAATAATATTGAGCGAATACAAAAAAAATTTCTGCGTTTTATAAATTTTAAATTAAATATCCCACTAGAAGACTTAAAATATAATCTATTACTAAATATTCTAAAAATACACACACTAGAAGACAGACGTAAAATAAACGACTTGACATTTTTATTCAAAATACTTAACTCTAAATTCGACTGTTGCGAACTCCTACAACTCATAAACTTACGAATACCGACAGTAACCACACGACAAAACACACTATTCTACTGCAGCATTCATAAGCGGAACTACATTGCCCACTCTCCGATACAAAGATTTCACACTATGGGAAATCAGTATTTAAGTGATGTTGACATATTCAACATCAACTTGGCGAATTTTGTGGATCTTGTAAAAAACTTGTTCCAAAACTATTCCTAAACATATATGTATTTTTGTAAACTTATCAAATCGCTGTATTTTTGTATTTTTGTGACTTGTGTGCATTTTTATCTAATTTTATTCTTATCATTTCTCTATCTGTTGAAAAATCATCTGTTATATCTGTATTACTGTAAAAGCCCTCTGGGCGTTGAATAAATAAAATAAATAAATAAATAAAAAAATGTGAATGGTAGAAGAAGTCGAGGACGCCCAAGAAAGGCATGGCACGACCAAGTGAATCAGACACTTGAGTCGGGCCATGTCAAGAGTCAGAATAGTAGAAGAGCATGTATGAGATGATGTATGAATGTAAACGAGGCAAGAGGTGTGTGCCAAGACCGAGTTGTTTGGCGGTCCGTCCTCTCTGCCTACCCCTGCGGAGAAACGGTGTGATGGTTAGTTAGTTAGTTTAGAGGCAACTTTAGAATTTTTTGTGAGTTAAGAGCGCGCAGGAGCGCCGAGAAATTTTAACGATAGGTATTTGTAAAAATTATTTCTATTTCGTTCATCTCAGCGGGGACAGCAAAGGCGCTATCGGTGTATTGGTGAACCCCAATGCGTGTGTGTGCGTGGCTGCAGGTGTTGGAAGCACGAATCGCCGCGCCGCGCCCGCCAGCGACTTCGCGTTCTTATTATTTCATTTACTGTTATTCATTTATTCCAAAAATTAAGTAGGTGCCTAGGTACATATTCGTAATAAAATAGCGAGGTCTACATTATTTAATATTGTATTGTACTTAACTTTATTATTATTATTACTTATTACAAATACATGTGACTGCCTGCTCCGAGCTCATCTTCTGCACACGCACAAGTCAATGAGACTTGTGGGTGCGTGTATACAGGTTGCTGCCTGCTGCAACAGATAAGTCAATACGCGTCGCGACTTGAGCGTGCGTATTCCTATATAATAGATATCTTCTGCGCTCATAGTTCATTCATCTTGTTACTATTAGTAAAGTAAGATGCACGCTGTTTTGGTTTAGTAATATCGGGAGATTCATACCATCTTTTTTTATAAAACGGCAGCATAGGCGCAGTAGGTACATCACGTACTTTGTGATTGTATAGTGTTTTTATTTTTCGCTGGCTGCATCACTCTACTGTTTTTGACTAGCCTTTTTACTGGAAACTATTCTACGTCAAATACAGACCTTCGAATTTTGACCCTGAAACCCCCTTGAATATTGAAATCTGTTTGGTCATTTCTCACGATTTACACATATAGGACATATGGTGAGTAGATACCTACTAAACTATTCATAAATTATTCATAAACTATTATTATAAACATAAACTATTCATTCATAAAAACTCAATATTACAACACAATTTCCTTTTTTAATTAAACATATAAATATCGCTAAAAATGTTGTTGTTTTTTGGCTCTCCCTGAATAACGTAAATTCATCAGTTTTGACTGTATGCATAAAGTGCATTAGTGCAAGTCGGTACATTTGTTAACATATCTAGTAACCTATAATAAATATTATTCTACGTCTTAGGCTGCGTATACACACGCCAGCCGAACAACGGATTATGGGAAAGGAACGAAGCAAAAGCAAACTGCCCGAAACGCTGCGCCGCTTGCGGTTGCTTCGTACCTTTACCATAATTCGTGGTTCGGCTCGCGTCTCTGTCCGCAAAGAGTGGCGTGCACTGATTTTTCAGTGGGCTAGAATCCTAAGATTGAAAATACGACATTAATGATGTTGTCGAAGCTGAAAATTATTTTTTTTCCGAAATTTCAATTTTCAAATTCTGTGCACGCCACTATTCGCAAATATATACGTAGCATAAGATATGTGTATTTAGAAATTGAGTTACATAAAATCGACTACTATATTACCTACCTTCAACTCAAAAATTTTTTTCTTACAGATAAATAATGGGTAAAAGAAATGGAAACAAAGCGCGTTTGTTTTTATCTACTAGACGAAAAAAACCGATTATTAGTATCAAACGACAGATTCATGTTGCACCACGTTCGACATCTAGGTAAGTCGAAATATCGCTTTCCTGTCACTCTTACTACTGAACCTTCCTAAGGTTACCTTTACGTACGTAAAGTTTTTTTTCCCGTAAGTTGCTCACATAAGAGAGTTATGGCAAAATTACCAATGGGTATCGTTTACATTGATAATTTTGCCATAACTCTCTTACGTGAGCGACTTACGAGAAAAACCTAAAGATTTATGCTATGAGAGCCGTGTATTATGTAGCATGTATAACGGGAAAATGGGATGGACAAATTTAAATAAATAAATCATTTGCATTTACAGGGATATGGATGTCATCGATACTACTTTTGGAAACTTAACTACATCTTCACTAATGCATGAAACTTCCATGGATGAATCATTTGCTCCAAATATAGACGAAAACGCAAGTTCATCATCATCAACAACGCTTGATGATTTGGTGATAGAACCAGACCATATTGATGAAACCGATAATTTCGAAGGTCGCAGAATAGTGGATATAAAATATTTGTTTTCGGAGATATCAAATATAAAGCACGAACACACCAACTGCACATTTTCCGATTTAAAATTTATGAAGGAACGACGAAATGGTCTTCTAAGCCAGTATGTTTTCGAGTGCAAAATGTGCAAGAAAATAGAATACATTCACTCCGAAGACCCGAAACGGAAAATGTCTATAAATACTGCTGTCGTCGAAGGAGTGATGTGTACAGGAAATGGGTATTCACAATGGAATGAAATTTGTGGGGTTTTAAATATGCCAAATATGGATTGTAAGACTTACACGAACATAGAACAATGTTTAGCGCCAACAATTGAAGAATGTGCCTTAGAAGAAATGATCGCAGCTGGTGAAGAAGAAAAAAGGCTAGCCATTTTAAACGGTGACGTAGACGAGGGTGGCTATCCTTTGGTAACGGTGGTTGCAGATGGCTCCTGGGCAAAGAGGTCGTACAAAAGTGGATTTAGCTCCTCATCTGGCGCAGGGTGCATAGTTGGACTACGAACTAAAAAGGTTTTATTTCTGGGAGTGCGAAACTCATACTGCTGCATATGTGCTAGAGCTACTAAACTACACATAGTTGCTTCTGAGCACAGGTGCTTCATAAACTGGCGTGACAGTGCTAATGCCATGGAAGCCCACATTATAGCAGAAGGGTTCTCGAGAAGCATGGAAATGCATGGATTGAAATTTAACAAACTAGTTGGTGATGGCGACTCCAGCATCATGAAAAAAATAATGCAACAAATGCCATATGGTCCTAACCTTATAGTACAAAAAATAGAGTGCAAAAATCACTTACTCCGCAATTTTTGCAACAAAATGAAAGCACTTGGAAAAAAAACCAACAACGCTAAAGGCTTTGTACCAGTTCATATAAGGAAAAAGGTTGAAGCAAACGTTTTACGCATGAGAAGAGCTGTAGTTGGAGCAATAAATTACAGGAAAGAGCAAGAAAACACAGTACAAAGTGATAAAATAAAAAATTTGAAAATGGACATAAAAAATACCGCAAATCATGTGTTTGGTGATCATAAAAATTGTGCATCGTACTATTGCAAGCCGGAGAAGTATACTGATGATCCAAATTTAGTAAGCGATCTTCGAGATTGTGGAATATGGACTGATATCCAACAATTCTTATTGTCTCTAATAGCAAATGCAGAAAGTCTTATTATTGACGTGACAAATAACACTGTGGAGCAATTCAACAACGTTATTGCCAAATTTATAGGTGGAAAAAGGGTAAATTTTACTACAAGAGGATCTTACCAAGCAAGATGTTTTGGAGCAGTAACTTCGTGGAATAGTGAATTGGCAACCCATTCAAGAATACAAAAGAAAATCCAAGGCCACAGTCCCGGCAAATACACGAAGCACTTTATAGAGAGAAAACGACGTTCGAAGGAGAATAAACAAATGTGTCGAAAAAAAAAACTGAAGTATAATGAAAATACGACAGAAAAAAGAAAAAAAGTTACAGGGCCCGATGAAAATTATGGTCAATTGGAATTAGAACCAGATATGCCACCTGAAATATTTGAAACGAAAAAAGAGGAATTTCTCAAAGAATTATCTTCAACCAATAAGGAAGAGCTCGAACGGAATACGGTAGGCCAAAGCAATAACAATCTGTGGGCAATTGAAAGACGTAAGCGGATAACGGCGTCTAACTTTGGAAAAATATATAAGCTTCGGCAAAAAACTTCAGTTACGGGAGTACTGAACTCTTTACTGTACTCACAATTCAAAGGAACTATGGCCACAAATTATGGAAAAGAAAATGAAAGCCTAGCAATAGAGCAATTTTAAAAAAAAACAAGTTTTCAGGTATCCGCTTGTGGGCTATTTATCGATAAAACCAAAAACTTTTTAGCGGCAAGTCCGGATGGCCTTATCGGTGAGGATTCTATAATTGAAATTAAATGCCCTTATAGTATAGCAAATATGTCACCAGAAGAGGGAATTGCACATAAGATAATTGATTACTGTAAATTGGAAGACCATTCTTTAACATTAAAACGGAATCATAATTACTTCTACCAAGTACAAGGCCAGTTACATATTACTCGTCGTAATTATTGTTATTTTGTTGTGTGGAGTCCAAAAGGTTTGCTGTATGAAAAAATTGAGAGGGACGATGAAATCTGGCAAAAAATCGTTCCACTGTTAGAAAATTTCTACCACCAATGCCTTTTACCAGAAATAATTGACGGTCGCATACCAAGAAATTTACCGGCGAGGGAAAGGTCTGGACCATAAATTGTTTTAATTTCATTGTGTAGATGTTAAACAGTAATTTTTTTTACAATAAAGCGTTTAAAAACAAAAAATATTAGATCATTGAAGAAGATTGAAAATGTCAAGTGATGTAGGAGGTATTCCCAAAAGTGCATTTTTCTGTAATAATATAACGTATTAAAAAAGTTAAATAAAAACTAAACTAGTTATGTGTATGTACCTAATATGTAGCACAATAAACAATATGGTGCCTCTTATACATAGATTTCAATATTCATTTGTATAATATGATATTATAATAACATAATCGATTCAACAACATGTGGTAGATGCATGTACCACTGAACATACGCTGTACCAGCATTCCATCAAACGATCAGTGGTGTATGTACTTACCATCACACATTTTCTTGTAAAATATAATTTTTTTGAAAAAAAAATCTAGAACAATATATTTAGTCAAATATAAAAGTTTTTTTTTTGGTTCGGTAGTTGTATCTTAAAAAAAGTGTCCTATAAAGGGATAATATTATGTTGAGTACAACCTTCAAAAGTTATCAAAAAATATTTTAATTAATTTTTGTGTTCCATATCCAACTCGGCAATACGGAACGGAATCATCTCGGGGTCTGTCTGTAACAGGTGTTTTTTTTTCAATTTTTTTCCATTAATTTATTTGACGTAAACAAATTAAATTTGTCACAATAACTTTAGTAAATAAGCTCGGTAAGTATTGGCACACTCAAAATAAGTCACCAAACAGAAAAATAATTTTAAAAAAACATCGATAACTCGGGACATGACAACACTAGTGGACTAGTGTATCGATATAATTATTGAGAATGTCACATCACTTCGTTGACTGTATACGTATTCAACAAAACCCTCTCCGCCCCCCCTCACCCCCGAATACTGAGAGAAAGGGACACATGCACCTCAGCCTGATAATACCTAAATAAAATTGTCAAAATCGAGGTTTTGTAGTCCTCATTTTTCTACTCCAAAACTGAACCAATTTCCAAGATTTTTTTTACCAAATGTATTGGAAGAAAACATTCTATGTCTGTACCTTTTGCTTTTTTTAAAAATACATCGTCTAATTTGTATACTGAACGTTTGTTGATGGCGTTAAAAAAAGGCAATTTTAATAATTTTTGAAGGGTTATAACTCCTATAAAAAGTAACTTATCAAAAAAATCAAAACGTACCGACACGCTTGCGGTCAATATTCATATTATGTAAAAAAAATATTTTCTCTAGTGTCAAAATTCAGAGAGGGAAATGAGGAATACGTTTGTATGGAAAAAACACCACCCGGTTTCCTCTTAATTATAATTATTAAAAAATATATTTTTCCTAATCTATGAGAAATAAAATAAAACATTGTAAAAATGCGTTATTTTGAGTACTCCGACAAATTTGTGTTCCGACGTAAATAGGTTGTTTGTAATTTAAATTTACACCCATCAACATGCTGTTTTTAGTAATTTTTATTTTATGTTTCATTATATTTTTATAATAAAAATTGTAAAATTATTTTTTTAATGTTTAACTCGCCAATAATTAAATAATTAAAAACATAAAAAATTAAAATCTTTAATGGCCCTATATTTAAAACAAAAATAAATAAAGCAGTACACATCCATACTAGATATTACAAAAATACAAAAATAATTATTCAGTTTGGTTTGGTATTTTAGCCTCAAATCCAAAATAAAGATTTGTATGAAACAGGCCGAAACGGGTCACGCAGATGTGTTCCCCTTAAATTAGGTTTGTTTCTGTTTTACCAATCATTCTAAGCTGTTTAACAGTTAAATAATTGCATGCCTAAGTAGATTGGAGAAATCTCTTGTTTCTACATTTCTTATCAGCGACCTAATTTTGCAGCTATTGAGTAACGATTATTAATTCGCTTTTGTTCTTTGATAATTATAACGGGTTTTTAATAAACAGTAATTTTTTAACACGGCTTTGGTCGGAACACTGATTCTCTGTCCATTTCCATGTTTTATCAAATTTTAATAAGCAATCGGTGAAACAGCACTATTAGTATCTAGCACTTTTGTTCGATAAAAACTATATCAATACGATATTGACTAAATCTGTCATCTATGGTCCGGTGATCATGACCGGTCAGTGGTTGAGTGGGCATAGCGCTTGGGTCCCGCCCGGGCGTCGCATGTTCAATTCCTCGGCTGGCTAAGTCCTCCATCACAACACAAGCAACATTTTCGGCTTTCTGTGGTGGTAGTAGGAGATTTTCAAACGTTGTTGGGTTATTCGTAACCCGGGAATGTTTGTCTTTCTTTTTTAAAAAAAAAAAAAAATGGTTATTAGGTATTTGCGAGCATGATCAGCATATGATTCAGTTAACTGTAAGGGCCTTCGCTCAAGGAGAAATGGAAAAAAAAACAATTGTCGACCCAATCGCAATCAACCTCCCGAACAAAATCAATATTTTTCTGATCTGACATATCGCAGATTAATCGAAAACTTGACAGTTCGTGAGCTGCTACAATGGCAACCTGTCAAAAATGCAACTGAAACACGACTGTCATGGCGTCCGGCAGTGCTGGTCAAGTTTGTCATATTATGTACTACGTTATATAATTACTATAAAATCCTAGTTAGTTAAGCCTATCCATCATTGTTGAGTTAACGATTTAATCGTGCTAGACGCCCTGGCACTTCTGTCTTTGCTCATCCGCTCTACATGTACAAATCATCGTCTTCAGCCTTGCATCCTTGCATTCTCCGCATTGGTAACATGGTTTTACCAGACAAACGGCTCATGGAACTAATTTAATAATAATATTTGGACGATTTATATTGCCCCATTTTTGTGAAAAATCACCTCAAAGGCGCTGTACAAACTTATAATAGGTACATGTCTAAAATTAGTATTCTTAACCAGTGATTCTTAACGGGGGCGCCCTTGTAGGTCTGGGGGGGCGTTTTCAAAATTTTAACATTTAGGAGGCACTGCAAAAGATCGAGTGGGCATTGTGCCAATATAGAAAATAAGCTCATTCCACAAAAAAGTTAACTGAGGTTTAAATCTCAATTTCAATGTAATAATGATGTGTTTTATTTATACTTCTCATCATTTTTTATTTATAGAAGGAAATCCATATTGTGTACTTTTTAGCGGCTAAAAATTGCATACACCGGTTCATTGATCACCGATACGAAAATATACGTACAATGTTTTGACCAACGAACGCAATGCTGCCTAAAAATGAATGAATACAGGACCATATTTACCTCAGAGGTCGCTTGAAATTAACACTGTTTATTGCCTATTTAAAGAAATTTAGATAGATTTCGCACGCAGAGGACATAATCGTGAACTCATGTTATTTAATCCTGAAAAATATTTTAATATTAAAATGTAATATATTCTTTAATGAGTGCATTTTGGAAAGTAAAAGCAACATTTAATGGCGGGCGGTGCAGTAGTACAAGATTTGATCTTCCTAACTGTGATTCGTCAAAAGACAGATTGATGTGTAAGGATTCGAGTAATTTTAATTCAGTAAGAAAAGTGTGATTAAGACATATCATAGGCAATACAAGTATGATACTCTCAGATAGGTATATTTAAATTAAGTTAAGGGTATGAGAGCCCGAAAAGGTAGGTTTTTAGTTTGAACCTAAACTCTGTTGTGCTTGTTATGCATCTTAAGCCTTAGGCCCAGATACTCCGAAAGCACGATCTCCAAACTTAGTATTTTATGGTATGGTATTTATGGTAATTTGTATGATATTCAGTCTACTTTCATCCTTGTCTGCCAATTCCATGTAATTAATAAAATAATGTGTTTGATTCCGTTTGCAGGAGATTCCTGATGGAGCGCGGGGCGGGGGCCGAAGCCGTGGGCCAAGAAGCGGCCCGGGCCCGCTCGCAGGCCACGGAGATGGCGGCCCGGGCCCGAGAGCTGGCTTCTCTGTTGCCCGCCGCAGACCTCAAGGCCTGGCTCAGCAGGAAGGGCATCTCGCACGCTACAGAGTGGAACCCTGAGCCTGATTTCGGTACCAACACTTATCTATATATATAAAAATCAAAATATGCTTATATTTATATGAGATGTCTATGCGTTGCTAAACCGTTCATCCGATTGCGATGAAACTTTGGGGATTTGATGTGCGCATGCCCGCCGCGATGGTTTTTATATATAATAGTGAGCTCTGGCATTACGAAATTTGTATTAAAAATTGCAATAGGTGGCACGCCAGCTGTTTGAAAACTGAATGTACCGGGACTGAATGTACAGATGCGGCAGGGGAACTTGGGAGGGGAACTCGAGAGGGGAACTCGGGAGGGGAGTTCGCGGGACGGGGGAAGCGGGAGAGGGGAGTAGGGAGAGGGAAGGCAGAGAAGGCGGAGAAGGCGGAGAAGGCGGAGTGGGAACGCGTGAGGGGAAAGGGAGGCGGAAGGGGAACAAGATGAATGGAAAAGGACACCCAGGGAAAAACAATTTCTTTATTAAGTAGCATAGCAACGCATGCCGGGAACTCGCTAGTCTATAATAATATACACTAGCATTAATCTAAGGGTCCTCAGGGTGTCTCCCCCAGTTGGAATACCAAATGTATGACGCTCTTTGGAGAGTCTTTCATCAAGTGTCAGCATAGTGTTGCCGCAGTGGGTTTTATTCGCTTATGAAAGAATTTTTGACACAAACACATCTACAAATCTATGAACTAAGTAAGTTAACTAAGTTCATAAAGTTGCTAGTTCTGCAACAAAAACCCATAACTTTGTTTTTATTGTGCATGTAAAATAAATTCTAAGATATCCTCCTTTAGTGAGAAATGTTCATTATAAATTTCTTGAGAAATTTAATTTATAAATCTCGTACCTTTGACAATAAATACCACAAATAGATAACCTATAAGTCGACCTCTGAAGTACTGAGAATCCTTGTTCTTTGCTTTTTTGTACAAATAGACTGCACTGCATGTGCTTGTGTATGCTTTGCCTTCGTGAGATCAAGTGTTTACTGTCAGTCATATTTAAAAAAAAAACAGAAAAACGATTTAACTTGTTTCTGCACGCTCTTCTTTTTGTTAAATAAAGCAGCAAAAAGCATTATCACTACTATCAGCTTAACAAACAAACAACAACAGGATATCAACCCATTCATACTTTGTAAATTTTATTTATTAATCCCACATTTTCACAATTTATAATTATGTATTTTTTATTTTGAATTTCACGCCCAGCTTTAAAGAATTAAAATTTTAATACATAAAACACCTAAACAAGCATAATATCACAAAAACAAAATATTCCACCATGCATGATGTAAAAATGATAAATAGAACAATAAATAAATCGAAGCAAAGTTGGGCAGTTTGTTTAATTAGATTTGTCGTTGTGCTTTCTGTTTATTTTTAGTGATTGATGCTTTAAATATGTCAACAGCGGCCAGCGTAGTCTAGCGGCAAGGCTCTTGACTCGCAATCCGAAGGTCGAATCCCGGCGTGACAAATAAATTGTATTTGATTAATTTGTGTTATTTCACAATTAATTCATTTAAAATAATATATAGTTTTGTGGCACGTTCGAGAGTGGAAGATGCTCTCAGTATAGCCCTGGTGTAAGACCACCATTCAGAATTGAAACGTTGCTTGAAATGGCTTTTAGCCATGTTTAGTGATCAGATCTGAATAGCCAGGTACTTCCCCACCTCTTTCCCCATCTCCTTCCCCTCACCCACTACCTTCAGCCTCACAACATACCCCAACCGGGGATACCATAGTCTCACTGGCTCCAGACGGGAGCAGTTGGGACTCTTGTGCGGTATTCATTTAAAAATAAAAAAACAACATCTTTATAATCATTACCCAAATTCTGTTTACGGCGAACGGGAGAATACAATTTTGATTCCGAGTAGGAGTTGTCACAATAAAACGGCAGATATTGCCTCGACATTGGTTTGCGAGGTACCTATATGAAAAGAAATCAAGTATAATACGAAATATCGAATAACATGATGAATTTGTAGTCAAGTTGATCAAAGCATCAGGTTCTTGCACAAGATGAATTCGATCGTCCACAAGCTAAATCCTCAATCATTGCACAAGCAACTACTTCGACTTTTTTTGATGGGAGTAGGAAGAATTTAAATATTTTCACGTTATTCGTAACCTGGGAACGTCCATAAAATGACAGACTTTCAGTTCTAAAGATTTCGACAATTCAATCAAAATTTCAGACAATTCAATCAAATTGCGCGGTCCGTCCATACATACTGTGGGTGCTGCGCTTCCCTTCTTTTCTAGGTTTAAAATAAGTATAATAATAATAATAATGTATTTATTCCGAATTAAAAAGCCTTGAATTTTTTTTTTCTAGCTGTAAACTGCACTAGATACTGCAATAACGACACCGCCACCGTACCAATCACAGAGACCAACACTAACACCACACATCGAGCAGGTCGAAATACATATGTAATATGTATACATTTTCAATGCTCGAACGTTGCGTAAACTCACCAATATCAGCAAAACAATGGATCCTCCGTTCCATGACGCAGGAACAAGGGTGATATTTTAGATATTCGCGCATGCGCGTTTAGGCAAGCTTGCCATGGTTGAAGTAAGGCCGAATACGGATTCCATTTAAGCATCCAACGCTCAAAAAACGACTTTAATGCTTGTAGGCATAGTGCACAGAATAGCTTATCCGAAGCGAGCGGACTTGGTACCATTAGAGATTTGTTTGCCTGACCACCTTTCGACAGTTATTTGTTATCCTGAATAGCCGAATCCGATTGATACATTGAATATCTTTCGGAATACCTATTTAATTCGTTTAATTAGGGAACTGTAATATTTAATGTGAAGCATAAAGGTTGTATAGAGCTAATTTGACAGACTATTTTTGTCGATAATTGCATCTTGTTCGTGGGTTAGTCCATAGACTTATATATTTGATATTAGGTATATACTCCAGCATCCTTTATGCAAAAAGTCACCCACCGCCACTGATAGATTGTGTGTGACTTGTTCAACAATACAGCCGGTTATAACAATGTCCTCGAGTGTGAGATTCCAGTGCAAAATTATTTATTTGCACAAGAACTCACAGTTCATTATGTCGTCAATAATCAATTATGTAACATGTCTCCAATGGATGTGAATTGGTCGTAACGAAAATAATATGCTTTTTTTTCTTTAATATTTCAGCTTTGGATAAGTCTTCTGGGCAGGAGAACATGCTACCATCAACAACACCTGTATTTACAAATAAGTAAGTAAAATTTTAATAAAAAAACTGAGTGAAATTGAAAAAACTGAATCATTTTATTTGCCACTGAGTCAAGGTTTCCATTAAAATAAATAAAAGACATTAAAAATATTAATGTACATGTTGAATCTTGTTTTTATTATAAAGATTTGCACTAGAAAGAATAAAGTATGACTTTGGCCTAATTTTTTCTCTTATCTTTGTAAATATTAACTCTCAACGTAATATAATAATGAAGAAAGTACAATTAAAAAGAACGCAAAGAATGTGTTGTGGGCGTGTTTTGCGAGCCAAAAGCGGGAACATAGATTTTGATTATAATTTTTTTATGGAATACTAAACAATTACATTTTTTGCTCTGGTGTGTATATAAACCTCACTAGGTATACCTGTTCCGAAGTCTATATATCACAATATTTTATAATGTAAAGAGTAGATTTAATGTAAAAGTAAATAAAGAATAGATATATTTTGAATTTTATTTGTTTAAGTTCCAAACTAAAGTGGAAGGCATTTCTAGTGGTGTGGTTTGACAGGAATTATTTTATAAAATGATTTTTTTTTTTCCAGCAATATCCTAGACCTAATGAACACAAGTATAGACATGTCGACACCAAGCAAAAATCCCTCCGTGGGAACCAAACTGGAGGGACTCCTTCTGAATTCAGATTCTGACAGTGGTAAGTGGAATTTGTCATACCTTTAACCGTTCTACTGAACTAATCTATCAAACTGACACCAGTTCAACAAACTGACACACGTGTTTGTTCATTGATTAGTTCATCAACTGATTTCAGTTTGTTCATTGGTCAGTTCATCAACTGACACCAGCTAATTCATTGATCAGTTCATCAACTGACGCAGCTAGTTCATCGATCAGTTCATTAACTGACATCATTTGTTCATTGAATTTACTTGTTTGTTGATAAGTTCATCAAACTAGCACCAATTTTTTCATTGATCATTTTATCAACTGACACAAGTTTGTTCATTGATCAGTTTATCAACTGAAACCAGTTTGTTCATTGATCAGTTAATCAACTGACATCAGTTTGTTCATTGAACTTGTTTGTTCATTAATAAGTTCATTGTCATCATCATCAGTTTGTTCATTGTTTAGTTCATAAAGTCATATCAGTTTGTTCATTGAATTTGTTCGTTTGTTGATAAGTACATACATCAAACTGACACAATTTGTTCATTGATCAGTTCATCACCTGACATCAGTTCTTCAAATAGTCCTTGTTTGTTCATTGATAAGTTAATCAAACTGACATCAGATTTTTCATTGAACTTGTTTGTTCATTGATAAGTTTATCAAACTGACATCAGTTTGTTCATTGGTCAGTTCATCAACTGACACCAGCTAATTCATTGATCAGTTCATCAACTGACACAGCTAGTTCATCGATCAGTTCATTAACTGACATCATTCGTTCATTGAATCTACTTGTTTGTTGATAAGTTCATCAAACTGACACCAATTTTTTCATTGATCATTTTATCAACTGACACCAGTTTGTTCATTGATCAGTTTATCAACTGAAACCAGTTTGTTCATTGATCAGTTAATCAACTGACATCAGTTTGTTCATTGATCAGTTCATCAACTGACATCAGTTTGTTCATTGAACTTGTTTGTTCATTAATAAGTTCATTGTCATCATCATCAGTTTGTTCATTGCTTAGTTCATAAAGTGATATCAGTTTGTTCATTGAATTTGCTCGTTTGTTGATAAGTACATACATCAAACTGACACAATTTGTTCATTGATAAGTTCATCACCGGACATCAGTTCTTCAAATAGTCCTTGTTTGTTCATTGATAAGTTAATCAAACTGACATCAGATTGTTCATTGAACTTGTTTGTTCATTGATAAGTTTATCAAACTGACACCAGTTTGTTCATTGGTTAATTCATCAACTGACACCAGCTAATTCATCGATCAGTTCATCAACTGACGCAGCTAGTTCATTGATCAGTTCTTTAACTGACATCATTCGTTCATTGAATTTACTTGTTTGTTGATAAGTTCATCAAACTGACACCAATTTTTTCATTGATCATTTTATCAACTGACACCAGTTTGTTCATTGATCAGTTTTTCAACTGAAACCAGTTTGTTCATTGATCAGTTTATCAACTGAAACCAGTTTGTTCATTGATCAGTTCATCAACTGATATCAGTTTGTTCATCAGTTCTTTAAATAGTCCTTTAAAGTGAGCGTCTATTGACTAAAATACTCCCATCTCTTGAGGGTAGTTTAAAATAAGCAAATTAGAAGCTGTCCCCAAACGAAGTCAAAGCTCGTGAGAAGGCTATAATTAGTAAAGTTGTTGTTTAAGTGTTATTTGTTTGTCCATTGTAGATTTCGATCCCCGAGCGCTGGAGAGTGAGCCCCCGATGGTGCAGCTGTCGGCCAGTCGCCCCCGAGCTCTGCCCACACCCTCCTCGCCTGACCAGAATGGGGCTACACCCCCACCCTTATGTGAGTCTACCTCTTTTCGTGAT
The DNA here is from genome assembly GCA_917563855.2 of Limnephilus lunatus. Classification (NCBI taxonomy): domain Eukaryota; kingdom Metazoa; phylum Arthropoda; class Insecta; order Trichoptera; family Limnephilidae; genus Limnephilus; species Limnephilus lunatus. Next base: position 27,340,039 of record OU830596.1, read on the forward strand.
ACTATTAGCGTGCATGTGATTGCGATTATTCTTATGATTATTGAATCTGTTAAAAATATATTTTTTTATATTAAATGAATCAAATTTAATAGCGTTTTTATTAAGCTCTGTAAGTATTTTAGATTTTTAGAATGCCGAAACAGCTGTCACAATTATAAAAAGTAAAATACTTGCAGAACTAATAACATTATTAAATTAGATATACTTTATTATTTTATTAAATGGGTTTCAACAAATTAAACTGACCTAACCTAACCTAACCATAAAAAAATAATAGTTTATATTTGTATGATATAGCTACACATTATGATCAAACAAATTATTAATAATAAAGACTACGATGAAGATTACTTAGCCAATAAGAATGAAAAGGACTACTTTTTTATAAATATTGAAGTTCCTGGTGTTGCCCGGGTTTTGTGCAGAGTTTTTTAAAAACAGACTTTATTTTCTAATTATTTTGAATCTCAATTGTGCAAACTTTTATCAAAAAGTATCAAAATTCCAATGAACTTACTCATGTTTTGAAAGTCAAGTGTACAAAATTTCATCAATCTCATAGCAAAACTGTAGATTTGTTTAAAAATCAAATTGACGCTACATTCTTCTTTATTCTTCTATTTGTTTGAACCCGTAATATTATTAAAAAAATTAGGCAATAAGTGCAATTTTTAATTGTTAGACATTTTCATTTCAAATAGCAGCCCAGTTAATTGCAGATTCTCGGCTAATTTGAATTAATAGCCGACATGGATAGGAATAAAGAAATGTTAAATAATGATAATTCTAAAACTTTTGTATCTTCCAATTCCAGTGGCCCCCCCTCCAAAGGCCAACAAGAGGTCGCCCCACCAAGCGGCGGCTACAACAAACGGCTCATCGCTCTCCAACGGTGTCAGCAGCGATCTGTTTGGCTCGGCGCCCTTCGCCATCCCGCCCCCGAACCCCGTGGCCAACCCCATCATCGCCCCATCCTCACAAATCATCGCGGGTGTGAGCCCCATCAACACGCCCAACTACAACCTCAACGATTTCAACGTGCAAATGGCCGGCGTGTTTCCGACAAACGGAAGCGCCACAACGTTAAACAACGCTTTCACAAACGGGACATCGGGGATGGTCGGGTTCGATCCCTTCGACACGGGAAAGTTTGCCGTTATGAACGGGAACAATTACAATGGAATCTCCAACGGGTTCAGTAATCCCATGGGCAATGGTTTCTCCATGGGGAACAACGGGGTTTCTAACGGGTTCGGGAACACTTTCCCCTTTGGAGAGAGCAAGAATAGCTCGGCAGCTTTGGACAGCAGCTTTAGTGGGTTTTTGGACAAGCGAGTGTCGGAGATGAAGGTTGGTAATTTTTAGTAAGTTACATTTTTTTTCTATTTTGTATTAACCCACCGTAGAGTTTGGTTACTAAACATTATTAAATATAAAGAGTTGTATTGACCCCTGATGTCCTAATCGCTGTCACAATTGACATTGTCACAAATGGATGATCAACGTCATTCAAAATTTTTTAGATTTGGACGGTTCTCTTTAATCGCTGATTCTCAGATCGTCGCGGCTCATTTAATTTGAAGTAAAGTGATGTTTTTTTGATCAGTTAACCAATTATCAAAGATATCGTTTAGTGAACAAAAATGAATTCTGTTGATTGAAATTGAAAAATAAAATGATTCACGCAGTGTTTAATCAGAAATTCTCTACGAGCCATGTATTTACCATCATTTGATGAGAGTCATTGCACTACCATTGTAACCTTTCTTTCTTTTTTTTTTTTTTAAAAAAAGAATGACAAACATTCCCGGGTTACGAATAACCCAACAATGTTTGAAAATCTCCTACTACCACCACAGAAAGCCGAAAATGTTGCTTGTGTTGTGATGGAGGACTTAGCCAGCCGAGGAATCGAACATGCGACGCCTGGGTGGGACCCAAGCGCTGTGCCCACTCAACCACTGACCGCTCAAGGTCAGTACATCCGGTCATTACATCCGTTATTAATGAGAATGAGGGAGAGATTACAACGGAGCTAACAGTGTACATCATATATTGATAAAATAAAATCGACTAAGTCCTCATCACAAACAAGCAACATTTTCTGCTTACTGTGGTGGTAGTGGGAGATTTTCAAATATTGTCGAGTTCTTCGTAATCCGGGAATGTTTGTCTTTCTTTTTAAAAAAGAGAAAAAAAAAATAAATTGAATAAGGGGGCGTTCAAGTATTACGTAATGTAATTTTTGTAGATTTTTGACCCTCACTCCCCCCCATGTAATGCGCCGTAATGTTTTTCTGCACCCCCCTCCCCCTCCCTAAACGTTACGTAACACCCATAAGTGACTATTTTTACCTAAAGGTCACAATTAAGGTGCGCAAAGTACTGGAAAATCGTTTAAATATCTTTGATCTTGTTTTATTTGTGTTTGCGATAATAAATAAAACAAGAGATTTCTAACTCGCAATGCACGCGTATATTACGATTCCGCGTAAAACATAAACAAAAAGGGTTGCCAATTTGGGAGGACTAAATAAAAATAACGTACAATCGAGGGATTCCCCGTAAAACATAAACGAAAAGGGTTGCCAACTTGGAAGATTTTAATTCCCTAGTTTTTTATTTAAATAAATGTTTCATAACGCGTTTTTCGAACCCCCCTCCCGCCCCGGTAAAGCACAGTTACGTTTTACAAGACCCCGCCCTCTCCCCGAATTGCATTACGTAATACCTGAACGGCCCCTAATTTGTAGAGAGCCGTTTTTGTGAAAAATTACCTCAAGGGCTATAATATATTTTTGTAAATGCACCATCGGTAAAGAAATTTATAATGACATCTTTATTAATATTATTCTTTTGCCTTTCAGGGTGGCTTCAGTAGAGCAGATGATTTTTTTATTGAAAGTTTCGACCCTCTTAGAAAAAACTGAAACACGAGAACGTAAAATACTGTAATATTTTAACTATCTTAGAATAAGGAACAATAAACGAAATCAGTAAAAAAATGTTAAAAACATTCCATTTTTATTTTGATATCATTCCAAAACAAAAATCATTAAAAAAATTGGTAATGTTTTTCCATCTTTGCTAGTCTATTTTCTAAGCTTTTTCGGATTTGTAAATAAATTTATACCGGCTTTATTAAAATATACTAATAATTCTTTTTGTTCCTTATAGAAAATGAAGCTTAAATTAAATAATATTAAAAAGAGTACTGCTTCCAATTTTTAAGGTTCAGCACTGAAAAATGGCTTCAGACATCACTTTGTAATCTGCTAACTCAAGATTTACTAAAAATGAGTTATCTGTAAATTTTGTATGAATAATTAGGAGGATGCTTTAAGTTTCCAGTGACAAAAATCCTAAAACTGTAATATTTTAAATTATATGAAATACACGCCAAAATGCGTGCAGTTTGAAAACCAGTTAAGTGAGTAAAGGCGATTTTAAACGTTTTATCTAAAATTTCAGTATGCATATCTTATAGAACTTACGGCTAAAAACTTTTTTCACTGGAAGCCTTACATTTTAATAACTAACGGGATCTATAGTAAGCTACTTTAGAGTTCATTATCACATGATGTTACCGCAACAGATGGAACCTTGTTATTCCAAAGGGTGGACATACATATTCACGGATAAATCGTTTGTCGTTCTTAGTATTTTTTTGTGTTAACAGATGTTAAAGTATGTATTTTTGAGTGCTGACCGTTAAATAAATAAATAATGCCAGAGAATACAGATGGCAAATGTATTGAATATTTTTTAATTAGTAAAATATTTAATTATTGTTTAGTTGCAAACTGTTTTAGATTTAAACATTTATGTTTTATGAATAAATGAATCTGAAAATATAAAAACGGTGCTAAAATATTTTCAACCAATTAAATTATAAAGTAGGTTCAGATATTTTAAAGAATCTCATTTCACAATAAATTTATAATTTATTACGCAGCATGTCAACATTGCACTATCTTTCTAAATAAAAGTGCTAATTTTAATGCTTTTTGAGTCAATTATAATTATTGTACCAAAAAAATTGAAAAATAATTTAAAAATCAAAATAGAATTTTTTCAATGAAAATTTCAACTGCACTATATTTTTTTTAATTGATTATTTGAAACTTCTATGGAAATAACGAAGAAAGTTATCATTTTTACCTACTTCGTAAAGAGAACAATGATTAATTAATAGATCAATGTGTGCGTATTAGTAATTATTATTATTATTAAATCATGTAAGTGTAATGTAAAACCAATATTATTATGTATTATAAATATAAATAATGTACCTATGTTATAGATATATAAGATAAGCATTATAAAGATTTTTGAAAATATAAAAGACATAGCCAATTAATAATATCCTATCTTTAAATATACTTTATCTCTGATTTATTTATCCATAGAAATAGTTACTGACATTTGAAAATAGTGTTGAAGAAAAAAGGGCTAAATCGAAATTACAAATGGCTGTCAATCGAACTGTTAAAATTAATGTCAGCCATCTTACGGCCGTTGTTCCTAACTTTTCGATAGAACAATTTGAGTCTACCATCAGCTAAGCGATTTGTTAGTGTTTTAAATGAAACACTCGATTCTCGTTGTTCCCAAATATTTTATCGTTGATTATCTTAAGTGACCCTGCCCACTTTGGCCCAGCCCAAAATGGCATCAAAGAGAAAACTTTCGATGTTTAATTAATATTAAAGAGTTAAATATTGTATTTATTATTAACACACATAATTTCTTTTAAATACTGTTATTCATAAACTTGCATTTCATATTTTTTTAAGAAATGTATAAAATATATTAAAAATAAAGTGTTAGCTTTACCTTTGCCACTGGCGCGTCGGTACCATGTGACGTTAGCGCCACTCTGTTGACACTTTTTATAACTTTGCTTTGCTCAGTCGAACTTAATCCACCTGTTCGGCTTCCTTAGATTAGGCGATTCTTAAGCGATGCTTGTGTGTCGGAAAGAGCGTAGTTGTGCATTTGAGCAGTGCTGAGCCTTAGTTTCAGCTTAGCAGTTGATTAGTAGGATTGGGAACAGCGGCCGTTGAGTCAAATATATCACTGAGGTACACTTTGAATTTTGGTGGCTTATTTACTTTATGAAATAATAAATGATTTACATGAAAAAACCCATCGCTTCTTTGTTCAACTGGCAATTTTGGAAGCATTTGTGATTTCATTGGGGACCAACTTTAAATCCACGTCTATTTATGTGCAATCAAAAATATGTTAAAATAAGAAAATTAAATATAAAAATACACCATATTGCTAAATGTTTAAAAATGCTTACTTGTTTTTTTATATTTTGAATTTAGCTGATAAAAATTAAAAGGTGCCAGAGTCATGGGTAAAAAAGTCAAAGTTTGCATAAGACATTAAAAATTGCAGGAAAATAAATTACAATTCATATTATGATTGTAAAGACGATAAATTGAATAAGGGAACAATTTTTGGTAGGTATTGTCAATTTCAAGAAAAAATTGCATATATTTTTCACAGCTTGCCCTATAATATTTAAACTCTTAACAGTTATAATTATGGGACATCTTAAGCCTGGTAAAGGTTGCCTTAGATGCGAGGTTCGCGGGTTCAATTCCCCAAAACATTGCTAGCAAAAAGATCAGTATGTATTATATTTTTCTATACATTGAGATACGATAAAGTACAGAATATTTTTAATTAGCCTGTATTTTTAATTAGCCTGTATTTTTAATGTAGTTTTTAAGGAATAGCCAAATGTAATGTATAAAGATATGGGAATGTATTCAAAATATGATATATTTTATAAGAATATTTTGTTACTTTTAGTCCAAATAAAAGTATACCTATGTTAATGGTTTTTTTTAAATTAAATTTTCCTTTTCAAACTTCACACAGCAAAAAGTAAACTAACTCAGCAGTGAATTTTGAGAGCAAGTGGGTCTGGTCTGTCCATGCAGATCAAAATTCTTTAAAAACGAACCAAAATGGTGAGTGTAGTCATCAGCGACCAGGAAAGAAGACCGCCCGTTTACCTGCGCCGTCTGCCAAGGAATGACTGCTTTAAGAAATGACTAACTTTGTGCTTTTGTATGGGGACCATCGATATGCCAATATTTGACGACTTTTTTTTCAGTGTGGACTTAACGTCACATACCATCGACGAGGATAGAAGAAACTAAAAAAAAAGAAGGCATGACCATGGACAAAACATGTAATTCTCTTTCGGAGCCCAATTCATTAGCCAAAAATATTTTTTTTAAATACAAGACAAGTAAGGCTACACTTTTTGACTTCAGAAAATGAGTTTTAAAATATCTTTCCTTACAGCTCATTTTCTTATGACAGCGCTTTGTCAGATGGAAACCCATTGCCCTGTGAACAATCCAACTGAAGAAGAACAAAAAGGGCGGTAGAAGCAGCGTCTAGAAATAAAAAATGCACCTACATTTTAGCCGACTAAGGGGCCATCCATAAATTACGTCACACCTTAAGAGGGGGGGAGGGGAGGGGAGTAGAGAAGTGTGACAAGGGGTATAGGAGGGTCATCAGCTCTGTGACATCACAAAAAAAATTTAACTACTGTTTTGATAAATTTTAGAAATAAAATTGCAAAATATGTGACATCACACTAGGGGGGACGGGGTCTCACAAATGTGACGATGTGTTACGGGGGGGGGGGAATTACGAGTTAGTATGCCGTCAAAATACGTCGGCTGTTCAAAAAGTAACGGGAATTGTTAAATTTCGCGGGTTGGGAGAGTCCGATTGTCAAATTTTTTATTTTTGTGTTGGTATACATGCCCATGAAGTATGATAAAATGTTCAGCTATATTTATTGTTTAGTTTGTCTGTGGCAGTCGCTAAGGTTAGACGTGTTTTTATAATATGAATATACTTTAAGTGAGGGCGGTGTTCGTTCGGCAAGCAACGGAAACCGCCGAACTTGGGCCACCTACGAGTGTTCGCTGCTCTCAGAGGAAGATGCGTCGGCGAGATTAGTTGAAATCTCAAACTTCAAACGCAGGCGATGCAAAACTTAACAGTGGTAATATTAGGGAAATCCATGGATCTGGGAAATTATTATTAAAACCAAAACATTATCATTGGACTTCAACATCCATCATGAACTGTGTTTTTTTTTTACCATGTTTTCACGGTTTTTGGGTCAATTATACCTCCATGGTTTTTTTAATAAAAAACACTTAATTTTTTGGAAAAAAAAAACATGTTGAACACGGCTGTTTCTTTAGTATGGGTCACGTGGGGAAATCCTGAAATCAGGAATGTATTTGTATTTCTTGAACTTCAGCGCGGGTTCGCAATGTCTCGTTATCCAATTTAACTTTTTCAATAAGTGTTATGAATACACTCGTAAAAATAAATTAATATACTTATATAAAACATGTATATAGGTAACTTTAATTAGGTACATATCTACCACTAACTAATATTATTCCATATATATAAATATAACTCATCGCTTAGGGAGTGGAAACACAAACCTGCGATAGCCATCCCAAGCCCAGGAGTGAGCTACCGTGCTCAGGCTGAATGTCTTGGGGAACAGTGTCACGAATGGTGCCTCCGAGAAACAGGGTCGCATCTCGGAGTATTTAGACCTTACTCCAGCACTCGGGGCTATGCTGGAGTGGACCTTCAATTTCCCTGGTCACTTGTGGGAAAAAAAATTGACCATTCGAAAACTTAGGGCCTTTGGGGAACCTAGGAGTTCTGAAGCCACCTTCATGGGGACTTCCTTCATGGGGCCTGGAGGAGGAACCAAGAGGAGAAGCCGCGGAGAGGAGAGCTGAGGCCACCTTCATGAATTCTTCCCTTGTGGGGCCTTGTGGGATGGCCCCACTCTTCCAGCTTGGGGCCTTCAGGAAACCAAGTAGGAGTGAGGTGGAGAGATGATGTCCTCTTCCCATGTGGGGCCTTCAGGGAACCATGTAGGAGTAAAGGGGAGAAATGAGGCCATCTCTGTGAACTCTTCTCTTGTGGGGCCTTTGGAGAACCACAGAGAAGTGAGAAGGAGAGATGAAGTCTTCTGCCCTCCTGGGGCCCTTGGGGAACCAAGGTGGGGTGGACTCTTCTCTTGTGGGGCCTTCAGGGAACCAAAGGGAGGTGAACTCTCCCTAGTGGAGCCTTCGGGGAACTAAGGAGCAGAGAGGAGAAATGAAGCTTTCTTCCCTCCTGGGGCCGTCAGGGAACTTAGGAGTAGTGGGAAGAGAGATGAGACCCTCTTCCCTCGTGAGAAGAGAAATGAGACCTGAGAAGACACATTGTGAAACCAGAGGATATAGCTACATTTACAATGACAATCCTAGTGAACTTTATAAAAGGGACTGGGTTACTATCAAAGGAATGATGTAAAATAGGAGATAGCACAATGGGCCTATGGCCTAAGTGCTTACGGGAACTATATGTAAACCGTCCCCGCTAATAAAAAAAAATAAAAAAATTATTAGAGTAAGGGGGTAATTTTTCTTCCTCATCTCATCAACCCCAAAGAACTTATTTTTTAAAAGTTATTTAGGTATATTTTAATAAGTAGGTAATACAAATTAAACTTGATAACCGCATAAAAAAACCTCTTGTTTATGGAAAAAAAATTTCATACAAAAATATTTTATGAAACACTAGTATATATTGAATTATTTGGCGGGTGGGAGATAAGCCGACGTATCTCAGTGGATAAAAGAGCAGTTGACCGGATATCAAAAGGACGCGGGTTCAAGTCCCGTCGGCGGCATTTATCTTTTCTCGGGAGATTTTTTCAATGTTGATGAGTGTTTCAGGCTAATAATTATTGGTTATCATAATTGTTAAAAATATTTTTATTTGTGCAGTGTTTTTTTTTCAAGACATTATTTTTTTCCAACAAATCAAAGGAAAATTATTAAATAATTGTTTTTAATGAAGCAATTGATTCATTACTTGGGTACCGTTTCATTCTTATTTATATTCTCAATAAAAACTTACGAAAAACTGGTTTTTAATACTTCAAAATATGGTAAAACATGGTTTTTTCGGTTCCATGCCAACTCAGAATCACCTCAACTCAACACCTCTTTGAAAAAAAAATTAAAATAGCCCATAACCAACTAACGAAACCAATTTTTGATATATTTTTTACATCACTTGACTTTTCAAATTAGGTGTTGAGTTGAATTCTTTCTGAGTTATCCGATCGCCGGATTTTTCATCCCCGAAACATGGTTTTTCAATTTTGGCACATGGCAACACTGGGTCGAACTGTCAGAACGTCTGATGTCAGGCAAGATTCCGTTAAATTCCGTATTCGGGGTTAGTATATTTATGCCGTATTCCGTACAACATGTTTTGGTTAATTTATGCATGCGACAAAGACGATTTTTTTAAATCTCTTTGATCTTTTGCAGTGGGATTGGTTTATTTGTAGCTGTAGTTCTTTGTCCGGTATTTTAGTAGGTAGGTAATGGTGTCAGTCGGATTATCTTGTTTAGGATTTCTACCAGATAGCAACTTGACGAACGTAAATATCTCATAGCGAGCTTAAAGGACACGCAGGGGGGTATAACTCCGCTTCGTTTCTTCAACCGAGTTCAAAAATGGTAAATTTCTATGACGGTGTGACGTCATACCGCGAGGACCAATGGAAAGCTTTTTTGATTTAACGGTTTATTTAAACTTTGACGTTTGAAGTGCGCCATTTTATGGCCATTTTGCTACGCAGTGGTTTCGGCGTAAATGTTTGGAATTTTTTTGTAAAATACGCAACGGTTCCAACGTAAATACTTGGATTATTTTATGTGAAATGCCTCCCAAATATCAGTGTTGCGTGAAAGGCTGTGTAGATGTATATTCAATTCGGCATAAGTTTCCGTCAAAGGCAAACAAGGAGAATCTGTTTCGGGAATGGTCGATAAGAATTGGCAGACTCGAATATATTGATTACCCGATTTTGGGGACTCTTGCTCGTGTATGTGGATCTCATTTCGCGATCGAAAGCAAAACCCAATTTGGACGGTTGAAAGATAATGCATTGCCCACGCTAAATCTTCCCGATATCCAAGAATATCCGGATTTTCGTCGTGAAAACAGGATCGGTGATTTTAACCCAAGTACAGATGAGAACCTTTCTTTGTTTATTGTTTTGTGTACTGATGCATTGTATCTATACTAATGTATCTATTTTCGTTTTTTAGACCCCATCCGTGTACCACTAAGACCATTCAACACGAATTTTGATGTCGCCCAAGATCATAATTACATCTTAAAAGGTATTAACGTCTTATGTATTTTATTTATTTATTACATTAGATACATTTATACACCAATAATAACATAATAATAATATTACAAAATAACTGTACCTAAATAGTGAAAGTAAAAAGAATATTATAAGTCTGGTTTGCGAACATTGAATAATGTGATGAATATATTTATTTCAGAGGGCAACGTCTCCCCTGGGCCCAGCAGTGTAGCCGTCGGTGGTAGATGGGGGGTAGAGGCTAGCGAAGGTATGCATCTGTTTCATATTTTTTTTAACGTTTGATAATGCAATGATTATATCTATTTCAGAGGGCAACGTCTCCCCTGGTCCCAGCAGCATAGCCGTCGGTGCTAGATGGGTGGCTGAAGCTTGCGAAGGTAAATATTTGTTTATATTTCGTGAAAAGAAATAATATTCTGTTTGGTACTCGAATGTTGGATAATGCTATGATTATATTTATTACAGAGGGCAACGTCTCCCCTGGGCCCGGCAGCGTAGCCGTTGGTGCTAGATGGGTGGCAGAAGATTGTAAAGGTATACATCTGTTTTATATTTTTGTTAACGTTTGATAATGCAATGAATATATTTATTTCAGAGGGCAATGTCTACCATAGGCCCGGCAGCGTCGCCGTCGGTGCTAGATGGGTGACAGAAGATTGTAAAGGTATGCATGTGTTTTATATTTCGTGAAAAGAAATAATATTCTGTTTGTTTATCGAACGTTGGATAATGCGATGAATATATTTATTTCAGAAGGCAACGTCTCCCCTGGGCCCGGCAGCGTATCCGTCGGTGCTAGATGGGGGGAAGAGGCTTTTGAAGGTATAAATGTGTTTTATATTTCGTGAAATGCAATAATATTCTGTTTGGTTCGCGAACGTTGGATAATGCGATGAATATATTTATTTCAGAAGGCAACGTCTCCCCTGGGCCCGGCAGCGTAGCCGTCGGTGGTAGATGGGGGGCAGAGGCTTGCGGAGGTATACATGTGTTTTATATTTCGTATAAAAAAAAAATCTATTTTTGGTTCGCAAACATTGGATAATGCTGTGAATGTATTTATTTCAGAGGGCAATGTCTCCCCTGGGCCCAGCAGCGTAGCCGTCGGTGCTAGATGGGGGGAAGAGGCTTTCGAAGGTATAAATGTGTTTTATATTTCGTGAAAAGATATAATATTCCATGTTTGGTTTGCGAACGTTGGATAATGTGATGAATATATTTATTTCAGATGGCAACGTCTCCCCTGGGCCCGGCAGCGTATCCGTCGGTGCTAGATGGGGGGAAGAGGCTTTCGAAGGTATAAATGTGTTTTATATATCGTGAAATGAAATAATATTCTATTTGGTTCGTGAACGTTGGATAATGCGATGAATATATTTATTTCAGAAGGCAACGTCTCCCCTGGGCCCAGCAGTGTCGCCGTCGGTGGTAGATGGGGGCAGAGGCTTTCGAAGGTATACAAGTGTTCGATATATATTGAAAAGAAATAATATTCTGTTTGTTTATCGAACGTTGGATAATGCGGTGAATATATTTATTTCAGAAGGCAACGTCTCCCCTGGGCCCTACAGCGTATCCGTCGGTGCTAAATGGGGGGCAGAGGCTTTCGAAGGTATAAATGTGTTTTATATATCGTAAAAAGAAATAATATTCTGTTTGTTTATCAAACGTTGGATAATGCGGTGAATATATTTATTTCAGAAGGCAACGTCTCCCTTGGGCCCGGCAGCGTAGCCGTCGGTGGTAAGTGGGGGGCAGAGGCTTTCGAAGGTATATAAGTGTTTGATATATATTGAAAAGAAATAATATTCTGTTTATTTATCAAACGTTGGATAATGCGGTGAATATATTTATTTCAGAAGGCAACGTCTCCCCTGGGCCCGGCAGCGTAGCCGTCGGTGGTAAGTGGGGGGCAGAGGCTTTCGAAGGTATATAAGTGTTTGATATATATTGAAAAGAAATAATATTCTGTTTATTTATCGAACGTTGGATAATGCGGTGAATATATTTATTTCAGAAGGCAACGTCTCCCCTGGGCCCGGCAGCGTAGCCGTCGGTGGTAAGTGGGGGGCAGAGGCTTTCGAAGGTATATAAGTGTTTGATATATATTGAAAAGAAATAATATTCTGTTTGTTTATCGAACGTTGGATAATGCGGTGAATATATTTATTTCAGAAGGCAACGTCTCCCCTGGGCCCTACAGCGTATCCGTCGGTGCTAAATGGGGGGCAGAGTCTTTCGAAGGTATAAATATGTTTTATATTTCGTGAAATGAAATAATATTCTGTTTGGTTCGCGAACGTTAAATAATGCGATGAATATATTTATTTCAGAAGGCAACGTCTCCCCTGGGCCCGGCAGCGTAGCCGTCGGTGGTAGATGGGGGGCAGAGGCTTGCGAAGGTATACATGTGTTTTATATTTCGTGAACAAAAAAAAAATTCTATTTTTGGTTCGCAAACGTTGGATAATGCTATGAATATGTTTATTTCAGAGGGCAACGTCTCCCCTGGGCCCAGCAGTGTCGCCGTCGTTGCTAAATGTGGGGCAGAGTCTTTCGAAGGTATACAAGTGTTTTATATTTCGTGAAAAGATATAATATTCCATGTTGGGTTTGCGAACGTTGGATAATGCTATGAATATATTTATTTCAGAGGGCAACGTCTCCCCTGGGCCCAGCAGCGTAGCCGTCGGTGCTGGATGGGGGGCAGAGTCTTTCGAAGGTATACAAGTGTTTTATATTTCGTGAAGAGATATAATATTCCATGTTTGGTTTGCGAACGTTGGATAATGTGATGATTATATTTATTTCAGAGGGCAACGTCTCCCCTGGGCCCAGCAGTGTCGCCGTCGGTGCTGCATGGGGGGCAGATGCTTGCGAAGGTATACATGTGTTTTATATTTCGTGAAAAGATATAATATTCCATGTTTGGTCTGCGAACGTCGGATAATGTGATGAATATATTTATTTCAGAAGGCAATGTCTCTGTACCCTGCAACGTCTCTGTACCCTGCAACGTCTCTGTACCCTGCAACGTCTATGTACCCTGCAATGTCCCTGTTGCTGCAACGGCTACACGGAAAGAAGATGATTTCTCACGTAAGCATACTTTACCTTTTTTTTTGATAGTCATTGTTTAATATCTTTTGTTTTGAATAATTTAATCATTGAACTGAAAATTATGTTCTTCTAGGTAAGAGGAAATCATGCTATGGGCCAACTTCACGACTCACACCGACAAAAAAAAAAATGAAATTGGAGATATTGGGGACCAGGCGACGGCTGCAGTATGCTCAAAAGAAAAATGTATGTCTAAAACAACGCCTGCGAATGGCAACACTAAGGAGAAATAGAACCTGCTTGGAAGATTCTCTTTCAAGTTTAAATCCTGTAGTCTTTAGATTCATTATGTCTCAAAAAAATCTTAGCCCGCGTCATAAGAAAGGTCGAAGATATAGTCGCGCCGACAAATCTTTGGCACTGGCGGTTTATAAGAGTGGGCCAAAATGTTATAGATTTTTGTCCAAACTTTTTGCATTACCTTCTCCTTTGACCCTGAAAAAAGAATTAGATTCAATATCTCTCAAACCGGGGATTAATCAACATTTTTTTGACCATTTGAAACTGAAAACAGATTCTATGAAGGATAAACATAAATTCTGCATTTTAATGTTTGATGAGATGAGTATTTCTCCTCATATTAACTTCAATGTGCGTAGTGGAAATATTGAAGGGTTAGAGGATAAAGGTGATGCAAGAAGGAAAAAATTTGCTGATCATGCTCTAGTCTTAATGATTAAAGGCCTTACCATACCGTACAAGCAGCCAGTTTTTTATTCGTTTTCAGAAAGTGGAACTAATTATTTTGACTTGAAAGAAATTCTTCTAACTGTTTTAGGCAAATTGTTCGAGTGTGGTCTCAAACCAATTGCAACTGTGTGCGACCAAGGCACCGTTAACAGCAGGGTGGTGAAAGCCTTGATTGAAGACACTCGAACAAGTTGCCTAAGGGATAAAATAGAATATAGGGGTGGATACTTCATGGTAAATGAAAATAAAATATTTCCTTTGTTTGACGCACCACATCTGTTGAAGTGCGTTCGTAATAATCTTTTGGATAAAGATATGGTTTTTTATGAGGATGGGGTAAAAAAGTTAGCTTCATGGGACAATTTGATGACGGCTTACAAATTGCTACCGACTGAAATATTCAAGAGGATGTATCGGATAACGGATAGCCATATTGTCCCAGACAAAATTAAAAAGATGAAAGTGAAATTTGCTTCTCAAGTTTTTAGTGACCGAGTATCTGCCGCACTGGAAGCACTGAATATTTTACGTCCAGAGTCATTTAGTAAAAATCCATTGGATACTGCAAGAATTTTACAATTTTTTGATGTATTATTCGATAGTGTCAATGGTACATCAATTCATCCCAAAGGGGGAAAAAAGTATCGTGTGGCTTTATCGAATGCCTCCCCGCATATTCAATTGTGAAACGAGGCGTTAAAGACAATGAGCACGATGAAATATGTCCATCAGACAACAGGCGAAAATATCAGAACTTTAGCCCCAGTCTTAAAAAATTGGGTTTTTTCAATAAATGGCATAATTGAATTGTGGCACTTCCTACAAAATAAAGGCTTTAATTTTTTAAAACTGCGGTATCTCAATCAAGACCCGTTAGAAAATTTTTTTGGATCAATTAGAAGTCGTGGTGTCCGAAACCCGTCCGCTACCTTGTTTATGGCGGCTTACAAGTCACTTATGATTTGTAATTTAGCATCCGAACGATCACCTGGTACCAACTGCGAAGCAGATGATTCTACCGTCCTTTTATCCAATGTGGCGAATTTTATATATAGTAATAATTCCACTTCTTCCTCTTTAAATTCAAATTCTTCTCATTTAACTATACCGGACATAAATGCCCGATTTGGAAAAATTTTTGAGTCATTTTCCAGACAAAAATTGAGTATCGACGCTTATGTGGCAGGATTTGCGTTAAAGAAGATATCAAAAGATATCCGAGGGTGTGATGAATGCAAATCATCTTGCATCGGTGATCCATTCGATCCCATGAATTCATTTATTTTATCTAGAGAGTACCGCATCGCGGAAAGACTTTGTCTTAATTATCCCTCAAAAAATTTTGCTCTCAATCTTCTGGAAATTCATCATGTCATCGAGTATGTACTAAATCATAATTGCGAAAATTTAAATCTTGTCCCCATTATTAATAAAACTATTGCCCAATATGTATGTTTTGATTGGATTCAATGTGAGGAACATAAAAATAAATTGATAAAAAAAATTGTTAAAGTCACTGTGCCCTTCATAATTAATATTTGGTGTACAGACATCAATAAAAAATTATCTGGCAGAGATACTAGAGAATATAATGGACCAGATTCCATGAGGAAAATGGCAATACTACGACATTTAAAATATGCTAAATATAGGAAGAAATGGTTGTCCTAATTTAGTGTATTTTATTTGTCTAGTACTTTTTATTACATACTCGACATCATAATGAATATCTTTCAATATCTTCTTTAACATGTTTTTTGTGCTTATAAATTCTTGTGTACCGTTTTTCTGTTTTCTATATTTCTTACAAAAATGTTTTTTCCTTTTATGAATTTCCTTTTAATGTGTTATCTGTTTTAATAAATAAAATACTTAAACATGTAATTATGAATTATCATTTTTCTGTTACAGAGAAATGAAAAAATTCGAAATTGTCTTAGGAAGGCACTTTGAATTATTTGTTCTCATATTTCCTTTTTCTGTGTTATTATATTACACACCTAAATGGTTTTTGTGCTACAAACCACATGGGTTTTTCATTTAAAATGTTGACCTATATACACACCAAGATATTTACTTTTGGAAGTTGGACTAAGTTATTATAGAACATGCTTGATTGCAATTACGTCAGAAACATACTTGCTTGTCGTGACTATAAATAAACCAATAATCACCGTGGCTTGCCGACACGCCACGACCTACAAATATGTCTCTAACCATAATAAATGTATGAAACCGATGTGCTTCTGGCGTGTCACGACACGCAAGTATGTTTCTGCCTTTAGTCCTGTTTCATTTACTTTGGTGTATTATAATTTTTTATTCTGGTTTTGATTTAAACTTATTGATAGAGAATGCGATAAATTTTGGTTTTTCAGTGTTTTGTACTTATATTGTATTTCCTGTTTATGTCTTATCTGCTTTTATATATAAATAAATACATACATAAATAAATAAACTAAAACATGTAAGTAATTCAAAGTTTTTCATTTTTCTGTTGAAACCAGAGAAATGTCAAATTCGATACTGTCCTAGAGAAAAGCTAAATTTTATTTGAAATTTTTCCTCTTTAGGGATTGAAATTTCAAGTAATTTTAGGTTATTTTTACGGCACTTGGTTTCTTTCTAGGACAACAGGTTTCCATCTGACAAAGTTCTGTCCAGAGAAAATGAGCTGTAAAGAAAATTAAGCTCATTTTCTCAGGGCAGCACTATCAGATGTTAGCCCTGTTGTCCTGAAGGAGCATTTTGACATTCCATTTTATTTTTAAAATAATATTTTAGGCTAAAAAAATTGGGTAGGTACCGAAAGATATATTGTTTATGGTCGACCTTTTTTTTTTTTAGTTTCTTCTATTCTTGTCGATAGTATGTATGACGTCATACCGCGAGGAAAAAAAAAAAGTCGTTACATTTATGGCGCATCTATGGTCAAATAGCGTTGAAGTTTTGTCTGAGCAAAAAGCAGGAAGTTATCAATCTAATGACTGGTTTATTTATGAGGACACGGTACAATGTTAAGTAAATAAACTTCTCCGATTAGTTGTAAAACATGTTATTATGACTGAGTCATTGAATATTTTCCAAGGTGACAAGGATTTCGATATTTAACCAAGTAGGTACCTACAAATTTATGTGTATGTTTTTATATTTCCCACAAAGTAAATAGTTGTTACAAAGTGTTTGATGTGTTATTTAAATAAGTGTGTGAAGTAAACGCAGTACGGACCATGTACCAGGATTTTGTGCCTTTTTTGTAAATTTGATCAAATTATTTGTAGACCCGTGGCTAGAGAAAATTAAGTTCAGGACCACAGCCTGTAGTGTGAAGATTCCCTCTGATACTCTGATGATGCAAGAAGAAGAATAGTGATGTTAAGTGTGTTTATGAAATAGAAAGTAAAGAAAATGGATGAAGAAGAAAAAGTTATTGCGGCAATTAGATGTGGCAATGTGGATGGCTTTGATAAGCTTGTAACTCAATTGCAGCAGAAGTATTCTACAGAAGAAACATATTCTCTCATATCTGCAGCTTACCATCAACTACAGTTAAACAATGTTCTGCTGCCAGATGGAATGGATTTCATTGTTCAATACAAATTAATAAATCTTAGCTTCTTCTCAACAAATGATACATTCGTTCCACTGACGGCAAGCGATATTGAAGAACGTTTATGTTTAGTTCTGGAAAAGATTAATGTTCTCAGAAGCCTGGATCAGAGTCATCCAGTTGATGCAAAATTCCTGTACATTGTAAAGTTTATAGCAAACAATCTGTATATTTTAAAGCAGAGTTTGAAATCTACATATGTGACTATGCCATGGGAAGAAATAGTGTTTTGTTTAGTGATATTTGTATCGACGCACACAATTCAAAGTGATCTGAATGTAGTCTACCGCACCGTATTGAGTAAACAAAGCATTTTGAAAAAGATTGGTAATTTTTGTAAGTCTTTGGAAGATTTAAAGTTGAATTTCAACACCCTAGATGCGAGCAAACTTAATGTTTCAACGAGAAGTGGTCGGCAGAAGGTGATTGCTGGCATATTGGATGTTCATCCCGAATTCCAAGACTTATACGATGATTATAAAGATGTTAGAGATATACACTCTCTCGATAAGATGAAGGGGTGTGTGGATGCGGCCCTGGTGGCAGATTGTGGAACTAGGGAGGGGCAACTGACAGTTAAGAGGAGTTTGCAACTTCTAGGAGAGCATTTAAAAGACACTCTCGAGTCTCCAAACTTATCGGAATCTGTGAGCGATTTATTACTAATGTCGGCTCCTCAAGAAACCAAACTAATCCTCACTGCTTTGAGGAACTCCTTGGCTCATGCGCATATTCTTCAACAAACGGTTGGAGACCAAGTAGCCAAGTTCTACACCAACATTCAGAACGATATAAAAAAGATTGGCATTGTGATTGCACAAATGCTTTACTCCAACAAAATAGGTAAAATCAAAATCACTTTGTCCAATATCACAAAATCTGACTTAGACGAGATTGATGAGTATCTTAATGTATTTGAAGATATGCATATCTTAGAAATGCCTGGTTTGCTTTGCATCGATCAGCGAACAATAGAGCAACGAATGGTCGAAGAACTATTTACAAAATTCTGTCATGTTATTGCCAATAAAACAAAGTATGAAGAAAATATTGTTCAAAAGATCAGTGACATAATCCACAGAACAGAAGATACTAAAGAGATGCTCGAAGAATACTCTGTTGGATTGGTAATGATGAAAACATTTAGTGACCATTATTTACAGAACAGAGTCCACCGGGTGCAGAAGAACAATATTATCCAGTTAAAAGGTGCTGCCTTAGTGATTCTGGACAAACTATCACCCCAAAAATCGGGTAACACGTTCAGCTACCAAACAGTACACAAGTTGTGCAATCTCTTGATTGAATTCTATGATAGTGTTGAGCCACGACTATCTAAAGATGAAGGTCAGTCAATTATAAATTTTACTGTTAAAATTTATCATATTTTGGCTTATGAAACAAACCGCATTCAATGGTTAGACGAGTTCAAAGAAAAAGTGGGAAAGTGCACACCAAAAAAGAAAGGAAATGAACCAATCAAGACAAAGAATATCAAAAAGAAACCTGTTGTAGAGACTGTTGCCGCAGATGTAGAAATAACTCAGAAACAATCTGAACTGAAAAAGATTATATGCGATGTTACTGAAAGCAAAATATTGTTAAATTGTGTGAGTAAAAATAAAAGGTTTGTGATTGAATCGCTTGTTCTGGACATTTTGTCTGATTTGGACAGTTCCAAGTGCCTGGTGGGAAGTGTGCTCTTTATAGAGACCGATGCTCCCATTCTAACTGGCAAAATTCTAAGAAACTACTTGGCGCATGGAAATCCGTTGGTCGATACATTCTTCTCAGACTCCTTTCTGGCTGTATTCTCAACTGCTAGAATTCTAGTGGATAACGCGATTACTTATGAAAAGAAAATTGGTAAAATTGACGTGCACAATGTTGACAGATTGAAGTGTAAATATGATAAAGATTTGAATGTAATTGACAAACAAGTAGAATTGTGCAAAACTTTGACTGAAGGAAATCTACCTGGTTTGAAGAAGTGTTTGGAACAGGGGGCCGATGCTAATTATAGATCTCTTCACTTATTGACTACGCTACATCTGTCTGCTCGTGATTCAAGTCCGGATGTAATCCAATTTCTACTGAAGGAGAAGCTCTTAGAAGCAAATACTGTCGATATTTATGGTCAAACTGCACTCCACTGTGCCGCTGCATATGGGAGGACATCTATTATAACACTCCTTGTGGAAGAAGCCGGGCTATTTGTCGATCGTACAGACAAGATCGGTCGAACGCCTTTACACTTTGCGGCTCTAGAAGGACGAGCGGAAAGTGTGAGAGAGTTGCTGAGACTCGGTGCTGACGGCACAATACGAGATATCCATGGTGAGGGAACTTTGCACATTGCCGTAAGGAATAATCACATTGACTCCGTGAAGGCTTTATTGGAAGATGGTAATATCAGCATTGAAGATTATGAATCCATTACCGGCTCGAATTCTCTTCATCAGGCTGCGGAGTATGGCTACGAAGAGCTGGTTGAATATTTATTGGATAATGATGCTGATGTTAATGCGAAATGCTTTCTAGGGCTGACAGCTTTGCATTTAGCAGTGAACCACGGACATATTGCAATCGTTAAGACGCTGATTAGTAAAGGGGCCAACATTAACCTCAGGGCTTCTGATTCTGGAGATACTCCTTTAAACAACCTCATCGGCAGAACTGATTGCCTCATTGATATTGTGAAGGTTCTCTTGGAGAATGGAGCCTCTGTCAATGAAAGAGATAACCAATGGAAACAGACTCCACTGCACTCTGCCTCGACCAATGGGAACAAAGAGGTCGTTGAATTGTTACTGGAGCATAATGCCGAAGTTGATGCTTTGAGGTATAATCTCATGAGTCCACTAATGTGTGCTGCGTCCAATGGCCACCAACACATCGTTGAACTTCTTTTAGAAAAAGGTGCCAACACTAAATTGTTAGATGTAGGCAATTCAACTGCACTGCACTATGCCGCAATATCTGGTCAGAATAATATGATAAAGTCACTAATTGCAAAGGGAGTCGAAATTGATTGTAGAAATAATGATTCTCATACACCACTACACATTGCCGCACATTACGGTAATTTGGAAGCGGTCTTAACTCTTTTGGAAGCAGGAGCCGACGTGAACTTAACTACCGATACTGGAGCTACGCCGCTTCATCTTAGCGCTGTTGCATGCCACCAGGAAGTTACAGAAGCTTTGATCAATTGGGGGACAAATGTCAACGCCGAGGACGTTGAAAAATCTACACCTCTAAAGAGTGCAATCACTAGTAAGTGTACTGAAGACCTCATTCAACTTTTAATAAGTAAAGGAGCTGATATTAATACAAAAAATGAAGAAAATCAAACTCCTCTGCACACAGCTTGTTTTGAGGGGCACATTAATGTCGCAAAATGTTTAATCAAAAATCACGCCGATATCAATCTTCAAACAAGTCAAGGTTTTACCCCGCTACTCGTAGCCGCTGAAATTAACAACCTACTTATTGCTGAAATCTTGCTCGATCACGGGGCAGACATTGAAGCGGCCCAAGTACATGGTTTAACGTCTCTATGCTTAGCGGCCCGGTTCGGCTACAAAGCGTTGGCCGAGCTTTTGCTTGCAAGAGGCGCTGATATTAACGCCCAAGGTGGCGAACCTCTGAAACAAGCAATCAAAGCGGGGTCCAGAACCATCACTGAACTCTTGCTTAAAAAGAAAGATATTAATTTAGCTGTGGCTGACAATGGGTCCACTCTCTTGCATCTCTCCGCTCGCAACGGCAACTGGAATATAGGCAAAGAATTGGTAAAGAGAGGACTTGAAGTTGATGCTTACGATAATAATAACTGCACTCCATTAATAATTGCTGTATACAATCATCATAAAGAATTCGTTGACATGTTATTGGCGAGCGGAGCTGACGTTGTTACTAAAAATCAAGACGAATTGTATTTTGCAGTAAAAGCGGGCTTGTTGGAAATAGTTGAGAGTTTACTAAAAGCGGGAGCTAAGAACGTTAGATACAGAGGTGACAAAACAGCATTGGAGTTGGCTGTTATTAATGGGCACTTGCAAATAATTCAAATGTTCTTTCATTATCAAACTATTGATCCAAATTTAGAATATAAATCTAAATGCACTTTGCTACACATTGCGGCGGGTTTTGGCTGCATTAACGTTGCTGAATATTTGATGGAACAGGGAGCAGATGTGGATCGTAGAAATATGGGAGCATTAAAACCGATGCACGAAGCAATAAATCAAGGTCAAACCGAAGTTGTAAAACTCTTCTTAGAGCGTGGTATGAGTGTGAATGATGTAGATGTTAATGGTGTTACCTTGTTGCACTATGCGGCCCACATCGGTCATCCCGCCATTGTGGAGCTTTTGATAGAGAAAGGAGCCAATGTCGATTCTGTTAATTTAACCCTCTTGACACCTGTTCACTTGGCCGCAATGAGAGGTAATGAAGATGTTGTTGGTGTTTTATTAGCCGGAGGAGCTATTTACAATAATGAGGATGCTTCTGGGAAGAAACCAGAGAGTTACACAGAAAACGAAGACATTTTGAAGTTATTTCGGTCAATCGATGATATTTTCATAGCCGTGGAACTTAATGATGCTCCAGCAGTTGAGCAACTGATTAATGAAGGAGTTCCTCTGGATGCAAAGAGTGCGACTTGTTACTCACTTCTTCATATAGCTGCAAAGAAGGGATACAACCAGATCTGCGAACTATTGCTCAGACACAAGGCTAATCCCAACACTGTTGGAAAATCAAATAAAACGCCATTACATTACGCAGCAAAATACTCACACTATGAAATAGCTAAGTCACTTTTAGCAAATGGCGCAATCTACAATGCTCGAAGCACCAAAGAAGAAACACCGATACAACTTGCTGAGTTGAAAAGTATTTTAGATTTACTTGGATTTGTAAATAGATCATTTGAGAAGGTACAGAGCTGTGATATAACAGTTATCGACGATTTAAAACAAACACAAGATATTCAAACTGTTCAAGCGGTAATGAGGGCCACGACTAAGGATGGAAATACCTTAATAGTAGTAGCTATTCACAGTCGCTTTCCTAAAACAGATATTTTAAAAGAAATGTTGCAGAGTGATGTCTCCTGTACTCTGGACGCAGTGAACTTGGCGACGCACCTGGAGAAATACAAACTAGCTTTGCAGTTGTTAAAAAGGATATTAAACGAAAGAAGAGATGTGTTAGGAGAATACAACCCAGGAACTTTGGATGTACAAGAACAAATAGCCACCATATTTTACAGCCAAACCAAATATTCAGAAGCATTAAAATTATACCAAGAGATACTTTGTAAGCGAACTCAAATATTGGGTGCAAAAGAAGAACCCACTCTCCGGATCAGAAGTAATATCGCTTTAATACTAGCGAAGCAAGCGAGATACCAGGAAGCTCTGGATATGTTCCAAGAAGTTTATGACGCTCAAAGAGAAACATTAGGCGAAGACCACATAGATGTCTTGTACACGCGGTCTTACCTAGCCACAACGCTCGATCAGTTAGGAAAATATGAAGAAGCCATCACATTGAACCAAGAGACCTACAAAAAGTGTTTGACAGTTTTACAGCCTGATGATGCACTAACTTCCAGTGTGCTGGGTAATTCTGCCGCAATGTTGATCAGCCAAAAAGACTATGAAAAGGCTTACAAAGTATATGAAGAAGTTTACGAGGCCAAAAAGAAACTCTTAGGTCCGCTGCATTCTGATTCGTTGAAGGCCAAGCTAAATATGGGGAATGCTTTGGCCGGGCTAAATCAGTTTGATAAAACATTTAAAATATATCTAGAAGTTTATAAGTGTCAGCACACATCTCTAGGACCAGAGCATGCAGACACTCGGGAAACTCATAACAAAATTATCTGGACACTTAAATTGAGAAAAAAATGTGTGTATCTCGAGAAAACATATTTAGAAATACGAGATCAGTTGATATGTGCTTTGGGCAAAGATCACTCTGATATTGTAATGTTTGATCAAATGCTTTTATCAAATGCTTCAACCAGTAAGTCGCCCAGCCCTATGGGACCATAAGAACTTTAATAATGTGGCCCATTAAAATTTAGAACCTTTTTTACAGTTGCTAAGGGCTACAGTTAAAAGTTGCAGTTTTCAATGTATCGATTGTTGTTTTTCAGTGCAGTTACTCTTTGCAAGTTTCATCACTCCAAACTATATTGTGATAGCTGATAATTCATACAAAAATGTGCCAATAATTTCACTCTTTTTCAGATTAATTGTATTAAAGAATTATTATTTTTATCATATAGTTTTTGTAATAAAATGTATAAAATGAAGCAACTTATTACAAACCCCACCTTCCCCCCACCCTCACCCCTGCCAAAGCTCCGCAAGGGAGGAGTTTGGGAAAAAAATAAATCAGGTGGTTTACTGTGAAGCACTTACCTGCTGTGGGTAGAAATTTAACTAATTATAAGCTTTTTTTTTCAAACAAAAATCTAAAAACTTATCTGAATATCAACACAGTTTGACATGTTAACTGTGCAGGCGGACAAACGAGGACTAAAGACGCATATATACTTTTTATTCGGTTGTCAAATATTCTCAATTGGATTTCTTAAAAGTTTTTTGTTGTACAAATGGGAAAACCTGTGAAAAGTGATGCATTTTTCACAAAGTATTTTTCCAAGGTTTTTTATTCATGGATTCTAAGGAAGAGAGAGTTATTTATTTTTAATTGATTTATAAATGGTTGTGGTATTTTAATGAACTTTTATATTTATAATTATAATGTCTAATGATTAAATGTATGCATTTAAATGTTTTCATTACATATGCAATATCATACATAGTGAATATTTATTAAAATCTCTATTAAAATAGAATAGTTATTTATTTTTAATTGATTTATAAATGGTTGTGGTATTTTAATGAACTTTTATATTTATAATTATAATGTCTAATGATAAAATGTATGCATTTAAATGTTTTCATTACATATGCAATATCATACATAGTGAATATTTATTAAAATCTCTATTAAAATAGAATATTTCAATTTCATAATCAAAAATTTGAAATAAACTATGTTTATGTATATTTTTTATGCCATGCTTATGTTACTAATATTATTTCCCCAATTTCTGTTATTTTGTTAAATTTTAAAAACTGTTTTCCAATTTTTATATCAACTTATCGAGCTGTAATAATTACTATAAAACACATAATCTTTTTAATAAACTTTGTTTTTTTTTTTTTTTAACCCATCATTAATGGGGGTAATTTACCATATAGCAATATTCTAACCCCTGCTAATAATAAATAATTTTTTAAGATTTTATTGGCAAATAGTACAAAATGTAACCTAAATTTGATCTTTATTAGACATAAAGCAATAATTCAATATTAAAAAAATTATAAAAATAAAACACAAACACTTTGTATTTAACCACGAATTTATTATTGTATATATCGACCGGTTTCACTTCGACCAAGCTTCTTCAGGATATAAATAATAACTAAATGCTAAGACAGAGTTATGGCTAATATATAAGAGTGACAGAGGGAGAAAGAACAAAATTAGAGGGAGACAAAGTATTTGACATAGGTAAAGTGGATAATCAAGCAGTGGGAGGGAGACAACAATAAAGAGGGAAAAAAAAAAAAAAAAAAAAAAAAAAAAAAAAGAAAAAATTAAAAAAATTGATGAAAACACAATTATTCTTTAAAAATGCAATTACTGGAGTGGTTGGCAATATTTGGCGATGATTTTTTTTCCATGTACAAAAAAATACAGCAATAATATCCTTTTAAAATTGGAGTGAAGATTCGTGAAGTTTTTTATTCCTACTCCAAGACAAAAAAATTGGAAAAAAAGTTTTAAAAAAACGTAAACCAAGGCAAAAGATATAATTTTTGAAAAAAAACATATTTTTTAAGTTATTTAAATAAAGCACATTTTTGAAGAATATCTTACGTGATCTTTTAAAATACTTTTTTTGTATAATAAGGACACAAACAACCTGATTTCGCACACCAACTTCTGAGTTCAGTGACTAATTACCGAGTAAGTTGGCTTCGGATGTTATTTTCAATGATTTTTTTAATGTCAGTGGTTAATTGATACTACATTAGTAAAAAAACAATGCCAAAAACATGCCGATCTGGGGTCAACGTCCCGCCACCGCTCAAATTTCAACCACTGTACATCGGCGCGTCTTGTGCACCTGTTCTTGGACATTTGTACCAGAGCCGCTTTTAACGAGCCAAAGAGCTGCATGCGGCTCCGGAGCCGCACTTTGCCGACTCTGAAGTGTCATACTAATGTACCGGACCGTTATGCCTCCCAGTGTTATTTTATAGCATATTTAATATGTAAAACATGACATGTGTAAATAATATTTGATTTATAATGAGCATTTGAATACTGCTTTCCTCATTATCTCAAAACTTGGTGTTTGGAGATGTCTGACTGAACAACTGGGCAATCGATATGTGCGATAACCTTTAGTCATGAGGAACCACACCCATGGTTTAACTGCTCTTACCAGCACCATCAACCTATTCCATAGCATTTAGGTCTCTTTTGGAAATAAAAAGTCATTGAAGTTTTTTTCAACATTTTTATTTTGAACAATTATTTTTACAAGACAATAATTTAATATTTTCCGATAAACCAACAAAAGTAATATTTATTAGCATTCAGAAAATTTACATAAAATACTGATAACATAATAACAATAAATAATAATAACATTTCTAACACCAGGATAACTAATTTCTTCCAGAAGTCAGTTTCAAGCCAGAGAAAATATATTCCAAATCTACAGATAAAACTTAGGCCAACCTTTTATTTCTCAATTTTATTTATGTTCAGTTTTTACATAAAATATTAATACAAAGACAGCATAAATTTTATAAAACATATTTAGAAAACAAAAAATATTCTTATAAACTGCTCTCTGACTATCCTTAGTGAGAAACACGATGTTATGAATTCTAAAGCTGCGTATAGATGAATGAAAGCTGCGTATATATGAACGCGAGCCGAGCCACGATTTATGGGAAAGGAACAACGCTACTGCAAGTGGCATCTCGCGCCGTTTGCAGTAGCATCGTTCCTTTCCCGCTTTCCTATTCAGAGATGAAAGCCATCTTGGCCTGCTCACAGGAGAATATAAGTATCGGGTACAGGAATAAGAACACAACTATTTGTTCTGATAGCCAGGCAGCCCTAATGGCACTGGAAAGTAACCGATGCGACTCCAGACTGGTGATGGAATGCAGGACTGTTCTTACAGAACTCGCTACCATCAATAAAATAACACTGATATGGGTACCAGGACGAAAGGGTATTGAAGGTAACGAGCGGGCTGACGAACTAGCAAGGAAAGGGGTGAAAGCACCACTTGCGGGATCCAAACCGGCCGTAGGAGTAGCAGCTTGCCACACCAAATTACATTTTGAGAGGTGGGTCCAATCCCAGCACTGGAAGGAATGGGAGAGGGCACCAGGAATGAGGCAATCCAAAGTACTCATAAATGGACCGGACCCCAGACGGACTGGGAAACTACTTGATATGGACAGAAACTCGCTGAGGGAACTGGTAGGACTACTAACGGGACACTGCCATCTCAGGAGACACATGTAGCTATTGGGAGTGGAAAGCACCAATAGATGTAGAAAATGTGAAGAGGATGAAGAGACTCCAATTCACTTGTGGTGCCAATGACCTGCCCTGGTGGGAACTAGGCTCAGATACCTGGGGAGACACATTTTGGAACCAGAAGACATAGCCACATATCCAATGACAACTCTGGTAACTAACTAACCATCACGCTGTTTCCCCGCAGGGGTAGGCAGAGAGGACGGACCGCCAAACAACTCGGTCTTGGCACACACTCCTTACCTCGTTCACATTCATACATGCTCTTCTATTATTCCGACTCTTCACATGGCCCGACTCAATTATCTGATTCACTTGGTCATGCCATGTCTTCCTCGGGCGTCCCCGACTTCTTCTACCATTCACATTTGCTTCACATATTCTCCTTATACTCCTTTCCTCATTCATTCGCTCTACATGCCCAAACCATCTGAACGTCCCTTTCTTAATCTTACTTATTATGCTTACATATCAGCCTTGCATTCTTCGCGGATCTCCACATTTCTCACAAGATCGTACATGGTTTTTCCACACATACGTCTCAGGGATTTCCTCATTTCTACAGCATTCAGTCTACTTTCATCCTTCCTCTGCCAGTTCCATGCCTCACTGCCATACATCAGGGTAGGTACTAGGACTCCATTATGGACGGCTAACTTCGCTCCTTTGGACAGTTTTTTGTTGGCACCAACGGCGTTCAGTCCTCCATTAATAGAGCTGTCTGCATTTACCCTTCTTTCGATATCTGTATCAGCCTTCCCATCTTTCGTAAACATACTTCCCAACTCTGGTGAACTTCATCAAAGGGACTGGGTTATTGTTAAAGAATTGAGGTAAAATGGGAGATAGTGCAATGGGCCTACGGCCTAAGTACTCACGGGAACTAATTGTAAACCATCTCCGCAAATTAAAAAATATATGTATATATATATATATATATTCGCAGCTCAGTTCGTGGTAACCTATGCATTTATATGCAGCATTAGAAACCTTTTTGTCAAAAACAAAAAAAACTCTCCCCCATTTTGTCATAAATCTGAGATTATCAAAAATTAATTTTTCAAATTCAATTTGTTTAAATTTATCCTAACATTATAAAGATGTAATTAATTCTCAAAAAATTGCAACCGATATAATTCTATTGAACAATAAAAAAATGGGTCAAAAATGTTAATTTTTGACAAATGGATGGATATTGAAAAACTTTGTAACTGACTGTGTAAATGTCCTAATAAGCTGTTAAATTCGAGACAGGAGGAAATTTGTGCGAATTTCTTGATGTCAGAGCTCACATAGAGTTTTTATACAGCTTTCACTGATTTAGAATTTAGATGAATTTTGCAAAATATGAATTTGAATATTATTTTATGAAGCACACATTTCATAGGACACATTTTTACATAACATTTATTTTCTTTACACATTTTTGCATTTTTATAAATAACTTTTGTAATTTTTAATGACCAATTCTAATAAATAGAGCGCCGTGTTATGACTGCACCATGTGATCCTCTAACTTCTCTGCCCACCCATCCAGGACACGGCGCAATGTCATATTATAAATATATCATGTATTATTAAAACAACTTTAATTTATTCTATTTTTATTTAAATTTAGAGGACGCTAGTATATAAGAAATGGCATTTTCAAAAGCAATTTTATATCATTTGATGCCAATATAATAAGCTTATATAAATTATACAGGGTGGCTGGTACTTCATGCAAGATATTAACAATATTAACATGAATCATATGAGCAAAAAAGATCAACTGAGCATAGTAAGCATTTTGTAACATTACAGACATGATAACAAATAAATCTCCAAGTTCATAATAACTTATATGTTAATAGCCAAATTTTGTGGTATTTTACCACAAGTGTTTGCAAATATGTAGGTAGGTAGTTTAAAAGATTTATTAAAAGAAGTGGTTTTTCTTACGAAAAAATTAAAGAGATAAATTCGGCAATGGAATAAACTGTCTTAAACAATTCACCAATATCGAAACATGGCTTATTATGTACGTAGAGACATTTTATCAGTAATACAACGCGGCGATTGCATTAATACTTTTTTTGGACATGTTTAGTTTGGTGACCGGCCAACTCAGAATGAACCCAACTCAGAACCACCTCAGAAAGGTCATTAAAAGTGATGATTAAAAAATTGGTTAAATAGGTTACATTACATAGGTTACAGTTAACGGCTATTTTAAAATTATTTTTTTCATAGCTTTTAATGACTTTTCAAAGAGGTGTTGAGTGGACTTGATTTTGAGTTGGTATGGAACCATTAATTTATGACCCATATTATTCTGCATACATAAAAATATTTTATAAAATATCTGAAAATATTTAATGTAAACAGAGAGAGAAAAGGCCCGTACAGGCCCGATAGTAGGTGCGGTTACCAGATTAAAATATAAAGATATAGCGTTAGTTCATGTTTACGCCACTGCCAACATTCTTAATTGTCCAAACGACTATTAGAAAATTTTACAGGAGAAGGTTTTCTTTCATTGTTTCAATGAAACATTATGATAGTGTTTCAGATAAAGCTATTTACTTAAAGGTAAAGGTCTCATTAGTATAAATCATTCTAAGAGTTTTTAACTAGCATTTTGTATACTTTATTTTTAATTTAAAAATGAAGATTGAACAAAAACTAAAATGGTCGTTTGGACAATTAAGAACTCGGGCGACGATTTGAAGGCGTCTTGTGTTGTCAACGACGAGCATAGTTTCAATTCAACATGTTTTGATCAAGCCAAACCGTGGAGCATGAAAATGCCTGTGTACATAGCATTAGAGTAGTTAATAGCATAATACAATACAACAATAGAAAAAGTAGAATGTTTTTAATACTTCGCGTTAAGTACGAGTCACTCTGTATGAAACCAAATTTTAATAGTAATATTATACATAGAAGTTTGTTTCAGGATATATAAAAGAAGGAACAGTACGCAATGGTGGCAAAAATCAGATTCTTTGATGTGAATACTGCACAAGAGTCCAAACTGCCGGAGCCAGTGAGACTATGTCATCCCGATTAGGGTATGTTGTGAGGCTCGAGGAGATGGGGAGAGAAAGTGTCAACATTTCAATTTTGAATAGTGGATTTTTTGCAGAGTGATACTACAAGTTTTTGCCACTACCGTCAGACGGTATTGTGGTTCAGATAACTGACTCCGGATGCAGAGGTGTTGGGATCGATGCTTTGAAAATATGCCCTTAGAATCCGCCTGTCTATGGGTACAAACTTCTTATTTTATAACAAGAAAAATAATACATATAAACGAGAACATTTTTTGATGACTACAATATTAGTAATAATTATTATACACTTGAAACACACCAAAGAGATAAACCTATAGAAGTGTATTGGTGAACTCAAAGTAAGGTCAATCTTACCTTACTTTGGGTGAAAATGATCAAACTTTAAAATGTCAATTTTTTTTATTGAATTTCATTGTCCTGTCTTGGGCCTTAGGAGTCGTAAGGTCTTCTGTAAGTTGGGGACATCAGTTTACACACTTCTATGAATTTTCTGTTCAGTGTTGGAACGGGTTTATGAATGATCAACATAGCCAATATAATATTTTAAATATTATTAAATATAGTAATCATACCCTTTTAATCGACATTTTAATCAATCAGCCATAAATAATTTATGAATTAACCACTCCGATCTATCGCGAATATGTACTTTTTACATCTTAAATGAAATGTCAGATTTACAAAAACTTTGTGTTATTTCCACTTCACAATTAAAGCTCTATAAATAAAACATTTCTGAACGTAGCCGAACACTAAGAACTGTTTTTGAAAGGTTACGAAATAAGCTTTCAAATTGTTATATTACAAATAAATATTAACATTTGTAAATATTCAAATTTAGAATGCAAACATAAAAAAATGTAAAAATTACTCACGTGATGTTTTTATGTGATAACGGTACTAAAATCACGAATATGTAAAAAAACAATACTTATTCTATTGTATAAATGTATAATAAACAATTTAGTCACCTCACTTTTTTATCATTTCATACAAGAATATTTAATAAAAATTAACAATGTCTAGCGGCCCGTAGGCAATCTGGTGGGTAAAATATGTATCAACCGTGTATCTGACAGAATAGGTCTTTTTATATATGTATTTCTATGAACAACTTGAATAGGGATGTGCAGCTTGATTTATTATCGATCTTTTACTTTTTGTTTTATGGATGTCACTAGAACAATAACGGAGTTATAACGATTTCTGTGGAAAGATACGCGTTGACGTGAAAACACGCTTATTGTACTTGACTGCTATTGTCATATTAACGTGTATATCTGCTTATGTTGCTGAGTGGTTAATCGAAGTTTTAATCAATCGGCCATAAATAATGTAAGAATTAAAGAGAATGTACACATCCTTTGCTCATTTCTTGGCATATTTGTGCCCTTTAACCGGAACGAAAATATAATAATATAAAAATAACGAAGAATGAAAAATCAACACTATGTATTAGCCTTCTCGAAATTACGTATATATTTTTGCTTTTGGCGTCATTCTTGGTGGCCATCTTGGTGGCCCTCTTAGATGTATCTGGCCTTTTATAAAAGCGGTATTGATTGAACTAGCCTTTTTTAAACTAAAAGTCAAATTCATTACACGTTTACAATTTTCACCACAAGACTGTTGATTATCAGGGTATGACAATATAATAATATATTTAATATTTGGTTTATAACTTAGACGTGTTAGACGTTGAACCTGGTCTCAGAGCCGTCGGCCAGTGTGAGGGTGGCCTGGCGCTGGCCCGACCAAGTCAAGCGAGCGAGGCGCGCGGGAGACAGGCGGGCCGCGTCAGCCAGCGGTGCCGTGCTGTAGCACTTCACGCTGCGGGTCTGAGGGGCCCCCAGACCAAACATACCTGGAATTATACATGTTTTTAGTACAGTTGCAGCAGTTAGCTGCTGGCCGATTCTATAATAGTTCCTACCCGTACAGAGACGTTCAAATTATACTGGGTACATGAGTTCCGGTGATGTTTTAACTGCTCATTTCCAGAACTGGTTGCGTGGACTGGCCGTCTGGCTCGTCAGTGAGAATCAGGCAGTGCCACGGACAACATGTGACAATCTAAGCAGAGATTTAACGGCGCGGAAGATATTTGAACACGACACCATTTTACGTATAAATTTATCGTTCGTAGTTTCTTGGTTTAATATTTAATAATACTACTTGTCGTTGGTAGTTTCTTTTAAACGACTGGCGCCCTTCTTTATCTTTAAACATCCACAGTAGAGTCTTTCGTAAATAATTAACATGTTAGTAATTTAACTGACTTCTTCGAGCAGTTAACGCGACCTGAGATTTATAATATAACGATGTAGAGTCTGTCTTTCATGTAAGTCTTAATATTGCAATCAGTGTTTCATTTAAGATTTACTAGATTGATTTATATGCTACCTACCCTGAGCTTAGCCATTTTATTATACTAACTTCATACACATGCATAACCTCTAATTATGACACAAGCTACCGCTGCACAGTACTCTCTCATTAATCCGCCACCTCAAAAATCGGGTAAATGTGCAATAACTGAGAGTGGCAGATTGTTATGCATTCATACAAAATATGCTGGTCGGTGGCTGAGTTGGCATCGCGTTTGGGTCCCACGCAGGCGTCACATGTTCGATTCCTCGGCTGGCTCAATCCTCCATCGCACACAAGCAAAATTTTCCGCTTTCCGTGACGGCAGTAGGAGATTTTCAAATATTGTTGGGTTATTCTTAACCCAGGAATGTTTGTCTTTCTTTTTAAAAATAAATTTACATGAAAAAAACAACAACAAAAACACCGCAATCGATCTTTTTCAAAATTTCTATTTCTTAGTTTAAAGTTAAGGCGTTATGTTAGCGCTTGCGAGTAGAATCTATTTTGGTGGCAACTATAATATTTGGCTGTAATAAGTTGATTTGTTTTGCTTATTCTAAAAATAATCCAAAACCAAACATCTTCTGTTTTTTGCCCAGAAAAGTGAGTGTGTTGCACCTTGAGAATTCTTCTCCACTCTGATTTATTATTTATATATATTATGAGACAGGAGCAACTCTTCGCTGCTGATTTCCAGATATTTATAAACTTTCATACTTCTGTCGCTTTCCATACTAGTGAATTTGTGATTAATGGAGAAGGATTTTAATGAAAAATTCCCATCTGGACCACCTAGAAAGCCCCCAGATCCTCATCCAGGTCAAGTTCCGGATGGTATAACTTCTGCAGTTCAGTATCTCCGAACACTCCTATTTCGTAAGTTTGGTCTCAGAATCGAGATTTCTATTCCTCCTTCAGTTCAACATCCTCTCGAGCGACTCATTCTAAATGGTCGAATTTTTCAACAAAATTGCCCCCCCTTCCGTACCTAACTCAGATGAAATGACTTCCCTCTACAATACTTCTGTACAAAATCTACAAAGTTTATAAACAAAAAATGTGGCAGAACGAAACACATGCCACAGTTGCTATAATACACAGAGGACTAACTCAAATGTCCTAAAAGAAACAATAATAATTATTAACTCCAGTGGTTAAATGGTCAGCAAGCTAGGCGTGTTGTACGTAGTGTGTAAGAGTAAGATAACCCAACCCGTCATGTCGGTTTACAAAACTTGGCGCTTCAGTCAAGGCACGGGGCAGACTATTGATTTTACATACAAAAACTGGCAAATGATAGAGCTTGATTTTGTGCTTTCAACTAGTAAAAATAATGGCAGATTATAGAAGTTGTGAAATAATTGAGAGGCAGATTACTGAGAGAGTAAGACCAGTGCATGCGTGTGTTATGGTGGTTTACCTGTGGTGGTCTGCCAGAAGATGAGGCGGTTCTCGTTGCAGGAGTATGTGACGAGGAACTTGCCATCGGGGGAGAATGCGCAGGCGGAGAGCGGGGCCGAGTGTGCCGACAGCAGCTGGCAGCGGCTCTGGCGCAGCTCGTACATTGCCACCTGCCCGCTGTGGCTTCCCACTGCAAACATACACAAATAGTTAGGACCGTGCATAACAGAAATAAGGGAGGTGATGAGCCATGAACCATTATTAGTATCAGCTGGGCATACTGTACAGGGCCCGCAGATTCTTTAATAGTGCACAACTGCTAACACCGTACAAATCTTGGTTGAATTTGGCAGCAACTCTGGTCTGGAGCCCCAACATATCTGAAAAACCCTCGACTCTGCAGGCGGGCGATCCGATTTATAGACTTTCCTATGTTAACAAACGGATTGCAATCTTTATAGAGTCGGGTGGGAATGCTCTCCTTGTTGTACCTGCATTTCAATGGAAGATGCTCCGAGAAACTAGCGTCATTGATTCCTTCGGTAGCGGAGCACATTTGGGAAACATGCCCAACATTTGTAAACAGTTGAAATTTGTCATACTGGAACGGGTCGTCCTGCGAAATTATTATATGGAAGCACGGGGGTCTGACCCCTAAGATCAATTGGAAGAAGATATAGAGGAACATATTGGAACAGTGTGGAACTTATTGAACTCACTGTGACGCATTTAAACACGCAAGAATATAAGAAGAGTGAGTGTACATACCGGCAATCCTTCTGGTGGCGGGACAGTGAGAGACCTGGTTGTAACGGCAGATGGCCGGGAAAACCTCGTTCAAGCCCTTGGACTTCAGATGGGACTGGTCCACACAGTGAAGCACAATATCCATGACCTAGCGGAAGAAAGAACACATGAATAAATGCTTAAATTAAGAGATTCATTAAATAACTGACGAGTTCCAGGAATGCTTTGCAATGCCACATAAATGAAGAAATTATTTCTCCCTGCGTGTCCTCTCCCATTCGTCCCTGTTTTTCTTCCACCTCCCCTTGCCCTCGTGCGTCCCTTTTCCCCTCCCGCCTTCCCCCCTCCCTCGTGCGTTCCCCTTCCACCTTCCCCACTCCCTCTTCCCACGAAACCTCCTCCCCCTCCTTTGTTCCCCTCCGCCCCTCCTTCTCCTGCCTTCCCTCTCTGCCTCTGAACTACACAAAATACACACATTCTTCAGCGCGCAAGTAGTTTGATTTATTATATTTCACTTATTGTAAATTTTTAGACTAATTTCATAACACCTGGCGCGTATACATATATAGAAACCTTTGTGGACATGCGCACAACAACTCACGAAAGTGTTATCACAATCTGATGAATAGTATAGGAAATAATTTCACAACGCCAGAGCTCACTGTTATATATAAAAACCATCGCGGGCATGAACACATCAAATCCCCAAAGTTTCATCGCAAACGGATGAATAGTTTAGGAACGCATACGGGACAGACAAAGTAACATTCATTTTTATATACAGTCAAACTCACTTTTTCAGATGTTCTCGTTTAATATGTTTTCCTGTTTAAGAAGTTCAGTTTGGAAATACATCAATATGGAAAACTGAATGCTTAACGTTGAACTCGAAGATTCTAACCCTTGACCCATCAGAAGTATTCTTCCCAGAGCCTGTAGAAGTTTAGGGAACCAAGGATGTTACTTCCCTCATTCCAGGTCATCGATCATTGTCTTCCAGAACAATTGGATATTTCTTACACAGAAGGTTCACCTTTTCTGGGGCTTTTCTGGGCTGAGAAACCACCATTAAGAATCGAAAAGGACCTTGAGATGGATTCAACCAGACCAATGACTAAATTTGAAAAGTTATGTATTTCAGTTTATGTGTGTTACGTCCTCTCTACAGCTCAGCGATAAGGAAAGCTGAGTATCAAGATAAAGATGGCAGTGTTCAAAACAATATACTGCCCGACGCTTACGTACGGCCACCAGATATAGATGCTAAACGAACGAACACGCTCTAGAGTCCAAGCTGCCGAAATGAGGTGCTTGAGAGGAGTGGCAGGAGTAAGAAACTCGATGATCCTAGACCATCTAAACATGTAACCACTGTAACTCTTCATAGAAAAATCGCAACTGACTTGGCTTGGGCATGTTCTAAGGATGTCTAATGTCCGAATTCCTAGAAAAATACTGAGTGCGATTCCAGAGGGTAGACGTCCAGGGGTCGCCCTAAATACAGTTGGGCGAGAAAATTCCAAAAACTGTGTGAGGAGAGGATGGGACTGCCATGAACAGGGGCCGAACAATCAGAAGTCAGGGACAAATGGAGGTGCCTTGTAGATGCAATGGGTCACCGACCCGAATAGGATAAGGGGACGAAGATAATGAGTTATTTTCAATCCTTCCTTTTAGCAATCTCTTTTCTTTCTCCGCTTCCCACAGCTTTGCAACATACCATAGACCAACTAGCTCTGGGCAGTTGGGGTTCTTGTGAGAAACAATTGCCATAAATAGATGAAGATATTTACCTCAACCAGCAGCTCCTGGACCTCGGGCAGCTGCCTGTCCACCAGGAGCTCTATCCCGCGCAGCACTTCCGCCCGGGAGCGGTAGAGGGCACCCCCAGGACCCTGGGCGCCTCCCTGCGCACCGCTCTGCGCCCCCGCGCCCTTGTCGCCCCCACCAGCCGCCGGGGGCTGGTTGCCACCCGCCGCTTGCTGCACAGCCGACCGAGCCACCTCGCGAGCCATGGTCGTGATGAATGCTGCCGGTCTGGGGAGAGAATATACATTAGAATAAGAACATGTAAGATAATAATTTGGATGATGAACGAGAAAATATATTACAGGGTTCAAGCTGCCGAAATGAAATTTTTAAGAGGGACAGGAGTCAGGAAAAGCTCAATTGGCTTAGTCACGCTTTAAGAATGCCAGAAGACCGAAATCCCAGAGGGCGATTCTAGAGGGAAGACATCCAGTGGGCCGCTCCAGGGAAAGTTGAAAGAAGTAACTGCAGAGGCTGTGCGAGAGACTAGACCTGCCATGAATGGAAGTTGCCGGACATATACTTATTGTCAAGGCGATGGGTCCCCTACCCGCCGAATAGGACAAGAAGAAGATAGAGAAACATCAAATAAGCATTTAGCATCATTTATAATTTTTTACATTCATTTGAACGGTCCCCGTTAACTGCCGATTCTTGGCATGACAGTCTTTGGACAAATTGAAATGAGCTTGTCGACTTAATCAATGACTGATCAAAAAACCCAACTCAAAATATGACAAACCGCAGTTAACATAGACTTCTAATGTAAAAAAAAAATTGCAACTGAATGGAACGTTGGTGATGACATCAAATGTGACGGAAATTAAATACTAGACTTAACCATATCTAAATTCCAATGTGTAAACCACAAGAAGAGGAGGAAGAGGCTTATGAATCTTGTTTTGTGTGGAATGGTCAAGTGTTGGGTAAAACGAAAAAATAATAAACATGTAAATGATTACCTGGCTGTAGCGATGAGTGTCAGAGCATGTCTAGCGGTACGGCAGGAATCTGCCTGGGGGGTTAGAGGGAGGCCATAGGTCATGGAGGGCACCAACTTGTCTGCGTCGCAGCACATGTCCAAAAGACCTGCGTAAACAATGGTTTTTTTCATTATAAAATATCTCAGGTGTCACACAGGGATCAATTATAAGTCCATTTTAATTTTAAGAATCCATACATTGGGAGGTAACCTGTTGAATCCAAAAATTACATAACATGAATATATGCAAAAGATTGCAATATATGCAAAAAATTACTAATCTAGATGTAATCTGTGGAGTCCAGAACCAGAGAGAGACCAAAACCAATTGTTTCTTGTAATAACGTGACTCAGTTGTCCCACAGAGATCAGTTACAAGTTCATTTCCAAAATAAATATTCTGGGTAATAACCTTTTGGAACTTCTGAAATATAAATTTTACTAATATATACAGCGAAACCCTTATGGCCGAACAACCTTAAAATATTATTATTGCTTAATTTTACCGACTGGTATCACCGAGAACCGCTGCCCGGTTCGGCATATGACAATACAAAATCATTCCATTTTCCGCGTTTTAACACTGAATCAAGTTTATTGTAAAATAACGTTTTTCCTGTAAATATATTCGACTCGCATAATCAAGAGTTCTAATTGAAAAATCTCCACTATACACGCAATCCAGTTTACAGATGTGGACAGGACTGTAAACTGCAAAATCTAACCAGGATTAAATACCTAAACATAACCTCCTTTCTAAACCCTCTTAAGAAGTTTTCCAAGGGACCGGAAAAAATAAACTTTTTAAGCAGAAAAACCTGGGCCAATTTTGGGCTGAGGAACTGAAAAAAATCCAACTTCTTAAGCCACGAAACTTCTTACGAGGGTTTCACTGTAAATGCATGAGATTACAACTGGTAATTTTTAGAACAAGAAAAGGCATGAGAACAGAGTCAAAGCGTTTTCATGAAAAAGGTGTCTCAGGTATTTCACATGGATCATTAGTCATAAGATAACTTAAATTCAGGGTAGTAACTTTTGGAATTGTTTTGATAAATACACAACTGGTAATTTGTTGAGCCAAGAACAGTAGATAGATCATACAGCCAATAAGTTTTTCATGATAAAGTGACTCGGGTATTCTATAAGGATCAGTTTTAGGTCCACTTTTATTTTGTTTTATTTTGTGATGTTTTAATCTTGGGTTGTCAAGACCACGAGAAAGACCAACGATGGGTTTAGATTATTGGTCAAAGTCAGGCCTGGTAAAATCATAAGTGACTCAACCAGTAGCACCTTGCTCACATATCCCACAGGAATGAGTTATAAGTCCAATGTTAATTTGTGAATCTATATCTTGGGTTGTCAAGACCATGAGAAAGACCAACGATGCGGTTACATAATGCGGGTAAAGTCAAGCTCGGTAAAATAGTCAGTGGCTCACCCAGTAGCACCTTGCTAACGTCTAGGTAGGGCTCCCAGACAGTGAAGCCCCTGCCCAGCAGGTCCACGGCAGCCCTACGCAGGGGGGTGTGTGCAGGCAGCTTGGCGGTGCCAGGGGCCAACACCAGGTGGGCCAGGGCAAGAGCTGTGAGGCGTGACAGGCTGCCATGGCCCACTCCGAAACCTGGAAAGGAAAAATATATTGGTCACAAGAACAACAACCTTAAAGCAAGACCACTCCAGTATTTTGTTGGAAATGGAAAACCAATACTCAGACTTCATTTCTCAGGGTATATAAATTAATTTTTTAAGAGAAACGGCTGCGCTGCCTTTTTCACACAAAACTTAAATTTGGATTGAGGCCAAAATACTTGACCAAATTGAAGAATGATTTTTAATCAAAAGTTATAGCAAATATCTAGTACTGGTGTTATTTTATTTATTTGAGTTTAAAATTGTAAAATATAAGCCATTAAAGGATTCGATATTTCATGATTTTAGAGGCAAAGTTTTAAAAATGGCTCACCTCAGGATTTTTTTTAATAAAAATTACTGATAATGAAAAAAAAAAAAACACATACCTACATATTTTATTATACAAATGTATTATAAACGTTATTGTCACCTCACTTTTTCGTCATTCCATGTAAAAATAATTAATAAAAAAATTCCAAAGTTTCAATTTTTTTTTTAATTTTGATAAAAACACAAGGTGTACCTTTTACTTTTTTTGTGGTTATTTTTAGATGTGAATATAAAACGTGATGTTTTCTCTTTCTAACACCGTTTAGATTATATTTCTCACTATGATAGGAAGGAAGACACAACGATTTCTATGAGACTTGTATGAGTTGTTCTGAAAAGTCTATGGGTTAGCGTGAAGGTTTAAAATTAAATTTATAGAATGTATTAGTATTTTATGTTTTCCTAAAAAACCCGTAAACTTAGCATATACATATGATTAAATTAGTGACTCCTCATCGTAACATAAGTTTATATGTTGTATATCTAAAAGCTTCCCAGCTTGTTTCATAGAGGGCAGTGCTAAGAGCTGTTCCGAAAGTCCGAAAGATGGCGGTTAATTTAGTTCGGAGTGTGTGCACCAGGGGGGCCGAGGGCCAAGGTGCAGATTGCAGGAGCTCACATATATCCGATCCATTTCAGCTAGCTTCTAGTTAGGTTGACTACTCGCAGTCACAACATTTGTAATACGCGAAGTATTAATAAATCCAGATTAACTCTATTATTCCAAAGAAGTAATCTCCTTCCAAGACGAGTTGGAGAACCTGCTTGTGTGAATACAGCAATTGGTGAACACAACAGTTTTATATTTTAGCATCATCATAAAGTTTGTCCTAAAATAATACAAAAAGCAAAATATAAATAGCAAATGAAACATATTAATGATAAAACATACCTTCTACAACAGAGTTCTTCCTTCTAACATCATCCCCTTGCCTTCTCTTATTGTTGGCAGCGCCTGTTTCAACAAATTATGGCAAAATATGCGCTATATTAATAATGGCAACCATGCAAATAAACAAAATAAAACAACATGCCGGTCGCAAATTAAGATTATGTTTTATGGGGTTTGTTAATATGCTTATTATCTTGTAAGGATTATAAGTGTTATGCTCAAAATGAGGATAAAAAATGATCATGATATTTAAGGAAATTTGGTAAAGTGTGAAGAAGACGCCGCATGCCGCTACACTTTTAATGGGCATACATTTTGAAAAGTAAAAACTACTTTTAAACTTAATTACCTCAAGAACTATCCGTTTCAGTCGAGATAGACGGAAAAATATGCATTTAAATTTTTATTTCATAAAAACTTTTTTGTACGTAATTTTTCCTTTACGAATGACATTCCATGTTGTATTCTTTCCATTTTCAAGGGGTACCAATTTTTAAATATTAATAAAGGTTGCCATACCCCAAAAATTATTACCTGAAAATATAAAAGCATTCACGAAACAAGTAGCTAGAAACGTTATATAGACAATATTATTAAACGCGTTTTTCTTTTCAATAACATATACACCCCGGGTTTTGAAAGGTTTGTACTGCAAGTAGAATTTGCCTAACGGGTTTGTGTAATTATTCTAATACTTAGAACGAAAATAGATAAAGGAACACGCACGCGTTTTTCTTTTAAACAAGATATACATCCCAGGTTTGAATGGTTTGTAGAGCAAGCAGGGCTTGTCTAACGGGTTTGTGTAATTATTTGAATACCTAGAATGAAAAAAAATAAAAGAACATGCACATGTTTTTCTTTTAAACAAGATATACATCCCAGGTTTTGAATTGTTTGTAGGGCAAGCAGGGTTTGTCTAATGGGTTTGTGTAATTATTTGAATACCTAGAAGGAAAAAAAATAAAAGGGCATGCACGCGTTTTTATTTTAAACAAGATATACATCCAAGGTTTTTAATGGTTTGTTTGGCAAACAGGGTTTGTCTAACGGGTTTGCCTAACCTAATAACCATAACCTTAGCTAACCTAACCTTAGCTAACCTAACCTAACCTAATAACCTAACCTAACCTAACCTAATAACCTAACCTAACACAACCTAACCTAAGCTAATTAATAACACATTGATTTTAATTCATCCTAAATATACTCAATTATTTATTTATTCAGAACATGAAAATTTGTATGGTGCAACCTTTAGTTAGTATCTTCCTCGAATATGTGAGATTTTTGCGATGGCAATCTTTTTTTTCATATTTATCGATTGGTACCCTGGAAATAGTTCAGTATGCAAAATAATGTAATACGAAATGTCAGCCGTAACGAGAAATTACGTACAATTTTTTTTTTTATGAAATGTAAATTTAATTGCATTTTTTTTCACCGGTCCCGATTTAAACCGATGATTTTTGTGATAACTAATTTTAAAAGTAGTGTACTTTTCAAAATCTGTGCCTATTAAAAGTGCGGCGGCTTGTTCACAAATTAATGGAAATTTTAATATAAAATGAAGTGGTAGAAGCGGAAAATACAACTTTTCTTTGATTGAATTTATGACAATTATGAAAAAAGACTTTCAATAAAGACACAGATTTGTAGTATTTTATGTAAGATTTCAACCCGTCTAATCACAGGAGACCCAAATTGTCCCAAAACATCATATGCCGTTGTAATAACAGGAGACCCAAATTATCCCAGAGCGACCGTGCATTATTAAAATCTCTCTTCCTGTATGCGAACATTTGTGATTTCTTTTATGATAGAAAGCGAAAGGAATAATGCTTCTCGTTGCCTTAGGAATATAAGAGCTATATTGTTCAGATATTTTACAAACCCGATCATAAGTGACAGTTTTATTTCGCACCAATTTGCGACGTAACACACATTTAATTTTAAAAATAAAATTGTATGAATGTGATATAAAAAGTGAAATGACAGTTTTCTTAAGAAAATTTGTATTTAAAATTTTAAGATTATTCTGTTTTAAGTACTTTAATTAGAATATTCACAGGTATGTGTTTTATAGCCAATTAACTTTTCCAATATCAAAATTTTGATATTGAGAAACAAAAATGTTAATTTCTAATAATATCGGAAAGATTATTTTATCTAGATTTTAAAACAATTTTGTTTTCGCAAAAGGGTTAAAAATTAACTAATAAAAAGTAGCATTTAAAATGCATGGGAAGAACCGGAA
The DNA here is from genome assembly GCA_917563855.2 of Limnephilus lunatus. Lineage (NCBI taxonomy): Eukaryota > Metazoa > Arthropoda > Insecta > Trichoptera > Limnephilidae > Limnephilus > Limnephilus lunatus. The sequence goes on from OU830596.1 coordinate 27,382,856, forward strand.
TTTAGCGCGCAAACCAGGCAAAAATTTATAGATATTATTTTCATGTTATTCGAAGGGTTAATGATTTAACTAAGGAACGAATTGCATATTTTTATTTATTTAAATGAGCTGTTTTCCGCTTATAGCACAAGTTTCAAATCCAAAAGCAATGCATACAAAGTTAATGTATTAAAGTTTTTGTAAAATCCATTAAATAACATACCAAAAGGGAGAAAGAAAAACATTATATCACATGTTAAAAGAGAGATGAGAATAACCAATTCAATTCAGGTGCAAACAATGAGTTTTTTGGCTTTTTTAAATGCTCTTGGGAAAAATTCATGTGTAAAAGGAAATTAATTCTAACTTCAAAGAATGTGAAGAATTAAAAAAGTTTTCTATTATTTACATTAAATACTTGATGTGATTTTTTTTTATGACAGTGGCACTACCGAAATTATCCATATATTATCATCAATAAAAATCAAAGAGAAGCTTTTGCACAAGACAATACCATATTTATTTATGTCCATATCACTTGCCATTACTACAAAAATAAAATTAATCAATATATTTTATCAATAAGCCTTTTTTTTTTTACATTAGAAAAAGGTGGGGTGAAATCTGGGGTTCAATGTGTCCAGATCATCCGCCGCTAAGACAGACAAACCTCACCCCATGAACCCGGGCACCCCTGCTAAGTCACCAAACATATCAAACCACTTGGTGTAACCTATGGCCTCTGCCGTTGGTTATTAAATAAATGTTTCCCGGGGCTGCGGTACCCATTCCCACCTCTCAAATTTCAGATGCAAAGTATGAACAGATGTAAAAAAAACAAACAGGACCTAGAGCAGTAATCAGGTTAAAATATTCATAGCTTTTACTTATCTATTGAATAAGTTTGTAAATAATGTTGATTAGTCTCTTCATCTCTTTTTACAGTTATAATATGTAATTCAAACGAACTTTTAAAAAATGATGTAAATCCCATAGAAGTAGCAATCAAAAGTAGATTTTTTTTTATTTAAAGGTACCTTCGCTGCTGATGTCCTGGCCAAACTCTGCACCGATAACTCCCAGCAAAACGACTGCCGTTGTTTGTTTGCGTTTCAACTCTGCCATTGAAGACGGCTTTCGCATGGCTTCTTCTTCTTCTTCCTCCTCCATTTCTTCTTCCTGTTAAATATCCGTCATTGGTTTAAATATTCCAACAAAGCGTACCAGGCAAAGTTGTGCTTCTTCACAGAGAAGCCAACAACACTAACGCAGCAAATAACTCACTTTATAACAATAATGCATCAGCTCTTTCTTACACACTAAATAAGCTCAGCCATTGAAGATGGCTTCCACAAGACTTCTTCTTCTTCCTCCTCCATTTCTTCTTCCTGTTAAATATCGGTCATTGGTTTAAATATTCCAACAAAGCATACCAGGCACACTACGCTTCTTCACACAGAAACCAACAACACTAATGCAGCAAATAACTCACTTTATAACAATAATGCAGCAGCTCTTTTTTAAACACTAAATAATAGTGTGTAAGAAAGAGCTGTTGAGTATGAAACAAACAATGTACGTTGAAAACCAACAGAGCTTTATTTTTCACTGTGCCATTCGGGTTGTGCAGGTTGATACATGTAATTTGATATCCATAACGTCTACTTTCCTGTTCCAAAGACTTCTACTTTGGTTGCCGACACCCTTAAAACGGCCCAGGGAGCTTACCGCAAAGGAAAAATGTCATCATTATCACACATCTCTCTCACACGTGACATTACTCACAGGAATTATAAAAGTGGCCATTTCTAGTTGGCTGGTTATTACCTTGTCCGGCTGGACTTGCTGTGGTGGGGGTGCCTGGGTGTTAATACTCTCCGTCTGGGTATACAGGGGCAAGTACTGCGCCCAACTATCCACCAGGGCTTTCCTTCCTTTGGGGCCAAGCCTAAACAAGTAACAATAAAATTACTTGTCTATTATAACCACTGGAGCTATAACTACTCAAATTTGGGTAGCCTACAGGTAGGGGATTTTTATGGATTTATTTAGAACTTCTCGCAATCAATTAATATGATTAATCATTAGTTTGATTAAGCTTCTATCGAATTCCAAAAGATGTCACTAATGTTCCTCTCTTTGAATATTCTAGATAATATATTATATGTTTCTAGGATTTTTTAAATATGCTATAGGCCATAGACCATTCACCTATAGGCGCAAGATCACATTAAAAAGTAAGGTAGGGTTATGTTGCCAGTTTGCTCACCTGCCCAACTCAGCCAGCAGTAGAGCCTGCGCGGCCTCCCTCACCTCCAGGCACTGGTGCTGCCACCTGCGGGCCATCATCTCAACCTGCGGACGCTTAAAGTTCTTGGATCCTGGAAAGTCATCCAAAGTTAAGACAATCTGAAAGTAGCTGAAAGTCCATAAAACAAACAGTAGTCCCAACTTATTCCAATTAACAATCTTCAATCATCATTTATTAATCGTCAATCATAAAGCTCATCATCAAGGAATCAAAACCGTCATAGTCAAGCTAGAATCATCAATCATTCGTCATCCATTGTCGATCATTCATCATCTTTCATCCGTCATCCGTCATCCATTGTCGATCATCTATAATCCATCATCCATCGCCCATAGTTCATCGTCCATCATCCATCATCATTAATCCATCATCCTTAATCCATCATCCATCATCATTAATCCATCATACTTAATCCGTCATCCATCATCCATCATCCATCATCCATCATCCATCATCCATCATCCATCATCCACCATCCACCATCCACCATCCACCATCCACCATCCACCATCCATCATCCATCATCCATCATCCATCATCCATCATCCATCATCCATCATCCATCACCCATCACCCATCACCCATCATCCATCATCCATCATCCATCATCCATCATCCATCATCCATCATCCATCATCCATCATCCATCATCCATCACCCATCATCCATCATCCATCATCCATCATCCATCATCCATCATCCATCATCCATCATCCATCATCCATCATCCATCATCCATCATCAATAAAGACTGACCTGCGGCAATAAGTTTGTCCGGCAGCAAAACGCAGTGGAGGGTGGCTAGCAGGGACCAGCCCTGCTTGATGTGAGCTTGCTGTTGACCATAAGCCTCTTCTCTTTCTTCCTCGCCCTTGGACCAAGAGGACACGGAAGACCTCCCAGAAGCCCTACAACAAATCAACAAATTGTCAAATTATTGAAAACAGATAGGTTCAGTATATGTACGATGGATTAAGTTGCCAACAGATCTGATAATAGGCCTCACTCATCATCCGATTTGCAGACTGCTTGCAGGACAGCATGCTGGGGTTCTGCAAATTTGGTAGGCAAAACCGCCAGCTGAATAATTATTATGCATTCCCTTTGTCAGGCCATAAGAGTAATAATAATTCGGCTGGCGGTTTTGCTTATTCACAATCCAATTCGCAGAACCCCAGCGAGCTTTCCAGCAAACAATTCTGCAAATTGGATAGTGAATAGGACCTAATCAGCCGAATTATTATTATTCCCTTTTTTTTACATTAACTCCACACAGGAGGCCCTGAGGAAAATAATTTCCACACGTTTCTGCACAGAGTCAAGGGAATTTTTCAGGTATTTTGGAGCTCCAGACCAGAAGTGGCTGCCTAATTCAACCGTGGGGTGCACTTGCGATTTGTACAGGGTTAGCAGTTGTGTAACCTTTATCGGGCTTTTGGAATAATAACAATTCGGTTGGCGGGTCGACAAGTTCTGGATTTTAATTCAGTTCGATAAGAATTGATTCAGTACAAAACTACGACAGATTAATTTTGTTGATAGCAGATAACAAAAAGTCATCTAAAGAAGCGAGGCTGGCAGTCCATAAATGGAGTGCTGATACAAAGCCCGATGTATGGCAGTGAGTGAGTCATTGAACTGGCAGAGGAAGGATGAAAGTAAACTGAATGCTGAAGAAATTAAGCCCCTGAAGTGTACTTGTGGTAAGACCACGATTGACTGTGTAACAATAGTTGCGGAGATTCGGAAAGAATGCAAGGCTAAAGAAAGCGTAGTTAAAAAGATTAAGAAAAGGGTGCTTAGATGGTTTGGACTTATGCAGCGAATGAACGGAGAAAGAAATAATTGAATGGGGTCATGTCAAGTCTGAGCAATAAAAGAGTGTGTATGAGAGATCGATATGTTTGAATAAAAATTGATTTGGTGCAAGTCAGTTTGATCAGTCAAAGACAGAATGAGTTGGTTTAAAAGTACCTGTGCAATTTCCTATTGAATTCCTGCTCAGGAACGAAGGTGGCGTTGTTCATGGACATCAGTGTGTTGGCCAGAGCAATGATGGCCAGGAGATGGTTGGATGTCAGTGTGGTGCTGAGCTCCCAATGGAGACGGGCAGTGAACATCCTGGAACAGAAAATAAATTAATTCTTGGTTTTGTAATTAGAACTTGCAAACAATTCAATAATATAGAAGCAATGACCGCCATGTTCAACGGAGTGGTCAGAAGCAAGCTGGAGTACGCTAGTACTGTCTGGATACCTTATCAAGTTAAATACATAAATATGATTGAACAAATTCAAAAAAAATTCCTAAGGTATGTTTACATGCGATCACACGGAATATATCCGAAATTCATGCATCACGTGGAACTGCTAAAGGAGACAAATTATCAAAGCCTGGAGACCAGGCGTAATGCCGGTCTCATGGTATTTGAATTAAAGTTAATAAAAAACTTCATCGATTGTCCATATCTCCTGTCATGCTGTGGCTTATTCGTTCCTGACAAATACTGTCGAACTCGGAGCCACGCCCTATTCTACATACCGCAGGGGCGGACAGATGTCATGGCTCAACATAGCATGACAAGAGGTATGACATTGCTTAGTGCTCTACCAGCGGATATAGATGTGTTTAACATAACTATAACATGTTTTAAAAAAATTATGTATTGTTAGTTGTAAGAAAATTGTACCATAATTGGACTAACCTGTCTGTCGTACAATTATATAAAAAAAAAAAAAATAAAAAAATAAAATAAAATAAAAAAAAATAAAAAAAAAAATAAAAAAAATAAAAATAAAAATAAAAATCAGACACAAAAATATAGGAGAGAGCAAGAGACACGCAAAGACGGACACAGAGAGAGCTAAAGACACAAAAAACTGACAACAAAATATAGGAGAAAGCTAGAGACACAAAAGACAGACACAAAAATATAGGAGAAAGCTAGCGGACATTTCAAGTGTGTGATATCACTGTAGGGGCCCTCCTCTAGATCGAAGCACAGACCGGTGAATACTAGAATTGAAATGCTTGAAATGGCTTTACTTGTGCTTGATAATCAGATCTAAAAAGTCAGGTACTTTCCCACCTTCCTCTACTGCATTTCCTCCCACACCACACTACTAATAATAAATATATACCTTACAATTCACAACATACCCCAATGGGAGCACGTGTGGTAGGAGAGTCTGTTAATATACTTCATTCACGTTCTCTCGTTTAAGTAACACTGTTAAAAACCCAATTTCACTTTGCAATAATGGAACTTCACTGCAAATTCACTGATATGTTTCAGCTTAAAATGCAGAGAAGATGGGCAGCAATAAATATGCCGTGAACAACAAAATAAGCCATGGTTGAAGACAAACCGAGGGGTTGGTCAAGGGATAAGGCTCTCGAACAGCGTGAGTGTTACTTCTGAATTTGAAATATGAGAATGGTTAAAACGACTTTATAATAACAGAAATAATAAGGAACGCACGACCTCCTTGTCTTTTTACTAACTGGGTAGGCATTTATGATATATATATTATTCCAGGAGTCATGGGGAGAGAAAGAATAAAAGGTCTCAATGAGCGGGTTGGGTTAGGTTAGGTTAGGTTCAGTTAGGTTAAATAAAAGGTCTCAATGAGCGGGTTGGGTTGGGTTAGGTTAGATTAGGTTGAATAAGAGGTCTCAATAAGCGGGTTGGTTAAGGCGCTTGTCCCGGTAAAATGAGAGATCCTGGGTTTAAGTCTCGTTACGTTAAAATTTTTCAGTGTCTTGTTTTTTTTCCTAATTTTGTTAAGATTTATTAGTATTATCTTCTTCAATGATATATTAGTGTAAAAAGTTAGGACTTGAGAAAAAAGTACATGTTTTGTTTTAAATAAAGCACCTTTCGATAAATTAAATCCATCGATTTATTGTAATTTTTAAATTTACATGTTACCGACATATAATGAGATTCCCCACCCAACGGACAAAGGTATACGCAATTGTATGCTTATATGTACAGCGCCCTTGAGGTGATTTTTCACGAAAACGGCGCTTTATAATTCAGCCAAATATTATTATTAGGGAAATAAAGTTCATTTTAATATAATTGTACATTAGCGACACCTGTACATATGACCCAAATTAATTAACTTGTATTGAAATTCGTAATTGGTTTGAAACTTAGCTCCAGAAACCCCAGCAATTAGATTGATGGGTATAACCTTCAAAACTTATTATAACGAGAGATATTCTAATAAAAATTGAATATTACATATCTATTTTCTCCTAGCTGGACAGTATGAAGGTACGGACTGCAGCCTTAGGCATAAAGGACTGGAGGGAACAATAGTAGACTGGCAGAAGTGGAATCAAGACCTTCCAATGGTTTTAGCGCCGGTGATGAAAGGTCAAGGGATTAGTGTGACAGAGATGTAATCCACCCTGACATGAGAAGCATCAACAAGTAAAAGGCATTTCAGCCTGGTGCAGTACCTGGTGAGCATCTCCTGGCGTAGCAGCTGTGGAGGCAGGGTGGGCGGCGGGTGTAGGGGCGCCTGCGGAATGGCACTGGAAGGAAGGGCGTTCTGCCACGTGGGCAGCTGCACGGACATCTGCCCGCCCTTGGACAGCACGCCGAAACTGACGGGAACCTACCAACAAACAGGCAATAGGTTAATAGCTTTTGATTCAAAAGGATTTTGACAGTTCATTAAATGAACTTTTTGAAAGGTAGGAAAAAAGGAAGCAGAAAACTCACTGAAGGCAGGAAAATGGTGTCTCTTATCCACATTAAAGTTTCCACTGTGCACCGATTGTAATTTTCATCACAAGATACTGAGCATAGAATACTGCTGTCGCTTGAAGATTGTCAACGCACTGACCTTGTGATTTCACATATGTAGGTAGGGGGACCAGGTGTGAGCATGAATCAGCACAATGACAGGAATATTCCTTAACAGTTGCTGTCACTGTCGCTGTTAACTCACTGAATACTTAGCGAAAGCGATAACTGTACCTCAGACTGATAATACCTAAATTAAATTATTAAAATCAAGGGTTTTGTATTCCCCATTTTTCTTCTCCAATACTTGCCGATTTTTTTTTTTTTTTATCAACTATATTGGAAGAAGTTATTCTATATCTGTAGGTTTAACTTTTTTTTTAAATACATTGTTTAGTTTGTATACTGAACGTCGGTTGACGGCACTCAAATCAAGCAATTTTAATGATTTTTGAAGGGTTCTAATAAGTAACTTATCAAAAAAAAAAAAAAAACATATCGACATGCCAGTGGTCGATATATATAATGGATTGAAAAATATTTGCAGCATGTAAAAATCCAGAGAGGAAATTGGGGAATACGTTTGTATAGACAAAACGTTACCCAGTTTCCCCTTATCAGGGGGATGGTTAGATCGTTGTCCCTGCTCCAACACAGGTGACTTTTGATCATCATTATGTTTCCTTTTAAATTTATAGAATACAGATGCTATTATTTTTGTATCAAATTATTTAAAATTTTCACGGCAAAAAGTATTATCGTGATTTATTTTTGGGGTATTATGCCTTGTTGCGCTACCACCTTTTTTAGCCAACGTTCGAACAGCGTTACAGTGTCCGGATGTGACAAAGTTTATGAAGAGCAGACAGAACAGACAAACTCCAAAAGGATATCAGATAGCTTTCGAGCATGTAAATTCGACCACCGTGACAAGTTGGTAATTGTCGAGCATTTAATTTAAACCGGCCATTACTACAGGACACAAGGTATTACTATTATTAGCATCCATTGAAGACCCTGCTCCCGACATCAACCTCCGCAGCGATACGTACCATGGGTCTGAGCAGCCCTAGCTTGGCCTCGCACACCCTGTCCAGATCGGGGTCGAGCCCCCAGGCGTGCAGCAGGGACAGGAGCACCTGCGCTATCTCCATGGAGTGCGAGGGCTCCGTAGCCCCACCGGTTCTTCGAGTGCTGCCGCTGCAGTTGGATCCTGACTCCAGGGAGCTCGCTAAAACAAAAACAATAAATACATTATTAAACATACTCACTTTGGTTGTTGATGCAGGTAATGCGCGTTTTCATCGCGTGCCAAAATATCCCAGACAAAATATCCTCTGACAAAACAATAAACATGCCCCAACAAAATATCTACTAAAACCTAACCTAACCTACGACAAAATGTCCTCCGACAAAACGTCCCCCAACTAAAAACCTAAGGCACCTAACCCACAATAAAATGTGTTACGGAAAAATCCCCCAACAAAATATCTGATAAAACTTAACCTAACCTAACAAAAAAATGGGACAAAAATAATACAGAGATCTGTACTATTTTTGTCCCATTTTACTATTTTTGAACAATAATTGTCTTTACAGGATGTCTGTATTATTTTTGCCCATTTTTTTGTTTGGTTAGGTTTGGTTAGATTTTTGTAGATATTTTGTTGGGGGTATTTTGTCACGGTATGAAAAGACATTAACATTATTCAAGTTCAACGAACTTTTAATTTTTAAAATTGAAACTACTTACCATATCAGACAAGCAATAAAGTAGGCACAAAAATTATCTCATGAATTTTTATTCAAAATGTTTGAAAGATGCTTAGATGAATTACTAGAGTGAATATACATTATTGAGACAACGCGTGTGGATTCACTGAACATTTGCATTGGACTGGCTATTTTTTAGCGAGTCTTTATAGTACAAAAACATTCAAAGGTGTAAAATCTCCTAATTAGGTACCTTTTTTGAATTGTCCTTTATTATATGATGCGGCGAATTGTGTTTTTAGACTGCCCAGAAAATATTTATGCTTCGATACAGTTAAATTGACAGAATCGAATATCGACACCTTGGGGCAGTGATCGAGGCCCAGAGGTGCAAATATCTTTTTCTGATTTTTCTGTTTCCAGATGTTTGATTGATTTTCGCTAATATTGTCTTCATTTAATTAAATATTATAATTTGAGGATCTACTCATAAAGTTAAAAATAAAAATAGTTATTATTATTGCAAATATTTTCAACGAAAACTCGATAGTTCAGACAAAAACAAAACCAAAAGTTGATAGAATACATTGTCAACGACAATGCGTCTACCTGCCGAGTTTCAGCTCGTTCGGATGTAGGGTAGTGGGTTAATTTCCACTTTCAAGATTTGTAATCCATTGATTCTCGAAAACGAAGTCGAAATTCAAATAGAAGTACCTATTTTAAAAATCGCTTTCGTACATAAACTAATTAGCCCTTCGTAGTGGGACATGAATGAATATGTATGATGAAAATTGTTTTCATTACTGGAAACCTACTAATCCCTATACACTTTTTTTTATATTCAATTTGGGAGGATAGCATGGGTAACACCGCCCTGAGAACAATTTATCAGATAACCAACAACCCTGCTGTAGATCACCCCAAGCCGTTCGCTACGTTTGGTGACTTAGCAGGGGTGCCCGGGTGAGGGTTGTCTAGGCCTTTACGCAGAATGCGTTTGCCCACCTACTGCGTGGCAGGCCGGATCTGGAGGGACTGGTTGAGGGAGACCTAACCTAAGCCTCTGCAACCGGACTTTTCGACCCCATCGCCTTGCATCGCAGAGGGAAGGATGGATTCATATGGTTTCCAGACAACTCAGAATCTCAATTTCAACACCTCATTAAAAGTCATTAAAAGCGAAGTAATTAGGTTAGGTTATGGGCTATTTTCACAAAATAAAATAAAACGCCATTCTGGCGATTTTTAGTCCATTATCCCAGTTTGACACATATTTTGATTTGTATTATACTATAAGATTATATATAGATTTATATAGTTTGAAAATAATTATTCAGTTTGATTGGGCATTTTTTGGCCTCAAATCCAAATTTAAGTTTTGTATAAAAATGTCCGCGCAACGCATTTTTTAAGCCGCCGCATTCCGAATTTCTACCGATTACTTATATATCTCCCTTAAACATTTGAAGTTTTTAACCACTTAAAAAAAAAGTTATTTTTGAAGATAATATCTAACCATTCCCCATGCCGAAACGCAAATTATATAAAATTCCCTCGACAGAAAAAAATCGCAAAGTATGCTCCGAAAATTATCATAAACACGTTCATTAAACTTATTTTAGACCTTATATGTATGAAAAATTCACAGTATTAAATTTCTTTAAATGCTATTTTAGATGTTCCCCACGAGATTTTTGCTCTATTTTAAACGAGTCGTGTTCAATTAAACATTTTCACAATTTTCGCTTCAATTTTATCGTTTTAAATATTAGTGTGCTCTCTCCAACATTCGTAATTACATATCTCTCCATCTTCTTCTTTTTAAGGGGGTATACGCCGCCTTAAAATAACAACAAGAAACAATTATTTATGTCAGGAAAGATGGTAATTTTTTCCCAATCGAAGTTAAGTTTGAAGGTTAGGAAATAAGGAAAAATTATTTAAATAATCCAAACTAAGAACCTAATAATCTTTTTTGTTCATGTTTTTCCATCTCCCCCGATTTAAATAGTTGTTTCCAGTAATAATGGGGTATTTTCACAAACTTTGAATACCTACCGTTAAAAATGTTTAAAGTTTATTTTTCCGATTGTAATCGTTGTACTGAAAATGTGTAGTTTTAACGTGCAGGATGTCTGTATTCGTAATTATTGATTTGAAAACCACACATTATGAAACGGTTCTAACTGGCTACGACGTCATTGTGACATAGATAACGCCACTGGACGCTGTTTGGCTGTAACCGACGTTACCCGGCGTAATTCGCGAATAAAAACGAACATGTCGTTTTGGCGGCAAATCTAAAATGACACATTTCAAAACGTCATAGAAAATTTATTCGTAAGCATAAAAAAAAATTAATGAAAATATAAAATGTCAATCCATAATCCAATAAGGTATAATAGGATGGGATGGGAGGCGCCTATAAAACTCACACACAATCTCTTTACATTGCGCAAAAAACTATAATTAAAATAATATTAAAGAAATCATTTTTATATCCATCTGAACTCATGTTCAAAGAATTTTAAGTTAGACAATTTAATACTCTTTTCCTGTATCACTCAACATTACACGTTTACAAAAAGGATATCCTAAACAAAACCGTACCTTTCAAAAACACAGCAAATCTCAGGCAAAAATACATGTTAGGTACTAATTCCGATTTGTAAAAAAAACTTTGGGTCAACAAAACTATAAATACTTAGGAACGAATTTCTTCAATAAATTGCCAGAAAATATAAGATCCCTTAACGATAGATTCAAAGAATTCAAAACACAATTTAAAAAAATACTGAAAAATAAATAAATAAACAAATAACAAAAAAAAATATTTTTTTATCTTATTCCTTATATAAAATAAATTAAAAAACAACAAAATAAAAACAGTACAAAATAAATAACTAAACAAATAATACATCCTCCCATACACACAAGCATTTGCTTATAATGGGAGAATATTAAAAAAAAAAAAAAAAATAGTAAATAGACTAGCTACCCCGTTAGACTCGAGAATAATTCTCCACTAACCGGGAATGAAATTAGTTCATAAAGATAGTTATGTATTATTTGATTATATTGTACATTTTATTATATTGTATATTTTATTATACAAATAAAATAATAAATAAAAATCCTACTGTTGAAATCAAAATGAAATAAATGTCATTTATTTTTTAAATGTGTGCGTTTAGCGGAATTCGGCAACTTTCCTTTGTCTTTGTATCTAATAAAGTGGTGTAAAGAAAGTAATCTAACTTTAATACATATTATCTTTTTCACCTTTGTCACACATATATTATTCTAATTTCTGCGAACAACGCATTTCTTAAGAACTCGTTTCAAAAAAGCATAAAATAGGAATCGAGGAAGCGATCATTTTCCACATCGAGCATTGTCAAGGTTTGTAGCTCGAAGCTCAAGTATTGAAATAAATAACAAAGAGGATGTGTTACATTCATTAATATACGAATCATGAAAATCTTCTTATTATTATTTTTTATTTAACAACGCCCCGCCGTATCTAGCACGGTCGACCGATAAAGATTTTATCGATGATGTCGGTAATTTGTCACCGCTCCCGAGGACGACTACGAACGCTAACGAACAAACAACAGTTGTCAACGTCAAATTAAGAACACTTAGTCATTGTGAACTGTTGTTTATTCGTTGGGGATCGGCAGTCATCGTAGAGAACGGCGAGAAGTTATCGATGTTATCGATACAATCTTTATCGATCGACCGTGCGAGATACCGTGGGCTTTTATATAATTTTCACACAGAAAAAAAAATAGAGAAAAAAAAAAGTTTTAAAATTGTAGATAACAAATTGGTCATGATTCATACATAGTACCTAGGTATACCACCACGCGCATAATAGATATATAATATTATATAATTGCATGACACAGAGAAAAAAAATAGTAGTATTTTAAAGTTTTTTACGTCGTTTATAATAGGTACTAGTTAAAAGCATTCACTGACAACAGAATATAGCAAAAAATAATAGATTCACCCAAAATAAAAACAGAAAGTGCAATTCACACGCGGTATAAGTGAAACCTTCAGAAAACTAAAGTAGACAAGAGTGGGGAGGCTACTAAGCATCGCACATAGAGGAGACCGATAGCCTACGAAGCACTGCACAAAGAGGAGACCGATTACACTATCTCATTTTGGTTGGGAGCAGTTTCGATTTTTGTGTGGTGTTCGAATTATAAAAAATATATCCATAAAATAGATTATTAGGTTACTCATATGACAGTAAAAAATCTTATTACGATTTTTACAAGATATCTTAAAAACTTTATTCCTTTGTTAAGATAATTCTGTACATTTTTAAACTCCATATTGTAAAATAAGCGTTGTTATAAAATCTATCAGTAAATAGGAAACGATATTCTAATTAAAATATGATGAAAATAAGATTGTAATATGAGAAATGTCGACAAAAATACATTCTTTGCGTGGTGGCATTCGAAGGACTGTTTACAGAAATATAATGAATTAAGGAAAACGTTATAAACGTGCTTTTGACCAAAAGTAAAAGGCAATATAAGCGGAAGAAAAAGTATAATTTTATCAATACCTCAGTGTAGATAATTTTAGTACCTATTGCCTGCCGATTTATTTTTAATTTTATCTAGTTAAAACGGCGAATCAGGTATGAAAAATGAAGGAGTGAATGTTAACCAAAATCAGCATAGATGAAATTAAAAAAAAGATCTATTGTATGAAGAATTATGGATTCGACAATATTGCTGCCGAATACTTTAAAGGAGATAGCCGTATAATTCTCACATGGTTGTGCAAACTTTTTAACCAGTTGGAGAAGGGCTGAGATCATGCCGTTATACAAAGGTAAAGGGTCACATATGGATTGTGGGAATCACAGGGCTATTAGCCTGCTAAGTTCAGTCGGCAAGCTATATGGTAGAATATTGATTGAAAGGGTAAGAAAGGAAACAAAGGATAAACTATGGGATGTATGCACAATTATGTATGCTTTTATGAGTGGAATGGGGTGCAAGGACCAGATTTTCTCATTGCGTGTGCTCACTGAGAAGTTTTTGGCAAAATAAACTCTTTTGTGCCTTTGTAGATCTAAACAAGCGTACGACCGAGTCGACAAGAAAAAAAACTATGGAAGGTGTTGTTCAAGTATGGAGTGAATACAAATCTCATACAGGCAATTGCGTATGTATGAGGGAAGTGTTGCATGTATTAGGGTGAATGGTGGTTTTACGGGGTGGTTTGATATCACAATAGGTGTTTAGCAAGTATTATCTTCGTAAATGTCACCGTGGTTATTTACTTTAATTTATACATGGATAATTTATTGTACGCAACAATTGAAGGAGGCGAGACTGGGAGCGAAATTGAATAATCTGAAAGTAAGTTGCTTGTTGCATGCTGATAATGCGGTGCTGATTTCTACCAGCATGGAAGATATATAGTCACTCGTGTCTAGGATGGACGATGTATGTATGAAGAATGATTTAATGTTGAATATAATATCAAGTCTAAGGTCATGGAGTTTGAAAGAGAGAGTAAGAAAACAGTGTGAAATACGGATGCGAACGTATTCCCCTGTTTTCTCTCCAAAAATGAACCGATCTTTTAGATTTTTTCATCAACTGTACAAGAAGAAAATATTCTGTGTCTGTAAGTTTTGATTTTTTAAAAACACATTTTCAAATTTGTGTACTGAACAGATGTTTATAGCGTTCAAACTAGACAAAAAATAAGGATTTTTGGAGGATCGTAACTCCTATAAGAAGTAACTTATAAAAAAGCAAAATGTGGGTACATGCCAGTGGTCGATATATCTATATTATCTATATTACAAAATACTTGCTTTAGTGCCAAAAACCAGAGAGGAAATAGGGAAATACGTTTGTACGGAAACGCCGACCGCGTTTCCTCCTGTCTATTTTGACTTGTGTAAAAAAAAACATCGCCAAATTGCATGCTTTATTTAAATTATTGATCATAATCTTAAGAACTTAATTTGCCACATTACACAATAAAACTATAACCGAAAATGTGTTCGTAAGTAGGAAGTTGAACACTTCAAAGCATTTTTACAGGCCTTTTTTTAAAAGCATACTTTATTTAGGGGTCGTCTATTAATCACGTGATGTTTTTTAGCAACTTTTTAACCCCCCCCCCCTGGTGATATGTGGTGAGGTTTTAGACTACCCCCCTACCAAAAATCACGTGTATTTTTTTAGTACAAATTATATTGAAATTTTCAGAATATTATCTTTAAATGTATAATCTGATTAAATTTTGGAAAATTAAGCATTGTGATAAAAATTTCCAGAGAGACAAGTTGCAGGTTGTTTTTGACTGGCATTTGGTTTAGAAATCGTGCGTTCAACGAAAAATAAATACACATGATATCTCATTATATCCCCCCCTCCCCTCCTTGTGATATTTCGTGATTTTTCCGACCCCCCCCCCCCCTTCCGAGCCTCACGTGATTAATGGGCGATCCCTTAGCTATAAAGTTTTTACATCTTATATCTAGTATATAGGCCTTATACCTTCTTTATATTTTCAAGGTTTATAAAATTACTCATAAAAAATGTTCGATTACATAAAGGACAATATATGTTCCAGTCGCAGCATTTAATTAAAGCGTCCATAATATTTCTAAGCTACCAAAATTTTAAACCAAAAATCCATTATTTTGCATCACTTCGCAATGCATTACTATGCCTTAATTGTAGTACAGGATATTTTTGATAAGAATATACCAAAGAACTAACTAACCATCACATCGTTTCCCCGTAGGAGTATGAAGAGAGGATCGACCGCCACAAAATTCTATCTCGGTACACACTCCTTGCTTCATTGACATTCACTTCCGTGCCTATATCAAGTAAACGGAACTGTAAATATATCAATACTTACCCAATATGCGCATTCTTTCACGAGTTTAGTATCACGTCATATTGACAAAACCTAAACCGCAAATATTTACAGTTCTAAAAAAAATTATGAATCAGAAATCTGTTACGGAAAACTTATCACGAAGGTCATAGGAAAGTAGGTGCCTATATTTTTTATCGTATTATCTAGGAATTGAGGACGATGGACTTTAAATTTAAGTGGAAACGAATCATTTGCCATGATATTATTAAATTTGTACTACGTGCTATCATCGTCCCGCTCCTAGAGAATGCGAGGGTAATGGGCGTAGTGGGTAGTAAACGATTTCAGAATGAGTTTTTAAGAGATTGTCAAATTGAGGATACGATTTCAGAATGAGTTTTTTACGAGATAGTCAAAATGAGGACATGATTTCAGAATGAGTTTTTATGAGATAGTCAAATTGAAGATACGATTTCAAAATGAGTTCTTATGAGATAGTCAAATTGAAGACACGATTTCAGAATGAGTTTTTATGAGATAGTCATATTGAGGATAAGATTTCAGAATGAGTTTTTTATGAGATAGTCATAATGAGGACACGATTTCAGAATTTTATAAGATAGTCAAATTGAAGTAGCCAAATAGAAGATACGATTTCAGAATGAGTTTTTATGACATAGTCAAATTGAGGACACGATTTCAGAATGAGTTATCATGAAATGGTCATATTGAGGACACGATTTCAGGATGAGTTTTTATGAGATAGTCAAAATGAGGACACGATTTCAGAATGAATTTTTATGAGATAGTCAAATTGAGGACACGATTTCAGAATGAGTTTTTATGACAAAGTCAAATTGAGGATACGATTTCAGAATGAGTTTTTATGAGATAGTCAAATTAAGGAATGAGGTGTTAAGGTTTCCCACCACAAATGAGGAGAGGTGTGAAGTGTGAGACGTGAGACGTGAAAGAGTCTAAGATGGAGCTAAATTCTAAAGTACGCTTTAACAGCCAAAGTATTTTGGGTGACCCGACAGTTAATAACTTTGCCCCCCTTGAAACTATAATTAAATAGACTTCAAAAATACCTTTCATATAATAATATAAGTTGGTATGGATATCAAGCGAATTTATTTAGAGTGTTGATTTTTTGTAATTATTCGCTGGTGTACACAGTATACAGACAAGTAGTTTTATCCTTGATGCATTTGAATGAAAATAATATGTTTTATAGTTTTGTTATTCGGCGGTACATCCTGTCTGCACCCCCGAGGACACTTAGTTATATTTTGTGTAAGAAATAATACCGTATTTTCCCCGAAAAACCGTCTGTATATTATTTATAAGTATGAAGGGGGGCCAACTGTCATGGAACCGAGACATTTGTAGTTGCATCTTGTATGAGGTACTCAACACCAGGAGAGGTGTACGTTTTGTGGGCTGGCCCAAAGTCCAAACTGCTCCCAATCATTTGGCACCAGCGGGTATATGGCATCCCCAATTGGGGTATGTTATGTGAGGCTGAAGGGAGTGAGGAGTGGGAAGGAAATGGAAAGGAGGGGAAGTACAGGTAAAAATCCACAACCTCGTCGCCACTCCACGATATGCTAAATGCGGGGCAGTAAAACAGAAACCCGCAAAACCAATATTTTACTGGATACAACTTAAACCTACTGACATCTGCAGACCCGTGCGCGAGTCCACACAGCGAGATCCACCGACCAATCTGTACCGACTCACGAAAGAGCCGCCTAATCGTTATGTGTAATAAATATTTCTCAAATTTTCGTCGATCCACAGGTGTTAAAAGGTTGAAGAACACTGGTCTAGAGTCTAGACAATGTCATAGTAAAATGTTAACGAGCACCTTTATAGATTATTCAATAATATTGAAAATAGAAAAACATATCTGTTCCAGTCCTCCTTGCATCAAGTGCAAAATGTCCATCAATAAATTGTTTATAGGATTTTATACGATTTGTTTTCTCCCAAAGGCGCAACAATTTCAGCGAACATTTTTTAAAAATGATTTTTACGAAACGCTTTGGTTACAAGCAAATTGGAAAAGGGAATCCGATACCTTATCTGATTCTTACAAAACCACAAATTTCAAAATGTTGCTTTCAAAGTAAAGAAGTAAATGTAAATATACTTTACGTTTACAAATCTTAGTATGTATTGCCAAAAAAAAATGATAATATTTGGATGACTTGAAGCGCCGCTTTGGTGAAAAATCACCTCAAGGGCGCTGTAAACATATTTCTTTTCCCCTCTCTAACTTTTACCCCTCTCTCTCTTACGTACCTCCCCTTCGTCCCACACCAAAGTTGATGTTCTCTTTCCCTCTTCTAGTTTACCTTTAAATACTCTATAACTCTGAAGTTTATTTAATATGTTTTTAAGCACCATTGATGAAGGTTTACGTTGAACCGAAACCGGTTGGTTAATATATTAAAGTTGTATAATAAAGTGGTACAAACAAACTTATTTTATTCCAATTATTATAAAGAAGAAAAATTCTATTCATGAGGCCGAGTTTACATTTGAACAATGCGTAGTGGTGTCATGAAAATTTCTAAGTCAACGCAAATACTTTCAGATTGTCACATCATTCACATAATGCGAATTTTTGTTAGTTTGGATTAGAAAAAAACTCTCGAAACGGGAGCTCTAGCGTCATAAAATTGGAATAACTTTTACAATCTTTCTAAGTCACCGCATATACATATGTATACCCACACTTCAGGTTGTCAGATTTCCATCATGTATTACGAGTAGTTTATATAATTGTCAAGAAATAAGACAAGATATTATTGTGTAATATTATTTGTTTTCTATTTTCCTATTATTTAATAAGAAAAAATAGTGTGTAAACTTGGTTGACTCCGGAAACCAAAGTTATTGTATACATTATCTTTGCCGAGAACTAAAAAAACTACAGAAATGATGATAAAAATTATACTTCTTACTCTTCTTTTGTATTTGGTCGATATTTCTTGGGAGCTCTCTACAATAGTAATTTATTAATTTCATTTATTTATTTACGCCCTAGTGGGCTTTTACAAAGATAAGTAATAAGTAATAAAGTTGTGTTAGGCAAATATGTACATATATAATGATTAATTAATAGTAAAAAAAAAATTAATTAAAATTTTTAAGTGTATTCACTACGGAGTCGTGAAATCATACATTTCCGTAAAGTAATTATAAAGACTTCGTTTTATAACTAATACGGGATCTTTAAACATGTCTACAATATTCCCAAATTTATTGTCAAAATGATGTAGTTCTTATAATACACTTTTGCGCGTTTTTTAAAATATTTTAATTTTACTTTTAATTTTGCTTTTTAATATTGTTTGAGTGCTTCATTTCTATTTTCTCTAAAATGTCTATTTTATCATTCAGTTTAATTACAGTTTTGATTTTTTTTATGGTTAATGTTTCTTTAAGTAATGTTTTTATTTTTGCGTATTTTACAATTCTTATTATTACATTGTAATTTATACATTAGCTTATACTGTACACATCGGGGTCTTGATAATGCTAATGAATATTGTAATTTGAAATTTATATGATATAATAAAAAAGGACAAATTATTTTTTTTTGCATATTTGCAGCAGGTACCCGTTTTCGGGTTTTTTTTACCTTAAAATAGGATGCAACTCGATCTATAAAAATATTGTATAGGTATTGAACGTCACCGTTCATATTATAGAGTTCTAGAAATAGATGACCTACGGTAGCTTAAAGGTAAACGCAATTCCAGAGTGGTTAAAACGCATTTTCACCATCTTTTTATCCTTTTTTATAATTTCAATTATGTTACTATTACCGTACTTACAATTTGGGAGGCGGGTATGGGTACCGCCGCCCCGGGAACCATTTATTGGATAACCAACACGTATCAGGGTTGGTCGGTTACTCGGCAAAATGAAATCATCGGAGATCAAAATTTGATTATATTTTTCCTATTGTGAGACACACTGGGGAAGAATTGTGAATAATATAGGTGGATATGTATTATACGTCATGGTTGACCCAAAACCTGTTGTCGAATTTAATAGAAGAGTGGGTTATTATAATATCATAAAAACTTTAGATGTATTACAGTCAATTAGTATGACCTCATGGGGAATAGGAGGACGAATAAACAAATAATTGTAAATAATCATTTAAACTATTTTCAAACGTCATTAAAATTAATTTAAAAAAAATTTAAATGAAGACAATATCAGCGAAACTCAATCGAAAATCTGGAGACAGAAAAATCAGAAAAAAGATATTGGCACCTCTGATACTCGAACCCAGGACCTTCGACTTTCCGGGCCACAGTTCCGGGCACTGTCTAATCCGGCGCCCCCTGTAATCCGACACGCAATCACTGCTGATTGTACATACAAATTTCGGCAAATCTTCACTAATATAATGCATGATTGGACAACGATCTACAAATCAATGTTACTTCGGAAGTAATAGAGCAAGTTGCCGCTGAAACACAGATTAGTTCGGGAGATTTGGAGATCTGGTGCCGTGGAATGAATAAAGAGGAAAATATTTTTTATGAAAGGTTTGACGAAGAGATTATAAACCAGGTTTCTAGTACGAGACCCCTAAATCCTCTAGTTCGGATCCTCTATAGAGGATCTTAGGCAGTACTCTATAATCCGACATCGCCCTGCAAAACGTTTGTCGGATTACCGCGGGTCCACTGTACATGAAAAAATAATATATATATTTTTTATATTACTGCTATAAAATAAAAAAATATATAAAAAATAACAAAACATGTTAACTAGTTCTTGGAAGAAAAAATTGTCAATAATCAACACTTAGATACGTTTTTTAGATTTTCACGGCCAAAAGTATGTTCGTTATTTGTTTTTGGGGTGTTATGCCGTGTTGGGCTACCTCCTTCTTAAGCCAACGCGACGTTTCGGACTGCGTTGCAGTGTCCATCATCAAGGCAGATCCGAGAGATGTCTGTCGACACATCTGTCGGATCTGCCCTGATGATGGACACTGCAACGCTGTCCGAAACGTCGGCTAAAGAAGGAGGTAGCGCAACACGGCATAACACCCCTAAAACAAATAACGAAAATCAACAATTACATTATAAAGGAAGGACCTCATTATTTGAGCATTTTAATTGCCCACCCGCCAAATAATGATCTATTGGGAGAGTTAGCACTTATAATGCCTTTCTCACAAAAAATAAAGTTGGTTGTTTTCAGATGAAAAATGTAATAAGCAGTAATTGTTGAATGAAACACTAGTATATATTGAATTATTTGGCGGGTGGGAGATAAGCCGACGTAGCTCAGTTGGTAGAGCAGTTGACCGGATATCAGAAGGACGCGGGTTCAAGTCCCGTTGGCGGCATTTATCTTTTCTCGGGAGATTTTTTCAAAGTTGATGAGTGAATTTTAATTGCGTTTACAATTACAACTTCTTAAGACTAAATTTAACATTTATTGAGATCTTTTAATTGCAGTTAATAATGTATGGTTACGAGAAAAAACACATAAACTTACAACACAATCACGCCGGACCGGCCGGCGAACTCAGCTGATAATGGCGGGTGACACACGAACCACGAACTCACCCGAAGTCAGCCGAACGACGCGCGAGATTCGGTGCGGCCAAAGGTTCGGCAGAATTTCTGTCGAAACCGAAACTGATGCCGAAAATAGATTAAAAATAATTCTTCCACATGACATCATTGGTCACTCAACCCAGAAATCGCCTAACCCCTCTCCCCGACATTGCCTGTCTTATTCCTAATGATTTTTTTAAAAATGTTTTAAGAAGTAAAAAAAATCTAAATGTCACTGGAGACCAAAATTTGTTTACCTTCCTGCACGAAGAATGTTTGAAAAAAAGAATTGTCATTGAGATAGTGAAGTTTCTTTGAAAATTCCATATTTTTTTTATTATACGTAATATGATTTATAATTAAGTGGGTAGGTAATTAAGTACCTACTTAAAAATCTTGTGATTTCAGAGGAAATTTTGATTTTGATTTATTAAATAAGAGAAAATTAGAAACATACTGTTTGGGCGCGTGGTCTACGGTTCTGCATGTTTCATCCCGCGACAAAATATCCCCGACGAAAAATCTTCCGACAAAATATCCTACGGACAAAACATCCCCAACAAAATATCTACTAAAATCATTGACGTAGACTTAATTGATCGAAGACTAAAATCTAATTTGACCTAATCCAACAAAAAAATTAGACAAAAATAATAGAGACATCTTGTAAAGACAATAAATTATCGTTAAAATAGTAAAATGGGACTAAAATAACACAGACATCAAATTATGGTTCAAAAATAGTAAAATGGGACAAACATAATACAGACATCCTGTAAAGAAAAAAATTATGGTTCAAAAATAGTAAAATAGGACAAAAATAATACAGACTTCCTGTAAAGCAAATAAATTATGGTTCAAAAACAGTAAAATGGGACAAAAATAGTATAAACATTCTGTAAAGTCAATAAATTATGGTTCAATGTAAAAATAGTAAAATGGGACAAAAATAATACAGACATCCCGTAAAGACAATAAATTATCGTTAAAAAATAGTAAAATGTAAAATAAGGTTAAATTTTAGTAGATATTTTGTTGGAAGATGTTTTGTCCGTAGGATATTTTGTAAAGGATATTTTGTCGGGAATATTTTGTCGCGGGATAACGCGCATTATCGTGGTCTACACTGTTCACAGAACACAACGAATTATATTCTATTGAAAATTGAAACGAACATTAAATCTGCACAACGTCCTGATATAAAAGTTAGTAATCGTATTATTGGGAAATTCCTAAAAGGACTAAGCAGGTACAGGTAAACGTATTTAATTTAATTTTAAATGGCAAAAAAAATCTATAAATACTAGCGAGTTTTTCTTCCCAGGTCAGTCGGCCTTCGCTATTCGCCATGAGTGCCCATGCGGTGAGTTGCGCAACTAATAAATTCAATATTCATATGTTTACGAGGATAAGTTAAAAACAAAATAATAAACGAAATTTTGTTGGCATTGATTTGACATCTTGTGCGGTGGTGTTTAAGTTTGCCGGTTCGTTCCCCGGTGGAGTGCTAATAATAATAATAATAAATAAATTCATTAATAATTACATTAAAAAAAACAACTTGAAGTACTCGGTTCCATTTTGAAATTGATGGTGGCAAAATAGAGCAATCGAGAAAAGTGAAGAAAACTAACAAAAAATCTAATCTGAATTTATTATATTATTCTGTTTTGTTGCTGTTGTTTTTTTTACAAGAGCTCCACACAGGAGGCCCTGAGGAAAATAATTTCCCTCAGGGCCTATGTTATCTATAACTTCAATATACAGGGTGTTAATGGACGTACTTCACTTACTTTAACCAGTGAATCCTGACATTATTTGGAGTAAAAAATGTAAATAAAATTTCGGTCTTCGGTGATATTTTGATGTTTTTTTTTTCTACAAAATTGTAAATGTTGGACAGTTGAAGGCGGGGCTAGGGGTTGGTCGGTTACTAGTCTGAGTGACCAGTGACGACACGCGGAAGATTTTTTTTTTGTTTGAATTTGAAGAAAAACTTTTTGAAAAAAAAAGTCACAGAAGACCAACATTTTATTTATATTTTTTACTACAAATAATGTCAGGAATCACTGGTTAAAGTAGGTCAAGTACGTCCCTTAACACCCTATACATATATGAGTTTGTAAGGCCGTAAATAAATGGACAAACTGAGGTATTTTCGTCACAAAACATGTGTGCTGATCTTTTTTTAAATTATTTTATTTAAACTAAAGTTAAAATTCTGAAACATAGCTTTCCCAGATAATTTATTGGTTTATTTTACTGCATGATTATATGATTTGAAATGTGTGTTGTATACTATAAAACTTTGTTTGAAAATTTAACAAATCTGCAAACGACCCACGGTAAAAACTTATTGTACTAAAATAAATATATTTTCTCAAAATTTAACGCAAAGGTTTTCTAGATAAAAGAACAGTCTTTCGAAATTAATTTATAATTTTTTGTGGAAAAGAATATTGACGTCTAAAATTTGGATTTAAAAATGACATATTTCCGATTCTGTCTGGTTATTCCCTCTGAAATATAAGCCAACTGTTTAAACAGATTTATAATCACCCCACTAAGCACACTGTCTAAAAAAACTACTACTTATGCGTAGAAATGCATGCATTTATCTCGGGAATGCTGGGTATCTGCAGCCTTAGTTCCAGAAGAGATGTCGCATTACTGCTGATGGCTTATAAGCTTCTAAATGGTTTTATATCGGTATCAGATATTCAGGCTGAAATAGAATTCTATGTCCCGGATAATTTCACGCGAGGCCGCCAACACAGGCCTTTGGATTCTTCCTAGTTGCAGAACTAACTTACCTATGTTGATGCCCCTGGGACGACTCACTACGTTAATTAACTGCCTGGCAGGAAATGTGGATATTTTCCACATTTCCTACAACGATTTTAAGTGTGAAATAGCTCTTACGTTTTAACTAAATAATAATAATTGGACAATTTGCAGAGCGCCGTTTTAGTGAAAAATCACCTCAAGGGCGCTTAAATGTATTATTTTAACTGTAAATGAATTTATTATGTATCTTTTCTAACTGCTTTCGCAATGTATTGGTTTTATGCTGTTTTTGCAAATAAATATAAATGTGCAGGCCGGGAGTTGACACTTTTTAAACATTGGTCAGGTTAACCTATGGGAAAGCTTCTCTTTCTAACAAAAGTGTCGGAGTCCCACCCAGTCGTCGCTGGATCAATCCTCTGCTAGACAAGTCCTCCACCATTGCACAAGCGACATCTTCCGCTTATTATGATGTAAGTAGGAGGAATTAAATATATTGTGAAGTTACTCAATTAAACTCTTACTAACACGGGAATGATTGTCTTTTATTAAAAAAAAGAATGGAAGAAAGTGCATTGTTCACTGGTGCAGTAACCCAATTTAATTTATAATTTCCTTTCTAATGCTGATGTCATAATGATTTCACCACGTGTTACTATTGTTTAATATCAAAATGCATTCTTCGCAACAGTGGCGTAACAAGGATTTTTATTGTGGAGGGGGGGGGGGGGGGGGGGGGGGGGGGGGGGGTTAACGAATATATCGATCGTCCAGTTTATTAGTCAGACATGTCCAAATACTAAGTTTGAGATAATGAGGAAAGCAATATTCAAATGCTCATCGTAAATCTGTGATGGTCCTACCTAGTCGATTTACTTTTTCTAAGCTCCATTTATAATTCTACCCTTATGTCCTACTGGTCACACACATGTGGGGCTTCCTTTGTGTAATCTCTCTACTGATTTCTGTATTAGTTTTTAATTTCCACGTACAGGTGTCGCCGAGTGTCGCTTTTTTACATAATAGTTTAAAAAAAATCTTACAGGCTTTCCGAACGTGAAATGTTTCCCTTGTAACTTAGGGTGAAAAGGCTTACTATTCATCAAAAATCAAATATTATTTTGTGTTTTACTATTAAATTTTAACATATAAAAATGAATGTATGCCTGTTCCTTATAGGTACCTAAACCTTCACCCGGTTACGATGAAACTTTGGGGATTTGATGGGGACGTGATGGCTTCTATATGTATAATATAAGAGTAAGCTCTGGCAATATGAAATTATTTCCTGTAATATTCATTCGATTGCGATGAAACTTTGGTGAGTTGTTGTGCGCACGTCCGCTAAGGTGTATGTGTATATACACTGGTGAACTCTAGCGTTACGAAATGAGTTTAAAATTTTTGCAATAGGTGGCGCCCGAATTGTTTGAAATTTACCTTGAATTAAAATGACACCACAAAGTGAATTTGCGAACATTGAAGAAGCAGTTATATGTTTTTACATTGACTGTGACTTTTACCAGGCATTTATCGTATTTATTGATTGTGTCATACTTGATACTGATGATGAAACGCGTGAGGTTGGGCGCGCCACTGCGTGTTAGCAAGTTGACACCAATTTTAGAATGTAGGATGCGCTTTTTTTGACATTTGACTAGAAATAGAGGTAAAAAATGGTTTACAACATTAAATACGTAAAAAATATTGCTAAACAAGAATTATAACAATTTTATGAATTATAAAAATACTACAACCGTGATGCAATAAAAATAAGAATGTACATGTAAGATGATGCACCACGTTGTGTAAAATTCGGCATCAGGCCGCTAACAATAACACTTCTTATATAGATGGCGATAAGTTTTAAATTCCCGTTTAACACCAGGCGCATGTTTTGATTTTTTCCTGAAAAAAACATTGTCAAAAGCGCGTTTATTTTATTTTGCGAAGCTCAGGCACAAATATTTAAATGTTTTACGACCATTTTCTAAAGAATTGAATTTTCCACATTATAGAATAAAACCCCAACCGAAAAGGGGTTCGCAAGTAGGATATTTTGAATTTTAAAGCCGTTTTTGTAGGCGTGATAGTCTATTTTTCTGGGCTTTTACAAAGGCAAATTTAATTTTCCACATTATACAATAAATCAAAACCGAAAACGGGTTCGTAAGTAGGAGATTTTGTATTTTAATCTATTTTTTGTCGGCCTGATACTTTATTTTTTCTCGGCTTTTACAAAGACTATTAAAAAAATACTTGTTCGAAAGAAAATATTTGTTCTACTTAATTATATATTTATAAAATTATTTAATTAAAGCATAGATATACAAAATTTCTAAGCGATCTAATTTTCAAACCAAAATTATACGATATTGCATTGCTGAGTAGTACATCACCATACTCTAAAAACATACGAATAAATGCACGAAAAGTTCGTGATTAAATTGTGAAAACACAAACCAATCGAATAAAATTGAGTTGCGCACGCCGGGATTTCAACCCGCGACCTCTGGATCGGTGGTCGAGAGCTTTGCCCCTCGACCACGGAGGCCGACGAATCCTTTTTTGATAATCAATTTCGTTGGCGAGTATGGGGTCTAGGAGTCGAAATGTCTTATGATTTTGTAGTGACATCAGTTTTTCTTCAAATCAGTAGGTAGGTATAGATCACACGTCCAGGCTGTCACCAGGGCGATACTGAGAATATCTACCACTCTTTAGCGATGCGCAAAATATACATTATTTACTTTTATTCCCGTCAGGTTTCGAAACCGCGGCTTCTGCACTGCCTTGGCTCCTGTCGGAGGTCGTCAAATAAAGTACAATATCGGCCATGTGGATAAGCGTGTTTCGTTTGAAGTTAGGATTCACGTAAATGTTTATCTAACGTTCAATACACTTTGTTTGGAAACTCGTGGTACAAGGGGGAAGCTGGTGAAATGTACATCACACTTGGGATTTTCATTTCGTAATATAACTTTTCGATTCGAGCTTTGCTTTTCGAGAAAATCGAGTCCCAAGACGGAATTTTCATCGATCGTATTCAAAATATATACATTACCTACTAGCTGACCCGGAAACGATGTTCTGCCATACAAATTGTTTCTAGTGAATATTTTGGTTGTTAAAAGTAAAAAATCACGAATGAATTTGAAAGTGTGTGGGGATGGGATCTATGACAGAAAGAGGAATGGAGCGATGTAGATGATGACCGCCGATAAAAAAACAATCTTGCATTTTCTCAATTCAATGTATTTCATTAAAGTAAGGGACATATTTATTGTTCGATCTCTTAAAAGTTAAATAATTTAAAGTGAAAAAAAGTAATTTATTTTTCATCCAAAGGTAGGAATATAAAATAAAGAAAATCAACATTAATTTCATTATATTTAAAATACGAACGACGATTAAATTTGTTCATACAAAAATACTGAATTCGCGATTAAAAAATGGGAGGTATTTTGTGATGACAAAAAAAGAAAAAAAAATTGTCAAAAATATAGAAAAAAAATCTAGTTAGGGACACCCTAATCACCTAGCGGTATGAAATATACTTTACGACCACGGACGTACAAAATATATGGACATGCCCTTACGTGTTAAAAAACGTGTTATTTCCCCCTCCCATTGGAACCATTTTTCGGAACCGGCTGGGCGTGTCCGGACCAATGTCGTGCTCTCGTCGTACATTTTACGCGCGGACGCTGTATGTCTATGAAACACATACTTAGACAATGAAGAAGACTTGGCGAATCACAAGTCTCTTTCCTCTCTTCGCCCCGCCATAGTTGGTTTTTAGCCCTCATCTGTAAGTTCTCGTCTAGTTATTTGTATGTCTATGTTTACGACCTATTCTCATACCTACCAAATATACGTAAAAAATTTCATAAAAGTCGGTCGAGTGCGACCACAAACACCGTGACACGAGATTTTTTATATACATAGATATATTTTTGCATTAGCTGCACGAAACATTTTGTTTAGGGCCTATATCATCTTTTGGGATTCTGTGGGTAGGGTATGTTTAACGAAAGCAAGGAGAGGAAATTCTGGGTATGAGGGATAAGTCACCAAACGTAGTGAATATGCCGCAATCGTAAAAAATTATTTACTTAGTCATTTGCACTTATTTTTTATTATAAGTACTTATTTTTAATTTAAGTTTTCGAAAAAAAAATAAAAATTGTAAAATCGAAAACACATTTTATGGGTTCTCCGAGTGATATAGATTCCCCAGTTTCTTGCTAATACCACGACTTAACGGACACCATGTACAAAGATCAAAGCAATCCTATTACTATTTATGCATGTTCTCATATTACTATTCATTAATGAATGTTATTGAAAAATAATTTAAACATACCTGGTCGATGATCTTGACAAATCCAGTTACAAAATAAATTTTTACATAAAAATGCAATTCTCACACAGTGTTGCAACATTTCACAGTATTTATATATTTTTTTAATTTACTATAAACTTTTTTTAATTTTTTTTTTAGGATGGGTAGTTTCAAACGATTCAAAAGATTTATCAAATAATTGAAGTTAATTTTCACGTTCTGTGTAAGTTCTATTCGGTTATTTTTTATTGTGAGTTTATGGCCATAGTGATGTTTCTATTGTAGTTAAAAATAAGTCTATGAGAAACTA
The DNA here is from genome assembly GCA_917563855.2 of Limnephilus lunatus. Taxonomy (NCBI): domain Eukaryota; kingdom Metazoa; phylum Arthropoda; class Insecta; order Trichoptera; family Limnephilidae; genus Limnephilus; species Limnephilus lunatus. The sequence goes on from OU830596.1 coordinate 27,411,542, forward strand.
ATAGCGTTGACACTAATATTTATTTTAATTAATTTTCTAGGTCATATTCTGCGCCCTACTTTGCGGGGCGCTCGGTGCACTCAATCCCGTAGAAGGTTCGCGATTTGCCACTGAGAGGAAGATGTTGGAGAAAGAGAATGAGGTAAGTAAGTTAAAAAAATGTAACTCTAACAAAGCTAGGAAGAACTTAACTAACTAACTAACTATCACGCCGTTTCCCCGCAGGGGTAGGCAGAGAGGACGGACCGCCACACAACTCGATCTTGGCACACACTCTTTGCCTCGTTCACATTCATACATCGTCTCATACATGCTCTTCTATTATTCCGACTCTTCACATAGCCCGACTCAAGTATCTGATTCACTTGGTCGTGCCATGTCTTCCTCGGGCGTCCCAGACTTCTTCTACCATTCACATTTGCATCATATATTCTCCTTACACTCCTTTCCTCGTTCATTCGCTCTACATGCCCAAACCATCGGAGAGTCCCTTTCTTAATCTTACACATCACGCTTACATCAGCCTTGCATTCTTTGCGGATATCCACGTTTCTCTCACGATCGTACGTGGTTTTACCACACATTCGCCTCAGGGATCTCAAGAACTTATACATAATAAAACATCTCGATAACATTGCCCTAATCGGAACAATCTTATGTTTGTTATGTCCAACGAACCAAAATGTTAGATGAACATGACTAATAACAACGTTCCCACAAATTCTCTCAAAAGACGTGTAGTATCAAAAATAAGCATTGAAAAAAAAAAACTAATAGGAGTCTTTGTTTTCAGGAAGCCGATAATTTCAATCAGAAACAAATCGACATTTCTCAACTACGAAAGGACATAGCGTTCAGGACTCTTCTGAATCAATTCAAAGTGAAGGACATCAGCCCTTCGCTAGGCGATAACGGGTCTGCGCGGGAAACGGGAAAAGATGGACAGAATGGCATTCAGGTCAAAGTGCTGGACTCGGATGACCCCGCCACGGAAGAGTTCATCAGAAAAGTGTTGAGAGAGAATGGACAAACCAAAAAGAAACCAGGAGAACAAAACAAACAACCAAAAGTCCAATCAAACTATTTTGCAGAAGGTTCAGAAACCATCGACGGTGAAGAGACAGCTGCAGAAATCGACCACAAGGAGGAACCTGTCTTCATTAAGTTTATAGACATCGAAAACGATGAGTCTGAACGAGATATCATCGAAAAAATATTGAAATCACAGAAACCAGAGTCTTTCTACGAAGAGCAGGACTTTTTGAAACTTGAAGGGGATGACAGTCCATGGGCATCTCTGCTTAAAAACAGTATAAACATTACACACAATTTGATAGATCCCAACAACCAAACATCGAAATTTTCACCAGACATCATTAAAAATGCTCCAAAATTAGTTTCATCTAAATCTAGTGCTACGACTTTGTCTTCCAAATCATTTGTAACAAAAGGGAAAGTGTTTGAACAGAATGCGAAAAAGTTGAAAACATTGGATGAGGGACCCTGCCAGATGCGTACGCCGAGTCTGCAAGAGGTAGAAAGCGCGATTTCGACCATGACTCTTAGCCCAAATGAAAAACCAAAAGCAAGAGTAGTTTTGGAAATCATAAAATCCATTCATTCTAAAGCAGATGAAAATAGAAGACGGGAAAATACTGCTGGTTTTAAAACGTTCCTGAAATTCTCAACAGACCCCGAAGAATCCGCAGGCAAAGTGATAGACAATAATGTTCTTCCAAGTGATAAATTTTCATCAATAGACATTAAAGGGGGAAAAATTGTGGAACATAAAGATGGATTCGTAGTGGCTGATAGTAATGGATCAGAACAAGATGTGAGAGTGCAAGTGCTTTACTTAGGCGAACCAGAAACAGAGGCGTTCATTCAATCTGTTTTACAAATGGATGAATTAGAACTAAGGAAAAACACCAAATTCACAATACTGAAGGATTCGCAAGACCTTAAAAAGGATTGGCAATTGGAAGTCATAGATAACGAAAGGCTGAAAAAACTAATAAAACATGAACAGCCCATCGAAAGTTCAGATGTAGCACGCGATTGGTTTAATTTTGAGAATATTACGAAAACAACAGTACAAATTCTAAAACCTCAAAGCGGTAATCAAATGAAGCAACACCGAATACAACCATCAGAAAATGAAAGTAAAATTACACTTTCACAGGGGGCAAAATTACAGAAAGGAAGATCAAATAGTTTAGCCAGTTCACCAATAAACCAAGAAAATCTGAAAACATCTTCTGACGAAAATTTTCAAGAAACAAAATTAGTGAAGAGTGGATCAGTCTTAGGAAACCGAGTAAATCTAAGTCAAAAAGATAATTTTAAGAAAATTATAATTGGTGTCAAAAAAATTGATACGATCGAGGCTGCGAGTTCAATTAATAGAGAAGAGCAAATACACTCAAACACCACAAAGACGAATGCCAAACCCTTGGAAGAAATTGATGATTCAGAAAATGTTCTACAGCTGCCAAAAAATGTAACAAATGATACAAATGAATCATCAAATGATGAATGGCTAGAAAATACCAGTCAGTATGGAACAGATTTATATTCAGAAGAAGATTTCACCAAGCCAAACTATCAAGAAGAAAGATTTGTTCCAACAGAACCCCAAGAGGATCGATTCTACGTTAACGGTTTAAATAGCGATGGTGTACACAAGGCACTCTTCTTCAAAACGAAGTACTCAACAAAATCCAATTACGATGAATCAGATGAACCAGAAATAGCCGACGAAAAGCAAGATATGTTTACAGCAGAAACATCCGGATTTCCAACAATTTTCATTTCACAACCACCAACGATAAAGGAAGGTTCTGGGAAAACAGAACAAGATGAAGAATATGCAGAGAAAACAAAAAAAGAAAATGAAGATGTCGTGAAAGCTCTAAATTATAAGGAAGGTACTGTGAAAACCCAACAAGATAAAGAAGTTGCTGCTAACGTCCCAAAATATGGAGAAACTGCTGCGAAAGGGCAAAAAATTAAGGAAGAATTTGTAAAAGCACAAACATACAGAAATGATGCTTTGAGAGTTAAAACAGTTAAAGAGACTGCTCCGAAAGATCAAAAATCTTACGGCAAGATGATGAAAGAATTGGGAGTGACAGTTACAGACCAAGAAGCTGAAGATGAAGAAAAATTGATAGAAGCAGCCACAAACTTCGAGCAGAAACACATGGTTGCAAGAAGTTGGGGTAAAAAGGACAAAGGGATTGACCAAATCGCAAGGACAAAGACACAGGTGAGTTTCCACTCAATTCACATTGTAAAGGGTTTTACAATAAGAGGTGTTATTTTGACATTCAAAGAAAAGTGCCATTTTTTAATATAAATGATCGGATGTTTATTTCATTATAAAGAGGAAGGTATGCCGTTAATAGTGGAAAATAACATCAGGCAAATGACCACCACGACCACGCTTACAGGGCCATATCCTTTTCATGAAATTTTCCATAACCAAATCACAAAGTGGCTGCCCTATGTCCTCGATAGCCTCACGAATTCCATCTTTGAGGTTTTTAATCGACGCTGGGCTGTTGGCGTAGACCTTCTCTTTCACGTGGCCCCAAAGGAAGAAGTTCTCGGCTGTTCTTGAGCGACGTAGACGGGTTTTATTCTTCACATCACTAAGTTGTCCCAACAGCTCGAATTTTTCCACCAATTTCTGTATTGCGGTCCGACAAGGTGCTTCACGACTACCCAAAAATGTTCGAGTTTTACGAACCGTCTCTGCCAAATTTTCACCATTTTTATGGTGAATTTTAATAATTTCAATGTGTTGTTGAAGCGTGTATTGTTCCATTTTTATTAATGGCTACTTGTCAAATGTCAAAAAATGACAGCTTCAAAAGTGACATCTACCGAAATAGCGGGCTATTCAAAATAACACTTCTTTTTGGAAAACCCTGTATGATAGATCTACCGTCCACTTTGCATGATAATCCGAACAATACTTGCCCAATTAACTATTCTTAAAGGCTAAAGGGACAGTTTGGTAAACCTTATATAGGAAAAGTGTATATTGCTTTGTTCATAAATATGTAAATACGAAACTTCCCACAGTTAACGTCTGCCCACACATTAATCAGTTATTGTGTGCCCATCATAGCGTACCTACTTTGAAAACTGTTAAATCATAATAACTAGTTTTGTCATCGTCTGTATAAAAAATAATACATCAAAAAAGTCTCCTACGATATACTAACTACTCAATTTAACTTAATTTAATCACTTTAAAAACATTACAAAATTAAAATTTTAAAGCGTTTTTAAAAGAAAAATATTAAGATTCAATTTGAACATCAATGGAGCACAATCAGACTAACAGCAAAAAAGCTTGCCGTTTAAGTTGTGCTTCATTGCTGTTAAACATATCGACATTCAAAGTGATTTTATGTATCAAAAAGACAGCTCTCCCGACTGGCATGCCCATTGGCAAGTTAGTTCTGCAAGCCGGGATATATGCTGTCGGTGACGGAGATAAGCATCGGAAACATAGAAACTAATGCTCTCCATGATAATCGAGTTTTCGAACCATCATGAACCGGTCTGTTACAATAAGCACAACCCTTCTGACCCGTAGATGGTTCATACCGAGCATGTCCAAGAGAAAATCGGTAGGGTAGAGCCACAGCTATTAGCCATGCTCCCTCAGGTAGAGAAATCTCAGAATTTTCTTCTGAATTAACAAAACAACTATCAATAAGTCTCATCAGGGAAGACGACTGCAACAAATGATTTCAAATTCATATTTCAAAATAAAGTCATACGGTCAAGTCCCAAAATTGATAAGGGTTTCTCAATTATGTAGAGATTCGGAATTTATATAAGTTTTGCAGAATCTTTCTATTGGAGCATATCCGCACATGAAAGCGAGTCCATAAAAATAGCCTCGTCCGGTATGACGAATGTGTCCAAACCAAATACAAAAAAATCGAAACAAAAATTACTCCGGAAGGATCGGCCCCGTGCTGCAATCGCCGTAATTGAGTAGTAGGTATATAACATTTTCCCACAAATTTTAAAAATCACCAACTTATAATAATTCATCACATTGAAAGAGCAGGGGGGCTAATTGACCGGTGATGAACGGCAATTTATAAATGGCAATAACACACTCGTTTCCGAAGTAAAATGATAGAAAGTTTTTTTGGCCCATATTTTTTTCATGCTTTATTATTGTAACATTCTCATAAAATAAATCTAACTAATAGTTCTGTGAACAGTAGACCTCCGGTGTGTGCAGTTCACAGTGAAACCTTCAGAAAACTAAACCTCGAGAGAATGAGATGAATGCAAAGTATCAGGAGTAGGATAATTGTAGGGTTTATTTATTATAATATTGTAACAAAGTTTAAAAATTTTATTTTTAGATTTTCACTGCCAAAAGCATTTTCGTTGTTAGTTTTTGGGGTGTTATGCCGTGTTGCGCTACCTCCTTCTATAGCCGACGTTTCGGACAGCGTTGCAGTGTCCATCATCAGGGCAGATCCGGTAGATCCGAGTTAGTACGTATATATAACAAGCCGGGATCGGTTTGTTATACATACGTACTAGTTAGTCATTTGTAGTAGTGAGGCGTTCGTATTTAACACGTTAACACATCGTCGGATCTACCGGATCTGCATTGATGATGGACACTGCAACGCTGTCCGAAACGTCGGCTATAAAAGGAGGTAGCGCAACACGGCATAACACCCCAAAAACTAACAACGAAAAAGTAAAAAAAATATTTTACATATTTTTCTACGAAGCACCGCACTTGACGACCGGCGTGGTAATATATATATATATATATTTTTAAATAATTTGTGTTATTTCACAATTGATTCATTTAAAATAATGTATATTATATTTAGTTCCAAAGTGGGAGATACTATCAGTAACTCCTTGGTGTAAGACCACCATTTAGAAATGAAACGTTGCTTGAAATGGCGTTAGCCGTGTTTGGTGACCAGATCTGAATATCCAGGAACTTCCCCACCTTCCTCTTCCCTATCTCCTTACCCTCACCACTACCTTCAGCCTTACAACATACCCCAATTGGGGATGCCATAGTCTCACTGGCTCCAGACCGGAGTAGCTGAGACACTTGTGAGGTATTACTATAAAAACATTAAAAAACGAGTGAGCTTTAGACCACACGACTTATAAAAGAACATGGAATTGACATATGACATTGGGGTGACATATGACAATGCGGTGACCTACGACCTTGGGGAGATCTACAAACTTGGGGTGACCTACGATCTTGGGGTGACCTGCGACCTTGGGGTGACCTGCGACCTTGGGGTGACTTGCGACATTGGGGTGTCCTGCGACCTTGGGGTGACCTACGACCTTGGGGTGACCTACGACCTTGGGTTAGTATGTACGCCTTACCTTAGTTGTGCAGTATGTACGCCTCGCCCGATCACTGTTCGCATTGATTAACGTTCGCATCGATTACCGTTCGCATCACACTTTTCGTAACGCATCACACTTTTATTAACGCATTCACCAGCTTACCCCCCAAGTCGAGCGTGCGTAAAGAAGTTTTACTTCAATAATATTTTATTTAGCATTTTTTTTAAATTTCAAGTAAGAAATTATACAATTTGTCTAAAGAAATGTCAGAACTGTCTCAATGACCAATCATTTTTCAAACTTTCTTCAGGCGGAAAGTACCATAAAATTGAAAAGCTCAGTCAAAATTCGCCAACTTGTCAAATCAAGGCTTGCTTGTCACACCATCTGAAAACTTCAGGAAATATCCATTTATAGTTAACATTTCTTTTAATAAAAAGACAAATAACTTTGTTTACATCACTTTTATCTAAACAAAGTTATTTATTTGTTTTTTAATTAAAATAAATAATGCCATCACAAAGTGAAAACCTTTCCGAAGAAGTTTTCTTCGAAAAATTAACATTTCTCATTTCTCTGACCAGTACCTTCACAAAAAGTGATGTAAACAAAGTTATTTGTCTTTTTATTAAAATAAATAATGCCATCACAAAGTGAAAACCTTTCCGAAGAAGTTTTCTTCGAAAAATTAACATTTCTCATTTCTCTGACCAGTACCTTCACAAAATTAGTCATTGGTAAGAGAAATTTGAAAGACGTGTCAAACGTTGAAATTGTATTGCTTCAAAAGAATGCGAGAAAAGTACCCAACTACGCATTCTATAGAAATGAAATTTTGTATTGAAATAGAAACGTTATTTTTATGAATTTTGATTTTGAGGGCAGCGAACGTGGAGTTTAAAATTTGCTCCCGTCTTTTGAACACAGAACAAAAAGTTGACGTGATCTTATTTTTAATTTACACTAGCTGACCCGACGAACTTCGTACCGCCTCAGAATCAATAACTGTTAAAGAAATTCGTTTTTTTATTAAGTTAAAAATTACACAATGAATCAATCATCAATGGCCAACTGTCCGTGTTTTGTTTTTGTTAATATCAGAGATGGCATTGTGTACGGATTTATATTTTTTGTGATTTTCTTATTTTTCCACTTACTTTTTTTTTGAATTGGGAATTTTGGAGGCGGTTATGGTGCCGCCGCCCCGGGAACCATTTAATGGATAACCAACACCTCTGTCATACATCATCCATAAGTCACCCCAAGTGGTTCGCTACGTTTGGTGATTTAGCAGGGGTGCCCGGGTTCTTGGGGTGACGTTTGTCCGGGTCTTGGCGGCAGATGCGTCTGCCCATCCTCTTCGTGGTGGGCCGGATCGAGAGAGACTGGTTGAGGGAGGCCTTTGACCTTTCCAGCTGGACTCTCATCGCCTTGCACCGCAGTTGGAGGGATGGATTCATATGTTCGTCACTGCCGGACACACTGAACCCAGATTCCTACCCACCCCTCATATCTTTTTCCTTCCCAGAACTTCCTATCCTTCCCTTCCTTAAAAAAACCCTCCACATAGCATCCCCTAAGATGACATAGGTCGTTTTCTTTAGGGCCTCATGTGTGAACTGATGTAAAAAAAATGCTTTTCATTTTCCTTATACGTGTGAGGGATTTTTATTATAATTATTGTATCTTTCCTTTGGATGGGTGGAGACATACGTTCACCGTTTGTCTCATTTTCTACTATTGACATTTAGTGTGTAAGAAAGAGAGGCAGCATTATATTTGTTTAAAAATAAATGCAAAACAATTAGCGCATTGACATCTGACGTTTTTGAATTTTTGGAAATCATGCACAGTTCAATATTATAGGTACTAAATCATGCACAGTTCAATATTATAGGTAATTGTCACAAAATGCCCGCAGCTCTTTCAAATATGAGAATTCGTTGCATACAAAATGTATGGGAAAAAGAATTTTCTTAATAACTATATTTTTCGTTAATTTTTGTGATGTTTTAATAGTTATTATCCTTTCCGGGGCGGAGATAAATCCAACAAATCAAAGATCATCAAAATCGGTGGGGCCGTTCTCGAGTTATAAATAGTGTAACTAACCCGACTTTGTTTTATATATTAAGATTGTCTTACAAATCTACGAGATTTTTTTAGTGGCCTCAAAGACAATTTTATTGGCGATTTTCCGACATGCGTTGCTTTCTCCCTGCGTGTCCTTTCCCATTCGTCCCGTTCCCCTTCCGCCGCCCCTTCCCCTCCCATGTTCCCTCCCCCTCACGCGTTCCCCGTCCACCTTACCCGTCTTCCCTCCCCCCTCTCCCGTCCCACATGACAAAAAATCTGAAAAGTTTTTTTGATCATTACAAAAACTCTTGCGAAACAGTCAAAAATGTCACAATTGGAGGATGAAATTTTGCACACCATAGATTGTTTCTTTAAATTAATGAATTTATTTGAAGTACTCAACTGTGATACTAATGGCGCATGCTGCAAATCAAAATTGAATACTTTCAATCGATTCAAGAATTATAGGTATTTTAAATAGATACCTATATTAGTTACCAAATTTGATTGATTGTTCTTATAATATACAAAAATGAATGTTTATAATATATGAAAAGTGAAAATTTGAATAAAAAATGGCAATAGGTGGCACGCGAGCTGTTTGAAAACTGAATGTACCGGGACTGAATGTATGGAATGCGGGAGGAGGGAGAGGAACCCGGAATGGGGGAGGGGAAGTCGGGAGGGGGTAGGGGAACTCGGGAGGGGGGTTCGCGGGACAAGGGAAGCGGACAAGGGGAGTGGGGAGAGGGAAAGGGGTTGCGGGAGAGGAAGAGGAGGCGGAATGGGAAAGGACACAGGGAGAATCAATTTCTTTATTAAGTGGCATAGCAGCGCATGCCGGCAACTCGCTAGTTTCTAATAATTTCTGATAATGAGTTCAAACCGCTGGCAATAGTTCAAGGTAAAGTAAAACAACGCGCGGGTTTACGTTAACCTATAAAATAAACATTTTTTTAATAATTATTCATAATACATAAAACACTTCGGTATAATATGTCATGGTCACCCACACTGACATAAAGTTAACTGCTTTCCTTATTGTTGTATTTTTTAAATTATTAAGGTGATCCACCACGTCGCACAATAGTTTTACTAGTATGGGAGCGTTGGAATTAAATCGAAATTTCAAATTGCAGGGACTACAAAATTTTGTTTCTATATTTTGACATCACATACCAGCGCATCTTTCCCCACACCACCGAACTCAGCAAAACGTTTCGTCGCTGCGTAACACGTCAGCAAAGATTGACTTAACGAGCAGTCAGGACGTTTGTGTGAAAATGCAACGTTTATTATATAACATTTAGCGACTGATTACTTTTTACACCACTTGCCGGCAAACTTTTTTCCACATGGATCCAATACCTTCAGGTGTGTACTAAAGGTATTAATTATTTTTTTTCATTTTCTTATGTGACAAATTTGGGAAATATTTAAAAAAAAACATCTCATGAATATTAAAAAAAATACGATGATTTTTGAAATAGTTAAGGTTTTAGTTTGATATTTCCTAATATTTCGTAAATGTGCTGATGTACTTTTATAGCTGAACTATCTTAGTATCATACTAAAAAAAAATCTTGCGCATGTTTGCGTCTCTACAGCCCAGTAATTTTTAAACGACTTCCAAAAGGAGGAGTTTATCAATTCGACGGTATTTTATTTTTTTATGTTTGTTACCTACCTCAGAACTTTTGATTGGGTGAACCGATATTGATGATTCTTTTTTTTATTAGAAAGCTGGTGCTTCCCGTGTGGTCCCATTTTAATTTGGTCCAGTTCTGACAATGGGATCCATGAGAAAACCATATACCTATGACTTAAATTTGCAATAAGTATGTGCGCGACAAATGGACGAATAACTCAATATTACGCCAACAGATTTCGATGATTTTTTTTAAGTAAAACTTCTTTACGCACGCTCGTCACTAAAAATCAAAAAATAAACAAAAATTTTAACAAAACAAATAACGACTTCAAAAATGCACTAAAAAGTAAAAAAAATAATTTCGTACGATTGTTATTTTTGGAGTCGGTGTCAGCCAAGATATCCACATCTCACTATTAACTACCTATATATGTAGTTACCTTGGCTGACACCGACTCCAAAATCTCACTATTAACTACCTATATATGTAGTTACCTTGGCTGACACCGACTCCAAAAATAACAATCGTACAAAATTATTTTTTTACTTTTTAGTGCATTTTTGAAGTCGTTTTTTGTTTTGTTAAAATTTTTGTTTATTACATAATTTACTTCCTGTAAAATTTGAGTGCTTTATAAATATTATTTTTGACACAGGTTCGGTTTCAAAGGATTTGTTCGTTATTTGTTATAGTGATGAAATCAAAGTGACAACAGATGGAAAAACTTATAAATTGCCCCGAAGAAGGCTGTAAAAAGATTGCGGGCTTCAAATTTTGCTTTAAAACAAGATGGACAATTGCTTATCGAAATGAAGCTAGATTTTTGATGGAAAATAAAAAATGGCTTGACACACCGATTGGTTTTACATTATATGAGATTTCTCCTGAAAAACAGCACGGTCGCGGTCGCCCGGAAATATAATTTGAACACAGTTCTGACTGGTCCGAACGCTTATAAACCTTCGGAAAATTCACCTCTTTCTCATTTGGCGTTTGCAACGAAAACCTCTGGACCATCTGGACAACCGATTGCATCAAAATTGGTAGGAAATATTATTCGTTCACCTAAGCGCGCATCTATGTACAGAAAAGCGTATAAGGTATTTGATGACAATCGCTCTAGACGGATGTCTGAGGAGGAAGCCCTCTCAACCATGGTGGAAGCCAAGCTTACGAAGCACCAGTACAATGTCATAAGATCGAAAGATTCAGAATGGTTTCCACCGTAAAATATAGTACTTGAGGCAAAAAAGGCATGCTATCCAAAAAAAGAAGATATAACAATCACTCCTACATCTGCAGAAGTAACAAAGAAACAAAGATTTAAAAAAATATCGCGAGAACTATTATAGAAAATGTTCTCGTGAAAAATGTAATGAGGATGTTTTTAATTTAATGTTAGTTACATCTAACCCTCTCATAACTAGTTACAGGCAACTCCCAAAAATACCATTAAATCGTTTTCATAAGGAAGTTTTTGATTTAATAATTCCTCCGGACATTCATTCTCCAAATATCTTTAACATCGACGATGATGATGATTATTTATAATGTTTATCGTCCGTATCAGAATATTAAAAAGCAAAATTAAACGTTACTCGGCCTTTTATTTTTGCATGGATATGGACATAAATATTTTTTAATTTTATTTTATTATTTTGAATTAGATATTTTTGTTAATAAAATACAGAAATCACAATAAAACTTACTAAAATCGAATATTTTTATTTTTTTAACCCATAACGAAATTTTTTTAACCCTCCCTGTGAATTGATTCCGACTATTGGGGTATTTGGAACCACTGGGCGTCGTGTAAAATTTGGAATAAGGCCGCTAACAATAACATTCCTTATGTAGATGGCGACAAGGTTTAAGTTACTGTTTAATCCCTCAGGCCTCGAGCCTGTCGGAAGGTCAAAATATTTCCGCTTGCAATAAAATCCAAATAAATTAAATATTTCTGAATGCACCCGAAAATTAAAAACTGTTTTTGAAAGGTGATGAAATACGCAGGAATTCCTAGTGAGACAGGCACAGCAAAATCACCTAAGTAACTTGATAAATAAAGATTAAACTTATTAGCTGAATTAAATAAAATTTTCTTGGTGAGTTAAATTACACAATGAAGCAATTATTGATAAGCTACTGTGCGTGTTTTGTTTTTTGTCAGTATCAGAGATGGCGTTGTGTACGGATTTATATTTTTTGTGATTTTCTTACTTTTCCACTTACTTACGGGAATGGCGTTTCATTTTATTTATACGTGTGAGGGAGATTTATTATAAATATTGTATTTTTCCTTTGGAGGGGTGCAGACATACGTTCCCATTTTCGACTGTTGACATTCAGTATGTAAGAAAGAGGGGCAGCATTTTAACAACAAAAGTAAAACAATCAGCGTATTGACATTTGACGTTTTTTAAATTTTGGAATTCACTCACTATTCAATGTTATATTTATCAAAATATTAATGCAGCTCTTTCAAAAGATGAGAACCGTTCCATACAAAATGTATGAAAAAAGAATTTTCTTCATAATTGTTTTTTTCGTGAATTTTTCCAATGTTTTAATATCTATTCTGCTATTCGGGACGGAGACAAATCCAACAAATCGAAGATTATAAAAATCGGTCCAGCCGTTCTCGAGTTATAAATGGTGTAACTAACCCGAATTTGTTTTACATATTAAAGAAGATAAAAGATAAGATTCCCTAGAAAGAAAAAAATCGCAAAGTATACTCCGAAAATTATAATTTTCAGGTCTGTTTCAGTTATTTTACAAGTTATATGTATAAAAAAATTCACAATGTTTCTTTAAATACTGTTTTAGACAGCCCCCTAGAGATTTTTGCTCTATTTTAAATGAGTCGTGTTTTATTGATTATTTTCACAATTTTCGCTTCAATTTTACCGTTTTTAAATACTAGCGCACTCTCTCTAAAATTCGTAATTACATATCTCTCCATCTTCTTCTTTTTCTGCGGGGATACGGCGCCTTAACGCCCCTTGAAATTACAAAAAACATAATGATGGTGATTTTTCATTTGATAACAATGTTACATTTTAATTTCCGAGGAATACTCTAACCTCCGACACTCCAAACAACGTTACGAAAGATAAAACTCAGTTATCAAGTACCTACACAGATGTTATCGACATTGAAGGAAAGGGCGGAAAACTCGGCAATGAAACTAAATAATTTAAAATGAGTCATGATTCATGATTCAATTGGAACTAATCGTACACATTATAATATATAAAAACAAAATATTACGAGACATTTTTGTTAAATGTGTAACTATTGTATACTACGACAGAAAAGTTATGGAGAACGCGAATCGTTTGTAAAAAGCAAGCTAAATTGTATATATATTGCAGTCAGTGTTGACATGAATACAGTACATACATATGCATTGCTTGCATACGTCATGTGTCAAACTTGTTATTCGACTTAAGCAAAGAATTCTCAGGTGAAATAGAATAAAAATAATTTTTTTAAAACGCACCGTAAAACTTTTTGATTATTCAAATTCAACAACTTTTTCGATAAAAAAAATTCAGTAGGCATAGAGCCGGGTCTTCAGCGACAATATTATCAGAAACATTGAACAAAGTTTGCGCAAATATCGCAAAAAATATTTGCGCAAACCTGAATTATTAGTGCAGGGTCACAATGTTTTTGTTTTCGTGGCCGAAGAATTGTGGCCTCATCCCAATGTTTTTGTTTGATGTTTTTAAAATACTAGGTTGCTGGAAACCCAACTTAAGCAAGAGAAACCAATACACACAATCCTAAGGGTATTTAAAATCTGTTAAATACATAATAAATACATTAGTTTAAAGAGAAAATTTATAATTTAAATTAACCACATAGTAAACTTTTGATTTCCCTGAAATCTGTGTACGTGTACAATCTGTACATAATATATAGAAATCAATGTTTGCTTGCTTGCATGAATGTGTGTTTGTTCCATATGTTTTGCTAACCCATTCATCCGTTTGCGATGAAACTTTGGGGATTTGATGTGCGCATGCCCGCGATGGTTTCTACAAATAACAGTGAGCTCTGGCGTCATAAAATTATGCGTTGCTAAACCATTAATCCGATTGCGATGAAACTTTGGGGATTTGTTTTGCGCATGCCCGCGATGGTTTTTATATATAATAATGAGCTCTGGCGTCATGCAATTATTTTCTAAACTATTCATCCGATTGCGATGAATCTTTGGTGAGTTGTTGTGAGAACGCCCGCGAAGGTTTCTATTATATACTGTTGAGCTCTGGCATCATGAAATTTGTATAAAAAAATTGCATAGGTGGTATGCGAGCTCTTTGAAAACTGAATGTACCGGGACTGAATGTATGGAACGCGGGAGGGGGGAAGGGAACGCGGGAGGATATGCAATATAACTATTGTATTATTACACATATAATTCTGTGCTATTTTTAAATTTGAAAGTTATATTTTTCGGTTAATGTTAATTCGGCCATCTTGAAACAAAATTGCCAAACATTGTCTGCATCCTATGCAGCACGATAATCAAAAATCATCACGTACTAGAGTACTAGACTTGCCACGCGTGATCTTGAATTTTTATGACATAATTATGTGTACACAATTGAAATTATTTGTGTCTGGTCACTTTCGAATATGGACGCTTCCGTCTTTGAGAGATCACGTAGAAAATGCGAAATTCGTACAAATCAAAAGTGATACATGTACGGAAGTAGGCACTGGAAGTAAATACAAATGTAAAAGGGAGGTAAATGCTGTCAACCGCATTCACGTATGTTAAATCGCGTTGGCACAAGGGTACGATACTACGTTATATTGTTGTGAGTCAAGGGTAAAGTTTTTAGATTAGCTATAATAGTTTATTGCAGAATAAACAGCTATAAACGGCCCTTCACAACTTCTCAATTTGGGCACCGCCGCCACGGGAATGCGTAAAATTATTATTTATTCACTATGCCGCTCTCCGTGCCAATACAAATTTTGACCGTTGTGACGTCACAAACGCCTACAATACAAGCAAATTATTAGCATAGCCAATAGGCCAATAAGCATCACATTTAAAAAAAAATCCGGTTTAGGAAAATATTCTAACACATTCCGTATTTTTTTATCGTATTTTTGAAACCCTGGCGATTTTTTGAAAATTTCGATCCGAAAAATCAGACTATTTTTTATAAGCAGTCAATCTTTTTGCAGATTACTTTAAAAGTGTTTATGACAAGGATATTCCTGATAGTGAGACTCCTAATGACATATCACTTGAAGAATCACTCAACTTAAGCCATTGTTTCATTGAAATAGCTGCAATAGAAAAGGGTATAAATGCATTAGATTCTAATAAATCTGCTGGACCAGATGGTTTTCCTCAAATATATTTAAAATCTTGTATTGCCAGTTTGACTTATCCATTATTTATACTATTTAACAAGTCTTTGTCGTCAGGGCGTTTTCCAGATCAGTGGAAAAAAAGCTTTTTAACGCCTATTCACAAAAAGGGAGATAAAAGCGATGTATCAAATTACAGACCAATATGTATATTCTCCGCTATTCCCAAACTCTTTGAATCATTAGTCCTAGATGTCATTACAAAACAAATCAATAATATAATAGTACCCAATCAGCATGGCTTTATCACAGGTAGAAATACTTTAAGTAACTTACTCATTTATGAAAATTATATAACTGATTCCTTTGTCCTTAAGCATCAGCTAGATGCGATATACACAGATTTTTCCAAAGCTTTTGATTGCCAGTTAGACGACATATTCTAGTACATAAACTAAGTATGTTGGGCTTTAAAGGAACCCTATTGATCTGGATTAACAGTTATCTTAGTAAAAGAAAGCTCTGTGTTAAAATAAATTCTGTAGAATCTTACATCTTCGAAGCCACAAGTGGGGTTCCCCAAGGATCTCACCTAGGACCAATTCTTTTTTTATTATTTATAAATGACATTGTTAGTGTATTTAAAGACGTACAAGTCCTTCTCTTCGCTGATGATTTGAAAATGTATAAAATGATACGTAGTATAGAGGATTGTCATATTTTACAATCAAATTTAGATAAATTGTATCATTGGTGTGTGATCAACTCGTTATTTCTTAATATTCAAAAATGCCAAGTTATTCGTTTTCCTAAAATCCAAAGTCATGTTACCTATGAATACTCTTTAAATAATGTAAAATTGACACCAGTCGCTCAGATCAGGGACTTAGGTGTTATATTTGATGAAAAGTTAACATTTACTCTGCACGTAAATGAAATAAAAAATAGAGCTATAAAAATGCTCGGGTTCATATGCAGAACAGCAAGTGGTTTCAAGTCACTAGAATGTTTGAAAACATTGTACACTTCTTTATAAGAAGCCAGGTAGAGTACAATTCGCCAATTTGGTCCCCAATGTATAAAATCCATTCCAACAATATAGAAAGGGTACAGCACAAATTTCTAAGATGTATTAACTTTAAGCTGAATATTCAAATTCAAAATATTAACTATGTCTTTTTGATGTAACAACTCAACATAATTACGCTGTCAGATAGGCGGATCATCTTTGACCTTGTACTATTAAATAAAATTATTAATAATTGCATTAATAACCCATTCTCTCCAAAATAAAATTTTTCATACCGACCAGAAATACGAGACAAAGTGCTACCTTTTTCTGTGACAATTTCAAAACAAATTATGAGGCTCATACACCTATTAATAGAATGCATCATCTGGGCAATAAATTTGGGAATACTGTAGACATATTTAAAGATTCCGTATTAGTCACAAAACGAATTCTTTATAATTATTTTAGTAAAATGTATGATTTCACGACTCCGTAGTGAATACACTTTATATTTCTATTTTCTTTTAGTTTTTATATGTCTTTTTACAAATTTCGCTTTCCATACCCATACATTTAATTTGTCTTAAATTTATCATAAATCAATATATATATATTGAATACTATGTATTTGCTAACACAACTGTATTACTTATATATCTATCTTGTAAAAGCCCACTAGGGAGTAAATAAATAAACCGGAAAGGCGGGACATAATTTTATGGGTGCGAAAAAAGATAATTACATAGCCGAAAATCATTTAAAAAAAGAACGTTTTCCATACGAATAGCAATAAATTGTACGGGCTTCTCTTCGTAACATCTGTAAAAACACCGCCATCTTTATCAAAAAATCGAACCAAAGGATAAGTTCACATAGAACTAACAATAAATCTAGTGAACGTTAAACGCAAATTCAAAAATTCGCCGGAAATCAAAGTGTTGCCATATAAAAAAAAATTATCAGTGTGGAATTTTACAAAATTAAGGGAACATAATCGGAGAAGGGACATTTTCATGTAGTGACGTCACGAGCTCAAATAATGAATTTATTTATTTAAAAATAAAAAAAATATACATTAAAAAAAAATTTACTAACATTTTCGTAATCTTAGTAAAAAAAATCTATCCACACGATTTTTTCCAAGTCGTTATGAAATCCATGCAAGTGGCCTATTCAAATTAGAATATAAATTCATTAATATTATTAACGTACTTTTTACGATGATGTAAATACCCTATTGGGCGAAAAATATGCTAAATAGGTGCTTATGTAAAAGTGAGAAAAAACAATCGTGTAATAAAATATCACAATCGTATTACTTCCTCATGGTAAAAAAACACCTTATTTTCATTGATGGTAGATGTTGATATACATAATTCCCAGGGGGTAAAGTTCTCTAGCACAATGAAATCAACCCAGAACCCCCTCAGAAAAGACATTAGAAGTAAGGAAAAAAATGCTCAAATAGGTTCCGTTAATAATTATTGGATGATTTTTATAGCGCAATTTTCGTGAGAAAATCACCTCAAGGGCGTTAGATTAGGGTTATGGCATAGACATATAAATATTAATTAATTGTATTTTGTACGTCCGTGGGTTATGGGCTATTTTTAATTTATTTTTTGATAGCTTTTAATGATGTTTCAAAGAGGTGTTGAGTTGACTTGATGCTAAGTTGGCGTGGAACCGCTTCTGATGATGTTTGAAGTAAAAAAGATAAATAACTTCTTTCGAAATTCCACCGTTTTTTCCATATGAAAATATTTTTCATTCGAAGTTTTTTCTTACATGATTTTAAGGAAAAAAATCCAACATCAACTAAAATACCATGATGTATTTTAATAAAACGAATATGAAACTTATTTCCACTTTAATTTATTTGACCGTCACCGATTACAGCATGTTAAAGCCATCTTCAGACTGTTACAAATTATTCTTAACCTACGGTTTACATATCTATATACATCACAAATGATGGGGAAGGGGGAGAGGGATGGTATATAAGGATTTTTATCAATTATATTCATTACATTTGTTACTAAGTCGTCTATGACTGTCGAATTACGAATTATTTTGGTTATTCCCATTAGGCTTAATTACCTCGAGTTTGTAGCAAACGCTTATCTTAGAAGCGGAGAGCAAATGAGTTTAATTTTTTATTCTTTACAAAGTTAAGATCTATTTTTTGGTTAGGAAGGTAATTTATAATAATCCTTTTGTTTTAATTTCTTCGGAATTATTAGAAATTACACGCCTAACTAAAAAAAACGAGTGTAGACCACACAAGTGACTTCTGCTCCATCTTTATGAAAGGAAGAGAGAAAGAAAATGTGCGCGCGCACTGCTCTCTCTTGCCCTTACAGTGATAAACGAAGCGTTCGCATCGCTTTTCGTAACGCTCTCGTCACGCATTCGCTAGCTTACTGTCTAAGTCAAGCGTGCGTAAAGAATTTTTACTTCAAAAATAGACCCTAAATTTGTAATGAATAAGAAATTAGAGTCATTTGCTAAATCTCCGCTTCTATGTAGGGAATTGGGAAGGAAAAAGGTATGAGGGGCGTGTAGAAATCTGGGTGTTAGTGTGACGGACGAATGAATTCATCGCTCCCACTTTAATGCAAACCGATGAGTCGAGAGAGTCCGAGGAAAGGTCTCCCTCTTCCAGTCTCTCCGGATCAGGCCCGCCACGCAGTAGATGGACAAACACAAACGCCGCCAAGACCTAGACAAACTTCACATTTATGAACCCGGACACTCCTGCTAAATCACCAAACTTAGCAAACCGTTTGGGGTGACTTATGGCAGGGGTATCGGTTATCCAATAAATGGTTCCCGGGGCGGCGGTACTCTCACCCGCCTCCCGAATTTAGTGCATTTACTCCGGCCAACTTGTATTAAGATAGAACTAGTTGGTCGATGATAGTAGTCGATATTATAGGCAGGCAAGGTCAACTAAAACCAGTTATTCGCGAAGATCAGTGTATTTTATGAATTGGTTTACGTTATAGTATTTATTAGCAGTGGGGAAATGTTAATTTTATTGGATTACGCACTACTTTAATTTCCAATAAAATAAATATCTATCGGTTAGTGACCACCCATCGGGTTGCCAAATGCGTCAGATTCCCACACAGGCGTCGTGGGTTCAAATCATCTGCTTACATTTTCGGGCTGGATCGGGAGATACCGGTTGAGGGAGACCTAACCTAGACCTCTCCAGACGGACTTTCTCGACCCATCGCTTTGCGCCGCAGTGGGAGGGATGGATTCATAAGTCCGTCACTCCTGGACACATTGACCCCCATATTCCGGCTCTATCACGACTCAACAAATTTCAACACCCCTTTGAAAAGTCATTACAAGTGATGAAAAAAATGTAGTTAAAAAAAATAGCCCATAACGTAAACCAATGTAACCTATTTAACCAAGTTAATTTTCAACACTTTCAATGACTTTTCACAAGAGTGATGATGTTGCTCATTGTTGAGTTGTCCGGTCACCCAGATTCCCACCCACTCCTCATACCCTCCACCCTCTCCTGCCTTTCCCTAAAAAGACCCTCCACACATCATACTTAAATATGACACAGACCCTGAAGGATTTTTTCCTCAGGGCCTCCTGTGGGGAGATAATGAAAATAAAATTATATATGTATACTAGCTGACCCAGCCACGCGTTACTGTGGCTAACGAAACACAACGCCATCTACTGGATGGTTACCCAATCTAGAGAACCAACGTGTCGACAAATTAATTCACACAGCTATCTTTTAGAAATTTATGGAACTTACAAATATGTAAAGGCAGTCCCAGGACAAACATTTAATGGGCAATAATAAATATTGAGGTCAATAATAGAGATAAAAACTATCCTATCTTGTGAGTTGGACCAAATTACACACAGTAAGCAAATTTTCATCAAAATCGGTTAAGTAGGCTTCGGAGTTTATCTCGAACAAACATCATGACCCGAGATTTTTATAAATATAAAGAAAAATATTTCTCGGTTATTCGAAATTCGGCAATGTTAAAAAATGGAATTAAGGGGAGATTTAAAAAATGGTTGAATGATAGACAGTCGAAAGGAATCAAGATCGGATCCAACATCCGGTACCGACTTTCTCATTGGCAGATCAATAAAATTCTTGGCTTTGAGCCCAGAAGAGAGATTAAGATCCAGTGAAAAAACCTTAAACATTGAAGTGAGGTCTGGCGTCATTGTTTTTTTACGGTTGTTAGATTTTTTTGTAGACGAAACTACATTTAATCGCATTTTAGTCATAATATAATAATATCATGTAGCTGATAATATAAATTTAACTTAAAAAAATACAATAAGACGCCATATTGTTTTTTTTTTTTTTAATTTCTATTATTATTCCACAAAAAACGAAGTTGCGAAAAAAAGCGTTACTCGGATGAAATTTATAGTAAAATAATAACTTGTAATCGATATCGCACCTATAAATTTTCGAATCAAGGTAATCGAATATGGCACATCCGTAGAAAAGGGTCGTAAGTCAAAAGTTTCTGAATTATAAAATTTTATTTTAATATCTGAATAATAGGTGTAGTGATTGCGATTATCTATGCCCCACGGAAACCGTATTTAAGTTAGATCACTATCTCAGCTGGATGTCGCCAGTGTCTCTTTTCAACGGGACCGCTTGTTTCATCAATCATCATTTGTTTTCGCTCTCCTGAAAATTTTACTTTTTTGACATAAGACCGTTTTCTACAGGTGTAAGATATATCCAAATTGTCGTCTTTAAAATAGAGTTGATGCTTTTCCGACCCACGCGATTCAAATGGAGAAATACGTTTCCATATATGATAACGAATGGTCATCCCACATTATGACAAACCTATAATAATTTATGGAAATGTTTTAAATAAATATACAATAAATTGGTAAACATCAAATATGTTGAAAATAATCTACATAAATAAAAATGAATAGCCGAAATGTACGATTATGTACGCGCATAACTTCCGAACGACTGCACCAAATTGCATAGTTCTTTTTTTTGCGTTCGTAATTGTCAGGACAAGTTTTGTAAAAAAGAAGCGGTGAGCTCTGGCATAATGAAATTTGTATACAAAAATTGCAATAGGGAGCTGTTTGAAAACTGAATGTATGGAATGCGGGAGGGGGGAGGCGTACTCGGGAGGGAGGAGGCGTACTAGGGAGGGGGGGAGGGGAAGTCGAGAGGGGGGTTCACGGGGCAGGGGAAGAGGGAGAGGGGAGTGGGGAGAGAAAAGGCGGAGTGGGAACGCGTGAGGGGAAGGGGATGCGGGAGAGGCAAGGGAACGGGACGAATGGGAAAGGACACGCAGGGAGAAACAATTTCTTTATTAAGTGGCAAAGCAACGCATGCCGGAAACTCGCTAGTATTCTTAATAATTTTCGAGAAACATGACACTGTCATAATGAACCTTAAAAAATTATGTTGAATTTTCTCAATTTATATTTTGTGTGCTTTATAGTATGAGGACCAAATAGTGGAATTGTATTCTAAATTACTTCTTACTAAAGCAGTGTAGAGAATTTTAAATGAATAAAGTGACGAAAAATCTTTAACTGTTCTTAAAATAAATCCCAAACATTTCATAGCCTTATTAGTAACTTCATTAATGTGTGGAACAAATAAATGTTTATTTTTCATCAAAAAGGATACCCAGATCCTTGATATGAGACATCTTTTTGAGAGAAATATTGTTAATACTATAATGAGACATAATAGGATTTTTGTTTCAACAGAAAGATATAAATTGACATTTATCAATATTTATAAATAATTCATTATAATTACACCAATCCTGTAAGTGATCAAGATCACTTAAATGATTACCTCAATCATTGATGGAGTTAATCATTTTGTAAATTTTTAGGTCATCAACAAACAAGAGTATGTTTACTCCTTTAAAAAATTGTACAATATCATTAATAAATATTTCAAATAAAACAGGTCCTACCTGTGCACCTTGAGGAACTCCACTGGAAGCCACAAATGGCTTTGAAATGCAATCTAAAATTTTTACAGAAAGTTTTCTACATGACAAGTAACTTATGAACCAGTTTAACAAACTACCAGAGACACCAAGAGCTTATAGTTTTTGGATTAAAATTTCATGAGATACCTTATCCGCCTTATCGAATGCCTTTGTAAAGTCTGTGCACACTGTATCAATTTGGAATCCTTTATTCAATGTTTCAATTATTTGATTTTGATAAATCAAAAGATTTGTTAGAGTTGATCTTCCGGAAATGAATCCATGTTGAAATGGTGTAATAACTTTACAAAAATTCTCTGTTAAGTTTTGTTAATAAAATAGATTCAAATAATTTAGGAATTGCAGATTGTATACAGATAGGTCTATAATTTGAGGCGTTAGTTTTATCACCATTTTTAAATATTTATTTTTTATTTTTTTTATTGTGTATTTTATTTAGATATAAAATTTGACATCTTATATCTAATGTTTTCTTTTCTATGACTACTACAATATTATTTACTACTTACTGACTAAAATTTGGACTTTACAACATTAAGACATAATCCACGAAAAACTGCAAGACTTTTAGCCTCCTTAACATTTACAGGGAGTTCATTGAACATTTTAAAACCTTTTTGATAAATATTATTTTGTGTTCCCGATAAATTTGTTTTAGGAAGCCTAAAATCGTTGCAGTTTCTCGTAGGATAACAATGAACTGTACTGTTGATTCTAACATTATTCGACATATAATCTGGTAACATTTTATTTTTTAACTTATAAATAAAAACTAGGGTATTGAAAACAAATCTTTGCCACACACTTAATATATTGAGTTGGCGTTGCATGGTTTTTATCCTGGTATATCTGCTACAGCACAATATAGACCTCATGCCTCTGTTCTGAATTATTTCCATTCTTTTAATTCGTGTTTTATTGCTCAGAAAGATTACACTTGAGCAATAATTCAGATGGGATGCTACAGTTGTGTTATAGACCAATTTCCTAGTTTTAATGTCTAATTTTCCCTTTATTCTACTTAAGAAATTAATCTTTTTGGCAATTTTTTTAGTTAGCATTTCAAAGTTAGAGTTAAGTTTTAACTTATTATCGATAATGATTCCCAAATATTTAATTTCTTCTACCTCTTCAATATTTTGATTGTCTATATTTAGGGTAATAAGTTCATTTTGTTTTTTCCCTAATACCATGAATTTACTTTTAGTTACATTTAATTTGAGTTTATTTATGCTTAACCATTTAGATATTTCATTAAGTTCACTTTGTATTTTTGACAATGCATCTTCAATATTATTTGCTATAATATATAAAAGTGTGTCATCAGCAAACAGTTTGATGGAACAGTACTTTAGGCACTTCACTATATCATTAATATATATAATAAAAAGTAGTGGTCCCAAGACCGATCCTTGAGGAACTCCAAGGTTTACTTGTTGCTCTTCAGAGATAGCATCTCCAAATTTGGTTCTTTGTTTTCTGTTTTTTAGGTAATCAGTAAACCACTGCAATTCTTTACCATGAATTCCCATGTCTTTCAATTTCATTATTAGTCTTTCTCTGTCTATCGTTTCAAAAGCACGTCTAAAGTCTAAGAATACTGCTATGATGATTTTCTTCTGATCCATACTTGTTTTCCATTCATTTATCACATAATTTATTGCTGTTTCACAGGAATATTTGTTTCTAAATCCAGATTGTTGTTTTACAAGAATATTATTTTTTTCAATAAAATTGTTTATCTGTTCTTTAACTATCGATTCTAGTAATTGTTCATATTTAGGTAATCCATTTATTGGTCTGAAGTCTTCGAAATTTTTAGCATTTATTATTTTGGGCACTGGTGTTATTATGGAAGTTTTCCATGACTATGGAAAAATTCCCTCTAACAGAGATTCATTTATTAGTGCAACTAATCTGTCTCCTATAGCTGGCAGTGCATCTTTGATTATGCCTATCGTAATTCCATCCGTGGACGATTTTAGTTTCATTGCATTAAGAATTTTCATTAAATACTCGATGTTAATTTTATTAAACCTGAAAATATTATTATTCTCTCTTCTTTCCATTGATTGAGAAAATGTGTCTGTGACTAATGGAATGCTCTTATTTATGTTTTCGACACTGAGTATAAAATTTGTATTAAATTTTTGGGCTATTTTAGGATTATCATCTTCAACTCCATCGGGGAACCGAACTTCCTTAGTATCTCCCTTCTGTTTCCCGCTTATAATTTCTTTGAGTGTAGTCCACATTTTTCTTGAATCACTTTGAGAGGTAATTATTTTTTGTCTAATATACGAATTTTTAGTTTGTTTTATTTCTGTGCTATACATGTTTCTAAGTTTCTTATAGGTTTCCCACCTTTCTTCCGTAAATTGTATTTTACAGGCTTTATAAAAATAAATAAATAAATAAATAAGTGTTTATTCCAGTATGTGGGGAGGAGAGTGCAATCCCACACATTCCATAAGGGTATAATATAAACATACATGTACAAAGTATAAAGTATTTGAAAGGAAAAAAAAAGAAAAAGAAGGTGGATATGAATGTACACGAAACAAAAAAAAAAAAAAAGATAATAAGCTAATAGTAGTAAAAGGAAAACAAAAGAAATAATAATATTAAGCTTTCAGGATTCTGTGAGCACGTAAGGAGCCAGTATTTTTCTCCAGTGTGCATCAATACTGGATGATGGACTGAGGCGGGCTTCCATGACGAGGATGTTTCCAGAGCTGGTTATCCTTTCCCTCATTCCTGCCACCCTGGATCTAATAAGGGCTGCAAAGCCAGGAACTCGCCCCTCCGTGAACATCCGGGAAGCGCTGCAATATCTGGGGAGACCAAACATTATGCGGAAGGCGTTGTTATACTGAACCCGAAGTCTTTCTATACTACTCTTCTTGTAGTTTGCCCAGAGTTCAGACGTATACAGTGTTGCGCAGAAGGAAAGGAAGAGCGTCCTTTTTACAGCAGTACTGCAAAGGCGGAATCTTCTACTGAGCATGTTTGCTTTTACACTGAGAGCTCTTCTTTGCCTATCGATGTCGTCATCATCCATCAGATTACTGAATATAAGCTGTATCCCTTTGTTTTTGTAGAAGATGTAGAGATTTTGTATACAAATTATTTGTATCTTTTAATATAATATTAGTTATAGGCATTAGCTCGTTTACTACAGTTTTCAGATGTCCTATTAGTTCATCGGCTTTTTCCTCCAAATTTCCTTGGTTATCGCAAATCCACTTTTTGTTTTTTAATGCCGTACACAATTTATCCTTATCATAGTTCTTTTTATTCCTATACGTTATCTTTCGTATTTCCTGTGGTTTCGGACTACTATATCTAATTTTTGTAACAATTGTTTCGTGATCAGATATTTTGAGTTCTTCTACAGCATTAACTTCCGCATAAAAGTCATTTGAAATTACTAAATCAATCATTGTTTTAGAGGTTTTTCCTATTCTTGTATAATTTTTGACAAGTTGCTTCCAGCCTAAGCCATTTATGATCCTTCAGTCATCCTGTAGTCTCGTGCTTTTTGCATTGGGTTTCATCATATCGATATTAAGATCTCCACAGATTATTATTAAATCTCTTGTATTTATTTGTTTACGACACCATTCATCAAAAAAATCTAAGAATTTTGTATCATTTTGATTTGGGGAATGATAAATAGCTGCGTAGGTTCCCCTCTTAAAATCCTTTTGAATTTCAATAGCAAGCATCCAAGCATTATTTTTATCTAAAACCATATTTGTTGTGACTTTGTAAGAGATATTATTTTGAATTAATATTATAACTCCCCCCGTATGCCTGCTAAATGAGTCTGAATAGCCCTGAAATGTTATTTCTTGTAGTTTAATTTCTTCAGTAACACAAGTTTCACTCATCATTACCATGTGCGGTTTGTATTCTCTTAGCATGTCTTCAACTTATAGGCGTTAAGAAACTATTCTTCCAGTGATCAGGAAAAATTCCAGATTTCAAAGAAAGGTTAAAAATTTTCATTAGTGGAATTGTTAATATGGATACACATTTTAATAAAAATATTGGAGGAACAGCATCAGGGCCTGCGGACTTATTTTGTTTTAAAGAGATAATTTTCTTTTTAATATCAGCTTCATTAAATATACAATTGTTAAAGTCAATAGAATTGTCAAATGTAAAATCACGTAACGGGGAATCAGTTTCAGTGTCATAGACTTCACCAAAGCAATCAGAAAATAAGTTTACTATATCCAAAGAGTTATCGGCTATTCTGTGTTTATAATACATTGTGGAAGGAAATCCTGATTCTTTATTATAAAGAGTCTCAGAGAATTTGAAAACAGTTTGCGGATTCTCAACTGCTAACTGTTCAAATTTATGAATATAGTTCAAAAAGCACATTTTTGACATTATTTTTGATTAAGATCACAGATCTCAAAATTTATTGAAGTCATCTATATTCCTAGTTGTTTTATAAATTTTGTGACAAATTTTCTTTCGAGAAATAACTTCAATGAGATCTTTACTAAACCATTATTTAGTAAGACAACTTTTTGTTATGGGAACATGTAAATCAATTGCATTATATAAAATATCATAAAATTTTTCTACTAACAAATTAACGTTATCATTTAAGCTCAAAAATGACTAATCTGTCGAGGAAAGCAAATCATTCATTTTTGTAAAATCAGCTTTAAAAAAGGCTTAATTTGTAACTAGTTTTTCTAGTATTTTTCATGATAGTACTTTTACAGTAAATTATCTGTGAAATTACCAGAGGTGGACGATGCACATCGATTGGTAGGACACAATCTTAAATTAAATATATTCATAATAAATTTTTTCACTTCAGGTCGACCGGCGGACACGCAGAAAAGCTCGTGCACTTCCCAATGACAGGCGCCAAAATCAAAACCACCTTGAAAGCAGCAGACGTCAAAAATCAAACTATCAAAATCCAGACTACCGATTTGAAGGATCAAATAGACCGAGGAACCGCCAGCCAATCAGCGAAGCCGATAGCAACGGACCAATCGCATGGATGCGATATTATCGTCATCCAATAGAAGCGCACAGATTTGACTATCAGTCGATCGTGAGGCAGACACGTGACTACGGGGAACCAATCGCGTTCAGCCCGGCGTACTTCAGACCGAACCACGGTTATGGTTTCAATGAATGGGGAGGTTTGGGAGCGGCTCCATAGATAAAGAACTATGAAATTTAATATGAAATGTGATATACTGTCTAACATTAACAGTAGACAAAAATTGAGGGTGTTACTATCGTTAAAGGGCCGATTTTATATCCATCTGTTCGTTGCGCTTGATTTCACTTTTAACAATATTCGTTTGGCGGTAGATCGAATATTTGTTAAAAATGGTATCAAGCGTAATGAATGGATGGTTATAAAACCTGCCTTTAAAAGTTATAAATGGCAACACCAAGATGGCTCGTAGGAAATTGAATGTAAGTTTAAAAAAGTACAATGGTTGAAGTGCATATTTTTTACTCTAGGCGTTTAGAAATAAGTGTTTCTTTCCAAAAGGAGATGATTCCATAAAAAAAAAATTTTTATGTTAAAACTATTTGAAGCAAAAACTTCTTTTTAGCACCGTTGTGATTTCAAACTCGATGAAACGAAAAAGCCACACTAAAAAGAGACAAACACGTACATCTATAGGATTTAGTTTGCAGAATAATCGGTCTCCTCTTTGT
Source organism: Limnephilus lunatus (assembly GCA_917563855.2). Taxonomy (NCBI): domain Eukaryota; kingdom Metazoa; phylum Arthropoda; class Insecta; order Trichoptera; family Limnephilidae; genus Limnephilus; species Limnephilus lunatus. The sequence continues at coordinate 27,439,717 of OU830596.1, forward strand.
GCGGTGCTTCATAATCTACTCTTGTCTACTTTAGTTTTCAGAAAGTTTCACTTTTACCGCGTGTGAATTACACACTTGTATTTTTTTATTAGTAGATATTAAATCAAAATAAAAGAAAATCTAATTAAGCATTAAATTTTAGAAAAAAGGAAAAATAAAAACAATTTTTGCTGTTTTCCTTTTGGATGTAGTGTTTGTTCAAAACAAACGAATAGAATATTATGCCAAGCTGTATGTATGTACAAACGTTTTTATAGTGGAACTCATGAGAGTTCCATTGTAAACAGTTGACATTCATAGATACTCTTTTATTCAACAAAAATAGTTAAAATTCAGAAACAAAATTGTCACAAGAAAGCATTACTGCTGTAACCATCACTACCTACGAAAATACTTTTAAGACTTTTGAGGTGTAATAGGCTAATTTTTCCAACGTCGTAAAGGTCTTATTTATCGTCGTATCGATAGATCGACGCAGAAAAAAACCCCATGCAAAATGGTGTTTATAAAGTATTTTCGTAGGTGATGGTGGTTACAGCAGTATTGCTTTCTTGCGATGAATCTGTTCTTCAATTTTTACAGGTTTTTGAATGAAAACATTCGACATGCTCGTATTTTCTGTCCGTTTTGTTTTCATGCAAGACGTGCGAGAAGGAGGATAATTATAAAAATGTGATAAATATGTATGTGTTTACATAGCGATTGCATGAAATTGAGTGAATTTTTGCAAATAAGTATTAACTTTATATAGGTACCTCGTAACATAGTTTTAGATGTTGAAATCCTGATTTTTGACAAACCAAATAGATTTATTGTGTATAAATTGATTGTGAAGATGTAGTGTGATCAAATTTTTTTTTTACGTTAACTCTATACAGGATGCCCCGAGAAAAATAATTTCCATCAGGGCCTACGTCATCTTTGGGGATGCTGTGTGGAGGGCCTTTTTAAGGAGATGACATTTTGATATATATTACTGGTGACCCAGAAAACATTTAATTCACTACAAGTTTTCATGCAATATAATTGATTTGGTGGTGTTTATGAGTAATCTGAGTATTGTACCAGATAGAGGGTACAATTTTACATATAACTCCATACTCAACATAAATTTCGTTTTTTTGAGATGTCTGATTAATCAACTGGAGGATCGATATTTGCATGTTCATATCATTTCACAGAATGCCAAGCAATATAAAATGCTGTGGCTGTCTAAGACAACCATTTAATGTACTTAATACAGATATTTAAAAAAAATTTTTTTAATTCAAATGTTTAAAAAAATTACATTTTAACATTTACAGGATATTTGAAGAGTTTTCACAATTTCTCATTTTGCCGAGCGATTCTATATCTTTTGTGGGATCGTTATCAAGATAACGAATCTGCTGTCAGATTTGTGTGATTTATTTGCTTTTTCTATGTACAAACGTACATTAAGAGTGAATAACCAGCACATGACAACTTCGATTCCGACACTAGCGCTAACACATCAGGGCTCGCGAGCGGGCGTTTTCAGAACTAAATTTCGTTCCGCGGCAATCCGAGTTTTGAGGGTTTTGTTCACTCGAGCTAGGGCTACCCGCTACTATTGCTACTTTATATTACTATTCTCGCTTCCAGAATTTTAATTAGTAGTAGTTATTTGTATATTGAAGTGCATAAACATAAATAGATACAAGTGAAATGCGTAAACACAGTAGGTATTAAGTAGATAGCTACATGAATAAACAATTTGTTATATTCTTTTTAATATTTTGGTTTTTTGTTTTTCAATTGTATTTTACGGCCATTAGAGTGGAAGATACTCTCAGTATCGCCCTGGTGTAAGACCACCATTAAGAATTGAAACATTGCTTGAAATGGCTTTAGCCGTGTTTAGTGGTCAGATCTGAATAGCCAGGTACTTCCCCACCTTCCTCTTCCCTATATCCTTCCCCTCCCCACTACCTTCAGTTTTACAACATACTCCAAATTGGGGATGCAATAGTCCCACTGGCTCCAGACTTGTGCGGTATTCATGAAAAAAAACGAGTAATATTAAGTTGGATTGTAAAAAATGTCGCATTTTGAAATATTTATTCGTGTGCATAATTAATAATAAGCACTTCAACAAACAGAATTAAAGCGCACAAACCCTTTCTTTCTTTGAGTGGCCTTGCAACGCATGCCGGGTACCCGCTGTATATAATGTTATATAGTGCAGGCGCTTGCATTATAATTCCCGGGACTTGTGATGGAACCATAACAGTTTAGTTGACCGCGAGGTTACAGTGCCCATGAAACGCATGCCGGGTACCCGCTGTATATAATTTATTTATTTATTTACGGACAAATAGTCCATTAACAATATAACAATAACACGAAAAACAAGCGTGCGTAAAGGCCCGACCCGCCGAGCAATCGATCACCGTTCGCATTGATTACCGTTCGCATGTCATTTTTCGTAACTATCACCACTTTTCGTAACCCATTCACCAGTTTACCCCCAAGTGTCGAGCGTGCGTAAAAAAGATTTACCCCAAAAAAATATTTTGGAGCAGTTGGGACTCTTGTGCGGTATTCACACAAGAAAAATTTAAAATAAAAAAAATATTCGAAATTATAAAAATTTTTGCAAAAAAATATTCAATGAACATGAAAAATTGCGTTCGGGCAACCCTGTAGATTTAACAAACATGAATCAAGGAATTCGTGTTTATTTCAAATTTCGTTTTCAAATTTCATTTCCAAATATTATTATTCAAAGCGTCGCGAAGACGTGCTCTCCTGGCCGCGTTTGGGCCCGTAATGAAATCCGAAATTTGTGTTTACGGGCTGCGATAAAAATGGTAAAATGCGATGTTCAAAATTATTTAAAATTAAATACTTCCTGAAATTTTTTTACGATCAAATTATTTATGATTTGTCAATAACGTCTTAGCAAAATAAGTATGTAAAAAAATCCGAAATATATTTGTTTGTAAGTGCACAAATAAATGCACAAACCGACCAATTTTCGTCAAGAAACACATGTCCGTATATATTTTTTAATAATTTTATTTAAACTAAAATTAAAATTCTGAAATATACGTTTACCAGATAATGTATTGATTTATTTTACTGCATGATTATATGATTTGAAATGGGTGTTGTATAAGAAATGTACTTTTTTGAAAATTGAACAAATCTGCGAACGACCTATGGTATAACCTTATTATTCTAAAAATATTTTTTTTTTCTCAAAATCTAAAACATAAGTTTACTAGATAAAAGAACAATCTTTTGAAATCCATTTATAGTTTTTTGTGGAAAAGAGTCAATACGTCTAACCACTGATTTAAAAATGACATATTTCTGGTTTCTCTGCTTATACACTCTTAAATGAATAAATGATCATGGATACTTGCAGGAATTCGTGTTTAAAACGATCTAAACTAAAATATGTGACAGTAAATATGTAAAAATCACACAAATCTGACAAGAGATCGCATCCGTTATCTTGATAACGATCCCACAAAAGATATAGAATCGCTCGGCTGATTTGTTTTAATAAAAAATAATTAATAAACCTTAACACAAAGTTTAACTTAAAATTATGTCGAGCCGTGTTATGTTTGCATTCTAAATTTTAACAGGGTTGGTGATACTGAAGTTGTGCAATTGAGTCAAAATATTAACTTTGCTCAGAATGGTTGGTGAAAGCTTATTGTATACTGAAAAGCACCCAGCCCTACCTGTATTAAATAATTATGTTAAAATTAATATAAACAGAAATAAAAAAAAAAAAAAAAAAACAAACAATAAAAATAAAGTTTTCATTTTTTAATATATGTGTATGAAATTGTAATAAATAATATTTTTTATAAAACTGGGAAGACTTCGGTGGCTGGGTCATGTAGAGAGAATGACCGAGCGTCAAGCACCAAAGTCCCTGCTGAACTCAAGACCGATAGGGCGAAGGAGCCTGGGAAGATCAAGATTAAGATAGAGAGACAACGTCCTCAAAGATATATCTACCTTGGAGCTTTTAAAATGGAGAGAGCTAGCACAAAACCGATATGAGTGGAGGAAGACTGTTGAGGAGGCCAAGACCCATCAGGGGTTGTAGAGCCAAGAGTGATGATGAATATTCTTTATGAATTATTCTGATGAATATTCTTTAATATAAACTCCAGGTATCCTCCATGGTACAGTCCCGCATTAAAAAAAGTAATTAAAGATAAACTTAAATTTCATAAAAAATACAAAATTTATAACCGTAACTCTGACTATCAAATTTCTCTCTTCTCCGAGAACGACAAATGTATGGAAAAAGTTTGCTACAATAATTTTATTAATATGGCTGAAATTAAAATTAATACCGATCCCAAACACTTTTGGACCTTTGTTAAATCCAAGCGAAAAAACTCTGAAATTCCTAACAATATGTTTCTTAGCTCTCAGCGTGTATCGGGTGGGGAAGATATAAGTAACTTATTTAACATGCATTTCTAATCCTCCTTTGAATCCCCCGCCCCGTGCAACTCATCTACAACTCGAATGTATAATCCAAATACCTCAATTCTAAATCTTAATAATGTTAATATAAACACTGAATCGGTTTGTAAATATCTTAAATCATTAGACCATACCAAAGGCAGTGGGCCTGATGGTATACACCCTGTATTTTTAAAGAATTGCGCTAATGTTCTATGTTATCCGCTAAGTCTTATATTTAAAGCTTCATTATCTTCTGGAATTTTTCCGCAGGAATGGAAAAGTTCATACATTGTGCCTATATTCAAAAAAGGAGACAAGCATAATATTGAAAATTACAGACCAATCTCTAAGTTAACTGTAATGGGTAAACTTTTTGAAAAAATAGTTTTTGATATCATTTTTCCTTGTATGACCAAACATAATTTCGAATCAACACGGTTTTGTCACCAAAAAATCAACAGAAAATAATCTATGTGAGTTTGTTCACATAGTCCTTGTTGCTATGGATAACGGATATCAAGTCGACGTAGTCTACACAGACTACATACTCCAAAGCCTTTGAGATAAAATCCCACACAGCATCTTAATTGAGAAAGTCGAAGCAATGGGTATACATGGTGACCTCCTTCGTTGGCTAGCCTCTTATCTCGACAATCGTACACAAGCTGTAACTATACAAGGATTCTAGTAATATTAAATATATTCTTCGTCCCCGTAACCTCAGAAGTTCCCCAAGGATCTCACCTTGGCCCCCTCTTATTCAATATTTTTTGAACGAGGTTAACAAAACTATCCGTAACTCTCAACTGTACCTATATGCAGATGACAAAAAGATTGTTAAAATCATAAAGTCTGAAATGGATTGTCTAGAGCTCCAGAATGACCTTGACTCTTTGGTTAATGTATATTGTCTAGAAAATTGCCTTCTTTTGAATGCATTTATTCTCGAAAGAAACACACAATATTATATCCCTACATTATTAAGAACAATATTTTAAACAGAGTAAATGTAATAAGATATCTTGGAGTTATTTTAGATAGTAAGCTTCTTTTTCAATCTCACGTCGAGCATATCACGTCGAAGGCTTTGAAAATGTTGGGATTTATTCTTAGAGTAAGTTCAGTTTTCAAAAATCCACAAACATTTAACACTCTTTACATATCCTATGTTAGAAGCCACCTGGAGTCGGCTTATACAGTGTGGAACCCTCATTGTTCTACATATAAAGCAAATATAGAAAGAGTTCAGAAAAAGTTTACGAAATATGTCTCTTATTGCGTGCAAAATGATGAAAACTATGTCCCCATAAACCTTAAATCTCTTGATCAACGCCGAGATATCAGAGACCTATTAATGCTCTAGATAAGATTATCCATAACTTCATTGATAGCCCATACTTACTACAAAATATTCATTTTAGATGTCCATTAAGAGTTACTTGATCTCCGGACACATTTTATATTCCTAAGAGCAACACAAATTATCTTGAAAATGTATTTATAAGAAGAAGCTGTAGAACATTTAGCAGATTATGCCCAAATAAAGATGTGTTTAACACGAAACTTGATAAATTCAAAGCATGCATAAAAAAATAACACTCTATTGAATGCCACATGTTTAACTACAAACTTAATATTTCATTCTGTATTTCTCTTTTTTATTTTTAGTTCGCCACATTTTCTCTCTTACCTTTAGCAGTTCAAATTCAAATAAAATCACTTCATAAAAGATATTATTGATATCCATCAAAATTTAAATGTAAATCCTTGAAAAATTTCATTTAACACTTTTTGTAGATTTAAATAAGAAGAAAAATTGTTTATATGATATATTATCAGGTATTGGTATTGTTGTGTATTTTTGTATTATGGTTCTAAATTTCAATTTGTCGTTATTTTATTGGTCAATGACATACATATTATTATCACTGTCATTTATGAATTTGTACAGACTGTTTATAATGCTAATAAATAAAATAAATACATTCTAATTTGGGAGGCGGGAATGGGTACCGCCGCCCCGGGAACCTTTATTGGAAAATCAATCCCTCTGCCATAGGTCACCCCAAGTGGTTCACAAGGTTTGGTGATTTAGCAGGGGTGCCCGGGTTCATAGGGTGAGGTTTTTCTAGGTCTTGGAGGCGGATGACCAGGACACACTGAACCCCAGATTCCTGCCCACCCCTTAAACCCCTTTCCTTCCCAGAACTCTCCCCTCCTTCCTTTCCTAAAAAAACCCTCCACACAGCATCCCCAAAGATGACATAGGCCTTGAGGGAAATTATTTTCTTTGGGGCCTCCTGTGTGGAACTCTTGTAAAAAAAAAAATCAATATACATATATTATAAAAGAAAGTGTACTACAATGTGCATCCTGCTAAAACTCAGAAACGAGCCCCGGTACGATCAAGGGAGTTATATGGTGTGATAGCCCTCTATCACCCATCTATGAAGAAAGTTCGCATTTTTACCTGAAGGGAGTGCTTTTTAAAATATAGGGGCTGGAAGTTTCGCCCTCTAAAAATTCTAGAACAGTCCGGAATATTCGAGAGCATTCCACAACATTCGGGAATAGTTTGTAATGTTAGGAAACATCCCGGAACATCCCAGATCATTGTGGAACATTCCAGAACACTCTCGAATGTTGTGTAATGTTCTGGAATATTGTGGACCATTCGAAGCCTTTTTTGTATTGGTGGGGCTACCCATTGGTAGGGGTATATAAAGCAAGGTTGTGAGTTCAAACGTCAGTTCAATCTTATATCAACCCCTGAAAGAAGCCGGGCACCCCTGCTAGTAAATTAATATTAGCAGATATTGTGTACAGGTAAAAAAAACGTATTATTTGTAGGTGAATAATTAAAATAAATATAATAATTATAGTATTTTGGATAGAAGTGTATGTTTCCTTTCAAATACTTGTACTATCATGTTTTTTTAACTTAGTAGCGATCTGTCACTATTATTTTTGTATTAAAAAAATGATTCATCAATACAATTTCAATCTCGAATGTATCTTATAACATTTCTCCTGAAATGTTAATATTTTAGTAAATATAAATTAAATTAGTGTTGCAAGCACCTTAATTATAACCAATTTGTCAAAATGAATAACACACATAATAATAAAATCAGTACAATCTATTATTCATAAGATAACGCTAATTAAATAACAGCCCAATTACAACTATGTATCTAACTTTTGAGAATGCGTTTAGTTGATTTATGAATTTGCGTTTCTCCAGAATAAAACATTTTTGGTTAGTTACAATGTGACAATATTCTGGAAAACATAAATAAATATTGATATTATTTAACCCCTCAGACTTCGAGCCTATTTTGTTGGAAGATCAAAATATTTCTGCCTTGCAATAAAATCCAAAAAAATGGAATGTTTCTGAAAGCATTAGAAAACTAAAAAACTGTTTTTAAAAGGTGATGAAATACACTAAACATATTAAAAAAAAAAAAAGATAGAGCTTCAGAACTCATAATAAATTGTACAGCGCCCTTGGGTGTTTTTAACAAGGTCCTGGTTTGGAGTCCTAGATATAACCGTATAGTTTTTTGTTTCAGATTTTTGATTGAGTTTCGCTTATATTGTCTTCATTAATCAAATATTTCAATTTGAGGTATTACTCTTTAAGTACCTCTTGTGAATGGTTGGTGCTTAAATGAATATTCTACTTTTACTCTTCGGTTAAGAACCATTCCAATTATTAAAACCATTTGAAAGTATAATTTACTGATGTAATCCTAAATAAATACATTGCAGAACATTGACCTGGGTATTCAAAAATGAATGTAATACATTTGAGCAATTATTTTTAATCTGCAATTCAAATAATGCATTATAATACTCATAAATTCAACTATTAAGCTACCCAACAAGAAAGAAAACACAACTGTTTTCATCTCGCATTTACTTTTTGATTGTTTTAAACAATTACGGTGGATTCTGCTCCTTTGGGACAGTGGTTTATCGGGACAGCCTGTTATTAGGGATAAAACCCAAGGAAGAGAAACCAAATACAGAAACTAATACTAATTTATTTTATTTAAATAATATTTTATTATAACTCTACTGATTACCCGGTATGCGTTGCAATGCCACTCAAAGAAAGAAATTGTTTCTCCGTGTGTGTCCTTCCCCATGCGTTCCCGTTCCCGTCCCCGTTCCCGCCCCACATTCCCCTTCCACCTTCCCCCCTTCCGCATTATTCCGTCTTGAGAACCCCCTTCTTCCCTACCGCATACTCCTCCCCGACTCCGGATTTCCCTTCCCTATCCCGCATTTCCCTTCCACCTTCTCTGTCTTCCCACCTCCTTCGTCATCCCTCCCAAGAACTCCTCCAGGATTTCCCTTCCTCCCCTCCCTCCTTCCCTGCCACTAAACTATATGAAATACATTCATTTATCAAACAACTCGCGTGTCACCCATTGCAAAATTTTGATACAACTTTTATAATGCCAGAGCTCACCAGTATATACAGAAACTTTAGCAGGCGTGCGCATGACAAATCACTAAAGTTTCATTGCAATTGGATAAATAGTATAGAAAATAATTTCATAACGCCAGAGCTCACTATTATATACAGAAACCATCGCGGGAATGTGCACATCAAATCATCAAAGTTTCATCGCAACTGGACGAATGCTTTAGGAACGCAAACAAAGAAACATTCATTTTAATATATTAATAACAGGTATTCGGCATGCGTTGCAATGCCATTCAAAGAGATAAATTGTTTCTCCCTCCATGTCCTTTCTCATGCCTCTCCTGTGTCCCCTTCCCCTCCTGCATTCCCGTTCCACCTTCCCCGCCTTTCCCCTCCCTCGTCACCCCTCCCGCGTACCCCACCTTCTTCGTTACCCTCTCCCCCTGCCTTCTCTCTCTGCCGCTAAAATATATGAAATACACACAATTTCAAACCACATGGGCACCAACTGTAGTGAATTTTATAATACAAATTTCATAACGCCAGAGCTTACCATTACATGCAGAAACATTAGTGGGCGGGCGCACAACAAATCATCAAAGTTTCACCACAATCGGATGAACGGTATGGCAGCGCATAAAATATCAACAAACAAACAAATATTGATTTTTACCTATAAGAAGATAACAAATAATAATGAATTATTATTTGTTTATGGTAAAACTTGTTTGTTTATCAGTGTGTGCCAAGACCGAGTTGTTTGGCAGTCAGTCCTGTCTGCCTACCCCTGCAGGGAAACGGCGTGATGGTTGGTTAGTTAGTTTGTTTGTTTATAATTTTTTTAAACCATTTCTCATTTACTATACCTTTATAAGCTATAAATTTGTAATCTTCTCTGTAATATATTGGTGTTTATGTAAGTGTTTTATGGAGACCATGAAAAGTAATACCTGAATAAGTATATAGGAGAAAATTTTCATAAGACTTTACGATTAGACACATCAGCATTAAATAAAACCAAATTTAAATAAAATAAACTCACGTCTGCCTGAGTCGGAGTGTGGTCCCTTCAAGCCGATGATCTCCGCCTTGGCCTGCAGTTTAGTCTGGACATTTTCAGCGCCCTCCTTGACCTTTGCGATGAAACCTACATAGTTATAAAATATTAGAATTATAATATAAAAGTAGGTGAGACAAACTGACGTTGAAGCAAATTTAAATTGAAGAAAATCCTTTACCATTGTTGCGCAAACTTTTGGTTCTAAATTTTTGATTGCTCGAAAATTGTACAATGAGTTTCTTGGTACTCTTGGTTGCACAAATTTGGTTGGATGAATTAGTGGCTGAAAAATGTTGACACAAATTCGGTGGCACGAAATTGGTGCCATGTGAACATGGAGACATGAATTTTTGGGTACAAATTTTTGTGGTGCGTATAAATTGTGCGGCACAAAATTTGGTGGAAATAGAAGTGCGTAGAAAGCTCGAAATGTTTCAATAATAATAATAATAAACAATAATTTACCCGGAAACAAATTGATATTGAGGAAGAAACAATGAATTATTGTAGTGAAGTATTGAAATTGAATTAAAGAATTGAACTATCCAAACTCAAGGAAGTCAAATGTTGAGAATGTGACTGTTCAGTGCGGAAAAAGCCTCAGGATCCATGACATCTTCGGAGATGATGTGTGGAGGGTCTTTTTAGGGAAAGAAAGGAGAAGAAGTTCTAGAAAGGAAAAGCTATGAGGGATGAGTAGGAATCAAGGGGCCAATTTGTTCAAGAGTGACAGATGTATGAATCCATCCCTCCCACTGCGAAGTAAGGCGATGGGTCGAGAGAGTCCGGCTGGAGTTCAAAAGGTCTCCCTCAACCATTCTCTCCCGATCCGGCCCGCCATGCAGTAGTCGGCTCAAACGCATCCGCTGTGAATACCTAGAAAAACCTCACCCCATGAACCGGACGCTCCTGCTAAGTCACCAAACGTAGGAAACCGCTTGGGGTAACCTATGGCGGTGGTGTTGGTTATCCAATAAATGGTTCCCGGGGTGGCCTCCCAAATTGAAGCTTAATTTTGTTCAGAGTAAAGAGGTAACCAGAAGCTCCAGACCAGAGGTGGGTACCAATTCAACAGTAGGACGCACTAGCAATTTGTGCAGGGTCAGAATTTGTGTACTATTATAGCATCAGCAGGCTTTGTGCTGTACGCCCAGCTTCTGAGAGCTTAACTTAACTCTGGCTTAGATGGAGCCCCCGTGTCTTAGTTGGTCACCTAAGATTACACTGAACATGTGAATGTTGTTGGGATGATTGCTGGTGGAGTAGATATATTTTTCTAAATTTTTGTTTACTTCAGTAAGCACCCAGTTCAATCATGTACTATGCGAAATCAAAATAAAAAAAAACACTTTTGCAACCATACTTACCAGTAATGGTGCAATTTTGCACCATTACTTTGCATCTATATTACCAGATAGACCTTTTTAATTATTCAAAGCAAAATAAAACACAAAACTATTGTTACAGAGATGCAAAAAAACATACTAAATACACGATTCAATGGTAACTCTAAAGTAACCAGTTTTTTTTCATTTAAGTTCACATCACTGTAAATAATTAAAAAAAGCTTGTTGTGTTAAAGCGAAAACCATATTTTTCAAATTCAAAAAAATTCATACAGTACAACTCTTTTATAACGCTCATATAAATACAACGGATATTCGGTAACTATTTGATATTTGGCCAGTTAAAAAAAAGAGGATAAAATAATATAAATATTTTTATGAAGTAATACAAGAATATACATACATTATGTGGTACCCATCATAAAATAAAGAATATAACACTGGAAGTGTTTTCCATACGAATCTGAATCCATTTAGCCTAATTTGGGAGGCCATCCGGAACCATTATTGGATAACCAATATCCCAGCCGTAGGTCACCCAAAGTGGTTCGCTATGTTTGATGACTTAGCAGGGATGTCAGGGTTCATCGGGTGAGGTTTGTCTAGGCCTTTGTTTAGGCCTTTGTCTAGGTGAATGCGTTTGCATATCTATTGCGTGGCGGGCCAGATCCGAAGAGACTAGTTGAGGGAAAACTAATCCAAACCTTTTTAGCTGGACTCCATCAGCCTTGCACCGCAATAAGAGGGATGGATTCATACGTCCGTCACTCCTGGGCACATTGACCCCCAGATTCCTACCCATCCTTCATACTTTTTCTTTCCCAGAACTACCTCTCCTTTCTTTCCCTAAAAATACCCACCACACAGCATCTCCAAAGATGATATAGACCCTGAGGGTTTTTTTTTCCTCAGGACCTCCTGCGTGGAGTTATTTTTTAAAAAAACCTCCAGCGTTCTGTCTCACTTGCCTGAAATTGTAGATCTGCATCCCATTTGAATTTTGAAAGCACAGTTTAGTATGGAATTATAGGCCCAAATTGGGCCTGTATTGGATCACGAAACATGCTCATAAGTCACTTGTGTTATTCTTTATTCTATGAATACCGTAGATAGTGTAGGAAACGTAATGTATGATGCCAAAATTTTAAAGCATAACTTGTAAGAAGTGTTTTTTCCTAAAATAATTAAATTAGTACCATCTAAGGAAGAGCAGATTATGAATTCTTTCAAGTGTATCCTTAAATTTAATAAAAAAATACTTCACCAAAGCCAAATAAGTACATACATAATAATGGCTTGGTTCATTCAATGTAAGATGTAACTTTAGTAGAGTTGTACTGTATGGTTTAGTTGAATTGCAATTGCAAAGGACCGACCGTGTTTGTCCTTTTCCTTAAGGATCCTCTCCATGTCCCCAGCTTTGTCCTTTACACGGCCGAAAAAGTCTTAGGTAGGCATTGGAAACAGATTAATACAATAAGTCTTAGGTAGACATTGGGAACAGATTAATAAAATAAGTGTTGGGTAGGCATTGGTAACAGATTAATACAATAAGTGTTGGGAAGGCATTGGGAACAGATTAATACAATAAGTGTTGGGTAGGCATTGGGAACAGATTAATACAATAAGTGTTGGGAAGGCATTGGGAACAGATTTCCCTCTTAAGTGTTGGGTAGGCATTGGTAACAGATTAATACAATAAGTGCTGGGAAGGCATTTGGAACAGATTAATACAATAAGTGTTGGGTAGGCATTGGGAACAGATTAATACAATAAGTGTTGGGAAGGCATTGGAAACAGATTAATACAATAAGTGTTGGGTAGGCATTGGGAACAGATTAATACAATAAATGTTGGGAAGGCATTGGAAACAGATTAATATAATAAGTCTTAGGTAGACATTGGAAACAGATTATGTAATATAATAAGTAAAGACCGGATTATATGCAACAAAAAAACCCCAAAATATGCATGCAAATATGCAATAAAAATAGCTAAAATATGCACGAAAATCCATAAAAAGGGCCAAAATATGCAACATGAAATAATATAGAAAGTCGTATTTTTAAATATTTTATTTTATTTTAGTAAGCTATTAGGTAGTTCTCAAGGATAACAAACGTATTTTAGAAAACATGAATTACAAAATGTATTTAACAATGAAATTTACAATTGACCTTTAAAAACTTATATGACTAAGTACTGTTTTAAACGTTCTGTAGAAAAATTGTGTCTGCGATCGCTTAATATATTTTTGTAAGCGGAAAGGAGCGTTCACGTCTACTGATGTGACTGGACAGAATTTAAATTTGGGTGCGATTTTTGAACTTACTGTGCCGGGCAAAATTTCACCTGCCCCGTTGATGAAGCTATCAATTTGTCACAAGGGTTCAAACCCTGGGTTATTTTTCCGTAAGTTTTCAAACTTTTCTTCGATTTTACTCGGGAAAGCTTTGATAACGAGGAATTCATAAGGCGGATTTTCTTCACAACCTGAATAGATTCAATCAACGCCAAACCATTAGTTTCAAGCGTTTTGGTTTTTATACTTGCAGGTATGTGGCGAAATGAGTGCTAATCATAGCTAGGTTTTTTTTTAAATACTAGTATCGTCAAATGCTTGCTTTTACTGGAAAACTGCCAAAGCCTCTGCACTATCGAAGTCATTGATTGGTGTCACTATGTGAGGCATCGGAACAATGAAAGATATCGAGCGTAAATATGCATGATCTCAATTTTTTTGCTAAAATATGCAACTTCTGCCGAAAAGGGTCTAAATATGCAATTGCATATGCAAATATGCATTTGCATATAATCCGGTCTCTAATAATAAGTGTTGGGAAGACATTGGGAACAGATTAATACAATAAGTCTTAGGTAGGCATTGGGAACAGACTAAAACAATAAGTTTTGGGAAGGCATTAGGAACAGATTAATACAATAAGTCTTAGGTAGACATTGGGAACAGACTAATACAAAAAGTCTTAGGTAGGCATTAGGAACATTTTAATACAATAAGTTTTGGAAGGCATTGGGAACAGATTAATACAATAAGCACACATAACTATTAATGGCACAATCAGTAAAAACTTAGTATAGTATATTTAAACTTAGTATATGTATATTTAATCTATAAAAAAAAAAAAAAAACAATATTTTGTTTTTTCTTTTTTTTACAGAAGACATTTTTGGCATTTTTCACCAGCATTTGGTTCCTTAGAACAGGCAATCTGCCTAGCTAGGAACTAATAACGTACAAGACATAATAACACTTGTACACATTTTAATATCTACAGTTATTTGAAATATTATTATTATTATGTAATTTTGCTGTATAAATGTAACTAATGTAATAAAAAAAATAAAAAAAAAAAAAAAAAATAACGACGAAACATAGATACATAAACTTTGACGATTTTTTAAATAATGCATAAGACAAAATAAATTGAGATTTATGATAGTTTTGATCGTAGACATCCAAATTGTTAGACCAGCCCATAAGGAAAAGGGGAGCAAACCAGAGGATTGCACTAAGCGGGAAGGAGGCGTGACCGTTTCCCTTTCTGTGATTTGTCAATACAGTGGAACCCTCTTAAGACGTTTTCCAAGGGACCGGAAAAAACAAACTTCTTAAGCAGGAAAACCTTATATGTGGGAAAAATTAGGCCAATTTTTAGCCGAAGGACTGAAAAAACCAAACTTCTTAAGCCACGAAACTTCTTAAGAGGGTTTCATTGTAAATGAATCAGACAGTATAAAGGCAACTCGCATTGTAATATCACTATTTTTGGTCCCCGGAAATAAATTTTGCTTTGAATTACTAGTACTTTTTACGACAGTGCGCAAATTGCTGGCTGCGTAAAAAACTTAACAACAAATCCCAAATAGACTAAACAAAAGTTCAGGCTTGTTTCACAAATTGAAAATTTTGTTACACTATGTATTTAGTTACACTTTAACAAATATTTTTAAAACCGAACATTCAGATTCTGCGCAGAAAAGTACCACAATGGATTGCATATTAAAGATTGATATTTAAACACGCGCCCTTCAACGGTCAACGTACAACCGATGTCGTAGTTTATTCAAAGCATTCTAGAATCTTCCCGGTGCCAAAAATATGGTCACGTGGTTAGCCTACCGCTCGTCGAAATGATACCCAGATATTATGTTAGGGCAAGTCTAACAATTTGGATGTCTAAGGTTTTGATGAATGTTGGTCGTCGAAATTCAAATGTGCAGCTTGACATATTTAACTTCGCAGGCAGCCAAAAGAGGAATGAATGAATTTGATTTTTTGGTATCCAAAATATCTACAACGGCAATGACCCCGACAGAAAAGTTAAGCATATCACTCTGTAGTAAAAATCAGATTCATAGGGTTTTTCGGCAAAGAATTCTTTAACATTTCAATATTGACGATAATTTCTTATTTATACACTTGGAATTCAAAAATTAAGTATTTCTTAATTTTAAAAACGCAGTTAGATTTTAAAGTAATTGATCTTTAATCACTGGAGCGACCATGTGAAATAAATAAATTTGCCTCGATTGCTCGAGATTTCCCAGAAGATCATTTGTTAAATTTTTCGCCAACATTAAAAAAATCATACCTTCGAATTTTAACATGGACACATAAAAAACTTATTACAGTGCTATATAGCCAATAAATTAACCTGTATTTTACCGTTTATCTAATAATTGAAGGATTTATAAAAAAAATATAAAAAAAATCGTAAAGTTTATAACTTACTTATTCGAGTCAACATAGAATATTTACGATTTTTGTATGTTGTCTGTGGTACACTTGATAATGAAAGGTGCATATCTATGGAAAATGGACTTAATTTTAACCGTAAACAGCTGATCATAAATTCTTCGTGAAAAAATATATAAAAAAATTATTTTTAACATCAATATAAAATAGTCTACGAAGTTCAGATTTGCGACATCTAAGGTCATAATAGATAAAGCATTTCAATAGCTTCTTTTTAAGGCCAAAATAACAAAAATGGGACTAACAAATATTTAAAACAAAAAAAAAATTGTCGAATCAAGGAGATAAATGCATTTTTTTATCCGAAAGGCAATCGGAGACATTTAAAATGGCGGGAATGTAAGGCAAAAATCGCTCCAGTGGTTAGAACTCTCGACATGACCACTCTCAAATATTTCACTTTATTGTGCCATGACTTTTTCCAGTGTTCTCATCTCAATCATCCAGTTTCCTTCAGCTATAATCTTTTTGTTAGATTTTATATGTACATACACAGTTCTGTCAATGTTGTGACATTTTTAGCATACCTGATATTTTTTTGGCTGCATCAGGACTGGCTGACTGTGTTAGGGCAGCTGCTTTGTTGTATTCTGCACTGGTTAGAAGACCGGCAGCCTACAAAAAAAAACAACAACAAAAATAAGATAAGATATAAGTCATTGTCATAAGCAATATTAAAAATATTGCTAAATAAAGTGTGTTGTAATCTTAAATAAGATGAAATAAATTCTATAACCGCTTAAATCTTTCTTGAAAGCATAATTTTTTTACAGCATTTTCAGTGAAATATTATTGGGCATATTACATACATATTACAGTGAAACCCTCTTAAGAAGTTTCGTAGCTTAAGAAGTTTGGTTTTTTCGGTCCCTCGGCCCAAAATAGGCCCAATTTTTCTCACCTATAAGGTTTTCCTGCTTAACACGTTCCCGGACGAGCATGCTATAGCATTCGCATTGGATAGTTTAATTATGTCGCGGATGCTATAGCATTCAAAGTTTTTTTGTCAGATATGCTTGAGCAGTTGCTTTATCCCTATAAAATATAGGTAGTCTATTTCTTACTGTCACTGCTGACACAACCACAGATCGCTTACTGTCACATGAGACCTTTTCTGCACACAAAGATAAAACAGTGTTTACCCCTTCCCCTACAGCTCGCCCGGCGTACCCCACGTGGTGGCGTATGCTATAGCATGCGTCAATAGTGCCAAAGTAGGGTGACTCACTGCCCGTGAACGTGTTAAGAAGTTTGTTTTTTCCGGCCCCTAGAAAAACTTCTAAAGAGGGTTTCACTGTATTCAGATATCTGTTTAAAAAATAATCATCACCTCCAAGCTGGCTGGGCTCATGGCTGAATATTCTTCACTGAGGAGTTCAACGATCAGACCCTCGATGTCGAAGAACAGAATGTGGCTTTCGGGATCTGCAAAAAAAAATGATTGATTGTTGAAGGTCTGAGGTAGTTAATCACATTTTATCTCACTGCCTTATAAACAACTGTCCTAAGCAGAAAAAAATTATAAAATCATGAGAATTTTGGAACAGTGTGTACAAAATAAAAAAAGCAGTTTTTTTGACAGAATACTACATGGCATTGCAGATGACTGACAGGTTGAGGTAGCTATAGTTCGACCAAAAGTGATCTCACAGGTATGTATGGTCCGGTATATTTTCTGCCTGTGCAGAATACAAATAAATAATTATATATATTGACGTGAGTCGATTATGTGAGAAACGCTACTCCAGGCTAATTAATACCTGAAGTAATCCTATCTGCGACGAACAGAAAAGCTCCCGGTTTAAGATTCCGAGAATTTAACCGACTGAATTTAAAAGGGGATTGGCTCATTTCTCAATAGGGAACCTGTGATGTATTGCACTTCAGCAGGTTCTGTCTTTTATAATCCGCTGAGATGATAATCCTTAATACTGGGCCCTGTATCTCTAGTATTCTTTGATATTTGTTAGTTATTAAAAGTCGTATGTACTTTTTTACACAGAAAGTTATTGTTGGATATAAATGTGACTTACTAGGCCGGTACAACGAGAAGTGCGCTCCGAGCTGCCTGTGGTAACCCTTAAACGTAGCGCTCATGAAATTCCGCCGGAGATCGGTTAAACCGAACCTCTGTACATGCATATTTCATATACTGCAGAACAAATGCCTAACAACGATTTGGTTCGAACCTCAACAGAAAAAGGGAGACTTTGGCCGAAGTCAGGTCAGTTATGGCCTACACCTCACTAGAGGAAATCGTGGCCTTCGCTTCCCCAGTTCGAGATGTTTTTAAGAAGGAAGAAATTCCTAACAGCCCGGTGGGACCCGCTGAGCTAATCCATCCATCGTTCAAGCGCAGTTGAGTACTTTTCACCTCCAGCACTGTGACCCAGCCAAGGCTAATATCTACCGCTGTAGGAATCATCTCCAGACAGCACTCAAGAACCCCTGACCTCTTGCAGACTATCACCTTGAACCGTCTGGAATTGGTCATCAAGCGGAAGCCGAGAAGTATGCAAACCTCCATAAACATTGAACGATGATCTTGTAAATTAAACTAACATACCCAGATATTTGTATTTTTTCTTCTTGAGTCCAAATTGAAACCCAACCCATTAATATGTACATTTGAATGCACCATCACGTTAATTGGTCAAATGCGTTGTACATACAGTTTTGTACTAGTGATTGATGAACCGGTGGATGAAATCTGTTAGCCACAATATAATTATAATAGCTTGTTTAGTTTGTAGTTAGTAATAAAATAGAACATTCTAGAAATATATTATACACTTGTAAAGCGCCCTTGAGGTGATTTTTTACAAAAATGGCGCAATACAAATCATCCAACGTTGTTCGGAATGAAGTATGATGCACGAAGGCAACTGCAGTGTGATAAGCCACCAACAAGCACTAAGGAATTACTAATAAATAACATCCTTTCTGCAAATGGTAACATATGTAAATCTGCGTCCCTTCTTTGCTTGGGCTCTAATAAGGAACTTCTGTGAAAAATATTATGGCTTTAAAAAAACATGTTCATATAGATCAATAAACGCTGATTCTGAATATATAAGTTTTATTTAATAATATTAAACGTACAGTTTTTAAAAATATATAAAAAAGTGCATTTTTAATATTGTCGTTGAAACACGCCGTCAAGTTAGTATTACTAAAATATTTAGTGGTGACATCACTGATCACTGTAAAGTCATTGTACAGGAATGTAGGTATAACGCAATCCATCGTATTAACAACATTTCATCTTATTCGTTTATTTCATACTGTTTATAGAGATTTAGTTGTTGTGTTTATTGAAAAATTATTTAGGCCTAAATAATTCAGTTTCAAAAATAAAGGTATCTTTTATTAGTTTATCTCTATTAATAAAAATATTCAAAAACCACTGTACAAAAAAAATAGTAATGCTATTTCTAGGGAGATTCCTTCGAATTCCAAACGCGCGATCTTATAGTAGATGACGTGATTGATTGGGGGTGGTTTTCGGAGGATCTTGAAAAATTAAAACTTTAACAATTATTTTAACTATTAGAACTAACTCTAAAAATAAAATAAAATATGCTGTTATTTAAGTTAGAAGGTCGTTATTCATTAAAAAAAAAAATTGGACTGGAGTTCTCTATTATAAAGAACAAAGGTGTTTTATCTCACCCTTGGGGTTAGACTTGTGCGGTTGAATGGCCAGGGGGGCACGACGGTTGCGCATGGTCAGGCCGGCGCCACCCAGGCCCTTGCCCCCCTGCTGCAGCTGCTGCAGTTGATGCAAGCCCCGCTGAGTAGCATGGCGGATGGCCGACAGGTTGCGGTGGCGAAGACCCCTGAGAAAAAAACCATATTCAATAAAACAATT
Source organism: Limnephilus lunatus (assembly GCA_917563855.2). Taxonomy (NCBI): domain Eukaryota; kingdom Metazoa; phylum Arthropoda; class Insecta; order Trichoptera; family Limnephilidae; genus Limnephilus; species Limnephilus lunatus. Next base: position 27,459,670 of record OU830596.1, read on the forward strand.
ACAAAAAAATACCCACTGTTACAATGATCAATCACTTTTATTAATCCAAAATAATACTGAAGGACGAATTGGTCTCAAGCAGCTCAAGTTGTAAAATTGATTCTGTATTGAAAAAATATAAAATAGTTCCAATAGTAAAACAGGGAGTTACGTTGTACTTAATCGCTTTGTTGATAACTCAAAATCACAATAGAGACATCTATTGACAATATGCTGTATTATTTTAGTGAGCAAATCTTGATATCGCAGCTTCAAACCTTTTTTACAACAATCATTTGTACAGATCCTTTAACCTCTTAGAAATAGACTTTTGTTTATTACATGTCCCTTAGAAAACTGTCAAAACGTGATAATATTTGTGTTATTTACGATTTTTACTAAAAGCTTCATAAATCACGTTTTGGGAAACGTAGCCTCATTCTAAAAACTTTTTTGGAAGGATTATGAAATAAACTTTCAAATTGTATTTTTACAAATAAATAATAACATTAGTAAATATTAAAATTTAGAATGCAAACATAAAAAAATTGTAAAAATGACCCACGTGATGTTTTATGTGAAAACGGTACTAAAATTACAGATTATGTAAAAAAAAACACTTATTCTATCGTATATATGTATAATAAACAATTTTGTCACCTCACTTTTTTACCATTTCATACAAAAATATTTTAATAAAAAACTAACAATACAAAGATGGAGGTTACATTCGGCTCAGATAATTAATCTCTACGTTCCATAGATATTTTTGAATACAGACGCGTAGCGTTGTTCATTATCGATATTCCGTTTTTTATTTCATGGTAATCCGTATACTAGTGATGGAAATAAATCAATTTTTGTAAAATCTCGCGCGTTTACGTCAAAAGACGCTCTAATGTCTTGACCGCTATTATTGTATTCGCGTCTTTTGACGCTCTAATGTTCCGAGTGGTTAACTCCTTAGGTCCCGCACCTATTTTGTCATAAAGTCAAAATATTTCCAGTTTGCTATAAAATGAAAATAAAAGGCATATTTTTTAATGCACTAGAAAACTAAAAACTTTTTTTTAAGGGTGAAGGGTTTTTTTGGTTAGTTCACTTTAAAATTTAATAATTCAAAATTACTGGTAACGAAAAAATAAAAACACATTTTATTAAACAGAAGCATTATAAAACTCAACTCACATTTCGTCATTTCATGCAAAAATAATTAATAAAAAAATTCCCAAAGTTTCCCTTTTTTTAAAAATTGCGGTCGATAACTATGGTTTCATAAAGGTGTACATTATAATTATTTTGCGGTTAAATTTTAGATTTGAATATAAAGCTTGGTGTTTTCTCTTTCTAACACAGTTTAGATCATATTTTTAACACTGATAGTAAGGGAGACACAACGATTTCTATGAGACCTATATGAGTTGTTCCAAAACAAATTAGCCTAAGGGGTTAAAATTCAACAACCACTACATATTGTATCAGAAATCATATTTAATGATTCTAAAGACATTTGCAAACGACAAAGAGAGATATATGAACATAGTATCAATTCTCAATGGTTATTAAGATATAAGTGTTTGAAAATGAGGAAACTAAATTATATATAAATGGACATTTAACACACCTGAACAAATGTACAGCTGGGTTCGCCATTCCTTGAACGTCACCGCTGCTACCAGATATTTGTCCCGACTCATTGGCCGCTTCGTCACACGCAAACACCACTTCTTCAGCCCCCATGCCTAGAATAAATAGTAAGTTTTTTTTTATGTGAATACCGAACAAGACTCTCAACAGGACTATGCCATTTCCAATTGGAGTATGTTATGAGGCTGAAGGTAAGTGGGGAGGGGAAGGATATTGGGAAGAAGAAGGTGGGAAAGTACCTGACTATTCAGATCTAGTCACCAAACACGACTAAAGCCATTTCAAGCAAAGTTTCAATTCTGAATGGTGGTTTTACACCAAGGCGATACTCAGAGTTTCTTCCACTATAGAATGTGACGCAAATACGGCTAATAATATTTTTTAATGATTAAATTGTGAAATAACATGAATCAATCAAATAAAATTTACTTGCACACACCGCGACCTTCAGATCGCTAGTTGAGAGCCTTACCCCTTGACCGCGGAGGCCAAGGAGTTTTTTTTACATAAGCTTCACACAGGAGGCCCTGAGGAAAATAATTTATTTCATCTTGGGAGATGCTGTGTGGAGGGTTTTTTTAAGAAAAGAAAGAAGAGGAAGTTCTGGAAAGGGAATAGGTTTCAGGGGTTGGGAGGAATCTGGGGGTCAGTTTGTTCAGGAGTGACGGACGTATGAATCTATCCCTTCATCTGCGGTGCAAAGCGATAGGTCGAGGGATTCTGGCTAGAGGTCAAAAGATCCAGTCCACTACGCAGTAGGTGGACAGATACATCAGCCGCCAAGACCTTGACAAACTTCACCCCATAAACCGAGCACCCCTGCTAAGTCATCAAACATAGCGAACCATTCGGGGTGACCTAGGCAGAGGTGTTGGTTATCCAATAAATGGTTCCCGGGGTGGTGCTACCCATACCCGCCTTCCAAACTTCAGGAGATAATAAAAACAAATTACGAAATTAAGTTATTTTTCATTGAGAAGCCGTAAAAGAAAGCTGTCTCGCTGGTATGCACCTCAATAACTCACTACTTACCCACTCACAGAACATACAACCAAATATTATACAGGTTATGTGCACATTACTCACCATGCAGAACCCTGTCCAAGTGACCGGTGTCCATCTGCCACACATAGACGGTTCCGTCCGAACAACCCACGATCATGAAGTCGTCCAGCGGACGCCACTTTATGGACACCACGGGGAAGAGGTGGCGAGATGCTAGGGTGATGCACTTCTTCTCTGTTAGACCTTAAAGCAAAAATTGTAATATAAAGAAACGAAAAAAACTCCAAGTGAGTCAGGAAATTACAAACAAGTATCCCATTCATTGTAAATTCTATCAATAGTGATGTTGTATGGTTGACTGTGAAGTCAGCAACCATTCGCCGCAGAGCTTCTTGAATCACTGCAACGATGTCGATATTCGAATGGACAGTGGTATTTCATTCCAAAGTTTTGATAACGAATAGCTGAAACTACCCTCAAATTATTTTACAGCAGATTTATGTCTCGGAAAAATGAGTAAATGGTCTCTTTGGAGTGTGTTTTGTGTGCATGAGTCACAGGACCACTGCAGACAGCCATAGAATAAAGAATATAAAACTAGAAGTGCCTTGTGTTCAAATTTAACCGGAAACAAATGTACTACTGACTTAGTATCTTTTGGTTCCAGATCATATAGAACATGGCCTGTCTCTCTTACACTTGCCTGATTATATATATCGCTATTTCATTTGAATTTCGCAATCATGATGAAACACAGTAATGTATGGAAGGTTATGTCTCTGAATCAATGATAATAAATCAATATTAAAAAACAATTTTAATATACTCACTCAGCAAGCAGACACTGTGATCTGATGCAACTGAGCAGATGCATTTCTGGATGCGAGGCTGAAACATTTCAATATAAAAACAAATAAGTAACATCCTATATTTCACTGTAATACAAAAGAAGATACATGTAACGAATAAGTCTGTCACAGTTTTTGCTGTAAAGCACACAAAAATACTCTACTGCTATTTATTTATTAATTTTCAGGAAATCGACACTTTACATTCATTTCAATTTGTACATAATATTAAATAGCCAAAATAAAACCAATTATGGATTTCCTCCTTGTGACTTTACTTGTACTGAGACAGCATAATAAGAGTGTAATTAATTTTATAAAAAAGCAATATGAATCCAAAAATTATATAAAACAAAAACCAAAAAACATAAAACAATTTTTTTCTTATATAAAATGAAACATTACTAAACAAAAAATCTATCAACACATTGGTAACCATGGAGAGAGGTTGTACATATAAATCAAATCATAATAGAAATATAAAAACATAACATTATTCACGAACCATCAGAGAAATATTCTTTTACGGACCTCTTATATTTGGTAAGTTCGCAATTGAAAATGTCAACATTGGATAATACGTTATTATAACTATTGCATAGTCTGTTCAGGCAAGAATTCTGCTTACAGTTTGTGTTGCATTGATCCACCCTGAACAGGACAGAAAAGCGTGTGTTGAACGTGCAGGTACATTGAAATGAACTTTATTTATGGAATTAAGCTATATTTGATACAATCCATATTTAATTACTCTGTATGTACTTAACTTATTTATTGTTATGTACTTTTTAATTTGCTTATTGTTATAAGTATTTACTTACTATTATCTACTTCTTTCGTACCATAATTTACTTACTATACAATATTATAATTGTTTATTAGTATTTACTCATAATTATTATGTACTTTATTTACTTATGTTTATTTACTTATTATTATTTACTTATTATTATTAAATTGTTTATAATTGTTTACTCATAATTATATTATATTATATTATTTGTTTAATTTATTTATATCTACATATTTACTTAATATATTATATTTATTTCATAAACTATATAAATTTATTACATAATTGTTTATTATTATTTATTTTTTGTTAATAATTTAATGCTACTGTGGTATGATCACCCTATTATTGCATCTGGTAAGCCACAACAGGTACCTTGTATTTACATATTTTAATATTTAGTTTACAGTATAATGTTATTTTTGTCAACAATGAGCATACTGCCCAGCTGTAATAATTATTAATTAGTAATGTTTAAATAACTGTACTCAGTGCTTCTTTTGTAGGTTTATTATTATATTTCTTTTATGTTTAGGTATATGTATGTTTCTTTTTTTTTTTATTAAATTACTTTATTGTAAAACTGCATATCTCGATACAGGAATCCCCTAGTGAGATGTGCAGCTTATGTTTTCATGTATTTCTTATTTTTTTCAATAAATAAATAAATAAATTTAGCAACTCTGGGCATTGAATATTATTGTTAACTACTTTATACAGGAATAGTGCATTCATATGATGCCTTTGTACACTCAATGAATCAATTTTAAAGTGTGAAGCTGCCTCTGCATAATTATTAAATCTTACAAATGACTTATAACAAAGATATTAGTGTACTGTACGCTAAAAGGCACAAAAATACCCAAGGGATTAGGTTAGGTTAGGTCAGGTTGGCACCATCATGGCAAAAGGTGTACGGGTCACGATTTTCGGCAACGAGGAAATGATTTAAGATGAAGCACAGTGGCGCTATTAACTTGGTCAAATAATTTTAGGACTTTATTCATAAAATCGAAAATACAAGTTTTTTCAGCAAAAATCGATATGGTCCCCCTCAAAGTACTCCCCATCGACGTAACGCCAGCGCTTGATCCAATAATCGAAACACCACTGGTACTCAATCTTCAGTATGTCCATCAAAGCCGTTTTCGATTCTCTCATGACATCCTCTCGCAAAGCGGTTTTTAAAGTCGGTTGAAAAGGAAAAAGTCACAGGGAGCCAGATTAGGTGCATTCGAAGGCTGCTGGATAGTATTTGTGTTGTTTTGGTCAAAAACTCACGGATAAGGATCGAATTGTGCGACGGTGTGTTATCGAGGTAAAATATCCACAGGTTGTAAAAAATCGAAAACACGCACGGAGGTAGATGTACTAAGTTCAGCGTAACTATTACAAATGTCAAGCTGCGATGCTGAAATTTGGAGGGAAGTGTTAAACTAACAAAAAAAGAGAATTCCAATCTGGTGACTGACAGCGCCACACAATGGCTGGTCCGAAAACTTTTTGAACAAGGGATGTATACAAGAACCAAATTGTATACTCACACTGCAGGCATCAGGGGGCACCAACAGCTGTTGGATCTCTCCGGCATGGACACAGAAGCGGTTCAGCAGAGTTCCGGCATACAGATCCCAGAGACAGACGGCAAAATCAACTCCACCGCTCAACAAATGCGATTTGTCATATCTGAAAATTGCCACAAATACTTTACGATATGGTACCAATAATTTTAAAAATATGTTTTGTTTCTTAAAATCAGCTGTTTAATTGGAATCTTTCAAATGTCAAAAAAAATGGTGCTGGATGACCATTTGATGACTTTGTCATGTGTGAATATCTGCGGAAGAAGTTAGCTAAAGAAAATATGACCTCTGATGAACATGATGCGGATAGAGCAGGCAATTCACTCTCCCGCTGTGACCCAGAAGAAGTTGGTGAGGAGGCCAATCTGAAAAATAAAATGCAAAGATAAAATAATAAAGCACCTGATAATAATTAAGTGTGCACAAGTATAACATATCTTCTATAAGTGCTCGCTCTACAGAAACCACCCGAAAATACCTTATTGACACTTACACTTCGTCTATTAAGATTTTTTTTGTTTCTTTATAGTCAAATAATTTAACTTAACGAGTAAAACCTTAAATTGTAATATTTAAAAATTGAATACAATGTTATTAGCTCAGTGGTCATAGCACTTCCCTGGCAAGGAAGAGGTCCTGGGTTCAATTCCCAGATGCTTGGTGTAACTCTAAGTGACCAGTTCAAGTACGGGGGTTCCATTGAAACCAGAGTTAAGTTATCCTCTCAGAAACTGGGGGCAGATACTTTAATAGTACACAACTGTTAACTCTGTACAAATCGCAAGTGCGCCCCACGGTTGAATTTGGCAGCCACCTTTGGTCTGGAGCTCCAAAATGCCTAAAAAAAACCTTGACTCTGTGCAGAAATCAGCGGTCCGTTTGATAGATTCTCCCATCTTAACAGACGGATTGCAATCTTTAGAGCACAGGCGTCAGGTGGGAATGCTGTCCTTGTTCTACCAGTATTACAATGGAGGAACTAGCGTCATTGATCCCCACGGCACCGGTGCAAAGTCGGGAAACACGCCAAACACGCGCCCAACATTTGTACACAGTTGACATTAGTCACATAAGAACGGGTCGTTTCTACAACTCGTTCTTGAGTTCAACGGCTCGGCTGTGGAACGATTTGCCGGCCTCTGTGTTTCATCCCTCCTACAACACGGGTCTCTTCAAGACCCATGTTCACTCCTTCCTTTCCTCAAAAAGACCCTCCACACAACATCTTCAAAGATGACATAGGCCCTGAGGGAAATTATTTTCCTCAGGGCCTCCTGTTTGGAGTTGATGTAAAAAAAATGCGCCTGAATGTTTTACTGTCTATTCTGTTTCACATTTTCTTTTGAGAGTCATTAATGTTGTTTTTAATAAATATTTTTAAATAATAAATATTTATTAAAAACAATAAAAAATATGATAAACTATTTTTTTACATTAACTCTACACAGGACGCCCTGAGGAAAATAATTCCCCTCAGGACCTACATATGTATGTCATCTTTGGGGATGATGTGTGCAGGATCTTTTTGAGGAAAGGAAGGACTGAACATGGGTCTTGAAGAGACCGATCCACAGCCAAGCTGTTGAACTCATGAATAAGTCGTAGCAATGACCGATTCTCATGTGACAAATGTCAAGCGTGTATATATGTATGGCATGTTTCCCGACTATGCACCGGTGCCATAGGGATCAATGATGCTAGTTCCATAGAGCATCTTTCATTGAAATACAGATAGAACAAAGACAGCATTGCAAGTATGTAATGTATTTTAAACCCAGTGATTAAGATTACTTGAAAACTGTTCAGGAAAACTCGAAAATAAAATCGAGGTTCTTCGAGATTACAAGTTGCTTAATTTACGTTATCATAAGGTTTACCATGAATCTGGACTAGACGTCTTTTCTATAGGAGGCTCTAAGTTATTCTGTGACTGGGCATACAATACTGTCGGAACCCAGCCGTCTAGGATTTGTCTTTGGCTATTTCCGTAACCGTTTGTGCATTAGACACAAACGATGATAGATGATACTCTTCTAAGGTACCACCTAATTGAGACATCTAAAAACTACATATAAGTAAGCACCTATACTAAAGATTTGTAGCGACTAGAGTGACCATGCGAAATAAATAAAATTGCCTTGACTGCTTGAGATGATCATTTTTTAAATTTTTCGCCAACATTAAAAAAAACATACCATTGAATTTTAACATGGAAACATAAAAACTTATTATAGTGCTATGTAGCCAATGAATTAACCTGTATTTTACTATTTATCTCATATTTGTAGGATTTATAGAAATAATATTAAAAAATTGTAAAATTTATAACTGCGCGAATCCTGCGTGTTTTGAACTTTGAAACTGCCGAGGGGTACTTATTCGAGTCAACATAGAATATTTTCGATTTCCCTATGTTGTCTGTGGTATACTTGATAATGAAAGGTGCATATCTATGGAAATAGGACTTAATTTTAACCGTAACAGATGATCAAAAATTCGGCGGTAAAAAATATTTTAAAAATTTATTTTTATCATCGTTCTAAAATAGTCTACGAAGTTCGGATTTGGGATGTCTATGGTCATAATAGATAAAGCATTTCAATAGCTTCGTTTTAAAATAAATGGCTAGCCATAGAAATGTTTTAAATTATTACAATAAATGTTTTACGAATGGTAGGAAAACGTGGTCCAATTTTGGACCGCTATCAATCACAGAAAAATAAAAATTGTCCATTTTTCGACCATAATCGCTCCAGTGGCTATTGAAATATGTTGAAACTACATTTCTAATCCTATATACTGCAAAGTATTATTAAGAGGCGGTTCTCCGAATCTCAACCGATTTCTTGCAAACCTCCCTTAAGAGCGCGCAGGAGCGCCGAGAAATTTTAACGATAGGTATTTGTAAAAATTATTTCTATTTCGTTCATCTCAGCGGGGACAGCAAAAGCGCTATCGGTGTATTGGTGAACCCCAATGCGTGTGTGTGCGTGGCTGCAGGTGTTGGAAGCACGAATCGCCGCGCCGCGCCCGCCAGCGACTTCGCGTTCTTATTATTTCATTTACTGTTATTCATTTATTCCAAAAATTAAGTAGGTGCCTAGGTACATATTCGTAATAAAATAGCGAGGTCTTCATTATTTAATATTGTATTGTACTTAACTTTATTATTATTATTACTTACTACAAATACGTGTGACTGCCTGCTCCGAGCTCATCTTCTGCACACGCACAAGTCAATGAGACTTGTGGGTGCGTGTATACAGGTTGCTGCCTGCTGCAACAGATAAGTCAATACGCGTCGCGACTTGAGCGTGCGTATTCCTATATAATAGATATCTTCTGCGCTCATAGTTCATTCATCTTGTTACTATTAGTAAAGTAAGCTGCACGCTGTTTTGGTTTAGTAATATCGGGAGATTCATACCATCTTTTTTTATAAAACGGCAGCATAGGCGCAGTAGGTACATCACGTACTTTGTGATTGTATAGTGTTTTTATTTTTCGCTGGCTGCATCACTCTACTGTTTTTGACTAGCCTTTTTACTGGAAACTATTCTACGTCAAATACAGACCTTCGAATTTTGACCCTGAAACCCCCTTGAATATTGAAATCTGTTTGGTCATTTCTCACGATTTACACATATAGGACATATGGTGAGTAGATACCTACTAAACTATTCATAAATTATTCATAAACTATTATTATAAACATAAACTATTCATTCATAAAAACTCAATATTACAACACAATTTCCTTTTTTAATTAAACATATAAATATCGCTAAAAATGTTGTTGTTTTTTGGCTCTCCCTGAATAACGTAAATTCATCAGTTTTGACTGTATGCATAAAGTGCATTAGTGCAAGTCGGTACATTTGTTAACATATCTAGTAACCTATAATAAATATTATTCTACGTCTTAGGCTGCGTATACACACGCCAGCCGAACAACGGATTATGGGAAAGGAACGAAGAAAAAGCAAACTGCCCGAAACGCTGCGCCGCTTGCGGTTGCTTCGTACCTTTACCATAATTCGTGGTTCGGCTCGCGTCTCTGTCCGCAAAGAGTGGCGTGCACTGATTTTTCAGTGGGCTAGAATCCTAAGATTGAAAATACGACATTAATGATGTTGTCGAAGCTGAAAATTATTTTTTTTCCGAAATTTAAATTTTCAAATTCTGTGCACGCCACTATTCGCAAATATATACGTAGCATAAGATATGTGTATTTAGAAATTGAGTTACATAAAATCGACTACTATATTACCTACCTTCAACTCAAAAATTTTTTTCTTACAGATAAATAATGGGTAAAAGAAATGGAAACAAAGCGCGTTTGTTTTTATCTACTAGACGAAAAAAACCGATTATTAGTATCAAACGACAGATTCATGTTGCACCACGTTCGACATCTAGGTAAGTCGAAATATCGCTTTCCTGTCACTCTTACTACTGAACCTTCCTAAGGTTACCTTTACGTACGTAAAGTTTTTTTTCCCGTAAGTTGCTCACATAAGAGAGTTATGGCAAAATTACCAATGGGTATCGTTTACATTGATAATTTTGCCATAACTCTCTTACGTGAGCGACTTACGAGAAAAACCTAAAGATTTATGCTATGAGAGCCGTGTATTATGTAGCATGTATAACGGGAAAATGGGATGGACAAATTTAAATAAATAAATCATTTGCATTTACAGGGATATGGATGTCATCGATACTACTTTTGGAAACTTAACTACATCTTCACTAATGCATGAAACTTCCATGGATGAATCATTTGCTCCAAATATAGACGAAAACGCAAGTTCATCATCATCAACAACGCTTGATGATTTGGTGATAGAACCAGACCATATTGATGAAACCGATAATTTCGAAGGTCGCAGAATTGTGGATATAAAATATTTGTTTTCGGAGATATCAAATATAAAGCACGAACACACCAACTGCACATTTTCCGATTTAAAATTTATGAAGGAACGACGAAATGGTCTTCTAAGCCAGTATGTTTTCGAGTGCAAAATGTGCAAGAAAATAGAATACATTCACTCCGAAGACCCGAAACGGAAAATGTCTATAAATACTGCTGTCGTCGAAGGAGTGATGTGTACAGGAAATGGGTATTCACAATGGAATGAAATTTGTGGGGTTTTAAATATGCCAAATATGGATTGTAAGACTTACACGAACATAGAACAATGTTTAGCGCCAACAATTGAAGAATGTGCCTTAGAAGAAATGATCGCAGCTGGTGAAGAAGAAAAAAGGCTAGCCATTTTAAACGGTGACGTAGACGAGGGTGGCTATCCTTTGGTAACGGTGGTTGCAGATGGCTCCTGGGCAAAGAGGTCGTACAAAAGTGGATTTAGCTCCTCATCTGGCGCAGGGTGCATAGTTGGACTACGAACTAAAAAGGTTTTATTTCTGGGAGTGCGAAACTCATACTGCTGCATATGTGCTAGAGCTACTAAACTACACATAGTTGCTTCTGAGCACAGGTGCTTCATAAACTGGCGTGACAGTGCTAATGCCATGGAAGCCCACATTATAGCAGAAGGGTTCTCGAGAAGCATGGAAATGCATGGATTGAAATTTAACAAACTAGTTGGTGATGGCGACTCCAGCATCATGAAAAAAATAATGCAACAAATGCCATATGGTCCTAACCTTATAGTACAAAAAATAGAGTGCAAAAATCACTTACTCCGCAATTTTTGCAACAAAATGAAAGCACTTGGAAAAAAAACCAACAACGCTAAAGGCTTTGTACCAGTTCATATAAGGAAAAAGGTTGAAGCAAACGTTTTACGCATGAGAAGAGCTGTAGTTGGAGCAATAAATTACAGGAAAGAGCAAGAAAACACAGTACAAAGTGATAAAATAAAAAATTTGAAAATGGACATAAAAAATACCGCAAATCATGTGTTTGGTGATCATAAAAATTGTGCATCGTACTATTGCAAGCCGGAGAAGTATACTGATGATCCAAATTTAGTAAGCGATCTTCGAGATTGTGGAATATGGACTGATATCCAACAATTCTTATTGTCTCTAATAGCAAATGCAGAAAGTCTTATTATTGACGTGACAAATAACACTGTGGAGCAATTCAACAACGTTATCGCCAAATTTATAGGTGGAAAAAGGGTAAATTTTACTACAAGAGATACAAGAGGAAGAGAAAATTGAGAGGGACGGTGAAATCTGGCAAAAAATCGTTCCACTGTTAGAAAATTTCTACCACCAATGCCTTTTACCAGAAATAATTGACGGTCGCATACCAAGAAATTTACCGGCGAGGGAAAGGTCTGGACCATAAATTGTTTTAATTTCATTGTGTAGATGTTAAACAGTAATTTTTTTTACAATAAAGCGTTTAAAAACAAAAAATATTGGATCATTGAAGAAGATTGAAAATGTCAAGTGATGTAGGAGGTATTCCCAAAAGTGCATTTTTCTGTAATAATATAACGTATTAAAAAAGTTAAATAAAAACTAAACTAGTTATGTGTATGTACCTAATATGTAGCACAATAAACAATATGGTGCCTCTTATACATAGATTTCAATATTCATTTGTATAATATGATATTATAATAACATAATCGATTCAACAACATGTGGTAGATGCATGTACCACTGAACATACGCTGTACCAGCATTCCATCAAACGATCAGTGGTGTATGTACTTACCATTACACATTTTCTTGTAAAATATAATTTTTTTGAAAAAAAAATCTAGAACAATATATTTAGTCAAATATAAAAGTTTTTTTTTGGTTCGGTAGTTGTATCTTAAAAAAAGTGTCCTATAAAGGGATAATATTATGTTGAGTACAACCTTCAAAAGTTATCAAAAAATATTTTAATTAATTTTTGTGTTCCATATCCAACTCGGCAATACGGAACGGAATCATCTCGGGGTCTGTCTGTAACAGGTGTTTTTTTTTCAATTTTTTTCCATTAATTTATTTGACGTAAACAAATTAAATTTGTCACAATAACTTTAGTAAATAAGCTCGGTAAGTATTGGCACACTCAAAATAAGTCACCAAACAGAAAAATAATTTTAAAAAAACATCGATAACTCGGGACATGACAACACTAGTGGACTAGTGCATCGATATAATTATTGAGAATGTCACATCACTTCGTTGACTGTATACGTATTCAACAAAACCCTCTCCGCCCCCCCTCACCCCCGAATACTGAGAGAAAGGGACACATGCACCTCAGCCTGATAATACCTAAAAAAAATTGTCAAAATCGAGGTTTTGTAGTCCTCATTTTTCTACTCCAAAACTGAACCAATTTCCAAGATTTTTTTTACCAAATGTATTGGAAGAAAACATTCTATGTCTGTACCTTTTGCTTTTTTTAAAAATACATCGTCTAATTTGTACACTGAACGTTTGTTGATGGCGTTAAAAAAAGGCAATTTTAACAATTTTTGAAGGGTTATAACTCCTATAAAAAGTAACTTATCAAAAAAATCAAAACGTACCGACACGCTTGCGGTCAATATTCATATTATGTAAAAAAAATATTTTCTCTAGTGTCAAAATTCAGAGAGGGAAATGAGGAATACGTTTGTATGGAAAAAACACCACCCGGTTTCCTCTTAAACATTTGAAGTTTTTAAGCTCTAAAAAAATTATATGTTATTTTTGAAGATAATCTAGACATTTATCGCGCCGAAACGCAAATTATATAAAATTCTCTCGATAGAAAAAAATCGCAAAGTATGCTCCAAAAATGATTATAAACACGTTTGTTTCGGTTATTTTACAAGTTGTATGTATGAAAAAATTCACAGCGTTTCTTTAAATAAAATTAAAGACAATTATCGCGAGATTTTTGCTCTATTTTTAACGAGTCGTGTGTTATTAAAGATTTTCATGATTTTTGCATCAATTTTATCGCTGTAAATGTTAGCGCGCTCTTCTAACATTCGTAATTTCATATCTCTCCATCTTCTTCTTTTTGGGGCCGGGAACTGAGCATTAACATTTGAGAATATTAGTTGCCAACAAAATCTTATAGTTCATAATAGTTGTAAGATATCTTCAGAACGTGTTATTGTCTCCCTTACCATGATACTGTTGATGGGTTCCGTGTAAAAGCTGAAGCATCACAGTATGGGTGGCCGGAACGATCACAATAGAACCGTCTTCCCTTCCCACCACGAGCCTGCTCTGTCCTGCCAGGTAGACCGATGCCGTCAACTTTATTTCTGGAATAAGATGAAAAAATTGTTAAAGCTGATTTAACTAAATGAAAGTAATTTATTTTGAAGTAACTTGAGCAAACTTAAAACTAACTTAAAAATTCTATACAAGTACAAACAATGATTAGATTTAATTATTGTTAATACATATTTCGTCTCCGGTCACAATTTTTGTGCAGTTGCATCACTGTACACATTTTTAAGTATTTCATGAATGCGAATAGGCGTTTAACCTTCTGCATTCAAGAATTCAATCTTTCCTGCCTCTACGTATTTGAAATTGCACTAAATGTTTAACTCTTGTTGAAATGCATCATAGACGGCATTCTAATGTTCGTTTAGACAGAAATTTAAAACACGAATAGTAAATAACTATGATTCATTGTGAATTTTATGTCTGTCGGTTGTGTTGCAATCCTTCTTTATTTTTCAGGAAACATAATATAATTTGTTAGAGGTGCCATTTGTGTGGAAGATTGAACAAACTGAATGTTTGTTCGTTCTTTACAGGAAGACATTGCTTATTATTAGTAGGATTAAAATTTTTGAGATATTCACACTGCAAATTAAATTCCTTTTGATATTTTTAAGGGTGGAATGTCTGCATGCTTTGGGACAATTTACATGCTCCAGGCATGCACAATATTTTACATTTCATTCACAGTATTTCGTACCCTTCTCAAGCATGAAGGTTGTAGAGTTCTTTCGAGTGGTTGGCTCTATGAACAAAACTATTCGTTATAGAAAATATGATTTAGCTAAAGTTTGGATCTATAGATCGATTGAAGTTTAGCTAAATATTATTACTGCTAAACAAATAAGAGTGGCAATTTTTATGACAATATCAAATAGAATGTAAGTGTACCTGGTTCCTCAGGATGGTTGAGCTGATCCAGTATTCCAACTGGTCCTGGGTTCATCTCCGCCCAGGCCATGCTGAGGCTGGTGCTCACAGTCGGAGCTATGGCTGAAAACATAAATACTAAATATTAGACCATGTCTTCTTGCTTGGTGTGTGCGAACTTCTTCTTCCATTCACTTGTGCGTCATAAATATTTTCTTGACACTCTTATTGACTGAGTGTAGCGAAGTTCTGCTTTAAGTCAACCTTTTTGGATTTCGTCTGTCTATAAATTTGTTTGTATGTTCCGTTTTCGGTTCAAGATGGTGGCTGTTTTAATGGTTCAGTAAAGATTATTTTTTCTAATGTTAAATCGTTGTGTTTATTAGGACTTCTTATTTGCATTTTTTCAATATTATGGTACCAACCTGCCTGACAAAAAATTGTTATCGAGATAATGACGTTTCTTTCGAAAAATTGGACAATTCGTATACTCAACACCTAATGTGATGTATTAACCTCTTATATGCCGTCGAACGAAACCGCGGAAATTACAAAAAGCATTACATTGACGTAATATTTTGTGGATTTATTTTGAGCCATTATACCGAACGTGGAATCTACCAATAAACAGCTTTATATGTCATTTCAATGGCCGCCCTAGAAAGAATGGTAGCATCTTCAATACGCCATATCTATTAAAGGTCCCCCCCCCTCCC
Organism: Limnephilus lunatus; assembly: GCA_917563855.2. Classification (NCBI taxonomy): domain Eukaryota; kingdom Metazoa; phylum Arthropoda; class Insecta; order Trichoptera; family Limnephilidae; genus Limnephilus; species Limnephilus lunatus. Next base: position 27,475,319 of record OU830596.1, read on the forward strand.
AGACATTCCGTCATGTCACTTACAAACACCGTTATGTGATGATTGGCGCGTGGACAATGATGGCGTCTTCAAGATACCATGGGTATATACGCCATAACCCCCACTCTGACCATCCTAGGCCGACCACAGGTATGTAGGTTGACCCCACCCCCTCCCACTACTTCGCTCTAGAACGGCCAGCCAATGATGAAGCTTGTTTCGAAATGGCCGCCATCAGCTTCTGCTACGCATTTAAGGACATTTTTGTGTAAGATTAATATTGAATTTACGCAAGTTTTGCTAAAGTTATTTCAAATAAAATTATATAGATTAAAAGGCTGGACTTGCATCCATACTGATAAGATAAAATAAAATATGTAAATGTTTCCATTAAATAGATATAAGGGTTTTTTCATACTGATATAGGGCTAAAACCCCACTGGTTAACATTGTACAATTTTTACTGAATTTAATAAAACTGCTAGAATGAAGTGGTTTACATGAGATAGAGCGGCAAAGAGAGTAGTTTTGCTTATATAATTCAATTTTACCATTCCATTCTTGTATAAGGATGCACAAAGCTGCAAAGAAATGTACCAGCATTTAAAGGGTAATTCTGTAAAGCGCAAACCAATACCGCACACGGCTCAGCTGTATCATATATATGCAGCGCCGAGCTCTGTTCAAATCAGTCTCATTCGAACCTTTATCGTCGCGTCTACTCTCACCGCCTCTACCTTCTTGGACCGCTTTTTCCTGCCTGAACTCTACAATTGTCTTTGACTTCCGACCTTGCACTTCCTTGGACAGCTGAATTCTCTCTCCTCGGATACTCACAGCAACCGGACCAGGCCCTGAGCGTGCACAGCAGCCCGCCGACTAGAAAACCAGCACCCGTATTTTACAGTCAATATAGAGGACATAAGTCCGATATAGCCATCGTATATTATATTTACCGAAACACATTCCTTGAACAATAAACTATCTATAAAAACATTTCTTGCATTTATTTGATAAATTGATAGATTTTTTGTGGTTTTTTACTACCTGCTACGCGCGGACTATGACAATTCGTTTGGAGGGAAAAAGTCACGTTCCGATGTCATAGATAAAATTTAATATAAATTATTCTGAGTGGCTAGGCGGAATGCGGGTATCATTTACGTCAAGAACGAGAATGGCCCAAGCGATTCTGACCTTGTCCTTCATACAGTTTCTTTATACATAAGGGTTAAAATCACATTTAAAAAATTGAAAATTTGTTGCGCATGCGCTGGTGCGGTTCCGGCACAGGAGAGGTTAAACCAGTTTCTCGATTGTACTACAAGTTTCTGGACACCGAGCATAATTTCGAATAAGCTCTTGCAATTTAGACAAAGCCCACCGCACAACACACATTTTAGATGCACTGCAAAATTGAAAGCTAAAATATGTTAAATAAACTTTAAAATAAGATTTTAAAGTATCTACTCCTGTAATAATAGAAAAACAAATCAAATAAGATTATTTCTCTAACTATTCAAAATCAGATATCCTATCATATAAAACTTGTGTATGTGGGTTTGTGACTTTTGCCTGAACGGGGACGATATACGGTTTTTTCGAAAAGTGATATGCACATAATTTTACTTTTTTTATGTAGAGTGTACAACAACCATACCTGGAGGGCGCTGGGTGGTCACTATATTAGCGGGGGCCCCATCTGGCACCGACCACACGGAGATGACCCCCTCGGAGTCCCCTCTTAGGAGCAGGAGTCTCTTGCCCCTCAAGGCGGGGGTGGCTCCCCCTCCACACATCCTCATTGCCGGGGGGCAGGACAGTGTCTGATGAAAAAAATAATTTCTTTAAAAACAGCAAACTTATTTTGTGCCGTTTTATGGCCGTTGTTGCAATAATTGATCTTGCTAAATAACCAATGTTGTTGCATTGATGAAGCCATACGAAAAAATTAAAAATCATACAAAATCTTGTGTTTTTGTTTTGAAAAATTGATCGCTTAGAAGTATTATAAATGCTTCAATTAAATACTGCAAGCAAAACACATCTAGGCCATTCAAAATATTGATAATTTTTTTTATTAGTCTAGAAAAAAAAAAAGTATTAGGTCTATAAACACTTTCAAGTGCAAATTCTTCTACTTATAAACCCCTTTTTGCATATGGTTTTATTGTATAATGTGGCAAATTCAGTTTTTTTTATAATAATCTCAATAAAAATTATATTTATGCCTGAACTTCACGGCGTTACCCAACTGCGAATTTCAACCTTATGCTATCTGCAGAAGGGCTGATAGCGCATCGTTTAGTCGCATTTAGTCTCCTACCAGACGCGGAGGTGTGTGGACGTCTTTAGACTCCACGGCGCTTGGTTTCGTGCAATCGATTTTAAATTTCCTTGTTATTATAATAAACAATGCGCAAAACAGGAGTTAATGTTTTTTACAGGCCTTTACGAAATCAACTCATGAAAAACAACTGTCAAATGCCGTCTCCAATTCCAAAAACTTTTTCTCAAGTATTTTTTAAATCCCTCCCAAAAAGAGGTGTGGATTCCGTTGACGAATTTCTCCAGGACTAGTGGATCACCTTAATTGATGTGGCTGCTACAATAATTATGGATTTTGTTACAATGTTGTTGCACTAATTATTGATGTTTTTGCAATAATCGATTGTTGCAAAAGTGATATTATTGCAACAATATTAATGTCGCTATTTTTCTGTTATTGATAATGCTGTATGACCACCGGTTTTCATCGTATATGTTTAATAGATAATAACTTACTTTGTCTCCAGGCTGGGCCAGTAGTCCGTACAGGATTGGATTATCAGAGTCAATGGTGGGGCCATGGAATCCCTTATTGTCCGCAATGCTACTGTTATGACCAAAACGAAAATATATTTTAAATAGCACATCTCACAAGCGGATAAACCTCTTAAGCTTTTTATCCAAAAACCAGAAAAATTATCTTCCAAAATATCAAAGCAGATGATGATCGTATGAGGCAGCAAAAACTCTCAAACAATAAAATCTGGCATAAAAATTGCACAACTTTTTCGGCTCGCGGATTGCACAACTTTTGCAGCAGCTTTCGGAAAAGTAATTTCCATAAATAAAATGTCCAATAAGTTAAAATATCGTTGAAGCTTTAAGTAAAGCCTGGCGGCTTTTTTAAGATGTACAGTCCAAAGATGCCCATGAAATCGCTCTCGTTAAAAAGAAAACAATTCGATAAAAGTAATTTGTTAGTGTTTAAAAATTATGTAAATTTTTTTTTGTCATGTAACATTTTCTGGTTATTGAAATTTATAAAGCTATGACTACGAGGTCTAAACGATATTATTTATTTACTAAATAGAAAATAAAAAAAGAGAAGAGAACGTAATATTGTGCACATGAGACAAAATGGATGACATAGGTACATAACATACAAAACAAAAAAAGACAATTCAAGCGGATAAAAATTGAAAACTTAAAAATAAAAAATACCTACTTAATTAATTAGAAAACAAATTTTTGAAGTGGTATGGCATCAGCAAGAATGCTTTAACTATAAAAGAGCTGTGCGGCCATTGGAAGAAAAAATTTCACTATGTTAAGGCACACATGTAATTTATGTTCCTATTATGTTTTTATTGCGACTCTGAATGATATCATAGTGTCAGCCTTCAGCCAAAAAAAATAGTGTTGCTGGTAAATTGTTTTCATCTAGGGATTGCCTTATCACAATACATTCTGTGGCATATATAGGTAGTCCAAAATTTTAAATTTATTTTTTGTTCACTAGGTCTCGAGCCTATTTTTCCGGAAGATCAAAATATTTCAGCTTTGCAATAAAATCCAAATAAATGGAGTATTCGAAAAATAAAAAAGGTGATGAAATGCACTTTCAAATTTTATAATTTTAAATAAACATATAATTTTTGAAATATGAAATTTTTTATTGCAAACATAAAATAAGTTTACAAATGGCTTACCTTCCGACTTACTCATAATCGCAAAATAAGATAATACCATGGTAGTACGAACGGGTTAGGTGAAATTGTCATACAAATTTCACCTAACCCATTCGTATTATCATGGTATTATCTTATTCTGCGATTATGAGTAAGGCGGTTCAAGTTTTTTCTAACTTAAATTACTGATAATGAAAAAAAATAAAAACGCACACATATTTTATTAGGCAAATGTTTTATAAAAATTATCGCTATATCACTTTTTTACCCTTTCATGTAAAAATAATTAAAAACATTTTTTTAAATTTTTCATAATTTTTTTTCAAATTGTGGCGGTAAACTTTGGATTTATAAATGTGTAGATTTTGTAGTTAATTTTTAGATTTTAAAATAAAGTGCGGTGTTTTCTCTTTCTAACACCGTTTAGAACATATTTCTAACCAATATAGTAAGGGAGACAACGATTTTCATGGGACCTACCGATTTCCGAAAACCGAACAAATTACTTCAGTTATCTCAGGCTAATTTGTTTCGCTTTTGTGAACATCTCACGCAGGCTCATAGAAATCGTTGTTTCTCCCTTATTGTCGCGGTGAGAAATATGATCTTAACAGTGCTAGAAAGGAAAAAAAACACCAAGCTTTAAATTAGAATTTAGAAGTTATAAAAATAAAAATTAAAAATTAAAACTTCTATTTAACCATCCGACCGCAATTTGAGAAAAAGTTTGTGAATTTTTTATTAATTATTTTTTTTTATGAAATGACAAAAAATTCAGGTGACAATAACTTAAATAACACATTGGTCTAATAAAATATGTGTGTTTTATTTTTTTTCATTATCAGTAATTTTCGTAAAAAAAAAAAAACTTAAAGCAAACAATTTTTACAACTTTTTTTATGTTTGCATTTAAAATTTTAATATTTAAAAAACTGTACCGTTTATTTCTAATAATAACATTTGAAAGTGAATTTCAGTTCAAAAACAGTTCCATTCATTTGAATTTTATGCAAAGTGGAAATTTTCCGACTTTCCGAAAAAATATGCCCATTATTTAAAAAAAAGACTATACTGAACGCCACACAGAAACAGGCTTCTTTAGAAATAGACAAAGAAAAAATAAAATTATTCAGAAATTTCAGATTCTACAAACAAAGTAAAGCATACAAAGCTCAGAGAAGGAAACAACTTTTAAAAGTTTTGTAAAAAATTATGGTCAAACCAATTACATCCATCGTTAGTAACTGAAATGGGATTGGGAAGTAATTTTTATTGTGACTCACATATACGTTACATTCAAATTCACCTCATTAACCTACTGAGCACTGAAATACCTAATTGTGGCATAACTAATGAATTCTGAAATGCTTAATTGTGGCATAACTAATGAATTCTGAAATGCCTAATTGTGGCATAACTAATGAATTTTGAAATGCCTAATTGTGGCATAACTAATGAAATTTGAAATGCCTAATTGTAACAAAACTAATGAATTCTGAAATGCCTAATTGTAGCATAACTAATGATTTCTGAAATGCCTAATTGTGGCTTAACTAATTAATTCTGAAATGCTTAATTGTGGCATAACTAATAAATTCTGAAATGCCTAATTGTGGCATAACTAATGAATTCCGAAATGCCTAATTGTGGCATAACTAATGATTTTTGAAATGCATCATTATGGCATACATAACTTGCTAACTAAATCTGTCCAACATATGTACACGTTTGATATTTGTCACATGAGAACGAGTCACTTCTTTGACTCGTTCTTGTGTTCTACTGTTCTACTGCTCGGCTGTGGAACAATTTGCCGGCCTCTGTGTTTCCTCCTTCCTAGAACATGGATCTCTTCAAGACCAATGTTCATTTCTTCCTCTCCTCAAAAAGATCTTCCACAAAGCATATCAGATGACATAGGCCCTGAGGGAAATTATTTTCCTCAGGGCCTCCTTTGTGGAGTTAATGTAAAAAAAAGCTCAGAAAACAGCATTTTAAAAAAACATCAAAATGCATCATATACGGTACGAATCTTCCTTCTATCTGAGCTATCAAAGAATAAATTTTCTTGTTAGATGCCATAAAAATATAGGACTTATGAATTTTAAATTACCATGACTTTAATTTGTAATTACTGTATTTAAAATTTGATGTTAGTCAAACTCAACGAGTAACTGGATTGTAAAAAAAATTACTGCTGACAAACAACAGATTCAGTGTTAGAAAGTGTTGGGTTAAATTAGTATTTTTAAATAATTAAAATTTATATTAATCAAAAAGTTTGAAAAATAACGCTCAAGCTTAATTAGCACCAGGAGATTAATTTAGTTAAACATTATTATTTAAAAAAAAAACTGCAATCAATATTCTTACCAATCACATTCTCCTAATAGTTGTACCGTGCCACACTGAGCCGCTCTGATAAAATTAATAATACTTGATTAAAATTATATAAGCACCTAGTGAAATCTATTGAATTTCAATAGAGCTTTAATTGAACCGTGTTGTCGTGACGCAAAGTCAAATGCGTCGAATACTATTATACTATACTAGACATGGTTAGATTGCATGCCATTACGGCAAATTTTTTTTTTTTAGAGATAATCAAAATACTAATTTCGGTGGTCGGTGCGTTGAAGTGAAATATTTGTGCGTGAAATTATTCACGTTCAATGAACTCAAATTTGAACTGATTTTGTGAATTCAGACAAGCAATAAAGTAGGTACCTACCTATTATCAAAATAATAATAATTCAATAGTTTCTTGTTTAAAATTTTCTCAAATATCGAGATTTTCAAGTTTACTCATTCGAAAGTTAAATATCATAAGAGTTATTCTCTATCTTTTGTGGGATCGTTGTACATGGAAAAAGCAAATAAATCACACAAATCTGACAGGAGATCACCTCCGTTATCGCGATAATGATCCCAAAAAAGATATAGAATCGCTATGCTGATCGAATCTGATGAAAAACTGACAAATATTGGCTTTTGAAAGGCTGAGGCAATATTTCATAAATTTCACAGGTCCGCGATAGTTTTTTTTTTAATAAAATTTTAGTTTTAAAAAAATTTGAGATCCCATTGAAACATAATTGATAAAACCATAATCTTTTATAAATATTCATTTTACAATAAAAAATAATCCATTGCCACCACCAGAAACAGAGTGAACTAATAAAAAACACAAAAAAATAATAATAAAGAGATCTGAAAGAAACATAAAAACAAACATAACCTGTAATAAAGGTAACAAAAGTAAGGAAATCTAAAAGAATAATAAGCAAACATAAGGCGGAAGTTAGTGAGAGTGTTTCTTCTGACCTACTTAATAAGGAGATCTGAAAGAAACACAGAAACAAACATAACCTGTAATAAAGGTAACGAAACTAAAGAAGTCTGAAAAAATAAGAAGCAAACATAAGGCGGAAGTTAATTGAGAGTGTTTCTTCTGACCTACTCATGGCACGACCGCGCAGCTTGCTATAAAATGGAAATAAAATATAAATAATATAGAATTGTGAGCCAAAACATTCATATGATTGCACTTAATACTAGAGATTCTAAAGAAAACCCCTTGAAACTGACCACAGTGAAACCCACTTAAGAAATTTTCAAATAATCTGGTAAAATATAGTTAGGCATATAAAATAGATATTTTCCCACCTCCATAAAAAAAATTAACATTTAAATCATGCTCGAATACCATTTCGGTCAATCGAGTAGTAGATGCATATGCAACTAGCGTAGAGTGCTACAGTAGCGTGCAGCTGACGTCAAACCCGTCGTCAATGATATGGCAGATACTTAACAGAGCGACTCATAAGCTAAACATACAAAACTTGAGTTACTTTTAAGTATTTCTGTGTACGAAAGGCCTTGAAAACAAATTAAAAAAAAATGGCACAAATTATGCATGTGCATAAATCTAAGGTTTTGGAAAACTTAAAAGAGAGTTTCACTGTATGCGCTTGATAAAGAGGTTTCAATGCAAATTTGCAAAGTTATTTACAACAGAGTTCTAACACTACTATCATATATAAAAGCAGAGACATCCAAAATGGCCGTGAATCTTGTTCAAACATAATGTTGCGGACTTGCAAGCAGAATCCATTTTTTATAAAATTCCGATTTTAGTGGTATTATATTATATATGTATAGAAAAAAGTAAAGCAACTAAACCATAGGTTCTCAACGTGGGCGATAACGCCCCCTTGGGGGCGTTTGAGACTTTCAGGGGGGCGGTAGAAGATTCAGAGACAATTGGGGGGCGTTTAGATGGCACAGGGGGGCGTTGGCAAGTAAAAAAATATGGTATAAAAAAGAAAAACAAAACACTCTAATCACGTACTAATAAAGCAAAGTAAACCTAATTATTGGTTAATTTTTGTTATTAAAAACCCATGTCGGAAGTAAAAAAGAAGATTCGGCAATATGGTGTGGATTATATTAAATACGGATTTATCGAAAATCCCATAAATCCATCATCGTCAATGTGCCTTATTTGTCGAAAAACATTTTCAAATGAAGCGATGAAGCCTTCTAGGCTTCAAGATCATATTAATAAAATCCACCCGGATAAGAAAGACAAAGATGTGACCTATTTTCAAGATATGAAAAAGAAGTACAAAATTCAGCCAACTATATCATAACAATTTTCAACAGCTTCTAAGCAAGACAATGATGGACTTCGAGCTTCGTACAATATCTCATTGTTGATTGCTAAAACAGGCAAACCACATATACTATTGGGGAAGATTTAATTTTACCAGCAGTAAAAGAAGTAATAAACACTGTGCTCCGTAAACCAGCTGCAGATATTATCCGAATTCCTTTGAGCAATAGTTCTGTTCAAAGACGAATTGATGAAATGGCTGAAAACATTGAAGAATCATTGTGCAATCATCTGCAGTCTTGTCGATTTTCAATTCAGCTGGATGAGTCCACTTTACCAACCAATGAAGCATTGTTATTGGCATACGTGAGGTTCATAAAAGATGAGAAATATTATGTCAAGAACTGTTGTTTGTTACAAATTTGGAAAAAGATACAAAAGGAGAAACCATATTTAATACACTGAAAAAGTTTTGTGGCGAAAAGAAAATTCCTTTTAATAATATTTTGTCAGGTGCTACGGATGGCGCCCAGCTATGACAGGGCGTCACAAAGGCTTCATAGGGTGATTAAAAAATAAAGTTCCTGGCTGGTTTACTGCATTGCGTAATTCATCGCCAGCAATTGGTTGCGAAAAATCTGAGTGAACGCCTCCATACACCACTGCAATATGTTATCAGAGCAGTTAATTATATCAGAAGTAACTCATTGAATGACAAATTATTTAATCAGCTTTGCATTGCCAATGATGAAGATTTTTTAACCGATTGCTACTTCACACAGAGGTGCGCTGGCTGTCAAAAGGTTCTTGTTTGACTCGATTTTACAATCTATTTGAGTCTGTGATAGAGTTCCTAGGAAACAAAGACACAGAATTGCGCGACAACCTCACCTCATCGAAGAACAATATTACGTACTTGACAGACCCGTATAAATTGTTTAATGATGTCAATCTCCAACTTAAATTTGATTAAGACAAAAAATTGCGTTGCAGCTTTTGTATCCAAACAGCTATTATACAAAAGAAATATTGGCATACGATAATTTAATAACTTCCCAAATTTATCAGCAGTATCATTCAAGAAAAACGACTTGCTTATTTACTGTCAACACTTGGAAAACCTCCACAATGATTTCAAGGAACGGTTCCGGGATATTTTAATCACGGACATACTAGACTGGGTTTTGAATCCTTTTTCAAATGTCTACATAGCAGGATCATCCCAGTTAGAAGAATAACTAATAGAACTGACGACAAATGAGGAATTAAAAATTAAATTTAAGAATGGCTACCAAGAGTTTTGGCTGCAGAATCCGATTTCGCAACTGTACCCAGGATTATGGTCTATAGTCCAACGATTTTTAATAGCATTCCCATCGTCTTATTTAGCTGAACGTGGATTCAGTGCTGTAGCAACGTTGGTAACTAAAAAGAGAAATAGGCTCCATATTACTGAACGCGGCGACCCTCGTTTGTTTTTAAGTATTATCGAGCCTAATATATACAAACTTCTTAAAACGCACCAAATTCAACCATCTCATTAGATAAGTTATTAATTCAATATCTTTTCAACGTTAATAAAAATACTTCTCCATATAATTAAGTATGCGTTTTAATCGTTCTCATTGAAACAATCTTCTTCTCAGAAATAGGATAGGAGTCATAGCCTTTCTTACGATTACATATTAATATTACAGTGTAATTACACGTTTAAATATAATCGTGGCAATAGCTGTTTCAGATTCGTGACTATTTTTTTACATACTAGGTACCTAGTATGTAAAAAATAAAAATGGACTTTAAGGAAACCCAGAGAAACACATCGCCCCCCCCCCCCCCCCTAAGATGGTATGTAAAAGCAATTGGGGGGCGCTAGAAAAAAATGTATTGTCAAAGTGGGCGGTGGGCAAAAAAAGGTTGAGAATCTATGAACTTAACTGTCAAAAGTCACATTCTACACTTATTTAGATTTTTTAAATATCAGATATTTTCTATTAAAATTTTATAGCTATTGCAAAAAAAAACACAAAACAGTGATCAGACGAGCAATTCTATATCTTTTGTGGGATCGTTATTAGATAACGGACGTGATCTCCCGTCAGATTTGTGTGATTTATTTGCTTTTTCTATGTACAACGTACATTAAATGAATAAATAATCATGCATACTTGCAGGAATTCGTGTTTAAAACAATCTAAACTAAAATATGCGACAGCATATATGTAAAAATCACACAAATCTGACAGGAGATAACGTCCATTCTCTAATAACATCCCGCAAAAGATATAGAATCGCTCGGCAGAACTTTGTTTTTTGGAATTAGTGACTTCTTCATGCAAGCCCATGATAATATATATTTTAAAAGAAAGACAAATATTTTTCCTGGGTTACGAATAATCTGACAATATGTGAAAATCTCCTACCACCACCACAGTAAGAGGAAAATGTTGCTTGAGTTGTGATGGAGGACTTAGCCAGCCGGTAATCGAACATGCGACGCCCGGGTGGGACCCAAAAGCGATGCCAACTCAGCCACTGACCAGTCGTCAGTCATATTATATACTGATAGATAAATATGATGTTAGTCAGAATTCTGTCTAAGTAACTTTGCAAATTTTCATAAAAATATACCTACATAAAATTGAAAATGGCTGTCAAATTACAAAAATATGATGTCTTTTTTTAAAACTATCTACACTATTAATATTGTTGTGATATTATTAAAAACATTTTTATGTTCAAACTGATTGTGTTGTTTCACCAAAACATCTAGAGGTAAGTATCTCAGTTGTCAATTTAAGTACCTAAATAAGAATACATTAATTTCTTTATGGTGAAATTGAATTCTGTCCGAGGAGAGGCGAGACCTCCTATAGATGGAGGCGGCCGCATTTGTGCAGGTCGGGGATGTCTGGAGGTATTTCATACTATTTCTATTATACTATTTCTGAGATTTCTCTATCCTACCGACTTTCTTTTGAGTACGATATCTCAATTCTTTTGAGTACCATCTAGGTGTCAGAAGGGATGTACACATTGCTACACATTTCTTCAGACTGATTCGCGGATGGTTTGAAAACTCGGCTATGATGGAGAGCATTCATTTCTCTGTTCCCGGTGGTTATCTCCGTCACCGACAGCATAAACTGTTCTATCTCCCAGCCTGCAGGACTAACTTGCCAATGGTCATGCCGCCGGTCGGGAGAGCAATCTTACTGTTGAACAGAATCAATTCGGATGTCGATATATTTAGCATCAGTGAAGCTGCCTTTAAAAGGCAAGCTCTATTAATGCTAGTAGAGTTGGTATACCTAATGCTAATTTTGTATATAATATGTATTCTTTTACAAATGTATTTAAAAACGCATTAAAATGTACAATTTTCGAATATTTTTGGAATAATTACTATTGAATTGAGGCACTGCGTCGAGACAATGGGTCTCAGACAAGCTGAGCAATTCTATATCTTTTGTGGGATCGTTATCGAGATAAAGGACGTGATCTCCTGTCAGATTTGTGTAATTTTTACATATTTACTGTCACGAATTTTAGTTTAGATCGTTTTAAACACGAATTCCTGCAAGTATGCATGATTTTTTATTCATTTTAATGTACATTGTAAATAGAAAAAGCACATAAATCACACAAATCAGACAGGAGATCACGTCCATTATCTCGATAACGATCCCACAAAAGATATAGAATCGCTCGGCAAAATAGGACAAAGGGAAGAAGATGAGATGAAATGGTAAAGTGTCACCGAGAAATAAAAAAATATAAAAAAGAGCTTTTTGTCCCGCATACGCTTATTTTATTTAAAAAAACACTGAAAATTTATTTTCTGGAGCCTCAATAACGAGTTATAATCAAGCTTTATGCAAGCAAAACATCTGTCTATTTACTGGATTAGTGTCAATTTTCGCTACAATACCTAAATCTAGATGTTTTGGTGCACACTGTTTAGATTCAGATCTTAAATCATCGAAATTCTGTGCATCATTTGGAGTCTGATCGACTATTTAGACAATTACATCTAACTACAACAAATTTTAAGGTATTATGTATTTCAATGAACCAATTAACTGATTTTATTATAAATTAGATTTCTGTCACATAACAAAGATGTTAATTTGCAAAAAGTATTAGTAATTAGTAAATAAATCTTTTTGGCTAAATATAAAATGAAAATACACAGTGACTTTTTAAATGCTTTTTGAATTACTGTGTAGGTGGTCAAATTTGAATGTATTGAATGAGAAAAATTCATTTTATTTTTAGCTCAAGCACATTAGACGAAAATAACATTTTCATTTCAAATAATTTTTTGATAGGTGTCTCGTATACATGTAAATCATTCGAATCTACAAAGAAATTTGGCATTCTAGTATCATTAGCAGAAACAGAATAAGGTTGCGCAATTAGAGTTGTCCCAAACAGCACATACTTAGAGTAATGTGTGTGTTGGTGAAAATGTATATATTCATTGCCAAGTCTCTGAGAAATAGTATTTTGTCTTCTTTACGACTGCTTATTTTTTTTAGCGAGAAAGAGAGTGTACATATTCTTTTCAAAAAAACTTTTATATTTGATTAATATTAACCCTTCCGACTCGGAGGGGGATAGCACACTCTCCCCAAACGAGAGCTTATATCATTTGCTTTATATATCTAGATATATAAAGCAAATAATTTTTACATCACATATTCTATAACTAAGGTAATCCTAGAAAAAGTATTCGGTAATCGACCGCATTTAAAAAAAAACCACAAGTGTGCAGTTCACACGCGATAGAAGTGAAACCTTCAGAAAACTAAAGTAGACAAGAGTGGGGAGACTACAAAGCACAGCACAAAAAGGAGACTGATTATTCTATCTCATTCTCTCGCAGGTTTTTTGTTTCATCGAGTTTCAAAACATAATATTGCTAAAGGAGTGTTCACTTCAAAAAATTTATAGCTTTACTATTTAAGACAAAAATATCTAAATTCGATCCCCATTACTTGGAAAGGGCTACAATAATACATATTTGAGTTATGCTTAATTTTGTACTGTCTTTTTACCATTATGCATTTCTTAATGATTGACTGTTGGACGAAGATGGGTGATGTCCAGTTACAATGGTAGGCAGTAACTAATTTATGAGTATTGCTGGAAAGGTCAAAAGGAATATCAAGAAACACGATGGCTTCGCAATATATGGGGGACCCTAGTAACCCTTCAGGATTTTTACTTTCGGGTACGTAAAGGTTAAGTGTCCTTTTAATTATATTAAAAATTAACTTTTTTCAATTACATTGTTGTATTTTTTTAAAGTAGAGTAACAGATTTTAAATGTCATAATACTTCCAATGTGAAAAACAATTATATTTTACAAGAGAATGAAAAAATTAATTATGATGCAGGAAAACAAAGGTGGACCTCCAGACAATATTTATTTAAGTTAATAATGATTATTAATGCACACAATAAATAGAATGTCTCAAAATCTATGGCTCTTTTAATTCTATAAATTTTAATTTAAAAAAAAAAATAACAATGGAGGTATTACGCGCCCAGCGACGATATGCTGCATGCAAGCAATGCATCTATGTGAGTACTGTAATCTAATCAACTCTGGTTGCGATACTTATACCATCTAATTTTCAAATAATTGGACAAAGCAAATAAATTAGAGTTTTTTTTCAATAAATTCATCTGATCCAATTATGAGGAGACAACTATCAAAAATACAGTTTTATCAGTAGTAAAATATATTACCTACATACATGGTGGATGAGTGTGCAAAAAGTTAACAAACGTTTAAATTAAACATAGTTCATCATTGTATGCATCTTCATAAAGTAATGTAAGTAAAGTTAGACATGTTAGTAAGTACGGGTGATAATTATTATTATCATTAATATGATTAAAAACACTATAATATTTATAATCTTCTTACTAAACCTATCGGAAGTGACCTGCCAGGTAAGTATGTTTCTGTATCTATTTGTAAATAGTAAAATTAAATAGAACCTAAGAATTCTTAATAAATTGTACAGAGCCCTTAGGGTGATTTTTCACAAAAACGGCGCTCTATAAATTATCCAATTATTATTATTAAACTTCTAGGGGAACATTAATCATAAAAAAAAACCATGGAAGAAATGTTTTCATAAAGCGGAAAAAAAAAGATAATTAATTATATTTGGTGATTTGAATATCGGTGTTTTTGTGAAAAATCACCTCAAGGGAGGAAGGTATTAGATGCATGCAATTAACTTAATTTATTTACGTGAATACCGCACAGGAGTCTCAACTGTCCGGAGCCAGTAGTACTAGCTAACCAACACGCCTTTTTCTGCAGGGGTAGGCAGAGGGCAGATCGCCAAACAACTCGGTCTTGGCATACACTCTAATGGTACTATGGCATCCCCGATTAGGATTGGTTGTTGGTTATTCAATAAATGGTTACCGGGGCGGCGGTACTCAAACCCGCCTACCAAATTAATAATAATTAATTAATTAGTATGCTGTTGGACTGAATGGACTAAGGAGAACATGAGGCAGAGGAAGGTTGGGAAGTATCTGGCTATTAGGCTATTGACATTTCAACCAGGGCGATACTGAGAGTATTTACCACTCTACATCAATAGTGTTTTTAATCATATTACATACATGTTATTATTAGAAACACTGAACTGACAATCCCAAGAAGGGTGATCTTCACTGATTTGAAATTAAACTGAAGTCACCAGTATACATAAGTAGATAAAGTTGATAAGACCACAATACACTTATATGAGTTTGTCTTTTCAGTGATTAAAATTAAATTCCACTACAAATTAGCAATTAAGAAATAATTATTAAATATAAGTAGTACCGTATCGTTGACGAGATTTGTCACAAAGATCCAAAAAAAAGCTTTTAAAAATATTTTTATAAAAAAGAACTTCACCTTTAAAATATTTAGTTAACATCAAAATTTTATCACAATCAAATGTAAAATCGTCTTCCTAGGACGTGTTTGTTGAGGAACCAGTGAAACTATATATATCATTCCTTGATTGGGCGATGTTGTGAGGCGGACGAAAGAAGGGACTGAAGGAAATTGTTAATGGGGGTCTAGAAGAGACGGATACCAGCAACTATTTCCACATGGAGTCCAAATTTAAAAAAAATTCAATTAGATTAGGTTAAACATTCAGATGAAGCGATTCACATGTGTAGCAAAAACTGAAGCTGTTTAACAATATTGATTCTGGTTCAAATTACAAAACTGCAGTACGTATGACGTCATATACGCTGCCAAATTTTCATCATTTTGGCATGCATTGAAAAATTCTATCTTTGAAAATTATTTAAACTATAAAAACAACATTTATAAAAATAATTTTAAAATACTGGTATAGGCGAAGCACTGCAAAGTCACGCAAAATCTTGTGATTTTGGTTTGAAAATTTGATCGCTTAGAAATATATTACAGATCCTTAAATTAAATACTGCGAGTAGAACACATCTGCCGAGCGATTCTATATCTTTTGCGGGATCTATTTTGTGAGATCTCCTGTCAGATTTGAGTGATTTTCTATGGGTATCCGACCATCTTCGCCAATTTATGACAGCTCACAGTTGAAATCGGCCCATAGGAAAAGCAAATAACAGCCATAGAAAATCACAATCTGACAGGAGATCTCACAAAAGATATAGAATCGCTCGGCTGAGCCTTTGAAACAATCGAGCATTTATTTCGAGTTTATGTAAAACCCAGAAAAAAAATATATCAGGACTATAAAAATTGCTTTAAATTGAAAAATATCCTACTTACGAACCTCTTTTCGGTAATGGTTTTATTGTTTAATGTAGCAAATTAAATTCTTTAGAAAATGTTCGGAAAACATTTTAATATTTGTGCCTGAACTTCACAAAATAAAATAAAACACTCTTTTTTAAACAGGAATTTCAACTTTATCACCATCTACATAATGACCCTTTAGAATAACAAGGTTCCATCTGTAATGTGATAATGAACTCTAAAGTAGCTTACCATAGATCCCATTAACGCATGACGTTACCGCAACAGATTAAACCATATTATTCCAAAGGGCTGATAAGGAGTGTTATTGTTAGTGGTCAGCCAAGCGATTTTATCTTTTGTGGGATCATTATGAGATGACGGACGTGATCTCCTGTCAGATTTGTGTGATTTATTTGTTTTTTCTATGTACAACGTACATTAAATAAATAAATAGTCATGCATACTTGCAGGAATTCGTGTTTAAACGATCTAAACTAAAATTCAAATGTGTAAAAATCACACAAATCTGACAGGAGATCACGTCCGTCGTATCATAACGATCCACAAAAGATATAGAATCGTTCAGTTGATTCCGAATGTTACACGACGCAGTGCATTGCCTTAAGTAAGAAGGTGAATATTTATTTTAATATATATTTTAAATTATTTTATATTTTTTTAAGACAATTCCATATTGTAAGTGAAACACATTTTACAACTGCTTCTTGTGCATTTAAATTTTTAAACAATTGCCCGTGAACGATGCAAAATTTTTCAAGTCTTTAGTAAACAGCATTCGAAAATGAGAAACTGAAAACGCTTCATCTGAACAGCATCTATGACTTTACCCTAATACCAAGATTAAAAACTGTACACGTAATAATGAATATGTATTTCTTACTTGGCGGGCAGCTTGAACATGTAGCCTTTCCCCTCGTCGGACCAGATGAGGACTCTATCGGGGGACAGAAAGTCCCCGGACATCCAGCGCTCGCCCACAGGAGCGTTGATGGAGCACAGCACCGAGAAGTCTCCTAAAAGTTACACAAAATTTCTTTACTTTGGGTGTGTTTTACCGTGTTTGTTTGGTTGGAGCAGACAAACTATCGTATCGAAATCCATAGACGCTTTTAACTGCACAGAGTGGCTCGCCCGGGCCATTCTACTCAAGTACGTCCAATGTAAACATATCATGAATACAAATTTTAAAAAAGTGGGAATTTTTGTGGTAAAAATATCTCATTTCTTCTCTCAAAATCTCACTCCCTTAGAGGTTTTTTTTTTTTTTTTTTTTTTTTTTTTTTTTTTTTTTTTTTTTTTATTTATTTCCAACAAAAACACAAATTACATAAATATATAATTTAGACAATTTATCGGTAGTCCCGCGAAGCTGCCACATGGCTGCTTGTCTGCAGGTTAAGTCAATACATTCAAGTTATTAGTAGACTAGGCATAATTTAGAGCTAAAGTTAAAACTCATCTTTTCAGACTAGTCGTATCCATAAAGTCAAAAACATTTCACCTTCATCTTCACAGCCCGTGAAATTGTAAACAACCAATTGGGTAAAAATGTAATCAAATAAGAGTTTGTAAACTTTTTAAGGTCATTTCATAAAAAATCTCCAGTCCTAAATTCTCCAGTCATTCAATATAAATATGTATGTACTTTTGCCACTAATCTTCACATAAGTGTAATATCAACAGTAATGTGTGTAGCAAATGTAAAATCATACAATATCCAGTGTTTTAAATATTGTGTCCTATCCGTGCAACGTCGTATCTGCTCCAAGCATAAACTTTCCAATAAAAGTGTGTTTATCGGAAGTGACCTGCCAGGTAAGTATGATTTCTGTATCCGTTTGTAAATAATAAAATATTAAAACCTAAGAAACCATAATAAATTGTACAATGCCCTTGAGGTGATTTTTCACAAAAACGGCGCTCTAAAAATTATCCAATTATTATTATGTAATATAAAATGTGGTGTTTTCTCTTTCTAATTCTGTTTAGATCATATTTCTCACCATGGTGGTAAGGGAGACGCAACGATTTCTATGAGACCTATATGAGTTTTTCCCAAAAGCGAATAATACAGCGAATACTCATACCCGCATCATAAATCTGGCAGTACTTGGCACAAACGACCAGCACCGTCCTCTGGTTGTGGGCGCAGCACATGAGGGAGAGCGCGTTCAGGCAGCGAATCTGCTTGGACTCGTTCTCGTAGATGGGCTCCGAGTGCTTGTTCTCGTGGCCGAGTAGGGACCACACCTTCACGGTGCCCGTTATGGAGATCGCCAACACCACGTCGTCTTTGCGGGACGATGGACGCAACACCTGCACATTTAAAACAGTTTTACGATGTTTGAACACAGATTAACCTTTAAAACGCAATCTATTCAAGCAGAACGTTTTGACACAATGTATTTGTACGTGTTTGAGAAAATCCAGTTTATTTAATTTGGGAAATAAACTGTTATACATCAACGGGTGAGGAACACAAAAACGTATCTACAAAAAGGCAAATGTTCAGGAGAGCAGAAAACAGAATTTAAATTAAAATCCAAAAAAAATATTTTTGGATTTTAATTTAAATTCTTCACAAAAACAGATAAATTAATATGTATTGAGTTCTAAATTCCATTTGTAAGAATGACGTACTCGTTATGTTTGATCATGCTTACAAACTTATATTTAAAAAAAATTTAAATATAAAAACTCACATGCAGTGCAGATATCCAGTCTGGGTTCATCTTGGAACTCAGGGAGAATAGAATCTCTAGGGAGAAAGGATCCATGATGAGAATCTCAGCATAGTATCCGTTGCAGAAAAGGCGGAGATCATCACAGTTGCACATATGGTAAGCCTTAAAAAAACGATTACATGTTAAAATAAACCAAAATCTCAAGTTACAGGGTTCAGCTTAACTTGGACAAATCTAAGACTATGTGTTAGAATCTGCAAAATGAACGAGTGGGTGCATTCTAGGTTACAAGTTGCCAAAATGAGGTTTTAAAAGTGTCAGGAGTCACAAAATAGGATCAAGTGAGAAGATCGATGATTCAGATGATTCAGAAGAGATGAGCTTAAAATCGAACCCCTGATACTCTTTAGAAAAAAGTCGCATGTAGACTGCGAATCAATAAAATTATGGGTTTTCAAAATGACACAACTACGGGAATACGTGAACAGTGGACACTGGGAAGGAATCTGATTTATTTTAATTTCACACAGCATATCATTTTGAGGTTCAATATTATGGCAACGAGGGTTCACGAGATTAAACACTGCACAAGTTTCTGTACAAATCGATATTAAAGTGATCAAGGTGGTATAGGAGGTGATAACACTGCACGGGTTACTTCAATAATTAATAAAAAATAGACTGGTGATTATTCCTTGGAGTTATTGTTCCAAAATGTCACAGGCAGTCCTGGATGGATTTGTCAATAAGCCGTACAGGCCGCGGCCTAAGGGCCGGCAGCCTACAATTGAGTGATTATGATAGGTGGCAACTTCTAAGAAGGAGGAAGGGGCGACGCAAATAAAGTGGCCTATACTTATGAAAAGTATAAATCTGCCACGGTCAAAGGTAGGTAATATTGGCACATATTGTCAGATAGGATAGGTTTGGAAAAAAATAGGTTGGAAGGAAGAAGGTAGATATACATAGCTGCGTCAATAGTCTGCTTTGAGTTTTAGTTAATCAAAAAAAAAAGGGGGGGTTGGGAACGCTCGCATAGTAAGTGTCTTGAAACAAGACAACTTAGGAAGTAAAATTTACCTGGATGCTGGTGTGAATCTGTGTCAGCTTCACATGCTCCCTGCACTTGCCATCCACCAGGTCCCAGGTGCACATCTCTCCGGCTTCCGAGGAACTCACTATGAAGTTGTTATCCTGGAAAAGAAAAAATAAGCAAGCACATTATTGATAAATAATATTTTATTATACAACTATCACAAGTGGAATCTTTTAAGGGTTGGACACTCATTGACCGTCCAAGAACAACTGTCTAGTGACTGGACGCTCTTTTACTTCAAGAGTGAATTGGCTTTAAAAATTTGCGATGAAAAATTGACTAAGCACAACCTCCAGAAGTTTTAGGCCAGCCTGCCGAGCGATTCTATATCTTTTGTGGGATCTATTTTGTGAAATCTCCTGTCAGATTTGTGTGATTTTCTATGGCTGTCAATTACTTTTTCTATGGGTATCAGGCCAGCTTCGCCAATTTGTGACAGCTCACAGTTGAAATCTGACATCGGCCCATAGAAAAAGCAAATAACAGCCATAGAAAATCACACAATCTCAACAAGGAGATCTCACAAAAGATATAGAATAGCTCGGCTGGTCAAGTTCAGTGTCTCCAAAAATCTAACATATCTGTTATTGGTAGAAAGAGGGATCCAAGACCGTCTAACTAAATAAAATAACAAAATATTCAATTTTGGAAACAAATCTGACAATTTTGGATTTGAAGTTAAGTTTTTATGCAACCGTAATTCGTAAGCATATTTTATTAGTGATATTACATGCGAGTTGCCTAAATATTGTCAGATTCATCTACAGACAAATAATTATATAAAGGGAGATGGTCACGCTCCCTACCCAAGCAACTCGGTTTGATCCCCTTTCCTTGATGTACTAGTCTACCAATTTGTATGTCAAGCATTTATTTACCTGTATGATGGAAGCCCTACTCAGACAGAGCACGGGCGCCGTGTGACCAATGAGCAGGCAGCGCGGGGTCATCTTCAGCGACTCGGGGTCCATCTGCCAGATGCAGATCTGTCCGTCATAGCAGCCCGTGACGAGCGTGCGCTGGTCCCGCGACAGGAACACGGAGCTGACGCAGTGCGTGGGCGCGTTCTTGCCCCACAGCACCACCGGCACAACCAGATTTGTGCCCGGCATAATGCTATACAAAACAGAGAAAATAGAAATAATTAAGATTAAATATGGTTCAAGTCTGTACGACAGATGGTTTGCAAACAAAGATATTGAAATACAAGGAGATATGCTATGATGTCCGCCCGACTGTCGGTGGACTACTTCCTAATGGGAATAGTTTGAATACGGAAAGAATTAATTCATTTAGTTGATTTTTTGAAGTTGTACAGTAGTATTGGTTAACAATATCGGCAAATTCAGGAAACACAGTCCCACCCAATAAAAACTGCAGATGGCACATCTCTTATATTTCAATATCATTGTTTGCAATTCTGGAATACAGTCAAATGTGTTTTTACTCAGTCAACAAAGCGTAAGAGTAATTCCCGTTCTTATTAGAATCCCATGCATACGCTAGCCTGTAAAAGAGTAGGATTAAAAAAGAATGTGTTTAATTTTAAACATCTTAGAGTGATTTTCGTACAAAAGAATCAATCCACTATTTTCCTATACATTATGTACTGTATTTTTTCCACGGGACCCCATGCATCCCCTGTGAAAAAATAATTTGAGTATACAGACAAAAACGGAGTGTACTGTGTGTACTACCGGTATTTTAAAGCAGATTTTCATATCTCTTATGAATCGATGTCACATACAAGTAAAAAAATTTGTGAAAAAAGGGTTTGTTTTTACAAGTAATTCTTGGGCTCAACAGTTCCCAACGAGTTGCCGATCTTTGTGTTTCCACCCCCTTATAAAAGATTCACTTCTTCCATTCCTTAAAAAACCCATAATAAATAAAATTTGATTTAATATGTACAACAGAAAACTTATTATTTTTGTTCATATGAAGCAGATATTACACAATTAAAAAAATAAAACAATAACTTAGTACCACTTAAATTTTTTATATACTTAATGCCGACCGGATTTCGCTACAACCGTAGCTTTTTCGGGATAGTACAATACTTTACTAAAATCTACAAGATTAGTAACATGTGTGATAAATATATTGTGCTTTCACAGTGGGTTGCAAAAATTGGGCTGAGCTCCAGTGGAGGAGGTAACAGTACGTGGAAAATTGGGAAAAGTGGTGTTTACTAAGTTATTGTTTTATTTTAGCTTATTATTTTATTCACATTTCCATTTTTTATTCTTTCTTGCTTTCAGCAGTTTGAGTTAAATAACTTCACTTTCTCTTTGTATTTTTTTTATTTATTTTTTTATTTTAGCAACTATATAAAATAATAGTTGATATTGTTGGTCTCCTTTCCACATTTAATTGTAAACCAAGGGAATATTTAAAAAAAAAAAACTTTTTCTAGCTTTAAGTAGATGCACTTTAGTAGAACTGTTTATATTGCTATTTTATTTTAGTCTTAAATGTTGGATATCACTATGTTATTGGTCAATGATTTAAAAATTCTCAACACTGTCAAATATGAAAAATGGACTGTTCACAATGCTAACACATAAAATAAATATCTCCAAACATGATTGGGACAGTTTAGTCAGTACAAATATACAATATCATTGGTAAACATAATACAAGATGGGGCGAAAGTAATGTCATAATGTGAATTGGCTACCATTTTGCTAGAAAAAAAAAAATTGGGCTGTTTTCATGGAATGTTCATTTGAAGGTGTAAAATTGGGCTCCGTTTTCATGGAAAGCTTATTTAAAGGTGTAAAATTGGGCCTGTTTTAATGGAATGTTTATTTGAAGGTGTAAAATTGGGCTCTGTTTTCATGGAATGTTTATTTGAAGGTGTAAAATTGGGCTCCGTTTTCAAGGAAAGCTTATTTAAAGGTGTAAAATTGGGATCTATTTTCATGGAATGTTTAATTGAAGGTGTAAAATTGGGCTCTATTTTCATGAAATGTTTAATTGAAGGTGTAAAATTGGGCTCTGTTTTCATGGAATGTTTATTTGAAGGTGTAAAATTGGGCTCTGTTTTCATGGAAAGCTTATTTAAAAATGTAAAATTGCTGATATTAAGTTGAAAAAATGATATTGGTTAAATGACCACCGTTGCACATTAGTGCTCGTTTTACGGCATTTTGAATTGTTGCTCGCAAAACATCTGGCTCAAAATTGATGATTTCTTCTGCAATTATGGCTTTCAAGACTTGCAAGGTTTGTGATTCAAAAATTCCCAAAGGAAAAAGTCTGACACTGTCAGATTTGGCAATCTGGCCGGCCAGTTCAAATCGCCAAAACGGGAGATCACACAGCATTAACAATAATTCCACATTCTTCAGGTGTGTATTCCCCAATGCTTGTTGTCAACTGATTCTTTACCTGTCTACAACATAAATGTCAAAGCACATTTGACGTCATTTGCAAAAATTATGGCGCATTCACATTATAACATTACTTTTGCCCCACCTTATATAACCATTTTGAAATCTACAATTTTTTTTTCACATGCATTCATCCCATGCAGCCATACCTTTTGAACTCTGAGCTCCCGCAACCTAATACCAATAAAAATCCCACAAACGAAACACATTTAATTCGGGAGGCGGGTATGGGTACCGCCACCACGGGAACCATTCATTGGATGACTAACACCTCTGCCATAGGTCAACCCAAGTGGTTCGATATGTTTGGTGACTTAGCAGGGGTGCCCGGGTTCATGGGGTGAAGTTTGTCCGGGTCTTGGCTGTCTTGTGTCTGCCCACCAGCTGCGTGGCAGGCCGGATTGGGAGAGACTGATTAAGGGAGTCCTTGTGACCTCTCAAGCAGAACCCTTTTGGAACATCGCCTTGGACCGCAGTGGGAGGGATGGATTCATATGTCCTTCACTCCTGGACCCACTAACCCCCAGATTCCTACCCATCCCTCATACCTTATCCTTCACAGAACTTCCTCTCCTTCCTTTCATTTAAAAGACCCTCCACACAGCTCCCCAAGCTCCTGTGTGGAGCTATTGTAAAAATATATATATATATATTAATGTCAAATTACCATATGAATATGCCGGTGCTCAATGGATGCAATTTTTTTGTATCCAATGGGTACCTAATTTTGGGGCTTGAGAAGTTAATGAATGTGTAGAGCACTCATAGAAAGGAGAATAGTACCTAGCTAGTAGCAGTCAGATATACATAGAAAATTAGATTTTCTGATTTCAGGGAATACATTATTGATTAGCCTATCATTGTGAAAAACAAATATGAAAATTTTGATTTTATACATCGTAAACTACGAAACAAGCTTGTCAGTACAATAATACAACGTAGCGGCTGTTTATCTTCTAACTAGCTCAGTTGGAGTAAATAAAGATAACATCTTAAAGTTATATACACGGTGTCCCGAAAATAGTGATACAATAAACTGGTGAATCTACATCACATCATACAGAAAGTTAATTTTTTCAATCTGAGAATTTAAATTTTTTAAATTTATTTTTTCTATATAATTTTTTTTTCAGTGACTAAAGGGTTAAGGGGATTTTGTGGTCTGACGCCACGTTTTGAAGCATTTTATAAGAAAAAAAAAACAGCTGATACTCGTAACAAATAAAAAGTTATACCGCAAAATCGATTACGACAAAGTTTTTCACTTGTATTATTAGTGAGTTTTTGAACACCATGTGTAATCATATACCAAAATAATATCTTAAAGCTAGTCAGTTTAATTAATAGACAATATACTATCGGAATCTAAAGCAGTCAAAATGTGTACAATCAACTAACGGGCAGCTTTTAAATCAAGTCCAGAATAAACCAAACATATTATATGGTGTTGGAGGCTAAAAACTGACAAAATTAGTAGTATTAGTAATTATAAGTAGTCAAATAAGTTATTAGACAATCTAAATACAGGATATTCGAAAATATATGAACATCAAATATAGATGCCAATGTTAAAAATAATAGTGGTATATAGGTTAGTCATGTAGTTTCAACATCATTCAATAGATGTCGTTAGTATTGTTAGTTATGCATAGTTTTGTGGTATCTCAACAGATGTCAGTGAAGTATTATTTTAGAAGAGTATCATCTATTATTGTTAGTGTCTGATGTACAAACGGTTACGATAACAGCTGAATGCATCTGGTTCTGGTAGATGGGAAAACACAAATTGTAAATTAAAATGTAAAAATGTACCTATACTTATATTAGACCACAGGAAGTGAATCTATTTAATGTTCTATAAATAAAATATGCAGTAATTTAAACAAATCTTTTTTAGCTGGTAACACATAGATGCTTCCCTATCTGAAAATAACAAAATTGCGGTCTAAAATACTTAGTCAAAAAGGTAAAATGTTTATATCGTGCATAATAAAACACAGATAAGACTAATGATAACTTTTGATTGTGACACATGGCGCCTAACCCAAATAATACAGAAGATAAATAAGAAATCATTTTGAATATGTGCAGTACTCAAAACGAATAGAAACTCACTGAGGGAGACAGTATGACTATTGACACGACACTGTCATCTCAGGAGGCACAATATGGCAACCGTTTGAAATAAATCGGTTTGTTTTTTTTTTTTTTTTTACATTAACTCCACACAGGAGGCCATGATGAAAATAATTTCCCACAGGGCCTATGTCATCTTTGAGGATGTCCTGTGGAGGTTTGTGAAGAGGGTGAAGGAATATCTGTCCATTAATGGTGATAATGTCCTGTCTTGATGGGAGTAAGGCTCGGATACCTGAGGTGTCATGTCAAACCAGGTGTCATGTCAAAGCAGGAGTCATCGTCAGACAAACCTGGTGAACCTTGTTAAAGGGACTGGAAGTTGTTTGAAAAACGCTTGTAATTCATATAGTTAAGCGGCATGGAGGAAAGGGAACGATGGCAATGGGTAGGGGTAACAACGCAGTAAGGGGAAAGCGGAGAAGGTGGAAGAGAAGGTGGGAGGGGAAGGAGACGCAGGAGGGGAACAAGGGTGGGAACAGGAACGCATGGGAAATGACAAGCAGAATTACTGTCAAAGGAGAAAGAAGTTAATGGGAGATGGTACAATGGGCGTATTATTTTTACAGTAACTCCACACAGGAGGCCCTGAGGAAAATAATTTCCCTCAGGGTTTATGTCATCTTTGGAGATGCTGTATGGAGGGCATTCTTGTGGAAAGGAAGGAGTTAACCTGAGTCTTGAAGAAACACATGTTGTAATAGAGAGGAAACTCAGATATCTTACTTTACTTACGGGAATTATGTAATGTACCAACAATAAAAATAATAATAGACTTATCATATACAAAGTCAGTGAATCATTGATTTACCAGTTTGGGAATATTCAAATGTGATGTAAAGGCGGTATCAGCTCTAACCATGTGCACCTAATTACCTTTAGAAAAAAGAATATTGCAAAGGTTTGTATGGAAACTATCATTAGGTATTATACATAATAATTAATTAAATAAATAACTATAACTAACTCGTGTCCACAGTTTGTTATACAATGTCTTTACAAAGTTCTCAACAAATAAATACATTACTTTATGAATTAGAAAAGTCATCTGATTTATTTTTTTTAAATCGGAAAAGAACAACAGAGTTAAAAAGCATGTCTGTCAGTTATTCACTATCTGCATGAGCATAATTATTTCAATGGGATTTTAATTAGTTTGCAAAAATATTTTACAAAGCAGTTGAGAGCCTTGAAGCTAAAATAATCCGAATAATGAATGATGTCACCAGTTAATGTTTTAATCACCTAACAAATGAAAACGTCTGGCAAAATACGCCTTGAAGATGTCCACAATTGATTTCAATGCTTAAGTGGAGCTCTATGCAAATTAAAAAGGTCACATGAGACACGGTAAACAAAACAAAAAATGAATTGCTCTAGTTTTGATAAAGAAATGATAAAAAGGATGCATATCTTGGGTAATTGTTTAGTAAATAAACACGAAATTAGTTCACTGCGAACGAATTATGACATTATGTGACAATGAGGAGATTTTTGCACATTTTTATTTCAATTCAAAAGACCTTTGTAGGATGATTACCTCCTGTCACAAAAATTGTATGCCTTTGTAGATAACACGTCTAGAGGCGTAAAGGATTTAGTGAATGATAAAAAGCTTTAAAACAGGTGTAAAAGTCATTTTCGTACCTTTAATTCGGGTGAATTTTAGCAGTTGACAATTTATTATGAATTTACAACATATTTTTCACATCGGCGGAAAACGTCAATGATCACTTGACAGATAGATCGACCGAATTCTTGTGGCTAACTTCACAACAGTTCCAAACCTCGAACACGAAGACATCATGAATGTTCCAAACCTCATCTATTTTATTATTGTTGTGTTGGTATTGGTACCGTCAGTCCGCCGCCATTTGTCATTTTTTGTCATGCGCAGTTTGAGTACGGTCGCTAACTTCTCGAAGCGGGGAAATGTGTTTAGTGTAAGTGCCAAAAACCGTGTTTATTGAAAAATAAGTGAAATTAATGTTTGATCAATTATATTCAATAGTGTACTGAAAACAGTGAACCGTGAAAATGAATAAAACATGCGCCAGATGTGAAAAAACAGTTTACCCGATAGAGGAGTTAAAATGTTTGGACAAGGTAAGATAGAGATGACAATCGCCTTTTTAGAATCTTATTCTGACAGCTTTTCTAGTATTTATGTTTATTTGTATAACTTTTGCATGTTTTCAGGTAAACTGATGAGTTTTAAACTTGTTTTGTTCACTTTTTCAACAAGTTGGCTACATAAAATCGTGTAGATGCACGCTTTCGAAGTAGTTGTAAAACTTTTTTTGTGTTGCCCATCCCTTTTGAAACTTTTAGAGCACTTTTTAAGGGTAACGCATTGTTAAAAGGTCCTAAAAGACAGCGGTTGCGGGAGTTTCCAACAAATTCAGCGGGAATTTTGCGGTCTACTGGGATAATTTAACCAGGAAATGCGTTCGTATTCTCCAAAATTTGCGAATTATTAAAAATATGTCAGTGCGGAGTGATGTCATTACGAAATTATTGTCTTTACGGAACAATAGTAGCCGAGTCTGTTGTAATCATATTATACGGACGTAAAACGTTTCTTGAATATAAATAATAGTGGTAATTGATTATACAACTCATATATTATTATGGCTGGGTTAATTGGATTCCGAGTACATATTTCACTTTTGCTCTCGACGGAAGGCCATGTCTGTCGTGTTCGTTAGAAATTGTGAACATTCGAATTTCGAACTTTCGTTCGCGGACCATAATAATATCATTCATTGAAAATATATTCTTCGAACATAATATATGAACCCACCTAGCCGACATAATACCTTTTACTTCATTTATTTTTGTTTTTCAAGTGGTAACTTTGTTTATTTCATAGAAAACTGCGGAAAATAACATTTTTATGATATGTTTTTTCCCTAAACGTTCAAAATACCTTGAACGCACGTACAATGTACAATAGAGGCTGATGATATACGTGAGAAAACGTATATTTTTCACCTTCGGGTTTGGAGATAAGATAAAATAATAATATACGTTGGCAATACTATAAATATTTTTTTTATGCAGGACGTATAGCCATCACAGTTAGGGAATGCAATCTCGTTCTCGCCAGATCTCGTTCTCGCGAGATCTCGGCCTTTTTTAGCGAGATTGATCTCGGACGAAAAAAGGGCGAGATCTCGCGAGCGGACTGACACGGACGGAGTTGCAATCTGTAATTTCTAATAGTCTGACTATTTGTTATATTTTGTTATCTCAGTTTAATAGTCAACTCAACTTAGATAATAGGTTTCATTTTTTTTTACTTCTCGTTGTTTTGTTTGTTATAATAGAACTGTTTTATTACTAAAAGATTTTTGTTTGATATTAGAAGAGAAGACTGGTTGTTTCTTTAATTTGTTATTTGATAGATACGTACGTCAAAGTTTACTACTTAGAAGTTTATTAAAAAAATTATAGACAAATACGTCAAACAATGTTTGATGCAAAAAAGTCTATTGAAAAATTCGTGAAAATAAATGTTTATCTTATACCCAATACTTATAAATTTGCAAAAAAACACAAAACTGCCAATCTCGCGAGATCTCGAATTTGGCGAGATCTCGCAGTATTGTTATTCATAAACTCGCGAGATCTCGCTTGAGCCCCAATCTCGCGAGATTTGCATTCCCTAATTACAGTGTCGCATGTGGTGCGGAGATGCTGGCCACATCCTATTACTGAGATTTCATAGAATAAAGTCAATGGATTTTATGAAACTTTCGACCCAATCATTTAAAAAAAAGTAAAGAATAAAGTGATGTAAACTAAGTTTTTCTTTTAATAAATAAATAATGACATCACAAAGTGACAACCTTTTAGAAGAAGTTTTCTTCGAAAAATTAAAAAAAAGTACTTTTTTGAATATAAAATCTATTTTCAGATATCTTAAATTTTTACGAGAAACATAAAATTTGCAATAAGCAACTTAACTGTTAAAAAAATCAATAATTTACATTTCTGATAACATTGTTATCAATAATATTTATTGCCCTTTGAAATCCTATTATTTTTCTTGGTGAACCAATTTTATTTGTTGAGTTAAAAGTTTTATTTGCTTTTGATTCATAGAATTCATCATCTCAGTATAGCGAATAATAGATCTATGTACAAGTGATAGTACAGTTGCGGTCGTGAGAGAATCGAAAAGTTGCTTGAAATTGCTTTAGTCGTGTTTGGTGACCATATCTCAATAGTTTCATTTTCTTCCGCATCTCCTTCCATTCCCCTTTTTAGCCTCAAAACATATCTAGGTAAGTACCTCAAATTGGGGATGCGATTTCTCAACAATACATGTAGGTACCTACCTAGTCAACATTTCAAAATTTCCCTATATTTTTTTTACTTTTGGGCTCGTTTACATTATACATCTAAATTATTTATCGGATAACCAACACCCTTGCCATGGGTTACCCAAGTGGTTTGCTTTTTTTTTACATTAGCTTCGCACAGGAGGTCCTGAGGAAAATAATTCCCCTCGGGGCCTATGTCATCTTTGGGGATGCTGTGTGGATCTCCAATTTTAAAGAAAGCAAGGAGAGGAAGTTCTGGGAAGGATAAATGTACGTGGAGTGGGTAGGAATCTGCGGTCAGTGTATCCAGGAGTGACGGACGTATGAATCCATCCCTCCCTTTGCGGTGCAAGGCGATGTTCCGAGAGAGTACGGCTGGAGAAGTCAAAGGGACTTCCTCAACCGACCGCTCTCTCCCTATCCAGCCTGCCATGCAGCTGGTGGGCAGACGCATCCGCCGCCAAGACCCGGACAAACCTCACCTCATGAACCCGGGCACCCCTGCTAAGTCACCAAACGTAGCGAACCACTTGGGGTGACCTATGGTGGAGGTGTTGGTTATCCAATAAATGGTTCCCGGGGCGGCGGTACCCGTACCCGCCTTCCAAATTGTAACGTTTAATGACTTAGCAGGGGTGCCTAGGTTCATGGAGTGAGGTTTGTCTGGGTCCTGGCAGCGGATGCTTTTGACCACTTACTGCGTAGCGGTTCGGATCGGGAGAGACCGGTTGATGGAGACGTTTTGACTTCTCCAGTCGGACTCTCGACCCATCTCGGGTTCATACATTTGTCACTTTTGAACACATTGACCCTCAGTTTCCTACCAACCCATCATACCGTTTTTCTTCCCAGAACTTCTTTTAATTTTCTGAAATTTTCTTTCCTTCATATCCTCAAAAAGACCCTCCACACAGCATCCCCAAAGATGGCATAGGCCCTGAGGGATTTTGTTTCCTTAGGTCCACCTCTGTGTGGAGATAAGTTGTGGAACTGGGAAAATTCATGCCTACCAATATGCGCAACGTTTTGCTTCAAAATGTTGATTCTGACAAGAGAAGGAACATTTAATCTATTTATGAAGGGTATTAAGGGTTGTAGGTACTTGATTTCCTTTAACCAGTGATTCCTGACATTATTTGGAGTAAAAAAAATGTTAATTAAATTTTGGTCTCCGGTGACATTTTTGATGTTTTTTTTTCACTGAAAACATAAAAAATCAAAAGGTGTTGGACACTTCAGGGTGGGATGTGAGGGGTTGGGCGATTTCTTTGTTTAATTTTAAAGAAGATCAAACAAAGACAAATTGATTTTAAAGATTAATCAAATTTTAAAAAAAGTCACCTGAGACAAAAAAATGATGTTTCCCCCGTCCTACAATATGGGTGTCTTCAAGACCCAGGTTCACTCTTTCCTTTACACACGGCATCCTCAAAGATGACACAGGCCCTGTGAATTTTTTTCTCGCTGTCATGGACCCCAGCACGTCAAAATCGACCCACGGGGTCCATATAGACCACTTTGATAACTGATTTAAATGATAACCATAAATAAATAATAGAATTGGTCTGATGCATTAATTAGATCGATGCCAGACTCGCCGGCTGCAGCTGCCACGCGACAAACTGCAACGACTAATTTATAATGCATAGTGAATGGTGATTGCATTCGGGTGATTCGGGTTTGCATTAGGCATTAGACAATCGGCGCTAGATATCGAACCCCTGACCTCATTTCTACTACCGATTCGCTTTCACACGCCGAACGACCGCCGACCTTACGCCGATTTGAACAGCTGCGAAATGTCATACTGTCATGATTTAAAGTGATATCTGTTTTATTTTAAACTAGCGCAGATCCGTGAAAAATCACGGGATTTTATTAAATTGTAGGAGTGATAATAGGTGTATTTTAGCTGAAAAGCGCAGACCCTTGATTAATCACGAAATCTGATTTTTCGTGTAAGAAAAATTATATTTACACATTTCAAAATTATATTTCAGTTCCAATTTAAAATTACGTTTAAAATAATTATTTAATTTCTTCATATTTGAATTCTTAACACAATCAGTTCCAATTTTGAAAAAAATCCGAGTTCATTGAACCAGAGTTACATCACAGACAGACAGACCCATAACCGAAATTAGTATGTTTGATGACAATATAATACAATCAGTTGTTTTTAACATTGTTAAACTATTAATTGTTTTTGTGTTTAGTTCGTAGAACTTTAAAAATTTTTAACATTTAAGTAATTAAAATTAATTTTAATAATAATAAGTTATTACCAAGTTCTGCCAGTATTTCTCACAGTTCTCACGGTTTGAAGTCGAAACTCACCTTGTAAGTCGAAACAGCTGTAACAAAAATACATACTAAAATTATTTTATAGCATTTTGAATGTGTACAGACACGTGTAAATAATATTTGATTTATGATGAGCATTTGAATATTGCTTTCCTCCCCTTCTTCAATGGCGCTACAACCCATTTCGAGCCTTGGCCTCTTTCAAGATAAGCCTCCACTGCCCAATGCCCTCTGTCCTCGGCCGTCGTATTGCTTTCCTCATTATCTTAAAACTTAGTATTTGGAGATATCTGACTAATCAACTGGACGGTCATTTTTTTAGAGTTCATCCTTTTACCTTACATTTTTTAAACATTTATTTGTCACATTGAAAAAAAAAATTTTTGCTTTGTGAATCTGTTCGTTAGTGTGGAAGGCTGATAAGGACGTTCGCCTCTTTTTTTTTTTTCTTAATATTTTTATGTGAACACCACACAAGAGTCCAAACTATCCGGAGCCAGTGGGACTATGGCATCCCCAAATGGGGTAGGGTTTGTTGTGAGGCAGGAAACAGGAGGTGAAGGATATGATAACACTTCTCGTTGGGAAGTACCTGGCTCCTCAAATCTGGTCACAAAACAAACCTAAATCCATTTCAAGCTACTTTTCGATTCTGAATGTCGATCTTTTACCAGGACGTTAATGAGAGAACCTTTCACTTCTAGTTATTGCAAACAGTGACCCGATCAAACCTAAAATCGACTTCAACAATAACTTTTGTTTATGGATATCAAACGATTTTATGTACAGTTTCGGTTTTTTGTACTCATTCGCTGGTAAATACAGTATATACGGACAAGTAGTTTTATCCTTGATGCATTTGAATGTAAATATGTTTTATACTTTTATTATTCGGCGGTATATGAACACCTCTTTGGGGACGCTTTGTTATATTTTGTGTAAGTAGGTATACCTTATTTTACCTAAACCGACTGCATATTGTATATAAGTATGCCGAGGGATCAACTGTCATGTCAAGTGGTTCGGTACGTTTGGTGACTTAGCAGGGGTGCCTGGGTTCATGGAGGTAAGATTTGCCTAGGTCTTGGCGCGGATGCGTTTACCCACCTGCGTAGCGGGTCGGATCGGGAGAGACTGGTTGAGGGAGAGGTTTTGGCCTCTCCAGCCGGACTCTCTCGATCCATCGTCTTGTACCGCGGTGGGAGGAATGGATTCATACGTCCGTCACTCCTGGACTCACTGACCCCCATATTTACCCACCCCTCATTCCTTTTTCCTTCCCAGAACTTTCTCTCGTTCCTTTCCCTAGAAATACCCTCTACACAGCATTCCCAAAGATGACGTAGACCCAGATGGAAATTGTCTTCCTCGGGGCCTCCTGTGTGGAGCTAATGTAAAAAAAAGGTAAATGTTCCGCTATTGAGTCCACGCTCAAAACACACTTTACAAAATTAAAATAAGTTGTACTAGGTAGATAATAGTTAGTAATAAGTAATTCAGTAACCGAAATTTAAAAATATTGCGTTTTAATGATTATTTTTTTAACTTTAAAAATGCGAAATGTCATTTTTCAAGGACCGCCATGTTATTAATTACGACGATGAAATATGCACTTTTAAAAGGAAAAATCACTCTCTGTTAGTTACACAATAGAAAGTACGAATTTCAATCTTCGAAAATGATAAATAATGTCATTATTTTGTTAGGTTTCGTAAATTCAAAAAATCATCACTTATTACGCGTGCATGACGCGAGACGCAAGCCTATATGAAATGTGAAACTATTCGTTAAATATACCAAACCATCCACAACTGTTCCATTTGAAACATGTTTTACATGCAATTTGCAAATGAGCCAACCTAAAAATAAAAAAAGCATTCACGAAACGAGTAGCTAGAAGCGATACATTGACGATATTATTACGAAAGTACCTGATTTGCCAAATTACGTATGTAATTATTTTAATACCTAAAACGAAAATAAATAAAAGAACACGCACGCGTTTTTCTTTTCAATAACACCCAAGTTTTGAAAGGTTTGTACTGCAAGTAGGATTAGTATTATAGACAAGTTTGTACCTGTATTTATAACAGAAGAACATGGAAAGAAATGTCACTTTCTTTTGTATCACAAACCATGTTACACAAACCTAGCGTAGCCGCTAAACTACTTGAAAACTGGGATGTTTTTCTTGCTTTGACGCGAGCAGGCGGTATAAAGGGGCACTTTCTTTTGAATCACAAACCATGTTACACAAACCTAGCGTAGCCGCTAAACTACTTGAAAACTGGGATGTTTTTCTTGCCTTGACGCGAGCAGGCGGTATAAAGGGACACTTTCTTTTGTATCACAAACCATGTTACACAAAGCCGCTAAACTACTTGAAAACTGGGATTTTTTTCTTGGTAGGTTATTTTACAACAATTAATTGTTATTATATTATTTGAAACAACTGGTTACGTAAATGTTTTTGAATTTTTAGGTTGGTAGTGTGTATTTACAATTTGCGTATTGCAGTTTCACACGGCACAAGAATGGCCTTCTTATTTAAAAAGATGGCGGTCCTTTAAAAATGACATTTCGCATTTTTAAAGTTTACAAAATAATAATTAAAACGCAATATTTTTAAATTCCGGTTACTGAATTACTTATAACTAACTATTATCTACCTAGTACAACTTATTTTAATTTTTTAAAGTTTGTTTTGAGCGTGGACTCAATAATGGATGGCGGTCATTGAAAAATGACATTTCGCATTTTTAAAGTTAACAAAATAATCATTAAAACGCAATATTTTTAAATTTCGGTTACTGAATTACTTATTACTAACTATTATCTACCTAGTACAACTTATTTTAATTGGCTAAAGTTCGGTTTACTGGCCAAATTCCTAAAAATACAAACTAGTTATTTTTATACTAACTATGGGCCGGGGAATACGAATCTGAAAGAATTAGGCGGCGGCAAGCAATATTAACTGAATTATACGACTTTAAAAATTTTTTTGACACCTCTAGGAAAATGGCCATTTTGGAAACATTCTGATTCCTAGAAAATCAAACTAGTTATTTTTATACTAACTTTGGGCCGGGGAATCCGAATCTGAAAGAATTAGGCGGCGGCAAGCAATATTAACAGAATTACACGACTTTTAAATTTTCAATAAACACAAGCCATCTTTAAAGCATTTTAACACATGAAAACCATAGAAAAAGAATAAAGATGTTACATCACATAAAATTAAGTGTTGCCATTAAGCAGTAATATCAATAACGTAAAATGACATGTTTATAATTTAAGTACTTACTTTTTATAAATTTTACTCACTTTTGTATCACAAACCAT
Source organism: Limnephilus lunatus (assembly GCA_917563855.2). NCBI lineage: Eukaryota > Metazoa > Arthropoda > Insecta > Trichoptera > Limnephilidae > Limnephilus > Limnephilus lunatus. The sequence continues at coordinate 27,510,952 of OU830596.1, forward strand.
GCTACCTAAACCTAGCGTAGCCGCTAAACTACTTGAAAACTGGGATGTTTTTTTAAATTGACGCGAGCAGGCGGTATAAAGGGGCACAAACCATGTTACACAAACCTAGCGTAGCAGCTAAACTACTTGAAAACTGGGATGTTTTTTTAAATTGACGCGAGCAGGCGGTATAAAGGGGCACAAACCATGTTATACAAACCTAGCGTAGCCGCTAAACTACTTGAAAACTGGGATGTTTTTTTAAATTGACGCGAGCAGGCGGTATAAAGGGGCACAAACCATGTTGGGTTAGGTTAGGTTAGATTAGGTTAGGTTAGGTTAGGTTAGGTTAGGTTAGGTCATGTGAAGAATTATCGCGTCGGAAAGTTTTACGTTATTGATATAATTAGTTTTTGATTTTGTTTTAGGGATGGCCACACTCAAATTGTTGTTTTTCTATGGTTTTCATGTGTTAAAATGCTTTAAAGATGGCTTGTGTTTATTGAAAATTTAAAAGTCGTGTAATTCTGTTAATATTGCTTGCCGCCGCCTAATTCTTTCAGATTCGGATTCCCCGGCCCAAAGTTAGTATAAAAATAACTAGTTTGATTTTCTAGGAATCAGAATGTTTCCAAAATGGCCATTTTCCTAGAGGTGTCAAAAAAATTTTTAAAGTCGTATAATTCAGTTAATATTGCTTGCCGCCGCCTAATTCTTTCAGATTCGTATTCCCCGGCCCATAGTTAGTATAAAAATAACTAGTTTGTATTTTTAGGAATTTGGCCAGTAAACCGAATTTTTTCCTTTTAATTTTTTAAAGTGTGTTTTGAGCGTGGACTCAATAGCGGAACATTTACCAAAAAAAATATATTTATCTAAATACTGACCGGTCAGTGGTTAAGTGGGCATCGTGTTTGGGTCCCACCCAGGCGTTCCGTGTTCGATTCCTCGGCTGGCTAAGTCCTCCATCACGATTCGAGCAACATTTTCGTCTTAGTGTGGTGGTAGATGACTGGCCAACTCAGAATGAAATCAACTCAGAACCACCCCAGAAAGGTCATTAAGAGTGATGATAAAAAAATTGGTTAAATAGGTTAAGTTAGGTTAGGGTTACCGGCTATTTTAAAATTATATTTTCACAGCTTTTAATGACCTTTCTGAGGTGGTTCTGAGTTGGTTTAATTCTAAGTTGGATTAGAACTGTGGTGGGTAGTAGTAGGAGATTTTCAAATATTATCGGATTATTCGTAACCCGGGAATGTTGTCTTTCTTTTAATAAAAAAAATCTATATACATTATTATACTTGCATGAATTTTCTTTTCACTGGTGAAGACTTAAGAGACATAACTTCAAATTATAGCGTTGAAAACATGCCGTAAATTATTCTGTTTGTTGAGCGTGTGGGAAATATTCATATTAGCGAGTAATTGAGATTAATTATCTCATCCATTAAAACCACTTAATGGAGTGTTGACCACAGTCTTCTTAGCAAGAGGAACTCTTCCACAATGGATATGAAGTGTCTGCCCGGTGATTGGTGATACTCTCTACCCACTACCTACTCTATCTAATTAGAGAGAATATTCTATGGAAATGTTGACTTGGAAGAATTTGCGGAATGCTGGGATAAAATGAATGCAAATCTTGAAGTAAATTCATCAATTTGATGGAATCTGTAATGTTACTAAAGGTAACTATAGTATTTTGCATGATTTAGTCGTAAATTATATTGAAAATTAATATTACAACTAGTTATACAATTTTAACAATTTTTATTATGTAAATAGCGTCTACGAAGCATTGCATAAAGAGGAGACTGATAGGCTACGTAGCACCGCTCGAAGAGGAGACCGATTATACTATCTCACTCTCTCGCAGGCTTAATCCTATATACGTGTGTAATTCACACGCGGTAGAAGTAAAACCTTCAGAAAACTAAAGTAGGCAAGAGTGGGAAGGCTACGAAGCACCGCGCAAATAGGAGACCGATAGGCTACGAAGCGCCGCACAAAGAGGAGACCGATTGTACTATCTCATTCTCTCGCAGGTTAAATCCTATAGACATAGACGTATGTGTTTGTCTTTTTTTAGTGTCGCTAGTTTTCGTTTCATGGAGTTTTAAATGACAACGGTGTTAAAAAAGTTTTAAATTTATTGTTTATTTATTGTTTATTGCGGTATTTTAAATAGGTACATAGTTATCTATATCTATGTCCTAATACAATCCTTATATATACATACACTTAAAATAACACAACTATACCAAATCAATCACATATCTTCGCAATTTAATTTTAAATGCCTTTATGCTCTCTTCCAATTTTATTTCTTCTGGTAGTTCTTCAAATATCTGCAATGCTCCGTAGGTACATCAATGACTTCTGACTCTGTTTTTTTCCTGAAGGGGGGGGGGGGGTCTTAGTTTATTTCTTTTCCTCGTCTCATGTGCATGTTTGCTTTGTAGTTTAATTTTAATTTAATTTCTAAATCGAAAGAATTTCAATCGAAAATCGAACCCCGATCAATTATTTGGAAGGCTATTCTGACGTTGTATTAGTTGCTGGTGTAATTACAAACAAATAAGTGGACAGTTCACACGCGATGCAAGTGAAACCTTCAGAAAACTAAAGTAGACAAGAGTGGGGAAGCTAGGAAGCACCGCATAAAAAGGAGACCGATTAGTCTTTCATTCTCTCGCAGGCTACTTCCTATAGATGTATTATGCGCTTGTCAAAATCCTTTACATATATGTGTTGATCTCTTTTTAATCAATTTTTTCAATCCAACGCGAACTGTTGAATTATTTTAGTAATAATATAGCTAAATTCAAATACAGCATTGTTCGGCTTAGTACATATAAATGTAATGTACCTAATTATGAATTTTTGAAAAGCATTCTCTCACTATTGGAATTGCTTGGACTGACTTCGATGAACCATAGAATATAATATCGCGTATACATTGTTAGTCCTTACCTAGTTAAGAATATCCTCTTATATGTTGTTTTCTTCGTCAATAGCATGCATCATTATTCATAATAAATACATTTATATCCACCGTTTGTATGAACACCTCATCATTACTTATGGTATAACATAAAGTATAATTAAATTGACTCACATCCTTGGTGATCAATCTACCAAGTAATACCGCCACGTTGACTAAGAACCTGCAGTAATGATGTGTCCTGGAAAATCCAAGTGTTTGGTCTTGGTAGAAGAATATGCTTGGTTCCTACCGGAATTTCATTTATCCAAAAGGTACCTATTTTTCCCTAACCATAATAAATAGCTTAAAATCATTCTTGGCTTGGAACTATTCAAATAATGGAACACTTATTGCAAGTTCGAATGCTTTTGTTTTTGGACCAGTAAGAAAAATTCGGACGTACATAATCTCGGATTTTAAACTCATTTGTTTGTTTTGGCTATAATTACCTCGAGGAAACATGTGGAATTAACGAAATTATAATTATGTTTACATTGAGTGCTATTTTGCAGAGATTTTACAGTGGTAAGTTATTGGTAATCCTTTTTCCCTTCATACCTAGTTCTGTCCTGCATATACCATCACCCAATTAAACACCGTTTTCAACAACACCAAGACCGTTTTTTAATTTACAAATAACAGTGCTTGAAAGGATGTGAAATAGCCTTCTTCCCCCATCATGCGTTGAAAATTTTAATAGAGATGGAAGGTTAAAACATTTTAAATTCATTAACACCAAGATTGTAGATCTAAAATATTTTTATATCAAATGATGATCAAAATATCCCACAAGATTGTTCAGTTTATCAGATCTTCGAGGTAAAATTTATATAGTAGATATTATTATCTGTTAAACAATTGTCCTAGCAGCAGAGCGGTTACAGAATCCACGGTCGTTTATTGTTGATTATGACGTCATACCTACCGGTGACAAAATTCTCCGGCATTGCCATTTCGCGAGAATTCGATTGTCACTTCTGTGACTCATATAAATTGGTACAAACGAACGGTGCAGTATGTTGGGAAACTGTATTTTGTACTTTATAACTCTTTTCACTGAGAAGGAATCATAATAACGACAAACGGATAAATGTGACCAACTCATTCACCGGTGCACAGTACCTCGGGAAACACGCTAAACGCGTGCCCAACATTTGTACACTGTTTATATTTTACTTTGTCACGCGAGAACGGGTCGCTTCTACGAATTGTGAGGGAGAATTTTGACTTCTACGGCCGGACTCTCGACCCTTCGCCTTGCAATACAGTTGGAGGGATGGATTCATGCGTCCGTCACTCCTGGACACGCTGACCCCCAGATTCCTGCCAACCCCTCATACCTTTTTCCTTCCCAGAACTTTTTCTCCTTCCTATCCTTAAAAAGATCCCCCACACAGCATATCCTAAGATGACACAGGCCCCGAGGGAAATTATTTTCCTCAGAGCCTTCTGTGTGGAGCTAATGTAAAAAAAATCAGAGTGTGCAATTCACACGCGACAGAAGTGAAATCTTCAGAAAACTTAATTAAAGTAGACAAAAGTGGGGAGACTACAAAGCACCGCACAAAAAGGAGGCCGATTATAATATCTCATTCTCTCGCAGGCTACCTTAAATCCTATAGATTTATTTGTTTGTCTCTTTTTAGTGTCGCAATTTTTTGTTTCTTCGAGTTTCGAATCGCTACGGTGCTCACTTCAGAAAAAAATGTGTTTCCTCAGGGTTAATTCCTTTCTTTCCTCAAGAGATCCTTAACACAGAATCTCTAAGATTACATAAGCCACACGTAAATGTGTGGAGTTAATATTAAAAAACATCCTCCTCTAAGTAAGAAATTAAATTCAGGCCCAGTCTCTTCTCAATCGCCCTCACAATCCGAAATTATATTTTGATTTAGGAGAAAAACGTTTTGTTTATTATCTTCTAATCGTTTTTTTGCGTACTCGTGGGACATTTTGTATAAAGTTTCACTATTGTGGGTGGATCTCTGTTTGAGACCAAATACCATGCCCTAATCTGTCACATTTAATGTGTTTGGAATGTGCCATTCGGTGTCCCACGTTTACCTAAATAGACAAGTAGTTTATTCATTCGTCGTATATTATTATTATAGACTGTAATAGACCAGAGATGGGCAAATGGTAGACCACCAAAATTCCAGTAGTGGAAAAGTTCAAATGTTCAAGGGTTATCAGTAAACTGGGAATAGTCGTTTCCTTTCCCGCAAGTGCACCTCAAATCTCATTGTCGAGTTTGGCAGCCATCTGATCGGCAACCCGTAAAAATACCAGAACTTTTCGTAATGGGTCTTCCGTTGGAGTGCTGTCTCTAGAACAAACACAATGCAAAAGTTCCACTAGTATTTCAATCAAAGATTCTCCAAAGAACAATTGTCTTTGGTAGAAATAAGGCAATAAATGAAATTGCCCCTTTTCTGTGGCAGTTTCTGCGTTTCCTCCCACCTACAATTTGAATCTCTTCAAGATCGAGGTTCACTTCCTTTCATCATAAAAATCCTCCGCATAGCTCGTCTTTAAAGAGGACGGCTCTGAGAGAAACCTTATGATATATGTATAATGTAACGTTAGTATTGTTAACGACTGTTAAATATCTATAAAGAAGAATGTACACCACTCTTCCAGCCACAAGCTAATGCTTCCATGGAAGAGTATTATTGGAATAATTGAACATGTAAGTACTTAAATACGTAAATTTAAAAAAAATTAAAATTACGTGTAAATGAATGAATGAAATGTTTGTGTTCTTCTTGTTTCGTACATTATTTTCATTGTAAACTTTCGTAGCCCTCTCTGGTTCATATCACTTTCAGTATGGCAGCCTAGGTCCGGTATTATATCATGATGTTTCGACAGTCCCAAAGAACAATGTCAGAAGTGCGATTTTGTAGTTTTGCAGTAGAACTGTTTAAAGTTTCGTTTTCGCATTTTTACTGCTTTTGAGATCAAGAAATATGGTGTTTTTAAGATATTTTGCATTTCATTTGATTTCTTTAACAATTCCGAAAATACAGACTTTCAAATCAACAAAATAAATCAGTAAAACGATTTTCAATTTTTAGCAGATCCGATGTTGTTTTCCGGGACTGTCGATATAGATAAAACGTCAAGCAAATCTGTCCTAACACCCTCATTATTCTCAGCCTGTGTATGGCATATCTCGTGGTTTCATCCACATTCACACATCCTCTTGTCTGTCTGTGTGAACTTCCATAATCCTCGCTGGATCATTTCACTTTTAGTATAGCAGCAGCCCGTGTGCGGTATTATGACTGCTGTGTCGACGGCTTTTACTCTGTCAGATAGTAAGGATATAACATCACACAGCACTGTCCCGCCACTCACCATGTCCCCTTTTCGGAATAATGGATACAGAGCTCCGGGCCAAAAAGGCCCCTATCTCTTTCATCATGAATTTATTTATAATAATGGTTGTTGAAAAATTACTTTATTTGGTTGTAAAATTATTGCATGGGGACCTGGCAGCAATATGGAGAGGTTAGTCTTTGCGGAGGATTTGTTTAGGTTTTTTATGTGTGGTACGTACTTTTTCGTCGTACCGGGCGAGGTAGTTTATGGACGCGTTTGCATGGGTGGGAATTCCCGCGCAAAATGTTTCCGCGAGCTAAAAAAGTGTTTTTGAAGTAAAACTTCTTTACGCACGCTCGACACTTGGGGGGTAAAATGATGAATACGTTCCAAAAAATGCAAATGGATAAATGTGACAATGAATACGTTCCGAAAAAGGTGAAAGGTTACGAAAAATGTGAAAGGTTACAAAAAATGTGAATGGTTACGTAAAATGATGATATGAAACGCTAATCAATGTGAAACGCTAATCGATGCGAACGCTAATTAATGAGTTGTTATGAGTTTTAATGAGTTTTTATGAGTTGTTATGAGTTGAGTTGATTTGAGGGGGATGGGGATATTTTTATTCCTGTTATTGTTATATTGTTATATGGACGTCATAAGTTAGTGAAGTTTTACTTCAGTCGTGTGGTCTAAAGCACACTCGTTTTTTTTAATAAGGGGATTTTTAGAATCTTTGTGGAGTTGGGATACCCTTATCCATTTGGGGGCGCCCAGAGCTGTGCGTATGGCTTTATTCTGGAATGTTTTAAGTTTTTTCAAATGGGACTGAGGCGTGGGCTTATATGGGGATAAGTTAGTTTTAGCCTTGTCGTTGATTTATAAATTAGGAGTTTATTATTTTTAGTTGATAGTTTTTTTTTTATTTCTTTTGTATAACGTGGGGACCTATCATGTCCCATCCACATACACATGCACCCTCATTGTTGTGGACTTCCATAATCCTCGTCGGATCATTTCACTTTCAGTATAGCCGGCCATGTCCGGTATAATGCCAGGCCAGTGTTGACGACATTCCTCAGTTGACCTGATTCCTCGCTTCTCACTCGGTCATACAAAATACATAAAACATTCCGAGCCTCCGCCGTCTCCTCCATACATAATTATTACATGACTACATTACTATACTATTCATAAGCGCCCAACCCACGAATGAAAAACCACGGAGGATGCGATATGATTTAAAACAAGTAATTTTCCGTTTTTTGTTTATGAAGGATCCTACACCCACTTTACTAAAATTACCATTTTATTAGCCGTTTCAGCACGACTTGATACAGACAGTGCGATTAAGTTTTCTGAAGGAGGAGTACCCCATTTACTTAAAAATTTTTTTGACCCCACATAAAGTTAAATGTAGCCCTATCTTGTAGGTATGTTTCTCTTATATTTTAAATAAAAGTATTTTCGGGTATAAAGGCCTGTAGGTATACCGCTGATTGATCATTGTAACATCCCCTATGTCTCATAAATGAAGTACGTAACAGATAAACATGGTTACGAACAGATGCGGTCCTTCCTTTAGGTCATTGGTCAAAAATCTCCCAAAATTATGAGATGACAGTAAGCCATAAATATGTAGGTATTATGAAATATTATGCAAATCAAAACACCTGGTATTATTCCAATGTTTTTAAATGCACCGTGAGACAACGCCCTTGAGGTGATTTTTCACAAAAACGGCGCTATATAAATCGTCCAAATATTATTATTATTTATTATTATAGAAGGCAGCGGCAATCAGTGACATCTAACATCTTAAATGGAAGCTTTCTTTCCCATGCACTATGATTGGCTGGGTCAATTTATCAAATGTCCCGATATCATATCTTCTGTCTCTTTACGCACCATACAGTAAACGAAATGGCACTATGTCGCCTAGTAAAAATATTTTCGGATTCTGAAGACAGTTTGGGTCATTGCCGTGAGGGAGAGAGCATGATGAATATTATGCGTCCGAAAGAGATGGTTTGATAAACGTACATTGATTTTGCATATTGTACGCTTGTCGCATGATATAATTTACTACATTAAGAGGCCGGTATTCGAATTTCTACCGATTTCTTGCAAACCTCCCTTAAACATTTGAAGTTTTTAAGCTCTTAAAAAAATATATGTTATTCTTGAAGATAATATCTAGACATTAGTCGCACCCAAACGCAAATTATATAAAATTCCCTCGGTAGAAAAAAATAGCAATGTGTGCTCTTACAATTATTATAAATATGTTGTTTTCAGTTATTTTACAAGTTATATGTATGAAAAAATTCACAGCGTTTCTTTAAATGCTGTTTAAGACAATTATCGCGAGATTTTTGCTCTATTTGAAACGAGTAGTGTTTTATTAAAGATTTTCATGATTTTTGCGTTGTAAATGTTAGCGCGCTCTTCTAACATTCTTAATTTCATATCTCTCCGTCTTCTTCTTTTGGGGCCGGGAACGGAGCCTTAAATGTAATTTGAATTTCAAACTCGTGAGGTAGCTACAAATGAATGATATTGTATCATAATAACATTTTTTAAATGACCTTCCACTTCTGGACCCCTAGAGCCGCTTCTGTTTACGACTTCGCTCTCTTCGATATGAAAATACAATACCCACCGTTATGATGATAATTGCATATTTTGCGTGAATGTGATCCACTTCATGTGTGGGTTTTTTTTTAACTAAGTTCACTGAGATCCCCGTGCGTAGTTTTTTCGATACCAAGATGAATAATTAGGATTTTGCTAGTTAAAACCAACAGTTCGTTTTGAAAATACTTTAGTCCATCTTTCTGTGTTTGTATTTGAATAAAAACCCTTTATGTTATTGTAAACTTTTCAAGCTGGGATATCATAAGCAAGCAAGCACATGTAATACACAATAATATACAAAAAAAGTTTGTTTTTGTATTATAGTTGGTATACATTTACACCTCTTTCCATCCCATCTCCTGAGTATCACTCTAATGACAGATCACCATTCTGAATGTAAACGTCGCATGTAATGTATTTAGCTATGTTTTGTGCACTGATGTCATAGATTCACAGACGTGGGGTGGTAGTTTATAACATCACAATTTTTAAGTCAAATGTCGTTTTTATTTCATCTCCCTGAAAAGCGATTCTATATCTTTTATGGGATCATTATGAGATAACGGACTTGATCTCCTGTCAGATTTGTGTGATTTTTATGGCTGTTATTTGCTTTTTCTATGTACAACATACCTACATTAAATTAAATTAAATAATCATGCATACTTGCAGGAATTCGTGTTTAAATCGATCTGAACTAAAATATGTAAAAATCACACAAATCTGACAGGAGATATCGTTAGTTATCCAATAACGATGCCCCAAAAGATACGGAATCGCTCGGCTGATCTCTTTCGATTTCCACAATCATAATGACATTTGTTATTATTGCTGTTTTCTAGTTTTACAAGTCTCGTTTACACATTTCATCATAAGAGCGTATAACCAGAGAACACCAGAAACATGTCATTTTTAAATCAGTGTTTAGACGTATTGACTCTTTTCCACAAAAAATACAAATTGGTTTCGAAAGATTGTTCTTTTATCTAGTAAACGTATGTTTTAAATTTTCAGAACAAATGATAATTTTTAGTATAATAAAGTTATACCATAGGTCGTTGGCGGATTTGTAAAATTTTCAAAAAAGCACATTTATTATACAAACCCATTTCAAATCTTATAATGATGCAGTAAAATAAATCGATACGTTATCTGGTAAACGTATGTAAAAGAATTTTAATTTTAGTTTAAATAAAATCATAAAAAAATATATAAGGACATGTGTTACTTGACGAAAATTGGTCCGTTTTTGCGCACTTACAGACAAATATATTTAAATTTTTTTTACATTATTATTTTGCTGAGACATTATTGAAAAATGATAAATACTTATAATCAAAAAATAATTACAAAAAGTACATAATTTTAATAGTTTAACAACACGCCTTTCAGCATTTTTGGATGTAGGTATAAATTAAAGCAAATTTGGAATGAAATAAAATCGATATTGAGTTATAATTTTAAAAACCTGGTACGGAGAGTAATTGATCCTTCTCATTGGAACCGCCCTGTACGATCGTAAGAACCTATTTCGACGAAATGTGGATTTTCGGCCGCTGGCTGGTTATACGCTCTGCATCCTCTCCGCTATGGTTATTCTAGCCCCCAGCCACTTTGCATAAAACATAATTTTTCACTTTCACTGGAGCCTCGGAGCTTTGCAGAACGACACCATCACTTCTGCATACAAAATGGAAAGAAATTATAACATTACGTCATATTGCATAGTTCATTGTTGCATCACGTATGTCACGTGACGTATGGCCGCATTTTAATAAAATATTATTATTTATATCTTATTATAACCGCTGATATACAAGATTTTAAGGGACGTACGAGTATTTTAACCAGTGAATCCTGACATTATTTGGAGTATATGAAGTGAAATTTTTTGATATATATTTTTTTCAACCTAACTACTAAGACCCCTAAGCTTGGTTTCACGACAATATATAAATACCAGTCAAGTCCAATAAGCTTGTTTTCAAGCTAACGCGTGTGTTCCCTCAGAAATCGTTATAGCTCTGTTTTTATTTATTTATTTATTTACACATGTACGGCACAACACGTGCCATTAACATAATTGACATACTTATTAATAGTACAACAATATGAAAAATGTAAGTGAAATTTAAGAAAAAAGGTAAAAAGTTAGGTAATAAGAAGTGAATAAAATGTAAAATGTATAAAAGTAAATTATAAAGTGTAAAGTATGAAATATAAAGTATAAAGTACAAACCATAAATTATTAGGTAAAAAGTAAAAATAAAAATTTAAAGTGAGAAATAAAACAATAAAAGGTAAAATGTAGAAATATAAGATATGTCTAAAAGATTTAAATATAAAAAGTAAAAAATCCTGGATTATGTTATCCGATATGATAAATTTTACAAGTGCCTATGATTTCTAGTACATTAGTAGTTTTAGTGTGAAGTACTGGTAGGCATTTGGTGGGGCACATGGTGTGAAGTACTGGTAGGCGTTTTTGTTCTAGTTACAACCCTAAAACAAAAAGGAGAACATCATCTATAATAAACCACGCTTCACATCTCTGTTCAACGTTTTCCATAGATAAGAAATACTTATTTTATAGAAACACTTTTCACCCGCCAAAACGCATACGCGCCGTTAGACTTAGTAAGTTTTTATTAAATATTTTTGTATAAAATGGAAAAAAAGTCAGGTGATAAAATTGTTTATTATAATTTGCATGATAAATTAAGTATTTTTTTACGTTATCCTTGATTTTAATACCGTTTTCAAATAAAAACATCACGTGAGTCATTTTTACATTTTTTTATGTTTGTATTCTAAATTTTAATTTTACAAGTTTTAACATGTATTTGTAATAATATCTATAATTTGAAAGCTTATTTCATAACCTTTCAAAAACAGTTAGTATTCGGCTGTGTTTAGAAATATTTCATTTATAGAGCTTTAAGTAATTGCATAACGGAAAAAAACAATTTTTTTTATCAATTTGACAGTTCGTTAAGGTCAAAAACATACACAAAGGCCCGAGTGGTTAAAACATTAAAAAAATCAGTTGGTATTGGACAGTTGGGGTAGGTGTGAGAGGTTGGACTATTACTCGGCTAAGTGACCAGTGATAGCATGTGAAAGAATTGTTCTTTATTTGTTACCATTTGTAACCATTAATGCAGGGTAAATGGTTGTTTTATCAGTTGTATAAAATTTAAAACACGTTTATTAGTAAGGTGTAAAGATTGTGGGTATTGGTGCATTTGAACACACTTCCGACAGCGATGTCCTTGTGAAACGTCACTGAGATTTCTTTGTATTGCTTATGACAACGTATTGTTTTTAGCGACAATGGGAGAACAAATTTTGTATATACATCATGTATATGATACATTACTCATGGTTGATTTTTGAGTTATTGTCCCGTGTTACGCTTCCTTATTGTTCAGCTAACGTTTCGGACAGCTTACAGTGTCCATTAACTGTTAGAGTTCAACGAATAGAAACCTCAGGGACTCTTGCGCCCGTGTGATATAAAATATATTACTATTGGTGTTGTAATTAAAGTTTCATGGAAAAATATTATTATTTTAACATTACGTTATGTATTTTGGTCCGAACATTAAATATTTCTATTGTCAGCCTAGAAGAATGGTGTCCTAACCTCGAAACTAGATTCGAAATGTATTCATGCCGTACAAGGCATCTCGCACTATCACCTACTGTGATACACGTTTGGGTCACGACGTTGCTCAATATTGAGCCTTACGTTAGTATGTTATTATCTACAGGTAGTCATGTAGATAATAGAAACTAGGGAGACCGGCCATGAACCAGAATGCTACCGCGTGCACAAAAGTATCACCACCAAATGTCACCTTCGCGTTGGAGGAAAACCTCCTGGATCGTTAGAGAAGGTTCAAAATAAGTTTTAGAGATTTCTCTAGATGAGGGAGTGCAGTTGTACCCGACAAACTTTCTTGTCAGGGACTCGATTCTCCAGTCGATGCCGCTCGCAATCGCCATCCAAAATACGTACACTGTTCGACTTTGTTATTTTCGAGTCTCGTCGAAGGTACATTTTTAGACGCCAAACGTCAAAAGTCATTCCACTCGAATAACGAATGGGTCGAACCAGTCGACAACGAGTTGTTTTCGCCGTAACTTGTAAAAATCTAGTATATGATTTCTTTGCTTTTTCTATGTACAACGTACATTAAATGAATAAATAATCATGCATACTTGCAGGAATTCGTGTATAAAACGATCGTTACTAAAATATGTGACTGTAAATATGCAAAAATCACACAAATCTGACAGGAGATCAGGTCTGTTATATCGATAACGATCCCACAAAAGTTAGAGAATAACTCTTCAGGGCGTTGACATTTGACGTTTTTGAATTTTTGGAATTCACTCACACTTCAATGTTATCCTTGTAACTAATAAATAATAATATGATGACTTGTATAGCGCCGTTTTTGTGAAAAATCACTTCAAGGGCGCTGTGTATTCTATGCTTTCAAAATTATCGCCACGTCATCCAAACATACATATGTAGGTACATTGTGAATCTCATCTTTTAAAAGAGTTGCAGCATTATTTTGATAGTGATAAGGAACGTATGTTTATTGCCTTTTTTACGTCGTCACGGTACCGTAACCGTGAATCGTCACGGTAGTTTTAAAAGCGCTCAATGGGAATGTATGGCGAGCGAAAATAGGACAAGCAAAAACGCTTGCTACGTTGTAGCGTATTCTGACTTCTGACACAACCTTTAACCTCTTATCACATAAATAAATTATATGTATAACGTCTCTTGAAATATCCAGAGTTATCTTATCAAAATTTGGTTTTTGTTTTGTCACATTAGGTAGATCGGAATTTATCCGCATGAACGTGTCTAGGTAATGCAACATTTGGAAGCCGGAAAACCAAAAATTGTGCTTTCCTGCAGCGCACCAACAAAACTATCAGCACAATGACATGACTGTTATTTTTAGCCGCATTTCGCAGGATGTTACAAGTTAACTCTGACCATACATCTGGACACTAGCCGGCTTTTAGAGGAAACGGTGAATTTGCACAATTCGTAGGTCGGCGAACCGCGGCGGTGACTCCCACAAATCCACTACAGTTCGGGTAAGTTTGCTTCAATGTAGAATCCTCCTCCTATACCCATAATATTTTAATGGAAAATATTTAAATAGGACGTGGCCCGGGCTTGGATATGCATTAGGGATGTGTAATTAGAACATTGTGCAATGAATTATTATGCTCTAGGTGATTGCACATGGTTCTATTTGCATGTCTAGGTAGGTTCTAAATGCTTAACAAAAGATTCAACCTGAAAATCGGAAATTGGTAAATAGAATGTGCATGTCTTTGCAAACTTTGACACCTCATATCTCCGAACAAAGTGAATTGAAGTTAGAACCTTATCCAAATGAAGTGACGATATGAGCGCTCGGATTTTAGAGGAAGCGGTGAATTTGCACAATTGTCGGTCGGTGAACCGCGTTGACTCCCACTACATAACATGATGGCTCCATTTTCAGTAAAATTTCCGTATTTTTTTATTTTTTTTTACATTAACTCCACACAGGAGGCCCTGAGGAAAATAATTTCCCTCAGGGCCTATGTCATCTTTTGCTGTATGGAGGGTCTTTTTGAGGAAAGGAAGGAGTGAAAATGGGTCTGGAACATGTTGTAGGAGGGAGGAAACACAGAGGCTGGTAAATCGTTCCACATCCGATCCGTATTCTGCTTACTTCTAAATACTTCCAGGGAAGGTCTTTTCAAAAGAAATTCCAGGTCAGAATAAGGAACGATTATCAGGGACAAATGGTTTTCGACCTTCTATTTATGCATACCCCTGACGAGAATGCAATGGCAAGTTGAGTTAGTTGATCAAGGCGGTTTTACTACAATTTCTTCCCCTGCGAAGTCACGCCAATAGTGAATTCAGTTAGTTAGAACCGTAATCAAGATGATTTACTGCAATTTATACCCCTGAGAATATACACCAATGGTGAGTTCAGTTAGTTAGAATCCTAATCAAGGTGGTTTTACAGCAATTTCTACCCCTGATGAGAAACACCAATGGCGAGTTCAGTTAGTTTGAACCGTTATCAAATGCCATTATTTCGGGAGATATTTTATAACCCCGATGACATTTTCATCAAATTGAAAGAAAACATGATTTCCACATGGCGGAATCATTGGGATGAATCTAGTAAAACTAAAAGGTATAACTTTTTCATAAAACAGCCAACAATTCCTTCAAAACCGTGGTTTTCCAGACTCTTTGAACAAATTCTCAACATCTTCCATTTGCCGCATGCGGATAGGGCATTGCTGCCACAATGTTCACCTGATAAAAATTCATGTTAAGAATTCTGCGATGTGTGAATGTCGTCGTGTGAAGAGAACCTCAATCATATTTTTTTCAGTTGCCCTATAAATAATTTCATACAAAAATTTCATCCCTCACCTGATCAGTTCGGGCATATTGCCCCCCTACAACATTGCATGCCTGTTATCTTCTGTGGACAAACGCGTTTATAGAGTCTTGGTTAATTTCCTGAATATTAATTAACAGCATCAATTTGTAACTGTAAATTTAGTTTCATGTATTTATTTATTTAGTTTATTTTTTACGCATAATAAATTATATCAGAATATTTATTAATTTCCTGTTACTTCCACTTGTTATATGTATTTAAAATCATTTCATATTGTAAGAATTTAGCGTATTATTATTATTATTTGTGTAGTATTATTATATAATGTAGATATGTTCTTATTATTAAAACCAAATTTGTAAATTTTAACCCAAAATTACATTCACAAAATCATTCACTTGACACTGGCCAGAACACTCCTTTGGAGGTGAAAAGCAATTAAGGCTCAGTTCCCGGCCCCAAAAAGAAGAAGATGGAGAGATATGAAATGACGAATGTTAGAAGAGCGCGCTAACATTTACAGCGAAAAAATTGATGCAAAAATCATGAAAATCTTTAATAAAACACGACTCATTAAAAATAGAGCAAAAATCTCGCGTTAATTTTCTTTAATTTTATTTAAAAAACGCTGTGAATTTTTTCATACACATAACTTGTAAAATAACCGAAAAAAACGTGTTTATAATCATTTTTGGAGCATACTTTGCGATTTTTTTCTATCGAGGGAATTTTATAAAATTTGCGTTTCGGCGCGATAAATGTCTAGATGTTATCTTCAAGAATAACATATATTTTTTAAGAGCTTAAAAACTTCAAATGTTTAAGGGAGGTTTGCAAGAAATTGGTTGAAATTCGGAGAACCGCCTCTTAAAAATTGGTTGGTTTTTACTGCAATTTTGCGTTTTCGTACATTACTTCAGTAATTTTCTTTTATTTTTTTTATACATGCGTAGTTTTCACGAGAGTTCACCGGATTATGTCAGTGGTTCTATGATTCATTTATGTGACTTAGATAGAACCAGATGACCTCACCCGGCGCTCACCCGGCGCTCACCACAGATGAACCTGGGTCACTGAAATAAATCTGACGTCATATTGGGAAACACAGTAGTGGAATAGAAGAAAATCGGTTTGGTCGAGTTATTGGAATAACCTATGTAATGACTCGATGATAAACTCAACTTTTTCTATTTTAAAATGATTTATTTAGCACGATAAAACATAATTATAATTGATTGTTCAATTACTAACTCACTGGGAAATTCCCGTGACGGACAGACTTAGGAGGTGCATAAAAAATACGTATACTAAGGTTAAATACTTTTGCATAATATTTTCTTTGGGAACTTTTAAAGAAAAATGTAGATTTAATCCTATAAATGAGAATAATATTCAAAATAAGAAAATATGAAACAAAATAGATATAAGAAAAAGGGTAATACGTGGATGATGATCCAATTTTAGAGGTCTTTCATTAGAGATTTTTAATTACATCTATTTGAATTTAATTTTTGTTTTCTTGTTTGAATGAGTGTATGAATGAAGAGGAATCTTGGAAGTGGATATTAACTCACTTCCTGACTTCCTATCTAGCTCAAAATAGAAGCAGGTAAACTCGTTGTCGATGACAATGCATTATTTCAACTTCAACTATTGGTGGCAATCACGCACACACACGCGGACGTATACGCATTTTTCTGAAATTCGATAACTACAGCACGAATAAATGCCGGCCTTTTCAATTTGGGATTTGGCCTGGTCGGTAGCGCGGTTCATTCCGATCACTGGTTAGGAAGCTTCAATCTTTATTCAGATCAGTTTAAAAAAAAAGTTTTAACCCCTCGTACGCCTTGGGCCATTTTGTCGGAAGGTCAGAATATTTCCGCTTTGCAATACAATACAAATAAATGGAATATTTCTGAACGCATCCGAAAACCAAACACTTTTTTTGAAAAGTGATAAAATACGCTTTCAAAGATTACAATTCGAAATTAACATATAATTTTTTAAATATAAAAGTTTTGAATGCAAACATAAAAAAGTTTTTAAAAATTGCTCACCATATGCCTTAATGAAAATAACTGTTCACGAAGAAAATAAAAACACAAACTTTTACTAGGCAATTGTATTATAAACGTTATCATCAACTCGATTTTCGGTCGTTTCATGTAAAAATAATTATTAATGAAAATTTTCCGAAATTTCACAATTTTTTTTTCAATTGCAATCGGAAATTGGTTTCTTAAAAGTGCACTCATTCGGACTTTGGTTATATCTGTTGTCTTCTTATAAAATAAATAATCCGTGCATTGCCAAGATAATGGTTCTTATTCTTATTATATCTATCATTCAGTGTTTTATTCAGTTCGGCAGTAACTTCTACGCGACGGTACTGTTGTACTATTCCGCAATCAGAGTGACGCAAAAAGAAACCAATAAATACATAACTAATGACATCGCATTTCAATAATAGTGGCGATGATAATTTGCACCATTTGCAGCACAATAGGCCACATAGACTTGACCGCGTTTTTACATGCAGCCTTTATCTATTGGTACTCGTACATTGCGTCACGCGTTACACGCCAGGTGCAGAACTAACAAACCATTATGTCGATAGGGAACAGGTGCTTCATGTATCCCTCATATCCATAAAAAATACTCATTGCCGTACTTACATCTTCACTAATCTGCAGTAACATTTAGTGGACCGTCGTAAAAAAATGATCTCATTTGTTTCTTCAAAATTATCAATTATATTATTGATTCAACTCATCCCTTTCAATATACCTTCCCGTAGACTTAGAAATAATGAACTGCTCTTTCTCAATCAACACTTGACTATTATGGATATTATTCACCCCTGTCCAGAATGTGTAGAATGGTCAACTCAAGTCAAGACTTTGACTTTTTTGGTATAAGTCTAAATAATTGGTCGCTAAACAATTGACGATGTTTTATAACTATTTATTTTGATTTCTAGCTAAGACTTAACTTGTCACTTCTATTTTGTTATGTTTATCTCTTATTTTGTCTTTGCTTTCATTTATCATCCTTTAACATTTAGCCCATTTGGTGACCAAATCTGAATAGCCAGGTACTTCTCCACCTTCCTCCTCCCCATCTCCTTCCTCTTCCCACTACCTTCAGTCTCACAACATACCCCAATTGGGGATGCCATAGTGTCACTGGCTCCAAACGGGAGCAGCTGGGGCTCTTGTGAGAAATTTACATAAAAAAACGTCCAAACATGTAACAGTATCACAAAATCTGAAATCCAATTGAAGATCTTAACATTATAATCACATGAAAATCGAAAATGCTGTTCTGATACCTTACAAAAACATATTTTTCCATCGATTTCCAAGATTATCATAATGCTAGCTGGTACCCGGCACGCGTTGCTATGCCATTTAATAAAGAAATTGTTTCTCCCTGCGTTTCCTTTCCCATTCGTCCCGTTCCCCTTCCGCCTCCCTTTCCTCTCCCGCGTCCCCTTCCCCTCTCGCGTTCCCACTCCCCCTTCTCCACTTTCCCTATCCCCACTCCACTCCCCTCCTTCACCCGTTCCACGAACTCCCCTCCCGAGTTCCCTTCCCCTCTTCCAGGTTCCCCTTCCCCCCCTCCCCCATTCGATACATTCAGTCCCGGTACATTCAGTTTTCAAACAGCGTGCCACCTAATGCAATTTTTTTATACAAATTTCATAATGCCAGAGCTCATCAGTATCCAATTTGGTACAGTCGTTCGGAAGTTTATGTAAAGAAGACTCGTTTTTATTTATATAGATTATATTTTGTAGGAATTGCTAACTTGATCTCTAATAGAAAAATAATATCGTTTTACATAGGAACAATCTTCATAGACAACATTTGTTATCTTCTATTAGTGAATTTTAAATAACAAACTCGCTAACATCTTATCTTTTCGATAAACAATAGTAAAATGTACAGCATAGTTGCACGTTTATATTCAAATATTTGATATGAGACGTCTGCTTTTATTACAACATGAATTATTATCTCGCACGAACGCGGAGATTAAAATCTTTTCATTGTAGTTTTTTTTTTAAACATCTCTTTATAATTAATTAGATCATACAAACATTGTCAGCGTAAGTAGAATGTATGACTTGAATATTATTATAGTCTCAATATTGCCCTGACGAAACACTACACTACACGAACCCGGGCCACCCCTGCTAAGTCACCAAACGTAGCGAACCACTCGGCGTAACCTATGGATAACCATAACCTTGGTAATCCAATGAATGGTTCCCAGGGCGGCAGTACCCACACTCGCCTCCCAAATTGTGAAGACTGATATCATCCATAACGTAAAATGTTATTTTTGTAATTATTTTTAAATTAAATTTACACAAAAGGCACTGATGGAAATATTTTTTTTTCATTGACTTAACACAGGAGGATCTGAGGAAAAGAAACCCCGCAAGGCCTACGTCATCTTTGGGGATGCTGTGTCGAGCGACTTTTCCTTGAAAAGGAAGGAGAGGAAGTTCTGGAAAGGAAAAGGGTATTAGGGGTGGGTAGGAATCTGGGAGTCAATGTATGGAGGAGTGACAGATGTATGAATTCATCCCTCCCACTGCAGTGCAAGGAGATGGGTCGAGAGAGGACAAAAGTTCTCCCTCAACCAGTCTCTCTCGATCCACCCCGCCACACAGTAGATGGGTAGACTTATTCGCCACCGAGACCTAGACAAACCTCACCCCATGAACCAAAACCTGGATCATAAGGCCGAGACATTCATTCAAATCAGCTTCCTAACTTTTGTGGGATCCCACTAAAATTCTCATTTTACGTTATTTTTACTATTTATTTTTATTTATTAAATTATTTAAAAATATTTTAGTTATTTAAAAAAATTAAATAAAAATAAATTTTTGGGAGGTTTTCATGCAAGTTAGAAGGCTGATTGCGTTCCGTGTCCCGGCCTTGTGATCTAGGAGGTTTTGCGTGAACCCGGGCACCCCTGCTAAGTCACGAAACGTAGCGAACCACTTGGGGCGACCTATGGCAGGAATGTTGGTTGGTTCCCAGGGCGGCGGTGCCTACAACCCAAATTGAATACCCATACCCGCTTCCTATTTATGTGCCTGTCATCTTAGGGAATGTGGAGGGATTTTGGTCATAGGAGAATATGTTTTGTGCAATATTTCAATCATTCAAAAAAAATAGTTTTTCGGTGGGGCAACGCCGGGTTCACGAAAGCATATGTCTCCTGGCTTATGAGGAAAGCAAACATATTCGTCATGGTGTTTTGAGAATAGGAAGTGTCATCTTTCCACTTAAATTCTTGTCCCAATTTAACTGCAAGCGCTCATCCAATAACCCCACGAACCGGGAATTGGGAATTAAATGACCAACAGGGATGTCACAAACATGGATGATTCAAAAAGTTTCGAGCCATGATTATATACGTTTTTCCCAAGTTCACTCTGAAAGCTCATAACTTCGAAATTTTTTGAAAATTAATTTTATATCTTACTTTAATATAATAAACGCGAAAGTTTGTATGGATGAATGTGTTTTTGTTACTCTTTGACGCAAAAACTACAGAATGGATTTCAATGAAACTTGACAATAATATAGCTCATACATTAGAATAACATATAGGCTATAATTTATAAAGCTAGCTAGGAAGGGGACGCGGGAAGGGAATGGGGAGGCACGGAAAAGGTGATTCAGGGAGAAACAATGTATTTCTTTGAATATGGCCTTGCAACGCATGCCGGGAACCAGCTATTAATTACTAATTTTACTGTCGTTATTAACTATTTAAATACATCATACATTTTCATCAGAAAACAGAAAAGACCACCTCATTCGGAAAAACTTTCTTAATAAAAAAAAATATATTCCCGACTATTGTAAAAATTTTTTTTAGTTGAAACTTCTTTAGCACTGTTGTAATTTAAAACTCGATGAAAAGGAAACGAGCGACATTAAAAAGAGACAAACACATATGTCTACAGGATTTAGCATGCAAGACAATGAGATAGCAATAAGATATTCATTTAATTCACGATTACTCGGTTCATATAACGATAAATCCGCAGTCCTAAAATCTCCTTCGGTGTAATAGTTTAAAGCGCCTGACGAACCTCACCGGCCAATCATTTAGCGGATCAAGGATCGAATCCTACGAAATCCAAAAAAATATTTATATATTTTTATAAAATCAGTATCCAATCTTCAAACCACTCCAAAATGAACAGGTAAAAGAAAACGATACCTAGCGACTACGAAAAAGAAACCACAAATGCTAATAAGATGACCAAATGTATAGGAAAAGGTGCACTGGAATTCGACGACAAAAATATGGAAAAAATCACCCTTCACATCGATGAAAAAATTCTGCTTCGTAGTCTCCCCACTCTTGTCTACTTTAGCATTCTGAAGGTTTCGCTTCTACATCGTTTTAATCTTTTTTAATGTTTCTTTAATTATTGCTTTGGTGGTTACATAATTTGTGGATTTTTCGACCTCCATGCTAGGCACATGCCCGTGTTATGGTGGTCGATACTTTGGGGATTTACATTATTAGGTCGGGGGAATATTCCCGGGTGCACATTACTAATCTTGTCATCTCTCATCTTTCCCCTTACCATCTCGCATTGCCCGCATATAATGGATTGCATGTACGAGTATTGTATGGATTATAAACGGAACGTGGACTACAATTAAATAATGTGTATTTGTCGTTTTGTTTTGTGGATTCGTATTTGAGAAAGGTCTAAGGAAATGGACCGATGAATTTGTTCGAGTTGTTGCATGTTCTTTTTTGGTTTGCACAAGAAATGTAGGAAAGAGTGGAAGAAGGTGGCTATGTGGCATACCTAACTTTTATGTCTGGAGCTTTTTATCTATTTACTGTCCAAACTTTACAACATTAGTTATTTCTGTTCTATCGAAATAAATATAAAGTCCCGTTTTGACTCGACCGTTTTGCATTTCATCTATCTGTTAATTATGTTTCGCTTCCGGTTCAAGGTGGTTGCAGTTTTAATGGTTTAGTAAAGATTATTTTTTTTAATATGAAATCGTTGTGCTTAGTTAGACTTCTTTGTTCAATATTATGGTACCTACTTGCCTGTATAAACGTTTACCGAATTGAAAAAAGAATTATCATTGAGTTAGCGAAGTTTCTTTGACAAATTGTATAATTCCTTATTTATAAAAAAAAAACGTTAAATATATTATGTATTTTTAACCTTACGAGTAAAATCTCTGATCGAAGCATGATACAGTTAAAAATGACCGAATCGGATAAAGACACCTTAGCTCAGTTGGTAACTTGCCTGTATAAACGTTTACCGAATTGAAAAAAGAATTATCATTGAGTTAGCGAAGTTTCTTTGACAAATTGTATAATTCCTTATTTATAAAAAAAAAAACGTTAAATATATTATGTATTTTTAACCTTACGAGTAAAACCTCTGATCGAAGCATGATACAGTTAAAAATGACCGAATCGGATAAAGACACCTTAGCTCAGTTGGTACAGCTGGTGGCCCGGAAACCCGGATGTCCTTGGTTCGAGTACTAGAGGTGCCAATATATTTTTTATTATTTTTCTGTCTCCAGATTTTCGATTGAGTTTATTAAATGTTAAATGTGTACCTACATAGTTTATAATTAACTCTGTCGCTCTTGCTACCCCGAATACTGAGCGAAAGGGACAACTGCACCTTAGGCTGATATGGCTAAATAAAATCATCAAAATTGAGGTTTTGTATTCCTTATTTTTCTCCTCCAAAACTGTACCGATTTAAAAAAATATATTTACCAACTGTTTTAGAAGAAAATATTCTATGTCTGTACATTTTGATCTTTTTAATAATACATTGTCTAGTTTATATACTGAACGTCTGTCGATGTTGAAGGTCCTAACTCCTATAAGAAGTAACTTATTAAAAAAAAGGAAGACGTATCGACACGCTAGTACTCGTAGTCAATATCTATATTATATATTTTTTTAATATTTGCAGTAGTGTCAACATCCAGAAAGGAAATTGGTGAATACGTTTGTATGGACAAAACCACGCCAGGTTTCCTCTTTATGGTCAGAGTAATCCCTGTCAAAGAAAAGAGGTCCTGGGTTCAATTCTGAATCTTTTTCTGTCTTTTCTGTATCGCATTTTTCGTTTGAGAGTAAAATATTGTCTTCAATGAATAAATAAAATAAATCAGTGGAACAGAAGATAACAATAGTAGGAATAACCTTCAAAAGTTACAAAAAGAGAGTTTGTCTTATAACAAAATTAAATAAAATAAAGTCTGACTAGCGACCTCCTCGGTATGATTGGTCCCCATTGCATGACGTCACCCAGATGCAGTCTGCTAATTCGATTTAAGTTAATGAGATGGCCAATGGGCAGTTACGGGCACCGCACAATCAATGGAGACTCTTGTTCCGCTCCCGATCCCGTTCTCCGCTCTCCGCAGGCGCTGTCTGGCGCGAGCTATCAAGTCCAGTTTCTCTCGGATGCTGGGAACTGGGAACTGCAACACACCCACCCTTGTACCAACCACCCTTATATTCTAACCAGTTAAACATCTTAGTTTCCAACTGAATTTATACTGATCTTCCGTTAGAAGCCTTTGGTTGTGGATTCATCTGAAAAGGGATAACAGTTTAAATAAAATCCACAATTATTTTACGGTTAACACAATTAGTCTTTATTTGGAGTAGGTACAATCAATTGGAAGTATGACACAGTTCAATAATAGTAAAACAGTACGAATATATAACAGCAGTTTTATTGGTATTTTACAATTATTTTAACAATAAATAACCCAAAGGAATCTAATTGTTCTCTCAACCGCCTTTTTGCAAAAGGATTACGAGTATTATGCTCTCTGTAGCTGACGTATTTCATACCTGCCAGAGATTTTCCTGAAGCTGCGCGGATAGACACGGAAGGCAAACATAAGTTTCTAGAGGTCTCACATGATCTTATATCGGTTAGACCATATGTGCCTAAGCGGCGGGGTGCACCCTCTAACCGATACCATCCCTCATCCCTTTATTAGTAAGGCACAAAACGATTCGAGGAGAGGAAGAAGAGGCCGAAGGGGAACGGGACGAATGGGAAAGGACACGCAGGGAGACACAGTTTATTTCTTTGAATATGGCATTGCAACGCATGCCGGGACTAGATAGTTGTATAATAAATATCATTTTGGGAATCCAACTGGGATCAACTGTCGGGTCACCGAGTTTTCCACCGCTGTCAGTTGGTGTAGAACAGCCCTGGCCAACCCAAATTGCACCCCGGGCCGCATTGACGACCTAAAATATTCCGAAGGGCCACACAAACAGACATTATGCAATAATAATAACATTTTTTTATTCCAACGAATTTCATACTGTATCTACTCTACGTAAATGTCTTAATTATGAAACACGTACTTTATAAGTAAATAAATACTTATTTCTCTCTTTAGTAAGTATTATAAATAATTTGAATTCAGAGGTAATCTGAAATTACAATCAGGTTATTTGTGAAAAAAAAAACAATACCATAGCCAGATGTGAAAAGAAAACACACATTGAACCAACAAACAATGTATTTTTATATTAATTAACATTTTTAACAATCAAAATTATTAATTAAGATACATAAATCAAACTATACTTATTTATGACAATATATTTTTTTAAATTGAAATAAAACCAATTATTATGACCACTTCTTTCAATGCGAGATTTGAATTTCTTTTCGCTTACTTAATTTTTCTAAATCTATTTCAATCGTTGAAGTTGTACACCTGAAAATGAAAAAAAAGCTTCACAAACGTATGTAGATAAAAAGGCACTAATAATTTTTTGGGCGAAACATCTTATATTGGGAAATTCTCTTGTTGTTTTGTACTTATTATAAACTTCAATTTTTGGAATCGTGGGGTATATATTTTTTAGTTCAATATTGCATTGTTGGTCCATTAATTCCATTTGTAACGTTTCTGAAACAGTGGAAACATCAAATGGAGAACTGAACATCTCAAATTCTTTCTCATAATTTACTAGTTCTTTAAAACGACAATTAAAAGCTAGAATAAGTTTTCTTATTTCGTCCGAATATTTTTATTTGGGCATTCTTTCAACAATGGGAAATGGTGTGCATTATTATGAATCAAATTGCAAGCATCGGTAATTACATTATTCTGATTCTGCAACTTTATATTTAACTCGTTCAATTTTTCCGTCATGACTACCATGAAACATACCTTAATCTTGCAACCGCTCTTCATTTCTTAATTCGGGAATAGGCATATTCTCCTCGGTCATAAAATAATTGATTTCTTCCCGTAACTCAAAAAATCGTCTTAAACATTTTCCGCGACTCAACCATCTAACATTGGTAAAATGACTGCATGTTGCGACGCTGCAAGAAGACTGCGAGTTCTCGAGAAGTTATGCGCGGGAAATATAAATCAGTAGAATATAAGCATTTGGTTTACCTAATTTTTATTTTTTTTATTTATTTATTGTTTCTTCACAATTGAAATATATTGTTTAGCAAATAATTATTAACCCCACTAGGGCTCGCCTGTATCGGGGTTAATAATTTCACAATTTAATAAAGTAACGCACAAAAATATCAGTCATTATCAAACAGTTAAGTAAATGCAAATTAATAAAATTTAAAATAACAATGATAAATGGAGAAAAACTGTAGAAAAAAAAATTTAGCAACAAAGTGTTGAGAGATCAAACAAAATGTTAATATTCATTGTCTCAATAGTTGTGTCATATCATTTTCAATAATAAATAAGATAACAAATAGAATATACCTTTACGGTTTACAAAAAAATAAAATTAAAAAGATAAGATAATTTAAAACCAATGTTAAATGGAGAAAAACTGTGAGAAAAACTGTAGTGTAGTGTAGTAAAAAAGTGTTGAGAAATCTAACAGAATGTTATTATTCATTGTGTCTTAGTTATTACCGTTTTCAATGATAGATAAGATAACAAAAAAGAATGTACCTTTACGGTTTAGAAAAAAAAAATAACATCATGAAAAGCAAGTGATTCGATGTTAAAAGAAAATCTTTCTTAGAAGGCAACAAGGGAATCTAATATTAAAATACCATAATATTAAAAAAAAACAAATAATTTTGACTTAAATACGAAATTTAAAAAAAAAAAAAGATCAAAACACTTAGTACAGATTTCTTCGAAATGCGATTGTATTTTATTGATGCAATTTGTTAATATGCAACCTGTGTGATATTTTGATTAGACAATGTTGTGGGATAGGATAATCCTTATAAATTTATTTATTTATTGTTTCTTTACATTTTTTTAGTTTAGGTGTTATTTTTTACACTTAAAATTTTAACCACTTGATAAAGTTGCCAATTTGATAAAGTACACAAAATAATATGGGTATTGAAATAACAATATTGTTACATTAATATTTCTTTCAGAATGGGTCGCCTAGGAATTAATACATTTTTATGTAAACATTATACAATGTGTTGGAATTAGCTTTGAAATAATATGTTAGGTATGCTATTAATTTAAAAGGACTAAGTGTATAACTGTTTAAAAAAAAAATCTTGCTTAATTTTAAATGCTTAAAAGTATTTCCGCTGCCTTTAACTATGCGACATCTATTTTATTCCATTAAGGTCATCTTCGTGTTTTATTTCCCAGGTTTTTTTGCCTTCGTCTTCTTTCATTAGAATAGATCCATTTTTAAACCAAATAAACTTATATTTTAATTCTTTTCCCTTTAGTTTGGCTTTCCAAAGTAGCTGCTTATAATAAGGGGATAGTGATTCTCCTAGGAATACCATTTTCTCGCGGTCTGAAATCACCTTCTTGTTGGCCAATAATTTTATTCTTGTTTCTGGATTTCCAATTTTCAATAGAATTTTTTTCGGATGACCTGGTCTTCTGTCATATTGTCTTATCGCCGAGGTTATATCATCAGAACTTATTTTAAGGTTAGCATTTTCTATTAATTTCATGGCAGTTATTTTGGGATTTTCATCTGTATTTTCCTCAATTCCTGTTATTTCAAGACAGTCGCCAAGGTTCGACTGTTCTAAGCAAGCCAGTCTAGTTTCCAAATGCTTTATACTTTTACTTTTTTTCATCAAATCATTTTTTAAGCTTTCAACTTCTCCTTTTACTCCATTCATGGATTCTAAGCGGATAATTATGTCATCATATTTTTGACAAATAAATTCGGTTGATTTTTGAAATTCCAACATTTTTTTATCGATGTTTTCGAGTATTTGAGTTTTAATTTTCTCTAGTTTTAAATCTACGTAAGACGCAAATTTTGTAAAAACATCTTCTTCTGGGCTAATATCTTCAGTTGTAGTATTTATTTTGTTTTTAGATCTTGTATTTAGGTTATCTTGCTGTTGAGAGCCGGATTTTTTGTTCGAGCTCATGGTAGGTACTTCAGCTGACAGCAAAGCAAGCAATATGTGTGGTCAGTAAAGGAAAAATGGCGATGGTGTAGGCCAATCACAGAGTTTCACTTGGCTTTGTTAATATAAAATGTCAATTTCACTGTCACAGCTTGGAATATCTATTATTTGAAATTCCTCAAATAATCTCACTTAAAAGCACAAAATTTATTTCACAATTGATGCCGTGAATACTCGGGTGAATCCTGCAACTGTTTCGTATCGTACTGTTTACTAATAAACACAATTTTGTAATTTTTTTAGCGGATCACTTTTACTGTGCGTTATTGATTCGGTAGGTAGGTAGATTGTGAATTATAGACACTATTGGTTTTAATAATTTAAATGTGATTTTAAAGGCATTCTAAAGTACCAGATACTTACAAAAAAAAATTTCGTCAGACATGGCCGCGGGCCGCAGTAAGAGCGCTGCGGGCCGCGGATTGGCCAGGGCTGGTGTAGAATGTAGAAATGTGGCCGTCGAAAGTATTGCATTTTTCTTTGCATTCCTCGTGTCGTGAAATCGAACGGGTGTCCGTAGTCCGTAGGTCTGTACGTTGCGGTCGTACGCCATTAATTTATTACATCAACATCAGGCATTTTCAATGCTGGGTTCGCGAGCCAAGCAAATAAAATAAATTAATAACAAAAACTTAGTTTTTTAGTGTTATGAATCGAGTGGTTAATTTATACAGTCTGTAAAAAGTTTAACGTGTTATTCCTGAGCTTATTTTGGTCTCCGATGACTTTAAAAAAAAAAAAAAAAAAACAAAATATTATATATTTGTAAAAAGCATTAACTTTGTAGCTCGCCATAATTTACAATAAAACCACCTAAATTTGTTATAGATCATTTTTTTTAAATATTATATTTTTCTTCACATATCACCAGTATAAAATGTCAGATTTTGGCCAGTCCACTAAACGTGCCGGCTGACAATACCTGAATAAAATCGTCAAAATCGAGGTTTAAAGATTTTAGATTAAGAGGAAATTTAAGATTTTTTTACCATCTGTATTAGATGAAAATATTCTATGTTTTTATGTTTTGCTTTTTTTAAATACGTTTTCTAGTTTTTACACCGAACGTCGGTTGATGGCGTTCAAACCGGGCAATTTAAATGAGTTTTGGAGGGTCCTAACTCCTATAAGAAGTAACTTATCAAAAAGAGCAAAACCTACCGACAAGCGCTGGTGGTCGATATCTACCTTATATTCAAAAAAATATTTGCACTAGTATCAAAATCCAGAGAGATAACTAAGGAATACGTTTGTATGGATAAAAAAACCCCGCCCGGTTTCTTCTTGAGCTATCATTGGTATTTTTTGGGTATTATGCCGTGTTGTGCTACCTCATTCTTTAGCCAACGGTGACCGAAATGTTGGCTAAAAAAGAAGGTAGCGCACACGTCATAATACCTCAAAAATAAATAATTAATAAAGATAATACTAAAATCTCAAATCATGTTCGAAGATGTGGTTTATTATACATTGTTAGTATTTTTAAGGTACACCGACTATTATAAACATTTTTGTAGCTGGAGTCTTAAGTCTACCCATTTTAATGTGGTCACGTAAATATAATCGTGTGATAATTCTGATAGCAATTTTGCCATTGATTGGATAATTATTATCGGTTATAAAAATTATGACAATACCCTGTTCCAATCATATCGTTATTTTTTTGATAAAGACTGCGAAAATTAACAACTGTGAAATTATTATGTAATAAAATTGATAAAAAATTGCAAGGTAATTATCATATAATTACCTATCTGCAAAAAAATATATCAACATATTCGTAATACATTGTTATGAAAGGGCTCCAGAAAATAAGTTATTCTCTTTTACGAAATTTTGTACAACCCTAATAGATTATAATAAAACAAATAAAAAACTTTATTCAAAAAAGATTTAGTAGCAAAAATAATTTATTAAAATCCTTGTAGACGACCCCTCTCCCCCTCCCCCATATGTTATGTATACAAACCGTAGGCTAAGAATTATTTTTACCAGTCTGAAGATGGCTCTGACGAGCTGAAAGCGGTTACGGCCAAATAAAATTAAGTGGAATTAAGTTTTTTTATTTGTTTTATTATAATCTATTATAATGGACTTCCACCGCGAATTATCAGTTTCAAAAATAGAAATATTGTACAACCCTGTTTTTTGTTCGTAAGTTTATCCGGCCTTAACCCGATATGAAAAAAAGATAATATATCGCCTGACCAAGAATCGCCGTTTTGTATGTTGGGATTTATTTTTATGTGAATACCGCACAAGAGTCCCAAGTGCTCCTAAAACGCCGTGAGGGGGGATTATTGCATCCGCAATTGCGGTTTGTTGTGAGGCTGAATGTAGTGGAAAAGAGAGGTGGGGAAGTACCTAGCTATTCAAATCTAATCACCAAATCCGTCTAAAGTCTACTAATATACTAATTTTAATTGGATTTCCTCATTTATAACAACACTACCTGACCCGACGAACTTCGTACCGCCTCAGAATCAATAACTGTTGTGTGAACTTATTAGCTGAATTAAATTAATTTTTTTATGAAGTTAAAAATTACTCAATGAAGCAATTATCGATGCGCAACTTTCTGTGTTTTGTTTTTGTCAGTATTAGAGATGGCGTTGAGTACGAATTTATATTTTTTGTGATTTTCTTACTTTTCCACTTACCTACGGGAATTGCGTTTCATTTTCTTTTGACGTGTGAGTAAGATTTATTATAATTATTGTATTTTTCCTTTGGAGGGGTGCATACATACGTTCACCGTTTGTCTCATTTTCGACTATTGATATTTTTTAATGTGTAAGAAAGAGGGGCAGCATTATGTGTTTAAGAACAAAAGCAAAACATTCAGCGTATTGACATTTTTGACGTTTTTGTATTTTTGGAATTCACTCACTATTCAATATATTACACTTATCACAATATTGCTGCAGCTCTTTCAAAATATGAGAATTCGCTCCTTGTAAAATGTATGAAGAAAATAATTTTCTTTCTACCACAACGAACCAAAGATCATAAAAGTCGGTCCAGCCGTTCTTGAGTTATAAATGGCGTAACTAACCCGACTTTGTTTTATACATAGATATATTAAGATTAAATGGCCAAAATTGAATACCCCTGCTACAGTGATATCTGGCCCGCTACATTTACGGATCGCGTTTATTTTGTTTATGGGCAGACGCCCCGGCCGCTGATCCCAGCTTCCATATGGTCTCTCTCTTTCTCTTTCTCTCTGACTCTCTCACTCTGGTCTGGGCGTCGGCATGGCAACGTAACCAACCGGCGACCAATCCACGTAGTTTCACGTAGATTCCGCATAATACCTAATACGCGATGTATCAATTTAACCGATGATTTTTCGTAATTTCGGCAGAGTGGTAAGCTCCTTGGCTTTGAGTTGCAGGTTCGAAACCCTGATTGTGCAAGTATAAAATACGAGTATGTTATGTTATATCGTTTTTTTGCGATTTCTGAAGTTCGACAGAAAAGATGTTCTGATTTTTTTCGGAAATTTGTAATTTGAAATACCTATGTATTTATTTTCATCCCAAATGGTTAAAACTTCGGAAAATCTAAGAAAATTCCTTTTTTTTATTATATACCATTTTATTTATAAGTCTAATGTTACATGATACCTACATAAAAAAATGATCTACGAAATCATAAGTATACAGCGTACGTAGAAGATTTTCTATACAACTAATGAAGGAAATAGAATGTAGATAGATACTAGGAACAAAATATGTAGCTATTAATATAGGGTGTTAAGATACGTACTTTACTTACTTTAACTAGTGATTTCTGACATTATTTGGAATAAAAATGTTATTGAAATTTTGGTTTCCGGTGACTTTTTTGATGTTTTTTTTTTTTCTTTTTTTTTTTCTTAAAATAAAAAAAAAATGTTATCACTGGTCACTCAGCTGTAACCAACAAACCCTTCTCCCCGTCCCTAGAAAAAACATAAAAAATGTCAACGGAGACGAAAATTTCGTTTACATAGTTAAAGTAAGTCAAGTACGTCTCTTAGCACTCTGAATAATAATAATTCGATGAATTCAAATTTTCTACATAAATTTTTTTTTTGTGAAAAATTAAATTATACAAATGTGTAAAGAAAAATATAAATACCTACTCATTCATAGCTGAAAATCGTACTAGACTTGAATTAAACTTCCTGCATGCACTAAATAAAAGCACTTATTTTGCCCAACACCATTATACACACCAAGGAGAAGTTTCTTCATAAAATTACCACAAGAAATCAGAAGCATTAATGATAAAATACAATTATTGAACTCTATCAAAAAATGTTTTAGAGAAACCATTAACAACTTCTCCCCCTATTTCCACCTGAAAATCGTACAAATATTTTAATATTTTTTTTATAATAGGTTTGTATAATCTTCATAGATTTTCTCTTATTAGGGCTGGGTTATACTCGTAAGTTTTTTCCTGTAAATCGCTCTTGTAAGCGATTTATGGCCAAATTACCAATGTAAACGACACCAAAAGTCACTTAACGTAATTTATAGCAAGTTACAGAACTTATTCTTTCGGAAGTTTTTTGACAGGTCTAATTGCGCTCGCGCGAATTTCCAGCCTTCTTACAGCTTATAAAATCAGTTTGATAAGCTAAGAGGTTTACCGCAAGAAATAGTTCCGAAATGCGCAATTGCCGCCGGTGCGAAATGTCAAAAATTAAAAGACAATTGTTTGCCATCGTTTTCCATTGGATTTTTTCCTACAAAACTAGTATTTATTTCCACGTATTTAAGTTTTCTGGAAAAAGAGCATCCTTCTATTCAATTATCGGTCCAATCATTTTTAATCTTGATGTTTCTATTTTTAACATTTACGTATTCGAAAATTTGAATTCGAAGTCGGTTGCTGTCAGCAGATGTCAGGTAGCTGTCATTCGGATAAAACAAAATTAATTGCTGCCTTTGACGGCACAATAGCGCGTGGAGAATTGTTTAATTAAAGCCAAAATCTATTTCAACACTTTATTTGGGCCTTTTCGTCTTTATTGACAAAATCGCGTAAATTTGACAGTAGCAGGTCATTGTTGACAGGAAGCCATCTTACCGCAAATAAATTTACAGATGTAAACGGTCGCATGAGCATTTATACAGGTCGAACTTCCGAACAACTTCCGTGATCATTAATTACCACAAGTCGGATGCATATGTAAACGCTCCTGTGAGTGATCTGTCAAAATCTTATGTAATCCGTAAATTTTAATTACGAGTGTAACCCTTGCCTTAGGTTGCCATGTATACCGGTCGATACACCAACCTCCTTCTCTTCTTCAGTGCCGTGTTCTAAATCCTAACAAATCAGTGCCCCTTGGTCTACCGGTCTTACCGGGAGAGGAGTACTCCTGGCTGGGGTGGTACATTGATAATCTTCATAGATTTTCCAGAATATCAGGCAAAATTGTAACAACAAATCGAAGAAAATACCTGTTTTTTTTAAGCCACGCTGATGAACTCATGTGCCATATCAATTATTTATTTCAAAATTCACGATAACAATCAGTAGATAAAATATATTTTATAATTTTCTCTATCAGCTGAGGTATCGAAGCCAATATTTTATATCAACCGCAATTCGTATGATTTCTTCCGGGCAAAAAAGTAAAACCACAATAAATACTTTTAACAAAATTTAAACAGTTTTAGGTTTTTTATAACCTACGTAGGAATGGTAACCGACAGTAGACCCCCAGATAGTAGTTGGCCACTCGTAATTGTAATTATTATAAAATTTAAAAAAATTGTGCTTTATTTTATTTTCCAATTGCAAAGCTAAAATCGACTTCAAAAATAGCTTTAATAATAAGTTGGTATGGATATCAAGTGAATTTATTTACACTGTCGATTTTTTGCACTTACACGCTAACGCTGGTATATATAGCATACATACAAGTATACTAATTATTCCAGCTTTTTAATTTAATTTAAATTTATATGTCATTTTGGGAGGCGGGTATGGGTACCGCCGCCCCGGGAACCATTTATTGGATAACCAACACCTCTGCCATAGGTCACCCCAAGTGGTTCGCTACGTTTGGTGACTTTAGCCGGGGTGCCCGGGTTCATGGGGTGAGATTTGTCCGGGTCTTAGCAACGGATGTGTCTACGCCCACCAGCCTACTAGGCACGATACGCCTACCAGCTGCATGGCAAGCCGGATCGGGAGAAAATGGCTGAGGGAGTCCCTTTGATTTCTCCAGCCGTACTCTCTCAGAACGTCGCCTAACACCTCAGTGGGGGGCTGGATTTGTACGCCCATTTGTATTTGGACACACTGACCCCCGGATTCCTACCCACCCCTAATCAAATTTTCCTTCCCACTTCATTTCCTAAAAGACCCTCCATACAACATCTCCAAAGATGAGATAGACCTTGAGGGGAATTATTTTCCTCAGGGCCTCCTGTGTGGAGCTAATATAAAAAATGTAGTTTTATACTTAGAAGGAGTCTGAGAAATATGTTAAACCGAACAACTCGAATTCAGCTATCACCTCCTTTGAAAAGTCATTAAAAGTGATGAAACAATTGATTAAATAGATTAGGTTAGGTTAGGTTATGTGTTTTTTTTTTCATAGCTTTTAATGACTTTTCAAAGAGGTGTTGAGTTGATTCTGAGTTGCTATAGAACCGGGAAATACCTAGTTCCTAGCCATTGAGATCTCGTGACTAAACACGGCCTTTACAATTTCAACCAACGCGCAACATTTCGATTCCCTGAACATTGAGTACGAAGTTTTGAATGTTTATTCCAAAAATATAATATGTTTTAGTCATTCATAGTTTCACTCACCATTCGACCACAGCGTAGTTAACTAACATGATAGTATAAACATTATTAAAAATAGAAATTGCGTAAATTAAAACACACGGCCCTGTTTTCCTATGAGGCCTCCGCGGCGTGTTAAGCATTTATATAAATATGTATTTAAATAAAACTCTGTTTACTTTGCGGAACTAAATTAATCTATGACGTGACATAACGTGCATTATTATAGCTGTGTAGCTCTTTGTGGCTATATTAACAAAGTAGGTACATCTTTCCACAAACTGTTTTATGGCGTTTTGATTGTCAGTTTATATTTATTTTGTTCTAAGGTTTTCAAGTAAACGTTTTTTTATAAATTGTATAAAATATCCACGACGTTTATTAGTATCTACTATTGTTTTAGATCTGGCACTTATCATGATATTGTGACAAGTGTCTATTGTTTTTTTTTTTATTATCTGATATTTGCACTTATCAAGATATTGTGACTAACTGTCTATTATTATTTCAGATCTGAAGCTTTTCGTGATATTGTGGTTATTAAGTGTATTATTGTTTTGGATCTGGCACTTATCGTGATATTGTGACTAACTATTTAACTAAGTGTCTATTAGAGTACAGATTTGACACTTGTTGTGATATTATGGTTAATAAGTGTCTATTATTGTTTTAGATTTGGCACTTATCATGATATTGTGATCAACTAAGTGTCTATTAGAGTGCAGATCTAACACTTTTTTGTGATATTATGGTTAATTAGTGTCTATTATTGTTTTAGATCTGGCACTTATCGTGATATTGTGACAAATAATAATAATAATATTTGAACGATTTATATAGCGCCGTTTTTGTGAAAAATCACCTCAAGGGCGCTGTACAAACTTACCATACATGCCTAAAATCTAGAAAGACTACAAGCTAGACAAACAATTAAAAACAACTTATGGCTAAAAATTGCATACACCGGTTCATTGATCACCGATACGAAAATATACCTATGTACAATATTTTGACCAATGAACGCGATGCTGCCTAAAAATGAATTAATACAGGACCATACTTACCTGGGAGGTCGCTTGAAATTAACACTGTTTATTGTATATTTAAAGAAACTTAGATAGAGTTCGCACGCACAGGACATAATTGTGAACACATGTTGTTTAATCCTGAAAATATTTTAATATTAATATGTAATATATTCTTTAATGAGTGTATTTTGGAAAGTAAAAGCAACATTTAATGGTGGGCGGTGCAGTAGTACAAGGATTTGATCTTCCGAGAGACAGATTGATGTGTAAGGATTCGAGTAATTTTAATTCAGTATGAAAAGTGTGATTAAGACATATCATAGGCAATACAAGTATGATACTCTCAGATAGGTATATTTAAATTAAGTTAAGGGTATGAGAGCCCGAAAAGGTAGGTTTTTAGTTTGGACCTAAACTCTGTTGGGCTTTTTATGCATCTTAATTCCGGAGGGAGTCTATTCCAAGCCTTAGGCCCAGATACTCCGAAAGCACGATCTCCGAACTTAGTATTTGGCTTTCGTTTGTGTTCTATTAGTCTGCCTATAGCAGATGAAGTTGCCGATCTAAGGGTTAATTGCCTCGGACCGGTATTTTCCTGGACGCATAATTCAGAGATGTAAGGTGGGGCCATTTCGTTGATTGATTTAAACACCATCCAGCACAATTTGTACTGGATTCTTTCAGGGCACTTGAGCCAGTGAAGGTTACGAAGGTGTTCTGAAATGTGTGAATATTTAGGGACCCCGGTTATGAGCCTTGCCGCTGCATAAACACGGATTGAAGTTTGTCAGTTTGGTATTTTGGGAGACTAGCGTAGATGCCGTTACAGTAATCAAGCCGTGAGACTACGTAGGAGTTGATTAACAGTTTTGTCGCCTCTGTAGGAAGGTTTCTTCGAACTGACTTGAGTTGTCTTAGGTGAAAAAAGCCGGTGCTTACTGTCCTATTTATTTGACTTTTAAGCAAAAAGTCTGAATCTAAATTAACGCCAAGAAGTTTGACTGTTGTCTTTGGAATAATATCGTTGCCGGAAATGGAAATAGTTGAATTGTCTATGAAATGTTGACGTTTGTTTGTGGCCGCCCAGAGAAACTCAGTCTTAGATGGGTTCAGCTTCAGCTTGTTTGAAGACATCCAACGAGTTATTGCTTCTAGGCATTCAGCTATGCGGATTTTGAGGCTATTGATTTCGTTTGGAGAGCAGTAAAAATAAACTTGCTGATCGTCAGCGTAGCAGTGGGACAAGAGACCAAATGACTCGATTATTTTGGCGACATCATTTGTAAAAAGGATGAAAAGAAGTGGACCTAAAACGGATCCTTGGGGTACCCCTGAAGAAAGTGTTGCGAAGTCAGAGAGTTTGTTTCCAACCTTAACGGCTTGTAAGCTATTGGATAGGTATGATACCAGCCAATTTTTTTTTATATCGGAACTCAAACCAAATGTTTCCTCTAGTCAAACGCTGCCCTTATGTCCAGGAGTGAGATAAGTGCTAACTTACCTGACTCTGTGGACAAGTGTCTATTAGTGTTTCAGATCTGACACTTTTCGTGATATTGTGGTTAGTATGTTCATGTTTTAGATCTAGCGCTTATCATGATATTATGATTTAATGTATTATTGGTTCGGATCTAAAATTTATCGTGATATTGTTATTAACTAAGTACCTATCTATAATTGTTTCAGATATGGCACAAAGGGTGTTTCAAGTGTCAAGAATGCAGTATGACACTAAACATGAGGACCTACAAGGGCTACGGAAAGCTGCCTTACTGCGAGGCGTGAGTACCTTATTTCATTCTTGTTGTTGTGGACTATCATTGTCCATCAAAATGGATTGTTGTGTGGATATTTATTGTATATACTTATTGTTGTGGACTATCATTGTCCATCCAATGCTGACCGATCTGACACAGAATGGTAGTATCGCCCCGGTGAGAGACCGTCGCATCGTTCAGAAATATTGACACTTTGTTTGAGATGACTTTAGCCGTGTTTGGCGATCAGATCTTAATGACCGGGTAATTTCCAAACTTCCCTCTTAATGATAATACTTTCTACCGCGCCATTTTCGTGATAAAATCATCTCACGGGCGCAAAACTCTATATTATTACCTTCCACACTCCCTTCAACATCATAACATAACTAAATTAGCGTCGGGAACAGTTGGAACTCTTGTGAGGTATTCTCGTAAATAAGAGTAAATTTTGTTACGACCCTCCACACTATCGACCAATTCTTTGTAAAAGTGTTGCGCAATCTATGATTAATTCGAATATCTTAGCTATAGAGGGTGTTAAGGGACATATCTTACTTCCTTTTACCAATGTTTCCTGACATTATTTGGAGTAAAAAATTAAATTTTGGTCTTAAGAGACATTTTCGATGTTTTTTTTTCAGCTAAAAACATAAAATCAATAGATATTGGAAAGTTAGAGGCGGGGTGACGACTGGTTTACCAGTGACGACATATTGAAAAAAATGTTTTGTTTTATTTTCAAAAAAAAAGACGTCAAAAAAAGTCACTGGAGACAATAATTTCATCATTTTTACTTCAAATAATGTCAGGAATCACTGGTAAGTACATCCATACACTCGTAAGTAAGTAAATTCGTCCCTTAAATACCCTGTACCTATACATCGCAAAGCAATCGAACATGCTCAGCTGCCCTGCTTACCACCCTAGTTGTTTTCTGTTGATTTGTATGGTTTAATTTTTTTTTTTAAAACTAATTTTTCGGTTGGGGGACATACATTAATTACGTTTTTACGTAGCAGTTTTTCTTCCAATCTAGACCCCTCCCCCCCCCCCCTTGGTGAGATAAATTTGGACCACTTCGTATATTCTTTTCAAGTAACGTGAGATTTTGCTGGACCCCCCCCCCCCTTTTGAGCTCACGTAATTAATGTATACCACCTTGTGTGTCTGTAATTCCGGTTCAATAAACTCTAGAACTTAGATTTGCTTTAAATGTATTTCAAAATTGGAACTGATCGTGGAAACAATTCGGACGAGCGATAAAGTAGGTGTACCAAAATTATTGTTATTTAATGATGAATTAATAATAATTAAATTATAATAATTTTAAAATTTTATATCTTTTGTTTGAATTTTCAACAGATGTCGTAATTTTTCAAGTTTACTAACGCCCGCAGATTGTTCAATAGTAAACAACTTGAATAGAATAGAACACTGAATTTGGCACCCACCTCTGGTCTGGAGCCCCAAAACACCTTAAAAATCCCTCGATTCTCGACAGGAACGGGCGGTCCATTAGGTAGATTCTCCTATCTTAACAAACTCCAATCTTTAGAGCACAGGCATCGGGTGGGAATGCTGTCTTTGTTCTACCGGTATTTCAATGGAAATTGCTCCGATGAACTAGCGTCATTGATTCCTTCCTCACCGGTGCACAGTTGGGAAACACGCCAAACGCGCGCCCAACATTTGTACCCCGTTAACATTTGTCACATGACAACAGTTCAACAGCTCGGCTGTGGAACGATTTGCCGGCCTCTGTCTTTCCTCCCTTATACAACAGGTTCACTCCTTTCCACAAAAATACCCTCCACCCAGTATCCCCAAAGATGACTTAGGGAAATTATTTTCCTCGGGGCCTCCTGTTTAGAGTTATTGTAAAAAAAAAACATGACTAGTGCCGTTTGTAGCACCTTTTCGATTATGGATTGTGAGTATCTACCAGAGTTCCTGGCAATAAAAAACTGAAGCAACATTAATAATCAAATGTGTATCTCTTATTTTATACAAAAAAAGTATGTTGATGAGTTTTGTTATCATAAACACGGGATGTTTATACTTTATACTCCACACCTTTCAAATAATAATACGCGGGAGTGAAATGTTTGACCTGTCGAAATTTCTACCATCTTGATTACATTTTAAAACATATGTTTTTCTCAATCTTTTTATGTTTGATTGCGATGAAACTTTGGTGATTCGTTGTGCGCCCGCTCGCAAATATTTCTATATTTACAGTAGTTGCGTTATGAAACTATTTCCAATACCATTAAACCCATTGCGATGAAACTTTGTTGATTTGTTGTGCGCCCCCCGCGAAATTTCTATGTTTATTGTAGTTGCGTTACGATACTATTTCCAATACCATTAATCCGATTGCGATGAAACTTTGGTGATTTGTTGTGCGCCCGCTCGCAAATATTTCTATATTTATAGTAGTTGCGTTACGAAACTATTTCCAATACCATTAATCCGATTGCGATGAAACTTTGGTGATTTGTTGTGCGCCCGCTCGCAAATATTTCTATATTTATAGTAGTTGCGTTACGAAACTATTTCCAATTCCATTAATCCGATTGCGATGAAACTTTGGTGATTTGTTGTGCGCCCGCTCGCAAATATTTCTATATTTATAGTAGTTGCGTTACGAAACTATTTCCAATACCATTAATCCGATTGCGATGAAACTTTGGTGATTTGTTGTGCGCCCGCTCGCAAATATTTCTATATTTATAGTAGTTGCGTTATGAAACTATTTCCAATACCATTAATCCGATTGCGATGAAACTTTGGTGATTTGTTGTGGACACGCTTGCTAAGGGTTCTGTATATATAATGAAACTCAGTAATGAACCGACGGCACAGCGCAGGGAATAAATATTACATGAACACCAACGATACTGAATGTCTATCAACCTATAAAAACATTGTTATTAAGACTGTATGTCTATCTAGATAAATTTGAAATGTTTATAAATTTTCAATATGTGTTGAAATGTATATGAATGTGTATCCTATATTTTACTCTGTTGTTTTTAAGTTAAAAAATTTATACTTGATACTTATTAATTGTTATCTCTTGATTTTTTGATTATGCCAAATGTATTTTTAATTTTATTATATGTAAAAGCCCTTATTGGGCGTGTACAAATAAATACATAATGGTGAGCTCTGGTGTTATGAAATTAGTATAAAAAATTACAATAGGTGGCGTGCGAGTTGTTTGAAAAATGTATGTATTTTATATAATTTAGCGGCAGGATTCGTATGGTTTTTTTTACATTAACCTCCCACAGAAGGCCTTGTTGAAAATAATTTCCCTCAAGGCCTATGTCATCTTTGAAAGTGCTGTGTGGAGGATCTTTTGAGGAAAAGAAGGAGAGGAGTTTCTGGAGAGTAAAATAGTATACTATGTCTTCTTTGAAAATGCTGTGTGGAGGATTTTTTGAGGAAAGGAAGGAGAGGAATTTCTGGAAAGTAAAATAGTATGAGGGGTGGGTAGGAATATGGAGGTCAGTGTTTCCAGGAGTGACGGACGTATGAATCCATCCCTCGCACTGTGGTGCAAGGCGATATTCCGAGAGAGTACGGCTGGAGAAGTCAAAGTAACTCCCTCAATCATTCTCTCCCGATGCAGGTGGTGGGCAGACGCAACCCCCTAAGACCCGGACAAACCTCACCCCATGAACCCGGGAACCCCTGCTAAGTCACCAAACGTAGGGAAACACTTGGTGTCCAAAGTAGAGATGTAGGTTATCCAATAAATGGTTCCCTGGGTGGCGGTACCTTTAGTCTCCTCTCAAGGTGGATTGATGAGTTGGTAGATTGATGTATTAGTGGATTGGTGGATTTTCACATGAGCTCCACACAGGAGGCCCTGAGGAAAATAATTTCCCTCAGGGCCTATGTCATCTTTGGGGGTGCTGTGTGGAGGTTTTTTAAAGGAAAAGACGGAGAGGAGAGTTCTGGGAAGGAAAAGGGTTTAAGGGGTGCGTATGAATCTGGGGTTCAGTGTGTCCTGGTCATCCGCCTCCAAGATCTAGATAAACCTCACCCCATGAACCCGGGCGCCCCTGCTAAATCACCAAACGTAGCGAATCCCTTGGGGTGACCTATGGCAGAGGAGTTGGTTATCCAATAAAGGTTCCCGGGGCGGCGGTACACATTCCCGCCTCCCAAATTGATGCATTAATGGATTGATAGATTGGGAAATAGATGCATTAGTGGATTGATGCATTAATGGATTGATGGATTGGTAGATTGATGCATTAGTGGTGTTTAATCCGGTACGAAGAACCAAAATGTTTGAGTTTGGTTTGTGTAAGATTTTAGGACTTTTAATTTCAACAATAACTCCAGGTACATCAAAGATAGTTTTTATTGTAACCAACAAAATATACAAAAACGCCCTTGAAGACCCCCAACGGACTGATAATGTAGTGTTTCCTTTTAAAGGCAAACTGATGCAGAAGAGGTCGAATTTAAGATAATCATTATATTTATAACCTCCATTATGGGTCCGTTGGGGGGAAAATATAGCCACTACTGACACCTATGTCACGGAACCTAAACTAATTACCCCTGACACCTGTGTCAGGCGCACAGAAACTTTTACTCTGTTTTATTTACTTCATTTCCTAACAAGTGGATTGATGAATTGGTGGATTGATGCAATATTGGATTGATAGATTGGTAGATTGATGCATTAGTGGATTGGTGGATTGATGCATTAGTGGATTGGTGGATTGATGCATTAGTGGATTTATGGATTGGTGGATTGATGCATCAGTGGATTGATGGATTGGTAGATTGATGCATTAGTGGAT
This sequence comes from Limnephilus lunatus, assembly GCA_917563855.2. Lineage (NCBI taxonomy): Eukaryota > Metazoa > Arthropoda > Insecta > Trichoptera > Limnephilidae > Limnephilus > Limnephilus lunatus. The sequence continues at coordinate 27,553,217 of OU830596.1, forward strand.
CGATGGTCCGATGGATTGATGGATATTTAAGGCGTTGAAGCTTTCATAAGCACTTTTCAGTGGCTGTTAGAAACTTTCTTGGAAGGTGGGAAAATAGGAAGCGTAAAACTCACTGTAGGATGTAGCAGGCTGGATCGATGGTGTCCACATAAGAATTCACATTCACTAAATGTTCCAATCTGTGCACATATTGTCTGGTCACCATCAGTTAGAACTTTTAATAAATTTATAAGGTAATTTTGCATTTGATAAGATTAATACACATAGACACTGGTAATAAACTGCTTGCTCGTTTGGAAGTTATCACTGCACTGAGTTACAATGTCATTCGTATGTAGGAACTATGTAGGAAAGGCAACAGGATAGAAATATTCCCAAACAGTGGCATTATTGGGAAAACTGTATTTTTTATTACTGGCATTAGATTCTTCCATCGTTTCATTGCAGCCTCTACGTTTATATAATTTTTAGTTTTTCCTCAAACAAACGTTTTTTTGATGGAGGCAGGTTGGAAGAAAGTAATAAACACCTTGCCAAATTAGTGGCACCCGTCATATAAATATTACACCTTACACCCCATTCAAAGTGTTCTAGTATTTGCCAATAATATATATTGTTATATTATTGGCAAATACTATTATATTCGATAAAGAGACTTCGAGCTCTAGGGTACGCGGTACTAGAAGAAGCCCGACCTAAAGCCACAACTTCTGGGGATGATAGCATCTCTAGCGTAAATCACGGAGGAATAGCGATCTTAGCTCGCCAGGGCTTACGTTTGACAAAGGTGTCAATAGGTACGTACGTAACTTTTGAGTACCTGGGATGCCAAGTTTCGTCAGCAGGAGCATCATTCATTTCTCATTCAGAATCTCATTGTGACATCTTGTCGTACGGACGTATTAACCTGTGCTCCACAATAACCATGGCAACGAGATCAACCCAAGCCTGGGAAACGGTGAGCCAAGCTGTCAATAATATGACTGACAAAGTGGAGTACCTGGCTGAAATAATTATAAAGCTTCAGAATACAGTCGGTGAGCAAAATTCACTTATTTCTAAACAGGGCGGCACCATTGCTACATTGTGCGCTAAAATCGTTCAACTGGAAGCTATAACGCTTCAGTACGAAGCGGAGAGACGAACCGAACCTAGCCAGGGATCAACAACCGGTGAACCGGGCCCCGCAAACGCCGGCAGCTCTCCAAAGACAGGACCGGGTAAAGTGGCGGTGCCCACAGGCAAATCAAAAAATAAAACCTTGGTCAACGAGGAGTCCCGTAACCCGTCTACTTCTACTTCTTCTTCTACTCCTACACCTAAAAGTGAGGACAATCCTTCTAACGTCATTCGCAACGCTGAGTGGCAGACAGTTAAACGTAAGCCACGTAAGCGTCTGCCTATTGTTACAGGAACAAAAACAGACTCAACTTTACGAGCAGTTGCACGTAAATTCTACATTCACGTGTGGAGATTTACATCGGGAACGGAGGTATCAGCTATCGAGGACTACCTCAAAACGATAGTCTCCACCGAATTTCAAATAATAAAACTAAACGCTCGAGGTAATTACAGCTCGTTTAAGATAAGCGTCCCGGAAGAAAACCGAGAAACTTTTCTGAACCCATCAGTCTGGCCAACAGGTATTGCTGTAAGCAAATATAAATTTTTACAAACAGCAAATAAGGAACATACGAGTATCTAATGGCAAGCTTAGAAATAATCTACCAAAATGTTCGTGGTCTAAATACCAAGACGGAAGAATTTTCGAAGAATTTATTACTGCAAAACTTTGAAATTATCTGCTTGACCGAAACATGGTTGAGCTCCAATGTCTTCGATTCGGAATTATTCGATAGGCGATATACCGTCTACAGGCGGGACAGAGATAACGATGCACGCGGTGGCGGTGTGTGCATAGCGGTTAATAATACTCTAACATCCCAGAGAATGCAAATACTCGAAACGGAAGGTGAACACATATGGGTGAAGGTAACAAAAAATAATTTTACAGCATATATTTGTGTTGTATACTTCTATTGCACCAATGACTCGGAGAATCGCACAACATTCTACGATTATATTGACCAAGAATGTCAATCAAGAATTTTAAAAGACCGAAACGTCATTATATTGGGTGATTTTAATTTAAATAACAAACCCGAAGAGGTTATGTTAGAACATTATTTATATTTCTTAGATTCCAATGAACTCAAACAACAAAATGTAATTAAAAATCATTTTGACAATATACTTGACCTAGTATTATGTAACACGACTAGATGTGACGTCAGTCGATGTGATGAACCCTTGGTAAACGAAGATAAATATCATCCGACCTTGGCAATTTATACTAAATTAGCCAGGACAAGGTGTAACCGGCGTCAGCTTCGGAACAGCGCTTCTCGTCCAGCACTAATACCTACACCTACCTACAACAATCAGTTCCAGTTCAAGCGAGCAGATATGCAGTTGATACGCGACATACTCACGGAATTTGATTGGAACTACCTATACACTTTATCGGACGCAAATGTTGCAGTTGAATATTTAAACAATGTATTATTCAGTATTTTTGAAATATGTGTACCCATTAGAAAAAATGTATGTAAAAATGTTAATTATCCGGCGTGGTTCTCTAAACCAATTATAGATAAATTAAAAAGCAAAGAATCGCATCGAAGAAAATACAAACAGCACAAAAATCAGTCGGATTACTTGTTATTTTCTTCGATGCGATCCGAGCTTAAAAAAGAAATTGCAATTGCAAAGCGTCAATATTTAGAAAAAGTTCAGTGTGGGATCAAAGAGGATGTCAAATGTTTTTGGGATTTTGTTAAATCCCAAAAAACAAATCCACATACTCAACTTAACTTGAGCGAGGGAACGGAAACTTTTTCCGATCCCAAAATAGTAAGCCAAAAATTTGCCGATTATTTCAAATCAGTGTACAGCCAGACGGCTCCTCAACTAAATCTAGACTTTACTCGGACTGAAGGGCCCTGGAATGTCGGTAAAATCGGTCTTGAGCTAACCTGTCCGGAGGAAGTAGACACCTGTACTCGGACTTTAAAGCTCGACAAGGCTGCAGGCCCAGATGGAATACCCCCTAATATAATTGCTTATGTGTCAAAAACCATTTGTCATCCGCTGAGCTATATATTTAATCTTAGCATATCGACTGGTTGTTTCCCTCATTCTTGGAAACTCACGCGTGTAAGCCAAATTTTCAAAGCTGGAAACAAGTCTGATATAAAGAATTACAGACCCGTAGCTATACTGTCAACTATACCAAAAATATTTGAAATGATTATTTATAAGAAATTACATCACCAAATTATGCCTTTTCTAGGAGAAAACCAACACGGTTTCATGCCAAGAAAATCCACGGTTTCAAATCTGTTAACACTTTCGCGATTGGTGGCCGTCGGACTGGACTCGCGACACCAAACAGATGTAGTGTATACGGATTTTGCCAAAGCTTTTGATCGAGTTGATCATGATATTTTACTACATAAAATGTACAAACTTGGTTTTGATCATCAAACACTTATATTCTTCTCGTCGTATTTAAAACTCAGAAGTCAATATGTAATAATAAATGGACATGAATCTAAACAATTCCTGGCATTATCAGGTATTCCTCAAGGGTCAAACCTTGGTCCTTTGCTGTTCCTTATACTTATAGATGACATCCAGGTATGTGTAAAATATTGCAAATGTCTTTTGTTTGCTGATGACCTCAAACTTTTGTTGGAAATAACCTGTTACCAGGACTGCTTAAAAATGCAATCTGACCTTGATGCTATAGCTGAATGGTCAGTAAAAAACAAATTAGAATTCAACATAAAAAAATGTGTAACTATGACATATACCCGCTCCCGGAAGCCCATAGTTTTTGAATACAACATTAAAGGGAAAACATTATGCCGAGTCAACAGCTTTAAAGATCTCGGTATCGTCTTTGATCCCAAACTGACATTCTCGGATCACATATCGCAGCTCACTCCAGCTTGCTATAAACTCCTGGGTTTCGTCATCAGAATATGTAAGCAATTTAATGACCCAGTAGCAATGATAGCCATGTTCGATGGCGTCATAAGAAGCAGGCTGGAGTATGCTAGTGGTGTGTGGACTCCGCACCAAGCTAAGTATATTAATATGCTGGAACAAATCCAGAAAAAGTTCCTCAGGTAAGTCTATATGCGGATGCATGGAACGTATCCAAGATTCATGCACCATATAGATTTGCTTGAGGCAACTAATAGATTTAGCTTGGAAACTAGACGTTTTGCAAATCTTGCAATTCTTGGTTATAACATAATTCATAACCGTATTGACAGCCCATTCCTCTTGGAATGTTATGGCTTATACGTGCCTGAAAATTTCAGCCGTAGTCGGCGACACGACTTGTTCAAGGTACCATACGGTAGAACGGATGTTCTGGCACAGCATAGCATGACAAGAGGAATGGTGCTGTTGAACGAAATTTCGGAAACGCTAGATATATATAACTCTTCTTTAGATAGCCTCAAGATTTTTTTGTATAATAATCATCTTCCTAGGTGTTAAGACTGTCAAAATGAGAAAATTGTACGGTAATTGGATAATAATCTGTTGTACAATTAAAAAAAAAAAAAAAAAAAATTTTATGCACCCTGTACCGACCAGGCTCGAAGCAAATTACCTCGGACTTTTTCAGGGAACTGTCGTGTTTTCTCGAGCGAGTTGTAGGACTTTCTGATACTATTTTTATAACAGGCCATATTAACATACACCTAGAGCGTCCGGATTCACCCAACACAATTAAATTTTGCGATTTATTAGACTGCTTTGGATGCCATCAATGGGTTAGTGCTCCAACTCACGATGCAGGCGGAACTTTGGATATTTTTGTCTCAAAGTCGAGCGGCCCGCCGCTTGTAGCGGCTAGCGTGGATGTAGGGCTATCAGATCATAGGCTAATTCGCACTGAAATCGACTTTAACCCTCCGAAAATCCCATACGTAACTATTACGTCAAGAGCATGGCGTAACTTTAACTTTGATGAGTTCCTGTCTGAACTAAAAAATTCTCCACTTTGTACACAAAGCGTTTGGGAAACAGAATCAACAACCAAACTGGCAGAATATTACAACACTTTTCTTTCAACTCTTCTAAATAAATATGCACCAACTTCTACAAAAACTCGGCGACAGCGAAATTCTGATGACTGGTTTGACGAAGAATGTCGGAGCCAGAAGAGATCAATGCGTAAATTGGAGAGGTCCTACAGACACTCGGGCGTTACTTCACGGGACGATTGGATACGGGCTCAAAAAGAGTACTCGTTACTAATTCGCTCGAAAAAATCTGAATATTGGACAAGTAGGATCAATTCAGAGCGTCAAAATCCGCGAAGTCTGTGGAACTCTATTAAGACAGTCGTTGCCGATGTACGTGCACAAAATACAACCGACATAGCTCCGGAAATTTTTTCCAAATTTTTTCTTGACAAAATCAAATCAATACGTGCCCTAACAGCCTCCGCCCCACCACCATCGTTTACTAAAAGCAATAGCGGAACCTTTTCTGCCTTCAAACCTACAACCATCGAGGAAGTAACAAAGTTAATACTTACTTCACCGAACAAGCAGTGTTCACTCGATCCTATTCCAACGTGGTTACTGAAGAAGTGTTGCAAGGAAATAGCTCCCTTTCTAGTTCATCTTTTCAATAAGTCACTCAGCATGGGTGATTTCCCAAAACCCCTTAAATCAGCTGTTGTAACTCCACTAATAAAAAAACCGCAATTGGACGCTGAAGATCTCTCAAACTACCGACCCGTTTCAAATCTTCCATTTATTTCCAAAATCTTAGAAAAAATCACTGCTTCACAGATAATCTGTCACTTAAACTCAAATGAATTGCTAACTAAATACCAATCTGCATATAGAAGGTTTCATTCAACGGAAACTGGATTACTGCGTGTTCTGTCAGACATAACTCTTGCTATCGAGTCGGGAAAATTGGCACTCCTTTCAGTCTTGGACATGAGTGCCGCTTTTGACACGATCGACCATGATTTTCTTATTAAACGATTAGAAGAATCCTTTGGTTTAAACGGCGGCGTTAAAACCTGGCTAACATCGTACCTGGGCAACCGTTTACAAGCCGTAAAGGTAGGGAAAAGCCAATCAAAATATGCAACCCTTTCATCTGGAGTACCCCAGGGGTCTGTTCTGGGCCCACTTCTTTTCATCCTCTTCACAAATGATGTCGCTAAAATAATCGAATCATTTGGCCTTCTATCTCACTGCTACGCTGATGACCAACAAGTTTACTTTTACTGCTTACCAGAGGAAGTAGACAGTCTAAAAACTCGCATAATTGAGTGTCTAGAAGCAATTACCCGCTGGATGACCTCAAATAGATTGAAACTAAATCCGTCAAAGACTGAGTTTCTCTGGACCGCCACAAGCAGACGTCAGCATAACATTGATAACTCCCCAATAACCATTTCAGGAAGCGACATCACTCCAAAGACGTGTATAAAACTACTGGGTGTCAATCTGGACGCCGATTTTTCCCTTAAAACTCAAGTGAACAGAACCGTAAGCACGGGGTTCTTTCAATTAAGGCAAATTAAAGCAGTAAAGAGAAATCTACCAACAGAAGCGACTAAATTACTAGTCAATTCGTATGTTGTTTCACGTTTAGATTATTGCAACGGAATATATGCAAGTCTTCCAAAATATCAAATCAACAAATTACAATCCGTTTTCAACGCTGCGGCAAGACTTATCACCGGCGTATCTAAATTTTCCCATATTTCAGAGCATCTCAAAAATCTTCACTGGCTCAAATGTCCTGAAAGAATCCAGTTCAAGCTCTGCTGGATGGTATTTAAGTCCCTTAACGGAATGGCTCCGGCATACTTATCGGAATTGTGTATTCCAGAAAATTCCAATTCTCGACAGTCAACCCTAAGGTCAGCAGCGTCATCAGCTGTTGGAAGGTTAAAGGAACCAAAGCGCACACCAGATACTAAGTTCGGTGAGCGCGCTTTTGGAGTGTCGGGACCTAAAGCCTGGAATGCTCTGCCATATGACTTAAGAACTATCACAGACTCGGCAGAATTTAGAGCTAAACTTAAAACCCACCTTTTCAGACAGTCGTATCCATAAACTCAAATTCTTTCACCTTCACATTCAATGCCCGCGACACTGTAAATAACTAACCTAAAAATGTAGAGAAAAAGAAAAAAAAAAAACAAAAAAAAATAAATAAAAAAAAAAAAAGAAAAAAAAAAAATAATAATAATAATAATAAAAAAATAAATAAATAAAAATAAAGTAAAAACTAACTATTTGTAAGCGTTTTTAAAGGTCATTTTAGTAACATTCTCCAGCCCTAAAGAGTCCTAAATTCTCCAGTCTTTTAAAATACATATTTTGATATTATCAACTCCACTTTTGCCACTAATCTTTTAAAATTTAATACTTATAGTGATGGGGGTAGCAAATGTAAAATCATGCAATGTCCAGTGTTTTAAATATAATGTCCTCCGCGAGCAAAGCCGTATCTTCTCCAAGCACAAACTTTCTAATTAAAGTGTTTATCGGAAGTGACCTGCAGGTAAGTATGTTTATGTATCCATTTGTAAATATTAAAATTAGATAGAACCTAAGAATTATGAATAAATTGTACAGCGCCCTTGAGGTGATTTTTCACAAAAACGGCGCTCTATAAATTATCCAATTATTTTGGTGCTCCAGATTTTATGTCCGGGTTGAATCTTTCCCAAATGAAAGACTAAACCCTTCCACACACTTTTCCACAAATGAATATCTAGTAAATTAACGCAATGTAAGTGCACTATATAAGAATAAAACAATACAAGAACAATACGTCAATCCACCAGAAACATAATGGGAAAATATTTCACCGACTCCAGATATTTTCATATCAGAGGGTTCGGCTCTGATGAAATCCTAACTGGTCCGATAAATCCTACTGATCCCTCAATATAAATATTTAAAAAATCTTTCGTAATCCTACATGTATTTAAAATGACCGACTTTTGCATTTTTATGTACAATTTTTTTGACAAATCTAATACGCCTAAATTTTGAATGAGAGAGCTAGGTATAATGCCAGTAGCCGAAATAACAAATGGTAATATGTTTATAGTCTGAGAATGCCAAATTCTTTTAATTTCATTTCCTAAATCTGTATATTTTCTTATTTTTTCAGAAACAGTTTTCTGAATATTACAAGAATTTGGAATAGCGACATCAATGATATAAGTTATTTTCTTAATTTTGTCATGTAAAACTATATCGGGTCTATTATGACTAATTGTTCTGTCTGTCAGAATAGTTTTATCATAATAAATTTTATAAAATTCATTTTCTAAAAATGAATTTGGTTCATATTCATAATATGGTACATTACGGCAGTCAATCAAGTTATGTTTAATTACCAAACTTTGGTGAATTATTTTTAAAACTTGATTGTGCCTAAATGTATACTCGGACGGCGCTAATACAGAACATCCCGATATAATATGTTCTATAGTTTCCGGAAAAGCCAAACATTTTATTATTATATGTATACCTTATTATTATTGTTATATGTATACCTAATGTTATTGTCAAAATAGTATATTCATTTGGGTAAGTCATTTTGCACATGTTTGTGTACTGCTATCTGCTTAACTTGAATTATTTTGTGAAATAGTTTTTTTATTTATTTTTTTTTTATTTAAGCGACTATATAAAATAATTCCATAAGTATACAAAATATAATGGTTGTGTAAGGTAAAGATATTGTATTTCTTAGTCCTCCTCACTAGGGGTTCCTACGCCGAGGCGGACTAAAATTGTTTAATTACAGTTTATTTGTCTTCTATGTCGTTTTTAGTGTCTTCCTTAGGGTGTTTTCGTTGACCTCTTTCAGCCACATTTTTATTCTTGATTTGTACCCATTAATTTTTTTTATTAGTTTTATGTCTTGGGGAAGAATGTTATGGAGTTTAGTTGCAAAATAAGTGTAGTTTCTTTGTCCGAATGTGGTTTTATAACTTGGAATGTTTTTTATGCAATTTTTTATTTGATCTAGTGTGATGGATACCCTATCTAGTAGAGGATTCTGTATTTTTGAATAGCTTCAATAATATATTTTTGGCCTATATTCTTTGTACATTTGGCACAAATGGTACGTCAAAGCTTTTGAATATTTCAATCAAAGGCGTTCTAATTGGTACTTTCAGTATGGTCTTTATGATTCCTTTTTGAACTGTATTCAGGTTTTGTATGTATTTATGTGTAGTAGATCCCTATCCTATAATTCCATATTCAATTCGAGAATGACATAATGTGTAGTAAACCCTTTTCAAATCCTTTTTATTTACTACTTTTCTTAGATTTTTGAAGAAATATGTAAGGCTTGTGAGTTTTTCAGTAATACGTTTGATATGTAGGTCCCATCTAAGATTTTCATCGATTATTACTCTGAGATATTTTATGTTTTGTATTTTTTCTATGACTGGGAACATTATTTCTATAGTATTCGTGCAATTTTAACTCTAGTGATTTTGCTGGTTGGCTCATTGAATTCATTGAAAAAGTTATATATTTAGTTTTGCTTATGTTAAGGGTAAGCGAGTTGATTTTAAGCCAATTTTGAAGTGCACTAAGCCCTTGTTCAGCCACATTAAATGTGTTCGTCCAATTTTCTTCTCGAAATAATAATAATATGTAAATTTATTCATATAAATTTAGTAAATTTATTCACATTGTTTTTGTGTGTTCAGTACAAAAATAATATTTTTTATTTTTTTCTTAAGTCGAAAATAATGTGATCTTAATGGGATAGCCCGTTCTAAGGTCACATTACACATGGTTTTGTGTATGACTTATAAATAAAGTCAAGTTTTTTTTTGTTATTAAGTTAATATTTTTAAGTAGGTATCTAATTTTTTGTAAGTATTTATTTTGTTATATTGTTTTATCATATCATATCTTGAATGCAAACATAAAAAAGTTTTTAAAATGGCTCACCTTGCATTTTTTCTAACTCAAATATTAAAAAAGAAAAAAAAAAAATACCCACATATTTTATTAGGCAATTATTAACTATCTATTATTGTAAGTCATTTTAAATACATGTAGGATTACGAAAGATTTTTTAAATATTTATATTGAGGGATCAGCAGGATTTATCGGTCCAGTTAGGAGTTCTACCGAGCCGAACCCTCTGATATGAGAATATCTGGAGTCAGTGAATTATTTTCACATTTGGTCGTCTTGTATTGTTTTGTATTTATTATACTTATACATATAGTGCACTTACATGGTGTGGATTTACTAGATAATCATTTGTGGAAAAGTGTGTGAAAGGATTTAGTCTTTCCTGTGGCGAAGATTTAACCCGGACATAAAATCTGGTGCACCATAAACGTTGTAATCGACTCACTTTTTTGTCATTTCATTTAAAAATTAGAAATAAAAATTCCTATGTTTCTTCCTATTTTTTTTTCAAATTGCTGCCAGAAGCTTTGGTTTCATAAAGTTTTTCGTTTTAATTATTTTGCGGTTATCTTTTAGATGTGAATATAAAGTGTGGTGTTTTCTCTTTCTAACGCTGTTTAGATCATATTTCTAATCATGATAGTAAGGGAGACACAACAATTTCTGAGTAAAAACCGAACAAATTAGCCCAAGGGGGTTAAGTAATGTAGACTAAGCAAATACCATCCATATGAAAATTAGATGAGACCTTCACTAAATATCAAGCCCTGTAGAGCCCCACTGCCTGTTTTCATAAGTTATTTTATGTTTATTTTTATCTTCTTTGCTACCTTTTTGGAGTCTCAGGCTAACGGTAAGTTAGTAGCTTCCTTAATCTTTGTTTAAATATTTATTTTATGAATTTTGTTTGTTTATTTTTTGTGTAAATAATTACGTAATTTTTGTGTGCCAAGCTTTCTGGTAGTCTTTACTTTTAAGTCTCTCAATCTAGTAATAGCTTTTAAAATCATAATCTATTACATTGACAGCCCATACCTCTTAGAATGCTATAAATTGTTTGTACCGAACAACTACAGCCAGGGTCGTCGCCACGACTAGCTCTGTATTCCATATGGCAGAACAGACGTTCTGGCCCAGCACATCATGACAAGAGGTATGGTGCTGCTAAATGATACCTCTAGGTCTCTTGACATTTTAAACATTGGCCGTGAAGATTTCAGGAGTCATTTAAGGCAAGATCCGGAACAGAATGGTTCCTCTTAATTCGTACCGGCAGTCTGTGACTGCGTGGAAATATTGTGGGATCGCTATTGGCGTGCGATGAGCCAATAGGAATGATTCTATGATCCAAAATAGCTGCGTCGTTTGCTACCACAGTAGTCTCTCACCAGGGCGGTATTGAGAGCATCTTATGAGAGATATTAGACTTCTGCTGTTAATTTATATTAATTCTACAGCTGTTATTTTTGACTCAATCGTTCCAAACATTTCCATTGTGAAAATGTTTTTCCTTTGAATTTATCAAAATTTGATTTGTTAACACACTTCAATACCGAGAAATAATATTGGCCAACTGTGTCTAATTTTAAATTACCAAGAAATATTTGCAAGCGCTGTGCAGCTATTTATTTCTCCACTGAATTAAGTTGGTGTGCGGATGCAAAAGCTATTAACCGAATACTTTATTTTTGTTTATTTATTTATACTAATGGACTATTGTCCAATTACACCAAACATATAACACGAATTGAGAAAAATATGTGTTGCACAATAGGAAAAGTAGGGATTCATTATAAGGCAATAATGGAACACCTGTTAGAAAGAATTCTTGTCTAAGCCTTAACATTACTGAACAAGTTTATTATTATACAGTCCTAAGGAAAATGAATCCCCTCGGGGCCTATGTCATCTTTGGGGATGCTGTGTGGAGGGTTTTTTTTATTAAGGAAGGAGATATGAAGGGTACGCCAGCGTGATCGAGGGGTAAGGCTCTTGACTCGCAATCCGCAGCTCGCGGGATCGAGTCCCGGTGTGGGCAAATATATTTTATGTGAATAATTTGTCTTATTTCACAATTAATTCATTTAAAATATTATACAGTACGTTCCAGAGTGGAAGATACTCTTAGTATCGCCCTGGTGTAAGACCACCATTCAGAATTGAAACGTTGCTTAGAATGGCTTAAGCTGTGTTTGATGACCAGATCTAAATAGCCAGGTACCTTCCTCTTCCCCATCTCCTTCCCCTCCCCACTACCTTCAGCCTCACAACATACCCCAATTGGGGATACCATAGTCTCACTGGCTCCAGACGGAAACAACTGGGACCCAAAAAAAAACAAGCTTATGGGAACGAATCAACCCCTCATCCCGACCCTGGATGTCCAATACTTTTGATGTTCCGAAAAAAAATCAAAAATGTCACTGGAGACCAAAATTTCATTTATATTTTTTACTCCAAATAATTTCAGGATTCACTTGTTAAAGTAAATCAAGTATGTCTCTTTTCACCTTGTACATGTACCTATAAACAGCGTATTATGACATGACAATCGAACATTGTTAAAAAATGGATGTTATTTTATTTATTATTTTAAAATGAATGCCAATGTTTTTTGTTTTGCAGACACATACCCAAGGTGAAGCCCACCACAATGGCAGACACCCCCGAACTAAAGAGGATAGCGGAGAACAGCAAGCTGCAGTCCAATGTTAAATACCACGCAGATTTTGAAAAGTCAAAAGGAAAATTCACACAGGTTCGTACGTTCCTACAATTCAATCTTTTATTGCTTCTTGCTAAAACAGACTTATGACTTGTTTGCACTTGGCAAGTAGTTATGTGAGGAGTGAGTAACTCACTACTTGACTGGCCGAAAAGCATTCGCATTACGGTCGAGTAGAGTACATCAATGAGCGGGGCATTGCAAGATGACGGGCTGCAATGTAACAAAGTAAATAAGCTCATTAAGCTGATTGTAATGCTTATTTTAGAAGAAGTGGAAAATAAATTAGTGAGATGAAAATAAATAAACTATGGACACGAAAAGACATTAATAGCAGCTAAAATAAAGTATTTTAGAGTAGGATCTTCGCTCCAACAGGACGACATATCTGCGTCTAATAATGAACTCTACTTAAACACGCATGTCAGTGCGCAGGGACGCGTGGTAGGGGCGCTACTCGCCCAAAAAAATAAAACGAAATTAATTGACTACTAAAGAGCTCACTAAACTACTCTACTAAAATTGTGGTGTTCGGACACGTTTAGTTACTAATATACTAATTACTCAATTAAACTACTTGCCCGGTGCAAAAAGGTCTTTACTGCTGATAGATCCATTATAATCTCTTCATCTTTGTCATGAAACAAACAAAAAGAGAGGTGCTCTCGGTGGTAGGGTATTATTAACCTCTTGTTTGCCTGAATGGCCACGCCGATTTGAAAAAAAGCACGCGCAAATTACCTTCCTGACTTGCTTAAATATCCATATAAATACGAAAATGAACTGATGTTGTTATTTTCACACAAACCTGAATACACAACCTACATGAAAAAACACATTTCAAAGGTGATTGCTAATAAATAAATACCTTTAAATGCATTTGAAAAAGGAACAAAAAGTCCGCTTTCTCCCTACTTTCCAGTTTTGACAGCGTTTCGAAGTCAGAGATAATTCAATTACAAATCGTGTAGTGTTGCCACATGCATGAAATCTTTAAAGCTACGAAGAGAGATATTGGCGCAATCGAGTGTGACCTTATCTTTCATACAGTTTCTTTATACATAAGGGTCAAAATTGCATGACAATTTTTTTTTTTTTTTTTAAATACAGCCGTGGCCACCGGGTGACCATCGGCACACACTGGGTTGCCTCCTCTGGCCTCGAACATATTTTGTCAGAAGGTCAACATATTTCCGCTTTGCAATAAAATCCAAAGAAATGGAATATTTCTGAAGGTATCCGAAAATTAAAAACTGTTTTTGAAAAGTGATAATTTAAAATACGAAAAATTTTAATGCAAAAATGAAAAGTTTTAAAAATGGCTCATCTTACTTTTATTCTAACTAAAATTACTGATAACAAAAAAAATTAAACACATATTTTATTGAACAAATGTATTATAAAAGTTACATGTAAAAATAATGAACAAAATAATTCACAATGTTTCATACTTTTTTTTAAAATTGCGGTTGGGTTCTGTGGTTTTACAAAGAGACACAGTGATTTCGACTCAAAAAAAGTTCAGTTTTTTCAATACATATTTTTTGCGATTTTGCCTCAAAATTGGTTTATCTTCTGAATTCTGAAAGATTCGATAATTCAATAAATCTAAATTATAATTAGAGAAATATAATTTCTCATTTATTATTTATGGATGATTTAAAATTATATTCGAATTCTGAACCAAATTTAGAGAAAATGATTAAAGTAGTTAAAAATTTTTCAGATGATATTAAAATGACTTTTGGTTTAGATAAATGTAGAACGATCCATATAGAGAAAGGTAAAATTGTAGATGGAGACGAGGGTATATTTAGAAATTTCAAAATTGAAAGTATGAAAGGGGGTGAGGTTTATAAATATTTAGGATATCCGCAATCAAATAGATTAGATCATACTAGTATTAAAAATGATATTAGGATTAAATTTAAAACTAGGATCAGAAAAATTTTGAAATGCAATCTATCTGCTAAAAATTTAGTAAAGGCGATAAATACTTGGGCAATACCTCTATTAACTTACTCATTTGGCATAATTAAATGGTCTAATACAGATTTAGATAGCTTAGAACGATTAATTAGAACTACATTAACAAAATTTCATTGTCATCATCCAAATTCAGCTATAGAACGTATTAATTTACCCAGAAATTTAGGAGGTAGAGGTATAGTCAAAATAACATCTTTAAAACATAATCAGGTAGAAATGCTAAGAAAATTTTTCCCTAGGAAAGCTGATAGTTCAGAAATGCACAAAATAATATGCAAGGCAGATAGAAATATTTCACCATTAAATTTATACGACGAGAATGCCAGCATTCTTATAAATACCAACCAGGAATTATTAGATTCCTGGTCAAATAAAATTCTTCACGCAAAACACTTATCTCAACCAAACATATGTTGACAAATTTTCGTCAAACAAATGGTTGAGTATTGGAGAGTTGAGCGCAGAAATAGAAGGCTTTATGCTTGCCATACAAGATAGAGTCATTAATACTAAAAATTATAGGAAGCATATCATCAAAGATGCAAATCAAATTGATGATTTATGTAGAAAATGTTTGGCTTTTCCGGAAACTATAGAACATATTATATCGGGATGTTCTGTATTAGCGCCGTCCGAGTATACATTTAGGCACAATCAAGTTTTAAAAATAATTCACCAAAGTTTGGTAATTAAACATAACTTGATTGACTGCCGTAATGTACCATATTATGAATATGAACCAAATTCATTTTTAGAAAATGAATTTTATAAAATTTATTATGATAAAACTATTCTGACAGACAGAACAATTAGTCATAATAGACCCGATATAGTTTTACATGACAAAATTAAGAAAATAACTTATATCATTGATGTCGCTATTCCAAATTCTTGTAATATTCAGAAAACTGTTACTGAAAAAATAAGAAAATATACAGATTTAGGAAATGAAATTAAAAGAATTTGGCATTCTCAGACTATAAAAATATTACCATTTGTTATTTCGGCTACTGGCATTATACCTAGCTCTCTCATTCAAAATTTAGGCGTATTAGATTTGTCAAAAAATTTGTATTTAAAAATGCAAAAGTCGGTCATTTTAAATACATGTAGGATTACGAAAGATTTTTTAAATATTTATATTGAGGGATCAGTAGGATTTATCGGACCAGTTAGGATTTCATCAGAGCCGAACCCTCTGATATGAAAATATCTGGAGTCGGTGAAATATTTTCCCATTATGTTTCTGGTGGATTGACGTATTGTTCTTGTATTGTTTTATTCTTATATAGTGCACTTACATTGCGTTAATTTACTAGATATTCATTTGTGGAAAAGTGTGTGGAAGGGTTTAGTCTTTCATTTGGGAAAGATTCAACCCGGACATAAAATCTGGAGCACCGTAAAGAACTTTTCGTTTTCGAGAAAGATTTTCAGAGGCCTATGTTCACTACAAATAAGCTTTTCTTAAAATTTGCTAACAATGGGCAAATAGTTCATAGGCCTCTTGAAATTTGAAGATCCTTCCTCCTTTTTTACATTAGCTCCACATAGGAGACCCTGAGAAAAAAAATTTCCCTCAGGGCCCATGTCATCTTACGGGATACTGTGTGGAGAGTCTTTTTAAGGAATGTAAGGAAGGAGAAGAAGTCCTGGGAAGGAAAAAGATATGAGGGGTGGATATGAACCTGTGGGTAAGTGTGTCCTGGGGTGACTGACGTATTAATTCATCCCTTCAACTGCGGTGCAAGCCTATGGGTCGAGAGAGACAGGCTGGAGAGATCAGAAGGCCTCCCACAACCAGTCTTTCTCTATCCGGCTCGCCTCGCAGAAGGTGTGCAAGACAAACACGCCGCCAAGACCTAGACAAACCTCACTCCATGAAATCCATTAAAGGTTCCCATATCCGCCTCCCAAATTCAATGCCTTCATCCTAATTACACATCTGCCCTGATGATGGACACTGCAAAGCCGTTTTAAATGTTAATTCGAGGGAGACGAAGCGCAACATTGCATAATACCCCAAAAATCTATCAGAACAGTGCTTTTGGCCATGAGAATCTTTAATCATAATTATCAAAAATAACCATTTCAGGTTGCAGATGACCCCGAGACGCTTCGTATCAAGGCCAACTCCAAAATCATCAGCAACGTGGCGTACCACGGCACGCTGGAGACCAAGGCAGCCATGGAGCGCCAGCGGACCATCAACGACAATGGCGAAGTAATCGGTATGTCACCTTTCTTGGACGCCCATGACTGCTTGAAGGGTTAAAATGCTATTTAATGGTGGGGTTATAATGACAGGTCTAATCATTTACGAAAAATTTTATATATAAAAACTCAAGGCCTCTGAAGATGGACAGTGAGATCTGTCCGAAACGTCAGGAGTTAAAAGTCCTTTTTAAAGACTATGTGACGCGGGTAAACTGATAAAATTGTTCAACATCTTACACCCTTGAAAACCTTAACCATAACATATATGTAATATATATGTATATATATATTTTTTTATTGTTATATTGTGAGGCGTTAGGTATGGTAAGGTTGTAAGATGAAACTTAAAAAAAATTCACTGTTTCGGCAATTCAAAATTAAAATTTGATGAAATTTCCATTAAAAATTCTATTATACTAACAAAATCAATTCTTATGTTCAACATTAATTTAGTTTTAAAGTAAAATTAATTTTATTATGGTTAGAATCCTGTCATTATAACTTCACAAAATCTTATCGTTTTTATGTTTTTTTTCCAGGACCTGTTCAATTCTCAATTCTTCAAAATAGGTTTAAATTGATGTTTGAAGCTTTTGTGGTGTAATTTTTTTAATTTATAATTTTGTGGATTTGGTGATTAATTTTTTTATCGCTGATAATTATTTCGGTTTGAAGTTCAATGAATTTTTGTCAGTGGCTTTTGGTATTGATACGATAACAATTTGGATAAGATATGATTTCAACGAGGATAATCTCTAGTTTATTTAATTTTTTTTTTTTTGTATATTAACTTCACACAGGAGGCCTTGAGGAAGATAATTTCCCTCATGGCCTTTGTCATCTTTGGGGATGATGTTTGGGGGGTCTTTTTGGGGAGAGGAAAGACTAAACATGGGTCTTGAATAGGACCATGACATTTGGTATGTTTCCCAACAATTTACTTTGGACTATCTACTCTTACTAGATATCAATTGTTAGCAAAGTTATCAAAGTTTGCTTTGATCATTTGATTAGATTTGCTTATCTTCCCTCAGTAATGCTAATTCATTACACTTTTCCAGTCACTCTACAATCAATGTTTCTTTTAGTATAACTATTTAGCACTCAGTCTACCTTTTTTTATGATTACAAGCTTAATTATTTAGCACTAGGTTTACCTTATTTTATGATTCAAGCATAGCTATTTAGCACTCAGTCTACATTATTTTATGATTACAAGCATGACTATTTAGCACTTGGCCTATCTTTTTAAGGATCATAAACATAACTATTTAGCGCTCAGTCTAATTTTTATGAATTACAAGCATAACTATTTAGCACTTAGTCTAGCTTAAAGGATTACAAGCATAACTATTTAGTATTTAATCTATTTATTAATTGTATGATTGCAAGTATAACTAGTTAGCACTCGGTCTACCTTATTTTATAATTACAAGCATAACTATTAAGCAAAACTTTTTAAGGATTAGAAGCATAGCTATTTAGCACTTGGTCTACCTTATTAAAAGATTGCAACAATAACTATTTGGCAATCAGTCTACCTTTTAAAGTATTATAGGCATAACTATTTAGCACTCGGTCTACTTTTTTATGAATTACAAGCATAACTATTTATCACTTAGTCTAGCTTAAAGAATTACAAGCATAACTATTTAGCACTCGTTCCACCTTATTTTATGATTACAAGCTTAACTATTTAGCACTCGATCTACCTTATTTTATGATTGCAAAGTTAACTATTTAGCTCTCAGTCTACCTTAAAGGATCACATTCATAATTATTTAGTATACTCAACCTACTTTCTTTTAAGATTAAAAGGGTAGCTGTTTGGCACTCGGCCTGGCCTTCTTTTAGGTTTGCAAGCACAAGTCAGAATTTGCTATCGTTTTTTACTTAATCAATCCATGTTTTACAACATTTGCTAAATATTTGCATTAAAATTGATTGAAAACAGCGCAATCAGAAATAATATGGTTTTCGATCGATAACAAAACAGTTTAATGACCAATAATATTGGAAATATTATCCAAATAAAAGAGGGTCATGTATAAATATCTTGACATTGTTATTATTATTTAATTAATTTTAATAATATCAAAATCACAATCAAAAGATACCGCTGAATTAAATAAACAGCATAAATTTTATGACAGACCTTTGACAAATTGATAATAAGTCAATAATGTTATGTATTATCAACAGTCCACTGAAATATCTTTATATTTCTTAACACATTGCGCGCCAACATCTTCCTGCTGGGTGTACAGCAGCGATCATTAGAAAAATTCACTTTCGATAGCTCTTTGGTAAATTTTCCAAGTCTTCAAGGCCTAGATTCTTTAGCTTATTCTACTTATATTACTTTCAGTAAATAGAGAATTGATTTTTTTTAAATTAGATCCACACAGGGGGAGGAAAATAATTCCCCTAAATCATCTTGGGGGATGCTGTGTGGGATGGGTCTTTAGGAAAGGAAGTCAGGAGTGACGGTCGTATGAATCCATCCCTCCC
Source organism: Limnephilus lunatus (assembly GCA_917563855.2). Taxonomy (NCBI): domain Eukaryota; kingdom Metazoa; phylum Arthropoda; class Insecta; order Trichoptera; family Limnephilidae; genus Limnephilus; species Limnephilus lunatus. The sequence goes on from OU830596.1 coordinate 27,572,672, forward strand.
ACTGTAGTGCATGGTGATATTCCGAGAGGGTAAGGCTGGAGAAGTCAAAAGGACTTCCTCAACCATTCTCTCTCAATCCGGCCTGCCGTGCAGCTGGTGGGCAGACACATCCGCCGCCAAGATCCGGGCAAACCTCACCCCATGGACACGAGCACCCCTGCTAAGTCACCAAACGTAGCGAACCACTAGGGGTGACCTATGGCAGATGTGTTGGTTATCCAACAAATGGTTCCCGGCGGCGGTACCCACACCCGCCTCCCAAATTTGCTAGATCGCTGTAAAATTAGTTCAGTATTCACAGCCCTAATTATTCCGGAACAAATTCACCACCCAATGGGTTAAAATTTTGTACCTAAATATGTTAATGAAAAGCATAACTAACATAAGTAGCGACGCCACCGTTCCATTGGATCCAATCAGTTAGAACTCTTGTGCGGTATAAAAATAAATTTCATCCTTAAGCTTCAACATATCAAAGTTAATCATCAAATC